>CM048746.1:559325939-561790939 GCA_026315105.1 Locusta migratoria
AAACACAAAATCGTGTATCTCAATTTTCAGAGCCTGAAATGTCCTTGAAATCAAATTCTTTTAGCACGTCAACTTTTAGCAATGGAACTATTAATTGAAAAAGTTGCAAATTTAATGTGAAACCATTCTGAAATACCAACCAAAGAAATTCGAAAATCGAGTGTTAATCACTTTGAGTGAAAGCCTATTTTCTGTATTGTTTGAGCATGACCCCATTTCTCCCCCATTTGGTTATTGTGTACATTGTTTAAAAACACGTTATTTCAAAATATACGGGACGGTTAGTAGAAAACGGGACAATGCACGTCCCATATTTACTTTGTCGGGACAACGGGACAGTTGAGCTAAATAAGGGACGATTCCCGTAAAATACGAGCGTTTGCTCACCCTACGCTATCTTTCTCGATGACTGGACACGCTAATTACTTAAAATTGCTTCGGTTGTGGAATACCGCATTGTTATTATTATTATTGTTATCATTGTTATTATTATTACTATTGTTATAATGGATATCCTCAATTTATTATTTTTATTATTATTACAAATATATTGTGTTGTTTGGTGGAAAGTTATTAACTTATTAAGGGATGAATTTGGATTGGGGCCCCAAGATTTGGATTGCGTAGGGGCCTACAAAGGGCGTAATCCGGCACTGGTCCCCGTCAGTCGGCGCCGCGGCGTATTAGTCGTGCACACTGGAGTGCCGTGCTGTGGTGCGCGTGGCCTTTCTCCTTCGGGGGTCCGAGTCCACCCTCGGCCATGCGTGTTTGTGTTGTCCTTACGTTAGTTTACCTTAGTTTAAGCAGTTTGTAAGCTACAGACTAATAACAGAGCAATTGAGTCCGATAGATTTACAAACATTTGAACGTTTCTGTCAGTCTACAAACGAGGTCGGCATGTACTCTTTCCTGATGTACGTGTCCCTTCATATTTCAACTTCTCTGTCACATCCGAAACAGTAGACCTGGGGATGTTTAGGTGGAAATCTCGCGTGCAGACTTCTGAAACAAGTGACACCTAATCAACAGAACACGTTCGAAGTGTGTGAGTTCCGAGGAGAGCTCTCTCACGATCTCTAATGACTACTGAGGTCGTTAATATGGAGTACCTGGCTGAAGGTAAGGTTGCAACACAATGCACTTAATACAAAAAACGTATGTCTTTGGGGGTGTCCAGATACTGTTGATCACACAGTGTATAACTGCATTCTGATTTCCACACAAGCCTTAGATGCGATTTCATTTCCTGCATTTTATCCCTGCTAACACTCAAATTTCAAAGGCGTATTCTAGTCAATAATGTAAACAGATCCCTGCAAATGTTACAAATATAAATTTCACCAGTTTTCAGTTTATTTTATAAAACAAACTTCGAACGTTCATATGTTTCTCTCACAGTACTGGAACATTGCTCTTTATTGTAGGATCGGTACCAGAGACGAGAGAGATCCAAAAGGGAGAAGCCACTGTGTTACATTTTCGTTTAGTAAGTGCTAAATTGTCACCGAGATGTTCGGCAAACTCCAGTGGCAGACGATGCAAGAGAAACGTTCTGTATCGAGTTGCGAGAGCGTAAGTTTCTACAACTACGTATATACTCACCAATCCATCGTAAGGTGCGTGGTGGTAGGTACACTGTACCACTTCTAGGTATTTCATTTTCTATTCCACTCCCAAATGGAACCATGGAAAAAAGAATATCTATATGCCTCTGTACGAGCCCTAATTTCTCTTACATGGTCTTTGTGATCTTTACGCGAAATGTAAGGCTCAAGCTTATATTGCTTCTTCCTATGTATAAATCGCGAAAAGACTGCGAGGTTAAATTAGAAATACTACAGACTACCGGAGGAAAACATGCAGTCTTTTCTCCTGCGAAACATACGTTAGTGATACAAGAAACAGAGGTAATGGTAGCATCACATGAAGTACCCTCCTCCACACAGCGTAAAGTGGCTAGCGTAGTCGGCGAGGCGACGTCTAAGTGAACCACTCCTCGATTTGCAGTTTTGTGTCAGAGTGTATTTTGTTAATCCACGTTTCATCACCTGCGATCACATGATTCAATCATTCGTGGGCGTTGGCAGTCCTCTCAAGACCAATACACCCGTTCCTTTCATTGTCCTTCTAGTCAGTTGTGAGTTTTCTCGGCCGCAATTTGGAACAAACCTTTCGCAAGTGCCAACCTCCGCTCAAAATTTGATAAACGACGAAATAGTTAAACAGTTCACCCAGCAACATTCCATCTTGTCTTAACGACTTGTGCTCAGAGACCCTTCGGTGGACGCGGTTGCTCCTCGTCGGACATTCGAGTCCTCCCTCGGGCATGGTTATGTGTATGACCTTTAGATTAGTGTAAGTAGTTTGTAAACGCAGGAACTGCAAATTACACTAGTTAAGTCAAATAGATTTACCAACATTTGAGCATTTTGAATCTTAACGACGACACTTGAGGAATTCGATCTGCACACACGCAACGTTTACTCCCATGTGTGGTGGGCCACATATCGCGTGCTAGCAGTTCAACACCATGCACACCACTCAGAAGCGACCAGAGTGTTCGTTCAGGCCTTGTTGTGGTACTAATCGGCCGCGGCGGAATAGCCATAAGCATTGGGGTGTCGTGCTGCGGTGCGTCGTCAGGGGTTCGAGTCCCAACTCGGGCATGGGTCTTTGTGTTGTCCTTAGGTTACTTTATCTTAGTTTAAGTAGTTTGTAAGCTACGGACTAATAACCCAGCAGCTGAGTCCAATAGATATACAAACATTTTGGTACTAATCGAAATTAAAAACATCCACCCAAAATTTTACCCTCATTTCTGTCGGAGCGTATGCATTGCGACCCGTTGCCGCTGCCATCAGCGGAATGCCGTTAGGCGGCTGCTGGCAGTTGCAATCCTCGGGCGCCTCCCTCGCTTCCGCGATCTCCCTCCGCGCGGGACCTAATTTTCTGGCCGCCCCCGCCGCCAGTGAGGGTCGGCGGCCTCCGCCTCCGCCGCCCCCGCGTGTTTTGAGAACAAGAGCGCGCCGGCCCGGTCAAAGGCCTCCCCACCCCCGATATCCTATTCCGATCAGCCACCCTCATCTGCATCCTTTGTAGCGTCCATGTTTCATCCGGCCCCTGCTAGTTAGGCTTACACGCGCGACACCATGTAAATATTTCCCTTGCCGCCTTCCTCTTTCCTAGCGTCGTATCGCCTCCTCCGTCTTCGCTGCTGCTGCTGCTTCTCCTTCTTCTTCTTCTTCCCCAGATTTTTTTCCTTCCTTTTCCCTGTCTTAAAAAAATAAGATCGATGTTCGCGAAGGAACGGAGTGATCCCCGTTTCCATGGAAACGTGTCGCCCCTTAACGTCCGCTGCCGCCGCCACCCTCGTCCGCTCACTCTTGCATGCACTTGCACGCGTGCTTGGTCAACTCCTTTGATTACCGGTGGCTTAGAAACGTGTTTGTACTACGCAACCGCTCCCGCGGAAAAGAAAAATTCTCTTCCGTTCTGGAGAAAGTATTAATAGTCGATAGCTTTCCACATTACTCACTATACGGGGAGAGGCATTTAAAACTGGTTTGCGGAATATATGGAAAGAAATAAACAAATCGTAATAAGAGGTTCTATTAAAAGTTTTTCACCTTCATTAACATAAATCTCTACCCCCTGCCCCACCCCAGTAGGTGGGAGGGGGGTGACTTTCAAATCTTAAAAAGGAACCCCTATTTTTATTGCAGATATAGATTCTCCGGAAAAAATATGCAACTTTTGTATGGAACATTTCTTTAGTTTCGTGATGGATCGCCGCGGCGGAACCGCTGAGCACACTAAGGCTCCTTGCTGCAGTGCGCGCGGCCGTACGCCGTCGGTGGTTCGAGTCCTCCCTCAGGCATGTGTGTATGTGTGATGATCTTGGGATAAGTTAGTTTAAGTAGTTTGTAAGTTCAGGGACCTAATACCAAAATTTACATTTCTTTTGCTTCTGGCAATGTTGGCGACGTGAAACGTGATGAGTTTCACCATGATTTGGAACCCACGTTAAAATGTAGCCTCTCCCCCCATAATTCGTTTAAGTTACATTTAAGTTTACATTTCTTTTGCTTCTGGCAATGTTGGCGGCTTGAAACGTGATGAGTTTCACCATGATTTGGAATCCACGTTAAAATGTAGCCTCTCCCCCCATAATTCGTTTAAGTTAGTTCGGAGGTCGAGGAAGGCAAGGGAAAACGAGCTCCGTGCCTAGTAAAACACTGTGGTATTTAAACTAGTCTTCGGATTGGTTACTGATTGACGTTACTTTTTAGTTTTTTAAATCTGATCTGCTACAGTACCTATCATTAATAACGAAAATAAGTCTTCAATCGAGTGAATGTATTAAAGTGTAGCATGTGAAACAACAAAATATTTTGACCAAAGAGTTTTGTCAAAATTGGCTAATATGCAGGCTGTTAAATCGGTTGTACGGATCTGTGAACATTACACATGATTTTTTGACAGATAGACACTGCGATATCTCGAGAATCAACTAAGATATCTACTTGCACTCAATTTTTATAACGTTTATGAAGCTTATTTACATTTTATCTACATACAAACCCCAAAATCAATCAAACACACAGTCTGTACAACGAGAATTTACCTTTTTTACTTGATGCCTCACAGTAACTGTGACAAAAAAAGGAAAAAAAGAAAATCAGTCATTTATCGAGTCAGTATATCAAAATTTAGGATTAGGACTAATCGTAGTTTTCCACCAAATAGTTTTCTTAGAATTGGATGATAAGTATTCTGCAGCGGACCGAATGATGCCTCTCAGCACAGACAATCAGTAAGACGGCAGCAAAAGCTTAGCGCTGCTATACACAAGAGGACGTCTCTAGTAGCGAAAGGGTTAAGGGTGTGACAATTAACATGGTCATCGTCAATATAATAAACGTAGGGCTGGCGACGTATCAGTTTCCGAGAGTACAGAGAGGGTCGATCCTGCCTACCCCCAGACAGAAGAAAAAGTCTATAACATAGAAAAAGAATCAAATTTTATCATCGATTGGTTTTCTTAAAATTGGTTGATATGCAGACCGTGAAATCTACCTTTTTTTAAATTTCATGCGAATACCGAGGGCGTAGATACGGGTCGCGGTGGAGTAGCCGAGCGGTCTAATGCGCCTCGCTGCGGAGCACGCGGTTGCTCGCCGTCGGAGGTTCGAGTCCTCCCTAGGACATGGGTGTGTGTGTTTTCCTTAGGTTAGTTTACCTTAGTTTAAGTAGTTTGTAAGCTACGGACTGTTTCGATAGAGCTACAAACATTTGAACATTTTTTTGTTTAACCCCCCCCCCCCAAAACTTTTTTTCACTCGTGCTAAAATTAAAAACTGACAATTTGTATAATGAATATGAGAGTTAAGCCGAAACCTTTGCCAACAAAGAGAGGCACCAGGGTTTCTATACGTTGTAATCGATGCTTAGTTGAGGTTTGGATTCTTACTTGTTGTTGGGACACTTTGTATCGAATGTCTTACGACGGGTGGCCTTCGGGAGGCCTAGGCAAGTGTCGAGCACAACTTTCACAACAGTAAATCTTGCTAATTAAAAAAAAAAAAAAAAAAAAAAAAAAAAAAAAAGATTCCTCAAGTAACCGCCTCGTAACCTTCAGTAACATTCAGTAACAATGAACAAGTGTTCCTGAATTCCAGCCAGAGACACGCTGCACAGACTGTTTAAAGTACAGCGCGAGGCTTTCCTAGCGCGTAACGAAGGGCACCGTGTCTTATGTTTACTACTGCTACCAATTTCAGTGTTCTACTGACATTATTACTACAGTAGGGCGGTGAACTAATGTATGACATCACAGCTTTATGACGAACGGTTGGAAGTACGGGTACGCTTCTAGGTGTTCTATCTACCGTACCTACCGCGGAACTAATTCCTTTTGTCGCCGTTCATGATTGTTGGCCGGCCG
Organism: Locusta migratoria; assembly: GCA_026315105.1. Taxonomy (NCBI): domain Eukaryota; kingdom Metazoa; phylum Arthropoda; class Insecta; order Orthoptera; family Acrididae; genus Locusta; species Locusta migratoria. The sequence continues at coordinate 559,331,884 of CM048746.1, forward strand.
CAGTGGCCGAGGGGACTGCGGCGCTCCAGTCACGGTCTGCACAGCCACTACGGTCGGGGGTTCGAATCCTCCCTCGGGCATGGATATTTGTGCTGTCCTTAGTATAAGGTAGTTGATAAGTAGTTTGTGAGTTTAGGGACTGATGACCCCGTAGTTAACTATCATAAGCAAACATTTGAACATGATTGTTGATAGGTATTAATCGTATGAAAGAAATTGTTAGTTTTGAAGTTTTGGATCTAATTTTCGAGACTGTATTTTATTGTTCAAATGTTCAAATGTCTGTAAAGCTTATGGGACTTAACTACGGGGTCATCAGTCCCTAAAGTTACAAACTACTTATGAACTACTTACGAACTAGGACGGCACAAATATCCATGCCCGAGGGGGGATTCGAACCCCCGACCGTAGTGGCCGTGCAGACCGTGACTGAAGCGCCTCAGTCCCCTCGGCCACCGCGGCCGGCGTATTTTATTGAAGTAAGTACCTCTATAGGCTGTCAGTGCTTTTTAATACTCATTTTAACGTAATCTGTAGATATTTAGCTTCCATTTCGTGTCTAACCTAATTGCTTCAGAAAATCGAAGACTTTAAATTGACGTTCTTAGCCATGTTTTGCAACTGGGGCAATGACGCCATGGTGGAGAATTTAGGCAGAATGAAGTATAATACAGATGCATACATTTTGTGAGATGATCATTTGAAGAATGTAGAGAATGTAGTAGTTTAGAAGATTCCAAAACTATATTTCTGACTTTTGCGGTGTCTTAATCCAGCTAAAAATAATAAAATGTATTTTTATTCCAATTTTACATCTACAAGCACGTGAAGCCTTCTAAATGTCTAATACAGAAGAGTGATAAGTATAAATTACAACACTTGTAACATTTATTTACTACTACTCATTCATCGAGTAGGTTTATTCTTGATTTTCTAATGTATGGTATCATTACCCCGGAACCCAGTGTAATGGAGCCATTGCGTATGCTTTCACAATATATTTTTAACAATAAAACTTAACAAGGTACCTGACTGAAAAAAATTATAATAAAGTAGTATTAGCTGGCGAAGCTGTAGTATTATTGTGTACGAAGAAGACACACTTTACATAAAGTGTAAAAAAAAAAAAAAAAAAAAAAAAATTGTATCCCTTAAGGTGGCGCCATTCCCCTGGTCTCCCCTCTAAGTTGCTTGTGGGGAGACTTTCGATATTTTACGATTGCTGACAACTGATGACTTGAGCCAGATGTGGTAGTGCGGAAGGTATTTCTAATGTACTAACCCTTACAGCGATTACTTTCGCTCTGAAAATTGGGTTTATTCTGTATGTAATGTTAGAATCATTTACGGGAATATAGTTGGGCAACGTCTTCGACAACAGCCGGTATTTCGGCAGGTAATGTCCGTCATTTTAAAGGTATACAAAAAAAGACTGCTCTTTTACAATAACGCTCCATTCTTTTATCAACAATCCACAAAATTTTCTAAATTCACAGAAAAAATAGCAGGTTTATTTAATGGGGATGGGGGACTTGTCAACAGTGCGAGAGCACCTCTGGCTCTGAACCAACCCCCCCCCCCCCTCTTCCGAGGAAAAATTTATCATCATCCTTGGGGATTATTATGCATGACTTTTTGACAGATTAACCCTCGAGCGGCAGCGCTGGTGCAGATCTGCTACCACTTTTTTTTAATGCTCACTGGTGACGTAATAACGGAGATGCCGTATTTCCGCTTTAGTTATTCCTCGATTAAGCCTTAACAATGATGTCAGTGAAGGTTGTGAGTTTCTAGTGCACGGCTGTGTCCACCCAAAGAATGTTTTGTTAGGGAGTGCATCACTGGTAGCAGATTTGCACCGCGCTGCCTGTCATGTAAGTAGATGTGAATTGTTTAGTGTTACGTATAGTTTTCCATGCAAATGGATTTGTGGCAGTTTCTAGTAAATATGTATTGTATAAATTTTACCCTACATATTACGATGCTCAAAAATTTTAATTTATTTCGTAAATAGAAGTTTAACTTACAGTAAATTGTCCTCTTGTTTCTCCTGATTAGCCATGCTGCAGTTTTCCGTCAATCTCATTTTTAACCCTTTTTAATCCTAACACAATGCGAAAACGACTGTTATTGTACCGCATAATTTAATCGTCAGGTCTCGTAGACGTGGTATGGGTTAAATAGATGAGAAAATATATTCTTTCTACAATTAATGAATATCTTGATATTTGTCTAGATTCCTCATCAGGTCATGAACAGGATACTATTATCCAAATGTAAATCCTTGTTCCGATTCCGAACAAGATTTCAGACGCAATGAATCTGATATTGAGGACGGTACCACTCTGTGGAGTAAAACGCTGTACAAGCAGCACTCAAAACCACTGAAAAAGAATATCACAATTTCATATTTCTACGTGTACTTATTTTTGTCATTACAATCATTTAGTAGGTATAGTCTAGGTTTTTAACTCGGAATACACAGTGGTAGGCTGCGGCGGAGTGGCCAAGCGCATTGATGCGCTATGCTATGACGCGGTAGGCCGCTCCCCGTCGGGGTTAAAAACGCAATATCTCAATAACGAAGTAAGATATCGATCAGCTCTCAAGTTTAAGAACATTTTTGAAAGCGTGTCTACGTTTCAGCTGAAATCGAGAATAAGTAAAGTCTAAGCAATGCAATTATACCTCAGCAAATACTTAAAAACAATCGCAGCAGTTTACTTCCGTGCCTCACTTTTTTTTGCAATTTTTTCTGCAATTGGTAAACGGTCCATTTGAACACAAGTAATGCATCACGAAGCAAATACCGTCCGCCGGCCGCGGTGGCCGAGGGGACTGAGGCTCTCCAGTCACAGTCTACACGGCCACTACGGTCGGTGGTTCGAATCCCCCCTCTGGCATGGATATTTGTGCCGTCCTTAGTATTAGTTAGTTCATGGCCCCGTAGTTAAGTCCCATAAGCTATACAAACATTTGAACATTTGATTTTTGAACAAGTATTTCGCAGCGGAGGGAGAGACATCTCTAAGCGAAGGCGAACAATACAACAGCGCAGCACGACAACGCACAGATAACGCACGGATAGCGCCTGTGGTGTGGAAGGGGTTAAGCGTGTGAAGATTAACACGGTCGCCATCGGCGTAATTACGCAGGGGCAGCCGCGTGTCAGTTCCCTCGAGCGCAGAGGGGCAGATCGCTGGCACGGCCCACCCCCGGCCAGAACGTGCCTGGCGCTCGCCGCCACTGTGCGTTAATTGCGGCACCGCGCTGCCCGAGGCGGCGGCAAGTGTGACGACTACTGCCGGCAGAACAGAGCAGAGCAGACAATGAGCGCAATTTGCTGCCGCTGCCGCTGCCGCCGTCCGCCGGGAAGCGTGTCTAATTGCGATGGGCCCGCGGGTAATGGTTTCATTGCGGGCCGCGGATCGCAGATCAGCGGGTTACGTTTCACAGCCGGCATCGGCAATTACTCGACGGGACGGCAGGCGCTAATGGTGGCCGCTGACGAGCTCAGCCCCGAGGGCAGCTCTGCTGGCGACAGCGGGGTGCGGGGGCGGGGGAGGGGGGCGCTGTTACCCCCTCCTGTGTCTGCTCTATCATGCGGCTCATCAAGCAGCCAGAAGCTGTACTCCCCTACTCCTGGTTCTGTAACGCCAGTTTATGCAACCCACAGTCGACGTAATCCCCCAGACAATAATTTTTCACAATCCATTTCTGTCATGTCAGAAGCATGAGAAGTCATACAAGGTGTTGATGTAGGAGTGTTTAAATATTTAACAGGACGTAGAGGACGCTCCACTGAACATTTTGAGGTAGGGAACCTCGGGTCGGAGAGGCCGACTTATGGATATGGACTTATGGATATGGATCGTTGTGAACGTTAGGGACCAAAATGCTGAGGTCATATGTCCACGGACTTACAAATTATTTACACTTCCTGGGAGATTAAAATTGTGTGCTGGAACCGGTAGTCGATCCTAGGACGCCGGCCGCGGTTGCCGAGGTGACTGAGGCGCTTCAGTCATGGTCAGCACGGCCACTACGGTCGGGGGTTCTAATCCCCCCCTCGGGCATGGATATTTGTTCTGTCCTTAGGCTAAGGTAGTTGATAAGTAGTTTGTAAGTTTAGGGACTGATGACCCCGTAGTTAAGTTCCATAAGCTTAACAAACATTTGAACATTTTAAATTTTTTTTTCGGATCCTAGGACCTTCCACTTTCGCGGGCAAGCGCTCTACCACTTTTTTCCCCTTGTCTTTGAGGTAGATCTATGCTTTGTGGTCGTTGGTTAAGTTGGTTCTTTGTTGAATAGATGGCTCAGCTCTTTTGTTAGAGAAGGCGATTAGCCCTTTAACCGGACGCGCTGAGCCGCTACGCTCGGCATGCTGAGGTCATTTGATTTAAAAAAGTAAGCTCCTAGTAGGATTTGAGCGTGGGTCGTCTATATGGTAGTCAATCGCTTGCTAATTACACCACGTTGACTCACACCACTGAGCTTTCCCGACTCACGGTCCGTCCCCACAACTTCAATTCTGCCAGTTCCTCGCCTCCTACTTTCCAAACTTCACAGAAGTTCTCCTGTGAACCTTGTAGAAGTAGCACTCCTGGAAGAAAGGGTATGGTGGAGACGGCTTAGCCACAGCCTAAGGGATGTTTCCAGAATGAAACTTTCATTCTGCAGCGGAAAGTGCGCTGATATGAAAATAGGGGTTACTGGCAAAATTGAAGTTGTTGGGACGGACCGTGAGTCGTGTCGAGATAGCTCAGTGGTAGAGCGCTTGCCCGCGAAAGGCAGAGGCCACAGGTTCGAGTCCCAGTTACGGCACACAATTTTAATCTGCCAGGAAGTTTAACATCAGCACACACTCCACTGCAGAGTGAAAAGTTTCATTCTGGAAATATCCCTTAGTCTGTGCCTAAGCCATGTCTCTAACATATCCCTTCTTCCAGTAGTGCTAGTTCTCCAAGGTTCGCTGGAGAACTTCTGTGAAGTTTGGAAAGTAGGAGGCGAGGTACTGTCAGGATTGAAGTTGTGGGGACGGACTGACAGTCGTGTCTGAATAGCTCAGTGATAAAGCGCTTGCCCGCGAAAGGAAAGTTCCCAGGTTCGAGTCCCGGTTCCGGCACACAATTTTAATTTGCCAAGAAGTTTCATACCAGCACACACCCCGCTGCAGAGTGAAAGTTTCGTTCAACTTAAACAAACTTTAACTTACCCTAACAACAACACATATACAGTAATGCCCCAGGGAGGACTCAAACCTCCGATGCCAGACGCCGCGTTATCCGTAACGTGGCGCAGAAGACCTCAAGGCCACTACCGCGCGTTGAATGGAAGTAAACTCGTATACAGCTTTCTGTCGTATTACTGTTTTCTAGCTGATTCACAACTAAAATGCATATAAGAATACACTCAATCTGCTGTTTATTTACATGTATGCTTTACATTTCCTGCGTTTTGGGCTCGATTGTTAATGCACCATATATCTTCTACCTGCCATGTGTATGAGCACCTGAATTTTTCTTGTAAACAGTTCTGCCTTAGTTGTTAAAGAACCCGCCATTCGCTTTTCGTGAGACGATGTTGATACAATATGACGGTGCACCGTCTCACTTCAGTGCAGCTATCATCTCAGTGTGGTATTTATTGATCACTGGACTAGTAAATAAGGTCCTATTCCGTGGCGCTGGGGATCACCTGATTAAATCCCTTTGACCATTTCCCATGCGGATATGTACAGTCACTCACCCCAGTGCATAAGAAATAGAATTAGTTGCCATAATTGTATCTGCTTGTGATGTGATTCAAAGTAAATCAGGGATATTTGTCGGGTGCGCCAGAATCGTGTTTTCCAATCTCATGCTTGCATTGAAGTTGATTGCTGTCAGTTTCAGCTCATTTTGTAAAATACAGTGCAAATGATACATTGTGTCAATGATGACGTTGGCAGTAAACTGTAACTAACACAAATAAAAAAAGTACTCAATTATGTGATTGTATCCGTATTATCTATTTCGACACCAGGTTCTATAAAGGAAAAACGAAAGGCATACCCACTCATGCTACAAAGGAGAACACAATAAATAGAGCAGCGGTACACGGAAAAGCGAAAACATGCTGACATATAATAAAGAAAGCCCATCAAGGGTCCTTGGACATATTAATCATTAATAATGAACATAATGTGACGAACGAAAGAACTTTGCAAATAAATTCTTGAAGCCCTTAAATCAGTCTGAAAAAGACAATCTTTCAATTATTTTAATTAATTGGAATAGTGTATACAACAGCAAAATAGGTTATTGTTTTCTGAAACTACTAAAATCCAACTAAAACAGGACAGCTGACCCAATAACCTTTAGTGACGTTCAACAGGCTCTGAAAATTTGTTTTTAAAATAGCAGCAACTATTCGCACATAAATTGGTATCACTGCCTGGTTTGGGGCACTTAGCACCTCTCTTCAGACATATACTAGCGCCCTTATCAGTCTGACCTCGATTGAAGGACACTGAAGTTGCCAATATATGTCGGAAGGAGAGCTATAAGTGCCCGAAACCGGCCAATAAAACCAATTTAATTGCAACTCGTAGCTGCTATTCAATTAAAACTACTAATGTTCTAAAAACTTTGAAAAATCGCAAGAGGTATGTACTAAATAGAACGGGCATGTTTCCTAATCCTTGATGATAAGAAAGAAACAGAACACTTTGAACGAGTAAAAAACAGGCTCAGTCGCGTGATAGTAGCCGCTTGGTCTAAGGCATTATGCTACGGACTGGGCGGCCGCTCTCTCCGGAGGTTCGAGTCCTCCATCGGGCATGGGTGTGTGTATTTTCCTTAGTGTAAGTTAGTTTAAGTAGTGTGTAAGTCTAGGGACAGATGACCATAGCAGTTAGGTCCAAAAGGTTGAGAAAAACGGTTGAACAGATCAACAGGAAGTTCATATTCACAGCGAAGTTAATTAGCATATTTCAAAGAAATGATCAGCATCTCAGTCACCTCAGTTTAGTACGCATCCTGTTCCTTAGTAGGCATGGGTCATCCATAGGCCCTGATAACTTGTTCCATTCGTGACAGCATGAGCGCATATAAAGCGCGTATGGCGACCTATGATATAGGTAACTATACCAGTTCTAAAATTCTTCTGTGATGGCTGGCACTGGATCGCAACGCTGCGCCCGTCTTTTCACCATTCCACGAATATTTCCGATTGCTGAAAAATCTGGTCATGTAGGGAGCCAAAAGTGGTTAAGTGGATTTTCTACATGGCTGGTACTGACAGTGTTAAAATACCGTAATTAGATAATTTTGTGTCCCAGCCTCGTCGCCACTTTTGTGTCTCGTTTCCGTCGTAGGTGTCGGTGGCCGAGTAGGAAGACCGACACAGGAATAAAGGTAGCACGCTTGTGCAGGTACGAAGGTGAGCAGCCAGTGGGACAGCAGAAACTAGAAACACTAGAATAAATTAGAACGAGATATATATTGCACAGAATTTATACAATACTTAACTTTTACATAGTTCAGTACTGCAGAATGCTGATACATAGTTGAGCTAGAGGCCTGCCTAGTGCCTATACGATAGCCAAGTCTTCACTGGGGCCTATCTGATTCCGAAGTGTTAACTGGTTCCTATCTCAGTCCCAAGTGAACGATGTCGTTCAGGGGTGGTCACGAGCGGAGTTCCAGCAGAGGGCGCTCGTGGCTGACGTCGTAAGAACGCCGCGGCGTGCGTGCATGGTGGCGCGCGGCGAAATTAGGTGGCGCGCACTTTGTACTTGTGCGACACCACAGATAAAGCTGTTAGTTATAACGATAACCGCACCAACTCGCACACTACATCTTTGATATCATCTCCTCTGCAGCGTAATAATATACAAGTTGCCCCTACTGTTAATTTTTCGTTTTCTTCCTCTATCCTGTCTGGAATGCATCCCGTACCACGCAGCTACATTCCACCAGATCACGGTCAAGCGCAAAGTTGGCGGACTCATTAGTCGATTTGTTGCAACTTCTAGGTCTGCTGCCAACAAAGCTCTGAATCGCCTTTCCCACAAATTATCTATGTAGTCTTCTAATTACAGTTTTGGTCTCTGTAATTTGTAGGTACTTAGTAGAATTCACAGCCTTCAGAAACTTGCGATTTATCATGTACAATACATTTAATTGATTTGTTTCAGCACTCATGTCGGTCGCTACACACTTTTCTTTATTTAGGGTCACTTTCCACTTGACGCACTACATATCTTGTCCAAATCATTTCGCTGTTAGTACTGTGTGAGGCGGCAAGAAATGTCACCACCTTACATGTTATGTTTACATATTAATAATGTGCATTTATTTAAAACGTAATTACTGGTATCACTTTGATTCCAAATCATCTTAAAGCAAAAATCGGAAGTAAGAGAGGAATTATAAGTGTTGACTTGGTCACTGAGAAAACTGGTTGATGCTGGTAGGCAACATTTAGTAGTGACAACATTCGCGCGGTGGCCGTGGGGAAATAGCCGCCGGCCGTGGTGGCCGAGGAGACTGAGGCGCTCCAGTCACGGTCTGCACGGCCACTACGGTCGTGGGTTCGGATCCCCCCTCGGGCATGGATATTTGTGCCGTCCGTAGTATTAGCTAGTTGATAAGTAGTTTGTAAGTTTAGGGACTGATGACCCCGTAGTTAAGTCCCTTAAGCTTAACAAACATTTGACAACATTCGCATGTAGTACTTTTGGTGGTTGGAAACGAGAACACAGCCAAGTCAGTGAGAGGCCGGAAAGCGGCGAGGGGAGCCAACGGTACCGCAAGAGTGCGGCTTGTTGACCTGCCGATGCGAGGTCACGGGTTACTGACAGGCCGCTGCCGCTTCGCGGCAAACCTCGTGAGCGACAATACGATTGGGAGATGATTTCAATCCCCAAACGTTCTAGAACTTTCTAGAAGCTCGTTTATCACGGGAAAGATGTTTGGAAGGAACTAATGGTGGGGGTGGGGGGCGAGAGATATTTGAAGCTATAGCTGTGATTGGCTCTTGAGAAAACTGTTTGGAGAGACTTGTGACGTGCTGCAAAATGAGTGATGTGGATTCAGCTACCTGCAATCATGGTGCGATGACACAGGTGGGCAGTTTCTGCTAAAGCATCCAGTGCCTTAGCTGACAATTAGTTTCAATTGCATGCTTGAAGTACTCATAATTGTTTCTCTGTGAGCAGAGGAACAAAATTATTACTTCAGTGCATTGTATTTGCATTTAGAAGCACTCATTTACAAGCTTACAATCGATCTTCTCTTCTAATTCAGGCCAGTGAGGCAAGCAGTTTGCGAAATTCATGTTCGAAAACAGCATTAGTAGTGAGCTTCTTGATGCTGTCGCGCCGGCCGCGGTGGCCGAGGCGACTGAGGCGCTCCAGTCACGGTCTGCACGGCCACTACGGTCGGGGGTTCGAATCCCCCCCCCCCCCTCGGGCATGGATATTTGTGCCGTCTTTAGTGTAAGGTAGTTTATAAGTAGTTTGTAAGTTTAGGGACTGATGACCCCGCAGTTAAGTCCCATAGACTATACAAACATTTGAACATTGGTGCTGTCGCGTCGTTCAAATATCTAGGCGTAACATTGCAGAGCGATATGAAATGGAACGAACATGTAAGGACAGTTGTGAGTAAGGCGGACAGCCGACTTCGGTTAATTGGGAGAATTTTGGGAAAACGTACTTCATCTGTAAAGGAGACCGCGTATAAAACGCTTGTACGATCATGTCTTGAGTATTGTTGAAGTGTTTTGAACCCGCAGCAGATCAGTTTAAAGGAAGACATAGAAGCAATTCATAGGCGAGCAGCTAGGTTTGTTACTGGTAGTTTCGACCAATGCGCAAGTGTCACGGAAATGGTCCGGCAACTCAATTGGGGGTCGCTGGAGGAAAGACGACGTTATTTTCGTGAATTTCTGTTGAGGAAATTTAGAGGGCCGGAATTTGAAAATGTTCAAATGTTTTTAGAGTCTATGGGACTTAACTACGGGGTCATCAGTCCCTAAGCTTACAAACTACTTATGTTCAAAATGTTCAAATGTTTGTATAGTCTATGGGACTTAACTACGGGGTCATCAGTCCCTGAACTTACAAACTACTTATGAACTACTTACGAACTAGGACGGCACAAATATCCATGCCCGAGGGGGGATTCGAACCCCCGACCGTAGTGGCCGTGCAGACCGTGACTGGAGCGCCTTAGTCCCCTCGGCCACCGCGGCCGGCCCGGAATTTGAAGCTGAGTGTAGTACGATCTTCCTGCCGCCTACTTATATTTCGCGTAGTGATCACAAAGGCAAGATAAGAGAAATTAGGGCTCGTAAAGAGGCATGTAGGCATTCTTTTTTTTCCTCGTTCTATTTGGGAGTAAAATAGGAAAGGAAACGCCTAGTAGTAGTACAGTGTACCCTCCACGCACCTTACGGGGATTGCGCAGTATGTATGTGGATGTAGATATTCGACTTTAATACCGAATACCAAATTTCAGACATTACCTCTAACCACAGATAACAATTAGAGACCAATAGCTGCCGTCTTTGCGTATAGTTCCCATTGCCTCACATTTTCAGCTTCACGTCGGGCCGACCTATCCACAGTGACCAACCGCCGTTCGTCTTATGGGAGCAGTACTGGGCATTGGTGATATACGCACATTGCATTTGCTATAGCACAGTTAAAGATAAACGTACCTTCCACTAGCTGGCTGTATTCTTGACTTTCTGGTTGTATTTTCTACCAAGTGAGATAGCCGTTTTTTAATTTCTTTTTAAACAATTCACACGTCCTCAGTATCAACTATTTTTCATAATAGCTAGAGGGTGTGCCATCCTTGTTAGAGATTCATTAATTTTGTATCATAATTGAATCCTGAATTTTTGCACCATCCTTTTTATGTAATTAAATTACTATATAGAGCAATGATTCCTCCGATTTCTTATTTATTAGGATTAGGAATCCCAGCTTTCCCCAGTCTTAAGAAATTGCCGAAGATTTAAACAAAGTGCTTTTGTATCGATAATTGCCTAATTGAGAGGAGTGATTCATATTTATTTTTATAATGATACCGTAAGGCTGGTGAACGACACGCAAATTAGCCGTTCAGTCAATATCATCAACTGCATCATTACAATTGATCTACAGAAGTCAATTACTGAATTCAGTATTCTGAGAAGCACCGAATACCAAATTTCACACATTACCTCTAACCACAGATAAGACTTAAAGACCAATAGCTTCCGTCTTTGCGTACAGTTGTCAGTGGCGACAGACAAGCAATATAACGTGAAATAGTCTTATAAGTCAATCTGGAATGAACTACGAATGCATCAGGGCAGTGCGGCGCGACGTTTTGTTAATTGGCTATGGCAGCCGACGACCGACTCGAGTGCCTTTGTTATCAACACGACATCGCCTAGAGTACATTCCCTGGACTGTGCACCATAAGTGAAGGACCTTAGACGATTGTAAAACAATGGTTTGGTCAGATGAGTCCCAAATTATGTTAGTGGGATATAATGGTAAAGTACGGATCAGGAGCAGACCCCACGAAACCATGGACCCAAATGGTCAAGAAGGCACTGTGCAAGCTGGAGTATGTCTTATTTCTACATGTAATGAATTGTGGCCGAACCGAAGCCATCATTGAGTGGAAATTATGTAAGGTTACTTGGAGATCATGATGAAGAAAAATTTACTACTTTATTAAAAAGGACGACCGGTTTCGTGAGATGTAGTCAAATCATCAGGTTTAAGATAATTGATACATCAATCAAGGGGTACCCCTTCCTCAGGAACCTTTTTTGTTCTAAATGTTCGTGTTCCAGAGTTTTTATAGGACATCATTTGGAGTCATTAATTGTTATGTTGTCCCCAAAAATTGAACTAATTTTTATGAATGACAGTGCGCTATGTCATTGTTTAAAGACCATTCTTGTAAATAGCAGCGAATGATCTGGGCACTCATTTCACCAGAAAAGAGTCCCGTCGAACTTTTATTGGCTATAATGAGAGGTCAGTTCTTGAACAAAACCTTGCACCGGTAACGTATTTGCATTTGTGTACATCTACCCACTTTCTCTTTAAATCAGATTTAAGTACCTGACAGGGTGTTCATCCAAAACCTTTCATTATATTTCTGTAACATTCATAGGAAAAAGGACTACCAAAATTTTGCCGTTTCACATCTGATTTCTCTTGTTTCATTTTGATGATCGTGTCTCCTTATATAGCTGGGTGCTAACAAAATACGTTTGCATTCTCAGGTGTAGGATGGTGAGAGAAATTTCGTAAACAAAACTTGTCCTGGATTCCACCCTAACTCGTGTATCATGTCCTCCATCAGTCCCACCTGGAGCTGGTTCTACTGCAAACGCCAAGTGTAGTGTAGTCAGTCTGTTTATTCAAACTGCAGCTTTAATAATCTCCAAACGGTCCACTACAAAGTAGAGTACATTTTCTTATGACAAGCTCGATACTCAACAATCACATTCCACAAATATAGGGTTACAGTAATAGGACTCTAAGAGGTCTCTATTGGCCATTCGTCTTCTGTGACGAGGACTGCAGCCACTTCATTAACAGGTAGTTGGTCTGTTCTTCTTACTACTTGTGTGAGTACATCATGCCCCTACAGAAACAGGATTTTGCATACAGTATCTGACCTCGAAACCTCAACTCCCCCAAAACTAGATAATTATCATGTGCTTCGTAAGAAAACACAAGCTTCTTTTTCAGTGAAACAGTTCTTACCATAGTCATGACACTGGACGGAAAAGTGATATCCAATATAAGCAAGCAAATCTGAGTATGATACAGAATGGTATACATTTCAGTGGTCGCAACATTTGCGATAGTTGATTAGTACTGTTGATGTAACAGCACATTTTGTAACCGAAAAAAAAATTATAAAATTGACACGTTCACATCATGTCATATATTCACGACAAGGACCAATGGAACATGAAATAAATCAATAAAATTAATTAATTAGCTGGCTCTACGTGTTCTGGGGATAAAACGAAGAGCCTTTAGTTCGCTCCCCGTCCCCACGTAACATGTGTTCCTCCCAATTTAAGCTGTTCGTGATTGAAGGCTTATAGAGGGAGCATAGCGAGATTTTGCTGCAGGTAACTTCTGTCACGTCGAGTTGTTACACATCGCCGGGAAAAGGGATGTGGTCACGTAATTAGGAGGTATAGTTTTCTATCGCATCCTCGTCGCCACTTTTGTATCCCATCTTCGTCGCCACTTTTGTGTCCCAGCCTTGTCGCCACTTTTGTGTCTCGTTACCGCCAGTCGTCGTAGGTGTCGGTGGCCGAGTAGAAAGAGACCGACACAGGAAATAAGGATGCACGCGGGTGCAGGTACGGAGGTGACCAGCAGAAACTAGAACACTAGGCTAAATTAGAACAAGATATATATTTCATAGAGACTTAGTAATACTTAACTTTTACATAGTTCTTGACTGCAGAATACTGCAGAATACACAGTTTAGATAGAGGCCGGCCTACTGATGATTCCTAGTGCCTATCCGATAGCCAAGTCTTAACTGGTGCCTATCTGATTTCCAAGTGTTAACTGGTTCCTATCTCAGTCCCAAATGAACGATGCAGCAGTCGTGGCCACGAGCGGAGTTGCAGCAGAGGGCGCTCGTGGCCCACGTCGTAAGAACGCCGCGCCGTGCGTGCATGGCGGCGCGCGGCGTAAGTACGTGGCGCGCACTTCATACTTGTGCGACACCACAGATACCATGACTTTTGGCAAGTCAGTGTCCCAAATTACGTTTAATACTTGTGAGTTAGAGGAATTTCACCCTTACGTGTGCTGAAATGTATTCATTGCGGATTTATGGTAGAGACCGTTCCACGAATCGGTCCCACAGCCGTCGGCCCTCTGCGGGTGTCGCCTGCGCAATCAGGTGTCGCGAACGCCTGCTCCGCTGTAATTGGGGCCGGCGGACGGCGCTTGCGATCTGTCACTGTCTGTGGGCGGGCGCTGGCCGCCGCTATCGCCCCCGCTGGCCGGCGCGGCCTGGCGCCAGTTATCGGGAAGACAAAAGACCGCGCAGAGCCTCCATTAGTTAGGCGGCCGCTCCCAGGGGGCCGCGCCGGCAAATCTGATTAGCCGGCCGCCGCCGCGTCTCTCCGGCGCAGCGCCGCCACCTCTGACGGGGTTCGAGTCCTGGTGGCGGGAGCGCATCCATTACGGCGACTCCCAGAAGTGGACGCGCAGGATTTCCGCTGAAATATTCGTCCGAATACCCATTTACTACTATCCAAAATCTCAACGTAGAAAGCCAATTAAACGTGCTTTGCGAAAGCAGCGATCGTCTGAAACACATCTCGCACTATTCATCCACGAGAACCACAGGGTAGTTGATACAGAATCCCAGGAAGATGCCGTATTTCTTGACTTCCGCAAGGCGTTAGATACGGTTCCACACCGTCACCTGATAAATTAAGTGCGAGAATATGAAATATCAGACTGACTTTGACTGTATTGTACGGTTCTAGCTAAAAGAACGCTGCATATCATTCACATTCAGACGTTAAATTAATGTCAGGCATGCCTCAGGGACTGTTATAGGACCGTTGCCTCTCAATATAGAGAGCGAATCACCTAACACTTGCACCGCAAATATTACGGAAACAAAAAGTGTGATCCAGACTGAAAGTTTCACTCTGCAGCGGAGTTTGCTCTGATATGGAACTTGACAGATTGAAATTGTGTGCCGGAACCGGGACTCGAACCTGGGACCTTCGCCTTACGCGGGGAAGCACTCAGCACTTTTTTTTCTTTTATTTATTTATTTATTTATTTATTTATTTATTTATTAGTTTTTGTTTTCTTTTCGTAACGTTGAAGTTGTGTGGGAGAGCCGTCAGTCGTGTCGGGATAGCTCTTTGGTAGAGCGCTTGCCCGCGAAAGGCGAAGGTCCCAGGTTCGAGTCCCGGTTCCGGCACACAATTTCAATCTGTCAGGAAGTTTCATATCAGCACACACTCCGCTGCAGAGTGAAAGTTTCATTCTGGAAACATCCCTTAGGCTGTGGCTAAGCCATGTCTCCACCATATCCTTTCTTCCAGTAGCGCTAGTCTTGCAAGTTTCGCAGGAGAACTTCTGTAAAGTTTGGAAAGTAGGAGGCGAGGTACTGGCAGAATTGAAGTTGTGGGGCGGCACCGTGAGTTGTGTCGGGGTAGCTCAGTGGTAGAGCGCCTGCCCGCGAAGTGCGAAGGTGCTAGATTCGAGTCGGGGTTTCGGCACACGATTTTAATCTGTCAGGAAGTTTCAGAAAGTGTGATTTATGTGTGTTTCTCACATAATGAATTGGTAGTCAGGGGCTCGAAATTTACGCAACAAACAGATTGTAATATTACTTAGAAAGTGTATTTTTTCCAAACATACAGTTTTTTAAGTGGAACAATGGTTGTTTCTATCATGCGCTGGAATTTTTGGCACCAGCTGCGTATAAAGAATTTTGAATGACATTTTTATCACGTTTCGTTTGGCAGCTAAAACCGTTCAAAGTTTCGTGGACGGAGGCTGCGATAGCGTAGCTAACTGGCCGAGTGGCTAGCCCCTGGGGCACGGCTCACTGTCTCATGACCACCAGCCAGTGAACTGCGCTGTCGTAGCCTCCGCCCCCAAAACTTTGAATGGTTGTAGCTACCAAACTAAACGTGATAGAACTGACATTCAAAATTCTTTGTACACAACTAGTGTCAAAAATTCCACTGCATGATAGAAACATCCATTGTACCATTTGAAAAATTGTATGTTTGCATAAAATATTCACTTTCTAGGTATCTCCATTTCGCATAGCGCTCGAGTATTGCTCATCAGTCTAGAACCCGTACCAGGTAGCGTTAATAGAAGACATAGACAAGATCCAACGCCGAGCGGCACACCTCTTTTTGTACTCATTTAGTGAACGGGAGAAAGCAATACAGAGGTGGTTAGGAAACTACAGTAAGCACATGGTGTAAGACAGACTTTCTGTACGGGCTTCTGTCAAAGTTCTGAGAGCGTACGTATCATGAAGAGTCAAACAATATATTGCTTCCTCCTACGTATATCTCGCAAAGGGACCACAATAATAAGATCATAGAGATTAAGGCCCACATGAATGTATAAAGGCATCCATTTTAACCTCGCATCATGCGCGACTGCAATAGAATGTGACAATGGTACTCATAGTACCACACACCACACACCTTCACGTGGGTTACGGAGTATGGATGCCGATAAAAAAGACGAAAATGTTGTGGAATTTCAAGAAATCACAACTGTTGATAGATAAATTTGAGTATTTCCCAGAAAATTGCGGCTGATTTCGGAGCAACAGATGCAGAAATACGAAAAAAATTCATAATTTTGGCACGCAACATGGACAAGAATTAAACAAAATGGAGAACTAAAAAGTGGACAAAGTGCAAATTACATTTATACGAGCAAGAGAGAGTAATTTCAGTCAAGGAAATGTATGTTTCCTCCGATTTTAGATTATTTAATAATGTTTCTTGAAAGCTTAATAATGTACGTCTCTGCACCCATTTCTTCGCCCAATTACTTCATCTTCTCTTGAACTTTTCTTCGTCACGTTTTTTTTTCTTTAATAATAATAAATGTAACGATGGTAGTGGCTGCTCTTATTTTTGTGCACGATATTCTGATCTTGCACTTCCTCATCTCACAACGTGACTCTGGTGGAAACACATCTGCAAGTAATTGCATCAAGTTCCTTACCTAAGTGACCTGCAAAAGAAAACATGAGCAAATGTTTGCTCTAAGGTAAACACATCAGCAATTACCTGCAGAAGTTACTTGATGAAGTTGCGTGCTAGTGCACATACGCCTTTAAAGTCGCTTTTCAGTATCCATTCTTATCACAGAAACATTTTCCACGTAACGTTTAAGTGAGCCAGCTTCAGTATGCGATAAGCTGGCTCATCCGAGAGATCGGCATCAGTAGCTAATTGCCGGCGTCGCTGACCGCGATGCACGGGCCATAGGTTCGATTCCGGGTAGGGGACTGGGTGGTGATGTCGGTTATCATCGACACGCAGATCTCCGAAATGGCGCTAATGAAAAGGCTCGGAGTAGGCGGCGGAACACCATTGGAGATATTCCGGCCGGTAAAAAGTCATACAGTCTTTCATTTTCACTACGAAAAGTACAGGGGGCGGTGGGAAGGGGAACAATTAAATGTGAACACCCGCAGTATATTACATCTTGATGCAAATTGGTACCGATCGCTACGTACGAACTTTTGGGTTACCTTGTTGTATACTGTTCGTTCTGTTCTATGATGATGAACGAATGATTGGTGAAATGTGTGATCTCTCATACAAAGATGCCAACTTTATTATGCCAAGTTAGTGGGATCCCCTGTAACCAAAACTGTTCCGCGTTTCACAAGCGACAATATCCTCGGTAAAGATGGCGTACACGAAACAAGGTAAAATATCATTGGCGAAAAGATGTAGTGAGCCAAATTCGAAGTTAACTATCAACGACCGAAAGGAGTGACGACAATTGTTGCCAGACAACTTAAAACCACCATGGCAAAAGAACTGAAAAACTCATCTCTCACTTGATAATATTGTTTAGATAACAAAAATTGAAAATTCATGGAAGGGTTGCAGTTGCTAAACCCTGAATGACGGGTGACAACGCAAAGCTGTGAATGAAGTGCTGTTGTGATAATAAAATCTGGCCACTTTACGACTGGAAATACGCAAGTGGTGTAGTCCGATGAATCATCGTTAAATTGTTTCCTACAAACAACCGGGTTGATGCATCGAAAACCGCATAAGAAGCTTACGATATGGCATGCCTACTTCCTGCAGTCAAGCATATCTGTGTCGTGGTATTCAACGGTTTCTGTCATTACTCTTACTGGCCGGATATCTAACAATGAATATGTCACCATTCTCGACCGGAAACTGCTTACTACGACTAACATATTGCAAACACTGCCACATCCGGAAATATTCCCCACCCCCTCCTACCTCCCCTCACGCACACACACACACACACACACACACACACACAGAGAGAGAGAGAGAGAGAGAGAGAGAGAGAGAGAGAGAGAGAGAGAGAGAGCCAAAAGAGGTAGCTGTGCTTTGTACAGTATGTGAAAATTATCAAACATCTACGCTGGAAAGCATAAATGTAAATGAACTATATGGGGAGTTTTAGAGCAGAGATTGAGAATAAATTTTACAGCACCAACATTATTCAAGTAATTGGCAGACGTTTTGTTAGAATAATGAATAAAATTCTATTGGGAATTATAAAGACAGTTTACGAATGTTCCTCAAAGAGCTGCAGCTGTTGTCAAAATCAGTGGTGGGATAGCTCCTCCTAATAAAGAAATATTATGTCTGTGCTCATATTATTTTGTTCAACTCCTAAAGATGCTCAACAAAGAATGCAGTATTGTAGCTTTTCTTCCTTTATGCACTCACAAGCTGTATAGCACACCTGCGTAATGTGCCATGAATACTTCTCAGAGATTAGGCTGCCTGGACTTCGGTAGGCAGCGGTGTGTCTCTCGGCGCTACGTATCCCGTTACCTTCTTAGCCGCTTCCTGAAATTCTCATCCCATAATGCCTGCCCTTCGGCCTTCATCGGCGACGTCGCGAATCCCGCCTTTCACGCATCCCGAGGGCGGCAGAAATCCGGTGATTACTCTGATCAGCGGAGACTGTGCGGTGCCGGACACCCGGCTCCTGTGAATGCATAATGTGGGGCGAGGGGGTCGGGGGGAGTGGGCGAGGTGTCGCTACCGAGGTGCGGACCAGTGGAGGGGAGGGGCCAAGGGAGTGGCGAGTAGGGGGGGGGAGGTGAGAGGAGGGGAGGGAGATCTAATTTCAGCGGCCGGCCGCTGAATACACAGGCGGCGGCAGCCTGTTAGGCTGACCCCTGGCCCTATTGGGGCAGCGGCTCAGCGGCTCAGCGGGTTTAGAGCCCTAAGCCAGCAGCCGGACCCGCGGCCGCCGCGGTGGCCTCTTTCACGGCAGGGGGATGGACACCTCAGCAGGGCCGCCTCATCAGCGCCTCCTGCGGGACATCTGCATCCGCGGGGGCTGCAAGAGGCTCCTCTCTCTAGCCAGCAGGGTGGACACCTTAAATGTGGGAATGCTTCGCTCTTGGCTCATCATCGTAAAATGTTCTGCCTATTGGCATATTCCTGACATCACAGTTGTCCTCAATCGCTACTGTTAAAGACCAACTGTTTCATAGTCTGATAACATTTTTTCGCGAACTGCAATTACATCTACAATGGACATAGATGAAAGGGCGATACTTTTTTTCATTTACTGTCCCACTTTATAAACAACCAATATAGTTTAACTCTCTCATTTCCAGTGTTGCTCCTCGGCAACTTCGTACGAGGCGTGTTTTTAAGTGAGTACTGTTTTGAAATAATAATAAATAAATAAATAAATAAATAAATAAATAAAAACACGTGCTAAGATATCTCAATAATTTTATTTTTACATGAAAGCCTGTACCTTAATCTGCTTTTCTACATAATTTCCGTCAATATTGAGGCACTTGTCATGACGTTGTACCAGTTTTTGAATACCCTCCTGATAGAAATCTGCTGCCTTACTTGTTAACCGCTGCTTCACAAGTTTGCTGCCTGACTTGTTAACCATTGCTTGACAACTGATTTGACTTCGTCATCGTCTTGCTCGGTCAAAATTCCATACAAAACACTACGAGAAACATTAGGAAAGTCATCCCACAAGGAGGAAATTGCAAAGCGTCTGTTTTATCTCACGTTATTGTCCACTTCCTGCACCAAACTTTCAATAACAACCGAAGGACGCCCACTCCCTCGTTCATCATGCACATTTGTGCGGCCATCTTTAAACGCTCTCATCCACTTTCTTACCATGCCATCACTCGTCATGTTTTCTCCGTAACCTGCATAGATCTCACGATGAATATCGATCGCTTTTAGGCCTTTAACACTAAGAAATAACAGCCCGTACTTGAGAGTCGGTGTGACTCACGACTATCGGGTATATATCGGGTAAACATTCAGTATACAACGCAAACAAGGAAGAATGAGACTGTAATGGCGTCAGTGCGTAGACAACAGATGTAGGTACCCAGTGCGCATAACAATATTGAGATATCTTAGCATGTCTTTTTTTAATTTCAAAACGGCACATACTTAAAAGACACGACTCGCATTAAAAGTTGATTTCTACCGTATTTTGTGCATCAATCCTCAATGTTGCATTTTTGTTGACGAACAACATGCTTCTAGTACGACATTTTGCCGCTTGGTACGGCGTGTAGCCACTTCTGAGGCATTAATCTTTCCGTCTTGGAGGTTGTGTTGCGTTGCAGTATCTACGTGGCAATGATTTTGTGCCTGAGTGTCGTACATGTTACTTTAATTCAGCAGTGAATTGCCTTGTCTTGGGTGCTGTACCGAAGATTGTGCTAGCATTATCAATCTGCAATGTTAACTGTCAACCAAATAACGTCCCAATTAATAAAATACATCGATACAAACGTCTGTGTTCTGCATGAAATACATGACATTAAAAAAATAATTTAAAAAAATTAATAGGAAAACAATAGTTCGAACATAAATTCTGAAACACATATTTTGATGTTTAGTGCACTGTATTAATACAGAAAATTTTAATCAATGAACAAGATGAGGTAGGGGACCCGTGTCCGGAAACGTCACCCAACGACACTACCAAGCGGCAAAAACTATAGGTGCTGGCGCCCAACGCCACGATACCCCACGGGCGGCGAACGCGTCGTGCTATGCACACACAGATCGCTCGCAGGTCTGTAATATGTGGTTTTTTATATTCCGGGTATGCGAGTGATTGCAACGATCGCCGGTGAAGAAGATGGAGCTAAAAGCTGTTTCCTATGAATGAAATGCTCTCTTGCCTTACGCCAGCACCTATAATTTTGACGCTCGGAAGCTCTGTTGGGTGACGTTTCCGGACATGCGTCCCCTACCTCATTTTGTTCCTCAAGCCATCCTCTACCAACCCACGAAGTTTGTCGGTATCATTTAGAAACACCCTGTATATGTCTTGGTCCTCAATGGATGCACAACCGCGGCGGAGTGGCCGAGCGCATAGGGCGCTATGCTAAGATGCGTGAGGCCGTTTCCCGTCGGGGGTTCGAATCCTCCCTCGGGCATGAATGTTTGTGTTGTCTTTAGTATGAGTTAGTTCTTAAGTAGTTTGTAAGTTTAGGGACTGATGACCCCGCAGTTAAGTCCCATAAGCTTCACAAACATATTTTGAGCAGTCGTAGTAGACTGGACTCGCATTTTGGAGGACGGTGGTTCAAATCTGCCTGCTGCCATCCAGATTTAGATTTCCCGTAATTTTTCTTAAAACATTTTAGGCACATACCATGATTAAAATTAAAATTAAAACAGTCCAGATGGAAGAAATGTTAATTTTTAAATTTAATGATCGGTTTCAGTCAACGTAGACCATCTTCAGATGACTTGCACTATGGTGGCAGGTGGTGGCGGTGAACATGTTCTACGTTGACTGAAAACGATCACGAAATAAAATAATAAGAAATCTTCGACCTGGACTATTTCATTTTAACTATTGTTTTAAGACTGCTGTTTCTCCATCATGCTTCGAAAATTACATATCAACCTCACCCACAAATCCTACCGTCAGCTCCGTCTCCAATGACCACACTGCCGACGGGACGTTCAACCCTAAGCGTCCTTCCACCCTCTGCGCTATGTCTGCTCGTAGTGTAACTTGTCATCTTTTTTATGGTCTGTTCCTTTTTCTGTTACTGTATTGTGTGCTTTCCATTGCTCTTCTTGTCTTATGGACGTTCTTGTCCAGTTCGACCGTGTACTGCTGGTGCTGTGTCTCTGAGATGATTGTACGTACTACAGAATATGACAAAGTCTCTCTGAGATTTATACGGTATAAGTGTGTGGGATAAAGACCGTGTCCTGTCAGAAAGTCGACCATGTCACTGCTGCTGTCCACAAGTTTCATTCTTATGTCAGGGAAGAAAGAATGCAACATTCGACCTCTGTCACTTGTGCACCGCCGGCCGCGGTGGCCGAGGGGCCTAAGGCGCTCCAGTCACGGTCTGCACGGCCACTACGGTCGGGGGTTCGAGTCCCCCCTCGGGCATAGATATTTGTGCCGTCCTAGTTCGTAAGTAGTTCATACGTAGTTTGTAAGTTTAGGGACTGATGACCCCGTAGTTAAGTCCCATAGACTATTCAAACATTTGATCTTGTGCCCCATTCCTGCTGCCATGTATCCAGTCTACATCGTCTCAGCGGTAGTTCCTTCTCTAGAGCCGACTCGTTTGCCAAATTAACCAGGTCTGGTCTGCTTATCTTTAACCAGTACGTCGCCGCCCGATATTTGATAGTTATATCGACTGGGAATATCCCTAGTACTACACACTGATGAATTTCGGTAAGCCCCCGATAGCCTGATACCCTCGTCTTACCGGCGTGAAAGGTTTACTTTAGCTTTCTTAACGTAGAATCTCATTTCATCGATGAGTTGATAAACACATACATATAACAAAAATGTATAAATGTGTATATTCCACATGTCCTCTTAAGAATTGTACTTCTTTCAAGCAAACTGTTTACTCCTTTCCGTTACTGTCAGGTAAAAATCGCCGAGGCTTAAAAGCCTACCTTCCAAGGGAGTGAGCTTAGGGATGAAGAAACAAAAGTATCCCACGACGCGTGAGCAACCACACTTCATCCATATACTATTTGAGAATAAGTATACTTAGCGACTTTTAACAAAAGTTACAGACAATTTAAAACAATGGCGACAGTTTTTATCGCCTAGAGTACCTGGAAAATGATGAAAGGAAAGAAACTTTATCGATTTCCGATTTCCACTGTTTATCAAGTAAAACTTCGGGATTTGGAAAGTCATTATAAGTAATTACTTCTACACTACTAACTGAATTCGGTAGACATTTTAAAACAGCTTACACGTATAAAACTGACTGCACTTTCGAAATTATATCATAGTACGTCTCAGTACAGCAGACATAACCTCAAGAACAATAATATGCTTAAAAAACTTCTAAATCTTGCAGCGCGTGTGTAGTCAGACTTAACAGTACTTAGCGACGTACCCTAAGTTTTGTAAGTATTTGCAAACCTTTACGGAACTTTTTATTCCCGACATCCCCTGATAACTAATGAATTGAAATATCTTTCTCTCTGCGTTTCCAATATGCCTGCAGCAAAACTACTGCATTTGGCTTGACAATGAAATTTTTAACTTCTGGATTTCTAACTGTATGCGTATGACGTTTTGCAGTCAGTAGCCACGCGTACCACTGAAAAGTATATTGAAAATTAAATTGTACTGTGACTCATAGTTCAGGAGGTATAACGTAAAAACTATTGAGTTGCGTCAAAACGAAACTAAGGTGGACGTTCGCTAACGATATAGTTCAAATGGACAGATAGATAGACCATAGCGGAGTAGCGCAGGTGGCCATGGACAGAGGGAGAAGAAGGAGGTGGAAAGATATGAGAACGGAACAAACACATACCTGGACACCACTTGGTAACGTTATATACAAATGAGTTCATTATTTTGAGAGTACAGCTTTTTCTGGAAAATTCATTCATTTGTGAGCAATATATACGTAAAATAAATTAATATGTACCTTTATTACAGAACTCATAACGGTCCGCATAATGTACAAAAAAATGTAGAAAAAATTACTTACACCCAATTTCCTTCCCCACTGGTTCTTTCAGAAGAGTCTCTGAAACACTAGTCTACTCGTCAGTGTTACTAAAATGTGATGTTAAATTATTTGGGTTCCTAGGGACGCTTTACAAACCTATACCTCATATCGAAATCTCAGTCTTAGCAAGACGTAATCTAGATGGAATCTTCCCATGTCTCTGGGTCTTTTCCAACTACGAGGAGTGTTCAAATGGAAAGTGCGAAACGTCTTAACAAACAAACCGGTTGAAATTTAAATGTGCTGCTTTGGCGTAACGTAGTACGACATCAAGGGAAGCATGTCACCTCCCTCTAAAGTATTCAAGGCATTGCCCTCAGCAGCCAAGGTGAAACTCGCCGTCTTTTTCTACGTCCGATGTCCCATACTCATCGAATTCCTCGAGCATAAAAAACGGTTAACAGTGTATTGTTACACATTCCGTAGCCTACGCAAGGCCATCATGAGAAAACAACCTGGTCTGTTCACGGAGGGAGGGAGTCTACTCCATGATAACTCGCTCCTTACACGTCTCCTGGAGCACAGTAAGTGTACTGGCCAAGTTCAAGTGAGAGCAGCTTGAGCATCCGCCCGACAGCCTGGACATGTCGCCCTGTGACTTCCATCTGTTTGGTCCGCTAAGAAAACGCCTCAAAGATAACCGTTTCAACTCGGATGACGAACTATGACGAACTGAATGGCATAGTAGAGGACTACATCTTGTTTCAGCCACAGACATTCTGGGAACAGGTAATCCTTCGGCTCGTTAAACAGTGGAATAGTTGTGCTCAGACCTCTGGTGATTAATTTTGAATAAAGACTTCAATGATACCCACAGTGTCGTTTCCTACCGCTTTAAAAGTAAATACAGAACCCAACTCTCACTTGAGTATATTGTTCCACAAAAGCTCCACAAGGTTAACATTTATGGAAGAGTAACAGTCGCGAAAGCCCTAGTATCGGCATCTGCGAAAAAAGTGGTGACACGATCACAGAACCAGGACACTGCATGAACAGAAGAATATGACACCGTTGGATCAATCATCGTATTCATTGTTTCCCACTACGGCCAAGTTACGTGAATCGAGAAAGCAAAAATGAACCTTACGACCTGGTCTCCTGTCAAACATGCTGGAAGTTGCTTTATGAGTAGAGTGGGTGTATTCAGATTACACTTCCTTGCTGGATAACTCGACTCCTTGGCCATAAAAGTTTACCAGCGCACTGTCATTTTTCAAGATGGTAGTGCGGTCAGTTTGTGGATCATCAAATTTCTCGTCTGCCAGAAAAATCACCGTGTCACATTACGGGGAATTCTAGAGCGGACAGTGAGTATCAAATTCCTAGCTTCAACAAAATCTTAGAAGGTACTGAATGTTTTGGTACAAGAATGCGACAACATTCTATTTAAAAGAATCCATACAATCTATTAGCGTGCAGTGTTTTTTAAAGCCAATCAGTTTTACAGGACAGTGTGTCACTTCAAGGAGTCGGTACCAAGATTGTCTCATTATTTTTTTTAAAAATAAGATAATTGCTAAACAACAAGTTAGCCATAAGGGAGACGAAACTTTTATACAGAGAAGAAACGTATAGAAAATTACATCGGAGTTTACGACTTTCCTGGGGTTTTAGAATCAGGAGTGGTCGCTTGGTGAAACGACGTTCATGTAACCTAGTACGTCAGAGATATTATGTGACGCCGAGATTTATAAGATTGTACAGTTTCCAACATAAACAACAGTTCGCTGGCCGCGGTGGTCGAGGGGACTGCGGCGCTTCAGTCACGGTCTGCACGGCCACTACGGTAGGGGGTTCGAATCCCCCCTCGGGCATGGATACTTGTGCCGTCCTTAGCTAGTTCCAAAGTAGTTTGTACATTTATGGACTGATGACCCCGTAGTTAAGTCCCATAAGGCATACAAACATTTGAACATTTGAATATTTGATAAACAACAGTTCCTTCCCGTTTATTTAGCCGCTGTGGAGTAGCCGAGCGGTCTAAGGCGTCTCGCTGCGGAGCGCACGGTTGCTCGCCGTGAAGGTTCGAGTCCTTCCTGGGGCATGGGTGTGTGTGTTTGTCCGTAGGTTAGTTTACCTAGGTTTAAGTAGTTTGTAAGCTACTAACTGATGACCACGTAGTTTGGTTCGATAGATTTACAGACAGACATTATATCGCCTTTCCGTCTATCGGGGTGTCACGACCTTCGAGCAACTGTCCCTATTTGTACTAGCAATGCAGATATTTATTACAAATCTCAATTACTGATTTTCAAAGTGTTAAAAAAAATTCAAATGTTTGTAGAGCTTAAAGTTACAAACTACTTACGAACTAGCTAATACTAAGGACGGCACAAATATCCGTGCCCGAGGGGTGATTCGAACACCCGATCGTACTGGCCGTGCAGACAGTGACTGGCGCGCCGCAGTTCCCTCGGCCACCGTGGCCGGCTACTGTTTTTCCTATCTAATTGGTAATGTCGAGCACATTTTTTGCCAAACCCTTTCCTTCTATTCCTTCCCTACGACCCTAAATTTGTGTTCCTAGCCACGTAAAAGAAGTCAGTTGCTTCCACCACCGTACCATCTCATACAGTACACAACGACTCGGCCTTCCTCTTTTCTTTTTTTAACTTTCCGCAACGAAGAGAGCAGGTGATCACTTCCGTGATGTTTATTGCCTAATGGAAGTGCCCCATCGGCGCGATAAATCTGTTGGATCAATGAGGCATGATAAACGCAATCGTGTTATGAGCAGCGGATTGGAGATTTAGAAGGCTGCTTTGGCAGCATTAATGTACACACGCGCGGCCTTTATAAATTACGCGTCGAACGGCGAGCTATTAATTCCTGCCGGCCGCGCGAGAGGGCGCGCGGCCATATTTCACGCTCTGGGCGAGCAAACAGTGCCACGACGCGGGCTGTCGCGAGCACAGTGGAATCCATCACTCCGCCGCCCCTCCCCTCACCTGACTTTAATTAGGCCCGAGTTCTAATTTAAGCGACGCACACGAACCGTACGTCCGACTCGGCGAGCGCAGCCTAAATCAAATCTCCAGGTCCCCGCATGAATGGACATCAGCAGCCGTCGATGTCCGCCGTAGTAGGAGTCGGAATTTAGGGGGCCCCTACCGCCCATCCGACGCGAACAGTGCTCTTCTTACTTGTCGATTCTCTTTTCCCCACCTTCTTCGCCCAGTGTTCGTCGCTCCCTCTCGCACTCGACGCCACGCGTGTTCTCTCCTTCTGTCTTTCTCTCTCGCTCGCTCGGACCAGTCAATGAAATCCAATTAACCCAATCAATATTACAGTATCTGGCAAGATAAAGTGGGCAATTTATTTGATACGGGCGTAATTGATTACGGGTCGGGGCGCGCGCGCGCGCTCGCCGCCAGCTTAAAACAAACAGGCGGTGGCGTGACGCCGCCCGCGGTGCCCAATTATCAAGGGACGGCCCAGAGATGGACCCCGGATACGCCCGCTCGGCAAATTAGGAGGGTCCTCTGGCCCGTGCTCTGGTCCGCTCGGCGGCGATTAATCGAACTGCCGCCGCGGGAGGGCAGGTGTGCCAGAGGCGAGCCGAGCCGAGGCGCGGCTCCACTTGCTGCTGATGGATGCCCCGCCGCCCACGCGCTGTCCCTCGCTGGACACGCGAACGCATCTGAGGCTCCCAGCGGGTCTGATCCCTATAACGTGAAACCAACAACACTCTTCCGGATTTTACGTGACCTTCGGGAATGTAGGTGATCTTCATTCGTGAAACCCAGATCGCTCTTCCGGTTCGCAAATGAACTTCATAAATGTAGGTGACGTCACAGAGTGGACAGAACACTACAAATTAGTATTGTCACATACAATGACGTCATCCCGTATGAGGCTCCACTTGCTGACGGATGTCCAGGTGCTGTGCGCCACGCACGCTCTGTCCCTAGCGAACCAAACACAAACCAAACTGAGCATCGCGACGATTCCCCCTTCTGGATCTCATCCTGATACGTGTAACCCAGATCTCTTTTCCTGATACCAAATGAACTTTGGCAATGTAGGTGACATCACACAGTGGACAGAATACTATGAATTCGTAATGTCATGTACAATAACGTCATCCCTTGTGCGGCTCCAATAACTGATGAATGCCCAGGTGTGGTGCACACTCAATCACTTTCTGTCACTGGAGTCGTAAACAAAACTTACGCTCGCGACTTTTCCCCCCATTGGATTTGAATCTGATTTGTGATACTCATATCGCTCTCCCAGATCACAAATGAACTTCAGGAATGTAGGTCACGTCACACGGTGGACAGAACACTGCAATTCGTAATGCCACATACAATGACATCATCCCATCTTAGGCTCCATTGTGTGATGGATTCCTCAGTCGACGAGCTACCCACGCACCGTCCCTCGCTAGACACGCGAACGCATCTGAGGCTCCCACCGGCTCTGATCCCGACACGTGAAACTAACAACACTCTTCCGGATTTTACCTGACCTTCGGGAATGTAAGTGACGTCACACAGTGGGCAGAACACTACAAATCCACAATGTCACACCTAATGACGTCATCCTGTATGAGGCTCCACTTGCTGACGGCATTCCGCCAACCACGCTCTGTCCCTCGCAAACCAAACGCAAACCAAACTGATTCCTTCTACTGGATCTGATCTTGATTCGTGTAACCCAGATCTCTTTCCCAGATACCAAATGAACTTCGACAATGTAGGTGACATCACACAGTGGATAGTATACTATGAACTCGTAATATCATGTATAATAACGTCATCCCATGTGCGGCACCAAAGACTGTTGGATGCCCTGGAGTGGTGCACCACTCAAGCACTTTCTGTCACTGGACACGTAAACTTAAGCTCGCGGCGATTTCCTGATTCGCAATACTCAGATCGCTCTTCCAGAACGCAAATGAACTTCAAGAATGTAGGTCACGACACGCAGTGGACAGAACACTGCCAATTCGTAATGTCACATAGCCTAAGATGTCACCCCATCTTAGGCTCCATTGACTGATGGATTCCTCAGTCGACGAACTATCCACTCACCAACCCTCGATGGACACATGACCCCATCTCAGAATCGCGACGATAGCTCCCAATGGGTATCATCCTGATCTGTCAAACCCAGAACCCTACTGGATCTGATACTGATTCGTCTAACCCTGATCTCTTTCCTAGATACCAAATGAACTTCGGCAATTTAGGTGACATCACACAGTGGACAGAATAGTATGAATTCGTAATGTCATGTACAATAACGACATCCCATGTGCGGCTCCACTAACTGATGGTTTCCCTGGTGTGGTGCACACTCAAGCACTTTCTATCACTGGAGTCGTAAACAAAACTTACGCTCGCGACTTTTCCCCCCATTGGATTTGAACCTGATTTGTGATACTCAGGTCGCTCTTCCAGATCACAAATGAACTTCAGGGATGTAGGTGACGTCACACAGTGGACAGAACACTGCTAATTCGTAATGTCACATACAATGATATCCCATCTTAGGCTCCATTGTCTGATGGATTCCTCAGTCGACGAGCTACCCACGCACCGTCCCTCGCTCGACACGTGCACACAATTGAGGCTCCCACCGGCTATGATCCCGATACATGAAACCAAGAACACTCTTCCGGATTGTGCCTGACCTTCGGGAATGTAGGTGACGTCACACAGTGGACAGAACACTACAAATTCGTAATGTCACATACAATAACGTCATCTCATTTGCGGCTCCACTAACTGATGGATGCCCTTGTGTGGTGCACCACTCAAGTACTTTCTTTCACTGGACACGTAAACTTACGCTCGCGGCGATTTCCCCCATAGGATCTGAACCTGATTCGTGATACTCAAATCGCTCTTCGAGATCACAAATGAACTTCAGGAATACAGGTGACGTCACAGTGGACATAATACTGCCAATTCGTAATGTCACATACAATGACATCATCCCATATTAGGCTCCACTGTCTGATGGATTCCTCAGTCGACGAGCTAGCCACGCACCATCCCTCGCCAGACACGTGACCCCATCTCAGAATCGCGACGATAGCTCCCACTCGGCCTCATCCTAATTTGTCAAACCCAGAAAGCTCTTCCGGATCGCAACTAATCACTGGGAATTTAGGTGATGTCAAACAGTGTCCAGAATACTATGAATTCATTGAATGTACAATGATGTCAACCCATATGAGGTTCCTCTTGTTGATGGATGCCCTGGTGCCGGGCACCATCTACACACTTTTCCCCCGTTGACAAATGAACCCAACTGAGACTCGCGACGATTGCTCTCACTGGATCTGATCCTTATTCTTGAAACCTCGATGGCTCTTCCAGATAACAAATGAATTTCAGGAATATAAGTGATGTAACACTTTGGACATAACGCTATGATTTCGTAATGACATACAATGACGTCACTCCATGTGAATCTCCACTTGCTGATGAATGCCTGGTGCAGGGCGCCACCCATGAACTGTCCCTCATGGACATGGGAACCCAACAGAGGATCGCGATGATTGCCCCCAATGGATCTGGTCCTGATGTGTGAAACCCAGATTGCTCTTCCATATAGCAAATGAACTTTGGGAATGTAAGTGACATGACTCAGTGGACAAAACACTACCAGTTCACAATATCACATACAATGTCATCCCATATGAGACTTCACTTGCTGATGGATGCTCCAGTGTGATGCTCTTCCCACGCACTGTCCCTCGCTGGATACATGACCCCCACTCAGGCTCGCAACGACAGCTCCCACAGCGTCTCATCCTGATTTGTCAAGCCCAGTACGCTCTTCCGGATGACAACTAATCACCGGTAATGTAGGTGACGTCACACATTTAACAGAACACTGTGACTTAATAATGACACGCACAATGATGTCACCCCATGTGAGGCTCCACTTGCTGATGGACGCCCTGGTGCCAGGCGCCATCCACGCACTTTCCCTCGCTGGACACGCGAACCCAACTGAGGCTTGTGATGATCCTGATTCTTCCTTGATCTGATCCTGATTCGTGAACCCAGACGGCTCTTTCGGATCACGAATGAACTTCAGCAATGCAAGTGATGCCACATATTGGACAGAACACTATGAATTCGTAATGGCACGTACAATGACATCACCCTATGTCAGGGTCAACTTGCTGATGGAATGCCCAGGTGCGGTGCCCCACCACGCACTGTTCCTTGCTAGACACGAGAACCAAACTCAGCCTTGCGACGATTGCCCCCACTGGACCTGATCCTCATTCGTGAAACCCAGATTGCTCTTCCGGATCGCAAATAAACTTCGGGAATGTATGCGAAGTCACACAGTGTACAGAACACAACGAATTCATAATGACACGTACAGTGACATCACCCCATCTGACACTCCACTTGCTGATTGACGTATATTATATTACATATAATAAAATACACCATTATATACTTGATGTTTACAGTCTTAGCGACTTCATAAGACTGTTTTACTTCATATATTTCATTGCTTTTATGTTTGACTCACCATTTGCACTGATAACTGATATGCCGAACGGTTTTATAAAGACGTAAATTCTGTAATGTTATTAGAGGCTTGTGTACCAAAACCGGTCGTCAAAACCAATAAACAAACTTACGTGAATTAATACTAATTTAAATCAAGAACTTGATTCATAAGTTTGAGGAACTGTATAGCGGTCGTGATGACAGTGAACGCAATGTCGGTCGCTCAAAGAGGGTGAAAACATCGAAAATACGCTCACAGTGTTTCAAACCAGCCCCAGAAAATCGACCAGAAGAGCTGCACAACAGCTGGGAATCAACAAGGAAGAGACTGCGACAAGTTGTTGTTGAAGACCTGCACCTCTACCCAAACGAAAAACAAACCCTTCAGCCATTAAGTAAACAGCAAGGGCAGTTGAGTAGTGGTTTGTATTTGGCCAACACTATTGTCCACAGAATTGAAGAACATGACTTGGATATGAATATGGTTTGATTTAGCAACGAAACCCACCTTCTTAAGGATGAGTTCGGCAATAATCAAAATTGGCGCATTTGGAGGGAAAAGGCTCCGTATTTCGCGATCGGAATGTCTCGTCACAGTAAACGGCTGAGTGTGTGCAGAGCAATGCCCAGTGACGGAACAATCGGTGCGATATTCCTTGATGGCACGTCGACTACCTAACGATACGTGAAGGTGTTAGCAGATCATTTCATCCCCATTTTCCAGAGTGACCCCGATGTCGGAGCACGTTTGGGGACTGCATTCTGACTTCGGGTGTACCCACATGCCACTGGCATGAGACTCGATTGGCTGCCATATACTCCGGATCTCAACACTTACAAATCCTACCCGTAGGACTATATTAAAGACAATTAGTACAGGAATAAGCCTAAAACCATTTCTGAGCTGAAACAGCCATTCAGGAGGTTATTATTATGTTTATTACTTATCGTATGGATGTACATACATAATTCACAGCAATTACTGCACAATTGAAAGTAATATTTATATATTACGGACAGAATATACAAGAGGTTTGGTAATAAATATTCTTATGAAGTGATATGAAGCGAGTCTATCTATTCCAGTGTTGTTGGGGAGGTGTCGACGATGCTATTCCAGTCTCCGCTGAAACATCTCTTGGGGCACTCCTCTACGATGTGCTCAATGACCTGTTCTGTAGCTACACAGTCAAACACCAGAGAAAGTGTCCATTTGTACATTAAGGACTTCGTTCTTCCGTGACCACATTGAATTCTATTTAGAGACACCAGGTTCGTCTAGGCAGTTCGTGGCCTGATATGCTGGTAATGTCTTCGAGCCCCCCCAGTTTACCACGTCTCTTTCCACACATCTTCGAATTTCAATGGCTCCAACTCAGGAGCTGTTCAGAATGGTTTCTTTGATTACAGACGTATGCGAGTTGGACTGAGTACTATTTCCTGGACAGGTAGTGTCTTTCCCTATTCACGAATAGCTGCTTCACATTGAGGAGGTCATCGACAGCTTGGATGATCCCACACCTCAGCAGGTCATGAAGAATTTCGCTATTCCTCTGGGCTAGATCGTCGCCATGGAAAGCAGGCACATCTAACACGTCATAACCTAAATCCGAATATCTGCAGTGACATTTCCATGCTGAATAGATAATTCACACGCTATAATCAGCATGATTCATGAATATATACAAATATTCTAATATGTTGTTCTATAAGTAAAACTAAAGAAAAAATTTCATATAAACATAGGTCCGGAAATGTTTAGTTACACAGTTTAGTATAATAAAAGATAATGGCTGAAATTTAAGAATCTCGCTAATATGAAGACATCGAAAAACTATTAGAGGTTACATTAAAACTTAATTTCCGTTTAATTTGTTGTTATTCATCCGGTGCATCTAATTAAATATGTCCTAGACGTGTATCTGCAGTAGCTTCCCAGAAATTCCGCTGACCCGTTGTTTATTAAAGACAATTTCATAAAGTTTTCAAGAGAAGCTGTAGAGAATGTAATTTTATATTCCGGTGGTGTGGCTTGGTAGCACAGTGGTAGAGTTCCAGATTGTAAATCCAAACGTCGCGGGTTCGATCCCTGCCGAATCCTAGGATGTTTATCCGTCACTTTCCACTTCTTTCACCTCTGACAGTGTTCTTGAAGTGAAAAATATCGAATAGCATCGTGGTTCGGAAGCGAAGTTAAACTTTAGATTCCCCTATAACTGACTGGGTGAGTCAGTTCGAAGGTCGAATGAAGGCAACGGCATACCACCTCCAAACAGGACCATTCCTAGTAAAGCACTGTGGTGTTCAAACCAATCTTTTGATTGTTGACTGCTTCAAACCGATGGTAATAATGTTATCTAAAACTATGAACGTTTCAGACAATAATCTACAAAATACAAAAGTTATTATGTGGTTTCACTTCATACACTGTTGTCATTACGTTCTTTCACTGAACAATACTGAATCTCCACTTTACTTACATAATCTGAATTTTCTCGAAAACTATTACACATACACACCTGGGACATGTTTTGTTAGACGCACCAGATAAATAACAACAAAATAAATGGAAATGTTGATTTACTTTATCATCGGTCAGTTTTGCGAAGACTTCATATTAGCTAGGTTGCTAAATTTCAGGCCGAATCTTTTATTAGCAGTAACTCCGTAATTATACATTTAACGACCTATGTTTATATGAACTTTTCTTTAGTTTTTGTTGTAGAATAACATATTAAAATACCAGTTATTATGTAAAATAAATCCCAAACGATGCTATTTATTTTCTTTGTTTATACTATAGGCTTATTTCGGAAATATTTCCATCATCAGGTGTCTTATCGCCGGTCTGTCTACGGTTATGTTATTAAATAACCAAGGGGTAACAACAGTTAGTTTGTTGCTGGCTGTAATATTCCGATGTAATTTTCGGATTTTATTTACGTACTAGCTTAAACCCGCGGCTCCACTCGCGTGTTGGTTGATTATGATAGATAATGTGCGAAACGTCAAATCGATTTATTAAAGAGATGTATTAAAAGAAATTTCGTTTATACTGCTTTATTTATTTATTCTTATATTTCCTTATTCGTATGCTTATCCTTACAGAGAAAGAGCTGAAGACATTGTAGCACGCATAGACCAAAGATATGGTCTGTGGCCTCCTTGCTACAGAGTCGCAAACGTCATCGCTGGCTTTCAGTCCGAATTTTTTCATAATCTGAGGACTTTCAACTATCATATCTTCAACCCCCTTATATCTATCGGCATGGAATTGCTATGGTGTACAACGGGAGCCCTCGGACAACAATTACACACAGACCATTCGTTT
This sequence comes from Locusta migratoria, assembly GCA_026315105.1. NCBI lineage: Eukaryota > Metazoa > Arthropoda > Insecta > Orthoptera > Acrididae > Locusta > Locusta migratoria. The sequence continues at coordinate 559,366,497 of CM048746.1, forward strand.
CCGTTCTGTAGTTTCCGCTGCAGAGCGAAATATTAACACACACACACACACACACACGTCGAATTTTATATACACCGATAACTTTCCATCCCAATATACTCCACCCTTTTATCATTATCAACACTGAAGCAACAATGCAACCAATAAAACCATTTTCAAAGAGTAAATATAATTTTCAAAGAGTAATTATTGTTCCGCATTTCGCGTTATATTATTCAAATTACTAAATATCTATCAGATCGCTATAAACACACACTCACACACACACACACACACACACACGCGCATATATATATATATATATATATATATATATATATGATCGCCATAAAATCGTGCCTAAAGCCTTTCTCGGGTAGACATTAGTAACTGTAGAAACTTTTAGCTCTTTATGTCTTGTGGTTCAGACATGATAAACGTACACCGAACAGACATTCAGATTTATAGGTATAAATTTTTACATTGTTATACACGGGACAATATCGCTGTTATCTGTCAAACTAGCTGTCACGTCTATAACAACGCAAAAATACATAATAAAAATACGAAAATTACATCGGAATATTACAGCCAGCAACAAACCGTTATAACCCCATTGGCGTTGATTCAACAAGAAAACATAGACAGACCGGCGATAAGATACCTAATGATGGAAGTATTTCCAAAATAGGTATATAGTATAAATGAAGAAAATATATAGTAGCGTTTGGGGTTTATTTTACCTGTCATTAAAGGACATTTTTAACGCAGCAAGGCCAAAGGCCTGTAAAATATCTGCATATTTGCGTGAAACATGCTGTATATGAATAATACCGTGAGGGACAAGACACTGCTAAGACTAAGTCTTGTTACCCTATCCTCTTAAGAAACTATTGCCTCCATTCTGACTGGAATGTACCAGAGTCAGTCTGCGACTATTCCATATGTGAAAGCATCCGTAAAGCGGCCGTAACATGAAGACACACCTTTACCAGCGCTCCACAACTCTTCAGAGGTGCAGGGCTCGGCGCTGTAGGTCATCGCCTCCCCACGTCGCCGCCCCCGCCGCCCCCAGCGTCCACGTGGCGATGTGTTGCAATTAGCGGCCCTGATGAAGAGCAATGCGGCGCCACCTCGGCCGCTCGCTGTAATTTAATGAGCTGCACCGGGGGTGGCTGTACCCGGCGGGGGCGGCGCCGGGGGCGGGGGCGGCGGCGGCGGCGGCCGGCGGTGGCGGCTGTGGCGACGCCGGCCCTCCCGCCGCCCCCCTTATAAAACATGATTAGCGCATTGAGAAGAAAATACGGCCAGCGGGCGCCGCGCCGTGCCGCGGCTCTGCGGAATCCAGAATTCTTCACTTCTCTTCCCTTCTCTTCTCACAAAACGCGCCCTCGCCCGCTATCCCGGGCGCGCCCCACAAACAGCACAAAAGCGCGGCCCGGCGCGGGGGTGGTCACGGCAATCTTTTTGGATTATGAACGGCGGAAATCTTTTTATCCGAGGTAAACTTTTTGTCCTTATTTTTTATTTATATTTCTTATTTTCCGCCAGCGGTCCGGCGGCCTCCCACGGCTAATTCCGCCGCCTCGGCCCGGGGCTTTTATCTCGCGCCCGCTCACCCCCGCCCCCTTCCTTCAGCCGCCCGCTTAATGACGCCCTGTAAATTACTTCGCCTGCTGCATCCACTGTTACGCCGGGCTCCGGGAACTTCCGTTCTACGCCTCCTGGAAACACCCTGGCGCTGGAGGGGTATGTGTACAGTTCCCAAGTGTTGCACGTCCCTAAAAATTTTTGGATTTTGGTACCTAACTTCTAAACTCCCATTGTCCCTTGTAATTTCAAACGCAGACTTGAAAAACAAATTTTTCATCACGCATATCTTATCAATACTCTCCTTGCGTGTCCCAGGAGTCCTCGCATAGCCATATGCCGGATGAGTCCCAGTATAGAAAGTGTAGCAATACATTAATATTTTTTTTATTGAAAATTATGTCTGCGACGCTTATTGCAAGCATCCGTTCTCTCTGCCAATAAATCTCTGATTATCCTTGTTTCAATTTATACCTTCAACTATTTCAAACGATCTGGAGCGAAAACGGAATCGCTTGTCGTCTTTCGTTTTTCTACCTTTATACTGAGCGGACGTATTTTACTCGATCTCTATAATCATGTAAGTGTGAGCTCTGGTTAGCACCCTTTACGTAATAAACTTTAACTTTCATTTGGACTTCCTATTTTATTTAAATAATGACTATTTCTCCCCATCTTTCATTTAATTGATGACTTATTTTCAGCAATATTTGTAAATTGATGGTTGGTCATTGTTGCCTATTGTCTCATGATGACAAAAGAACATTCTCGATGCAAAATTTATTTACTCTCATTTTATATTAAAAATTGAATTTGCCTGCAGCAAATCTTCATTCTGTTAAAAGCGAAGTCCGATAATTTCTTTAACTTTCGATAACCATAGTGATCAGAATTGCACACGGTCTTAAAACTTTAATAATTAATAGTCATGAAACCAAGCATCAGTTTACGAGAACGCAGATATTAATCAATTCATACAGGTTCAACTGCAGTGTCACGGCTTCCACCAATGAATGCATACCAGGTAACTGATTCCGCTATTTTCTAATGTAATGGTGCTTTCTGGTGTTGTCGTAATTTTTAACTTACATTGCTACTGAGAACTGATAACCATTTCAAAAATTAATGTTCATTGCTGATCTTACGGTTAGTTAAATTTCAATTCCGGTTTTCAACTTTAATCTTGTGACAACACCAGCGATAAAAAAAAGTAACATTACATAAGCAAGGACACTTTCTCGAAATTTGACTGAAAACCCAAAGAGATTTTTGTCATATATTAAATATACCAGGGGCAAAACACAAACAATACCCTCACTACGTGATAGAAATGGCGATCCTGCCGATGACAGTGCAGAGTTACTAAACATAGTTTTTAGAAACTCATTCACCAAAGAAGACGAAACCAATATTCCACATTTCGAATTACGAACAGAGGCCATAATGAGTAACGTAGAAGTAGATATCATCGGCCGGCCGCGGTGTCCGAGGAGAATGAGGCGCTCCAGTCACGGTCTGCACGGCCACTAAGGTCGGGGGTTCGAATCCCCCCTCGGGCATGGATATTTGTGCCGTCCTAGTTCGTAAGTAGTTCATAAGTAGTTTGTAAGTTTAGGGACTGATGACACCGTAGTTAAGTCCCATAGACTTTACAAACATTTGAACAGATATCATCGGAGTAGTGCAGCAACTAAAATCACTTAACAAGTACATGTCTTCTGGTCCGGACTGTATACCCATTAGATTTCTATCTGATTATGCTGAAGCGATAGCTCCTTACTTAACAGCCATATACAACCGCTCTCTCATAGAAGGATCTGTACCAAAAGATTGGAAAGTTACACAGGTCACACCTATATTCAAGAAAGGCAGTAGGAGTAACCCATTAAACTAAAGGCCTATTTCATTGACTTCAATTTGCAGCAGGGTTTTGGAACATATTCTGTATTCAAATATTATGAATTACCTCGAACAGAATGCGAAACACAACTAGCTCTTTATTCACACGACTTGGTGGACGCTATTCACAAGGGTTCGCAAATCGATTCCGTATTTTTTTTATTACTAGAAGGCTTTTGACACCGTACCTCACAAACGGCTTTTAATCAAACTGTATGGTTATGGTATATCGCCCCAAATTTGCGCCTGGACAGGGGATTTCCTGTCAGAGAGGACACAGTTTTTTTAGTAATCGATGGTAAGGCGTCGACTGCAACACAGGTTGTATCGGGCGTTCCACAGGGTAGTGTTATTGGTCCTCTGCTATTCCTTATTTACATAAACGATTTGAGAGAAAATTTAAGTAGCTCTCTTAGTTTGTTTGCAAATGACGCCATCATTTACCGTCTAGTAAAATCATCTGAAGATCAAAACCAACTGCAGAACGACTTAAATAAGATATCACTATGGTGTAAAAATTGGCAATTGACTCTAAATCATGAGAGGTGTGAAGTCGGCCACATGAGTACGAAAAGAAATCCGTTAAACTTTGTTTACAAGGTGAATCAATCAAACGTGAAGGCCTTAAACTCCTCAAAATATCTAGGAATTACTATTACTTCAGACTTAAACTGGGAAGAACACGTAGGTAATGTCCTGGGAAAGGCAAACCATAGTCTGCGTTCTATTGGGAGAACCCTTAAAACATGTAACAGAACTACTAAAGACTACGATTTTCCGTACTTTTTTGCAGTAATGCTGCCCAGTGTGGGATACTTATCAGGTGTGTTTGACGGAGGACTTCGAAAAAGTCCAAAGAAGGGCAGCTCGTTTAGTATTGTCACGATACATGGGATACAGCGTTACGGAAATGATACAGGATCTGGGATGGGAATCACTACAACGGTGCTTATCACTGCGGCCTAGGCTACTCCAAACTCCAATCGCCAACATTCTCCTCCGAATGCGAAAATATATTGTTGACTCCCTCTTACATAGGTAGAAATCATCATCAGAATGAAATACGAGATATCAGAGCTCGATCGGAGAGATTCAGGTGTTCTTTTTTCCTGCGCGCTATTCGAGAATGGAATGGGAGATGAATAGTATAACGGTGGTTCGATGAACCCTCTGCCAGGCATTTAAATGTGATTTGCAGAGTATCCTGTGTAGATGTAGATAACTTCTAAACACCCATTCGTGCTTGTAATTCCAAACGCACACATCAAAAACAAATTTTGCATCACGCATATCTTAACAATACTATCCTTGCGTGTCCCAGAAGTCCTCGCATAGTCATATGCCGGCTGTGTCCCAGTATAGAAAGTAAGGAGACTGTATTGGTGTTGATCTGCCCCCGATTTTAGCCTTTAATGAGACGAGTGCGACTAAGGTTATAAGATTATATGATTTATGATGACTTTGGCCTAAATTCTTAAGCTGGAGATTTTAGTGTCTTGCACAGTGGCTGGATCATCCTTTTTTATTCCTGTGATCAGCCGCACAAGGTCATCTCTCTCTTTTACCAAGCATTAATGCCGACTTGCGGGGCCTACTGCTTCTGTAAATGTCCTCCGTTTCTTTTTGTCGATGACATCTCTTTGTCTTAAGCTTGCAAGGTGCAAGTCTGCCCTGATGTTGTCAGCCATTTCTTTGTCCTTCCCCGTGGTCTTCACCGTCCTGGGTTGATGTGGAGATCTGTTTTTGAAACTGAGTTGTCCTGCTTTCTCATGACGTGGCCGTACTAGCGGAGATGGGCTTTCCTCACCGGCGTAACACCAAACCTTTTCCGGACTTCTGAATATTTTCCGCAATCACATAGAGTCAACACATGGACCATCTAAGCAACTTCGTCTGCATAGCTGCTGCTGGGCGTTTTAGATACTGAAGCATCTTTTTATCGCAGAGGACTCCAGTGATCTGTCTTCACTTGAGCCAAGCTGCATTAACCCTCATCCAAGTATCCAGATATCTGTCACATCCTGAGGTGACGACGGACTCCAGGTACATAAAATGCATGGTCTTCTGCAGGGATTCTTCGCCGATACTTGTGATGCCTATGATATGGGGGCTGGAGTTCAGGACAGGTTTCCTGTGAACTCTGTATGTCAGCTGTTACCGTATCAGTGCAAAGGATGAATGTCAATGGTAAAAGGGCAGAACCTTGATGAACTCCCACAGTAATATCGAAGGACGGAGTAATTTCAGCAGGATTACGAACAACACTAATGGAATTGCAGTACAGTAGTTGCACGCAGCTTATACACTCTTCAGGGACGCTATGAAAACGAAGAGCTCGCCAAATAAGAGCGTGAGGGATACCGTCGAAAGCATTCTCTAGGTCTAGAAATAGCATGTATACACTACTCTGTCTCTCTATGTGTTTTTATTGCTAAAAGAAGTGTGACATGAGAAACATCGATGGTACTTCATCCCATAGATGCTTTCCATGCCACATGTCTGCTAAATTGTTTTAACTAATTCCCCACTATTTCTCTTTCTTTAGGAATTGTTCTAATTTTACTTGTGTATACCGTTTTCTGTTTTTACTCCCTATTTTCCTTACTCTTTTCACATTCCTCTCATACTACATTATTTCGGGTGCTAAAGACGTCGATGTCGTGCTCTCCAAACCCCACATCCATCCATCCGTTGCGTGTCCCAGTCTATGGTTGTCACACAGCATCTATACGCGTGAGGGCTATCGTTATAGATGTACAAATCCGTCACATCTCACAATAGTTTCTGAAAATGACTAACATGATGACTTCATAATGTGACGTAATATCTGCAGTAGCTCGTTTAGAATCTGTGAATGAAACTGTGATTGTGATAACTGGTTACTTGCGGTAAATCATAATAAACAGTTCACAATAGCAGAATATCATAAAACTTTTTGTCTGTTAGGTAACGTAAAAATTATTTCTATGTGTTTGCTTTTTAAAGGATACTGTTAATGTGAGAAGGAAGAACAATATTGTTTGTAATATTTTAATGGAAGGAAATATGTGAACTGTACATATACGCAGTAAATATTTTCGTCATTCACTAAATGCCCTTGTTCGCTACGTTTACAAATATAAACTTTCAAACTATTGAAATATCTAATATCTGCGACATATCCGTTAAGAGTTCTCATAATAGGCAAGTATATACAAATATTATGTTACAGCGTAAGATGGCACAAGAAATCTCTAACCAAGTTAGGCGGAAGCAGGTCATCGGTTGTGCTGTAAATGCGACGCCAGTGACTATATTAACGACAGCAGTCGCTGCATCGGCGAGTTGAAAGCCAACATTCAATTCAGCAGTCTGTTGACTGTGACAGAAGGCAACAGAAGCGAGAGGGTATATTCCTAAGCTTATTAATATATCATACCTACCCCTGTCTCTGACACAAGAGTGAATAGCCGGGTGATAAATCAACAGTTAACAGGAGTGTTCAGTGACGCTTCACAAACAAGTGGGACACAGTCGGTCCTTCCGTAATAGTTTCAGCCGATTTCTGTATATATACTCCCGCTTTTGGAAGTTGTGGTCACTTAGTCCTTGAAGACAGATGATGCTCGGGAGAGTAGTCGTCGATCCAAGGATCTAATCTCTGCATTCAGCTTATGTCTTAGTTAAAGCTGTACACGCTAGTGGCCACTAGTAGCAGCTAGGAGATGGAGTCCAGGAACTACAACACTTAGAATTGATCATCATCCAGTGAAGATGATGAACTGAAGTACTACCGTATACACAACGCTGAGTATGCCTGCTATCTGGGGTCAGCTCAAACTTCGTTGGTTGTTTCCATACAGACTACTGATTCTGTCGCCGTACTAGCACTCTGGTGCTAATCCTGCTAGCCGGTACTCATTCATCTGTCTCCACGGAATCCGACTCCAGTGGTTCCAATATGTGCCCACAAGCAACTGCATAGTCGGACGGTGGGATCGAGCACACCTTCTTATGGTGGTCTCTTCTTCGACTCTTAGGCGCAACGGTGCGGGTGCCGTCTGTCCGTACGGCTCACGGCAGCCGGTACATAGAACACGCAGCGAGACGGCGAGCTGACGCGATCGAAGACATCACCTGCTGATCTAGCTCCTGCCGAATTAGCGCCTAAGCACGAAATCTTGTAACAACTGAATTAACCTGTAAACTCTAATACATGCCCGTGAAGTAGGAATTAGAAAGCCCTAGCTATTGAAAAATGAAGTAATTAAAATTAGGAACTTACTCGAATTCTCTTGTAGCAGAAGCCGATGAGCACAAAGTTATTCTTTCAGCATAATACGCGACTTTGCGTCGCCAAGAAATAACGTTCTTCCGTTACAGCGAAATTTTGATTTCCATTGCTGACAACACGATCGATCTCGTACTTTCACCCATTCTACCGCTAGATGGCTGGCGTATCGTTTGCTAATACCTTCTTTAGAAATGTAATCATTCACTTCCATTAACCATTCTTAACATATCGGTACATACATGATTTTCAATTTGTGGGCACTTATGACAAAAAATGTTCAAATATTGTATAGCTTACGGGACTTAACTACGGGGTCATCAGTCCCTAAACTTACAAACTTCTTATGAACTAGCTAATACTAAGGACGGCACAAAAATCCATGCCCGAGGGGGGATTCGAACCCCCGACCGTAGTGGCCGTGCAGACCGTGACTGGAGCGCCTCAGTCCCCTCGGCCACTGCGGCTGGCTCACATATGACAAAGCCCCTCTCGAATTATATAACTTTCATTGGCCTCGTTGAGTAAATGAAATAGAAAAATTGTACTTCAATTTTAGTGTTCGTAAACGTTATTTCGTTCCAGCGATATTTTGATTTCCACTGCTAACAATGTGGTCGACCTCATAGTTCCACCCGTCCGACTGCTAGATGGCTCTCGCGCTAGACTTGCACGTCTCACGGCGGATAGGAGAACTTCTGCTTCCTTCGGTGACTCTTAATGACAGCGTAAACACATAATTTTTGTTTTGCAGGCTTCTATGCCAAAGTCCTTTCGAATTATATAAGTTTAATTTGCCTCCTTTTATAGTTAATATCAAAAATTGGTACTTCAAATTTCTTGTTCGCGTATTTATATAACGAGTTTAATTCAATTACATAATAGTACAATACATGACAAGTACATTATTCGTAAGTCATCTTGGTATTTTATTGGAACTTTTAGCCGTTACAACATACTTGTCTCTGTTAGCCACGGATCAGATGAACTTTCGCCCGGTATTGACGTCACTTTCATGGTTCCACAGATTCGCAGTCACGTCTACCGGTAACAGATCGTCTTTCGTTGCAGGCTGCTTCTTCCGAACCTCTTTTCCAATCTACCACCAGAAATTCTAAATTGGTTTACAGTCTGCCGAAAGTCCCGGCCACGAAAAGTTCTCTGATAACTAATTCAGTCCACATCTTCGTGGGGTATTCTGCAAATCAGAGCTAAGTGCATGGTCGAAGATTAATCGAACCACTTTCATGATATTTATCCACCATTTCAGTCTTGAATAACGTGCGGAAGGAAGAAAAACTAAGTATTTCAGTTAAAGCACTGATTTGTTTTTGTTGTGTTCTTTAGTCGGGAAACTGGATTGATGCAGCTCTCCACCCTACTCTACACTGACCAAGCCTCTTCATCTCCTCATAAGAATGGTAACCCACATCCATTTTATCTGCTTGGTGTATTCGTCTTTGGTCACAATCTGCTATTTTTACCCCTCAAACTTCCCTCCAATGCTAAATTCACGATTCCTTGGTGTCTAAGAGTCTGTGGGAGTGCGGTGGTTCAAATACACCTCCGACCATCCAGATTTAGGTTTTCCGTGATTTTCGTAAATCACTCCAGGAAAATGTCAGAATGGTTACTTTGAAAGGACACTGCCATTTTCGTCCCCCCCCCCCCCCCTCATCCTTACCTCCAAAAATCCGAATGTGAGCTCCGTCTCTAATGACCACGATGTCGACGGATCATTAAACCTTAAGCTTCCTTCCTTCCTTCTAATAATGTGTTCCACCAACCGATCCAGTACCTCGTTCCACCAATCGATCCAGTATCTCCTCACTGGTTACGCGATCTATCCATTCTTCTGTAGCACCAAATTTCAAAAGCTCATTCAGGTTTCGCGCGGCCTCTCGAGAGAATGTGTGAACTTTTTGTGGCAACTGTCAGTGTTCCCGCGTGTCTATCGATATTGTGTAGTAATCTGTGGTATCTCACGTTACGCGACGTACTAGAATGAGCCGGCCGCGGTGGCCGAGGGGGACTGAGGCGCTCCAGTCACAGTCTGCACGGCCACTACGGTCGGGGGTTCGAATCTCCCATCGGGCATGGATATTTGTGCCGTCCTCAGTATTAGCTAGTTCGTAAGTAGTTTGTAAGTTTAGGGACTGATGACCCCGTGGTTAAGTCCCTTAAGTTCTACAAACATTTGAACATTTGTACTAGAATGACCACAACACTATTCAGTCATATTTTCGCTATGTATCCTTTTTCTTCCGTCAGACCATTTAGACCTTCTCCCTGCTATATTTGCAACCTTCCATTTTTAACACTTTCTTCTTAAAAACTTTATTTCCCTGTTGCATAATATTCACTTACGTTGTTTGATTCCAAATCTTTCCTAACTTCTAGAATCCAAGCTATAGTTGACATCTTGTCCCAAATATACTCAAAATCTGTTCAGTTAATCTGTTGGAATTAAAAATGAATAAATAAATAAATAAATAAAAAGAGTCTCTTCTTCCGCATTTTTTCACTTATGCTTTATAAGTTGCGATAAACTTCTCCATTATTCATTAATGTCCGCACCTCGATATTTTTTGTGGACCGAGTATTATTCGCATGATTCTTCTTTTCAGGATTTGATGTTAGTATAGTTTGTAATTCAACGCTAAACACACACTTACGTAAATACATTCTGGTTTTACTACTGTGTTATAATGGCGAATTTTCAAATTCTTAGACACAGTCATTTGTTTTAATAATAATGACAAGATGGTTTTGTGTTCCGCAGGACCTAATTGAGGAGTATGACCTATGGTCATGAAACAAGTCAGTACATAAAAATGTTAACACAAGAATGTCATAGAAATACTTAAAGTTGTTAACCCATAACAATCTTAAGCCTAAGTAAAAAGAACCAACAACAAATTAAAGGAATTACCTTGATTTTTTTTTAATTTTTCCAGTAGTTCCCCAACAGAATAAGAGGATTCACTCATGAGGTCACATTGAATTTAGATTTGAAAGCGCGTATGTTAGTACTAAGATTCTTTCGTTCTTATGGCAGCTTCCTCAATATGAATACTGGAAAATACTGCACGTCTTTCTGTACAAGAGTCAGGGAGATGCGATCCAAATGTACATTCGATTTCTGTTTAGTATTCATCGAGAGAAAGCTGCTAACTCATGGGAATAAGCTGATATTGTTAACAACAAACGACATTAAAGAAAACACGTATTCTGATGCCAATGTCGAAAATCCCAGGCTAGTGAGAAGTGGTCGACACGACGTTGGCAAACTTACACCACATATTGCTCGAACCGTCCGTTTCTGATCCAAAAATATCGTGTTTGAATCAGTAGACTTACCCAAAAATTAACGCCTTTCGTCATAAGTGAATGAAAGTAAGCATAGTAGACTAATTTTACTCGGGCCCTTCGAGTACCGGCCGGCCGCCGGGTCATCCTCCGCCCGAAGGCCTCACCGGGTGCGATATGGAGGGGGACGTGGTCAGCGCCCCGCACTCCCGGCCGTTGAGTTGTTTTTCCAGACCAGAGCCGCTACTTCCCAACCAAGTAGCCCTCCGTTGGCCTCACAAGGGCTGAGTGCACCCCGCTTGCCAACAGCGCTCGGCAGACCCGGACGGTTACCCATCCGTGCTACCAAAGCCCCACAGTGCTTACCTTCGGTGATCTAACGGGAACCGTTGTATCCACTGCAGCACGGCTGTTGGCTAGTAGTAAATAAAGCAGAATTTAATTTTTGAACAAGATGCTGTGCATGGGCTTTCCACGATACCTTACTATCTCTCTGAACACCTAGAAATTTCAACTGTTCAGTCTCACTTATTATATGCCTATTACGTGTAATCAAAACGTTAGCTTATGTTGAATCGTGTGTTAGAAATTGTAAAAACTGAGTTCTACTGTGATCTAGGATCAATTTATTTTCAACAAACCATTAACTTTTGAACTGCATTATTTGATATTGTGTCAATATTATAAACAACTTCCTTCTCTGAGGTGGTATCATCAGCAAACAAAAATATTTTACAATCACCTGTTATACTCGAAGACATCATTTATATAAATAAGAAACAATAGCGGTCCCATAAGAGACCCCTGGGGCACCTCACACTTAACTGTGCCTGTGACTGCATATCCATTTTCAACACCTTCTACTGTTGGTTATTAAAGTAAGCCTAATAGGTGAATCAGTTGTGAACTACTCCTCTTATTCCATAATGTTCCAACTTCTGCAAATATTTCTCGTCATTTCATATCGTCTCTCCATTTTAAGTACTCTTTCTTCTACAGCAAATTTTGCTAAGCTATTTTCATGATCAATTTAGTCCAAAATACAATCTCCGACTATAAGGTTCGGTGAATAGTGCTATAACTTTAACGTAGATGAACTATGAGCTACAGTTGACTTACTTTCCTTGGAAATAGTCACCTCCTATAACTATGCAAAGCTGAACTCTGCGATACAAGACCTGCAAACTTCGCAAGAAATCTTCTTTGGGATGGTGTACAATAACCTCGTTACGTTTCGTTGCGGATGTCGGAATATCGAAAAATTTATTTCCTTGCAAAGCGAGTTTGAGTCAAGGGAACAGGAAGAAATCTGGTGAATTGTGATCCGGCGAGAATGGCGGATGTTCAGGTTGTATGACAACGCTCGCCCACACACAGCCAACATCGTCAAACAGTTCCTCGCAAAATTGGGGTTGGTGCAACTTGAACATCCGGATCTCATTCTTCCAGACTTCTTCCTATACCCTAGACTCAAACTCGCTCTGAAAGAAAAGAGACTTGTCGATATTCCTGACATTCAAGAAAAAGTGACGAGGGTATTGAACATCACCTCAAAGAAAGACTTCGTGCAAAGTTTCAAGGATATGTATCGCAGAGTTCAGCAGTGCATAATTGTGGGAGGTGACTATTTCGCAGGACGGTTACGTAACTGTAGAACATAGTTCATTAACATTACCGTTACAGGACTATTAAACGAATTTTATTGTCAGAAGTTGTATTTAAATTTATTTATACTTTTAATCTGCACAATGTCTTTTACTTGGATATTTGGAGTATTTTCTATGTTTGCCTCAAAGGTTGTTTTTTTCGGATATTCTTATGGCTGCTTTATTGACTGGTTCTTATGAGCCGGCCGCGGTGGCCGAGGGGACTGAGGCGCTCCAGTCACGGTCTGCACGGCCACTACGGTCGGGGGTTCGAATCCCCCCTCGGGCATGGATATTTGTGCCGTCCTTAGTCTTAGTTAGTTCATAAGTAGTTTGTAAGTTTAGTGACTGATGACCCCGTAGTTAAGTCCCATAAGCCATACAAACATTTGAACAAACATTTTTGAGCTTCTTATGAAAGAAGGATTTCTGTTTTTTCATTTGCTAGGTTTTCAGTAATAATGGGTAAATCATCCGGAAATGCTTGACAGTGAATTGCACTACCCTTGTCCTTAGTCCCTAGTATTATTGGTGATATCTTACGTTATTTATCTTTCCATTCTCTTACTATTTTCCCTATGAGGCAGTTGAAGAGCAGTGGAGACAGGCCGTCACCTCACCTTACACCTGTTTAGGCATTTCACTTTCGTTTTCGTGTCTGTGAGTGTTTCACGAATTAGGTTTGCAACCTTAGTTTTAATTTCAAATCCTCGAATCATGTATCTAGTGTTTCTCTGTCAACTGAATCAAATGTCCGTTATAAATCTGTAAATATACCGTTGAAACAAACATAATCGTTGAATATTACAATATTTATATACAGTCACAGACATTAATATATGTGAGTAACTTCGACCGTAGATAGAAGTAGACTAGGCATTGAGCCATTCTGATGACTCAAACATCTCCCAGCTAAGAACAACGTGACTACTGGCGAAACAGTGGTTGTGTGCAGTTGTTGTTATGAATCTTCAGAACTATCTGTGAAGGGAAGTAATATTAAATTTCACGCACAAGTGTGATCAGTATAAAACAGTAACATTTCTTGAAAACTGTTAAACTGTTGTTTAAATACGAGTAATGTTTACGAACAGTCACGAAGTTTTATGTTTGAGTCACGTCAGGTGCATGAAACCTGTATAGCTTGCGCAGTGCACTAGTTCTATGATCGAAGGTCTGTGTATACAGCTAACATCACTGAAAACAACAAATTTAATAAGTAATTATATTGTTGCTAAATAAATTTTAATTCGAAAAATTTCGATCTTTTGTTCATCACTGAAGTTTCAGAAAAAATGTAGACTGGCTGTAAACAGATAAAAGTTAATGGAATGAACTGTGCCACAGAAATGTTATAATATAATATAATATATCATAACAAGAAAAACCACAGCAGGACATGTAAAATCTATTATGAATTTTTCTCCAGAAATATTTGTATATTTAATAGAAATAACAAATTTCCGCCTCGGTGGTGTGATAGGAAATATTTATTTAAAAAAAAAAATCACATACCAATTTCGTTCACGTCATTGAAATTCATCAGTGCCACTTTTGAGTAATGAGTAGTCATGTACTCCACACAAAACATTTAACAACCAGATCCATAAAACATATAAATGAAAATATATTTCTAGTGCAAGTTACAAATACTAAATACAGTTGAAAAACCATTTTATATTTACGTTTTATGGATCTGACTGTTAAATGTTTTATGCGGAGTACATAAGTCCTCACGACTCGAAAGCTGTGCTTATGAATCCAATCATGTGAAAGAAATCGATATGTAATTTTTTAGCAAATATTTCACGTTATTTTTGTAATAATGTTGTGGTGGTCTGACACATTCTCCTTTATGGAGTCAACATATATTAAAGGACTATGTAAACATCAGCAACCAAACACTATATACCATTGTCAAACCCACCACATAATACGACCAGAACCCTTCTACACACACACACACACACACACACACATTTAACCATAAACACACACACACACAAACACACACACACACACACACACACTCACACACACACACACACAAACACAAACACATTTAACCATAAACACACACACACCATCGATAATTGAACTAAAATAATATTTATAAACACACATACAATACAGTCAGAACATCACACACAAATTGCTATCAGAAGCCTATTTCGACAGAAACAACACAATAACACATCTCAGCATGAGACAATTGCTGCATAGTTAAGAATCACATATGGCACATGGTTCGAAAGATATTACGTCATAACCAATAGAAATCACAAAAATGTCATATAATGCGACGAGACGTTCGAAATACAATGTATGAAAATGAAAGTACTTAGCGACTTGCAACAAACTTTAAACATAATTTCAAACCTTTATTAAACTTTTTTTCGCTGGCAGCAATAGTAAAAGGATGAAAGGAAAAAAGTTTCTCGCTTACTACTTTTCCGCTGTTTATGGAGTAAAACTACGGCCCTCGGTATGACGTTACAATTTATAATTTGAACACTACAAATTGTGGCGACAGGAAATTTTACAGACAGTATACATATATATAGTTGAATGTAACTTATAAATTGTATCACATTCCGACACGTAGTTCATGAGATATGAGCACGTAAACAGTAACGTTTCGCTGTTCATGGACTAAAAACCGGCATTTGGTATGACGTTACAATTTATAATTGCTACACTACAAATTACAGCCGCAGGAAATTTTACAGACAGTATACACACATATAGTCGAGTGTACCTTATAAATTGTATCACAGTATGACAAGTAGTTGATGAGATATGAACACATAAACAGTAAAGTTCATGGAAAATCGCCCCATCAGGCACCAAGTTTTATTCTATTACTTGTTTACGACTAATTGTATTTCCAAGAGCTTTTACAGACATACAGAACTTATACAAATGAATATCTACCTGACAAATGGCAGGAATAAATAAATAAATACCCGGGCAACGCCGGGTTTTCAGCTAGTTCTGAGTAAAATAAACCAGTAGCATGAGAACTGTTCATGATCGAATTTAGTAAAACCCAAACAAAAATGTAAAACGGATAAATATTTCCTGTACAGTTGACCACTGAAGATGCTTTGAAATAAAGCATCTGGTCTGAATTAGGCTAATTTACCAGTTGCGAAAACGGTATCCTAACCTATAAAAACTATATAATTTATATAACTTGAAAATGGCGAAACGGTGGATTTTAGCTTTATTTTATTTATTTACCAAGTGAGTGATTAACGTGTTCGTGGGGGACTGGGGGGGTCACATCAACAAGAAGTAACCTTCAGTGGATGTGAATTACTGAGTCCAGCATCAGTTCCGAGACCCCGGCCGCCTCCGAGGGGCACCGAAGCGTTACGGGCGGCCGCGGGGGCGGTCCCTCGGCGTCCACGTCCGCCCCCGGTCGCCCGGCAGCCGCGGAAGCCGCTTAAAAGCCCCGGCCGCGAAATTAACGACTCGCGGTCGCCGCCCTCCGCGAAAACCCACAAACGAGCGCCGAACGCGCGCATACAAACGGCCGGCGCCGGCAAATGGGACTAATTTCACTTGTCCCGCCGTATTACGCCGCCGCTCCTTTTGTCCCGCACGTGTTTGTAATGAAGACAATCCCTTTTTCTCGAGGAACGTAATTACTTCTTAACTCCGGTAATTGGTCGTTAGCGGAGAACACGGCCGGTACTCGGAGGGGAAGGAGCAGAAAAGATGGCGAGGAGGGATGAAAAAAATAAAAGAGTCGGATGAGGAGGTCGTCTTCGTCTCGCGGAGGAGGACGCAAGGACCGGAGGGAAAGGGCTCCATTAGGAACGGTCGCCTCCACCCGGGAGGGCCACGCCGCACTGCGGGCAATGGTCGACCCCGCTGCTGGCGTCACCCGACGGCCCCAAAATGTCCAAGTGTTTGTTAAGCTTAAGGGACTTGACTGCGGGGTCATCAGTCCCTAAACATACAAACTACTTATGAACTACCTGTTACTGCGCTCGCACGTTAGGAGAGTTTATATCGATAGTAGTGATGACTTTCCCTTCAGGGGGCCTAGGATCTTCCGTAAGGCAATTGTTTTCGATGGGCCATCGCTGGCCGATGTCCAGCTGGAGGCGGGTGACGCACGCCAGGTCAGTGACGGTTTGGAATTCGAAACACAACTAGCTCTTTACTCACACGAAGTGATGCTATCGACAAGGGATCGCAAACTGATTCCGTATTCCTTGATTGACGGCTGTTAATCAAATTGCGTGGTTACGATATATCGCCCCAAATTTGCGATTGGATAGGGGATTTCTTGTCAGGGAGGACACAGTTCGTAGTAATCGATGGTAAGGCATCGACTAAAACAGAGGTGATATCGGGCGTTTCACAGGGTAGTGTTATTGGTCCTCTCCTGCTCCTTATTTACAAAAACGATTTAGAGGAAAATCTAAGTTGCTCTCTTAGGTTGTTTGCAGATGACGCCGTCATTTACCGTCTAGTAAAATCATATGAAGATCAAATTCAACTGCAGAACAATTTCCATAGGATATCTGTATTGTGTAAGAATTGGCAGTTGACTCTAAATAATGCGAAGTGTGAAGTCGTCCACATGAGTACGAAAAGAAATCCGTTAAACTTTGTTTACATGATAAATCAATCAATTGTGAAGGCCGTAAACTCCACAAAATACCTAGGAATTACAATTACTTCTGACTTAAATTGGATAGAACACGTAGATAATGTCGTGGGAAAGGCGAACCAGAGACTACGCTTTATTGGCAGAACCCTTAAAAGATGCAACAGAACTACTAAAGAAACTGCATACACTACGCTTGTTCGTCCTTTTATGGAGTATTGCTGCCCAGTGTGGGATCCTTATCAGGTGGGTTTGACGGTGGACATCGAAAGAGTCCAAAGAAGGACAGCTCGTTTCGTATTGTCACGATACATGGGAGACAGCGTTACGGAAATGATACAGGATCTAGGATGGGAATCACTACAACAACGGCGCTTATCGCTGCAGCGTGGGCTACTTACGAAACTCAAATCGCCAACATTCTCCTCCGAATGCGCAAATATATTGTTGACTC
The DNA here is from genome assembly GCA_026315105.1 of Locusta migratoria. Taxonomy (NCBI): domain Eukaryota; kingdom Metazoa; phylum Arthropoda; class Insecta; order Orthoptera; family Acrididae; genus Locusta; species Locusta migratoria. The sequence continues at coordinate 559,384,268 of CM048746.1, forward strand.
CCACTTACATAGGTAGAAATGATCATCAGAATAAAATACGAGAAATCAGAGCCCGAACGGAGAGAGTGTTCTTTCTTCCCGCGCGCTATTCGAGAATGGAATGGGAGCTAAAATAGTATGACGGTGGTTCGATGAATCCTCTGCCAGGCACTTAAATGTGATTTGCAGAGTATCAAATGTAGATGTAGCGCTTGTCGCCTGGCTTCCTCCAGAGGTGTTGTCACCGACTTGTGGGCCGCCGCCAGCGTGGAACGATGGAGTAACAGCTTGGCTTCCAACGAGTTCTAGTCGCCTGGGTAGCTGTCGTAATGTTATTACCTAGGGCACCTGTATATAGACGGACATGCGCATCAATTTCTGCTTTAGCGGCAGCTCCCGCCGCCATTTTGGTTCCCAGCGGTGATAGCGTGAGCATGTGAAAGGCGGAGTTTTTCTGCTGTTATTGCTTTCAAACGTCGCTTGCTTCAGTTCTAACACACATAACAAAAAGAAAATATATAGTTGGATTAAAAATAAATATCGTCGTAATAAGTTATTGTAATACGATTTAACAAGTCATTAAATATGTTTTCTGGTATTTGTCCACCTTGGTGGTACTGTGAGCAACTCTTACACATTCGAGAGCTCACTTTTATGGGATACCACATGCACTACCAAAGCTGTGCTAACATGCAAGAAATCTCCGTTTTCCAACGCCATAAATTTTCTCTAGAATACACTTCCAGGTCGCTACTTTTTTACGGCGTATTTCAGAATTCATATAAAATACTTTTTCAATGTACAAAATATATCACCATGATAAACTAGGATGCAATGAAAGATTTTTATATATTAGATATTTTAATTTCTCATTTAACAATTTACTTTCTCATTGGTCAATTTTACTTACGGCCTCGGCGACGTAGTGTACTGATGTTGGAAACGACCTTTGAATACTCTTTGAAAACTCGAATACGTAGAATGAGAAAAATAATTTTTCACGTTTAGCATCTCCTTCTAAGTACACTTGTCCAGTCAGTAAATTAATTATTCTCCTAAAGAGAATATTCTCTTGCCAGCTTTAGCAAATTACGCCGCCGATGCTGTAACTAAGATTAACATCGCAGTAGCTTCAAACATCGTTACAAGGCGTATGAGCCATTACAACTAGTAAAACACAGTGTGCATCATTTAAAAGTAATTAGTATTGTTATTGTATAAATGTAGCTACTGTATTCGTTCATAGCGTCGGATCGATCTAAAAAAAAAATAAAAAAAAAATAATAATAATAATAATAATAACATAAAAAATTAAAAAAAAGAGATTCAACTTATCTACTAGTATTTATTTTATTTTTAAAATTTTACTAGTGCAGACAAATGTGAAAGTTACAGAACTATCAGTTTAATAAGTCAGGGTTGCAAAATACTAACACGAATTATTTACAGACGAATCCAGAAACTTGTGGAATCCGACCTCGGGGAAGATCAGTTTGGATTTAGGAGAAATGTAGGAACACAGGAGGCAATACTCACATTACGATTTATCTTAGAAGTTAGGCTAAGGAAAGGGAAACCTATGTTTCTAGCGTTTGTTAATTTGGAGAAAGCTTCTGACAATGTCGACTGGAATACACTCTTCCAAATTCTGAAGGTAGCAGGGGTAAAATATAGGGAGCGAATAGTTATATTCAACCTATACAAAAACCAGACAGCGATTATTAGAGTCCAAGGACAAGAAAGGGACGCAGAGGTTGGGAAGGGAGTAAGACAGGGTTGTAGCCTTTCCCCAATGTTGTTCAATCTGTACATTGAGCAGGCAGTGAAGGAATGGAAGGAGAAATTTGGAGTGAGCATTAAAGTACAGGTAGAAGAAATAAAAAACATTGCGGTTTGCCGATGACATAGTAATTCTGACAGAGACTGCAAAAGATCTGGAAGAGCAATTGAATGGAATGGACAGTCTCTTGAAAGGACGACATAAGATGAACATTAAAAAGAGTAAAAGGAAGGTAATGGAATGTAATGTCAGAAAATCAGGCGGTTCTGAAGGAATTAGATTAGGTAATGAGACAATAAAAGTAGTAGATGAATTTTGTTATTTGGGTAGCAAGATAACTTCTGATGGCCGAAGTAAAGAAGATATAACATGCAGAATGGCTTTGGGAAGAAAAGCGTTTCCAAAGAAGAGAAACTTGTTAACATTCAATATTAATTTAAATGTTAGGAATTCCTTTCAGAAAGCATTTGTCTGGAGTGTAGCATTGTATGGGAGTGAATCGTGGACGATAGGGGGTTCAGACAAAAAGATAATAGAAGCTTTTGAAAAGTGGTGCTACAGACGAATGATGAAAATTAGATGGGTAGATCACGTAACTAATGAGGAGGTGCTTAACCGAATCGGGGAGAAAAGGAGTTTCTGGCATATCCTGACTGAGACAAGAGATAGATTGGTTGGACACATTCTGAGACATCAAGGAATTATCAACTTAGCATTAAAAGGAAGCGTGTGGGGTAAAAACCGTAGAGGGAGGCCGAGGGACGAATACACTAAGCGGATTCAAAAGGATGTAGGTTGCCGAACGTATTCTCGGGTGATGAGACGTGCACAGGTCAGGGTAGCGTGGAGAGCTGCATCAAATCAGTTTGCGGACTGACGACCACAACAACAACAACTAAGTTTTATTGAGTGTCTTGTATTTCTCCAATTGCTAAGGAAGTTTGACATTTTAGCACTTGTGTATGTAATGTTTTAATCATTTAAAGGCTTTTGGAGGTGTATATGTCGGTGTAATTTGGTGCCGGATATTGTTTCTGGAATTTATGTCGCAGATTTACATTATTGGGGCTGGCCGGCGGTACCGCAACGGAGGAGGAAGTTGTGGTGATTTCCGGTTACGAGAGTGTTGGGCCCCGGTAGCGCTGGACTGTTTCGCTTAGTTCAGTTAAGTGACCCTTCTCCTCCTTTCCGGTCCTGCAGTGTCTGCCGAGTAGCATCTATCAAGATGGCTGCTAACGTGCATTGTCCTTGGTGATCGAAAGTTTAAATTTCTAGTTTTAACATATGCCAGTTTGTTACCTGCTTCGGAAGCATAGTTTATAATTAATTGTGATTTTAAGTGAATCGCTGGTTGTAGAAAATTCTGTTATTTCTAAAAGGGTAGAAACACCAGTTGTACTTAGCGTTTACCATTGGTTTAAATTGTTGAAGTGGTTTCTTTAAGGAAATTCTTTTACGGGTTTTATTTATTGTTAATAAAGCTGTGTGCATGAGATTTGTTGAGTTTACCATTTTGCCAACCTGTCCTTAGTTTCCTTATTTCCTGAAGTTTTCGGTGGTGCCACCTCCATCTGCACCATTCCACTAGCTTATACTAAAGACGGCACAGAAATCAATGCCCGAGGGGGAATTCGAAATCCCGTCGGGCGCAGCATAGCGCCTCTATGCACTAGACCGCTCCGCCGCGGCCCAAGGGCTCGACACCGCCTTGATCCTTCCACGTTCATACGAGGCCTGTTCAAAACAGCCCGGCACATCCGTAAATTCGCACCACTAGAGTCTCTTTTACACTTTAAACAGTACTCATATGTTCAAACTATCCACGAATATAGCAATAAATAAATAAGTAAATAAAACAAAATCAAAATAAATTGTAGAACAATCACTATCCACTGTCGAAAGAGGATACTTAGCTTTTCGACTTATCTGGCAGCTTTAAAAACATTTCAATCGGAAAATCTTGACATATTCGCGCTTTCTCACGAGTAACCCCAAATTTCGCAGCGCAGTAAACTCTCGAAGAGGTTGCAACTCTAACATCAACAATTGTTGAGAAAGGTGACGCATGCACCCTGGACCTGAATGCCATGTTTGTCATACTGCACGACACGAGAAATAGTACGTTCAATGATGTTATGCCGTCTACCATGGTATACATTGCACTATGTATTCTGTTACTTTACATATATACGTAAACACTTTCTCATTTCAATTTTTTAAAAGCTCCAGACAAGTCACGAAACATTTCTACTCTTTTTTTTTATAATTGTCTAGAAAATATTCGTTTCTTTATTTCTGTGATCGGAAAAGGTTCTATTCTGTCTCAAAATTAATGATATAGTTGTGTGTGTGTGTCTTTTAGTGTGTTTTTATCCCCTTCACGATGAAACAGCTAGAGAAATTTCGATTAAAAGTGGAATGGAGATAGCTTAGATAGCTTATACCTTGTGTTAATACACCCCTGACGTGCTACAGACGAGAAATTTAACCGACAGAAAGAAGATGCTGTGATTAGCTTCTCAGAACATTCACACAAGGTTGGCGCCCGTGACGACACCTACAACGTGCTGATATGAAGTAAGTTTCCAACCGATTTCTCATACACAAACAGCAGTTGACCGGCGTTGCCTAGTGAAACGTTGTTGTGATGCTTCATGTAAGGAGGAGAAATGCGTACCATCACATTTTCAACTTTGATAAAGGTCGGATTGTAGCCTATCGCGATTGTGGTTCATGGTATCGCGACATTGTTGCGCCTGTTGGTCGCCATCCAATGACTGTTAGCAGAATATGGAATCGGTGGGTGGGTGGCAATACGGAACAGGGTGCTGGATACCAACGGCCTCGAATCACTAGCAGTCGAGATGATAAGCATCTTATCCGCATGGCTGTAACGGATCGTGTAGCCACGTCTCGATCCCTAAGTTAACAGATGGGGATGTTTGCAAGACAACAACCATATGCACAAACAGTTCGACGAGGTTTACAGCAGCATGGGCTATCAGCTCGGAGACCGTCACTGCCGTTACCCCTGACGCTGCATCACAGACAGGAGCGCCTGCGATGGTGTACGCAACGATGTGTACACCTCTCAGTCACCTCTTGTTCACATCGACGGCACTTTGGACAGTGGCCGTTATATTTCAGATGTGTTACGACCCGTTGCTCTACGCTTCATTCGATCCCTGCGAAACCCTACATTTCAGCAGGATAATGCACGACCGCATGTTGCAGGTTCTGTACGGTCCTTTCTGGATACTGGAAATGTTGGACTGCTGCCCTGGTCAGCACATTCTCCAGATCTTTCACCAGTTGAAAACGTCTGGCCAATGGTGGCCGAGCAACTGGCTCATCACAATACGCGAGTCGCTACTCTTGATGAACTGTGGGATCCTGTTGATGCTGAATGGTCATATATATGTACCTGTACACGCCATCCAAGCTCTGTTTGACTCAATGCCGAGGCGTATCAAGGTCTTTATTAAGGCCAGGGTTGGTTGTTCTGGGTACTGATTTCTCAGGATCTATGCACCCAAATTGCGTGAAAATGTAATCACATGTCAGTTCTAATATAATATAGTTATCAAATGAATACCTGTTTATCAACTGCTTTTCTTCTTGGTGTAGCAATTTTAATGGCCAGTAGTATAGAAATAACACCATTTGTAAGCTACAATCCAGTGTATGATGGTGATGGACTTACAATGAAATTACACCCTTGTCTGAACAACATGGAAAGGGACACTTTTATATATCATAGATAAGATTTTTGAAACCCGTAAGTCACCGTATGATGCATGGTGGACCTACTTTGCAACACACTTCGATAGGAAATAATGCAATAAGCGTTTCTGTGAATTACGCGTTTATATCGAAATTAAAAGAGAAGAAGATGGACAGAGAGTGGAAATGAAAGGGGGGGGGGGGTGCCTGTGGAAGGAAATACTAGCAAGGGAGGAAATGAATGTAGATAGGGAGGAGGAGACTGACACACAGAGGGCCTAAGGAGCGGATGGGCAGATTAGAGGGTCTAACGGAAGATTGGAACAAATAAAGATGCGGTCAAAGGTTTTTTAGTCAGTCTGTCAAAGTTGAAAATTTTATTGCTGATGGTGTCCAATGCAAAACGTTCTGTATCAGTACTCCTGGACTAATGGAATATGGCACTTATTTTTCCCCTTTCTCAGCACAGACAAAGTTCACACTTCACACAATGCACGAACGATCTATCCACCCTCGAATCACAGTAAATGTATATTATTGTTGCTGCTGTAAGAATGTATCAAACATTGGTTCAATATGTTCGGAATCACATCACTAGAGATGTGAGTTGTGTATTGATGCGGGTTGGATGCCATGGAACAGCAAGAGGACAGTAGTTCTTATTTCGTGTAGGAAACCAAACCTAAGAAAATAATAAATAAAACTTATTATAAAAACACTAATCTGGTAGATAATGTACTTTATTATGCATTGGGTACCGAATATGTAGCAATCCATTATTTCTTACAATTTGTAAAATAAATCAGTTTTCTTTCAAAATTGCTTTTCACGGTCTTGTAACCTCAAAATGTCCAACATTTTCATACTGTGATTCTCTGCATATGCATTTTTTATTTGCTCCGAGCTGTTATGAATAGAGTTCAATAAACAAAAGACAAAGAAAAAGGGTCATCATTACCCACCACGTACTGTAATCATGAACCAGGAATGTGTTCTGTGTAGTTCTGTTTTGATCAAGGTTGTTTCTGATGGTCGAACCTATAAACAAAAAAAAAAAAAAAACAAAAAAAAAAAAAAAAAATCGATAAGGTTACAGTCTGTGACATATAAATTGAAGGAGTATTTTACGTAATGCAATTGCCTTTATCTTATACATGTGACTATTCAGTGTGAAGGTACAACCCCCGCTGCTCACAGAATTTCGCTTTTGCTCACTTCAAATAGACTCCGTTCCAATTGTTACTGCTTACGACATGTTTCCTGCGAGGCACAGCACCGACGAAAACGTCAGAATGTTTCTCATTACAACCAATTTTCTACGTGTGTTTTCGAAAGAGCGGCAAAAGATTTGGGACGCCATAATACAAATAATGTCCAGTAGTTCAGCGGCACAGGAGGATAGACAGGGAGGCGAGAAATAAAAGGTAAACACCTAGAAACAGGTTATTTTGTTGTTATCGACTGCATTTGTGACTGATCGCAGAAATGCACCAATGCGGCATCATAGCCCGGTATGTTGTCCTACCGCCACTTCACGCTGAACAAACAAAAGACCTTTAGAATGAACAGCATACAAGCTACATAGATCTGCAACGTTCAAACTGCTTCCCCACGCTAAATAGCAGCAACATCACGAGAGTGTGCACACACAAAGCCCTTTAAAACTGAAAAGCCTTAAAAACCACAAAAATCTGCAGCATCTAAATTACATCCTGAACACGGAATGACAACACGACAAAAGGATATGAGACAGACTAACACCTTCAAAGGCAGACACACTAAAATAGAACTTCCTATGTGGGCGGGAGCGCTCGGTTATCGGCCATTAACAACCTCAGCAAATGAAACCACACACTGCGGGGAATAACGACCACAAACAGTTAAGCTGCTTCATGCCACCAAAGTACGGGGATTTTCGAGCCATCTGAAAGCCGTTCATCATCCAGTTAATGTTTGTATAGCTTAAGGGACTTAACTGCGGCGTCATCAGTCCCTAAACTTACAAATTACTTATGAACTAACTTATACTAAAGACGACACAAACATCCATGCCGGAGGGTGGATTCCAACCCCCGGCGGTGGACGGCCGCGCGTACCGAAACATGGCGCTCCAGTACGCGCGGCTAATCCGCCGCGGCTCATCATCCAGATAAGGACTAACAGTGCCAACCCAGCGACATGAAAATCCAACCTAACTTACATATAGTCCGACGTAGCCATCCCCGCCTCGGCACAGAATTCGCCATCTTCGGCAGTCACGACCCCAAAGCGCTCTCTCCGGCCTGACATAAATCGACACCAGGTCTAGAAACACTAGGTAGAGACATGACGAGGCGACAGGTCTTGTTCCGCTGAGCCCCTCTAACTTCTACTGCAGATCCCTTGCCATACCCGGCAATCTCTAAATCAAGATAACAGCGCTACATGTGTCAGAAAAGCAAAATTTCGACTATCGAAAGTTTTTATTATTATTATTATTATTGCGTATGAAGCTGTAATACTGAGAAGAAAAGATATCCGAAATATGAGAACCAGCCTCCACAGCTCAATTTTCTTCATTTACTACGTCGTTCCGAGATCTGTCATCATGTGATCTAACAGCCTCTGAACTTGCAAAGCCAAGTTCAGTGTCAGTGTTAATATCTGTACATAGTAGAGGCCCCACTATTATGTACAGATTTTATCACTGACAATGAACTTGTCCAGAGCGATTTAGATTTGATGATGGCAGATGCCGAAACGACGTCATACATAAGACATTTATTTTGTTTACAATGTTTGTGACTGGTCGCTATTTTCAATTATAAACATTATACCACAATTTGTGTGCCACATCTTAATACTCGCAAACTCACTCATCATACCTATAGGTTGCTTCCCACTGACGTATATTCATTAAATTTGACAAGCAAACATGGGTTTTCGTGGGAAATACAGGAAAAGAAACTGAGAATTGTTAATTTAGCACATATTTTTTTCCCATTACAAACTTATACTGCACTCGTAGTCTCTATAACTACTATACCATTGCCATATGGCGGTGATAGCGGTCAGGCTACCCAATTTCGTCACCACGTCAGCTCATTCTTCATACAACAGGTTTATTTACAAGTTATGCCTACGTCGCTACATTTTTGTTTTATTGACTTCTATATTTTTCTTAATTTGTCACTTAGTTTCTACTCCATATTCCCCTCTGCGATATCAGAAGAAACTAATTATAATAATTTTAAGTTAATAAGAAATTTACTTCATTGCTTGCCAGTGGACACTGAAATTAATCAATCGGGAATGTTGGAAATTTGAGCCCATCCGAGATTCGAATCCAGGTCCTCCTGCTGATAAGCGGTTCACTAGGCTACTTTTGTCTATAACATCCTAAAGTAACGATCATAAATGATATTTACGGGATGAAAACAAAATCATGTTTCGGGATTATTGATGCAGAGTGGTGGCGAGGTGAATGAAGTCTACAAACAAATTCCGCAGGCTGTGAGAAAAAGACCTTTGTGCCAGAAGGACGCAATAAGCGGTGGCCAATATCCGTTTCACTGGGCTTAGAACGATTTCCCTATGAGAGTCCTCCCGCTCGGCGACGTGTATAATCGAAATCGTGTGATAAAGAAGGTCTTTGGCTCGCATAAATAATGAAGAATCTAAGCAACTACAAGTATTCGTCCCTCAGTCTCCCTCTACGATTTTTACCCCACACGCTTCCTTCTAATGCTAAGTTGACAATTCCTTGATGTCACAGAATGTGTCCAGCCAATCAATCCCTTCTCTTAGTCAGGAAATGCCAGAAACTCTTTTTTCCCCCTGATTCGGTGAAGCACCTCCTCATTAGTTACGTGATCTACCCATGTAATTTTCATCATTCGTCTGTAGTACCACATTTCAAAAGCTTCTATCACATTTTCATCTGAACCCCTTATCGTCCACGTTTCACTCCCATACAATGCTACACTCCAGACAAATGCTTTCAGAAAGGACTTCCTAACATTTAAATTAATATTGGATGTTAACAAGTTTCGCTTCTTTAGAAACGCCTTTCTTCCCAAAGCCATTCTGCATTTTATATCTTCTTTACTTCGGCCATCAGAAGTTATCTTCCTATCCAAATAACAAAATTCATCTACTACTTTTATTGTCTCATTACCTAATCTAATTCCTGATTTTCTGACATCGCTTACCATTACCTTCGTTTTACTCTTGTTAATGTTCATCTTATATCTTCCTTTCAAGACACTGTCCATTCCATTCCTCTTATGGTCTCTGACAGAATTACTATGTCATCGGCAAACCGCAATTATTTTATTTCTTCTCCCTGCACTTTAATGCCCTCTCCAAATTTCTCCTTCCATTCCTTCACTGCTTGCTGAATGTACAGACTGAACAACATTGGGGAAAGGCTACAACCCTGTCTTAGTCCCTTCCCAACCTCTGCGTCCCTTTCTTTCCCTTCGACTCTAATAACAGCTGTCTGGTTTTTGTATAGGTTGAATATAACTGTTCGCTCCCACTGCTACCTTTAGTGTGTATTCCAGGAGTGTATTCCAGTACGAACAGTACAACTTTATTTCAAAATAGAGATATTTCATTAAAACAGTAAGTTAAAACTACCTGTGTATTTTTCGTCACTCATGGAGACAGAAAACTTGAAATTGAAACCTCTATTTTTGGATAAGTAATAAGTGAGATATGGCGTATCCACAAAAAACACCGATGAGAAATAATATATTAAGACGTAATGTCACCGTTAATAGCAATGACAAGATATAGTGATGGTAACAAGCAGCTCACATCAGTATACCCAGAAGAAGGCCACTGTAACTTTGGCCGAAACGTCGGTTATTTAAAACAGTAGCCATCTTACATTATTTGTCAGTACAACGCCCAGAAAACTTTTATGTCAACTGTCTCTGCCCGCGGAAGCCTACGCAATCATACGAACAGATGAAGTCCCTCGGATGTTTTTCTTCCTATCAGAATTAGATTTGTCTGACAAGGAAAGTACTTGGCCTCGAACAAACACATACACCACAATCGTATGAGAGATAATGTGAAGATCCCTTATTGCACTAGAGATACTCCCGCATCTGCAAAACTCCGCAGTCGTCCGTTAGAGGCCTCTGCGTGTGCCATACCGCATTGCACTTTGACCTGTCGGTTCGCCAATAGGGACGGTGCAGTGTGCCTCCGAAGTTGCGTTTTGTGATGTTACTTATGTAGTGAAGCATCAGATGGGGCGGCGATTACTAATCAATCCTGCTAATGTATTGCGATTAGTTGAGATGAAGTTACGAAGAACCCTTCTTCGTCAAGATGGTATTAATGTAGAAGATAAATCATTTGCATGCTTTCTCGTATCTGTTACAGTACAGAAATATGGGGATAAGTTAGATATTGTTGTTACAAAGTCATAATAATGATAATAGGGATGATAATGACGAACAACTCATTACAAGCGGTTGTGCTACGATATGTGCGGGAAGAGGCGATGGAAGCAGTGGCAGTGAATACCAACAGTCTTTCGGGAAGAAGGTTAAAGTTGCAACTATCATCACGGCTTTTGATTACAATTCGCTAGAGAACATGTACGATGATTATCACAAACGTTATAGTTAAGATATCTGCATTACGTATGGCGTCTACGATTACATCTACAGTGCTATCTAGAGCATGGTTGCAAAGCTTTGCAGAAAAACGACACCCACCAGCACATTGAGGTGTACGTAGAGATCCTGTAACCAAACGTTCATACAGATATGTTTGTTCGAACCCATGTACTTTCATTGTGAGTGAGAAATAGCTCTGCAGGTGGCTCATTACGTGTTCGCCAGGTGAACGGCCCACCAGAAGCTGGCGGCGCCGCTGGGCGACCGAAGGCCATCGACAGCGTCTCCAGAGAGGGGACCGGCGACCGGGGACCGGGGACCGGGGCCCGGTGCCGTACCGCCGCGCCGGCCCGGTATTAATCATGCACAAAGAATGGAACGGCTCGCGCCTGTCATCAAACATTTAAATAGGGGGCCGGCCACCGTGTTAATTCTTGATTTACGGGGCTCCGGCCGGCCGCCATAAAGCTGCTGACCGCGCGACCCCACTGCTTACCTGCCTGCCTTTGTTGCCGGGCCTCGGCGCGCCTCAAACGTTTTATATTTATACCGGCTTCCTCTCCGTGCCGGTTGCGTATGGGAAAATGCCCCGCCACCGCCGCGCCGCGCCGAGAGCCACTGTCGCCACGCCGGGTTGCTGGACGCGGCAAACAAAAAGGTGCACCGGGAGCGGGCAGCAGCAGCAGTGCAGGCTGTTGTGGGCTGCGTGGCGCCCGCGCCCCGCCGGAGGGTCGTGCAAAGCGCCGGCTGCCCCGCCATGAATATTAATATCGGCCGCGGCCGCTGCCGCGCGGGCTTAATATTTCTGGCCGCGGGGGACAGTCTGCGCAGCGCACCAAGGACATGCGAGGGTGGCGGCGTGCGACCTCAGCCTCCTCCGCAAAAGCTGAACAGCAACACGCGGGCACGGAATCATAAGTTCGCTATCCTATCGAGGGGATTCGGATACCTACAGTACTTTGTGGATCTGTTCAGAGAACTCCATGATGGTATGACTTGGCAAGTTATCGGTAAATTAATAGAATCATTTCCTATCACACATGGACTGAAACAAAGATGTGTACTAGCCCCAGCACTCTTTTCACTGTGCCTGACAGCCAAGTTCCGTGAAAGAGCCAGCAACACCTTCGGCACTGAAATCAGATATCGTCTCGATGAAGGGCTCTTTAATCTCGCAAGACTTCGCTCTAAATCTCAAACGAACACTACTAAATTTACGGAGGTGCAGATGCCGATGATGGTGCATCACACGCATTTTCTTTAGGAGAAATGCAAGTCAGTCAGCTGCTGTAAAAATGCATATGATCGTTTTGACTTGACCATAAATGCCCAAAAAGCCAAAATATTTAGGCAGCAACAGCGAAAGGCTCATTCTATAGATACAAACATAAAAACATCCGGCCCACTGTTAGAGCATTTAGATCAATTCCAGTATCTTGGAATTATCTTGTCTAAAGGTTGTTCTTGAGAGCAAGATTTTGAAAATCCAATTCGTGCTGCCCACCAACCGTATGGACGTTTATCACAGCGAGTCTTCATGAACAGAGACCTGAAGCTTAATACTAAGATTATGATGTACAACGCGGTTGTCCTAACATCACTTCCTTATAACTGTGAGACGTGGACGCTATATCGCAGCGATGTAATAAAACAACGAAAAATAAAAGTTTAAAAAAAGCTTGAGCGCTTTCATCAGCAGAAGCTGAGATCTCACTTGAAACACGAATGAGATGACGACACCACAAACAGATTAGTTCAGTTCCATTCTTTGTGCATTAATTGGCTTAGGTGGGTACTGTATGTACTTCGTATTCCAGACGACAGACTTCCGCGACAAATCCTCTACGGTGGGGTGTCTTCTGGCACGAGGTTACTGGGAGCACCTTCAAAGCGCTGTAGAGACCAGCTGAAACAAACCATGAAGAGGACAAAGATAAAGCTAAAGACTTGGAAAACAACTGATGAAGATCGAGTTAATCGAGTTCTGAGGCGCCGTACCATCTCTGCAGCTGTGGAATACTTCGAAGAAGACCACCGCAATCAAGGTGAAGTTAAGTGAGAACTCGGAAACTCCGACAAAGTCAACCGCGGCTCCTGTCATCATTAATGTGCAACCTCTGTGGGCAGATGTTTCTTGGAAGAATTGGCTTATCCGGTCACCAAAGACACAAACACGAACTAAGATGAGAGTGTGCACCAGTTGGAAAGAAATTGTGAACTCGGAAAACAGTATCAGCCGACGTCGACGACGACATTATTACGAAAATGGGAAGGGCTTCGTTCACTTTATCGTGTCCGCACTAATTGTTTAAAGGATTTCGGCCCAGTAACGGGCTACGTCGCTTCCGCTGTCATTCGCGAGCCACAAATCTTCGAGGGTACTTCGGTGTGTACATTGTTCCAAGTCAAAACGTGTTCCAAATCTTGAATTTCTCCACTGTCGCAGTTTCCACCACCTTGGTCAATTATATGATACTTAAAGCATATCTGTTTTTCCTGTATCGACCCCCGTTCTGATCCTATATAGGATCTCCAGATTTTGAAATTTAGGTTTCGGCCGGTCCCTCGAGCCTAGGGGACAGGGAAATTTTTAGACGATTCAGCCTGGACTGTTTCAAGGAAACTTTTCCCAGACTTTCGTCGTTTCTGTGGTGGTCGAGCCATGTAGACGGCATTCCGCTCATCTGAGATTTGGGGTGTATCTTTTGGTGTGCTGCGATGACAACTATATGTTTCTCAACGGCTCAGTAAGCTAGACCCTTCTTGAGTAGACGTAGATGAAAAAAATGATTTGGGATTTAACATCCTGTCGACATAATGTAGGGCTGAAACTTTTCCCTGCCGAACACAAAGGTGCCACTGGGTCCAAAATTAATCACAATGGCTGTTCCAGTTATTATTTGGACACGGCTTCATCGCGGCGGAGGGACATCACTTGTCTTCGGCCGTTTCCCGTGTCTGCAGGACAGCAACATAAGAGGCGTGATACCAAACTGCGTAGGCCAGGACCAATATTGGCGATTCCTCTGGACAAGTTGGCTACAAGTACTGGCGGCGGACGAGTACTGCTTTTCGAAGTATGAAGTAATAAAATCAATGAGAGAATCATTCTTGCCCTCATTTGTTTGCTAGTCTTGAATGGAATCTGTTGACGTTCTTTTGCGTAAGTTGCCGTCATTGTCGTATACCTTAGTGCTGACTTACTGAAGCAGTCTCGACGTGTATGTGATTGCGATCGTACGCGAATTTATACAAATGCAACGGTTTTCGTATAAAACTGTAGGTGCAATCAGTGCAAATATGCTCTGACTATAGCACTAGTGCCGTTCATGCCTGGGGTAAGTTGTCCGTTCTCTCTGAGAACACTCTTATCATTAAGGGTTGGACGAGTTAATAGAACCAAACTTTACTTCAAAATGTGTTTTCTTTTCTATCTTGACCTCCAGAAAGACATTCACAGTTTCGGGTTGTGTTTCGTATCTTGTGCCTGGCTGCATTATCAAGTGTAACAGGCTACCTCAGCTTTCTATGTGACAATTTCAGAATACAACGGACATTTATATTACCTGAACTGTCCGACTTCTTGTCTGCAGTCTTCCCCTGTTCCTATCATTTTTATTCATTAAATAACATACGGAAACCCCTGCTGGGAAAGAGGATGCCGGCAACGGTCATACCAGCAGTAGATTCTCAGATAAGCCTACGTGTTAATTGTGGAGCGGACGGTAGGCAGCGTTATTAATTCTGAAAGCTTCATATATTGACGAGTAACGGAAGTCACAAACAGCTACAATTCTGATCATTAGAGACAAAGCATAGCTCGCGTAGCTTTTTTCGGTGGTGGGGAAGGAACCATTATGTCTTGTCTGAAGTTCAACTGTTCAACTGTTTGCCCAAGGGGGGATTCGAACCCCCGACCGTAGTGGCCGTGCAGACCGTGACTGGAGCGCCTCAGTCTCCTCGGCCACCGCGGCCGGCTTGTCTGAAGTGATTAGCAAAATCACGGAAAACCAAACAGGATGGACGGAGGCGGGTCAATTAATTGTTCTATTACTGCGCGTCCTTGCTCGGTAGTATTACAAATTGGGTTAATTCGGCAAACAAGTCTTGAGGAAATAATTGCCGATACTCCTCTCCCCGCCGGCTGCAGTGGCCGAGCGGTCTGCGGCGCGCCAGTCACAGTCTGCACGGCCACTACGGTTGGGCAATCCCATGGCAAATCTGCAAGTGTTCAAGTGTTCAAATGTTGGTAAATCGATGGGACTTAACTATTCTCGTCATCAGTCCCCAGGCTTACAAACCACTTAACTAGTAGCTAGGCGCCTTGAAACGTTCGGCCACTGCACAGCGGCCATAGCCATTCTGTATTTCATGTCTTCTGTACTTCGGCCATCAAAAGTAATTTTGCTTCTCAGATAACAATGCTTATCAACTACTTTTATTGCCCCATTACCTAATGTAGTACCTTCAGCATCATCTGATTTTCTTACACTACATACCAATACTCTTGTTAATGTTCATCTTGTAATCTCCTTTCAAGATATCCCGTTCAATCGCTCTTGCTATCTCCGATAGAATCACAATGTCATCGGCAAACTGCGCGAAGTTTTTATTTCTTCTCCCTGAACTTTAATTCCTTTTCCAAATTTCTCCTTGCATTCGTTCACAGCTTGCTCTATACAGGGTGGTCCATTGATAGTAACCGGGCCAAATTTCTCACGAAATAAGCATCAAACGTAAAACTACAAAGAACAAAACTTTTCTAGCTTGAAGGGGGAAAATAGATGGCGCTAGCACTGTCATAGGTAAACGGATATCAGCCGCATTTTTTTAAAAAAAAAGGTGCCCCCATTTTTATTATATATTCGTCTAGTACGTAAATAAATATTAATGTTTTATTTGGAACACTTATTTTCGCTTTGTGATAGATGGTGCTGTAATATTCATAAAATATTGCTCATAATTTTAAACGAACATTGGGTAACAGGTAGGTTTATAAATTAAAACACAGAACATAGGTACCTTAGAACTTTACTTCGGTTGAAGCAATGTGATACATGTACTTTTGTGAAATTATCATACATTATGAGAACGCATGCTGTTACTGCAGTGATAACCTGTAACTACCTCATAGCTTCAATAAATGCTCAAAATGATGTCCTTCAACTTCAATGCATTTGGCAATACGCGTAACGAAATTCCTCTCAACAGCGAGTAGTTCGCCTTCAGTAATGTTCTCACATCCACTGACAATGCGCTGACTCGTTTTCAGACGTTGTCGGTGAATCACGATAGCAAATATCCTTCAATTTTCCTCACAGAAAGAAATCCTGGGATGTGAGATCCGGTGAAAGTGCGGTCCATGATATGGTGCTTCTACGACCAATCCACCTGTCATGAAATATTCCATTTAAGACCGTTTCACTGCACGCGAGCCATGTGCCGGACATCCATCAAGTTGAAAGTACATTGCTATACTGCTATGAACTGAAACATCTTGTAGTAGCATCGGTAGAACATTAGGTAAGAAATCAGCATGCATTACACCATTTAGAATGCCATCGTTAAAATAGGGGCCAATTATCCTTCCTCCCATAATGCCGCACCATACATTATTCCGCCAAGGTCGCTGATGTTCCACTTCTCGCAGCCATCGTGTATTTTACGTTGCCCAATAGTACATATTATACCGGTTTACGTTACCTCTGTGAATGGCGCTTCGTCACGAAGCAGAACGCGTGAAAAACATCTGTTATCGTCCCGTAATTTATTTTGTGCCCAGTGACAAAACTGTACACGACGTTCAAAGTCTTCACCATGCATATCCTGGTGCATAGAAATATGGTACGGGTGAAATTTATGTTGATGTAGAATTCTCAACGCCGACGTTTTTTAGATTCTCTATTCTCCTTCAAATTGTCTGCTACTGATGTGCGGATTAGCTACTACTGCAGCTAAAACACTTACTTGGGCATCATCATTTGTTGCAGGTCGTGGCTGACGTTTCACTTGTGACTGAACACTTCCTGCCTTTTTAAATAACGTAAATATCCGACGAAAGGTCCGCACCCTTTGATCATGTCTTCCACGATAACGATCAGCACAGGCCCGTTGGGCATTTTGATCACAATAGCCATACATAAATACCATATCGACCGTTTCTGCAATTGGTAAACGGTCCATTTGAACACAAGTAATGCATCACGAAACAAATACCGTCCGCACTGGCGAAATATTTATATGTTTATGACTATTACAGCGCCTTCTATCAAAAAGCGAAAAATGTGTACCAAATTAAACATTTATATTTATTAACGTACTAGACGAATATGTAATAAATATGGGGGTACCTATTTTAAAAATGCAATTTATATCCGTTTGACCTATGGCAGCGCCATCTAGAGGGCCAACCATATCGCCATCAGTTTTCCCCCTTCAAGCTAGAAATGTTTTGTTCTTTGTAGTTGTTTCGTTTGAGGCTTGTTGCGTGAGATATTTGGCCCGGTCACTATCAATGGACCACACTGTATACAGACTGAATAAAATTGAGGGAAGGTTATATTCCCGTCTTACTCCCTTCCCAACCACTGCATCCCTTTCATGCACGCCGAACCTTACAACTGGATGAATATCAAAAGCTCAGATGGAAAACCAGTACTAAGCAAAGAAGCTGAAAGGTGTAACTATAGTGGGTCTATACAAGGGAAATCCACTTGAAGACAATAGCACAGAAATGGAAGAGCAAGTTTGTAATATACTGTACTACATGCTTACTGTAAAAATTATGTCATTGCAGTGGATACTTCCAACTTGATTATAAACTTGAGCGTCAGCTGTCAATCGTGTAATATCGGCAGTCAATATCTTGTGCCCCTGTAGATTTGTGATTCTGGAGGTGAGGGGGGCATCCCGGATCATGTCATCGAGCGCAAACCATCACAGCCATAGATGTTTATGACCCATTGCGCGCAACTTAACGAACTTGACTGACTTAATAGCTAGTCAGGCGCAGTAACTTTACAACGGCGAGGTATTGCGTCACGAAAATTATGAGAGAAAAGCCGAATGTACCGGTGAGATTTGGTACACGTTGGCAACGTTCCCTAAGAGAATATATCCCGAATGTGACGTGATCATGAATCTGACCGGCATTGTCAGGCCGATACTAGGGGATTGGTCACAAAGTGATCAGACTTTCAGGGAACAGCGGTGTACTGGCCAAGCGCTCTAAGGCGCCTTGCTACGAAACGCTCGGTTGTTCGCCGTCAGAGGTTCGACTGCTCCCTCGGGCATGGGTGTGTGTGTGTGTTGTAATTAATCTAAGTTAGTTTAAGTAGTTGGTAAGTCTAGCGCCTGATGACCATAGCAGTTTGGTCACAGATATTTGAAGATTTAGAATAGGGATGGTCTAAACGTATTGGATATCTTCCCCACCTTCCAAAATCAAGGGTAAGGGAGAAGTCAATTGGAAAGGAAAAAAAGATGGTTTGCCTTTCTACTATCCCATCAAAATTTGACAGATTGCAAGAAGTGATGCTCCAGGACTAGATAGTTGCTTTTCAGAGCACCAATAGCAGTAGACAGTTTTATGTAAAAGTAAATTTGTGATAACATCAAACATCTATGTAATTAGTGTAAATCCCACGACGGTCTCGTCGTTAGTGTCGGCCTTTCTGGCTTTGCAAGTAGCGGAATTGCAAAATTTTAAAGTAGAGACAACTAACACATAACAACAATTATGGTGACACTTTGCTTTATATACGGGGTGATCAAAAAGTCAGTATAAATTTGAAAACTTAATGATGTAGATGGAGAGGTAAAAATTGACACACACGCTTGGAATGACATGGGGTGTTATTAGAACCGAAAAAAAAGAAAAAGAAAGCAAAGTTATTGCTCGACGCATGAACGATCTTTTGCGCGCATCATTTGGTGATTATCGTCATGCTTGGCCTCCCAGGTCCCCCGACCTCAGTCCGTGCGATTATTGGCTTTGGGGGTACCTGAAGTCGCAAGTGTATCATGATCGACAGACATCTCTAGGGATGCTGAAAGACAACATCCGATGCCAATGCCTCACCATAACTCCGGACATGCTTTACAGTGCTGTTCACAACATTATTCTTCGACCGCAGCTATTGTTGACGAATGATGGTGAACATATTGATCATTTCCTGTGAAGAACATCATCTTTGCTTTGTCATAATTTGTTATGCTAATTATTGCTTTTCTCAACAGATGAAGCGCCATCTATCGGACATGTCTTGAAGTTTTATTTTATTTATTTTCTTGTTTGAAACAAAACCCTATGTCATTCCAAGCATGTGAGTCAATTTTTACCTCTCTATCTACATTATTCCATGATTTATTAAGTTTTGAAATTTATGTTGACTTTTTGATCACCCGGTACAGCTGTAGTTAAAAGTAGGGCCTTTAGCAGTCTCTGGGTTGCAAACTAATTTAAAAAATCTTCAGTCCTATTCGCGAGTACGGAAAAGCCGTCAGCGCGCGCACCGTCTCGTACGGTTACACTCGTGCCCCCACAGCACGCGAGAAGCATCGCGGTCAGCTCGTGTGACCACCCGTGTTCTAAAGCACCCGCTCTAGAGAGCAGGTCCAGACCACAGAATGCGTAAATCGCTGCTCCCGGCACGCTGCGCGAGGGACCGCGTTCGGCCTACACTTACGGATAATAGTTCGCGATCGGAAACGCTCACTTTAGTTCGAGTTTCTGCCGCGAACTAGTTCGTTCTTTTAGTTCGTCCGCTCCCAGTGACGACTGAACGGCGTGGTCTGCGCATGCAGGTGGAGCGAGAAGTTCCCCCACCTAGCTGCTTCATGCGCTTGCTGCTTGAGCCGCTAACGATATCACGCAAACCAAAAGAAACAGTTTGTGGATAATTTTTCGCGTTTAAGTTAGAGTTATCTCTATATCTTGGCATTACGGAATTTATTACTCAGATATTGCAGAGTGCAGAATACTTTTAGACAGAAATTTTGTAGCACTGAACTATGTAATCTAGCAGGCAGACGCTCACCTAGAAATGGTTCTCATCGGCAGGAGGCAAACACGTGATTTTTAATTCTGTTCGTGACCTATCGCGCATATTTTAGTTCGCGACCTATCGTGCATATTTTAGTTCGCGACCGGTAGCTCTCCTTTTAATTCGCAGCTCGACCGCGAAGTAGGTCGCTCTTTTTCGTTCATCCGCTCGTTTTGGCTTTTGCTACCGCCAGTGGCGGCGCTAGACGAAAACTGGGCGTCGGCGAAATCGTCTTTGCGAGACCCCATTCATTTTTTCATTAATGAAGAAAATGTTAAATGAGCTGAATTATATATCAATAATCATTATACTAAAATTCTATTTGTTTAATATACGAGTATTATTGCAATGACAAAAATTACAATAAACAAACACAAATTAGAAAAAGTTTTCAGGTTTTTGTCTCACTGAATTTTTTAAGATCACATCTTGATATTAGCCGCTATTTCGGCTTTAGTTGATAGTACTGACAACGCAGATAGTCTTTCTTGGCTCACTGTGCTTTTTAAGTTTGTGTTAATCAATTTTAAATTTGTAGAGCTTCTCTCGGCCGAAGCTGTACTGACTGGAACTGAGCATCATTCTGATTGTTATGTAAACATTTCGATACACATCTTTGTTATGTAAAAATTTCGATGCACATCTTCCAAATCGTTTTCTAAAATGTAGTGAAGAATTGTTTTGCAATTATTTAACTAATAATTGCATCACTGCTGCACTCATAAGGAAATAAATACGGATAACTAAATAGCTGCCGGTCGGGAATAGCCGAGCGCACTAAGGCATCATACCATGGTGAGCGAGATCGCTCTCGTCGGGGTCGAACCCCACCCTTGGGTACGTATGTTGTGTTTGTCCATTGGTTAAGCTAGTGTAAATTGGATGTAGGTCGTCGCTTCATAACCTAGCAGTTGGAAAGCGCCATTAAACATCAAATATAAAAAAGAAAAAAACTAAAATTTTAACAATGTTTTGCGAGGCCCCCACAGGCGCGAGGCCGTCGGCGGTGGCCGACGTCGCCGACGCCCAGCGCCGCCACTGGCTACCGCTACTAAAACTACAGCTGAGCTGCATCTCAGTTCGAAATGACGGCAACTGGCAAGAGGGAATCACGCGATTCTGCGCGCTGTCACGTCCTCTCGCTGTTACCCTTCAGTCTTCGGAAAAGGAGCAGGACGAACTAAGAGGCGAGGGATCAGCGAACTAGTTCGCGTAGTTCGCCTGTGGGAGCGCTCTTCCGAACTAGTTCGTTCGCGAACTACACAAGACTACATGTGAGCACGCGTGTTCTAAAGCACCCACTGTAGAGAGCAGGTGCAGACCGCAGAAGGCGTAAATCGCTGCTCCCGGCACCCTGCGTTCGGGCGTTGCTCGCTCTATGTCGAGGGCGTGCACCGCTGGGGGACGGCGCAAATTAAGACGCGGCCGCGGCTGTAAGCGGGTTCATTAATGGAGCCAGCCAGCCCAGCACGACGCGGCTGAGTTACGCCCGTGTCCGACGCGGCCAGCGGGGCGTCTGTCGCGTGAGAGCGCCGCGCCACGCCGTGTCTACACGCGCCGGCCCACGCGCGCTGCGACCGCGCGCCATACTTCACAGCTGGGCCCACCTCCACCAGCCACTCGTTACAGGGAGGGCCGGCTGCCTAAACACCTCTGTTTACCAGCGGCACGCGAGGCGTCGCCGGCTGGTCACACACGCGGAGGATCTTTTCCGTCGTGATAGGTTGAGCGTCGCCGCTCACAGTGGTAAAACATCCGTCGCCCTCGTAGGCTGGTTGCACACACACCGATTTTGGACGGCCGGTAAAATATCGGCCTTCCATACTTCATCAGTGAGCCATTGGCGGGCATTGAAGCTTGCACACTGGCCGACCACGGACCGGCACTGGCGAAAGCCGGTCAGCTCAATCAAATGTTTGTATACCTTATGAGACTTAACTACGGGCTCATCAGTCTCTAAAGTTACAAACTGATTATGAACTAGCTAAGACTAAGGACGGCACAAATATCCATGCCCGAGGGGGGATTCGAACCCCCGACCGTAGTGGCCATGCAGACCGTGACTGCAGCGCCTCAGTCCCCTCGGCCACCGCGGCCGGCACCTGTCAGCTGCCTGCCGCTGTCACTGCAGATCGCCGGCGCCTGGCAGGTGCCTGTCGTACATTTATTTATTTATTTTGCTATCTTTTACAATGACCTGTTATCTAAATGTTAAAACAGGTCGTATTTTGCGCAGGTAATTTACACTGAATAATTTCTTCTTATCACTATTTAAATTTAACAATATACAGATTAACAAACTTAATGAAATAATACTATAAATAATAATTAGAAAAATAATTTAAATAATACCCATTTAAAAAGAAGAAGTAAAGGCTAGAGCAAATATAGACGTTTATGTTGAAAAACTCAGTAAAAGTATAACATGAATTTATTTAATAGAAGAAGATGTTAGGAGAGAGAAACATGGAGAAGATGGAGTCCGACACATTGTGAATGCTTAAGGGTCGAGGACTTGGCATTCCCATCAAGTCGTCAACCCTCAACCATCGTTAGTATTATCTACACCAGTTTAATAGGTTTATAGTGCTCTTTTGCCGGTGACAAAGAGCGACAATTTCATATTTATCCTTACTACTATAGTTACACTAATTATTTTCTACTAAATGATTATCACTGCCTGTGACCGTGTAGGTGTCTGTTTTGGGGTCCGTATTGTTGTGCCTGTCATGTTCTCGATTTCGGTTCCTTTGCTGGTATATTCTATGCTCTGTGTTTGCTCGCTGCATATGTTGTTGCCTTCTGTATGGTCTATTTCGTTTGTATTCGTCATATGCTGCGTTAGTTTTATGGTTAGTATATTGACTGTTGTCCATTGGTCCTCTTGTCTTATATTTTTTGTTCTGTGTGAGCATTTAGTGCTGGTGATGTGTCTCTGAGGTGATTGTAGGCCCCGCAGTCGTACACTGGCACACGTCGTCAAATGGGAGCTTCCACACGGACCGATTTTTATCGGCCGTCCTCCATGCACTGTTCTCGCTGTGCCCTCTCGCCATACAGTTGACGTAGCGCATATACGACCAAAATACAGGATGATCAATCTTCAGTGCAACCGCCTTTGCGGCATGCGACTTGCCTGTGACGACAGCTGCAGTTCCCGCTTATCAGGCCGGCCGGCGTACGCACTACATTTAATACGGGTTGGCGCGCAAGTTATTTCTGGCATACACAACACAGACAATTAGAAAGATAAGTTTATTACTAACCTCTTTTATGCAAGGAGGTGCTGAATGGCCTCCCTTCGTTGTTCGAGCATTTTGACACCTGCTGAGGAAGTTGCTCATTACACTCATTGATTCTGAAAAAGGTGCATGACGGAGAAATTGGCCCGAACTTAAATTTCTTTTCGGACGAATCATGGTTCCACCTAAGTGCATATGTTAATTCGCAAAATAATAGTTGCTGGAGTTAGGAAAAGCCTTACTTAATTCACGAAAAGCCCTTGCACGATCAAAAAAAAAAAACGAGCGTGGTGTACTGTTAGCGGCGATAGAATAATAGGCCCTATATTTTTTCAGAAAACAATTAATAGTGACAGGTATGTTGAAAACATATTGCGGCCTTTATTTGCCCAATTAACTGAGAGAGAACGTGCTTTCGCGACATTTCAGCAAGACTCTGCGACGGCACATACAGCCAACTTATCATTACGGAAAATTAGTAATGTGTTCGGTGAAAGATTTATCACTAAGAACATTTGGCCCCCTCGTTCTCCCTATTTAACCCCACGCGTTTTTTATCTGTGGCTATCATTAAAAGAGAAAGTGTACAAATGCCCACACTTTAGATGAACTAAAAACAAACATTCATCATGAAATCACTGCAATTTCTGAGAGGGAACTTCAGAGTGTAATGAGCTACTTCCTCAGCAGGTGTCAGAAATGCTCGAACAACGAAGGGAGGCAGTTCCAGCACCTCCTTGCGTAATACAGGTGGGTAATAACTTTTTCTTTCAAGTTGTTTGTGTTATGTATGTGAGAAATAATTGCCGCGCCAACCCATATGAAATTTTGTTGCGGGCGCCAGTGCAGAACCGCAGCTGCCGTCGCCGGCAAGTCGCACGCCGCAAAGGCGGTTGCGCTGAGGATTGATCGCCCCGTATAAAATATTGATTTAGCAGTAAGTTTTGTATACAATAAATTATAAATATTTCAGAGCCTTGTCTCTTTCAGGGCATTCAAATTAAATGGCGAAGTTGACATTTTGTGCCAGACTGGGACTCGAATCTATTTTCTGGGGCGATTTTTTTTTTCTTTTTTTTTCGGTCAATGCTGGATTTACCAGTATGCTGGAGCCAAGGGTGCCAGATTTTAGGGGTGGCAAATATTGGGCCAATTTGTAAACTGTAACTAAGTACAATGTTATTTAATTACGTTTACCGAATGTACACTAAGCTATTGCGTAAGAAGTACTAAGGCATAGTAGTATGTGCTTTTATTACATCACAGACATAAACGAAAACTATTTCTTGTGCAATTCAAACCAAATAGTTGTGTGGTAAAAATAGGAAGTGACACTTGATAGTCTAATTACGGTTTAATTAGGACGATAGTGCACAAAACAAAAAGCTACAATTTCATTAAGAAAAAATCATAATTACAATGTTTGTGTAATAGGATATCGAATTGTAGAGGTCGAAATGGGCGGCAAAATTTTAATAGCCTACTGGCGGAAAATTTGAAACTCCGCCACTGCTTCGGGTAGATCGTGTCTTTGTTCCATGATGTTCTTGAGATCTTCACTCTGTTTCTTTCGGAGGGTCGCTAGCCCTGTGAGCGACAGTGACACACATAGTGTTGACAGATCGGTAGAGACCTTTCCAGGAATACCTGCGTCTGATTCTATGACCGGATATTGGAGCATCGTGGAAATACTTGAGAATAGCTGGCTGGAGATGAGTTGGAACGACCAGTAGCCATTTGGGGCCCAGTGGATCGTAGTTGATCTTATATAATATTCCGTTTATAAGTTGGAACTCCTCATTGGTCGGTTCTCCTTTCTCCAAGGCCTCCATGGTTTTTAATAGTGCTGGATTTTCTCTCCGTTCAGCTGTAACGTCACCTAATTCAGTGAGGTATGAAATTTCATTCATGCTGTTGTGTTCCACTATTGGTTTCCCCGAAAGGCAGTCAGCATCCTTGTGTTTGCGCCAGTTGTTGAATACTACTGTGACGTCGTACTCTTGGAGTCTTAGAGCCCATCTTGCTAGTCGACCTAGTCATCCAACATAAAGAATGGTGGGCTGTAACGTCGGTGAATGGTTTGCCAAATAAATACGGCCGGAACTTGTTGATCGCCCAGATAACTGCGGGACATTCTTTCTCAGTTGTAGAGTAGTTTATCTTGGACTTTGAGAGTACTCTTGATGCATAGGCTATCACCTTTTCAGTACTTTCCTGAACTTGTACAAGAACTGCATCAATTACATAACCACTGGCGTCTGTGTGAAGTTCAGTTTCCGCATTCTCGTCGTACAAGAGTAGAACTGGTGCGGAAGTTAGAGCCTCCTTAAGGGCCCGGAAAGCTCTTTCTTTTGACTCATCCAAGTAAAATGTCGCTTCTCCCTGAAGAAGTTCTTGCAATGGATTTGCCTTGTTACAAATTACTTTTTTTAAACGTCGGTAATATGAGCACAGCCCGAGAAAACTTCTCACATCACGAATGTGCTGATGAGTTGGAAATTCCGTGACTGCCCTTACCTTATCTGGATCAGGGCGGACACCATCCCCGTTGACTAGGTGCCTACGGATTTTTATCTCTTTGACAACGAAGGGGCACTTCTTTGGGTTGAGGCGGAGTTCTGCAGTCTGAATGCACTTCAACACAGTTGACAGGCGACGCAGATGTTCTTCAAATGTTTTCGAGAAAACGACAATGTCATCTACATAGCAAAGACACTACATAGGAAAGACACTACTTAGGTGTCGAAGCAAATAGTCAATCATGTATTCGAATGTCGCTGGAGCATTACATAATCCAGATGGCATTACTTTGGATTCATTGAGGCCGTCAAGTGTAATAAAAGCTGTCTTTTCCCTGTTAGCTTCGTCAATCTCGACTTGCCAGTAAACAGTCTGCATTACCATAGTTGAGAAGTATGTAGCTCCTTTCGAGCAGTGTAAGGTGTCGTCAATGCGCGGCGATGGTTAGACATATTTCTTTGTGATTTTGTTCAGCCGCCGATAGTCAATACACAATCGCCACGTGCCGTTCTTCTTCTTTACGAGGACCAAGTACTCTCCGAAGGTTGAATAATGTCATCGTGCAACCTCCTCTCCACTTCCTCCCAAACTATCCGTCTCTCAGCTGACGACACTATACGAACGCTGGCTAATTGGTGAATGATCCCCAGTATTGATACGGTGCCTTATCGTGGGCCGTTTCGCCTCACTTTTGTCCTGCTGGAATGTGAAAGCTCCCGAAAATTGGCGTAGTATAGCTAACACCTGCTGGCGTTATTCCTTGGTCAGTCCGGGCCCTATTGGCAGTTCAACGGTTGTTTCCTTCAGCGTGTTGTCTGTACTAACAGCTTGGGATGAAATTATGACTACATTCTGTTAAAACGACAAATTCAAACGGCTGGGTCCTGATGTTGATGGTTATTCTTGCGACATAAGTTCCTACTGGTAGGACGTACTTCCCATTTGCGACCTTCTACATCTACGTGGGATACTCTGCAAATCACATTTAAGTGCCTAGCAGAGGGTTCATCGAACCACAACTATACTATTTTTCTCCCATTCCATTCTTGAATAGCGCGCGGGAAGAAAGAACACCTGAATCCCTCTGTTCGAGCTCTGATTTCTCTTATTTTATTCTGATGATCATTTCTACCTATATAAGTGGGAGTCAACAATATATTTTCGCATTCGGAGGAGAATTTTGGCGATTGGAGTTTCGAAAGTAGCCCACGCCGCAGCGATAAGCGCCGTTGATTTAATGATTCCCATCCCAGATCCTGTATCATTTCCGTAACGCTGTCTCCCCCGTATCGTGACAATACGAAACGAGCTGCCCTTCTTTGGACTCTTTCGATGTCCTCCGTCAAACCCACCTGATACGGATCCCACACTGGGCTGCAATACTCCAAAAATGGACGGACAAGCGCAGTGTATGCAGTTTCTTTAGTAGTTTTGTTGCATCTTTTAAGGGTTCTGCCAATAAAACGCAGTCTCTGGTTCGCCTTTCCCACGATATTATCTACGTGTTCTTTCCAGTTTAGGTCTGAAGTAATAGTAATTCCTAGGTATTTTGTGGAGCTTACGGCCTTCACATTTGATTGATTTATGTTGTAAACAAAGTTTAACGGATTTCTTTTCGTACTCATGTGGACGACTTTACACTTCTCATTATTTAGAACCAATTGCCAATTTTTACACCGTACTGATATCTTATTCAGATCGTTCTGCAGTTGTTTTTGATCTTCAGATGATTTTACTAGACGGTAAATGACGGCGTCGTCTGCAAACAACCTAAGAGAGCTACTTAGATTTTCCACTAAATCGTTTATGTAAATAAGGAATAGCAGAGGACCAATAACACTACCCTGTGGAACGCCCGATATCACCTCTGTTTTAGTCGATGCCTTACCATCGATTACTACGAACTGTGTCCTCTCTGACAAGAAATCCCCTATCCAATCGCAAATTTGGGGCGATATACCATAACCACGCAATTTGATTAAAAGCCGTTTGTGAGGTACGGTGTCAAAAGCTTTCTGGAAATCAAGAAATACGGAATCGATTTGCGAACCTTTGTCGATAGCACCCATCACTTCGTGTGAATAAAGAGCTAGTTGTGTTTCGCATGAACGATATTTTCTAAATCCGTGTTGACCTTGGGTCAATACATCGTTCTGTTCGAGATAATTCATAATATTTGAATACAGGATATGTTCCAAAACCCTGCTGCAAATTGACGTCAGCACAGTTGCTCCCGTATCACACAACATTGTCTTCTTTAGCGTGCGGCGGTAATTATCCGACAATACAGAAAAAGACGTTCCTGAATCAACAAGTGCCCGGACTGGTAGGCCGTCGATTATGACGTCGGACGTCGATGAGATTTCCCGACATCTTGGCGACTGTCGTCCAGGAGGAATTTCATCTGCGGCGGCCTCACCTGCGTAGATCGTCGCCACGCTTAGTTTTCCTGGGCGCGGCAGTTAGGAGAGCGTCTGGTACCACTGTATGGCGACGGTGAACGGCTGCGGCGCGTCGGGGAGCGACCTCGTCCAGGGTACGGCGATGGGCTTCGTCTCATAGGTCGACTGAACACATTAGCAGGTGATTGCCTGGGATAGAACTGCTCTCATGGCTGACGTCTTGCTGCAAAATAATCGTCTAATACTCGCCTTCTCTCTCTGCAGTAGCGTACATGTCCAGGGCACTCAATGTGGAAACACACTGGTGTGTTGGCTTCTGTCCTCCAGACGTCTGTTCTTCTGCGGGGCGTCATAGTAGGCGGGGGTTTTGGTTGTGACCGCGTCGGCCGGTTCATAGGTTGCCGTTTAGAGGCTGCAGCGTAAGTCATAGCAGGGCGACGCCATTCTTCAAGTCGGATTCGATTGACGGGGCAGACAGGAGCTAATGTCTGAAATACCTCTTCCTCAGCGGCGTCGGCTCCCTCGTAACTTACAAGGCTTACACCCATCGCCATAATCTGAGGCTCGTTCGGTCTAATAGTCCCGGCTGCCATAAACTGTTGTAATTCTTCTCTCACAATTTGTCGTGTGAGAGAAGCGAAGTCATGCTGGTCTTCCACAACGGCCATAGGGACTACATTTGGGAGTCTGTCATACTTCTTTCGTCCAACCCTCCTTTGTTGCACCTCTTCAATCCGCTGGCATGACTTGATGAACTCTTCCGTCGTAGCGACGTCTTTTATCAGAAGAGCATGGTACAGGTGCGTGATTTTGTCGGCCTCAGTCACATCCGGATTAACTATTTTACATAGGACCCAAACATTCTTTATGTACGACTGTGTCGGCTGACCATGTCGTTGCGCCCGATTCTTCAGTTGTTCTTCTGCCGAGCGGATTTGTCGCAGGCGGTCTCCAAATGTCTTCTTAAGTTCCGCCTGGAACGTTTCCCAGTCATTCAGTTTCTCTTCGTTGTTTTCAAACCATTTCTGGGCTGTTCCGTCCAGGTACAAGTAAACGTTGGCCAAGCACATTGTATGATCCCATCTGTTATGCTTGGCGACTCGGTCGAACCCTTTTAGCTATTTGGTGGGGTCCTGTCCAGCGTCTCCAGAATCACCGACGGGTGTCTGATGTGCAGCTGGCTTACCGCTGGTTTCGTTTCCCTGGTTCTTTTGATGATACGGACTTTCAGAAGGATGTACTCGGTACATCCCTTGTATACGACGGCTTTTACGTTGCCTAATCGGAGCCACGGTGATGCAGCTGTTGCACAGGATACCCGGCGCCTCCACCAAACAATGTCGCGTTGAAATGGAAGCAGGCTTGACTTCGAAGGCAGAGTTGTCAACTGAACACAGCACTTATACTGAAAGCAGGTTTATTGCAAACTGAAACATACACGAAGCACTGACTGATTCTCAGGCAGAGTCCTCTGCTATTTATACACAGACAGAATGTACCAGAAATTAGAAGAATAGTTAACATAAGAAACATGTAGAAATTGCAAGTGAAACAAGTGAAAAACATGTAGAACATTCTGGAAATGATAAGTACAAAAAAATAAATTATTGCCGGTTTACAGGATTGAACCGGCGACTTTCAGCACCGCAATCGGTGACCCTTCATTGCGCCACTCTGGCAGTGAGGAAACTCGGTCTCTTGCGGCAATATAGATACAGTTCCCATCGAGGACAACTTACTGGGTTCTTAAATAGCCTTCGAGCCATTTCTTCGACGTGGGCTTCGCAGCTTTATGAAAAGAAGATTTCTCTTCTTCAATATCGCTACTCATTAGTGTTTTCTTTATTTTTATTTATTTTCTTCTTTCTTTCTTTCTTCGTTTCGGCCATCTGAGGACCACGCACCAATTTCAGTGTTTCCTCCTTTGGTCATCTTTCTTTTTCCTCCAGTATTCTTTCATCTTTTCACTATGCATCCTTTTTCTCTCCTGTCTTCTTCTCCCTTCTGCCTTGGAATCCTTTTCCATTTTTAACACTTTCTTCTTAAAAGTTTCTCTTTCTGTTGCATCTTTTTCACTTTTATTGTTTCTTTCTTAATCTTTCCTAACTTGAATCCATGCTATTGTTGACTTCTTGTCCCAGAGATATTTAAAAATCTGTTTGGTTAACCTGTTGCTGTTCATTCGGTATAAATGTCCAAAAAATAGCAGTCGCCTCTTCCGTAGTGTTTCGGTTATGTTTTATATGTTGCGATAAACTTCTGCATTACTTCTTAGTTTCCATACCTCTGTATTTCTTAGTGGACCAAGTATTTTGCGAATGATTTTTCTTTCTAGAACTTCAAGTTTATGTAATTTGTAATTCAGTACTAAACATGCATTTGCATTGTGGCTTTAGTCCCCCTCGGGCATGGATATTTGTGCCGTCCTAGTTCGTAAGTAGTTCATAAGTAGTTTGTAAGTTTAAGGGCTGATGACCCCGTAGTTAAGTCCTATAGATTATACAAACATTTGTGGCTTTACTACTGTGTTGTATTACTGTATTTTCAGATATTTAGAGTGAGACCTTTTGTTGTAAATGTTCCTGGTTATACCATATGCTCTCTCCATTTTATGTACTCTTTCTTTTACAGCAAATTTTTCTAAGCCATTTTCCTTAATCATTTCTCCCAAATATTTAAATTTATTTACCCTCTTTATCGGCCCAATATCTGTTACTAGGATTTCTGGAGCATTTTTTACGTTTTTCGTAAATTTTGTTTTCTCTACAGAAATTCTTAAAACTGCTTTGTTGGCTATTTCTTCTAAGAGATTGATTTGGATTGCTGCATTTGTTAGGTTTTCAGAAAGAATGGCAAAATAATCCGCAAACGCTAGACAGTGAATTTCAATACCTTTGTGTTTAGTCCCTAGTCTGATTGAGTGACAGCTTATGATCTTTTAGTTTTTGTTTCCATTCTCTTACTATTTTTTTTTTAATGAACTGAAGTGTTTAAGAAGCTCTTGACGAAGAAGGAAATAGTTGGTGAGCAAAAGGACAGGCGAAACAGGTTGATGTAATTCCGAATAAAAAAACTATTATAATAACAATCATGGATATAAAGTAAAAAAATTGTAAAAGGAATAAAGTGGTTCCGGCACGGTACCTTACCGCTTACGGCCAGGGCAGATCTGGCTCGAATCGTGGCCCGTCACCAATGACATTTTCCCATGCTCTCGTTCAGCTAAATTATTCCTTTCATCCTCATCCATGTTCGCCGCGGTCGAGTGGCCGAGCGTTCTAAGGGGCCTTGCTGCGGAGCGCGTGGTTGCTCGCCGTCGGAGGCTAGAGACCTTCTTGGGGCATGGATGTGTGTGTTGTCCTTAGGTTAGTTTAACTTAGTTTAAGTAGTTTGTAAGTCTTTGGACTGAAACATTAGCAGTTTGGTCCAATGGGCTTATAAACATTTGAACATTTATTACATCATCCGTCTTCTTGCATGGAGTACACTGTAACCCAAGGAGACCTCAGCAAACAATCGTTTTTATGTTGCTTCTGTGCTAGCTGGGTAACTAAACAAGTAGCATTTGAACTGGAATAGCAGTGAGTTATTTTCATTTCCTCGCGGAGTTTTTTATCCGAGTGCCGAGGTGGAGCAGCGCTTGACACGTGGCGCGGCTAGGCGGCGACCGCGTTGCGTTGCGTTACGTTACGTTACGCTGGGCAAACATAAACAGAGACGGCTGACATGACTATTAGCCACACGCCACTAGCTGCCTGCATTTTAAGCACATTAATCTCTTGTCAGCCACCGGAACGGGCGCGTTTTGTCACAGCGCCCAGCTCCGGTAGCTGTGCTCACCGCGCCAGAAGACGCAAATGGTTCCAAGTAGCGTGCGAGGCCAGGGTCTGCAGTCCGTCTCGCCTATGTTGCGGCATGTACTGTACTCTACGAGTGCATTCAAAAGTTTTATATGATGGTTTGGGGTATGGGTACAGGGATGTGAAGGAGGTACAGGTAGAGGAAGGGACAAGATGGGGTGGTGGGCGTTCTGGTAGAGGGACGGAATTGTTGCCAGAGTGATTGGAAGAGAGGAAAGAAGCAGGGTTTTGGAGGGGGAACTTACAAAAAATGAGTACATAAAAATAATTTAACTATTTATTAGAATATAAAATGTCTAACCAATTAAGGGATAATACCTATTTAGTTTTTAATTTTTATATAGATTCTGAAGATGGATCAGACAGAGTGGGACATGTAAATGAAAAAAAAAAAAAAAGAAATTCGTAAATGTTGGCTAATAATGATATAATGCTTTATTCAAATATTTGCGCAGTTGCTGACTGGCGGATAGATTATATCGACTATAGTAGAAACTGTATAGTCTATTTAAATCTGGCAATCCAAAAGAAATTAGATTAATGAAAAGAGGCAATTTATGTGGCACATGAGTTTGGTTATTTGTGTTAGAAAAATTACGATAAACGATAAAACACTGTATGAAAATGGGAAAGAAAGCATTTATGAATAAGAGTAATTCGTTAACATCAGGTATTAATGTAAGTGTTTGAAAGTCCTGTGGTATCATTTGTCTGGAGAGTAGCTTTGTATGGGAGTGAAACATAGACAATAAGCAGTTCAGACAAGAATAGGATAGAAGATTTTGAAATGTGATGCTACAAACGAGTGCTGAAGATTAGATGGGTAGCGAAGATGACGAGGTACTTTAAAGAATAAATTGACGGAATCGATTGGGGGAGGGGGAGAAGGGGGAAAATCCCAGAGTGAAATCACAAGACGAGTTTATTAAGCATAATCAAATGAATCTGGGCCGTTCTCGTTGTTAGGAGATAAGGAAGCTTCCACAGGATAGGGAGGAGTGGAGATTGTATCATACTTTGGTCTGAAAAACCACAACAACAATAAAGACGAGTAAATCAGATTTGTTAATGAGACGGTTCTGAGTAGAATCACAGATGTGATATTAGGGATAATAGTACATATATCACACAATTATTCTAATTCTGGAATTATGCAGAAAGCAGGGCCAGGGGTGCAGTTACCGTTTCGAGTGGGAGGCGTTCGATCAGGTGGCTGGGTTTGCCCGAGCCAGGTAAGACCCTGGTGAGCAATCGTGAACCGCCGCTAACCTATGCACGGGAACTGAGGCGAATAACAGGGAATGTGTTAATATATTGAAACCTGGAGAAGTTAACGTTCGCAATATCTGGATATAGTAAAATTGTCTTAGATGGTAGCTACCTCAAGCAACAGCTACAGCTACTACATCTACATGGGATACTCTGCAAATCACATTTAAGAGCCTGGCAGAGGATTAATCGAACCACCGTTATACTATTTATCTCCCATTCCATTCTCGAATAGCGCGCGGGAAGAAAGAACACCTGAATCTCTCCGTTAGAGCTCCGATTTCTCGTATTTTATCGTGATGATCATTTCTACCTATGTAAGTGGCAGTAAACAATATATTTTCGCATTCGGAGGAGAATGTTGGCGATTCGAGTTTCGTAAGTAGCCCACGCTGCAGCGATAACCGCCGCTGTTGTAATGATTCCCATCTCAGATCCTGTATCATTTCCGTAACGCTGCATCCCCTGTATCGTGACAAAACGAAACGAGCTGCCCTTCTTTGGACTCTTTCGATGTCCTCCGTGAAACCCACCTGATAAGGATCCCACACGGGGCTGCAATTCTTTAAAAACGGACGGACAAGCTTAGTGTATGCAGTTTCTTTAGTAGTTCTGTTGTATCTTTTAAGGGTTCTGCCAATAAAACGCAGTATTTGGTTCGCCATTACCACGACATTATCTACGTGTTCTTTTCAGTTTAAGCTTGAAGTAATAGTAATTACTAGGTATTTTGTGGAGTTTACGGCCTTCACTTTTGATTGATTTATCTTGTAAAAAAAGTTTAACGGATTTCTTTTTGTACTCGTGTGGACAACTTCACACTTTTCATTATTTAGAGTCAATTGCCAAATTATACACCATGATGATATCTTTTTGAGATCGTTCTGCAGTTGGTTTTGATCTTCAGATGATTTCACTAGACGGTAAATGACGGCGTCATCTACAAACAACCTAAGAGAGCTACTTAGATTTTCCCCTAAACCGTTTATGCAAATAATGAACAGCAGAGGACCAATAATACTACCCTGTGGAACGCCCGATATCACCTCCGTTTTAGTTGTTGCCTTACCATCGATTACTACGAACTGTGTCCTCTCTGAAAGGAAATACCCTATCCAGACGCAAATTTGGGGCGATATACCATAACCGAGAAGTTTGATTAAAAGCCGTTTGTGAGGTACGGTGTCAAAAGCCTTCTGGAAATTTAGAAATACGGAATCAATTTGCGAACCCTTGTCGATAGCAACCATCACTTCGTGTGAATAAAGAATTAGTTGTGTTTCGCATGAACGATATTTTCTAAATTCGTGTTGACCTTGGGCCAATAGATAATTTTGTTCGAGATAATTCATAATATTTGAATACAGGATATGTTCCAGAATCCTGCTGCAAATTGACGTCAATGAAATAGGCCTGTAGTTTAGTGTGTTACTCCTACTGCTTTTCTTGAATATAGGTGTGACCTGTGCAACTTTCCAATCTTTTGGTACATTCCTTCTTTGAGAGAGCGGTTGTATATGGCTGTTAAGTAAGGGGCTATTGCTTCAGCGTAATCAGATAGAAATCTAATGGGTATACAGTACGGACCAGAAGACTTGTTCTTGTTAAGTGATTTTAGTTGCTTCACTACTCCGATGATATCTACTTCTACGTTCCTCATTACGGCCTCTGTTCGTAATTCTAAATCTGGAATATTGGTTTCGTCTTCTTTAGTGAGAGAGTTTCTACAAGCTACGTTTAATAACTCGGCTTTAGTAGCGCTGTCGTCGGCAGGATCGCCATTAGTAACAGACTTGGATCTACTTATTAAAGAATTTATTACTTTTCTTCTATCAATTTATGATAAAATTATAGTCCGATTGTGGATCGTCTACAGTAACTCAGTATTTTCAAGCAGCACCTCATGTAACGTTTTAATGAATATTTGTCTATTTTGCCAGTATCTTTACGTAAATGTAGTATAGTATGAGCGGTCAATGTAATTAAAGCTAGCATCTTTATTTATTCAATAAATTATTTGTACTGCAGATAATTAGAAGATGATTGAATGTTTATAACCTTTCTATTTAATGTTGTCAAACTAGTGTGAAAGTCGTCAAAATTAAGTCAAAACAAATCTTTTCTGTTAAGAATTCTGCTACTTTTCGGAGCGATGGCCATCAATACTTGGACTGTTGGTGTTGAGAGTTCCTTGGGGCTATATAACACTTTATGTCTCGTCTTGGAAGACCTGCCAGGATAGCTGAAGTGCCTCGTTTGCGACAGTGTTAGATTCTGCACGGAAAAAGGGGCTTCAACTTCGCCAAGGGATGATGAGTATCGTTTTAAGAGCTTTAACTTTTTTCCGATTCCCTTTCGGAATTTTAACTGTACAGCCTATGCGATTCTAGCTACACAAGAATTCACCGGTGTTAATATTTTACTCGTCGGACTAAGTTTTGAACTATTTTGAGTAGACGATAATTTCTCCTTGTGTAATCGCGAAACGGACTTAGGGTCTGAGCACCGTCAATTACTATTTAGTTATCATAGCGCAGTTAACGCATCTGTATTACCTACATCATTTTCAAACGTTAAAATAAAACCTCTTTTATTGGTTAATCATTGATCTTTTTTTATATTTCATTATTGTTTCGCAAATGTTAGCCCATGCATAGAGTGCTTGACTGCAGAATCACAGGTACAAGGTGCTATTTGCAGCAGTTGCAGTTGCTGGGCATGAAATCAGACGTGTACGATTCGACCCTGCGAATACATTGAGCCATACTTCTTTAACAGAGCCGTAAATAGCCTAATACGTGTATGTTGTGTTCGACGAATATTACATTGGGTTTTCCTCGCTCGGGATTTGTATCAAATTCAGTTAGAATTTCAGATGTAATGCTAACACGATACGATAATTTGTGATCCAGGTCCCAAATCTGTTGAATAATTGGAGGTTTTAGTGGGGGCTCTCAGCATAGGATTTTTCAGAAGTTGCGTGCGTGAGAACTGTTTGCAATAATAAGGTGTGAGGAAGTAGGGTGTAGACTACATTAGTGAAGAAAGAAGAAACTCCGAAGAGACGGGTTACGCAAGTCAGCAGCAGCAAGTAACTGTCTACGAGAATCTACGGACACAACAGCGGCTGACTCTGCAGAGCATGACTACGAGTTCTGCAGTGTCTGCAACGACAGCAACAACACGTCAAATCAGTATAGCAGTAGCAGCTCGTACGAGGGACATGTCAAGTGCAGACGTCGATAGTGCAAATATATGTGAATCAGCAGGTTCATCTTCAGTGATTGAGCTCAGACCGATTAAGCAATCAACTAGTATGGGTGGTTCAAATTCTGACTGTAGTAGTATTGAAAGGGAAGCAATAAGAAAATAAAAGAATACACAGATATACATGGTGAAATAAAAAAAAATAAAAAATAAAACATTTTGGAAACGTTAAAAGAATGGAACCCACTATTGACAAAACAAATAGTACAATCCTACTAAAACAGAAGTAAAGCCAAAACTAAGGCATTTAAATGCACCGCTGCGATATAGAAAGTTCTTAACCCTTTCATGTATGACTTTTTATTTGAAGCTATAGAAATTACCACGATTAATGTACAGTGTGTATATACTGAGAAAAATGTTGAAAAATAATTCCTTAAAATTGTTATGCACTACTAGCAACAAAAGTTCATAGCTGGTCAGCTATATAGTGCTTCCATGATGTACCTGATGCAGTAAACGTCACTATGAGCTATATCTATATGGGATGCTCTGCAAATCACATTTAAGTGCCTGTCACAGGGTTCATACCTTTATACTGTTCATCTACCATTCCATTCCCGAATAGCGCGCGGAAAGCAAGAACACCTGAATCTCTCCGTTCCATCTCTGATTTCTCGTATTTTATTCTGATGATCATTTCTACCTAAGTAGGTGGCAGTCAACAATATATTTTCGCATTCGGAGGAGAATGTCGGCGATTGGAGTTTCGTAAGGAGACCACGCCGCAGCGATAAGCGCCGTTGTTGTAATGATTCTCACCCCGGATTCTGCCTCTAATCTTTCCAGAAAGTAACCTATAGTGCAACAATAGTATGTTATTGACTACTTTTACATGGCAAAGGAGGAATACTAAAGTAAAAACAAACGCACATCTTAGGTGTAACTCAATGCAGCTAACTGTCGAACGGATTCAGCAGCACTCTGCAATTTGTAATTTCTAGAACGAGCTACTAGCATATGTAACACTATGTATACAAGCAGCTACAAATGAATTTGTGGTAAAATGTTAACGTCTTTGAGAGATAATGGAAAACATAAGGTAGGTAGGTGATCAGCAACACTATGCATTAAAGCAGAGGTCGGCAAGTAATCTTAGATGCGGTCCGGATAATTTTGAAAATTTTTATCGAGGACCGCAAGTAAAATCTCATATTCCTTATTAATTTTTTATTTTAATTTTTATTCACGAAATATGAAATACAACAAACAGGCATATTTGTCTTCATAAATTCAGAAAAAGTAATATTCTTCATTTTTTTTTTCCACTTTCGTACTTATATGAAATACGAATGCGAAATAGAAATGTATAAAAAATTTAAAAAACATTATTTTGCAAAGTATATTCAGGCTTTCGCTAGTTAGGTGTACAAAAATGGTGTTTACACGGATATGCCCTGACCCTGAAGTACAGGTTTCGGAGATTGTCAGGATACGAAGTCGATTGTCGATTTATAGAATTTCATTGTTCAGTAAATAAAGTTTCGGTGCTGCATTCGTGTGTACAGAGCTTTTATGCGGATCATTGGTCAGCTTGCTCCGTTCTGCCGCCGCTTGTCAGTGTATTCTCAGGTGTTGCACAT
Organism: Locusta migratoria; assembly: GCA_026315105.1. Classification (NCBI taxonomy): domain Eukaryota; kingdom Metazoa; phylum Arthropoda; class Insecta; order Orthoptera; family Acrididae; genus Locusta; species Locusta migratoria. Next base: position 559,422,552 of record CM048746.1, read on the forward strand.
CATAAAAACTATTTATTTAATCTACCTATAATAATCATTAAGGATTCTAATTATTCAGCAGTTAATTGTAAAACTCTAGAAAAAATGTATGGGTGGCTCTCATACGAATTGTTATCTACAGAAAAATTATTATTATTATTATTATTATTAAAAAGGAGTGTGTAACTCATACTTTCAAAATATTTTTGGCGGTCCAGTTTTTGGCGTTCCGCGGTCCGGACTCGGACCGCGGTTCGCCAGTTGCCGACCGCTACAATTAAAGGGTTAAACTAGATAGCTTAAGTTAGGCAGAAGTTACATATAATAAAACATTCAAAAAAGAAAGTCGATTGGAAAGTTGGTTATAGGGAAATCGGAGCGGAAATCTTGGTCTGACGAAAGAAAGAGACTTCATTCTGAAAGGTTGAAACAAATTTGGGCACAAAGGAAGCGTCATTGGTTGACTGTACATCGAGTTGTGCTATTGGGGCCATATGTGAATAATAATAGTAAAAAAGGTAAAGCAGTCAGCAATCCTAAGATTTGTTTGAACACCACAGTGCATTACTAGTCATGGCCTTTTTGGAGGTGGTATGCCGTTGCCTTCCTCCAATAATAATAACAAAACAAAACAAAAAAAGACGTTTGGTATTTCGGCCTTCTCTGTATCTCCATCTGCGGCTGACGCTTTGCCCGAGGGGACTGAGGCGCTACAGTCGCGGTCTGCACGGCTACTACGGTCGGGGGTTCGAATCCCCCCTCGGGCATGTATATTTGTGCCGTCCTTAGTATAAGGTAGTTGATAAGTAGTTTGTAAGTTTAGGGACTGATGACCCCGTAGTTAAGTCCCATAAGATTTACAAACATTTGAACATTTGGCTGACGCTTATAAGCGTGTCCTCGAGCAACACGCCAGAGCTGCCGACGCTTATAAGCGGCGCGCTAGCTAAGTACTCCGTTTAGTTACTTTGGCTGTGCACTCGTGTTAGTACAGGCCACCAAAAAACACCACGTAACATTTTCCTGTCTGCAGTTGTGTGTTTTCGTCTTTAGTGGTTTGCTATAAAAACATCGCATATACACCTGGCAAATTTGTTATATGGGATTAGGTTTCCATAGCACCACATTGCAGATGAGACGTGTTTTTCTCTGTTTGATAAACCTTTTGGGGTTTTCAGAATAATTCTTTCTCAATGAAGCGGATTTATCGCTTCTTTGAATTTAATTTTCTTCCCAGTTTGCAATAAATCAGAGGCGTTGTTAGAATTGTATGCAATAAATGCACTTGACGCTTATCAGTCAGAGAGCTTGCAGCATTTATCACATAACTGGCATGCAGCTTAGCAACACCTCTTGTGCAGACGTTATATTCGCTTTCAATATTACAGGTTTCGCAGGAGTCTGGTTTCAGCTCTCAGCGCACAAGCGCTTACAGGCGTCCGCCTAGATCTCCCCCATAACTTGCCAAACAAAATCGGTTTTATATGCCGAAGACATAACTTTAATAACATCGGACAAAAATCTGGAAGCTGTACAAGAGAAAAATACAGATATGGTAGAAAAAGCCTCTACTTGGCTCAACAGCAATAAACTGGTCTTAAATGGCAATAAAATTGAAACAATATATTTTCATCTGAGTAACCTGAAACCCGAAGGGTTAGCAAACACATCTGTTAAGCTACTAGGTATGTATATAGATAACAAACTGAACTGGAGCGAACACACGCAACAACTATGTAAGAAACTATCCAGGGTAATTTTATTACTGCGTAAACTTAGGACTTGTGTGAGTGAAAGCCAACTGAGAGAGGCATACTATGCCTTTTTCCACTCGCACCTGGTTTATGGTGTAATACTCTGGGGAAACTCCGAGGGGCGCAGGAAGTTTTTAAGTGGCAGAAGAGGGCAGTCAGAGTTATAAAGGGATTACCCACTAATGAGTCATGTAGGCCGGTTCAGGGAACTGAAAATAATGACACATGCTGCATTATTCATATACCATTGCCTCATTGACACAAAAGAAAACCAGAGTAATTTCACAGTAAGGGGGGAGGTACACTTACACAATACAAGAAATCACGATTATATTGACATGCCCCAGGTAAGGCTAAAGAAAACCCAAGACTACCATAACTACACAGGGATTAAGTTATTTCAAAATGTTCAAATGTTTGTAGAGCTTATGGGACTTAACTACGGGGTCATCAGTCCCTAAACTTACAAACTACTTAGGAACTAACTAAGGACGGCACAAATATCCATGCCCGAGGGGGGATTCGAACCCCCGACCGTAGTGGCCGTGCAGACCGTGACTGGAGCACCTCAGTCCCCTCGGCCACCGCGGCCGGCTTAAGTTATTTAATAAATGCCTAAAACACTGAAGGAAATCCCAATACAGCAACTAGGGAAGAAGTTAAAAAACTGGTTGATCCAGAATACAACCTACAGTGTTGCGGAATTCGAAGAAAACTTGAGATGCCTCCAGCAGGAATGCTGAGTATAGCAAGTAGATGCATAAATATTTCTGACAAACTTGAAATCGATCAGATGTATAACTAAATATTTTTATTTCTTTTATTTGTATATAAATTCAACTAATCTGTTTCTACAAATATATACACATCAGAGGCATAGCTGTAAATATTTATGAAAATCTGGTAATCAGTCAGATGTATAACTGTAAACTGAATAACTGTAAATATTTCCTTTTCATTTCTTTCATTTGTGTAGAAATTCATCCAATGTCTATGTACAAACTATGTACAGCTTTGACGTTGTCTATTACAACACAAAGTTGTTTAATGACAATAAAACTTGATTTGATTTGATTTGATTTGATAGCGGCCCGCTCAGGTTACCACAGCGAACATGTTAAATAACCAAGTTTCGTACTACGTTCCTTGTCATTACTGTCTAAAGAGCAATAAAAACGTGAATTAAGCTGTTCTGTTCGTAAAATTCTGTCGTTTATCGGTTAGTGAGGTCAACAGAGGATCAAAAGCAACTGCAAAGCGATTTAGACAAAATTTCTACTTGGTGCGAAAATTGGCAATTGACACTAAATAGAGAAAAGTGTGAAGTAATACACATGACCACTAAAAGAAATCCGCTGAACTTCAATTACGCGATAAATCAGTCAAACCTTAAGGTCGTAAATTCTACCAAATACCTAGGAGTTACAATTACGAACAACTTTGACTGGAGAGAACACACAGAAAATATTGTGGGAAGGCGAATCAAAGGTTACGTTTCATTGGCAGAACGCTTCGAAGATGCACCAGCTCCACCAAAGAGACTGCCTACATCACACTTGTGCGTCCTCTCCTGGAGTACTGTTGCCCCTTGTGGGACCCTCACCAGGTGGGACTGACGGAAGATATTGAGAAGGTTCAGAGAAGGGCAGCTCGTTTTGTTTTATCACGTTACGGGGGGGAAAGCGTCACGGAAATGTTGCACGAATTGGGGTAGAAATCATTAAAAGAAAGACGTTATTCCTTGCGGCGTTATCTGTTTGCGAAGTTTCAATCACCGACTTTTAGTTCTGAATGTGAAAATATTTTGCTAGCACCCACCTACTTAGGGAGACATGACCATCCCAATAAAATAAGAGGAATCAGATCGAAAACGGAACGATTTAGGTGTTCTTTCTTCCCGCGCGCTATTAGAGAATGGAACGGTAGAGAAAAGTTATGAAAGTGGTTAATGAACCCTCTGCCAGGCACTTAAATGTGATTTGCAGAGTATCTATGTAGATGTAGATGTAGAAAATAGCATGTCACGAGCAGCAGACAAGTGCTGGCAGTTGCTCGTGCGGCCGATTGCAGGTGGAGCGGGTAAAGAGGTCATCAGACGTCCGCGGCCGGCGCTGGAACCGCGCCCGCGGTCGCGGGCAGAGCGCCGGCATGCAGATGCCCGGCCAGTATTGATGTGTTGCGCTTCGTCTTCCCCCCTCCCTCTCCCCACATCCGCCCCCACCCGTGGCCGCCAGCACTCCTTCCCGCCAAACAAGCCGAAAGGCACATGTCGTCTCCACCCGTACTTCCTGTCGCATGCGCTGCCGGTGGCGCTGTTTTCGTACCGCCTTCGCGAGCCATCGATCATCAAGTATGGACGGAATTTCTCAGCGTGCTGTACGAGCATGCTTTTTCCTTCGGATCAAAATTCAGATCCCCTTGCACCAACACTGGCAGCGTAGGTGCGTCATACAGCTACTTTCGTCAGTTATGACTGAAGAGTAGTAATCCTAAACGTTCTAAGAGACTTAAATAACTGAACACTTGTTATTGCCTCGTTTCACAAAACTTTATTTTTACGACCTAGGTTTCGGGTTATGATCCCATTTTCAAGTACTTTACTGATTCCAAAGTAGTTACACCAGTGAAGTTACACCTAGTTACACCAGGGGTAGTTTTAGTTAGGCGCCAACGCCTGAACAGGTTGAGGTTCTTTTTTTATTTGGGTCAAAGTGGCGGTGGGACTTTAGTTTCCTTTCCTTTTGTGGTCCCTTTTCACAAAAAAAAAAAAAAAATAAAAATAAAAATAAAAATAAATATAAAAAATCGCGCCCACCGGCAAAAATTTATTTCTTTGTAATTAACAATTCCAGAATGTTCTACATCTTTATGTTCACTTGTAAACTCTACTTCTTTCTTATGTTAACTGTTCTTCTAATTTCTGGTACATTCTGTCTGTGTATAAATAGCAGAGCGCTCTGTCCGAGAGGCAGTTAGTGCTGCGTGTATGTTGAGTTCGTAATAAACCAGGTTTCAGTACAAGTGCTGTGTTCAGTTGCCTTCGAAGTCAAGCCTGCTTCCATTTCAACGCGACAATATATTGTACTAATCTTGCGTCAAATGATGTTATCTATTAGTAAAATTACTGATCATTATTGTACTTCGAATAATTGAACAGCTTATGGTACAAGACCTTGCTTCTTGCCTATGTTAATGATATTGTTATTACCTACTATGTAGAAGTTACTCATAGTCTAAAAGAGGTGACTAATTGAATTCTGTCTGTTCATTGAGTATCAAATTTGGGGCTGTGCGCAACTGTTTTTTAATCTCCAAAATTTCTAGTTGGGTCAGTTTTGCATCTTTACCTTCAACATGTAAGACTTTTACATCTATGGCGTATTTGTGCTCTTGTTCTAAGCAGTGTTGGCAAAGGCAGGATCTGGTTTTCTTAATCTCCAGCTCCTGTGGTGTTCCCTAAGAAGACATTTCTATTAATAAAACGTGGCCGCGGTGGAGTAGCCGAGCGGTCTAAGGCGTCTCGCTGCGGAGCGCGCGGTTGCTCACAGTGGAGGTTCGAGTCCTCCCTGGGGCATGGGTGTGTGTGTTTGTTCGTAGGTTAGTTTACCTAGGTTTAAGTAGTTTGTAAGCTACGGACTGATGACCACGCAGTTTGGTCCGATACATTTACAAACATTTGAACAAAACGTGTTTTCTGTGCTGTTATATTCTCGGTATTCTATTGCATTTCTTTCAAATGACAAATTATTCTAAACATATTATAAATAAGAAAGTTTGTATATTTGTTACCGCGTAACGCTAAAACTGCAGCACGCATTTGGATGGTATTCCACGTGGAGATAACTTGTGATGATGATTTCGTGTGGCATTTTTGTTTGTTATACCCCAGCTGGGATCGTGTTCGGCCTGCTTCGTGAAAGTCTCTAGGTAACGCCACGTGGGGGACGTTTGGTTCGATGAAGATTAGAACAGCACAACATCCACTCCTCGGTTGGAGAAAATCCCCAACCCGACCGGGAATCGAACCCGGGCCTCCTCCATGGCACCCCTCGATGTTGTCCACTGGACTACGGAGGCGGACCAGATAACTTGTGTCCTGTATTAACACATGAGCTACTTCTGAAAGTGTACATTACAAGTTATTATAAAGAGAATTGCGTGACAGTCGTAAGAATCTAGTAATTCATCAGCTTCAGAATCAGCTTTCAGATCTTCGGAGTAGGCGTGTCGGTAGAGTTGTAACGTCCTCTAAATGATTGGTGTTCAACGCTGGTTCGCGCCCTGCTACAGTTACACCTTTCTTCGTTATTGTTACTTTTTTTTACTGCCAATATCGTCTACCCTGACATTTAATTACAACAATCGCTGGAATTACGATTTACGGAATGTCCTCTTTCATCTGTTGCAACAAATGAAGGAAGTACAACCATACAAGAAATATTTCAAAGTAAAAGATAAATAAATAAAAACGCTCTCAGTGCCATAACAAAAAGTATTGAATTTCTCTATGACATGGGATCTACATACCAATCCTTAGTATGATTAAAAAAGCGCAAACTGACACGTGTTAAGAGCGCATATAGCAACGAATATACATGTAATAAGAAAAGCACTCAACAGTTGACAGGCGGCGTAACAGCTGCTGCAGTTAAAATATAAAACGCCATGTATTCCGAACCTTTCTCCTCATGGTCACCCTCATGTAGTTCCAAATAATGTTCAAATGTTTGTTGAACTTAAGGGACTTAACTGCGGGGTCATCAGTCCCTAAACTTACAAACTACTTATGAACTACCTTATACTAAAGACAGCAGAAACATCCATGCACGAGGGGGTATTCAACCCCCGATGGGGAGCATGTAGCCTCACGATATTGCTACTTACAGCCTTTTTTACTTCAAGTCTTCGATTTATGTATGCAGAAATAATACCTTACGATAAAACCATCACTAAACTCCGTAACAACATAATACATATTCTTGAAAATATTTCTCAGGGCGTATAATGTGTATTTTGTATCCGGGTTCTAAAACACTTTTTCTTCTTGATTTCCGATGACGTGCACTGAACTGTCATCTACAACTATAGGTGGTCGAACATTGGCCGCTCGCGTGTATAGAGAGCCAAAAATCTCTACACATACTCAGAGAACAAGAAGTCACGGAAAGTTGTTACAGTGAAGTATATTTTTCGGTCTCCATACATTCCACAACAATTATGATGTGTTTCATGATAACCACTTCGCAAACTACTGTGAAATTGTTTATCCCCTTCCTGACACTTTTGTACTTTGCTACACGATCGGGTACAAAGTTTTTCCGTAACTAAGCGAATAAGTTTCGAGGAAGCGGTGTTCTGCCACCGTTTCGCTGGGCCGTAATTGGCTCTCGACGCTATATCTCAAGAACTTACGTGTTGGCGCAAATACGTGGGTACGTGACTTTCGGCGTTAATCTTTCCTTACAACAGACCATTCAACCGCGTGTAACACATTGGTGCCCATCTAGTGGAGATTTGATACATTACTAGCATTAATACCCAGTATTGCTCTGGTATGTCTTTATTCAATTTTTCTGTTGTACCATCTCCTTCTTCTTCTTTCATTACTTACAGCCTCACTTTGTGACCATTTTATCCGTATTTGTAGTGAATTTTGTTTTCAATGTGTATGACGCCATATCGCCTGTACTAAGTGCTCCACTGTGACATAATTTTGAAGGTACATTCAGCAGTAGGAAGTGGTTACAATGATATGCACACCTCACAAACATACAATATTTATTTGTCAGAAATGAGTTGTCCCACAACTGCATTTAAAACAGCAACAACTCTTCGAGAAACAGATCAGTAAAGTGTCTTTATAGAATAGAATGTTACTAAAACATCCGACAATTATGTAACTATGTTGGTGATGTAAATTTGCTTCTCATATTCTGTTGTAAATTTACCATAACGCTTCAATTACATTGAGACATGTCGAATTTTCTGTCCACGGGAGACATTTGATAATTTTTCTGATGCTTTACAAAGTACACCTGTAGCTTTCTGGTTTTCTCTGACTGGGCGTATTATGATTTTCGAGTTGGCAGTGTTTGTTAGCAATATGTTTGTCAGAGTAAGCAGTTTGCTGTCGAGGACGGTAAGCTATTCATTCACGATTATCTAACCAGAGAGGCTAAAAACAGAAACAATTGAATACTACGACAGAGATTCCCAAATGATGACGTAATCTCCCCCACGCTTGACTCCAGGAAAGAGACATACCTTATCTTAAACCAGGTAGTTCATAGGAAGCGAAGTAAACGTTGATTCATCGGACCATACCTAATACATTCAGTCATTAACTCTCCACGATCGTGGTACCACTTCCTTAGCAGCTTTTTGTTGACTTCCGTTATTAATGGTTTAGCAAGTGCGCCCCTCCATGAATATTAAGCTCAAACCGTAATGTTTCTTTCGTGAATGTTCAGGTTTTTGGTCGCTTTTGCCACGATAGTTTTATGTTATCTGAAACAATCATTTTAATGCTCGTCTCTCGTTGTCCGTTAACTTCGATTTTCTCCTACTATCTCTCTTTGCTAATTATGTTTTACCTTGTTTTGTGAAACGTGTCGAGTATACTGTCACTAGTGAAGCCGTTTTTAACAGATATGTTGACGATGTTGCTGATCTTTGGAAACAGTACAGAGGGCTCTACAGTAAATTTTGGATTACTTCTTCCAACATCTAAGACGAGTAGAACTTAAATCGTAGTGAGAGATTTCCTCGAGAGCTTAAATCTTAGTGAGAGATTGACTCCTAAACGTAATGCTCTTATACTGTTATAGTCAAATAATATTATTTTGTTTGTATATGGCTCCAATAATATAAATTCTGCAGTATTTTTGTACTTACGTTACGAGAATTGAAACGTAGTGCCTCTGTATTAATGACGGTGAAACCAGACTTCCTATTATAAGGTGCTAAACCAACTGATGTATCGGCGTTTTGACCATTTGTTGATGATCTTCTTTAGGGTGTTTACTGTCATTTTGCTATCATTTATTAAGAATACTTTAAGTCCAACGAATTTTCTTATAATTTTTTCAGTGTTGAACTAGCTACATAACTGTTCGACATCAGAACACCTCAATATTTTGGGTACAAGTAACTTAAGTGCAAAATGGAATATAACCAGGTGTTTCATTCATCTGAAAAATGTGAAAGCTGACCTTAGATGTTTGACTTTTCCACTGTTTAGTTAATAATGTCACAATGAAAGAGAGACATATTTATATTATCCTAAACAGGGAATGGAACTTTTTGTCATTTTTGTTGGACCAGGTTTCTGTAATTCAGAACCGGATTCTCTGCAAATAGTAAAAGGAAGAGTATATTACTTGATCGCTGTTACGACCTGTCTTGATATCTTTGTCGGATGGAAGTAACTCGGCAGATAAAAACAAGGATTTCGTTAATTCTTCGCCGTCATCGTAATCTTAAAATGCAACTAACTAGAAAATAAAATTGCTTCTCTTTTTATTTAATATTCAATATAATTTTGAGGTTGTTACTGTACTTTTATTTTATTTTCCCCTGGAACTAATTAAGGTAAAGTTTAGTTAATACTTCTCAATCGGAGATTGAAAAACGTAAGTACTGTATCGGAAACGACTACTGCTTACATTCGACGTGTCAAGAATTCCGCTGAGAGTACGCCCGTAAGATTTCCATGAGTTCCACCTGGCTGAATTTCCTCTCCTGACTGAAATGGAATCGGAAGCTGTGAAGGAGCTTTCGCGCTCAGGAAATCGAATGCAGTCTCGTCACCTGCAATTGATTCTACTCACGCACCTACGCGCCCGGTACGGTGTGCGCTTAAATCAGACAGTATAAAACTGATAGCAGATCCGCGCTGTTCCCTTTAAACTCTATCATTTCAGAATTTAGACTCTTAGACTGCGAAAGACTGCGAATAAGTACAGATTAGTAGGGAGAACTGTAATTTTATACCTGGAACGCAAGGAAGGATATTCCGTTGCGTGGTGACGAATTACAGTTGTAGAAATGATTTAAATCGGATATTTACTCGCAATACCGAGTTTCTCGCCACTCTATGTTACATATAGAATGTACTACCAATTGGTGACACAAAAATTTGTGCCGGACCGAGAACCACAATCCGTTTCCTTGCCATTAGCCGTTTACAAGACTGCCAAAAACTTTCATATGACACGCTTTTTACATACAAGGACGGAAATACAAGTTAGTACACCTCCTGAGTTATTCACTAAATATTTATAGCAGAAACAGTGTATATGGAGTACATAAAATAATTACATTCGCAGATCAATAGATCAGGCGGTACTTAGATACCAGGTGTCGATCCATGCTGAAACACCTTTATTAGTATATGGACTGGCAACAATTCAGGCGCTGATTCTGGTATCAATTCGATTATACAGGCCGCCAACATCATTCCAGTCCGCTCGATCTATTCACGCATTTTTGCGTTGTGGGTTGACATATCGCACGTGCCACTTGTCTTCCTATCATACTCCACACGTGCTCAGTTTGAGACCAGTCCGGAGATCGTCATGCCCAGGGAAGTTCCTGCACGCCTGACAGAGCACGTTGAGTTTCATGCGCAGTTCGTGGGCTAGCATTATCCTGTTCGAACAACACATCACCATTTTCTTGCGAGAATGGCAATATAACGGGCCTTTCAACTCTCTGGTCAACGTTCCCTCCGTAAACACAGTTATAGCTTATCGCACCCCAGGCCTTTTGGTAACCATTAACAGTGTAACTACTATTCCCCAAGTGGCATCTACCGTTATCGGATGAAATAGACGTCATTTATTGGTGTTTCATTTTTCCGATACTGTATGTGTATGTAGGACGTACAAGAAGGAAAAAGGAATGAGAGCAAAAACTAAGTCGTAAGAATGAATAGTCTCATGGCGATAACATTGAATTAAAAGTTCACGGGTTTCCTTCCGCTTCAAGAGGTTATTACTCCACGAGATTTTGGTTTTAGCCACGCAATCCTTCGCCATTGTCATGTGGTATGACTGCCTAGTAGTTGCTAGCACGGGCGTATATTCACTGGCTGCCGGCTGCGACGTCACTGGTGCCCCGCTACATCGCTATATGCGTTGACTCGCTGTTCGATGCGCCGAGCGAGGTGGCACAGTGATAACACACTGGACTCGCATTCGGAAGGAAGGTGGTTCAAATCCACCTCCGACAATCCAGGTTTAGGTTTTCAGTGATTTCCCTAAATCACTCCAGACAAGTGCCGCTATGGTTCCTTTAAAAAGCCCACGGCCGATTTCGCTCCCTATACTTAATCCAAAGTAGGAGTTTGTGCTCCATCTTTTATAACCATGCTGTCGACAGGACTTTAAAACCTAAACTTCTTTTCTCTTCTTTCACTTCCGCGATCGCTCTGAGCTACTGGACGACTTCTCTCTTAGGGATAATGTCTGTTTTTAATTTTTACAGCAGGCAGCTAGTCTATATATAAGCCCCTACGAACAGCCACTGGACAGCCATCCCACTTGGCAATGACCAAGGTGAGCTTGGCCGAAAGATCATGGAGTTTTAACCACTTGACGCGTACGAAAACATTTTATTCGAGAACCAAGTTCTCTGATTAGAAACGGTATAAAGTCGTTACTCCTATTGTTCAATAAATACACTGAAGATCCTAAGAAACTGGTATAGGCTTGCGTATGCTTACGCAGATGTATGTAAACACATAGAAGACGGTGCTGCCATTGGCAACGCCTTAAAAGGTGTCTGGCACAGGTGTTAAATCTGTTACTGCTACTTCAATGGCAAGTTATCGCGATATAAATGAGTTTCAAAGTGATGGTATAGTTGCCGTACGAGATATGGGACACGGTAGCGATGAAGTAGAGATTTTCCCGTACGACCATTTCAGTAGTGCACCGTGAATATCGGAAATCAGATAAAACATCAAATCTTCGACATCGCTGCTGCTGGACAAAGATAAAGGACCAACGACGAATGAAGAAAATCGTTCAGTTTGACAGAAGTGCAACCCTTCCGCATACTGACGTGGAGTTCAATGCTGAGCCATCAACAAGTGTCAGTGTGCGAACCATTCAACGAAACATCACCGATAAGAGCTTTCATAGCCGGAGAGCCACTCGTGCTTCCTTGACACCTGCACGACCCAAAGCTTTACGACTAGTCAGCGCCTCTCAACGGCGACATTGGGTTGTTGGTGATTGAAAAGATTTTGCCCGGTCTGACGAGTTTCTTTTCGAGCGGATGGTTGTGTACGGTATCGAGACCATCTCGTGAACTGATAAACCCTGAATGTCAACAGGGGACTGTTCTAGGTGGTAGAGGATGTGTGGGACTGTGTACTTGGAGTGTTGTAGTAATCCTGATACGTCTAGGTACGACTCTGACAGGTGACCCGTATGTACTCATCCTGACCACCTACATTCATGCATGTCAATGGCTCATTCCGACGAACTTGGACAATTTCACCAGGACAATACGATACCCAACATGACCATAATTGTTGCACAGTGGCTCTGGAACACTGTTCCGAGTTTAAACATCTTCGCTGGCTAGAAAACTGTTCGGACATGAACATTACTAAACATATCTGGAATGCCTTGTAGAGTGCTGTTCAGAGGAGATCTCCAGCTCCTCGTATTCTTACGGATTTTTGGGCAAATCTGAGAGATGCATGCTGTCAGCTCCCTCGACCGCTGTCAGTCCGTGCCACTTCATGTTTCGGCACTTCTGCGTGCTCGCGATAGCAGTACACGATATTAGTCAAGTGAACCAATTTCTTTGTCTCTTCAGTGTACATCGAAGAAGCAGTAACAGAATTAAGAGCTTCGAGAGTGGGATTCAAACTTAGGTGCTAGGTTTAGGGGCACAAGATTCGCTTATAACATTGCTGTCCTCAGTGGGAGTAAAGTCGAATTACAGCATGAGTAAAATGGAGTGAACAATCAAACGTGTACAGAATATGGACTGAGAGTGCTAATGAGAAATAGTAAAAATGAAATGTATGAGGATAATAAACATAATTATTGTGTTGCCTTCGAAGCTAAATAACCCACAACGGACGAAGCATGGAGGACACTAAACGTAGAGTGGGATGGGCAAAGAGGGCCTTCAGGGACAAGTCTCCTGGTATCAAAACATAGACCTTAAGCTGAGAAAGAAATTTCAGAGAATTTACGTCTGAAGCATAGCTTTGTACGGAAGTGAAACATGCACAGTGGGAACCCTGGAGGCCGGAACATAAGAGACTGGAAGCATCTGAGGTGTGATGGTACTGACGAATGTTGAGAATAATATGGACTGATAACCAATAAGGAGGTTATCGGTATAAGAAAGAAAAGGGTGATAGGACATGTGTTAAGACATGAGGGAATAACCTCAGTGGTATTAAATGTAGGTGTAGAGGGCAAAAACCATAGTGGAAGCAAAGACTGGAATACATCCAGAAAATAATTGACGATGTAGTGTACAAGTTCAAATGTTTTTAAGGCTTATGGGACTTAACTGCGGGGTCATCAGTCCCTAAACTTACAAAGCACTTATGAACTGAATATCAATGTAAATACAAATATACAATCCCTGAGACGGATTTTCGTCTCGAATATGTCAAAGACATTAATGATAAATCTGAAGCATTGAATTAAAATTAGTGATGCGACCGGGAATCGAACCCGGACCTCCATGCTTACTAAGCAGACGTTTTACCGCCTTCTGTTTTATTTTATTTATTTATTTATTTATTTGTGTGTGTGTGTGGGGGGGGGGTGTTCTTCGGGGATATCTGTGCTCTCCGGTCGTTCGTTTCGGTTCGTTCTTGACTGTTCGTTGCATATTTGGCTCAGCTTCTTTTATTACAGAGGGCGTTCAGCCCCCCCGACCGGGCGCGCTGAGCCACGGCGCCCGGTCCGCTAGACCACCGCATCACTAGCGATTAAGGCGCCACGGAATAGTCTCAGCACGATTTCCTTCACGTCACCAACATCCATACCCGAGGGAGGATTCGAAACTCCGACGCGGGAGGCCGCACCAACCGTAACGTGTCGCTCCAGACCGCGCGGTTACTCCCGCGCGCTCAGGTACAAGTATTCTGAAATTAATGAAGTTGGAATAGAGAGCAATTCCTGACGAACCGCGTTAGCTCAGTCATAACGTAATGACTGACACCTGGAAGAAAAAATTGAAAAATGAATTGCACCTGTAATCATTCACATAGCGTCTACATGAGCGCAGTTACATTGAAAACCCAACACGTCTCCCGGCTGCCTAAGTTTCTTTGTCAAGCAGTGACGTTTTATGTCAGGCAGTGTAGATTTATAGAGTGAGTAACCATATGAAGAGGTCTGCTGCCCAGTAAGATTACACAGTCACGACTACTTTCTAGTGTGAATGTTGTATCCTTCGTTACATCCGATGCTAACGACGACGGTGATCAAATATTTCACGACGAGTGCGAAAGAAGGGAGAGGAAGCGGCGGCTGATGAGAACGGCTGCCTAATTCCTGGCTCCGGCGTCTGGTGCCGTTATTACACGCATAAAACACGGCCCGCGCGCCGATTGGTTCCGCCAGCGCGCGATATACTGGCGCGCTAAACAATGGACGCCACGTCCCTTTGTCTCCCGGCTGGACTCGTTCCGTCACGTCTTTGTCCCTGCTTATTGATGACGTCCCATCTAGGTGCCCGAGCTCTTCACATCACTCACGGGGGTAACTGGTTAGCGGTCGCCCACAAATTCTTGAACAATTCGGTAGTCGGCGCGTCGCACGTAATTCCATATTCGACAACTTCACAATATTCCGCACAGAGGCTAAGGTTGCATAACGGTAAAAAAATAGTTTTTAGAGCGATTTTCATGGGACTCGTTTGAACCAAGAAATATTTATTAATGTATCATGTCGAAAACTAACAAAAACATTTTAACAAACATTACTACAGTATTCCACCATATCCTTTCTTCCAGGAGTGCTAGTCTTACAAGTTTCGCAGGAGAGCTTCTGTGAAGTTTGGAAAGTAGGAGACGAGGTACTGGCGGAAATAAAGTTGTGAGGCGGCATCATGAGTCGTGTCGGGATAGCTGAGTCGGTAGTGCGCTTGCCCGCGATAGGCAAAGGTCTCAGGTTCGAGTCCCGGTTCCGACACACCGTTTAAATCTGCCAGGAAGTCTCATATCAGCGCAAACTCCGCTGCAGAGTGAAACTTTCATTCTGGATCACTACAGTACATTATTACACACATTAATTTATGTGGATAAAACCAATCACAGAATAAAAGAAATACTTACTGACATAGATCATACATACAAACATCTGTTAATTTTTAACTATACAGCGGATGCCCAATAATTACCAATGTTCAGTGCTTTTTGTGTAGCATTTGTGAGGTCTTCCATAGTACACATGGTTGGAGGTAATGTGCATTGTAGCAAGTAAATTAGAATTCTATGGTGTCACGGGAAATGCTGGAAAATGGTTCAAGTCGTACCTCACTAACAGGAAACAAGGGGTGTCTGTGCAAGTGACTAGCGAATTAAGCCAACAATCATCATCGGATTGCGAAGAAATTACATGTGGTATCCCACAAGGATCCATCTTAGGGCCATTGCTTTTTCTTGTGTACATTAATGACCTTTCATCAGTTACACTACCAGAAGCAGAGTTCGTTTTGTTTACAGATGATACAAGTATTTCAATAAAAAGTACTCCAAGCGCAGTTATAGAAAGGTCTGCTAATGATATTTTCATGAACATTAATAAATGGTTTAAAGCCAACTCATTGTCATTAAACTTTCAAAAGACTCAATACATGCAGTCCAGAACATGTAAGAGATTTCCCGCCAGCATATGCATTAAGTATGAATAAACGACTTAACAAACCTGTATTTGCAATACGAGTGTTATCAGATATAGGAAACATAAAAATAAAAAAGCTTGCATACTTTGCTCACTTTCATTCCATAATGTCATATGTTATAATATATTGGGGTAACTCTTCCAGTCAATCAAAAGTCTTCAGAGTCCAAAAGCGTGTAATACGTATTATTTGTGGAGTAAATTCACGGACGTCCTGTAGAAGCCTCTTCAAAAATGATCTACACAGGGACTTAAAAGCATTTACTTGGGTTCAAAAAGGGATCCACTACTCAGGAACACACATGTTCAATAATTTACCATCAAATATAAAAAATTTATCTAGAAATAAAGATCAGTTTAAGAGGAGCCTAAAAGACTTTCTAGTGTCCAACTCCTTCTACTGCATTAGTGAATTTCTAAATTGTATCAAATGATGCATGTATCGGTATTCATACTATATTAGTATTATTATATTATCAGCTCAAAAAAAGTATGCATCTGTATTTATATTATTAGTATTATCTATTATTCAGCTTGTACACTTTTTTTTTTTTTTTTTTTTTTTTTTTTTTTTTTTTTTTTTTTTTTACGTGTTCCACATCCACAAGGATCTTCTCAACATGGATCTACGGAACGAAAAACTAATCTAATCTAATATGTCTAAAAGATGTGACGATGTCTGCACGGCAGCTCTATAGTCACACTTGACGGAATACACCGGAAAGCCCCATCTCTGTAGATTGCTCTTTCATCTTGTGACACAGGAACACAAGCGGTTCAGTGATCTCCATGTGGGCCATCTCTCTGTGTGACCTGGGGGAAGACCCTCTTGTGGAATCAGCCATTCCTCTCGATGACGACCTGCCATATCTTCAGCCGATGTCGGTGTGGTGCGTCAGCGAGTGCCTCTGTGCTATGAAGGAAGCTCTTTCTAGACAGAAGTCTTTGCCGGTTGATGGCCTTGTAGAGGGTGGGCTTAGGATGTTAATGTATTTTTTATTTCATTTTGTGCTGCTGTGTCCCATCGGATGTCTGGGGGAGCTATGCCGGATAAGCAGTGCAGTTTTACCACGGGTGTGGGTCTTAGACACCGCGGTGGCCAAGCGGTCTGCGGCGCGCCAGTCACTGTATACACGGCCACTAAGGTCGGGGGTTCGATTCCCCCCTCGCTCATGGATATTTGTGCCGTCCTTAGTATTAGCTAGTTCATAAGTAGTTTGTAAGTTTAGGAACTGATGACCCTGTAGTTTAGTCCCATAAGCTCTACAAACATTTGAACATTCGTCTTAGACAGCCTGTGACGATGCGACATATCTCGTTCAGGGCAACATCAACTTTCTTGGTACTTGTGGATCTGCACTATACTGGGCAGGCATACTCGGTTGCAGAGTGGCACAATGCTAATGCGGATGTCCGCACTGTATTTGGCTGTGCTCCCCATGTTGTTGTCAGCTTCCTAACAACATTCTTCCTGGCAGCTTTCAGAGTGTGGCACGGATGCTCACTGTTGCCTTGAAAGTATTACATGGATAATCAGCTGAAATCAAATCCGTATAAAACCCAGACCTCCCTTTTCACCTCAGAAACAATCAGGCCAGCAGAATCTTACAGATAAATTGGGAAGGAACACCTGTAGAAGACACCAAAATACCTGGGAGTCACTCTGGACCGTGCTCTCACATGTAAGGAGCACTGCTTAAAAACAAAAGCAAGAATTGCGATGGAACTTCGACGTTTCTGAGTCAGATAGTAGAAAACACATTCACAAATGGAAACAAATACAAGGGTTGGATAAAATGGCGAAGCTACGCGAGAAATACATGTTTCATCGTAAATATACCGATTGATCAAACAGTCAGAATAAATTTGGAAACTTATAAAATCACGGAATAATGCTGACAGAGAGGTAAAAATTGACACACATGCTTGGAATGGCGTGGGATTGTATTAAAAAAAGAAAGATCAAATTTGTCTCACAGATGGCGCATCATCTGATCAGCAAAGCAATAATTAGCATAACAAATTAAGACAAAGCAAAGATGATGTTCTTTACAGGAAATACTCAATATGTTCACCATCATTCCTCAACAATAGCTGTAGTCGAGGAATAATGTTGTGAACAGCACTGTAAAGCATGTCCGGAGTTATGGTGAGGCATTGGCGTCGGATGTTGTCTTTCAGCATCCCTAGAGATGTCGGTCGATCACGATACACTTGCGACTTCAGGTAACCCCAAAGCCAATAATCGCACGGACTGGGGTCTGGGGACCTGGGAGGCCAAGCATGACGAAAGTGGCGGCTGAGCACACGATCATCAGCAAACGAAGCGCACAAGAGATCTTTCATGCGTCTAGTAATATGGGGTGGAGCGCCACCCTGCATAAAAATCGTACGCTCTGGCAGGTGTTTATCAGCCAGGCTGGGGATGATGCGAGTCTGTGACATATCGGCGTACCTCTCACCCGTCACGGTAGCAGTTACAAAACCAGAATTACGCGCCATCTGTCGGACTATTTCTTTTTATTTATTTATTTATATTTTTTTTAATTTTTTTTTTTTTTTTTTTTTTGTTATAATAAAAATCCGTGACATTCCAAGTATGTGTGTCAATTTTTACCTCTCTATCTACGTTATTCCGTCAGTTATTAAGTTTTCAAATTTTGATCACCCGGTAAATTTACCCAGGAAAATTAGATTGGAAAAAGGCATTGCTGGCTAAAAAATATACACAAGCTTGAAATAATTGTAATCGATATTAGCCATCCGAAATGAGAATAATATGAGTTTGCGACCATTTCTAACTTGTGCATAAGTTTTGAGAGCCGACTTTTTTCAATTTTTGTAACTAGAAAACGATGCATCCTGAACAAATTTTAGAAAATACCAAAATGAAAGAGCATATAATTTTGCTTAGAATGACCGACTTCCAAGTTAAAATCTGTTTATTCGTTTAGCCACAACTGATCACCAAAAATTTGCATTTCTTACCAACTTCATTGAAAAGTGAGTTATGCCCATGTTTCAATGCCTGTAATTCAAAAACGGCAACTCCAAATGAAAAAATGTCAATACCAAAGTTGTAGAGCATTAAATTCTGCGTAAAATAGATCCTCAGTTTTAAAATTTGCTTCCTCCTATGCATAAATACCAATAAAAACCTAAAAGTAATCGTAGCGTAAAAATCCTGCGAACTTTTGTGCGAAGTCAAATTACTTTTGAACTCCGAATCAAGCACAGTGATCAAAATAATAAAATTTAAATCTAGTTTAGTTAGTACGAACCTACTCAGATGATTACCTCTATGTATTAATATGCATTAATTAACGTTCAGTCCAAAATGATAATAAACTGATTAAAAAAATATCAAATGAAAGATCATTTATGATATATACTTAAATTACAATATTAAACTGATGAGATAAACTTTTCACAGGCGTCTTTTATATTAATTATTGTTCCGTATTTGCATTTACTTAATTTTTTTTTTTTTTTTTATCTTTCTGCGTTCCGTGGAAGATAGTCCCGTTGAGGAAACGTCGTCCAATTCTTTGCTTTCTTGTTATAGGCAAAAAAAACTCAAAACAGTCAAAAAATTTCATTGTTTTTCTAATCTCAAAACTTGTGCAGAAGTCAGAAACCGTCCCAAACTTGTATTACTCTTATTTGGGGTGCTAAACATTGAATAAAATTATTTACAACTTGTGCTTACTTTTTAGCCACAAAAACTCTAATTTTCCTGGGCTAGACGCTATTGTCCATCTGGTGCTGTTGTTTTTTTTTTTATCACGAACGGCACGTGTACGTGATCTGTTGATAACATTTCAGAACATTCGTAAATGTAGTGTTGAAGGAAAAGGCAGTCGGCAGCCCTGTACACGCCTATTTTGTGTGTGTAACTGTCGGAAGTTTCATTAGTGATTGTTAAGTGCTGTATTGAGCAGAATCGTTATGTCACACAGATTACTAATTTCAAGATGGCAGATTAAGAGGAGCAACGGGTCTGTATTAAATTCCAGAGACACCGCAAATGATGCAGGAAGACTACGGTTATGATTACTGAAGCAGTACTGGATGTTACGTATACTTCATGAAGTTTAAAAATTGCAGGACGCAATTTAAATATGACCCTGCTTCAGGAAGCCTTTCTTAGAATTCGTGCCACAAGGACAAACCGTGAATAGTTAATGGATTTTCCCATCTTTCATGGTTGAGGCAAGCGACAATTCAGAATTAGAACTTTTTAAATCTACAGAAAGGTCTACGTCACAGTAATTTTTATTACAGATTACGCGTTTCGGTGTCCTGAATTGTTGAGAAATTTAACAACCGCAAGTACCTCACATATTTTTTGAATATTTATGTTGGGAACACAGTGCAGCTCCTGCGCCGCTCCACACCATTTCGGGAAAAAAAAAAAAAAAAAAAAAAAAAAATTAAGATGGCCCAACATTGGGTTGAAAGTTGTTGGTGATAAATAACCAGTCTTGCGCTCTAGACTGTTTTGTACAAATAACGTATGGCCATAGACATTCAAATCTTATACAAAGCTCCACAAACATAGCAAAATACAACTGATTACTGATTAATTTCATAGTTCTAGGAAGGTATTGCTAGTAAACTGGCTTTGGCGTGTCAATAGCAAGTAAACTATGCCGACAGATGGCACTAGCATAGGGACACGTCATTGGTCAAAGAACGTAAGTCATAATACAAACGTGTTTCAATGACAGAAATGTGAGCTACATTGGGTACACAAAAGTAGGTTTACTTATTATAAATTATTAGTTACAGTGGTCATGATATAAAGTCCAATGCATTGAAACAAAATAAGGTTTAATGTTAAAAATAACTGTCCTCACGTAGCCTAATGTAGCCTATTGTGGTGTCGCACAAGTACAAAGTGCGCGCCACCTACTTTCGCCGCACGCCGCCATGCACGCACGGCGCGGCGTTCTGACGACGACAGCCACGAGCGCCCTCTGCTGCAACTCCGCTCGTGGCCACCACTGAACGACATCGGGCACTTGGGACTGAGATAGGAACCAGCGAACACTTCGGAATCAGATAGGCACCAGTAAAGACTTGGCTATCGGATAGGCACTAGGCAGGCCTCAACTATGTATCAGCATTCTGCCGTACTGAACTTTGTAGAAGTTAAGTATTGTAAATATTCTGTGCAATATATATCTCGTTCTAATTTACTCTAGTGTTTCTAGTTTCTGGCTGCTCCCCTCCGTACCTGCACCAGCGTGCTATCTTTATTCCTGTGTCGGTCTCATTCCACTCGGCCACCGACACCTACGAAGGAAACGAGACACAAAAGCGGCGACGAAGCTGGGACACAAAAGCGGCGACGATGATGGGATACAAAACCTATCAATGGTACTCGCAACGGGTATTAACTTATGGCACTGACATATTAAGATTGATTCATGTATCCTGTTTTACTAACAAAGGAAAAAATGTGAGTGACCCCGATTTTCGATGAGTATTTCCTCTTTTACACATTTTATCATTTGACATAGCTTATCACTACAGTTCTTATTTTATGTATCAATTATTTTTGTATTACATTTTTATATACGCAACATTTTATTGCTTATTTGTTCTGTTCAGTTAAAAAGAAAATGTATGATATTTTAAGACTATACATTTACACCGTATTCTTAATGTGCCTAACTGTGGTTGCCAGGAGCCTTATTTCGGGATTGTATATCACATTTACTGTTATGACCTGATCGCTAAATTTACGTATTACCTGTTTTGGTCTTATATAGCCATCGCCAAGAATCCTTATTTCAACGCATAACTTTGCACAGGAGCACATATGCTCTTAATTTGGTTGCTGGAGCCTGATGTTATAATTATATACCATCGCCAACACAAATTTATAATTATGGCTAAAAATATTAATTTTTAAATACTATTTTATTTTAATGCATAGGACTTTATATCATGATCCCTGTAACAATTATCTGTTTAAAGTAAACGTACTTTTCTTATACCCAACATATCCCACACTTATGTCATTGCAGCATTTTTGGATTATGATTTACGTTCTTTGATAATGATATAACCCTACCCTAGTTCCAACTGTAGGCCTAGTTTACTTATTATCGGCTATTGATGCCAAAGTCAGTGTGACACAATAATCAATTATCTTTAGCTTTGACTGTGGAGCTAAACACTTCCATGTTTGTAAAATTTTTCCACAGTTCTTATCTGACGAAGGAACACAGAAAAGCGTAATCTAATATATAAAAATTAATGTTTGTTTGTTCGTATTTTATGCACGGCCATATCGTACATCCGATTCCGATAAAACTTCGTCAACTCTTTGCTTCCACTCGCACGAAGGTTAAAGGCATACTAAAATTAACTTCGTATGGTTCATGGCAGAAGGTGCCTTATTAGTTAACTCGTTTCTTACGTCCACACTGAAATGGATGGACGTATGTGGATGTAATTTGGAACAGAGGTAGCTTGCAATCTGATTAATACATGGGCTGCCTTTCGCAAGCCACCGCATGGTGCGCGGCGGATGGTTCCTTACAATGGGTCAATATGTTTGCTACTCCGTCATTCTGAAAGAGATGGACAGATTTGAATGAAGTTTGGAATGGAGATAGCTTATACCCTGCATTATTATATGCGCTACCTTTCATTAGCCACCGTACGGTTCGTGGCGGTGGGTGCGTCACAGTGTATTATCATTTTTGTTACCCTTCGCGCTGAAACTGCAGGACGGAATTGAATGAAATGTGGAATGAAGATAGCTTATACGCTGAATTAATACATGGGATACGTTCGTAAGCCTCCGTAGGTGCATGACAGAGGGTACGTTACAACAAAGATCCAAATTGTTTGACTAGTCACCATGAAAGTCCACACATAAATGTACGTTTTCATGAAGGAGATTTTTATCCGTACGCCAGTGAATTTATCATGGCGATGGGTACCTTGCGACTTTGACACAGTCTGTCCAGTCACTATAAAACTTGGCGTATATGTGTATGTTTTCATATATAGGAGGGAGAGTAGTATGGGGAGAAGGAGACGGACAGAGAGGGAAGGAAGGAGACGGACAGAGAGAGGGGAGAGGAAGAGAATGGAGGAGGGGAGATGGTGACGGACAGGTGAAAGAAGATGAACAGGGAGAGAGAGAGAGAGAGGAAGAGGAGAGGAGGAGATGGGCAGAGAAAGAAGAAAGAGAATGTGGACAGGAAGGGAAAAAGGGAAAGGAGAGATGGACTAAGACTGGAATAAATTGTTCAAATGTTTATTAAGCTTAAGGGACTTAACTGCGGGGTCATCAGTCCCTAAACTTACAAACTGCTTATGAACTATCTTATTCTAAAGACGACACAAACATCCATGCCCGATGGGGGATTCGAATCCCCGACGTGGAGCGGCCTCGCGCATCGGAGCATAGCGACTCAATGCGCTTGGCTACTCCGCCGCGGCCTGGAATAAGTAAGTACCCGTACGACGCCGGGTTTTCAGCGAGTATGCGATAAAAATTACAGCAACCAAGACCTTCCTGTACATTTAATACGTGCCAAACCGTTTCTGCGCGGCTACTACGGTCGGAGGTTCTTTCAAACAATTGTCCAACAGCCGTTCACGTTATAATTTTTGTGTACGCGACTAGTTTCGGTACATCAGTTGTACCATCTTCAGGCCCCAACATAGATACAAAACACTAAACAGACTCAGGCATACCACTGCATTGAAATTTAACAAACAAGTTTATAATTGTTCTTAAGTAAAAATAGATAAATCATATAAAATAAACAGTTGCGTTGTACAATGGTGTCACTGTAATAGAATGTGTCCACTAGTAATGAAAATAAAGTCCTATACATTAATATCGAAACGAGGGTTTAATATTAAGTTACTCCAAAAAATGGGAACTACGGCGATCTTCAAATACATGAAATACTCGACCTCTGTAGAGCAGTATGGGTATTCAATGTATTTTAATAGCATAAAACTACCCGAACCTAAGCATACTGGACACTGTAGATGTGAGACACTCACATGTAATAAAAATGGGAAGATGGGTCGATTCAAAACCAAGTATCGCCTCTTAGTTTAATTAAAACACTATCCTTCAGTATAGTAAAAGCCATTCATTGTAAGCATTGCTGAAATAAAACTACTAATCTACAAACATTTTGGAACTAAGCAAAACTCATGTCTTGTTATATACTAAAGCGCAGGACCGGAGTAGGCAGAGGTTGAAACTAAATTAGGAACAACAGTATTATCAACACCTAACTTCTTACATATCGCAATCTGTTTAGATTAGATTAGATTAATACTTGTTCCATAGATCATATATACGACATTTCGTATTGATGTGGAACGTGTCATTTTAGTAAATGTTGTCTATACTTGACAATCAATATTTTAAGGATTTTTTGTTTGCTTTTTATTTTTTATTTTTTTTAAGTTTTATCTAAAAATTCATCTATATTGTAGAAGGAGTTGCCATTCAGAAATTCCTTTAATTTCTTTTTAAATACTAGTTGGCTATCTGTCAGACTTTTGATGCTACTTGGTAAGTGACCAAAGACTTTTGTGGCAGCATAATTCACCCCTTTCTGAGCCAAAGTTAGATTTAAACTTGAATAGTGAATATCATCCTTTCTCCTAGTGTTGTAGCTATGCACACTGCTATTACTTTTGAATTGGGTCGGATTGTTAATAACAAATTTCATGAGTGAATATATATATTGTGAAGCTACAGTGAGTATCCCTAGATCCCTAAATAAATGTCTGCAGGATGCACTTGAGTGGGCTCCAGCAATTATTCTGATTACAAGCTTTTGTGCAATGAATACTTTTTTACTCAATGTTGAATTGCCCCAGAATATGATCCCATATGAAAGCAGTGAATGAAAATAGGCGTAGTAAGCTAATTTACTGAGATTTATATCGCCAAATTTTGTAATGACTCTGATAGCATAAGTAGCTGAACTCAGACGTTTCAGGAGATCTTCAATATGTTTCTTCCAATTCAGTCCCTCGTCAATGCAAACACATAAAAATTTTGAATATTCTACCTTAGCTACAGATTTATGTTCAAAGTCTAAATTTATTAATGGTGTTATGCCATTTACTGTATGAAACTGTATATACTGGGTTTTAACAAAGTTTAATGAGAGTCCATTTGTAGAGAACCATTTAACGACTTTCTGGAAGATATCATTTACAATTTCATCAGTTAATTCCTGTTTGTTAGGTGTGATAGCTACACTTGTATCATCAGCAAAAAGTACTAGCTTAGCATCTTCGTGTATGTAGAATGGCAAGTCATTAATATATATTAAGAACAGCAAAGGACCCAAGACCGAACCTTGTGGGACCCCATTTTTGATAACTGCCCAGTTAGAAGAATAATTGTCTCATCTACATCATGTGAACTGCTTATTTCAACTTTCTGTACTCTTCCAGTTAAGTATGATTTAAACCATTTGTGCACTGTCCCACTCATACCACAATACTTATGCTTATCTGTATGTTGCAGATGTTAATGCAATTTCATATGGAATCTATCTACATATGGAAATATAAGTAGTTTGTAAGTTTAGGGACTGTTGACCCCGTAGTGAAGTCCCATAAGCTATACAAACATTAAACACCCGTCCCTGTTGATTCGTAATGCGTCACTATCGCACATACAGGAAACCACTGTGCAGCCTCATCTCTGTACTTTGCAGCCCTTGGCGCTGCTGACTTTTGTGGAGATGTGCAACCATAGAAAAGATAAAAAAATATCAGACGGCGCTTCGTGTGATCCGGCGAGATACGTATCAAGACTGCGTCTGGAAGTGGAAAGGCGTGGGGGTGGGTTGTATCAATTATGAAGGACACTATCTCGAAGAAGGCCAATCACAGTAGATACAGGGTAAGCGTACAAAAATGTTCTGGATAAAGTTCCAGAATTTTTTCAACAGGCCTCGTACTTCACCACGTCCCGCACTGAACTGAGACTAACGTTGCTAGAACCCAAAAAGAAGTTTTATTTTTTGAGCCAGAAGCCAAACGGACTCCACAAATTTCGAACTCCAACGAAAGAAGTGTACACACATTCAGAAATAGGACAAAATATATAAATAAATGCAAGTTCAAGCCAAGCCTGTTGTTCAATTTGACCGCGAACTACATCTGAACGATGTCCTTAACACACTGCAGTATTAGTCGCGGTCCGAATACTGGTTAATTGTAGTGCATTAAGTCGAAGTTAAGGGAATTAGAACAGACGATATCTTGGATCGGGCACATATTACGCAGGATTTGTCTACTGCAGAGGGTAATGGAGGGAAAAGTCGAAAGAAAAGGAAGAACAGGAAGATTTAGTATGTTAACAGGTTTGAAGAAAGGAAGATGCTACAAGCAAATGAAGGAGGATTGTCCAGACAGAAAGACATGGAGGTTGCCCAGTTGATACCTGTCTGAGGACAGATTTACTGGAAGATGAAGAAGCTTTCATTATTAAGGGCAGTATTAGAAGTGTTACCCTGGGGCCTTCATCCAAACCGATCGTTATTTGACAAATCGTAAGTTTTCTTGGTACGACGCCACTATGAGGTACAGGAGCGATCGTCACACTATTAAACTTCTGCACGTCGCACATCAGTAAACACGAAGATTAGCAAGCACGAGCGTTGTAAAACCACAGTAGAACGTCGAGGAACGTAAGCAGATGACACGGTTTGATGAACCGCAGTACACACCGGTGCTCACCTTTAGCAGCGATCGAGTACGTCGTAGATCGAGACAATGCATCTTGCTTGTCATCGAGTCACCGATCAGGGTGAAGGTGGGGATATTATTGTCTGGAACGTGTTTACACAAGATGATATGGCGTCCGTCGTGCATCTCTCGATGTTCTGATACGGGACATATGCATTCATCTATTCACCTGCATGATCCCGAAAGCCGTACATCTACCGTACATACAAATCTATTACCTGCACTTCACAAGTTACTGTGCGCATAGAGGACAATACATAGCTTAGAAACTCTCAACTAACACTAGAGCACATGAGTGATCGATCAATCGAGTCATCGGTGCTACTTATCTCATTCTAGAATAAATCGACTGAGATTTGCCCCAATTGAAGCAGCTCCATAGTGGCTGACCAGTCATGGATTAGGATGTCTGCCCGATAGTTCCAAAGTTTCGTGAAGTTTCTGCCACAGCTTTTTGATGGCATAGTTGTATCGAAAATACACTGTAAAAATAATATAGATAGGTATTACATTGCACTATTCATATACCGCCAATGTAGGAGCGTGAACCAGATACATACAAAATGTTCAAATGTTTGTATAGCTTATGGGACTTAACTACGGGGTCATCAGTCCCTAAACTTACAAACTACTTATGAACTAGCTAACGCTAAGGACGGCACAAATATCCATGCCCGAGGGGGGATTCGAACCCCCAACCGTAGTGGCCGTGCAGACCGTGACTGGAGCGCCTCAGTCCCCTCGGCCACCGCGGCCGGCAGATACATACAAATTTGCTGGATATTCGATGTAAATAATCGTAGATTGTCCGTATGTTTGTGTGTACATGTTGAATAGAAATCTTCAGTTTTGTTCAAATCTCAATAAAATTTTGTACACGTAAGCTTCAATCCATGAGGACGGTCGTCGTAAGTGTTATGATTACGTAGAACATATAGTTCACGAGATAAATAATGAGATGAGATGCGCGAAAAACTGCTCATTTTCTCCTAAACCACTGGACCGATTTCTGTCAAATTTGGTGCACACATTCCTTGCCGTGGTACCAATTTCTGCAGGGTTAAGAATCCCATACGACACATTGTTCAGAAGATATGACGTCATAAACAATAGAAATCGCAAAAAACTGCCACATAATGCGGGGAGACTTTATAAATATATGAGACTGAGAGTACTTAGCGACTTGTAACAAACTTTAAACATAATTTCAAACCTTTATTAAACTTTTTCTCGCTGACAACCTTAGCAAAATGATGAAAGGAAAAAAGTTTCTCGCGTACTACTTTTCCGTTGTTCATGGATTAAAACTACGGCATTCGGAATGACGTTACAATTTATAATTTGTACACCACAAATTGTAGCCACAGGAAATTTTACGGACAGTATACACACATACAGTTGAATGTACCTTCTACATTGTATCGCAGTACGACACGTAGTTCTTGAGATATGAGCACATAAACAGTAACGTTACGCTGTTTATGAACTAAAACTACGACATTCTGCTAGACTACAAATTGTAGACGCAGGGAATTTTACAGACAGTATACACACATATAGTTGAATGTATCTTCGAAATCGTATCACGGTACGACACGTAGTTCATGAGACATAAGCACATAAACAGTACGCCCATGGAAAACCGCCCCTTCACGCACCAAGTTTTAATCTACTACTTATTTACTGCTAATTGTATTCTCAAGAAATTTTTACTGCCATACAGCCCCTATAAAATGAATATATACGTGAAAAATGGCAGGAATAAATAAATAAATACCCGGACAACGCCGGGTTTTCAGCTAGTATGTACATAAAAATCTGTTGGCGCATGCATGTAAGAGCATCACTTAAAAATGGCTCCACCGATTTGGCTGACCTTTGAGAAAAAATGCAAGTGCGTTTTTCAATGTGTTTTTGAATGAGCTCAGCACTAAAATTCACGATTCGGACGATGAAGAAGAGTAATTATTTTTTTTGTTTTCATAGACCGGCAAAAGTTTTCAGAAAATAAATTCAGACTCGTCACAAAGCAAAATCATAAATTTTGAACAAACTGCTGAAATCATAATTTTTGTATGTTCAAATGTTTGTAAATGTAAGGGAGTTCACTACGTTTGTCATCACTCCCTAGGTTTACAAACTACTTAAAGTAACTTATGCTAAGGACAACACGAACACCCATGCCCGAGGGAGGACTCTAACCTCCATCGGCGAGCAACAGCGCGCTCCGCAGCAAGGCACCTTAGAACGATGGGTCACTCCACCGCGGCAATTTTTGTATGGACTTTGAGTAGCTAACGATAGAAATGACATATGCTACTAAGTCCACCGTGTGGTGCATGGCAAGGAGTACCTTACAACAGACTTCGACTCCATTTGAGCGATCAGTAGTTTCATCACCGTTTTACCGATCGCCATGAAACTTGGCACACGTATGTACGTATCCGTGGAGAATTTTTTACCCTCATCAAAGCTCTGTATAGTGCACGGCTTACAGTAACTTGCAATAGGCGTCGATACCATTTGATCACTCACCATGAAAATAGTCAACTGTATAATTTTTCATACATAATCGGGAAGAGGAAGTAAAGATGAGAACGAAATGTACAGATAGAGGGGCAGGTTGAGGTAAGTAGAGATAGGCGTAGGAGCAGAGAAGATAACTAATAGAAGATTACAAAAGAATACATAGGGTAGGAAATGTTACTGTTGCACGTATAATTGTTTGTATCGGACGGGAGAAGAATATATACAGAAATAATAATTTCAACCGAATTACCCATTCATATTGACTTCTGTATCCAATCAATTGCAATAACAATAAATAAGATCAGAGAGGGGGGTGGAGGAGTAAATAGACAGCGAAGGTACATGAAATGGATGTAAAGAAAGGGATGGAGGAAGAGATGTATAGAGTGAGAAATAAGAGATGTACAGGGCGTGTGTGTGTGGGGGGGTGGGGGTGGGGGGAGTTAATGGACAGGGTTAGGGGAGGAGAATAAAGAGAGGGAAGACGGAGAAGTAGAGAGGCAGGAGGAGAGGGATGGAGAGAGGGAAAGAGAAGGGGATTGTGGTTTGCATATAATCAATTACAAAGCATTACTGGGCTCGCTAGTAGTTCAGTAAAATTAGTTACAGGGATGTATTTTAAAGTATTTCTATTATGACATTGATACCTGGAAAATAGTGGCATGGAATAATTTTGTGTTGAAGAGACACGTATAAAGGCACTTCGTGGTGTGACATTGTTTGTTGTCTTTGCTGCATCGAAACCTTAATAATCATTAACCTAAAGAACGGCATCACAGCACTAAGTGCCTTGCAAGGTGTGTGTGCCTCTTTTCTTTTTTTTTCACAACAGAAGGAAATTTCACTGGTTGCTCTATGAGCCACACCACGGATTGTAAAACATTTATTTGCAAACTACTGCTCGTTTACATGTTTAAAGACAAATACTTAGCACATTAACTCATTCGTAAGCTAATCAGATGTTTGAAGCACTTCTGAACACTTCTGTACTTATAAATCCGACTCTTTATGAATCAGAGGATTTTATTAGTTGACCATAATGGGCTAGTTCTTCATTCGTCGAAATGTCTATGTTGACAGGATCATGTTTCCTGTCAACGGTGTATTTTCACAGGGCGTGCTGGATCTATGACATTTTCCTACCGGGACACCCCTCCTGTATCACCCCCCACCAATCCGGCACTCAACGTCCCTATTTTTGGTTCCTTGGCGCCTCGTATCCCACCTCATCCTCTTTTTTTTTTTTTTTTTTTTTTTTTTTTTTTTTTACCGCCAAAGTCATTCGATGCAATTTTCAAAAGTTCATGAAAAAATCGACTTCGATATTTGGAAACATATTAAAATACCTGTTATAGTGCCAGTCGAAAATAAAGTCCAAATAATTGCTTTCTGATATTACTGTATTGCCCAAAAATGTAATTTGCGTTATTTTACAGTCTATTTTTTACTTGAAACCACCATGCTTAACAACCTTTTACAAAAATAGAAAATTAAAAATAAACGAAAATGCATTCGTTTTTCATTAAAAAATAACGTCAATATATGTGTTAATTAATAGATATTTGATTAAATTTATATTGATAAAGATAATATGTGAGGTTTACAGGAAAAATCCTTGAGTTTCTTACTTAGAAATTCAAAGTCAGTGATTCAGTAACACATTCTGGAAGACGAAAGTAGCGTGAAACATTATACACTACTTCGGACAATAAATCAGAGGACGGGATCAATTTACATACAATCACGTTGGCATTAAAGCGCACCATCCAAAGTGAAACGTTAGAACTGGGCAGAGTGCGGTCGATTATGATTTTAGAGATCAGACGGGGTCTGCGCTGATGTTATGCAACGGTATTGTTGCGTTAACAATAATTATTTCTCCAAAAGGGGGAGGAGGAGGCAAAAAGCATGCAATAAGGAGCAATTTAGATGAAAACTCGCAATGATTGGTAAACGTAGTATACCTCCAATGTTAAATGTGGACACAAGAACAATGGCGTATTGTTCTTCGAACAGCTTCGCAAAACACACAAGTAAAAAGTCGCTAAAAATACAAGAGTAAGTGGAAAACTACGTAGTAGAATAAAGACAGCAGTGAAACCCGGTATAGTTAAAAGTTGGCTATGCCTTTAGATTTTACGTATTTTCTGTCAATTGCTTTCGTTTACTGTAGTGTTTGATGATACTATGCACAATTAAAATTAACTTATATTTGCCCTTTTTCTCCTACTTTTAGCAGCATAAGTGTCGTTGTAGGGAAAGGTTGCATATTATTGTAGAAATCAGAATTTATAAACACGTCTTAAACTACCGTGAGAAAAACATAATTTTCACAGTTTCAATGACAAATCGCAAAATACCTGCATGTTAAAAATGTGACATCGGACGACTGAAATATTTCTATTTCACCTGTACATCTTTCCAGGAATACACAGACGGTCATTATTATCCTCTTAGTCAGAAAATGGGTAAATGCTAATTTATGTCGTCATAGTTAATATAGTTATACCATGATTCTAAGAGCAATTTACAGCAAGTTTGTTGAAGATTTGTATGATGGAAGTATCTTGGAGCCGTTTTTCTACTTTTCCTCTCTTTTTCATTAATTGTCGTAAGTAGAAGTATGTACAACTTTAAACGTATCTATACGTAAGAGTACACACGCACGATTTCTGTCGTACCAGTGTATATCGAAATAGATTATCTGTGTAGAATCAGAAAAGCTGACACGTGCTGAGATGAATCAAAAAAGTCTAGTAACTTTCACAGAGAACCAGCAATTAAATACCTATCTTTACATAAAAGTTCGTGCAACATATTGTCGAAATATACACACACGGATAATACCATTATTCGTTGCCAATAATGTGCAATTCACTTGTAGGCTGAAAGAAGAAAAGTACTCGCCGTGTTTAGTGCAATTTCGAGGATTTCCTTCCAATCATCGTCATACTCGCCTTCTCCAACCTTTTTTTTTTTTAATAGTATATATAAGAGTTGCGAATCCTTCATTAACTTCTCGAAGACGTTGGGTTGATATATGTTTCTAAGTTATCTGCTAAATAATTAGGCAGAGCCTCTTAAACTCCATTGCTGTATCGGTGATAATTACCCTACAGCTAGCGTATAACTCTGTACTTGAGCGTACTTTGATGTCAACCAAAACAAGCATATCATAATTTCTATAACATCAAAATAAACAAGGGAAAGTCAATGAATGTTATTTTAAAGATAGATTAAGAATATAGATAAAGAATACCCCTGAAACTGCGCATCCGTAATTTTTACGTCAGTCTACTGACACACAAATGTTTTACAATAAAGGTTACACTACAATGGTGTGTAGAGATACACTAATGACGTTTCTCTTGACGTAGATTGTATGAAAAATGAAGATTTCAACCACTCAAGAACTGACAGTTACTGTGAATACTGTACAGTATTCATGTGTAGCCTAATAAAGAACGTGTGATTCAAGTTGCTGAGGTTATGCAAGATGTTTAATGGCACAAAGGAGCTGATGTGTGACAATATATGACAGAAGTATGTGAATTTTTATTGAATTGTTACGGTGAGGAAGGATTTATTGCTTTTTCCTCGTAAAGGCAGAGCATATATAAGACCTTTACGTGCGTTTTCTGTTTACTGAATCATCGCGATCCTACAGTTACATGTCAGGTGTTCCGGTCAAATACCACAAAGTAGGTGATTGTGAGTAAATTGAAAGTATTATTGCCAAATGGATATTTCTTCATTACTCTTCTGTATTTATTTGTATCTTTCAGAAAATTCGTTTGATCCAAGCACATTTGTCGCCCAAGAGCGACAATAATTACTTTAGTGTTCATTTTCGAAAAATCAAGACATGCGCCACATCATTTAGGAAATTCACCGAAGCCAGAAATAGAATCGCCGTCTTTACAAGGCACGAGGTAAAGGCAACGTTCTTTGCATGCCGTTTTGGGCATCAAAAAACATTGACAACTGAAGAAAATAAACAGATACACACCTACATAAAAATAACCAATCTAAATTTTAAAGAGTTCCTTTTCTTATGTAGCAAATTTAATTTGAAACAAAATCTCAGCCTAAGTTGAAAGCACAATTACGAAATTTAAATTGGTTAAGTACAGTGGCTTAAAAATTTACCATCATATTTTGCATTATACTTCGTACCTACTGATATGTAATAAGGTCAAATATTTTGAAATAAATTATTAACTAATTAATTCCATGCAACAATGCAATTGTAATTAAGACAAACCATCAATGTTTTGTAAAATTTCACAGCTGTCGATGTCGTGTATTTGATTGTTCGAATTATGGTAGCAGGGAGAATGAAGTCTAATACTGATACAGTTATAGCTGTTTTAATTTAGTATGAAAGATACGATAAAGTCAAAGTATTCGTTACATAACGAAACCTAGTAACCAGTTAAAGAAAATGGTATTTTCCGTTTTGCTGCACATGTGTTGATGTAAAGACACTTCATACTACAGTTTCGCTATTGTCATAAAGATATTACTACGCACATTCATTTATATTCGCCCATTTTGTACTACAAACGACAAAAGGGATGCTATACAGAATACCAACATTGTCTGACAAGTTAGAAACACTAGATTTATCTTAAAGGACTGAGTCAAGAATGTAAAGGCCACAATTTCAATGCGTAGTAATATAGTCTCTGATGTAATTCAATTGGTGAAATCTGCTAAAGATATCTGTAAAATTTCATTCAGCGAAAAATCTGTCGTTAAAAACTTTCTTTGCCAGAATATATATAAGGACAGAAACACATTTTCCTCTGAAATATGTCTCCGTTGTGTGACATCCTCTTTCCTCTACAACACTATTTTCAATGTATATTTTAACTAGACTTGTCGTGACATTTAGATTTATTTTCCGTAAGGCAAAGTAGTTAATGAATAATGAGTCGCGATGCATTCAGAGATTGGAGGTAACGTCTCCGGAAACTTCTGCAAATTTTAAGCGCTTCCAGAACCTTTGTGATATTTTATGAAGTGGAATTTAAGTGTACGGAATTAGCAAAGCCGAAATAAGTGACATCTGGACCCTAACGTAATATTTTCTTCTATATTAACGGGACCAAGTTTCAACCTACAATCCGGTAAATCAAATTGCTGCATGAACTGTAACTCAAAGAACTCGTCAATGTGACTTCCCAAACATATTTTCCTTACTAGTGTAGAAACAAATGCCTACCGAAAACGTAAGATGACCACCATATCTTTATCAGAGACAGCTGTGAATACCAAATTCAGTTTCTCTTATGGCAAGTAAAGCGTTATTTTCTGCTTCGAACAGTGAAACAGCTTTGTCAACACATTTTCTGCTGGAATAGTCCGTTTGTCATTCCACTACGCAACAGTAACATATCTGTTCCTGGGTTTCCGAATCCGCTCGAAAAAACTATGTACGGCTATATAACGTTTCCCTGAATTTCGTGTTCGTCGAAAGTCGAGTGTCCTTTTTTTTATTTTCTCCGTAGCATTATTGCTCTTTTGTTACAGTTCTGCATTTCGCAAACAAAATACTGTGAAGTCCTATCTCTGACGATATAAAACTGATTTCTGTGCGTTTTTGTCAGTTTGTACAATCTGCAGACTGTTTTGAAACAGGAGAGCGACAGTTTTTTCTTTTCTTTTTCTTTCTTCTAAATATGAAGAACATAGTTCCTAAGTAAACAAATAAATACACACATATATATGCCAGTCACGTAAAATTAAATGGTACTAGACCTAAAAATAAAAATAAAAAGCACAGCAAATATTTTTATATAAAACACTTTTTTAGTGTCATAGTTGCAGATGATAAACTGTCAAAGAGGATCTACGTAGATAATGTAGGAAAACTGTAACGTGTTCAACATGTAAAAACGAGATATATATACATGTATATAAATTTTTGTATAAATTGATAATTAACAGTAGGAATTTATAATAAATAACGTGTAGAAACTAAAATATTTCTGTTGTTCAATTTAAATCAATAAAAAGACTCAATGAAGATGCTGAAACTGTAGCGAAACATGTATGGGTATGAAAATAAAAACCAGGGTTTTACTCAAGTCAGATCCTCAAAGAGAAGAAACGAAAACAGAAATTCTCAACGCACTGGTGTTGTTATCTTTTATCTATGTAATTAAATTTTTGTATGAGTATTTGAGTAACTGTATTGTTCACGTGATCAAGTCAGCCGAACGCGTCTACCTCACCTCCCAATATTGTAATTTGGAAGCCAATCTCGACCTCAATACATACGATATAAAAACACAAAATACGCTAATTGGTAGCAAAACGTCTCCGCACATCACATACACACAGGTGACCGATATGACTTCCCTTCCTTGTGTTAACTGACGACAGCAAAATCATCTAGGCATGAGCCCACAAAGTTCATATTCAGACGTCTGTTCAAGTCCATATACATTTGTTAAAGTTTAGACGTGAATTCTATTCTTAACAGCACCTTGTTGTGCTATGTTCATGGGATGGTGTTGACCTACAGTAAAAAAATAAAAACAATAAAAATGATTGATATGACGTATTTCAACATTGACGGTTAGGTAAATCAGTCATCTCTTGTGCACTGTATGGCGGTACCGTCACAAGCACATTTCATCACAAGACGCTGTTAATAATTCAGGTGTAAACAGTAACAAATGTTTTTGGACTTCAATAGACGCCTGAAGATGAACTTGTAGGTTCGAAACCGGTAGTAGTCTTATTTTATAAAAAAATAACATTATCAATATTGACAGTGTGCTGTTTTCTGCATTGCAACAACCAGCCTATACTTTGTACACAGCCATTACCTAAATACGTTACTTTTCGATAACATAGCATTAAGCTTAAGACTATTCACACATTAACATAATGAACCCAAGCACACAACAATACAAATAATCCATTTCATTGAAAAAGGATACAAAACTGATCTGATACTAGAAAGAATTACACCAGAATATGTCAAAAATCGCAATATCTTCAGAACCAAAATTGACAAACGTAAACTGACAAAGAGAAAAAACGAAAGAATGGATCAACTTGGTCTGACAATGTCAAGATCTGGTTTTATATTTCTTAGTTGAGGAATTTTATTTTAGTACGAGGCACAACACAAACATCTTTCTGTCAAAAAGCAACTTTATTTTTGTAACCACTGTTTGTTTGTTTGTTTTTTTTTTCCACAGCAAATAGCTCACACTACCAACATAACACAACAAATATAGTAATGCCAACTGTGGCTTTCATTAAAAAGAAACATATTGTCTTTGATTACTGATCTTTGTCTTTAAATATCAACAGACAAAACTAGCGGGAAGGGAATGAAAGAATTGTGGACATAACGTAAGGCAACGTAGTCGCAAAAGTTTCTTTATTGTTGCAAATTATATTTCGGTCAATGTGTGACCGTTATCAATGCTTAAACTGTAGATTAAAACACACTTTTTTTTTTAATCTTTACCTTGAAAATTACGTTCAGACATGAAGCCGGCTGCGGTGGCCGAGGGAACTGAGGCGCTCCAGTCACGGACTGCACGGCCACTACGGTCGGGGGTTCAAATCCCCCCTCGGGCATGGATATTTGTGCCGTCCTTAGCATAAGGTAGTTGATAAGTAGTTTGTAAGTTTAGGGACTGATGACCCCGTAGTTAAGTCCCATAAGCTTCACAAACATTTGAACATTTTGAACAGACATGAGGACTGAAGACATCTATGTGTTTTAATTCACGTTTAAAGCATTGATTACGGGCACATAGTGACCGAAATGAAGACCTTCCACAATAAAGCAATGTCTGCGACTGATTGTTGTTCATCTTATATATATTTAAGACTATCGTTGAGCACTAACATTCCAACATGGAATCAAATTTGATAATAGAAAACTTATGAAATGATGGAAACAGTAGTCGGGCGTAACAAACACAACAGAAAAGAGATATTTAGATTCTGTCGGGCTCCGTTCTGCGAGTTTGAGTTTCGGGCCCAACAGTATACAAGCGGCCATTCGATTTCCTTCCGGTGATGCACGACGTAGCATCTCTGACCTGCAGCTGGACGCAAACTGCATGGTTGGTGGGAGGGGAGGAGGTGGAGGGTGGGTAGTGCCTAAAGAACGGAGCTGGCTGCGCGCTGGAAAAATAAAGAATGGCGCCCAAGCGGATTTCTGCGGGCAAATATTTACCTGTCCTGATGGAAAGAAAACAAGTAAAAAAGATACTCCATCACGGGCTCCGAAAGGCAGCAGCCGCCCCGTCTGTTTTCCCAGTTAATGAAAAAAGGTAACAATGTAAGGGAGTTTGCGCGACGTGCATTATAAAGTCGCCCACAATTAGCGAGCCGGCGCGGCGTCCCCATTGTGGCGGGAAAGTCTGGCGGCGCGTCTTTAAGAACGCCAAGATGTCTCCGCGCCCGGCCGCAGCGCGGCAGCACCAGTCAGGTCGCGGCGGCCAAGCAGCGCTACGGCGGAAGACGGGAACAACGCCTCGGAAGGCGGGGACGGCACTGCACTCGCAGGGATTAAGGCCGACGTGCGTCACCCGTTCAGCCAGCGTTGTTGACGCGACGCTTACCGTCGAGAAATGTCACTTTTGCTTCTCAGTTGCAGACAAATAACTGGGAAAGGCTGGGAGTCAACGGAAAGGTGAAGCGGTGTTATAATGTTCCGGATTCTCGCGCTTGCTAATGTACAAAATGTTGCCAATATCGCTGTTTTATTGTCTGGATGACTAGTTTCAGTAATACACGGTTACCATTATCGGACCATCTATTTCAGATACAAACATTTTTTCACAATCAGCGAAAGCCCTTGTATATTTTCCTATGAATGACGACCACGAGAAGTTCGTAATATCACTTGGTTCATGAAACCTTCCATTATGTGGACAAGCGACCATACGTTGGCATGCATGAATATTTTTTTGAAAAGTCTCGGTCACAGTATGCTTTATTTCACATGGCGCGTTTCGAGTACATCATCATCAGATCTGTGGTATAAAAGAAGAAAATTACATTTTAGATGTTTAAAGCACGTAATTACAATATCTACAAGGAGTACAAACCATATTAATACATATATGCTTACAAAAAAATTTAAAAAACGATGGGAATTACAACCATCATAGTATAGATGCTTGATTAAAACTTAAAACACCATTTTGGACGTCTAGTGACGGTGCTGGACTATACTCACATGCCCAATCGTGGTGAGAGGGGGAAACACCGTAACAAGTAAACTAGGCCCACTCACCACCAGATGGCACAGGGTTAACATTAAAAGGTACCTGAATAAAGCTACACATACATCATCTATCAACAGTCGTAGATTATTCTACAATAATACCTTGTAATATATGGTGAGCAGCTATATGACTGTCACGTCACAATGGTCTAGCTTGCGTACTTTTTGACATTTTCGTGTGGTTTGCGCTGTATTTAGCAACGCCCATCCCATCCTTTGGCCTTCCCATGCCTCCCTTGTCGTACGCCCTATCCCATTAGTATTTTTAATGTACTTAAATGGGTGTCTTATATATTTTTATAGGACTGAACACATTTTGTAGCCATATTTTCACAGTTTCTATGATTGCACACAGTGCAGAGTACGCAAAATGATGAATGTGTAGTTTTATTCAAGTAACTTTTAATGTTAACCCTGCGCCACAACCGTAAGTGATGTCACTTATGGTTGTGATGTATATCAGTTATGGTTGTGCTGTTGAAGAACTGGGAACTAAGCATACAAGCACTAATAGCTGCATTAATGTGGCAGCATATTACGAACTTCTTGTGATTGCCCTTGATGGGAAAATATACAAGGGCGTTCGCTAATTGTGAAAAATGTTTGTCTCTGAAACAGATGATCCGACGATGGTAACTGTGTATTACCGAAACTAGTCATCCAGGCAATAGAATAGCGATTTTGGTAATATTTGGTACTGGTTACTTAAGATCGCCCCTTAAAACATGATGAAATTAATAGCAACTTAAATATACAAACAATATAATACGAAACATTGTATCTATGTTAACGATATTCCTACTGTCCGGGGGGTTCATATAGCCTAATTGGCTGACGATACAGCCTTCATCACCCGTGGAAGACGTATCCTGACCAACATACAAGGCCTGGAAGACCAGCTCGATGTGACTGCGGATTGGTGCACAACTAACAGAGTTAAACAAAACCCAGCAAGGGCGACAGCTGTATACCTTATTAACATGTAGGCCACGTGGGTATCGGATTTTGGAATTTTTTTATATTTGTGGTACGTGATATCCATAACTCAAAAAACCATGAGCCAAAGCCATTCGACGCAACTAAGTTCTCGAAATATCGACTTTGAAGTTTTGCAAGTACACGTAAGTACCAATAATTAAAAGAATTGTAGCACGTGGCGGTGCGGCGGAGGTGGTAGCGTTCTGAGCTTGCAGTCATAGGCTCGGTATTTCGAATCCCGCCACGCCAGACTTTTTTCCGAATACGTACACAATTTTGATATGTAATACTAATTTTTACGAAAAATGATGCACATATTTTTGTTTATTTGTAATTTTCAGTATTCTATAAAAGGTTGTTAAAAATGATGGGCCGGCCGCTGTGGCCGAGGGGACTGAGGCGCTTCAGTCACGGTCTACACGGCCACTACGGTCGGGGGTTCGAATCCCCCCTAGGGCATGGATATTTGCGCCGTCCTTAGTCTTAGTTAGTTCATAAGTGGTTTATAAGTTTAGGGACTGATGACCCCGTAGTTAAGTCCCATAAGCTATACAAACATTTGAACGTTTTGAACAAAAATGATGGTTTCAATAAAAAACATGTTACATTTTTTTTACAGTGTTGCCTTCATTAGTACGTGACGACAGTTGTCTTTGCTCGTTCATTTTGTGAAGAGCTACGACGCTGTTTGTGGAAAGTCATCTCCTTAGCTACTAATAGCTTTCCAAGCAGCTAACCTACTGAACCATCGTTTTGGGTGACGATAAGGTGTTCACCTCGTCTACAAACACATAAATAAAAACTAACACAACACGTGGAATTATAGACCCAAAATATTTTACATAACTGGATTCGAAATAGTGTACATTTGTTTATATACTCCATAAAGTACACATTTTAGAACATAGAAAAATTACGAATAAACCGAAATACCTCCTTTTTCGTAAAAGTTATCATTAGATATGAAAATTATGTAAGTATTGGAACAATGAAAAAGAAAACTGCCACGACACGATTCGAATCCCCTACTC
This sequence comes from Locusta migratoria, assembly GCA_026315105.1. Lineage (NCBI taxonomy): Eukaryota > Metazoa > Arthropoda > Insecta > Orthoptera > Acrididae > Locusta > Locusta migratoria. Next base: position 559,462,738 of record CM048746.1, read on the forward strand.
TATGATTGTAATGCCAAAACACAACCACCTGAGCTACACCGACTGCTTCAATTATTGGTACTCACATGTACTTGCAAAACTTCAAAATCGAGAGTTGCGTCAAATAACTTTGGCTAATTGCTATTTAAGTTCTGAACTTCGCGTACCATATATATTAAAAATTTCAAATATCCGATACCCATATGGTCTCCTTGTAAGAAACAGCCAACTACCTTGAAACTCCATGGACAGGATATTTCTTGGGCATCAACGGTGACCTACTTAGGGGTCACCCTAGATAAGAAGTTTTTCTTCCACAAGCATGTCGAATCACTTAGGAATAAAATATGTGCAATCGCAAAGAAGCTTCTACCGTTCTTCAAAAGCACAGAATTCAGCATTACAGGGAAAGTACGAGTTACATAGGCGCAATCCAATCGAAAGTGTTATGTGGCAGCCCAGTATTGGGATTAGCTAGTCCGTCACAAATGATTCAAATGTTTGTTAAGTTTAAGAGACTTAACTGCGGGGTCATCAGGCCCTAAACTTACAATCTACTTTATGAACTACCTTATACTAAAGACGACACAAACATTGTCGGCCGCGGTGGCCGAGGAGACTGAGGCGCTTCAGTCACGGTCTGCACAGCCACTACGGTCGGGGGTTCGAATCCCCCCTCGGGCATGGATATTTGTGCCGTCTTTAGTATAAGGTAGTTTATAAGTAGTTTGTAAGTTTAGGGACTGATGACCCCGTAGTTAAGTCCCATAAGCTTAACAAACATTTGAACATTTGACACAAACATTCATGCCCGAGGGGGATTCGAACCTCCGACGGGGAACGGCCTCGCACTTCGGAGCATAGCGCCCCTAAGCTCTTGGTTACTCCGCCGCGGCCGTCAGAAATGAAACGCCTACAAGTAATACAAAATATGGAACAGATGGATACTGCATGCCAGAAGATACACCCGGATAGTAGACTTACATGCTGAATTACAGATAGACACAATAGTTGAAACAGGAAACGTTCCACAAAAGCTACACACCACGGTAGACAATTTACGAAATACCTTCCGCCACATTGGAACACTCGGAAGGACACTACTACTGCCGGGCATTGATACTAAGTACCACGATCCTTCGTACAATAACGTCAAAACACAAATACCAGGTGGAGGTACCTTAGGGACCAATATACGTTAACTTCAAAAGTTTACAAATAAAGTGAAGCCATACTATCCAGACTACTACCTTCATCTTGAGGTGTGGATCGCCGATGATAATGGAACTTCATTTACGGAGCACCAATAAATAAAATTAAAAAATAAAAACTAATGAGGAGGTACTTAACCGAATCGGGGAGAAAAGGAGTTTCTGCCATATCCTTACTAAGAGAAGGGATAGATTGGTGGGACACATTCTGAGACATCAAGGAATTGTCAACTTAGCATTAGAAGGAAGCGTGTGTGGTAAAAATCGTAGAGGAAGGCCGAGGGACGAATATAGTAAGCAGATTCAAAAGGATGTAGGTTGCCGAACGTATTGTCAGATGAAGAGACTTGCACAGGACAGGGTGGCGTGGAGAGCTGCATCAAACCAGTCTGCGGACTGAAGACCACAACAACAACAACAACAATATTAAAAATTGTATGCAATGAAAGCAACGTAATATTTATTTGGTAGCATCGAAATATATACATTGACCTCTTGCTTCTCTAAAAATAATTTCAGCCTATTATATTTGATGCATTTAGCACACACTCTTGCTCTTGTTCCGAGGAAGTAACCATACAATGGCGTATCAAATGAGGAGGGGGGGCAGTCCCCCTCCCCCACTTGGATATTTGGAGGGGCAAGACTAAAGCATCTTCTAACAACTACTACATTCTGTCGTCTCCTTTCGTCCTATTTTTCAGTCTGTGACAGCTAATAGGGGACCACATCTGTACTGATGTGAAGCTTAAAGTCGCTATTATATATCAATGAGACGCAAGCGCAACTAGAGAGTCATCCTTTGTTTTATTTTCATTCTTTTTATTTTATTTTTTTTTTTTTCTAGAAAACGGAAAGGAACACCTCAGCTAAATGAAAGTTCCATTACTTGATCCTTTCCCCAGCCGATGTCCTGGAATCGCTAAGACGAAGTCAGTAAATAAGTTTTCTTGCCCCCCTCCCCCTTCTAAAATATAGTTGGTACGCCACTGAAGCCATGCGTCAATCCAGTGAACCAGAAAAAGCGGAAAGAATTTGCTAATGAGCATGTGATGAAACCATTAGAATTCTGGGACCCCCGTTCTCTTAAGGTGTGGAGGCTTTCAAATACAGAATGGGATACAGTATGGGACCCTAAGAACATGGTAGCTACAGTAAAACATGGAAACATTAGTGTGATGGTGTAGGGCTGTATAGCTTCATCTGGCGTTGCAGAACTGGTGTTCGTAGATGGAATCACGGTCAAGTTTGAATACGAGAGAAACCTTGAAAACAATCAGGAGTGCAGAGTGGTTGAAATTAGGAAATGATTATTACTTCCAGCAGGACAATGACCCAAAGCATACTGCTGAAACTGTAAGGCCTTGGATAGTGCATAACATTCTTCACATGCTAAGGACACTGCCGCAATCAGCAGATTTAAATCCTTTTGAGAACATCTGGAACGAACGTGAGGAGCGTATGAGGAAACATCACAAGTAAATATGATCTGAGAGAACTTCTTTAAACAGACTCGAGAAATATCGTCTCTGCGCTCACCAAAAAACATACACAGACAATGCCCAAACGACTCGCGGCAGTAATTTAAAGAAAGGGTTGAAAAATAAATACTAGCTGTTTTCTGTTCGAAAACTTACATCCAGTTGCAGACCGACATTTATTTTATTTCTTTCTTGTAGTTAAAATACGTTTGTGTTGCATTTCATAAGTTTATATGTTTAATTGAAGACCGAAGTTTATTTTGTACCAGTTGTTTTACTCCAAAATGCTATAAAATGATGTAATTCAGAAAAATGATTATGTTCGAATATTTATGTCGGTCTCTGTAATTCAACAGCTGAGTACAAATTTTCACCGGAATATCTGCTAGATTTTGAGAGAAGCGTTGAGGACTAATGTATCGATTTATGACAGATAATGCTAATCTGAAAACTAATAAGTTAAAAGTTACAAGCCATAATGTCGTTTGGTGTGTAGAAACGTGCTAACAGATGCAACGGTGACCATTACTGTCTTCTTCTCTTTCTTACGCCATTGTCCCTCTTGCTCGAGGTGGGCGTGATAGATTTCGCATGGTAATTTAAGAGGTGGCCAGATGCCTTTCCACTCGTCATCACATTAAAAACCGGAAGGAAATATGTGTAAACTAACTATTTCCGATAGTATTTTATACTGTCAAGCCAGCCGCGGTGGCCGAGGAGACTGAGGCGCGTCAGTCACGGTCTACACGGCCACTACGGTCGCGGTTTCGATCTCCCCCCCCCTTCCCCTGGTCCTAGGATTATTATCTGTCACTTTCAACTTCTTTCCCCTCTGGCAGTGTTGCTGATGTGAAAAATACCGAGTAGCACCGTGGTTCGGAACCCATGTTAAACTGTAGTTCCCCCTATAGCTGGCTGGGTAAGTCAGTTCAAAAGTCGGAGGAAAGCAACGGCATACCACCTCCACACAGGCTCATGCCTGTGACTGTGGTGTTCAAACCAATCTTCGCATTGTTGACTGCTTTACCTTAACTTACTGTGGATCGAATGTTTAATGTTTGCCAACATAGTAATCTGATCAACAGTCTCATTGCCGAAAGTGTATTATAGAGGGAAAACTTTCCATTGTCATTACCGGGCCGTACTTATCTGCTAGGATATATCAGTAAGTAAAGGCAATTTTCCTTTTGTTCCTCGTTGCTCTTCTTGTGAGTTAGCTGTGTTGGTTTGGTGAATACCTCAAACTGTTGTGATTTTAACCGTAGACAAGATACAAAGGAGTTTTCGACGCTAGCTGACAGTAGGCACTGAATTAAATAAAACAGGAAAGTTGAGAATTTGTGCCCACACGAGATTCGAACCCGGTTCCACCCACTTACTAGGCAGTCACGCTGACTACTGTACCCTTGGAACCCAGTGATTCCGCACCCGTGCGAGCTATTCTAGCACGCCTCACGTCAGATTAAAATTCTCAACTTATCCACTAAAATAATGTTCAAATGTTTGTTAAGCTTAAGGAACTTAACTACGGGGTTATCAGTCCCTAAACTTACAAACTACTTATGAACTACTTACGAACTAGGACGGCACAAATATCCATGCCCGAGGGGGGGATTCGAACCCCCGACCGTAGTGGCCGTTCAGACCGTGACTGAAGCGCCTCAGTCTCCTCGGCCATCGCGGCCGGCTCAACTTATCCACTCTACTGACGAAGTGCTGGTGCCTAAACAGTCAGCCCGTGCGGCATATCGCCCAATAGCGTAAGAGATCGGGTACAGTGTGTGCATCCGTACTGCAGAAAAACTCATTGACAGTATTCGCCTTATGTAGTGATGGATAAGTTGAAAATTTGTGTCTGAGGGAAGCCGTGCTAAGGTATCTCGAACAGTACTGGTGACAACTGTGTCCAACTGGCACAGTGGTCAGTGCAACCGCCTCAAAGGCAGGAGAACCCGGACTCCAATCGTGTCTGGGCACAATTTTCATCTTTCACCGTTTATTTAATTCAGTGCCTACTGGCAGTTAATATAAATCCCTTCATACACAGGTCAAAACCAATTGTGAATATGCTGAGATATCTAGGTTCTGGAGTATTGTCATCGGCAGAATGAAATAACATGATCCAATGTCTTTATGTCGGTTATACGGAGTCTACAACATTGCGGCAACTTAGTAGTGGTAATAACAGTTGCTGCAGAGAGGGATATTATTGAATTGTTTTCTCTAACAAACGAATTACACAAATATACAATCATTAGAATGAAACTTTCACTCTGCAGCGGAGTGTGCGCTGATAAGAAACTTCATGGCAGATTAAAACTGTGTGCCGGAACCGGGACTCGAACCTGGGACCTTTTCCTTTCGCGGGCAAGCGCTCTACCGACTGAGCTATCCCGACACGACTCACGATGCCGCCTCACAACTTTACTTCCGTCAGTACCTCGCCTCCTACTTTCCAAACTTCACAGAAGCTCTCCTGCGAACCTTGCAAGACTAGCACTCCTGGAAGAAATGATATGGTGGAGACATGGCTTAGCCACAGCCTAAGTAGGAGGCGAGGTACTGGCGGAAGTAAAGTTGTGAGGCGGCATCGTGAGTCGTTTCGAGATAGCTCAGTCGGTAGAGCGCTTGCCCGCGAAAGGCAAAGGTCCCAGGTTCGAGTCCCGGTTCCGGCACACAGTTTTAATCTGCTTTGAAGTTTCATACATTCATTACTACGCAATTTGCGAGAAGTTCCGACTTTAGCTGCTCTTCTTCAGGTGGTCTATCATATTTCAGAGTATGAAAATTTGTGCCGGACCTGGACTCGAACCCGGGTCTCCCGCTTGTCGAGTCCCTCTCCGGCACAATTTTTTATATGTTACAATATGATAGATCACCTGAAGAAGAGCAGCTAAAGTCAGAAATTCTCGCAAATTGCGAGAAATGTTTAACAATTATAGCTGCGGACCATCAGCAACGTCTGTTCCTTAGGAACAGACGTATCATGGTAAGAATTACACGAAGTACCAGCTGCTGCAAACTGTTTAGGTTGATACAGACTGACTTTCACTCTGCAACCAATTCCAATTCACCGAGACTTTATCTTTTTCCAATATTTTTCCTCGCTTGCGTCTGTTCTTGATGCTTTATATTTAACCCGCAGTCACAGATTTAATTTCTCGTCACTTCAGTGTCATTTTCTTCCGTCCCACAAATAGCATGCCATGCCGTAGAGTGTTGTGCAAAGCGCTGCTGAGAAATGGCGTCACATTTATTCGTAACGCTGGCATCGAACAGTGACAGCTCCTTTACTTGATATATAGGCTAATTACGGGCGCGTCTAGCTGACGTGCCTACGTCACCAACGGTGCTGTTACAATACTGGTCTGTTAAGTTGGCAGCCGATTCAATCACTGTTCAGAGTTCGATATGTATCTTTCACGATCTATTTACTCCCATATTCAGAGAGAATTTTCATTCTTCTGCGATGTAGGGAGTGATAGAATCTCTATCCTGCTCATGTTTGTGTTCTAAAAACTCAGTCGACTGACTTGAAATTTTGACGCCACATTGCACTTTTTCACGAAGAAGGTTTTTATGCTATCCTCTTCGTTGTAATGATCGGAGAGGTTACGGGAGGAGGTGAAAGGTCATGAAGTTCTCTACACCCGGATAGCCATAATTTATTCGCCCAATGTTTGATAATGAGGACAGTTAGTGACATGCAATAAGTGTTATGGAAACTTTTCCTGGCTGATGCCCCCATAATTATATGAAGAAAAATGTTTATCGCTCATTAGACGATGGCTGTTCACGAAGTATAGCTCCCGCACCAGGCATGCGGAGACCACTAACGGTATTTGCCTCACATTTTGCATTTGGCATTCACACATATCACAGATTATATCTGGAAAATTATATCGTTGTACAGTACACAGTTGAGGAGAAATGACGGCATAGGTTCTGTGAGCTGTGAAAAACTGTCAAATCTTGAAGGACAATTTAATTTATTCCTTCTTTGTTACTTAAACTAAGCCCACCCTATTCCGCAGTCAGTATCCGCCTATTTAATCATATCTTTTCCAATGAAAGGTGGCAACACTACACTTTATCTATGTCGGTTAGTTCACTTACAAAACTATATCACTGTACGACGATTGCTGCATCATGCTTGAGGGTTTAATTACTTCTTTACCACTTATTCTTTTCAACATACATTCCCCAGGCAGTGTACATATACCACTGAATGTACCTGCAGTATCGCTGTATGACATAAACACTTCCGGAAATACAAATTAGTACATCCTTTTAGAGCTTTCCATTTTGCTCAAGATTTATTGTTGAAACACTGGATCAATATCTTCCTGACAAATTAAAATTACGTGCCGGAACCCGTACTCGAACCTGAGACTTTTGTCTTTCGCGGGCAAGCGCTCTACCATTGATCTATCCCGACACGACTCACGGTCCAGCCTCACAACTTCAATTCTGCCAGTTCCTCGCCTCCTACTTTTCAAACTTCACAGAAGTTTTCCTGCGAACCATGCAAGACTAGCACTCTTGGAAGAAATGATGTGGTGGAAACATGGCTTAGCCACAGCCTAAGGGTTGTTTCCAGGATGAAACTATCACTCTGCAGCTGAGTGTGCGCTGATATGAAACTTCCTAGCATGTTAAAACCGCGTGCCGAAACCGGGACTCGAACCTGGGACCTTTGCTAGTCTTGCAAGGTTCGTAGGAAAACTTCTGTGAAGTTTGGAAAGTTGGAAACGCGGTACTGGCACAATTGAAGTTGTGAGGACGGACCGTGAGTCGTGTCGGGATAGATCGGTGGTAGAGCGCTTGGCCGCGAAAGGCAAATGTTCCAGGTTCGAGACCCGGTTCTGGCACACAATTTTAATATGCCCTGAAGTTCCATATCAGCTTTCACTCCGGTCCAGAGTGATAGTTTCATTCTGGACTGCATATGGAGTACATGAAATGATTACAGACCAATAGCTCAAGGAGTACTGAAGTAACAGGTGATGGTCTATACTAAAACTCCCATATTAGTACATGGCGTAGTCTCCACAGGTGGAAATGCAGTCGCTGACATACATACGATTATAAAGATGGCGATGACTGTTTTGAGATATATTACTGCCGCGGCAGAGCGGCGGGCGCATTGAGGCACTAAGCTGTAGTGTGAGAAGCCGTTCCCCGTCGGTGGTTCGAAACCCTCCACGGATGTTTGTATAGTCTTCAATATAAGTAGTTCATACGTAGTTTGTAAGTTTAGGGACTGATGACCCCGTAGTTAAGTCTCTTAAGCTTAACAAACATTGAACATTAGATACATTCCAGAATGAAACTTTCACTCTGCAGCGGAGTGTGCGCTGAAATGAAACTTCCTGGCAGATTAAAATTGTGTGCCGGAACCGATACTCGAACCTGGGACCTTTGCCTTTCGCGGGCAAGCGCACTACCGACTGTGCTATCCCGACACGACTCACGATGCCGCTTCACAACTTTACTTGCCCGCGAAAGGCAAAGGTCCCAGCGCACACTCCGCTGCAGAGTGAAAGTTTCATTCTGGAAACATCCCTTAGGCAATGGCTAAGCCATGTCTCCACCATATCCTTTCTTCCAGGAGTACTAGTCTTGCATGTTTCGCAGGAGAGCTTCTGTCAAGTTTGGAAAGTAGGAGGCGAGGTACTGGCGGAAGTAAAGTTGTGAGGCGGCATCGTGAGTCGTGTCGGGATAGCACAGTCGGTAGTGCGCTTGCGCGCTAAAGGCAAAGGTCCCAGGTTCGAGTCCCGGTTCCGGCACGCAATTTTAATCTGCCAGGAAGTTGCATTAGATATATTACTCCACAACCGATCGACTGCAAGTTCTGTGGATTGACGAGGGCTTGTTGAGTTTCAGGTACAGTATGTGGACCAGCATCATGCTATTGGGACGACATATCACTTATATGTTGCAATGATGGCAAAAGAACGGGTCTTACGAGATGCATTCACGTAAGAACGCCTTCCATTTCTTTGCTCACAACCTGTCATTTACATGTGGTTCGTCTGACAAGCGGACAAGCCGCAATGCAGGGTACAAGCTCATGGATGCATAACAGTGAGCCGTTCTACAGCGGCGGTTCCGGAGTCATCAGAGGACGCGACGAGCACCGCCAGAGAGCGCACTAAACCGGGACTATTTTCTTCCGCACAGTCACGTGAGACCAGCTGGAGACTGCCCCGTATCACTGCGTGTCGACTAAGTAGGGGGGCGCTGTGCAACACGACGGCAGTTCTCCGCCGACCGCCTATGAGAACCGTAGATGAGGGATCGCGACCGTAGCCTCCGGGAAAGAGTCCCTGCCGGCGACGCTGCGCCTCCCACAACGGAATACGTCGTCCGGCTCCGTCTCCCTGGCCGTTCTCCCAAGGCTGTCGTTATCTTCCTGGATAGTACCTAACTGGTGAAGAAGAAAACTTTTAGTTGATGTTTATTGCTTTTGCCTTAGTTTCAGAAGTATGTTTTGTTTCCAGAAGATTATTAGTTTGTCTTGGCAATCAACACAATTTCCGTATCAGGCAGTGTCTTTCAGTTATTATTTCCTGAGGCGAGATATAGCACTAATCACTGGTGAACTGTGAAACTTGTGTCACTTCTCGGTGTAATCTATCTACAGCTATAAACGTTTTCCACAACAAAGACGGCATAATTCTACGATTCCATGATTCAACATGTCTGCTTTGATCATTGGAAAATCGCAGGCGTAATTGTAGCATGGCTATCGAATATGCGATTTCGTAGAGCGTCATCCATAGTTGAAAGAAGCCAAAACTTGCTGGGAGCAGGTCAGGTGAGTAGGGAATTTTGACACGCAAAACCTGCAGCATAGCGTTCGGACGATGTCCTGCTGCATTGCCTTGTTGAAAGAGCATACTTTCACTTTTCCGTCCGCTTTTTCACACAAGGAGGGGAGGAAGTTCTAGTGCAAAAAATCTCTGTAGTATCCACCTGTCAGTGTTGCTGGAAGAACTGGCTATAGGTGTTTGTATTCGGTTGGCAACTGTTCGTGTTAACATTTCTAAGGTCTCACATCAGGTTATCCATGCTACTGGTGCCCTTATAATACGACGATCCTGGAGGAGGTTTGTACTGCTGAATGGGTTACCATCAAATATGCAAATATGCAATACTGGGAACCTTAGAGAAAGAAGTTGGGCAAGTGAAGAAAAGGAGGAATAAAAAGGATTTGGTAACACAGAATGTATTAGACAAAATGAATGAATGCAGAAAATGGAGCAATGACTCTTCAGAAGAAGGAAAGCGACAGTATAGAAAGCTGAGCCGGCCGCAGTGGCCGAGTGGTCTGCCGTGTGCCAGTCACGGTCTACACGGCCGCTGCGGTCGGGGGTTCGAATCCCCCCTCGGGCATGGATCTTTCTGACGTCTTTAGTATAAGCTAGTTCATAAGTAGTTTGTAGGTTTAGGAACTTATGACCCCGTAGTTAAGTCCCATAAGCTATACAAACGTTTGAACATTTTAAGAAAGCTGAACAATGAAATGAGGAGATCTACTGACAAAGCAAGTGAAGACTAGATGAAAAACATCGCGAGGAAGTAGAACAGTTGGAAAGACAAGGAAAAAGAGATGTAATGTACAGAGCTGCAAAGTAACAACAATGAAAGTACCACGAAAATTATCAAGCAAGGAAACTAAAGAAGCAGGGAAAGATAACAAAGAATACCAAAGAAAACAAAGATGTTTGGAAGGCATACATAGACGAGCTATATGATTCTGCAGCTCATCAGGAAGGTTTCATCTTAGAGGAGAAACAGACTCGATCTTACCCCTCCCAGCTTCCCTCCCATACTTTTTGTAAATAGCCTGGCAACTTCAATTTTGACAGAGTCCACTTCTTTACAAGTTGTTTCTTTTTAATATGTTTCAGCCTAGTTCTTATGTCTGTTACAAGCAAGTTGTGATCTGTATTAGCATCTGCTCCAGGGAAAGTTTTATACATCCTGATGCTGTATTTAAATCTTTGATTGGCTAAAATGTTATCTATTTGATACCTGGCTTTATTACCAGGGCTTTTCCAAGTATATGGTCTTGGTTTATTATTTTTGAACTACGTGTTGACATTCGAAAAGCCACAATTCTCACAAAACCATATTAATTTATCTCCTCTTTCATTCCGTTTTCCTAGTCAATAATTTCGAATAATATTTTCATGTCTACCTCCCCCTAACACACTCTTTCAATCTCTCATGATCACTGATCTTATTTGACTTTTCCCATTTTCCTCAAAAACCGCTTCAAACTGCTCATATATCTTGTCCAACTCTTCCTCGTCTGGTCCGACGTAGGTATGTACAGCTGAACCAGTAAGATGTCTACAAGGTCACTGCATAATTTCATTGCTATCACCCTGTCACTGACAGGCATTACCTTTGTTATGTTATTACCCAGATTCTTCTTGTACAATGTGCGTACTCCTCCTTCTTTGTGGTCCCCTCCCTCGTAAATCATCTTATATTCTCCAGAAACCACTTCTTCTTTTCCCATCGCACTACAACAAGTCCTAAAATTCTGAAGTAATATCTTTTCATCTCTTTCTTCAGATTATCTAGTTAACCTTTCTCATTCATTGTTCTTACATTCCACATTCCAATCCTTAGTCCAGAAACTTCTACCTTTTTCTTATTGAACCCCACACTAGACTGTTTTCCTGGGATAGTGCCCACCCGGAGATCCGATTGTGGGCATATTATTCGGGAATATTTCTTCACAGGAACAGCCATACGATGAAGGATTTTGTCCAGTGGGACTGTGGATACCACAAGGTTCTTTAATGCAGTGGTTTCCCCTTGCCTTCCGCATCCTATGCCGTTGATCTCCATAAGCTTTTTCCGCCTTTAAAAGTGATTTCTCATTTCAGGGACATGAGGGTACTCTCGGCTTTCGTCCGCTCATTCGTTCTCCAGGGACGCTGTTGGCACCTGGTGGAAGGCAACTGCTTATTATACCGGCAGTCGTTGTCAAGACGAAGACACAGCAATTGGGTTTACATATATAGATATTACAATGCGAAGTTGTAATAAAATTAAATGCACGAAAATTTTAAAAAGCACGGTTATATATCTTGTAAATTTGGAAAGAAGTGTGTAACGCGAAATAATTCAAGCATCAAGGAAATGTTCTAAATCTGAAAATAATTTAAAGTACCTCCTTAATCTTATGCAAGACTTTCGATTGGTAACCACTTAGGCACCTAACACATCCCTAATCTACACGTTATTCAACCAGGCAGTAGGTACCAACAGTTTAACGTGGAATTCGCACCTCGTGTCGTTTATGGGGGCTCCTCGCTTCACTGAGAGGAAAAGGCTAGGCTAAAACCCGCAATTATTGGATACTAAATAATATTTTGGTTAATAAGCGAGAGAAAAACTGGATCACAAGGCACATTTTTTGGCAAAATTTCATTTCCGAGTACATCACGTACAAACATATAAACATAGTGACACTGGGGAACCCGGAAATGCTTCGAATCTTTATATAACCATCCTACTCTCCTATCTGACCATCCCTTCCCTCATCTCTAAGCGTATTTGTTACCTCTTTCTTCTCTTAATCTTCTCGCTGTATTAGCTATCTCAAAACCCGGCATTGCTTGGGTATTTATTGATCCAGTATTCAGCTAGTCCATGTACTTCTCACTCCTTTCTCAGTTCATAACCTCCTATCCCTACCTACCACTGCCTCATACTCCTCCTCCTATGCACCTATACAACGCCCTAGTTTTGTCATTACCGCCCCCACTCTCCGCCTATCGTCGCCCATCCCGTCTCACTGTTCATACCCGCCATCCCCTGTATATGAAAAATTACAATACCAGAGAAATTCATGGTGTTCGATCAAACTGTGATTAAGTCTGGAATAAGGCACCCTCCGCAATGCACGATGCGAATTACAGTCTCTGACAACAAAGTTAGGTCAACAGTCCTGTAAAATTAAAAAAGATGAATTATGAACTACAGACACCTTACTGTCCTTCGAAATAGTCACATCCCGTAGCCCAGCACCGCTGAGCTCTCCGATGCAACTCTTAGAAACTTTGAAAGGAGTCTTCCTTCACGATGCTGTTCAAAAGCTTCGTCACGTTTCGTTGGATGTCAGAAATATCCTAAAATCTCTTTCCTGTCAAAGTGAGTTAGAAGAAATCTGGATGACTGAGATCCGGTGAGCATGGTGAATGTTGAAGCTGAATCACCCCGTTTTCTTATCAAGAACTGTCTGAAGAGATTGGCTTTGTGTGGGCAAACACTGTTGTGCAACTAGCAGTGAAGCAGTTCTTGTCACAGGCCGTCCCACCAACCTCGCAACATCGAGTCGTCCTGTCTGAAAGTCTGAGAAACCACCCATTTCCCACTATCATTTAGTGTTGCGTCTCAACGGTAACACGCAAAGAGTGATACCAGCTTGCAACAAAATGAACATCTACATTTACATGGGATACTCTGCAAATCACATTTAAGTGCCTGGCAGAGAGTTCATCGAACCACCGTTGTACTATTTATCTCCCATTCCATTCTCGAATAGTGCGCGGGAAGAAAGAACACCTGAATCTCTCCGTTCGAGATCTGATTTCTCGTATTTTATTCCTATGATCATTTCTACCTATTTAAGTGGGAGTTAACAATATATTTTCGCATTCGAAGGAGAATGTTGGCGACTGGAGTTTCGTAAGTAGCCCACGCCACAGCGATAAGCGCCGTTGTTGTAATGATTCCCATTCCAGATCCAGTATCATTTCCGTAACGCTGTCTCCTCTTTATCGTGACAATACGAAACGAGCTGCCCTTCTTTGGACTCTTTCGATGTCCTCCTTCAAACCCAACTGATAAGGATCCCACACTTGGCAGCAATACTCCAAAAATGGGCGGACAAGCGTAGTGTAAGCAGTCTCTTTAGTAGTTCTGTTCCATATTTTAAGGGTTCTGCTAATAAAACGCAGTTTCGGGTTCGCCTTTCCCATGACATTATCTACGTGTTCTTTCCAGTTTTAGTCTGAAGTAATAGTAATTCCTAGGTATTTTGTGGAGTTTACGGCCTTCACTTTTGATTGATTTATCTTGTAGACAAAGTTTAACGGATTTCCTTTCGTTCTCATGTGGAAGACTTCATACTTCCCATTATTTAGAGTCAATTGCCAATTTTTACACCATATTGATATCTTACTCAGATCGTTCTGCAGTTGGTTTTGATCATCAGATGATTTTACTAGACGGTAAACATCTGCAGACAACCTAAAAGAGCTACTTTGATTTTCTACCAAATCGTTTATGTAAGTAAGGAACAGCAGAGGACCAATAACACTACCCTGTGGAACGCCCGATATCACCTCTGTTTTAGTCGATGCTTTACTATCGATTACTACAAACAGTGTCCTCTCTGACAGGAAATCACCTATCCAGTCGCAAATTTGGGGTGATATACCATAGCAAAGCAATTTGATTAAAAGCCGTTTGTGAGGTACAGTGTCAAAAGCCATCTGGAAATCAAGAAATACGGAATCGATTTGCGAACCTTTGTCGATATCGGTCATCACTTCGTGTGAGTAAAGAGCTAGTTTTGTTTCGCATGAACGATATTTTCTAAATCCGTGTTGACCTTGGGTCAATAGATCATTCTGTTCGACATAATTCATAATATTTGAATACAGGATATGTTCCAAAAGCCTGCTGTAAATTGACGTCAATGAAATAGGCCTGTAGTTTAGTGGGTTACTTCTACTGTCTTTCTTGAATATAGGTGTGCGCTGTGCAACTTTCCAATCTTTTGCTACAGATCCTTCTTTGAGAGAGCGACTGTATATGGCTGTTAAGTAAGGAGATATCGCTACATCATATTCAGAGGGTTTTGAAACTGCGACCCTCCTGTTTCCAGTTGAGCGCTTTATCCCAAGACCACCGTCTTAATACTCACAATACCGTATTTCAAATTATCCTACTCCGGAATGACATTCTGAAAAAATACGGTAGTTGAGAAAGTGAGAAGTAAGTAAGCTGTGTAGCTATTAAATAGCTGTCAGCCCTAATGAAAGATGTCGTTATACAAAATTGACATATTGTGTATTCATGTGACAACAATATATTTACGCCATTAGTAACGCAACGTATGTTTAACCATTTTTAATTGTGAGTCTTAATAAAAGGGTGATGTATGTATGTAACTGTAGTGTGGACCAAATATTTGAACGCAAATCCATTTTATTGGAACAGTTTTTACGAAACGTTTCACAAAATGTGGCTTCATTTCAACTTTTAATTTATGTCCGTATTTCGATTTTGGAAATCTGGTCACCCTAGTCTAGAGGCGACCATATCGGTTTGGTCCAATACGTTTACAAAGATTTAAACTTACAAGGAGGCAATATGCATGTCGGATTTTAGAATTCCTTTATATATACGGCACGTAACGTTCATAACTTAAATAACAGTCAGCCAAAGCCTTTGGGCGCAGCTCTCAAAAATTTTCGAGAAAAACGACTTTGAAGTTTATCAAAGTAGACGTAAATATCAGTAATTATAACAACTGCACCATCTGTCGATGCAGCTCACATGGTACCGTTCTGAACTCACAATCATGGAGTCCGTCGTTCGAATCCCAAGGTGACAGATATTTATTTATTTCGTTTTCGAATTCAGTTACACACAACATTTTGGGATTTCCTGTCCCATGTATTCTATCAGTTTTTGTTTATGTATATGTAGACGAGCTAAAAAAAAAACCTTGTCGTCACGTAAAACGATGGCTGAGCAGGTTAGTTGCTTGGAAAGCCATTTGTAGATATGGAGATCACTTTCCAAAAGTTGTGTCATAGCTATTCACAAACTGAACAATGAAAGACTACCGTCGTCAACTAACAGTGAAGTCAACACTGTAAAAATGTAACTCATGTTTTTTTTTTAATTTATTTAAACCATAATTATTATCAACCTTCTTTGAAAATAAAGAAAATTACCATTAGATATTACAATTGTGTAAGTAATTGAACACAATAAAAAAAGAAAAAAAAAATCTGCCACGGCGGTATTTGAACCACCGCCCAATAATTATAACGCAAGAACGTTACCAGCTGAATTACAGAGACAGATACTGGTCATAGTTTAATGATTGGTACTTGAGCTTATTGCAAAACTTCATTATCGATTTTCTCGAGAATTCGTGAAACTTGTGTCAAATGGCTATGGCTGATTGTTATTTGAGTTCTGAACTTTGCGTATCATAAATGGCAAAAAATTCTAAAATTGTTATATAACACTAGCGCCTGCAGAAATCGAGTTCTGAACTTTGCGTATCATAAATGGCAAAAAATTCTAAAATTATTATATAACACTAGCGCCTGCAGAAAGCCAGCGACTAGTTACAGTGAGTCGATGTTCGGCCGCCGTGATGGCTACATCGCAAGAAGCCCCGGCCGGCGCTGTACTTTCGCCGTGGCACCAGCTCGGTGCTTTCTACGCCATTTATCTCTGGCGAAGGGGCAGCGGTATCTGTCTCGCGCTGGCCCGTCTTTTTATTCCCGTTATTCGGACCGGAGCTGCCATTAGAGAAATTTTTAATAGTGCCAATAAAAAGCTCTGCGGGCGGGCGCCTCGTGGCGGACGCCTGGACACGCCATCCATCAATCAGAGCTGGCCGGCTCTCATTAATAAGTGCCCTCCGTCGCTCTCGCCATCTCTCTCCTGCCCTGTCCTCCTTGATCGCCTCTCCCTCCTCCTCTTCCCACTCCTTCTCCATCCCTCTCTCTCCGTGTCGCGCAGTTCCTGTCCCACACGTCGTCGCATCTTTACGACTTGTTTGTGTCCACTCTACGCTACTATAACTAAAATGTAAAGAGCATATATCAGTGACAGCCCGAGTAGAAATATATGAATCAGAGGGGGTAGCGTCTAAATTTTCCCGAAGTACGAAATAAAAGACCTTCTTCACTTCCGATCTATCCTCCCCTTACCCCCTCCCCCCCCCCCTCGTCCCCTGTTCATCTCGGGGCACAGTTCCCTCCCCTCCGCATCGTCCTCTGGTGGTCTTCGCGCACCAGTATCTCTTCTCCCCCCCCCCACCCCCTACACCCGCCACTGTTAGCCCTCTGAGGAGTAAAAACGGCAGCGGACGAACGGAAGCTTAGGGCGACAAGAGGACGAAGGACGTACATATATTCCTGCCTCTCTCTCTCTCTCCACATCCACACACACACACACACACACACACACACACACATTCTTTATATTTCCGCGTCGCCTGATTTATGTTATATGACAGCTGCTTCAACCATTCCATATTTCATATATTAATCTGAGCAATGGTGGCGACGAAAGGGTGATACAGTTTATTTTTCGGCGTAGGTTTTGCAGAGTGGTAGGGGTGACGTGTGTGTGTGGCACAGAAGAGGTAGGGGGAGGAGTATACGGAGGGAGGGTGGGAGGGGGAAGGAGGGAAGGTTTATAACCGTAGTGGCTGCGGCCTGCGAGCGACGGAAATCATACATTCTGAGCGTCCGATGCCATAAATAAGACCGCTGCTGCACACACTCTAATGACGCAAGAAAACACATCAGCCATATTACGCCTTCTTTTCGGGACGGACAAACGATCTTCCGTGTTTTCCCAGCACTGTCGACTCTTTCTCATACTTTTTTTTTTCTCTCCCCTAGACTTTTTTCTTTTCTTTGAAATGCGAAGTGGCCGTCGGCGATGTGGCTTGTTTTCGTCGCTCCCATTTCGCGGTAGACACCCTCGCTCCCGTCAACTTGCGGGAAATTGTACCGTTACGCAGACCAATGATAAATTTGCAAAGCGTGCTTGTCATAAAACTGTTTGCTTGTATGGTGTAGGTCCATATCGGACGCTGTCATCAATTCGAGATGTAGAAAAGCATGGTCTCACACATAGTGATGGTTAGCTCCACACACTCTAATCAAGAAATGACTAGTAAAACCGCCGATTCAATAAAGAATCCATTTCCCATGAACTGAACTGCTTACCTTAACACTTTCAGACCTGATTTTTTTCTCTATCAAGGAAATTATTTTTAATGCTGTAATACACTCAAGTTAAATTTTCAATGATTTTAGAAGCAAGATTTATGCAATTATATGTACCCATTCTCATACTACAACACTGCGTATATTGAAAAACAAGGCTTTTTTTAAGGACTAAATTAATTAATTTTGTAGTACCAACTGTTGTACTAAATAAACTGATCATTCAATAACTACACTGCAAAATAACAACTTCTACTTTCAGTTATACAGTGGAATAAAAGCAACCGACAATTTCCGTGTTCTTTGAAGTTCGTAAACTGCTGCGCAGTGCAACAGTGGCTTCTTAATATTTTTATAGTGATCTTCCGCAGGTGTCAGTAATAGTGCATGATGAAATGATTGAACACTCAGGTGTCGTATACATGTTCTTCCCATTGAGAAAAAAATGCTTCTGAACCATATTACACACCGTAGAAGTTACGTACACATTTTTAGCCAGAGGGTCCGAAAGGGTTAAAAAATGAGTTAATATTCTGAATATTTAACTCTGTGCATGTAATTCATAAATAATTTATAAATGCATATCGTAGAATCGGTGCTGATCCCACAAAGAGTTTGAAAGAAAGACTTATAACCTCCTGAAGAAAAGTCCTTTCAAACAGGAGACCATCAAGAGTCTTAATTCTTAATGTGCTGTAGCACCTAGATTGTATGGCTTTCCTAAGGTCCACAAAGAGTACATTCCTTTGAGGATTATAGTATCTAACATTGGTGCTCCGACATATCGTGTAGCTAAACATCTTGCTTGTTTGTTGAGTCCAATAGTAGGAAGGTGTGAACACCACATTAAGAACTCGGTGAATTTCTTACGTCGATTGCAGGGATTACGTTGAATGACTGTGATATTTTAGTGAGTTTAGACGTTGTGTATCTCTTCAGTCGCGTTCCTCTGCCAGATTCGTTGCAGCTAATTCAGGTTAAGTTTGGTATCGAGTTAACAAATCTTTTTCGACATGTGTTGACTTCCACTTACTTTTTATTCAATGGTCAGTACTACGAACAAACTGATGGTTTTGCAATGGGAGGCCGGCCGCGGTGGCCGAGGGGACTGAAGCGCTTCAGTCACGGTCTGCACAGCCACTACGGTCGGGGGTTCGAATACCCCCTCGGGCATGGATATTTGTGCCGTCCTTAGTATTAGCTAGTTCATAAGTAGTTTGTAAGTTTAGGGACTGATGACCCCGTAGTTAAGTCCCATAAGCTATACAAACATTTGAAGCAATGGGAAGCCCGTTGTCACCTATTGTGGCTAATTTGTTTATGAGGAATTTCGAGGAAATTCATTGCGTTGCTCTCCACTGAGTGACTCCATATGTCATGTAGGCAAAAATGTAACACTGATGTCATGGGATAGTTACACAACGAATTCATCATCATTATTTAAGACCGATTATCCCTTTCAGCACTTACCCTTAAACATAACCCTTGTTATCTCCACTATCCCCTATGCAAAGCTAACATTGATGCCGCGTCTCGTGTGAAGCACGTTACTTCAAAATCCAAGTAGTTCCTTCTTGGTCTACTTCCTCTTACCCTCTAGTGCCGACTCATGAATCTCTTGGGTAACCTTGTTTCTCGCATGCGTGTAAAATAACCTAACAATCTAAGATGATCGCTCTAACTGCTTCATCGACGGTATCCATTCCCAATTCTTTTATTTCCTCATTATGAACACCCTCCTGGCACTGTTCCCATCTATTAGTACTTGCAACCATCCTTGCTACTTTCACATGTTTAGCGTCAACGTTATTTATAAGGTACCCTATATCCACCCAGCTTTCACTCCCATATTACAAAGTTTGTCGATAATGTGAATGGGGCACGGCTAACTTACTCTTTATGCTGACTTCCTTTCCTGCAGAAGAGAGTAGATCTTAGAGAAGCACTCAGTGCATTAGTATTGCTACCCTTCATACCAGTTCTTTCACTATGTTGCTATCCTGTGAGAAAATAAATCGAAGGTCGTTGATATTGTCTTCCTATTTGGCACGGAATCTGTTTAAATCTTTTTCCCCACAGACGATATTTCGTTTTGGAGATGCTGATCTACATACCATAACTTTACATAAGTGATCCAGGTTTGAAGTTTTGGTCTGCAATCTTTCAATCGAGTGTGACATCCAGTGAGGCAGTTGGGGTGTGTGTCAATATGGCTACAGCCCCCCTCCCAAGACTGCACCAGCTTCTTTTCAACCTTTTGAAGAAAGCAGGTAAAGAGAAAAACGGAGAGAATTTCTCTTCACCTATTGTTGTATAATATTCGATGTCCTTTTTTACTTTTAGAAATCAGGTGTAGTTTCGGTCTTGAAGACAGTAAGCTGTGGCTTCGCTACTGTTGCCATCACGACCACGTCGCCCGCATATGAGGGACTGCTTAATTTACTTTTACCTGTTTTAATCTCACCCTGCCTAGGTGTTGTTGTCAACATATGAACAATAGTGGTGACTGGTTACAGACTCGTCTTTCCATTGAAATTACCCTCAACCGTGAACTCAATTATATCATAACAAAAAGGTCACAAGTCAACTTTTTCATTAAGAATATGAGTTACATATTAGAAATGCGTGGTGAAGGGCAGTCGGATTCATACGTACAAGAAAGGCAGTAGTCAACTATTAATGACGTCACTACCGAACCTTGAAATCTTAATTCTTGCAAAAAGGTCGTGAATCATTGACTCATGCGGTTTTTGCCAATGACTATAAGGATGAGGAGTCAATCAAACGTAAAAGCTATTGGTAGCTGCCGGCCGCGGTGGCCGAGGGGATTGAGGCGCTTCAGTCACGGTCTGCACGGCCACTATGGTCGCGGGTTCGAATCCCCCCTCGAGCATGGATATTTGTGCCGTCCTAGTTCGTAAGTAGTTTGTAAGTTTAGGGACTGATAACCCCGTAGTTAAGTCCCATAGACTTTACAAACATTTAAAAATTTTTTTATTGGTAGCTTTGAACTGTTTTTCCGCGTATATTTTTGTCGGAGGTCCGAACCAATTCAACAATCCATTGTTTCGTTTACAGCATTAGAGGTTCAAATAGTAAGTCTATTGCCGCATTCAGATGCCACTTACTTATCGAGGTGTATTTATGTTTGCTTCTTCTCCGGACTCCGATTTTGCTACCTGCAGGCAACTTATAGTATTTCAAGGAAAATTTCAACTTCAGATTTGGGCGCCTACAGAACAATTGTTGTATTGCACGTGGAGAACAGCCTACTAACATACGCAGTCCTCATCTTTCTGCGACTGAAGCGAGGTTGCAGAATTAATGCTGCATCACAGAAGGTCCAATAAGTTTTACAATAAAATTAAGTAAGTTTTTGAAAGCTGTAAAAACAAATAATGTCTGTAAGCTGACTTTTGACAACATGAAAAATGTACTATGACCAAATATTCCTGTTCATGATGTTTTTTATTTGAGACAGCTATGGGTCAATGTTTTTGCACACATGTGTACCACGAAGGCAAAGCCTTCTTGGTGCAAATGAGGTTTGCTCATTTCTCTATCATAATATAGAGAATATATATCTCAAAAGATGTGAATCAGCGTCACCTGTTATCTAATGGGTATGCTGATCAAAACAACAATCACCCATTGATTCACTTTGTTTAACACTTGTATCAACTGGGAAATTTAGTAAGGTGAAACATTACTTTCCTAGACGCAGGCATAGTTTCCTCCCACGATAGAGATTTTGTGAGTATTAAAAGGTCGGTAACACGTCATGATAGTATGTACTTACCTGAAGAGTATGCCATAATGATCAAAAAGGTATCAAGTAAATAGTTGGTGGTAACTATTGACAATGTTGCTGTATTAGCGTTTAAAAACTAGTGGACTGGCTATTTTAAAATGTATTCTCTCTGAATGAAGCATGGGAAAAATTCCGAAGCAACATAAAGTTTCTTTTTTTTCCTTATAAATGGATAAATTTTGGGTATGTTGCACATTGTCTTGTCAAGTTAATACAGAGCAGTTAATCGATGGTGTCATCAAAGAGACGTTCCAGCTGCTTCACAGCTTTAGTAAGCATCCTTTACTTCTTCCCAGTGAGTTGGCATGAAAGTGAGTTTATTGAAAGTTAAAAGTACATTCCAGCTGAGTGTGTGGAATTTTATAAGAATGGGCAACGGATGGGAGAACAAACAATGAAGATGATGATCATATTGTTATATGAAACACAGCTGTTGCACAAAATGTCAGTGACATAGCTCTAGTAGCAGTAATATTTAAATTTGCCATGTACAGTATCAACGGCTTCTTGTACTACGATTCGTAAGTATTCGCAAGTATTGCTTTCATTTGGTACAACCGACCGTCTTTCACTGCAAAAATATCACGATCATTAGCGATTTTGAAATTATCACTACAGTTAAACTATAAATTACAAAACAAAAATACGCAGAGCTACACGGTGCTTTAAGTAGTAATAAGTAAAGACATGGTTTATGCTGCAGAAACTTTTTTTCCATGTCCTGTAAAATATTAAATAATTGTCAGTCTCTGTTGCAATATTTTTATTACTCCAATTATGCGTTTCGAGCTGTTAGCGCATCATCAGATTGGGCGTAGATGAAGCCACGGAACTATCTAAAACTGTGGTGGAGGTAGCTCAACAATTTGTCTTCTGTCATTGGGCCTCATAGCAGCAGAGGAGTCGCTGTCGCGGCATGTCCATGTTTACAACTGTAAGTATTGTTAATATCCAGTTGTAAACATGGACCTGCCACGACAGCGACTCCTCTGCTGCTACGAGGCTCCACCACAGCTTTAGATAGTTGTGTGGCTCCATCTCCGCCCAATCTGATGATGCACTAACAGCGCGAAACGCGTAATTGGAGTAATAAAGATGCAACAGAGACTGAGAATTATTTAATTATTCAACACTGTTGCTGCACCACCATCATGGAATGGAATGAAATGTGTAAAATATTACTTTCGTAACCCATGAATTTTTGAAATGTCAACTCTAACTGCACCGAACTGAAATTTCAAACTACCGGAAGTTTATTTTGATTAATTACTCCGATATCCAAACAGGATGTATAAATAACTCTATCGGAAGCTAAAAACATCTGGTCCGATAAGGTAAATAAAAAAATCGAATTAAAATCCGTTGGAAAAAAAAAATGGAACGCCCTACCTGCCGGACAGTTTAGCCGAAACAATTTAGAAAATTATGTTGTGAAGCCAGTGGAATCCTGAGCTTCCCATGCACTTTTTTGTGTGTTTAAGGGAACGGAAGCGGCGATTAAAGGAATCGGCCAGATGGACGCAGACTCGGGGCCGCATCTCGTCGGGACCGCCTGACCGTGGAATCCGGCGTCGCTAATTGTGGCGAACGGGGGCGTTTAAAGGCGCATTAAGAGCCGGGGGCCCCTCGGGATGCTGAGGTATGCTAAGTGACCGGAAGGAGGCGCGACCCGCAGATGCCGGGTGCGTCACGTGCGTGATCGGCACTTGTCAGCCGCGATGCAAACTAATATCCAACTGGCGGCGCAGGGTCGTGCCCTGGGGCGCGTGGCCAACCCGACCTAATTTCCAGCCCGGGACGGCCCGGGCGACGTTATTAATCCGCTCATAATGCGGCGCGCACAAAAACTCGCGACATTATCGTCCCTGGCAAACTTTGTTAATATAAATGGGAATTTCCCCAGCCCCTCCCCCCAGACCGCGCGCTGCGCTCCGCATGCATTACCTGCCGTCTGCTGCCGGGCGAATACCAACACCACAGGTAGCGGCTTCCTCTGGACGACGAGGTCGCAAGAACACCGCACCTAACTTAGCGCGTCCTATGGACATGGTTAGAAGTTTGCATCTACAATTATAGTCCGCAACGGTGGACATGATTAGAGGTTTACATTTACAACTACACTGCGGAAGGCAACATCACCGTGTATGGATAATGGTACTGAAGTGGTTCAGCGTGTAAGCTGAACACTCACAAAAATCAACTACTAAAACATCTTTAGAAATAGGGGTAAAACTACTAGGTTCTTGTATCCACACTGCAGTCATAAATGTTCTTCAGAATACAAACAACTTTTATTTAAACACCAATAGTACACAAAACAAAGTCATTCATTTCCGTATCCGGTCGGTCCAAAAAAAAAAAAAAAAAAACAAAAAAAAAAAAAAAAAAAAACAAAAAAAAAAAAAAAAAACAGCTGCGATAGCTTTGTCATTTCCTTCGTGAACATCTTATGCTGTACATGTGTTGTCCGGCAGGGGGCATACAAGTAGGTGGCTCTCATCTTCATCAGCCCCACAGGCGCAAGAGGTGTCTGCGCTCGCTGGAAGGATTCCCCATTTCTTCAGTTTCGTCTTGCATCGGGGGACGCCCCTCTTAGGCGGCTGAGGGACCTCCAGACAGGATATTGTAGGTTTGCACCAGGAGCTATTTCTTCTTTCGGCGATACGTCTGCGGGCAGTGAGTTCTTCCATGTTGCGAGACGATTTGCCTCTGGTGGTCCCTCTAGTGGCGCAGTCCTAGCAAGGGAACTCTTGCGGGATTTAAGGCTGTGTCTTGCTTCCTGGTGACAAGACAGAGGATGTCTGTGGTTATTCTCCTGCTTTGATCTTTCATAGTCTGCAGCAATGGCCCTCCGGATATTGGGTAGGGCTATTCACACAATTGGATACAATTTCTGCACTGGTGTTGGCTTCAAACATCCTGAAATGATCCTTTCTGTATAATTGACCGCAATATCAACTTGCTTAGCGTGCGCTAAAGCGTCTCACACAGGAGCAGCATATTCAGCGGCTGATATACAAAGCGCAAATGCAGAAGTCCTTAGGACGTGCGGGTTGGCTCCCCAGCTGCTGTCAACCAGCTCCTTAAGTATCCCACTACGAGCACTGACTTTTTGTTTCACGTTCAGACATTTCTTCCTGTACGTTAGAGCCCTGTCCAGAGTGACACCTAGGTAGACTGGTGTTGGGCAGTGTTTCAGTTGTTCTCCTCGCCATGTCATGTCCAGTTTGTACTTTGCTTCTCTGTTTCGCAAGTGGAAGGCGCTCACTTGAGTTTTACTGGGATTGGGCTTTAAGTGGTTGGCATCATAATAAATGGAGAGTTAGTCCATTGCTAGAGACAGTTTCTTCTCTACTTCTTTAAAGGTTGGTCCCTGAACAGCTACTGCTGTGTCATCGGCATAGATGATGAGCCGAGTATTAGCTGGTATTGGCTGATCATGTGTGTAGATGTTGTAAGAAAGAAAAGTTATCCTCTTATTTGATCAAAATTACAATTTTAAATTGACTTCATTTCAAGCAGTTACACTGAGATATTACGTCCGTTCAAAGTCCAGGATAGTTTTCAGCTCATAAAATAGGCTGTACGTGTGTGTGTGTGTGTGTGTGTGTGTGTGTGTGTGTGTGTGTGTGTATGTGTATGTTCCACGTCTCCTCCTAAACTATTGGACCGATTTCAACCAAACTTGGTACACATGAACCTTACTATCAGGCAACAATCGCTGTCGGGATAATAACCACCTACGATACATACGTAAGGAGATATGACGTCATAAACAATGACACCGTGAAAAACGGCCGCATCATGCGATTTTATTCTACATCAGCTCCTAAACTAATGGACCGATTTCAAACAAATTTGGTACAAATATTCTTTAAGGTCAGGAATCATTTGCTATAGTTGCAAAAAATCACATACGATACACAGATCATACGATGTCACATCATAAACAATTATATCTGTCGCGGCGTGTGATGGCGTGATTTTATTCGTCATCTATTTGAGAATGAGAGCACTTAGCGGCTTGCAATAAATTGTAAACATAATTTCAAATCTTCACGAAACTTTTTATCGCAGACAACCCCAATAAAATAATGACACGAAAAATATTCATCGCTTACTACTTTTTCGATGTTCATGATGTATATTTACGACATTTGGCATGACGTTACAAGTTATTACTTCTACACTGTAAATTTTATACGCCAGACAATTCAGACAGTACACATTCATTCCACTGAATGTTCCTTTGATATTATATCACAGTTCGACATATAGTTCATGAGATATAAAGTCATAAACAATTTGATTCGTGAAAAACCGCATCATCATACGTGAGGTTTTGATTTATTACGTCTATACTGCTAACACCATTCACGATAAATTTTTCAGACATTAGGCACATATACCACGGAATGTACCTTCGAATTTATATCATAATACGACACATATTTCAGGAGATATGAAGTCATAAACAAGGAAATTTCCGAATAACTGCTACATCTTGCGCTCTTTTTGCATATCTCCTATTGACAGAGCGATCCAACAAGGATTTTTATTGACTGAGGTTTGGAATCCTAAAAAGTCATGATTCGCACATGCCCTTCTTTAACAACCGTTGCAAAGCACGGGCATATAAGATAGTATTGAATATTGACATCAATTAACCGCTCACAGCATTGCCGTGTCATCCATTTCACTAACGTAAAATATTGTTCAAAATGTTTAAATGTTTGTATAGTTTATAGGACTTAACTACGGGGTCATCAGTCCCTAAACTTACAAACTACTTATGAACTACTTACGAACTAGGACGGCACAAATATCCATGCCCGAGGGGGGATTCGAACCCCTGACCGTAGTGTCCGTGCAGACCGCGACTGCAGCGCCTCAGTCCCCTCGGCCACCGCAGCCGGCCGTAAAATATTCCTTGCTAGTTTAGCTCACGTATACTGGCGAAATACATCAGCCTCTTATTCATTGGTTCTATCAGTTCAGCATATAAACTTTATAATAACACACACACATACAATGTTGGCTGTACCAGTGTGCCTGTATATATCATACATTATACGTCATAATTACGTCATGTAGCATATTAAGCTTCATATAATTCCTATACATAGGTAAAAAGGGAAAAAGGAACACCTAAATCTTTCTGTTTTTAATCAGAATTCTCTTATTTTATTGTGATGTTCATGTCTCCCTATGTAGGTGGGTGGTAATGAAATATGTTCGCATTCGTAAGAGAAGGTTGACGAAAGTAATTTCGCAAATATTTTTCACAGCAAAGAATAATTCCTTTCTTTTAATGATTTTCACTCAAACTCGGGCATCATTTCCGAGACACACTGTTTCCTCTATCGCGACAATACAAAACGACTGCTTCCTCTGAAATTTCTCTGCATCCTCCGTCAGACCCACTTGGTGGGGGTCCCACAATGCGCAACAACACTTCAAAATACAACACACTAGTGTAGTATAGGCACTTTCTCTAGTAGATGTGTTCTGCTAACGAAAATTAGCCTTTGGTTCGCCTTCTCTATAATATTTTCTGTGTGTTCTTTGCAATGTAATTTGTTCGTAATTGTTATTCCTAGGTATTTAGTTGAACGGGCTTTAGATTTGACTGATTTATCGCGTAAATGCAGTTTAACGGAGTTCTTTAGTACTCATATGGATGACTTCACACTTATCATTATTTAAGGTCAATTGTCGGTTTTTCCGTCATGAATACATCTTATCTAAATCATTTTGTTACTTTTTTTTTGTTTGGAGACTTTATTAACCGATAAAAGACGGTATTGTCCATGAACAGTCTATGAGAATCGCTTAATTTGTCTCCGAAGTTAAGGTTCAAAAATGTATTCAAATGTTTGTTAAGCTTAAGGCACTTAACTGCTGGATCATGAGTCCCTAAACTTACAAACTACTTATTAACTACCTTATACTAAAGACGGCACAAAAATCCATGCCCGCGGGGGGATTCGAACGCCCGACGGGGAGCGTAGCATAGCGTCTCAATGCGCTTGGCTACTCCGCCGCGGCATATAAGGAACTGTAGGTACCGTATAACACTTTCCTGAGGAACCCCACATATTACTTCTGTTTCTTCTCTATGACTTTCAGGCCGGCCGCGGTGGCCGAGGGTACTGAGGCGCTCCAGTCACGATCTGTACGGTCACTACGGTCGGGGTTTGGAACCCCCCTCGGGAATGGATATTTGTGCTGTCCTTAGGATTAGTGACGCAGTAGAAGGCTCCAAGTTTCCTGCCAGCCACACCGTCAATGGAGCTTAATTTCCTGAAGATGGTCTAAAGTAAGACTGAAACTAGTCGGAAAAAAAATAAAATAAAATTATTTTGCACTCTAGACTGTTCTTTATACATAAATTTATATAAGAATGTTGTTCCCCATAAGTGAAACAAAAATGTTTTCAAAAATATGTTAATTAAAAGACGATAACGAGCAACACAAAGTGTAGAAATATGGAATCGATTTCAAATCCAGTTTCGATAGTACTCATTACATCCTGCCAATAACGATACTTTCTGAGTCATTGTTGACTATGGCTCAATTGGTCGTTCTCTTCGAGATAGTTTATAATGTTTGAGGAAAGCTCATGTTCTAAAATCCTGCTGCAAACCGACATCAATGATATAGGCCAATAATTTTACGGATCACTCCCATTGCGAATCACTGCAGTCTAGTAACTTTGATTTATTATTAAAATATAAGTTTTGAATGATCTTTCACATTAAATTTGTAACCAAAGGTGTTATATTGGCACCTTTATTTACCACAAAATGTCATATAACAAACTCGCTAGCAACTTTTCAATATTAATGTAATTATTCGTAATGGAAGTGTATAATTTGATACAGTCTCTTCCTTCACATATTTCATAACATTTCTAAAACTTATTTCAGTGTACAAATTCTTGAATAACTATAACACATACTTACATTCCTGAATATTTGCCACAGCACTTCAAATTAAGTTGCGAACTTACAGTGGAAGGCCTTTCTTTTCATTCTAAAGTATATGTTAAAAACCGTCATATTTTCTTCTGTTCCACATTTCCTGTAACAGAAAAATGATTCACTCGTTTGCTCAACCGTAGTCTTCTTAAACATAGAAATAAATTAGAAACAACGAGTAGTACGTTGTAAATGAAGAAATCGTCAGCCAGAACGGAAATTCACAGCACAGAAAAATCTTTGATTATTCATAAGTATCTGGTGAAGGTGCTCTTCTTTCCATGACACGAGAAATAAAAACCAAATTCTGATGCAAAATGACAGAAAATTGTGTAATTTTTCGTAATCTGACATGCAGATTGAAATTACCTTACGCTATACGTTATTAATACTGTCGGTAAATAACTAACGGAAGTTTATTTTAGAAACACAAATCTTGCACGTAAGGAAAACATTACTATCCACATAAAAACAATGTTATGGTGTTAACGGCACATGTACAATGACGTTGCAGTTAGTGACGCATTACCTTTGAGACTAGCAGGAAATATGAAAATTAATGTTATTGCGGCGCAGACTGACATCAAACTAACTGAAATAACTCGGGATGAACACAGCTCTTTCCCAACAGGCATAATACTGTATGAGCTGTCATGAAAACAATACAAAATTTACACACGTTGCCCATATTTGTGCGCTGCAAGACATTCATTTATGAAAAGAAATGTCTTCCACAGCCAAGTTCAAACCATCATTATTTACTTGTATCAAGATGAGAAGTTTCGACAGAAGCTAGCCGTCATCGAAAATATAACAAACAGAATAAACAGGTGATAGTAAAGTAGAAACAATATAAAGAATACGAAACGAACAAACCTACAAAACTGCAAAATGCATAACTGTTGACATCAACATTTTCCTGCGGTTTTTTTAATAATGCACACACATTCCTGCAACTCATTCATGTGCTCAGTATGGGATGTAACTTCCCTTGGTAGTAATAAATGCCGAACGACTACGAGACATGCTGCGAAAGATCTCAGAAATTTTGAGACAACACCCGTTACTCATGAAGAATTTTTCGCAAATCTTGGAGAATGGTTGTCGTATGCTGAGCAAAACTGTAGATTTCTTCGAATACCGAAAGTAAAGTACCATCAGCCATACGCAGGGTCCTTGCTGTTGTTTTGAAGGTCAATTGTGCAAAATTTCCTCAAGAACGAAAAAAATGTAGATACGTATGAATTGTAAACAAACAATCAAACACACGAAGGGACACACTTCTTTATGTATCAGAAAGATAAGAACAGAAATCGGTACTTCGGTTTTCGAGTTCACGTCTCAATATTATGATGTAACAACGGAGTAGCAGTGCACCCATTTTTCTGTTTACGGCTGTAGCTCCAAAACTGGCGATTTGCCTTTCGAGGAGACAATAGGCGTCGGAATTTAGATATTTTTCGAGTTTTTGGCTGTTCCTTTGAGTCTTGCCTATTCTCTTTTTCTCGCGCCCATCTCCGTATTAAAACGAACAAAACGAAACACTTCAAATTGGTCAAGTTAAAAAAAAAGTTTGTATAGTCTATGGGACTTAACTACGAAGTCATCAGTCCCTAAACTTACAAACTACTTATGAACTAACTAAGACTAAGGACGGCACAAATATCCATGCCCGAGGAGGGATTCGAACCCCCGACCGTAGTGGCCGTGCAGACCGTGACTGAAGCGCCTCAGTCTCCTCGGCCCCCGACGCCGGCAATTGGTCAAGTCACTTCTGAATTTTAGTGAGACTAACGGACAGCTATTCAATTTTTTGTACATGAAGGTATTGTGAACTGTACATTCAAACGTCCTGGATAACTCATTAACACTACAATGGTCGCGTCACGAGGAAGAACATCCGTGGTCGCGTTGTATCTGTGAGATACACGGTCAACATTGCTTTAGTTAACCTCAGTTGTTGCAGAGTTAAGTAAATTACAATAGTAGCAACTGAACTTTTATTTTATGAAAATTAGCATTAGAAAGTTCATTTCCGCCGACGCGCGGGTTGCCTATTTCGGAAAGATATATCTCTGACATCCTACGGGATAATTCTAGTTTTAAAACAACAAATGATACCGTTTTGCAGTGTCATTTCTATTATATTTAGAGAGTGGATTTTAGCAGCCCGTCACAAATGCAAATCGTGATGTACTATGCCATAATTTTCCGAATCACTGGATAACAATATTTTTTCCTGATAATGATTTAGTTCTTCAAGTCACGTAAAACACCGAGCAGAACTCTCCGTGACTTATGCAAGTTCCATTCAAATGCTGTGAGTGACAACACCGTGCTCCCTCGCAGGCCGTGGCGAATCGTTTTCCGAACTGCACAAAGAGACCCGACTTAACGAGGCTGCCAGCCAATTTCCTCTGAATAATGGCGACCTCATTAAGTCCGCGGACGCTGATAGCAGAAACGCTCACTGCATTCTGTTCACATAACTGCCCGAGAAGGGGCAATTCATAAGAGGCGAAGGGCGGAGGAAAGAAGGGGGCGATTAATTGCCCTCCTGATGAGTTCTCTGCGGCCGCGTTCCCTCCCACAACAAATTCCGCCGACAGCTATGAGCAAGAGTCCCAAGATTAATTACTAGTTGAGCGTAAGCCACCGAAGCCGCGAGGCGCTTCCAGCAAAGCGCGGAGGTCGGCAAGCGACAGAGGGGGGCGCCGATGAATCTTGGGCCGCATTGTTTGAGAGTTCAGACTACTTGCTGGCATTATGATCGCCGTCGATTAATGACACAGCATTCCTGCTGCAGCTTCTTGCAGATACGTAAGATACAGAGGGTCATAGGATCTTTAGTTCTGCAACACTTCAGTTGTGTTTAGATGCAGTCGCGAACAACGCCAAAGTCTGCAACAATCATAAAATAGATACAGCTTTGACTCAAGCAATGAGACCACAGACAAATACTCCAGCCCCTTGGGAGGAAAACACTCGAAGAATTTTATTCAGAGGCTCCTCCACCCCAAATTACGTATTGTATACGACGTAAACAGTAAATGGAACTGAGCGTGTGGCTTTCTTGACCGGGAGAACCCTTGCGGGATTGTTCGGCCGCCTTAGTGTAAGTCTTTTTAGTTGACGCCGCGTGGCCGTCTTACGTGCAAATGATGATGAGATGATGATGATTAGGACAACACACAACAACCAGTCCCCTGCCGGGAATCGAACCCGGACCTCCTGCGCGGTAGTCAGCGACGCTAGCACTGAGCTAGCAGGCGGACGACGTAAACAGTAATGTACTACTTCTCAATTGTTCTAATGTTTGTAGAGCTTATGGGACTTAACTACGGGGTCATCAGTCCATAAACTTACAAACTACTTACGAGCTAGCTTATTCTAAAGACGGCACAAATATCCATGCCCGAAGGGGGATTTGAACCTCCGACCGCAGCGGCCGTGCAGACCGTGACTGGCACGCCGCAGACCGCTAGGCCTCTGCGGCCGGCATACTACTTCTCCAGCTACATGTATTCAGAAGTACCTTCTTTTCCCTATGTGACATAGAATCAATGAATTCAATGTAGCAGATATCAGTCATCAAGTATACCTTGTAAGTCTGAAATGTAATTTTTCTATACACCACTTACAAAACTAAAACTTCAGTGGATTAACAATAATGGAGGACAGATAACAACCCACTGTAAAGGGGATCACTGAGCTGCTGACACGCACGAAAACTTAAATTATCGGCCATGGTCTCCGTCAGGAAAAGAAATTAAAAAAAAAAAAAAAAAAAATTAAGTTCTGTGAATGTGATTATCTATTTTTCGTGCCTGTCAGCATTTCAGCGATCCTCTTTGTTGTGAGTTGTTATCTATCCTCCATTACTGATATTACAATTGGATTTTCCATTGTTAAAAATAATGTAATGTGTTAGGTATTCAACGAATACTGCAATTAATCCGTTAAAAACAAACATCTATAGTTATCAGAAAATTTTACACGAAAAGCTTATTCATCAAAGCTAAAATTTATGTATTCCTTGTAGCAAATGCTAAATCAGTAGACAAATTTATAACACCAATTAGTATGTATCTAAGATATCACACAGAATAAACCACAAATACCAGTAATTAAATGAACTGACAACCTCTGAATATCATGTACTATGTCACACAACAAACTAACACATCCATACTCGTAAAAAGTCAACAACACTTACAGAAACACACATTCTTTCAGGTTAGAATAGTTCGAAACTCTAACGAGTCCTTCTCACCTGAAATAGAAGAATACGAGTATCAATGTCCTCTCTAGTTAGACAATACAACTCAACTTCACACATTGAAACTAAGACTCTACCACATTAATTGTATGTTTTATTATTAATGTTTACGATTAAATTTCTCTAGTAATGGCTGCAGAACAAAAAAAATAAAAAACAAAAAAAAAGCAAACAAACAAAACAAAAAAAACAAAAAATAAGAAAAGAAAAGAAAACGTAGAACTTCTTTAAAGATTACAGAACTTTAGATTCTCCATAATATTAGAGAATTTTTTGTTGTTCTTTTTTGTATCATCAAATAGAGTCCCAGCTACTGTATACCAAAAACTGTAACAATAACTGGGTATAGTGAGTTTCTCTTTACAGTAAAAGAATTAATGAAACTATAAAAGGCTTAAGTTGTTCCTCTCCAGATGTTTACTTCGCGCCTAGTACAAAGTGGCAAACAGTGTTAGAAACTACTATCATCTTGAGCATCTGATCGAAGTAAGTCATTTATGTAAATGCCATCTATGCTATTAGGACGGTTTTTACACAACGTCGTAATCGGCCTTCTCTGTTCAATGTTAGTATCATAATTTCTTTACCACCAGATAATAGTGAGTTTGTACTACACAAAGATATTTCTGTATAACTTACTCATTATACCGGGGTGAACCGGTGTGACTTG
The DNA here is from genome assembly GCA_026315105.1 of Locusta migratoria. Classification (NCBI taxonomy): domain Eukaryota; kingdom Metazoa; phylum Arthropoda; class Insecta; order Orthoptera; family Acrididae; genus Locusta; species Locusta migratoria. The sequence goes on from CM048746.1 coordinate 559,496,166, forward strand.
TTATGTGGATTACCAAGACCGATTATGTTGAAACAATTTTATTTTGTTTTGTGGCAAGTTTCAGTAGAAACTCAGATGCTCTCACGTCATAAAACTAGGCGTCATCGTCGTCACTGAAATGGGAATGCGCTCATCTTAATAAACGACGTTTTCCATATATCTTAATACTTAAATGCATGACTTTTTATTTGAAGCTATAAAAACTACCATGAATAATGTTTAATGTGTATATACTGATATATCATGCAGTACTGGCAACAAAAAATTCATAGCTGGTCAGCTATATAGTGCTTCCACGATGTTTCCGATGCAGTAAATGTCACAATTATGCCGCTAATGTTTCCAGGAAGTAACTCATAATGCAACAGTATTATATAATCGACTTACTTTCAAACGGCAAAGGAGGAATTCTAAAGTAAACAAAAGCATTTTTAGGAGTAACTCAGCGCAGCTAACTGTCGAACTGATTCAGTACTTCTTTGTACTCTTTCTATGACTACCGTAAAACCCACTTGATAAGGATCCCACACTGGGCAGCAATACTCAGTAACTCATAATGCAACAGTATTATATAATCGACTTACTTTCAAACGGCAAAGGAGGAATTCTAAAGTAAACAAAAGCATTTTTAGGAGTAACTCAGCGCAGCTAACTGTCGAACTGATTCAGTACTTCTTTGTACTCTTTCTATGACTACCGTAAAACCCACTTGATAAGGATCCCACACTGGGCAGCAATACTCCAAATAAGGACGAATAAGCGTGGTGTATGCAGTTTCTTTTGTAGTTTCTGTTGCATCTTTTAAGGGTTCTGCCAATAACGCAGACTCTGGTTCGCCTTTCCTGCGACATTATCTACGTGTTATTTCCAGTTTAAGTCTGAAGTAATAGTAATTCTTAGGTATTTAGTGAAGTTTACGGCCTTCACATTTTCGATTTGTCTTGTAAACAAAGTTTAATGAATGGCGAAACGTCATATTGACCATAGCTGTGTTTGTTTATTTATTTATTTTTTAATCTCAGTTCTACCGGTTTCAGTTTGCTTACCATTTTCAAGCGTTAGCCTGAAGTAGGTGAAAGTTATCAAATGCATTACTTAATCATATAGAACATTGACAGAATAGTATGGTAAGTTACATGTGAGATACTTAAAGGTTAGAGCTAATAGCTTAACATGTCGTAACACAAAAATGCAATATTGTAAAATAATTATTTTTCATCATTACTGCTCTCTTTATAGACATTTACTCAGTGGCTGACGGCTACAAACTAAAACAAACATTGATGAATGTGCACAAAAAAAAAAAAAAAAAAAAAAAAAAAAAGAAAAAAAAAAGAGAGAGAGAGAGAGAAATTAAAATAAAGCATGTAAGCATGTTCGTTATCTTTGGAATAAAATTTTTTTATTGCACACTCATCAATGTATGCGTCAGTTTGTAGCAGTCAACGACTGTGGAATATCGATAGGGAGTGCAGTAATGATGACAAATACTTATTTTACAATTCTGCATTTTTGTGTTACGACATGTTAATCTATTAGTTAAAATCTGTAAGTATCTCACATGTAACAGCCCATACTTTTATATTAATCTTCTATATGGTTGACTAATGCATTTAATAACTTTCATCTACTTGAGGCTAACGCTTGAAAATGGTAAACTAACCGAAGCGGGTATCATTGAGATAAAAAAGAAAGTTTCTGGGTATGAGGTCCGCCTGATATGAAAAACACTGTTATTACGTTGCCCATGGGCAGTTTAACAAAGTAAACACAGGCGGATTTTTAAAGTGGGAAGTGGTTGTGATAGAAAAAGTCCGAAAAATGTGTGTATTACATGTGTGCTATGTAAAACAGCGCGGAAGAAGAAGTATATGCTAAAATAAACTATGACAAAGCTACCACTACATAAGTATGTAAAAAGGGTCCCACATGACCACAGAATATAAAATAAGCATGAAATAAATTGAAAGCCCAACGATGATGACACAGAGGTGCTGAAACTAGTTTGGGTGCATAATAAAACAGTGTTTTGCGTATCAGGCGGACCTCATACCCAGAAATTTTTACTGCAAACACGGCAAAAATAGGAGCTGCAAATCAAGAACATGATATATAATAATGAAACAGCTATGGTCAATATGTCGCATTGCAGTTATGTGAAAGCTGTTAAGCCCCACCTGTTCACTTTTCTAAAGTTTAATGGATTTCTTTTCATACTCATGAGGACGACTTCACACTTCTCATTATTCAGAGTCGATTGCCAATTTTTACACCAAACTGATATCTTATATAGATCGTTTTGAAGTTGGTTTTGATCTTCAGATAGATGACTTTAATGGACTAGTCAATTTTCACCACAAATTCGATCGTGTAAAAGGGGGGTTAAGTACGGCGGAGCTCGTGGCGGTGCCTGCCTTCGGGGACCCGCCTTCTCACACGGGACCTGGCGACGTCGGCGCCTCCGGGCAGTATCCCACTTTAGTACCGCCTGCCGTAATGGCCGGAGAACCGAACCTACCGAGGTGTAACGGACACCACTAAAGCTGCCAGTATGAATATGTAATTTTCAATTAGAGCTCGCTTCCATTAGCAGCGAGGCGGCGCGTAATTAAATTTGGCCGGAGTGGCTGAAAGTAGCGGAGGCGGCGGAGGCGGAGGCGGAGGTGGAGGCGGCCCCGGCTAGTCGTCCACCTCCAGCCAAGGAGGCGGCGGAGCCGGCTGACGCAGCCGGCCGCTGCGCGCCGGTTAATAGCGCATTTTAAGGGAAATTGAGGTCGTTTAAAATAACATAGGCCCACCTTCTGCGCATCGGGGGGATGTTATAAAAGCGTGCATATTAAATAGCAGCGCCAGCGCCGCCGCCTCCCCCGCCGTAAGGGTTTGGCCAGAGCCCTAGGGGTAGGCGGGGAGAGAGGGGGTACGCGCGGACTAAGAACAAGGAGTTAATATCCGCCCACCAGATAGCATCTGCTCTGCGGGGGAAAAATTAAATCGGCCTATTAATTAACCCGGGCTACATACCAATATTCAGCCCTCGGGCCGTTTCTCACTCACCCCGGCCCTGTCGAAACCCTCTCCCAGCCCCCTCTGGTGAGCGTCCGTCTGTTGGGAAAATTGTTCACGTAGCGAGCGCCAGACAGAAGCGGAGCGACTTCCGCCGGGAAGGGTGCCTCCCCTTGGCGTTTTACAGACGCGGGTGGTCAATTTTTTGGAAGTGGCGACGGCTTCACGACGCAAATAAAACAATAATTTCTCCCGTGCTGTGTAGTAAGTCGTTTGCTGTTGTCGCGTTTCATCGTGATAGCCCGAAAGCTATGACTTTTAATGAGGTCTCGTTTTACAAGTGTGCAAATTAAGAGAAGGGTCTGCATCTGTATTCTGTGAACAGTTGTAAAGCGCGTGACGGAGGATAAATATTGCACCAGTATCATTAAATAAGCGAGAGCCACTGTGGAGTTGGTGCGTCGTTGACTGACATTCGTTTGTAAGTTTGTCGTGAGAAGGAAAATGTAAAGGCATTCGTAGAAAAGGGATGACGGCTGTAATAAACGATACTGCCCATCGCCTCTCCATCGAGGTGTCAAAAGTTATGCAGTAGCTATTTACACTGTATGAGAACAAACGTGATGTACCTGGGAATGTTCTAACATAATTCCACTTTCTTTTTATTCGTGTCAGAAGCACTTACAATGTATAAACTAATGTACAATATTTACATGTTATGTGAAAACATCATATTTACAAGACAATTACACTTTTGATGCCCAGAAGTTAGCGATCTGTATTGCTTTTGGTGTTGCATGTAGTAGATCTCGTGGTTTGCATGTTGTTGGACACTGGGTACACTGGAGCAGGTGGGAGGTCGTCTGCGTCGTTCCGCATTCACAGAGTGGCGACTTCACTATGAATCCACATTTAGCCACATTACTCTTACATTTTGTGACACCTGATCGTAGTCTGTTGAGTGATCACCGTGTACTCCACTTCTCTGTGTAGCCGGGTGGTAGTTTTTCACGTGGTGTAAACCATCCTGCAGTACCGGTATACCTTGTACGCCATACTTCGGTTCGGCATTGCTGCAATGTCCCAACTAGAGCCTCCGTAGATCTAAGGAAGCTCTTCCGGGATTTTAATCGTTGGTTTGCTGGTTGATGTCCACTACATAAATGCTATTTATGTTTTAAATGGTTAGATTCACACGGCTCTGAAATGAGTAGAAAGCTTACCAGTGTGCGTTCATGATATCACCGCTCTGTTGTTGTGACGTTGTTTCCAGTCAACTGCTACGAGTCAGACACTGAAGAAAGGCGTTTACGTTCGGTGCGAAGCAGATGCGTCAGACAGCCTATCCACCATCTGAATGCATTTGACACAGGCTACATCACTGGACTGTGTGAAGCGTGGTGACGGTATCGTGCAACAGCAGGCGTGTAGACCATTCAGATGTCACAGTTGTCCGATGTTGGAATCATTGGGTACAAGAGGACACCCAGTCACCTGGTGCATGATCAACTCCGCCAAGAGGAAAGACCGTAGTAAGGTCTGCCAACCAACGCAGGAACCCATAACGGTGTCGGCCATCGGCGAACATTTACTTTGCCAGGAAATTTCAGTGCAGATATGGTGTCTGTTCAATGAATGTGTACGAAACAACAGACGCCATTTGTGCGCTGAATAGATCACGAAAATATTTAGTTGACACTCCCTCACCTTCACAAGGAAAAAGTCATCATAATAAAATCGGAGTTAGAACGGGAATATTAAGTGCTAGTTTTCGAGAGTGGAATACTAGAGTAACAATCTGAAAATGGTTCGACGAAGCCTCTGCCAGGCACTTAAATGTGAATTGCATAGTAGTTGTGTGGTATATTTGCGCATAATAGTTCGCGATCGGGACCGCTAGCTTTAGTTCACGGCAGAGCCGCGAACTAGTTCGTTCTTTTAGTTCGTCCGCTCCCAGTGACGGCTGAGCGACGTGGTCTGCGCATGCAGGTGGAGGGAGAAGTTCCCCCACCTAGCTGCTTCATGCGCTTTATGGAATTTATTATTCAGATATTGCAGAGTGCAGAATACTTCAAAACAGAAATTTTGCATCACTGAACTATGTAATCTAGCAGGCAGACGCTCACCTCGAAATGGCTCTCATCCGCAGGAGGCAAACACGTGATTTTTAATTCTTCTGCACGCCCCTCTCGCTATTGCCCGTCGGTCTTCGGAAAAGAATCCAACGAACTAAGAAGCGAGATACGTTTGGCATAATAGTTCGCTACCGGTAACGCATGTTTTAGTTCGCGACCGGTAACGCATGTTTTAGTTCGCGACCTATTGTAAATACTTTAGTTCGCGACCGATCGCGCTTTTAGTTCGCGACCGATCGCGCATATTTGAGTTCACGACCGGTAGCTCTCTTTTAGTTCGTTCGCTCTTTTTGGCTTTTGCTTACGCAACTAAAAGATCTCTTTCTTGTTATGACAGATTTTTTATATAATGATCAGTGTTGCCCAAGCGTGTGACATTACCCGTATTTTTGGGCAATGTATATTGTGATGATACTGCTGGCCCTCTCATCTCATTGTTATCGTACGATACAGTCTGCGTCGGAGCCGGAATCGGGTGGTCTAATAGTGATATATGTTGCGTGTGAAGGTACAAACGAAATAGCCAGCCTAGGAGTCAGAGTAGGACAGTGTCTCGGTGATACTGTGATTAAAACAAGTGATAGATTTCATTAATTAAGAGATTCACATATTTTCTTTCCAGGCAGTTCTATAAACAATAGTTTCGTCATTGTACATTATTTCAAGAACTAGAAAGAAAAGACTTCGAAATCGAAAAGACATGAAAATAAATAGCATTGTCTATATGTTAGGCTCATAAACAAGTTGTGTTGATCAGCTAATTGTGTTAATTAATGTAATAGTCGAGATGTGAAGATTGTAATTCTTTGTATATATTGACTGACGTGAGATTTTGAACTTATTTTCAGAATTGCCAAGATATTTGATAGTTCAATATATGTTAGGAACATTTATGATGTACTCATTAACAAATTAATAAATATTTAACATTACTCTTTGTTATGAAACAAAAAGGACCGGGATTACAACTTAAAAAGATATGCGCCATCTAAAATTATTGTATGTATAGTTTTCAGTTTATATTGTGATTATTTTTGTGTACATGAAATGTTTTACTGTTGTGTTTGTAAATTGTAAATTTGTACATTCAAATGTTATGAACAACGCGTAATGTAATGCCATTATTGTCAATGTTATATATTTGCCTCACCACCTTGCGTGGGGACAGTTCGAGTTTTAGTGATCCTTATGTGTTCTGTAATCTATGTCAGTCTTTGTCTTAAAATGGAAGTACTATCAGCTAAGTTCTGTTGCATTGTGTACATTTTGAAGTTATAATATTTTGGTGGAATAAGAAGCAGTTTGGTTGGAAATTAAATAATAAGTGAAAAATTGCACCTACGAGTATCTATTTCTATCACGACGCCGCAGGTCATTAATTTTGCAGCGAGCAGAACCCCCATACGTCGTAACGTTGAAAAGCTGAGTATTATGTTTGAAAGTGATAAAATGTAATTACTTAATAAGCAAGTAAACGTTATAATATGAAACTACAGCTGAGCTGCATCTCAGCTCGAAATGACGGTAACTGGCAGAAGGAATTACGCGACTCTGCGCGCTCTCGCGTCCTCCCGCTGTTTCCCCGTCAGTCGTTGGGAAAGGAGTGGACGAACTAAAAGGCGAGGTATCTGCGAACTAGTTCGCGTAGTTCGCCTGTGGGAGCGCTCTTCCGAGCTAGTTCGTTCGCGAACTACACAAGACTGTTGTGTGGAAGTAGGCGACACGTACGGTGCCTTGCGGTGTTTGGACTCTGCGCATAATAGTTCGCGATCGGGAGCACTCACTTTAGTTCGCGGCTCTGCCACGAACTAGTTCGTTCTTTTAGTTCGCCCTTTCCCAGTGACGGCTGAGCGGCGTGGTCTGCGCATGCAGGTGGAGGGAGATGTTCCCCCACCTAGCTGCTTCATGCGCTTGCTGCTTGAGCCGCTAACAATATCACGCAAACCAAAAGAAACAGTTTGTGGATAAATTCTCGCGTTTAAGATATCTCTATATCTTGGAATTATGGAATTTATTAGTCAGATATTGCAGAGTGCAGAATACTTCAAAGCAGAAATTTTGTAGCACTGAACTATGTAATCTGGCAGGCAGACGCTAACCTCGAAATGGCTCTCATCAGAAGGAGGCAAACACGTGATTTTTAATTCTGTTCGCGACCTATCGAAAAATATTTTAGTTCGCGACCTATCGCACATATTTTAGTTCGCGATCTATGGCGCATATTTTAAGTCGCGACCTAACGCGCATATTTTAGTTAGCGACCGGTCGCTCTCCTTTTACTTCGCAGCTCGGCGGCGAAGTAGGTCGCTCTTTTTAGTTCCTCCGCTCGTTTTGGCTTTTGCTACCGCATCTAAAACTACAGATGAGCTGCATCTTAGTGCGAACAACAGTGCAACTAACAGAAGGGAATGACCTGATTCTGCGCGCTCTCGCGTCAGACCTCGGAAAAGGAGCGGACGAAGTAAGAGGCGAGGGATCTGCGAACTAGATTAGATTAGATTAATACTTGTTCCTTAGATCATGTATACGACATTTCGTAATGATGTGGAACGTGTCAGTTTAGTAAATTTTGTCTATACTTGACAATCTATATTTTAAGAATTTTTGTTTTGTTTTTATTTTTATTTTTATTTATTTCTTTAATTTTATCTAAAAATTCATCTACATTGTAGAAGGAGTTGCCACTCAGAAATTCCTTTAATTTCTATTTAATTACTAGTTGGCTATCTGTCAGACTTTTGATGCAACTTGGTAAGTGACCAAAGACTTTTGTGGCAGCATAATTCACCCCTTTTTGAGCCAAAGTTAGATTTAACCTTGAATAGTGAATATCATCCTTTCTCCTAGTGTTGTAGCTATGCACACTGCTATTACTTTTGAATTGGGTCGGATTGTTAATAACAAATTTCATGAGTGACTATATATATATATATATTGTGAAGCTACAGTGAGTATCCCTAGATCCCTAAATAAATGTCTGCAGGATGCTCTTGGGTGGGCTCCAGCAATTATTCTGATTACACGCTTTTGTGCAATGAATACTTTTTTACTCAATTTTGAATTGCCACAAAATATGATCCCATATGAAAGCAGTGAATGAAAATAGGCGTAGTAAGCTAATTTACTGAGATTTATATCTCCAAATTTTGCAATGACTCTGATAGCGTAAGTAGCTGAACTCAGACGTTTCAGGAGATCTTCAACATGTTTCTTCCAATTCAGTCCCTCGTCAATGCAAACACCTAAAAATTTTGAATATTCTACCTTAGCTACAGATTTATGTTCAAAGTCTAAATTTATTAATGGTGTCATGCCATTTACTGTATGAGACTGTTTATACTGGGTTTTATCAAAGTTTAATGAGAGTCCATTTGTAGAGAACCACTTAATGACTTTCGCGTGGTTCGCCTGTGGGGGCGTTCTTCCGAACTAGTTCGTTCGCGAACTAGACAAGACTATTGTGTGGTCGTAGACACCGCGTACGGTGCCTTGTGGTGTTTGGACTCTGTGGCTTCACACAGAGGCTGGATAATTGACGCCGGCCCTGGCCAGCAGCCTTGAAGTGGGCCAAATGAGGCCGCGGAGGGGCGGCATTGTCTGGAGGCTGCGGCCTGGCCGATATTCAAATGGCGGCAGCTGGCGCGTGCTGCAGCCACGCTGGGGCTCAATTAACATGCATGGCCCCGACACCGCCACCGCCGCTGCCCGAAACGCAATTACAGCGCCGCAGTCGGCTCGACTCCGCCAGTGCTCGCAGAGGCGGGTATCCCCCGCGCAACGCAGCCCAGACCGCTTGGTCGGCCTCCAGACGCTGCTGCCAAACGGCCGCTCTCCCACCCCCTCCCCCTCCCCCTCTCCTTAATGTCTGCATCTGCTGCCCGCGCCCAACGGGCCGACCGCCCTGGCGGAAATCGCCCCACCCGCCCGTTTCCCGTTGCCGTTCACCAGATCTCTAGACTAGTCGTTTCTCATCCTCGTCATTCCTTTCGTCAACTTTTCCTTCCCAAAATGAAAAGCACGACACTCGCAGTAGATCGACAAAGACTTGAAATAGAAATAAAATTCAACAATGTACACAGAACAAGCAAGATACCACACGTCAAGGATAAGATCTACTCAGTGTAAAATTGGATAACAAAAGACATTAATGTGATCACTGGGCTGAAGAGGTAAATCCGGGTTCGAATCCCGAACTGACACAACGACAGTGAAGAATAAAACTACCAGGAAAAAAGATGGTCTAAAGCGCCTATCCAGTAAGTAGTAGGTGCTGGGTTCGAATCTTAGCCATAGCACAAATCTTAATTCAGTGCCTCTCCTTATGTTTAATACCTTTGGTGTAACGAGGCAATGTTGTCTCAAGGAAATGTATTATTGCTGATATATATATCACCTCGGTCTGAGGAAGAAGGCGGGATTGTTCCCATTCGCGTTCTTTGCTAGAGTGGTATTCCAATATAAGAGAGCCCTGGCAATTTCATACGCATTTCACTAATTTTAATTCAGTGTCTCTCCTTATGGAGATAAATAATTTCTGTCTCTGAAGGGTTTCCAAGACTCAGTAGTTATTTTTTCATAACGAATGAAATCACTAAACCGATCGATTAAAGTGTACAATTTTACTTTTTTCCTTCCTTCTTTCGTTTATCTATTTATTCTTCGTGCCCCCTGGCAGTCTTGTAGTCAGAGATTGTTCCAGTTGTCCCTCCTGTTATCGTTGGATATTTCCTCCGTTATGTCGTTGACTTTTTTTTTCGCGTGTTCCCTGAGCGTACACAACAAACCGCGACGTGACGTATTACTCAACAATGCAGTGGTCCCTTTACGAACTCATGCTGTTGCTCAGCAACAGTTCAAGACGAAGATCCATGCGAGCAGCACGAACGTCTCCGTGCGCAGTGCATCCACGCTTCCAGTTAGAAGGTAAGCCACTAAAAAGTTTCTGAGTCCTTCCAATTGGTGTAATCCAAACGTTGTAATGAAATCGATTGCACGTATACGCATATGCACAATACAAACAGCACACACATTTACGTATATCGAACACGTAAGTCTTCGATACGGCAGCTGTAGCATACTACAAATTCACACGCCTTATCACAACTTATCCGCGATTGGTGCTTGGCGTGTAGACGTTGGAAACGACGCGATGAATGACGGAAGTCACGTTCGAGCGGGGAATACAGTGATCTCACAACTGTAGTGGTTTCTATCTGTGAAAAGCGTGACGGGCTATTACACTTACATCGGTAACTCCGTACGTACAGCTCGTGTAATTGTTTTGTGTCCTCTGAAAATAAGTTTAGAACGATTGATTACCTTAATAAATACATAATGAAGACGTTTGTATCGCTTGTAGTTCTAGAGATGACAAAGAAAAGGAAGTGGAGTTCAGAACTATAAGCGAGTTATATTTTTAATCAGAAGTAGTATTTCTATCACATTTCATTTAATGAATAAATTACACTGCTGTAGGTGGTATTTCTCGTGTTTAGTGTTATATTTGCATATTGTCTATACTAATTTCCGTTTGACTTCAGGACTGGATATGTAAGCTTTGTGGAAAATCGTGCTTATTTCATACTCGTCGAATCTGTCGTAATGACACCATTATTTATTCGTCTCCAACGGTGTAATTTATTCAATAAATGCAATATATGAGAAACACTAGTTCTGAATCAAAATATAACTCAAGTATACCTTTAACACAACTTTTGTCTTTTTCTTCTGTTTCGTTGCAATAGTATGGTTCATCACATGTCTCAAGTATTTTATAAATAGTATTCAGATTTTTAGAACAGGTAGTGTCCGTTGTATAGGAGTTAATTTCAGCGTAAACAACTAGCAGAAACGATTAGAAATTTCAGAATGTTAAATCCTCGTAAGAACCTAATACTGACAACTGGAAATTTTATTACAGATATACGTTCACAAATATGACGTAGAGCATCACTATTTCGTAATACACTGTACTGATTCCAGACTACCTCCGAGCTCACTGGGGGTATAAGAATGCGTGTTTCATAGTCTACTAAGTTTGGCGACAGTTTTAAAATTTGTTCTGGCGTTTGTGTGCAGCGTTTTTGGCAATGTAACTGATATTTCATTTATAATCCGAACTATTTGTGATTTTTATACCGGCTTTACGACATATCCGAAGGTGCAATTGTGACGGAGTGATATAGCCTACCGAACAACGGACCATTGGCATGTAGTATTTACGAAGATAATTAGCCGGCCGCGGTGGCCGAGGGGACTGAGGCGCTCCAGTCACGGTCTGCACGGCCACTACGGTCGGGGGTTCGAACCCCCCCTCGGGCATGGATATTTGTGCCGTCCTTAGTATTAGCTAGTTCTTAAGTAGTCTGTAAGTTTATGGGCTAATGACCTCGTAGCTAAGTCCCATAAGCTCTACAAACATTTGAACATTTGAAGATAATTAATTTACTCAACGGACAAGGGTGCATCAACAACCTGTCAACCAAGGAGCAGGAACAACATTAATTCTTTACTCTTTGGTTAACATAAAATGTACATGCTCTTTCAAAACTCATTGACCGAGAATGAGGGAAATAATCTTTTGTGTCCACCATGGCCGCAGCGGAATGGCCAAGCGCATTGAGGCGCTATGCTACGATGCCCGAGGCCATTTCCCGTAGAGGTTTCAAATGCCCCCTCGGGCATGGATATTTGTGTCGTCTTTAGTGTAAGGTAGTTCATAAGTATTTTGTAAATTTAGGGACTGGTGACTCCGCAGTTAAATCCCATAAGCTTAACAAACATTTTTAATATTTTTGTCCACCATGAAATAAATAATGCTGGTCCTACGCTATGGTTGACAGGTACTTGTACCCTTGTCCGATGAGTATATAAATTATTCTCGTAAGTACTACATGTTTGCAAATTATAAAGACTAAAGCTATTTCGAACGCGACACCCGATTGTTGGCCTTCGTCTGCATCATTCATCGTGCCGTTGTCAGCGCCTACACGTCAAGCATCAGTCGCATCAAGCGAAGTCTGAAATTTTTAAACCGTAACAATAGCAATTGCTCATTCTCCCACGAAGTTTCCGCGCCAAGTACGCTGAATAATAAGAACACCTAAAATGGACACAATATTTATTTATTAGTAAGGCATTGACCTACCACTGGATTTTGGGAATAGCAGCAACTTTTAGAGAAATAGATTCGTAAAGTATGCTCTTAGTTTCCACCAGTATGTTATCCATTATTGTATCCAGACATCTTCCAACTACTTCAGCGATTTCGGAGTTGTAAATTTTGTCCTCAGTCTCTGCTCTAAAACTCCCGGCAACTGTTTGTTTGGACATGGCGCTTTTCCTGTCCAGGGTTGAGAATTTTCTGATGCGGTACAAAACACGCATGAACATTTTTGGCTGTGTGTGTGTGTGTGTGAGAGAGAGAGAGAGAGAGAGAGAGAGAGAGTGAGAGAGGAGGGGGGGGAGAGAGAGAGTATTATCATTCTGAAATATGACAGCGTTTGTGTGCAATATGCTAGTGATAGTAAACAGTAAGTCGTCAAAAATCGTAAGATATACGTTGACAGTTATCCGGCCAGTGAACGAAATGGTAAGAGTTGAATCCACGATACAGGTGCCCGATTCATGATGGAACCTCACTCGTGTTTGACTGTGGAAAGCTGACATGCCGTACCGTAAGCTTCCTTTGCAGTTTTCAGTTAATAAAAACGGTTATTTGTAGGAAGCAATGTAAAGGATGCTTCATCTGCCTATACCATATACTTCTAGTAATTTAATGTTCAGGATGTACGATTGTGGCACAACTTTCGCAATTTTGTGTTTAATTCCGTAATTAAGAGCTTAGCAGCTGCACTAGTTTTCATGTATTTTAAGCATCAGCCGTACTATTTTTATCTAAATAGTATAATCCAAATGAGTGTTGAGTTTTGGAGTTCCTTTCACCGTGGAGGTTTTATGTTCTCTCGCTACAGTCGTTCTTAATGTCTCTCAGTCGTTGTCAGTTAATATCTGGTTTCACCCACTATTTCTCTTTGTCAATAATTTTACGGTGTTTTGTTATCATGGTTATTATCCAAGGATACTTCAAACAGTGCAGTGATTTTCGTCACAGATGTTCCCACTAACTGCGCACCATCTAGTAAGCGTGAATCGGAGACGTATATCGAGAACCAGTCCGCACATGGGTAGAACTGTTTTACTGGCCAGGAATTAAAAATTTCCAATCAAAGCTCCGCAATTGAGAAACCTGTTACACCCATGTAGTGACTGATTTTGATTGGTTCTATAATTTATCCAGCGATATTTCTCTCCGACCAAAATGCAATCTTTAATTTTTATTTCTGAATGCATTTCAAAATCTTCGTCATTTGCCCTCCTCCTTGTTCAATATACTTAAATGCAACATTAAGTAGTCGTGCCTTCTATAAGAAACGTTTCTTTCAAATTTGGTTTTACTGTACTTCGTCAGAAATCTGAACCTATTTTCTATTAATATGTCAAACTTTCGATAATCTTGTTACGCCGGTAACTACGAGTATAGCTTTAATTTTTGTGAGTGAAAGGATCAGCAATAACATTTTTAATATAACTCGTCAAAACATTAACGATTACGTAACACATTAATCGTAAAAAATTTGAAGTTACGTAATACAACCCTGCGTATGTGTATGCCTCTATACGTGAACAATTACAAATCAATAAATTAATTCTGTTGTCATGTTGGAAGTGGGTCTATCGTGCTTCTGAAACTATAACTGACATGAATTGAATAACTGATTGACCATCTGACTGATCAAAACTTTTAAAATATTTCAGTATTGTATTTAAGAGGAAGCAAGTTAATTTCAATTATAATGGTGTGACCCTGATAATAAGTGATGATTAGAAATACTATAAGTTTCTTCTTGAACTGGAAACGCCGACAACAGCTCTCGTAATACAATGCCACAAATAATTTAAGTGCAAGTTACTACTTTTAACTATGCTGTGAGTTTTTTCAGCAATTGTTAAATAATTTGTTTACATAATAGTGCAGAAATAACTAAGTCGACACCACGTTTAAGTGTTTTATGGATCTTTTACATTTTGTCAATAGGTTAGCACAAAAGTTACGATCACATCTATTATTACATCAGCCACAGTCACATTCTGGTATGACGTTTAAAATTGAAACTTTGACAGATAATGAAGTCTGAAAAGCAAATCTTTGACTTGGTTCACTGAACCATGATAGTATTTAAAAGGAAATCAAATTAATTTCAAAAATAACGTTATTCCCCTGACAATCTTTAAACAATAGCTTTCTGAGAATATTCTATTGGACCGCGAAATTCAGAAATTGACTCCTTACCTCAATTTTTTTCATCACAATACTGTTAATTTGTCTCAGAGTCACTTAGGACCAACATAAAATTCATCCTCTGTATCTCTGGTGTGAGAAGGTAATACATCGTGTTCCCGCTTCATTTCGAACGGCTTCTTGCGATCACATTATTGACTTGACAGATAACGAAAGCTAAGACACGCCAGCGATGCTGCGCAAGCAAAGGAGATTCTGAGACAGACATATTAGTGCCATCCTAACCAGAGTATGTATTATTCTTCTAACAGATACTTATCAAAATGATTATGGTCACAATTGTATTCAAAGCGGAAAAAGTAAAAGACTCATTCTTATTGCCTGTCTGAACGCCATTCGTGATTGACTGCCCTAATCTCTTTCCATTCATCGCGCCAATACCGAAGTATATACATCAATCAGCAGCCGCTGACATGTAAACCGCATTTCAACTCATTGTTGGAAGCCACGAAGTATTACCACTAACAAACACAAGATGGGACACGATGAAGATAGTACATGTAGTTTGCGCTACGTTTTAAGCTGTATCTCAATGTTTCTGACATAATATTTGCTGCACTATATGTCGTACGGTGATATAATTTTACTAGTACATCCCGTGATATGTGTGCGTTGCGCATAGAGTCGCCAGTAAATGTATACCTACAAAAATCAACAGCTGCGCGTAGCCTCACTATGACTCAGAAATGGCTTTACCGATACGAAGAAAATATGTCATTATACTGCTTCGCTTTAATACAGCGTTGGTTTTGACGGGAAGAAAGTAAGAATTTTTATCGACATCAGCACTTCGGATTCGATTGTATTTTATATCCTGCCATATCGCTATTCATATTAAGGTAAAATCTGGTACACTCGACCTTCAAACCAAAAATATAACAATTCTACGAGGATGAGTTGGAAAATACGTTACCCCTGTCGACTGTGGTCAGAGTTGCGTACGAATAAAAAAAAAAATAGAATGAGACATTAAAGATAAGACATATCTTTACTTTTCTGCATAAGAATAAGTACATTGAGACATTTGTCATACCTCTTTATAAGCATCAAAAAGTCTTCCAGGAAACAAATGAGGTCTTTACATACGGAAGAATAGTTGAAGCCGGCCGCGGTGGCCGAGGGGACTGAGGCGCTCCAGTCACGGTCTGCACGGCCACTACGGTCGGGGGTTGAATCCCCCCTCGGGCATTGATATTTGTGCCGTCCTTAGTATAAGGTAGTTGATAAGTAGTTTGTAAGTTTAGGGACTGATGACCCCGTAGTTAAGTCCCATAAGCATAACAAACATTTGAACATTTGAATCGTTGAACAGTCTGTTTAACGTCAGAATTGTTTCCAAACTTCCTTCCGCCGAGAGTCTTCTTCAAAGCTGGAAACAGTTGGAAGGCACTTGGTGCGAGATCAGGACTGTATGGCGGATAATGTAGGCGCTCGCAAACAAGAGTTGCAATACGGTTTTACGTTTCCTTTGCCGAGTGTGGTCTCGTAATGTCATCCAAGCGCGGAACGCCATATCTAAGACGGCCAGGCCGCTGTTTCCGAATCACTTCTTTCAACTTCGACAGAGTCGCACAGTACCGCGCAGCACTAATGGTTACATCCTCCAGAAACCCCAACAACGAAATGCTTGGGCGTCCCAGAAAACGTCGAGTAACACTTTACCTGCAGACAGAGTGGTTTTGAACTTCTTTCGGACAGGTTATGACGGATGTTTCCACTCCATGGCCGTTCAACGCTTCTTCCGCATGCAATGCTCTGATTTTTTCCTGGACGGCTGTTTGAAGCTTGTGAAGCGGTTTGTCAAATGTCGCAATCTACTTGGAAATTATGTAGAAAAATAAAGCTATGCCTTAACTTTAAGGTCTCATTCTATTTTTTTTTTTTTTTTCCTTTCATACACAATTTTGTCCACAGTCGACAGCGTAAACTTATTTTCCAACTCCCCCCTCGTACTATGCATTGCGGGCGGTACATTACAACAGACGTCAGTAGATACCAGTATACATTTTTATTCCGATATTGATGAAAATATGCGCACCTGACGTTGAAAACAAGAAAAACGTCACTACCTACACACCATTTCCTATGTTTCATGGCGGATGGTAACTTACTCATGACTTTGACAGCGTTTCACGGATTACAATTAAATTTGGCAGATACACTGCCGGGAAAAATAGTAAACTTGGCAACATAATGTCTATTTTGATACGTTAACGGAAGATGCCACGTGGGGGACAGTAAATATTTAATGGTTTCAACGTCATTCACCAACAGATGGCATAGTGGCATAACTGTCAGAGGTCAATTTGAGTGCCCCCTTTAGTAGGGAATTTTTACAGCCGTAAGGCCCAGAGTCATATCAACGTGTGATGCAATAAGGCGTTATGCTACGGAGAAACACACGCAAGTTTCCTATAGCCAAAAGAGCGAGTTGTAAAGGGGTCAATTTGAGGCAATCGAATGACGGAATGATGCTTTCGCAGAATTTCCGCACATTTTATATGTTCTGCATCAGTTGTACAACAGTGCTGGTTTCAATGGTGACGTGAACACTCTCTCACCCGTAGACGAGATTGTACATCTACATCTACATGATACTCTCAAATGTTCAAATGTTTGTATAGTCTATGGGACTTAACTACGGGTTCATCAGTCCCTAAACTTACAAACTACTTATGAACTACTTACGAACTAGGACGACACAAATATCCATGCCCGAGGGGTGATTCCAACCCCCGACCGTAGTGGCCGTGCAGACCGTGACTGAAGCGCCTCAGTCTCCTCGGCCACCGCGGCCGGCTATGATACTCTGCAAGTCACATTGAGGTGCATGGCAGAGGGTTCATCTAACCACTTTACGATATTTTTATATAAGTGCATTTTCTAATAGCTCGCGAGAAAATAGAACACCTAAACCTGTTTGTTTTAGATCTGATTTAACTTATTGTATTATGATGATCATGCCTCCCTATGTAGGTGGGTGATAACAATATACCTTCGCATTCGCAAGGGTAAGTTGGTGAAAGAAATTTCAGAAATACATCTCGCTGCAACAGATAATGCCTTTCTCTTAATGATTTCCGCTAAAATTCGTAAATGATTCCCTGACACTCTCTCCCCTATATCGCGAAAATAAAAAACGTGCTGTCCTTCTGTCAGTCCCACCTGGTGTGGATCCCACAATGCGCAGCAATGCTCTAAAACAGGATGCACAGGTGTAGTGTAGCAGTTTATTTTGTTGAGCTGTTGAATCTTTTATATGTTCTGCCAATGAAACGAAGTCTTTGGTTCGCCTCCGCTACAATATTTTCTATGTGTACTTTCCAATTTAATTTGTAGTTCATTATTATTCCTAGGTATTTATGTTCAAATGTTTGTAAATCTATGGGCTCAACTGCTTGGTTTTTAGTCCCTAGCCTACAAACTACTTAAACTAAGGTAAACTGACCTAAGGACAACAGATACACACATGCCCGAGGGAGGACTCGAACTCCCAACGGCGAACGGCCGCGCGCACCGCAGTACGGCGCCTCAGTGAGCACGGCTTATCCGCCGCGGATTTAACGGATTTCTTTTAGTGGTGTTATGGATGACCTCATCATTATTAAGAGTGAATTACCAATTTTTGTACAATGCAGATATCTAAATCATTTTTCAGTTGCTTTTGATCTTCTGGTGACCTTAATAACCGATAAATGAGAGCAACATCCGCGAACAATCTAAGAGATTGTCTTCTAAATCATTTATAGAAATAAGGAACAGTAGGGGCGATATAACACTTCCCTGCGGAACCGTAAGTATCACTTCTGTTCTACTCGATGACTTATCGTCAATTACAACGTACGGTGTCCTTTCTTACAAGAAATTCACGAAACGAATCGCACAGTTTTCTCAAAGCCAACGTGCCTCACCGTTGGATAGGGCGTACGGGACCGCGATACCAGGCTTTACACTCTTGGCCTCCTAGATCCCCTGACTTCACACCATGTGACTTCTTCCTGTGGGGTCATGTTAAACAATGTGTTTACGTTCTTCCTTTACTTTATGGCATTGTTGGACTAAAAACCAGAATATCAGCTGCTGTAGCTTCAGTGACAGAAGACACCTTACGCTCACTTTGGAATGATTTCGGCTATTGGCTAGATGTTATCCGTGCAGCTGTGAACATTTATGATGAATTTTTATAAACTTCTGACTTTTATGAGTAATTTAGTATGCAATTTGTTGGTGTTAAGCCCTTCTTCCTAATAAATAATTCTATTTAAAATTGGGTCATTCTTTTTGGGACACCCTGTTTAATTGGACGACAACACGTGCTACTTTTTAACCCACATCTGTGAACTATGTGAACAAATGGAATAGGTGCGGAATAGTGTATACCAAGACAGTATTCACTATTCGTATGATCAAATGAATGTCGGGCCCGGTGGTCTTAGGTTAAAGTGCTCGACTAGAAACCGAAGGGTCGCGGGTTCAAAAGCCGGTCGGATCTCGGATTTTTTCAGTCTCCACTTTAACCCATCCTTCACCTCTCAGCGATGTGAGGATCGCCAGATACGACACGTGATTCGGATTCCACGTAAAGCTGTAGGTCCCATTTCTCTGGTTGGATAACTGGGGTAGGTTAGGGATACGCAAGTCGTCGAAGTGGCGTCCAGTTGAAAGACTTACAACAGGCCAATGAGCCACACGAAATTATTATTACCGAATGAATGCCAGAACAAGCACCTGCGCTGCAACCTGTGGAAGCTACACCATGAACTTATGGATGTTTCAGCATGGATCGACACCTGGTACCCCAGTATCGCTTGAGCTATTCATCTGTAAATGTAGTCACTTTATCTACTCCATATGCACTGTTTCATGAACAGCAAATCTTGAGTGAAATGGAAATCTCTGACAGGATGAACTAATTTTTATTTCCGACAGTCATTCTACACGATAAAACTCGAAAAATCTTGTCGGACCTCGTTCTGCCCAGTAGCAACTCATGGAATCGACGCAATAAGTCACTGGTATCCACACAGTCTCAATAGGCGTGTCTATAAAGGTCCTTACACACGCTCCGATTTATCGTCCGATCAGCAAGCTGTCCAACGACCCAACCAAATTCGTAGCAGCCTACACACCTTCCGACCACGCAGCGATTGCAGCGCCACCCTGTTCTGGTGTCTACTTGTTGAACCGTTTTTGTTTTCACGTGATCGCTGTACAGACAGCAGACGATCGCAGGCAGGAAGTTGGTCGGGTAGAGCTACACACGGTACAATTTGTCGGGTGGAATGGTGGGGGAGCGTCGCATATCAGACGCTCAGGCCCAACGACCAACCTCCGACAAGCAAAGTTAGCCGACAAGCCCCCCCCCCCCCCCCCAAACGTCCAATTTATCGGACCACCAATAATTTGGTCCCGACAAATCGGTATGTGTGTAGGGGCCTCAAGTTTTCAGCAGCCCTTACCGAATCATCTGGAAGTCAGCGTCTTACCACGCAGTATTCCGAAAAAATAGGGGGTCCAGATTCGACGGCCTTATATATTTCTAGTGTGGGATTATGTTTTCGGAGGAAATAATTTCTGCAAATTATTCACTTTGATAAATGTTCCCCCTGCAAGATGTTGTGGAGGAAATGACATCTGCATGTTTAGTATCATTTCACATTCTGAGTCTAATGTACTTCAGTTTCATCGAGCAAGTACAAAAGAACCTCGTTTATGCGGACTAGGTGGGACCGGATGTAATCTAAATTATCGAAAATCCGGATAATACGGATACCTTATACTAAAAATAAAATCATCATCATCTGTCTTTCAGGGATTAGGCTGTCACCTGTTCCGAACTGACAATCATTCCCATCTTTTCCGAGGTCTTCCAATATCTCTTTTACCATTCGGTTTGTATTTCAGAATCTTCTGGGGGTTCTCTGCACTGGCACTCTAAGAAGGAGTTGCCTCCAGTTTTCTCGATATTGTTCGATTTTCTCGTCCATGCTGAAAATTCTTTACTGTTGTCGTCGTTCCTAATCATGTATCTTCTAGTGCAGCTCTGTGTCTTTCTCAGGAGCCTCCTCTCTGAACTTTGGATTTTATTTTCTTGTCTTTTTGTTGCAACCCAGCTTTCGCTTCCATATGATAGTACAGGAACTGTCATCACTTTATAGTTGTTCTGCTTATGATACCACAGACAGCTTGGAATTTTTGTATTTTATTTTCAGTGTCGGGATGAAAACGAATCTTACATCAGAGCCTACATATGATATATGAGAGTTGTTCTAAAGATGAATTATCCAAGACAATTTTTGATCCGATTGGATATTTTCCTCGGAAAGAAAATCAAACCATAATTGTATATCAACCTTTACACTTGTTTTAACTCCGTACCGAACCATCTCTTCGGAAACCAGCGTCTTACTGGTTTGCATTCGATAAAAGAAAGTCCACATTCGTCGACGTTATATATGTAGTGTGAGATTAAGTTTTCGGAAGAAACAATTTCTTCAAATTCTTTACTGACATTTCTGCAACCGATTTATCCTCCGATAAAATATCATCCGTCACTGACAGCTGCCGCTCTATTCCACGAAGAGATCACCATCTTTCGCCGCTCGGAATTAGCTGAGCGGTTCTAAGCGTATTGGCAAGGACTGCGAAGCTGCTCCAAAATGTTAATATGTTTGCAAATCTATCGAATCAAACTGCGTGGTCATCATTCCGTAGCTTACAAACTACTTAAACTAAAGTAAACTAATCTAAGGACAATACACACACACCCATTTCCCAGGGAGGACTTGAACCTCCGACGGCGAGCAACCGTGCGCTCTGCAGCGAGCAGTCTTAGACCGCTCGGTTGCTTCACCGCGGCGATGCTGTTCCCGCCAGAGGTTCGACTCCTCCCTTGGACATGTGTGTGTGTGTGTGTGTGTGTGTGTGTGTCCTGCCCTTAGGTTAGTTTAACTTACTTTAAGTAGTTTGTAAGCTTATAGACCACAGTAGTTTGGCCTCATAGATTTACAAACACTTCCGTCTCTCCAACCATCCTTGGCTGACAGTGAAGTTACGATCACCATCGAGTAGCTTGCTGTTTTTAGTGTCTTTTCGTGCACAGTTGCACCAGATATTGGAACTCCATGTTGTTCTTTCTCACTGAACCAAATGAATAATGCTTCAGCCAGTGTTTCATTTCTTGCTTTTATTCTGGTTCCGCAATCTATCTTTGATCATCATTTTAAAGAAGACGTCTTCAATCTCTTCTCGGTGTTTCTTGCAGTCTATACATTTGATGTTGCGGCTATGTTTTTCAGTAGTTCTCCTTTGCCTTTTGTGTTTACTGGTGCCAATTTTTTGTCCATAAAAAAAACGATTTCTTCCGCTTCGAAGTCCGTTCCCTCACTACGGTAAAGCACAATACTTGTAGGGAACATATAAATAGTGGCCAAAGAAAATTTAACTGGGAGCGACGATGATACACACAGTGAACCGTACTACAGAAAGAACTCTATACCACATTATTATTATTATTATTATTATATCGTATGGAAACACATATTCAAATGTTTGTTAAGCTTAAGGGACTTAACTGCCGGGTCATCAGTCCCTAAACTTACAACCTATCTAAAAACTACCTTATACGAAAGACGACACAAACATCTATGCCCGAGGTGGGATTCGAACCCCCGGAGGGGAACGGCCTCGCGCATCGTAGCATAGCGCCTCAATGCGCTCGGCCACTCCGCCGCGGCTTTGGAAATACAAACATATAAGAGACAGACAAATTACTAATATAACAACTGTCAATAATTGCAAACAAACATCACTAATATAACAGACTTCAAGAATTACAAACAAATATCAAGTCTATTAATGTAATCTACCGACTCTGGAGTTGCGAACAGGAAGTCGTCTGTTTCTCATTAGGGACGCTGCTGGGATACTCTTCAACAATATGGCCGATGGTCTGATTCTCGCCGTAGTCACACTGATGGGATGGTTGTTTTCCCCATTTATACAGGGAGTAAGCACATTTGCCATGACGAGTTCGAATCCTATTTAGAGTAAACCAAGTTCTGCATGGTATGTCAAAATAAACTGCCGTTTGTGTGATGCAAGGCATGTTATGATTTTGCCATGCGTTTCATTTTTCAGATCATGTGTTTGTGATACTGAAACCCTCTTGTACACAGATCCTTGCTGTTCTTGTTGGCGGATTCCTAGATCGAAGCCTATTAGTGTTTGTAGCCTCAATGTCTTGTTTGATTGACAGGACTCGATTTCCCAAGATGTTTTTTTATTCACGTACGAGGGCGTCAGTACGTCGCAAGTGTGGCGGCGGGATGTGACTTAATATTGGGAGCCATTGCGTTGGAGTTGGTTTAATTACTCCAGAAATCATCCTTAGAGTATTATGCAGCTGGACATCCACTTTTTTACGTATGGGCTGTTTAGCCAAATCGGAGCACAGTATTCGGCAGCTGAGAATGTTGTTGTTGTTGTTGTGGTCTTCAGTCCGGAGACTGGTTTGATGCAACGCTCCACAATGTTCAAAATGTTCAAATGTTTGTAATTCTATCGGACCAAACTGCGTGGTCATCAGTCCGTAGCTTACAAACTACTTAAACCTAGATAAACTAACCTAAGGACAACACACACACACACCCATGCCCCAGGGAGGACTCGAACCTCCACGGCGAGCAACCGCGCGCTCCGCAGCGAGACGCTTTAGACCGCTCGGCTACTCCACCGCGGCGCGCTCCACAATACCCTTTCCTGAGCAAGCCTCTTCAACACTATATAAAAACGGCAACCTACATCTGTCTGAGTCCACTTACTGTATCCATCTTTTGGTCTTCCCAACACACTTCCCTCCAATGCCAAATTCACAATTTCGTGATGTCCAAGAATGTGACTTACCAATCGATCCCTTCTTTTAGTCAAGGTATGCCAGAAATTACTTTTCTCCCCAATTCTGTTCAGTACCTCCTCATTAGTTGCGCGATCCACCCACCTAATCTTCAGCATTCTTCTGTAGCACCACATTTCAAAAGCCTCTATCCTCTTCCTGTCCACACTGTTTATCGTCCATGTTTCACTTCTGTACAAGACAACACTCCACACAAATGCCTTCAGAAAGGACTTCCTTAGGCTTAAATCAATATTCGATGTTAACAAATTTATGTTTTTCAAGAACGCTTTTCTACCCATTACCATTCTACATTTTATATCCTCTATACTGCGACCATCATTTGTTATTTTACTGCCCAAGTAACAAAACGCATCTACCTCCTTTACTGTTTCGTTTCCTAATCTAATTCCTTCAGCATCACCTGATTTTCTTAGACTGCACTCCATTACCCTAGTTTTGCTCTTGTTGATGTTCATCTTATATGTACCTTTCAGCACACTGTCCATTCCGTTCAACTGCTCTTCCAGGTCCTTTGCTGTCTCTGACAGAATTATTATGTCGTCGTCAAAACGCAATGTTTTTAATTCTTCCCCCTGAACTTTAATTCCTTCTCCAAATTAAATTTCTCCTTGCTTTCCTTTATAGCTTGGTCAGTGTACAAATTGAACAACATTGGAGAAAGGCTACAACCCTGTCTTACTCCTTTCCCAACCACTGCATCCCTTTCATGCCCTTCAACTCTGACAACAAGTGTCTGGTTTTTGTACAAGTTGTAAATTATCTTACGCTGCCTATATTTTACTCCTGCTTGCTTCAGAACTTGAAAGATACAAATCGGAGCACAGTATTCGGCAGCCGAGAATACAACTGCTAAAATAAAACAAGGAAAAACAAAACGATCCGCATCAATCGAAACCTCGAATAAATGGGGACCAGAAAAACAAATTCTTGTGTATCTACATCTACATAGATACTCTGCAAATCACATTTAAGTGCACTTTCATAACTTTTCTCTAACGTTCCATTCTCTAATAGCGCGCGGGAAGAAAGAACACCTAAATCGTTCCGTTTTAAATCTGATTTCTCTTATTTTATTGGGATGGTCATGTCTCCCTAAGTAGGTGGGTGCTAGCAAAATATTTTGACATTCAGAAGTAAAAGTCGGTGATTGAAACTTCGCAAACAGATCACGCCGCAATTAATAACGTCTTTCTTTTAATGATTTCCACCCCAATTCGTACAACATTTCCGTGACTCTTTTCCTCCCAGTAACGCGATAAAACAAAACGAGCTCCCTTCTCTGAACCTTCTCAATGTCTTCCGTCAGTCCCACCTGGTGAGGGACCCACAAGGGGCCACAATACTCCAGGAGAGGACGCACAAGTGTGATGTAGGCAGTCTCTTTGGTGGAGCTGTTCCATCTTGGAAGCGTTTTGCCAACGAAACATAACCTTTGGTTCGCCTTCCCCATAATATTTTCTATGTGTTCTCTCCAGTCAAAGGTGTTCGTAATTGTAACTCCTAGGTATTTGGTAGAATTTACGACCTTAAGGTTTGACTGATTTATCGCGTAATTGAAGTTCAGCGGATTTCTTTTAGTGGTCATGTGTATTACTTCACACTTTTCTTTCAGTTTAACTGAGGATACCAATGTCCTGAACCAATCTTACCATTCAAATCCTTTCCCTCTCAGTCGAAATCATACCACTGAAACTTTCTTTTATTTCCGTTATTTGTTCCTTCATGCCAGGTCGTCGTAGTGCAGAAGCTAATTCTGGCATGTATCTCTCGGACTCTCACTCTGTTTGCAGAGTCCTTCAGTCTGAATAGTGTCTAAGCTCGTCTGTCTGTAGCAGTGGCTTATATCGTGGATTCGCCGTCGTGACTGCAGGCACAGACCTGCTTCAGTTGCCATTCAGTGGTACACGTGAGGCCCAGAACAGTAACGGCACGAATAGCTCTCGATGCATCGGCGGCGGCGGCAGAGGCCGGACTATGGCGAGCGCAGGGCAGGGCGGCAGGGGTGACGCGCATGCGCGCGGCGCGGCCACACACGGCCAGGCGCTCCACACATGCGCGCGCGCATGCGCAGTCGCGAGCGTCGCCCGGCTGCACGGCGCTGCGGTCGCCCGGCTCATTCCGACTCACCGAGCAAGCCGAGGCAGACGCACCGACGCACCTGGCGGGCAGTCGGGAACACATAAGATCTAGGCACTCGCTTATAACTCGCTAGCGACGCCTGTCAACACCCTTTACGAAATCGCTGTGCCCTTATGGTCGAAGAGCCGACTCTGCTAGATTTAACTGAGTAGTTCTTACTTTAAGTTTGTCGTCCGCTACAAATCGCCTCTAAAGGCGGCCACACACGTAAGAGCATGCATGACAAGCACGGTTGCGCAAGCGTGCTTGCACAAGCATACTTGAGCGTATGTAGGATAAATTTCATCAATAATCAGGATTGCACACGCAGCTTGATGCTGGATCGAATTTCGATTATGCGTGCTTGTGCAAGCGTTCAAGCGTATGCGTGTGTGGACAATAAAGATGCTTGTGCAAGCATTTGACAGTAGACTTGCGCATAATAGTTCGCGATCGGGAGGGCTCACTTTAGTTCGCGTTCTATTAGTTCGTCCGTTCCCAGTGACGGCTGAGCGGCGTGGTCTGCACATGCAGGTGGAGGGAGAAGTTCCCCCTCCTAGCTGCTTCATGCGCTTGCTGCTAGAGCCGCTAACGAAATCACGCAAACCAAAAGAAACAGTTTGTAAGTTTAGATTTATCTCTATATCTTGGATTTATGGAATTTATTAGTCAGATATTGCAGATTGCAGAATACTTCAAAACATAAATTTCGTAGCACTGAACTATGTAATCTAGCAGGCAGACACTAACCTCGAAATGGCTCTCATCAGCAGAAGGCAAACACGTGATTTTTAATTCTGTTCGCGACCTATCGTGAATATTTTAGTTTGCGACCTATCGCGTATATTTTAGTTCGCGACCTATCACGAATACTTTAGTTCGCGACCTATCAGGTATATTTCAGTTCGCAACCTAACGCGCATGATTTAGTTTGCGACCGGTAGCTCTCCTTTTAGTTCGCATCTCGGCAGCGAAGTGGGTCGCTCTATTTAGTTCGTCCGCTCGTTTTGGCTTTTGCTACCGCTACTAAAACTACAGCTGAGTTGCATCTCAGCTCGAAATGACGGCAACTGGAGAAGGGGATTCTGCGCGCTCTCGTGTCCTCTCGCTGTTACCCGTCAGTCTTCGTAAAAGGAGCAGACGATCTAACAGGCGAGGTATCTGCGAACTAGTTCGTATAGTTCGCCTCCGGGGGCGCTCTTGCGAACTAGTTCTTTAGTGAACTACACAAGACTATTTGACAGTATGAGTGAGGTTGCATACTTTGTTTTCGATAAGTTTCAATTAGTGCTGTAATAGCAATGTCTGAATTAAGAAACATACACCACGACCTCTTAGAGGAATTTATTAGACTGTGTTAAATGCATCCCTGCTTGTGGAATATTAAATGTAAGGAGTATCTTGATAAAAATAAGAGAGACGCTGCATATGACATACTACTCGCGAAGTATCTCACCAAGTGCCTTTGTGAAATAATAGTAGTATATTTGAGGTCTTCATAACTTTTTCCTGTTGCTGTTCCTGTTGCTCTTAGTCTTTCATGTGGTCTTATAGCCTCCCTCATTGTATTATCCTGCTTCTTGGTCAAAGGCGTAACGAGAGACAGAAGATTCAAATACGTATCTTCAGTCATCCTGAGTTATGCTATTTCAGAGGATATATCTTCAGTTCACTGAGTATATTTGTATGTGAATACGATTTTCGTTTTCTTAACCACTCTTTACACCCCTTTTCTTACTTTCCTTTTTTTCAACAGGATCATAAAAGCTGCCAAAGCCGGTACATCGTCGTCTGAGCTCGAAATTTTCAGATGTAAATAAACCGTTGCTTGCACAAGCATGCTTGAGCCGTGTAGGTGCGTGAGCAAAATGTGCTTGCTTGTGCAAGCATGCTTGCGCAAGCGTGCTTGTCAAGCACGCTGTAACGTTTGTGGCCGCCTTAACAGCGTATTGATTTCAGTCGTGCCTCAGGGAAGTGTTATAGGACCACTGCTTTTCACAATACATATGTATGTCCTCGCAGATAACATCGGAAGTTCAATGAGACTTTTTGCGTATGATGCTATAGTTTATTGAGAGGTCGCAACGCTGTATAAAGGTCGTAAAATGAAGAAGTATCTGCAGCCTATTGACGCGTGGTGTTGGGAATGGCAATTGGGCATCAACATAAACAAATGTAAAATTCTGCATTTTCACAGAAAGGAAGATCCTTTATTATAATAACTGCGCAATAGCAGCACAAGCATTGAAAGCAGTTACTTCCATAAAATATCTGGGAGTAGACATAAGGAGCTATCTTGATGCAGTTGCGTCGTTCTGATATCTAGGCGTAACATTGCAGAGCAATATGAAATGGAAGGAACATGTAAGGACAGTTGTGAGTTAGACGGACAATCGACTTCGGTTTATTGTAAGATTAATGGGAAGATGTACTTCATCTGTAAAGGAGACCACGTATAAAACGCTTGTACGACGACGTCTTGAGCATTGCTCAAGTGTTTGGGACCCGCAGCAGATCAGTTTAAAGGAAAACGTAGAAGCAGTTCAGATGCGTGAAGCTAGGTTCGGTACTGGTAGGTTCAACCAATGCGCAAGTATCAAGGAAATGCTCCAGGAACTTAAATGAGGATCGCTGGACGAAAGACGACGTTCTTTTCGAGAAATTCTGTTTAGGAAGTTTAGAGAGCCGGAATTTGAAGCTAAGTGTAGAACGATCTTCCTGCCGCCTAATTACATTTCGCGTAATTTCACAAACACAAGATAAGAGAAATTAGGACTCGTGCGGAGGCATATAGGCATTCTTCTTTTCCTCGTTCTATTTGGAAATGGAATAGGAAAGGAAATACCTAGTTGTGGTGCAGTGTACCCTCCGCCTACGCTGGATTGCGGAGTATGTATGTAGATGGAGATGATCTGAAATGCAATAACCCTATGAAATCAGTCGCGGTAAGGTGGTTCCAGACTGAGATACATTGGAGGAATCCTCAGGAAGGGTAGTCCCTCAACAAACGAAGTACGTTACGAAACTCTCGTTCGGCCAGCGCTTGACTACTGCTCATCATTGTGGGATCCACACCGGGTAGGTTTAACAGAAGATATAGAGAAGATACAAAGGAGAGCAGCACGCTTCGTTACGGGATCACATAGTAAGCGCGAAAGTGTCACTACAGATTATTAGTAAACTCCAGTGGCAGACCTGCAAGAGAGACGTTCTGTATCGTGGTACGGGCCTGTGTCAAAGTTTAGTGAGCGTACGTTTCATGAAAAGTCAACCAGTATATTGCTCACACATATACGTCACAAACTGCGATATTTCCCGATATCTGCTGCTCTCCTAAAAATGGACAATCGATCTGCAACACATGAAATTTTGGCCGGACCGGGACTCGAACCCTGGTCTCCCACTTTGCGCGAGCAGTCTCCTTAAGCACTCGGCCACCCGTGCACGCTCATCGGCCAGAGCAAATTTGCATATGTTACACTTGTCTGTATCCGTCATATGGTCGTAAACATTATAGTGCAAGTTCCGCGAGAGGGAGAGACCAATACTACCACACTAAGCCCGTCATGGCACTAATGTTTATCATTAATTGAGTGCTCCTAATGAACAGACGATGTCGCAAAAATGGTAAATATTCACACATACACATCGCAAATATACATCGCAAGTTGCTTCCTCTCACCTATATCTCGCGAAGCGATCACGAGGATAAGATCACGGATATTAAGACTACGCTCAGGCATACAGGCAATCATTTTATCCCGTGAACCATACGCGACTGGAATAGGAGGAAATGACAAAATGTTCAAATGTTTGTTAAGCTTATGGGACTTAACTACGGGGTCATCAGTCCCTAAACTTACAAACTACTTATCAACTACCTTACACTAAGGACGGCACAAATATCCATGCCCGAGGGGCGATTCGAACCCCCGACCTTAGTGGCCGTGCAGACCGTGGCTGGAGCGCCTCAGTCCCCTCGGCCACCGCTTCCGGCAAAAGTTTCAAATGTTTGTATACGTAATTACATCGTAGACTTCTCACAGAAATGAAAATAACGAATGAACGGATGTGATCTGAGTTACTCAAGTCTTCACAAATAAACAACTTCGCTCTCCAAAATTCGATGAGTTGTTAGGATTTGCTTGAAAGTACGCACGATGTGATGATGTAAATGTAGCAAACTTCAAAAACGCTAAGACCGTATGTTTGCCAGAGCGAAGGAAAAATTGTGAGATTGTGAAACTTTCGCGTCCATCTGTTGGCCTTATGTGACAAACTGTTATGTTTTCATTTCTACGTTCACATTCATGCGAAAATCTAAATCGGGCAAGGAGACATTTCTGTCACTCGCCAGGAGTACAAGTTACGTGCGCCCAAAAGCGATTCTTATCATACGACTCACATGCTGTCACACATGTGTATGATCGGATACTTTTTCCGAAGCAAGGTTCGGTTGACTTGTCGTCTTATCAATAAATGTTTGCAGCTTCCATTACAGACACTATTTCCTTGCGGCTCCCAACAGATCAGTTGTCCGGCACAGACGTTACACCACAACACGGACACAGAACTGAATACAACTAACAGAATGTCAGTAACTAGAAGAACAGTTCATAAACTGTGAAAAACAAAAAATAAAATTATACATGACAAAGTAGAATTGAACACGTATCTACCACGCTGCAGTTAAACACGGAGACCATATAACCAGAATGACATGTTTCTTGTCCCTTCGTCCGTGTTACACATCTTGCACTCGGACCTCTCACTTTTTATTATTTTGTTTCTTTTTCTTTTTACAGTTGCACACACTTTCTTCTCTGTTTTCATGACTGATCTATGTCGATTTTTTGAAGAGCCACCCGCTGCATCAACTAACCACTAAATCTAAGGGAATGGTATGTGGATTCCTCTTTGTTAGCAGTGAATCTATCTATATATAAAAGGCTTATGTGTGTACGTGCTGACAGACTTTTCTCCATGACCACATACTGCCACCCAGTCGTGGTTGTGGTGGTACATAGCTCTTGGTCTAATGATGTTAGTAAGGGAGTTTGGTCGCGGTGCGTGGCAGTGGGTGAGTGTGATGAGCTAAAATTCGCAAAATATGCAATAAATACTCTTAGGAAAAGCTATATATTCTGTGACTTACGAACTTTACGGTACGAGTCAAAATCTGTTTATTCTTTCAATCGTCAGACAATGCGGTCCTTTCAAACTTTAATAACGACGAGGAATATCAAATACGCAATTTTTAAATAGATTACATGTTTCCGTCAACCACACATTACCGACTATGAACAGAGACACAAAACAAAGATAAAAAGCCAGATAGACTCAAAGATAAAAATACTCGTGGAACATTGATCACTGAATGTCTCTTAGGCCATAGATATTGATATGCCTGTGCCAGTAAGCTCATTGGTGTGTACTAATCAGTGATCTCTGATACATATAGCCGCGACAATCTCTGCTGTGAAAGGTGTTATCGTTTGACAGCTGGGTCAAGAAAAACTATGCGACGTAGTCCCACTCATATCCCGGCGGTCCCCTGTGATAATGTTGGCAACAGATGTTGAATACCAAGAATCATGTGACATCGTCATAAGCCAATCGCGTTACACGCAAATATTTTGTCGTGAAATCAAGCATACAGCAGGAACAGTAGTTTTTATCTACTCTACGGTTCATCTTTGCAACGATTTTATATCGTTTTATTGATGTTGCCAACATAAAAACTCGAGGCCGCGAGGATAGAAAGTAAAATTTTACCGAATCAGATACATCCGTTGTTATCACATCTCACTATGACCAGCACTTTCACGCGAAACTCTTTTGTATAGAGTCTCATGATTCACACAGTCTTACAATTCATTCCAAATTCCTATTCAAGAAGATATTTGTGAAAACTATTAAAAATCAATATTCGCACTTACCCAATATCGTTTTCAGAAATGTAATTTGCTAGCCGCTTTCGGCGTTCCTGTTGCAATGTGTAACTTTATGAACACATTCTAACATTGAATTTACATCGTTCCGAAGCACGGACTTAAATTAATTTCACTCTTAGTATGAAAAACTTTATGACCATCCAACGTTTTCGACAATGACTTCTACTTAAATTTGACATCTTGGCTAGGAGAACTGAGTTTATTAACAGAGAGATCCAACAAGGATTGTGTTTTTGCTGACCTACGTCCGGAACCCAAAGAACCATGATATTCACAGGACCTTCTTTAACAACCGTTGCGAAGCACGGGCTTATAAGCTAGTACTATTCTATTTCCTGTACATATTCATATGCATGTGGGGCAGCATATGTGTGTATATACAGAAAGCAATGTTCACTATTCAGCGGACTGTGCATTGATATGAAACGCCCTGGAATATCAAAAATTTCTCGATACTCGAATCCACTACCTTTGCATTTCCTGGCCAACTGCTCTACCGACTGAGTTTCCGACAGTGCCTCGGTTATGTTTATATATGGATGTTGATATGTATACAAACAAGTATGTATGCAAGTGTGTATGTGGTACAGTCAATAATTTCTGAGACTATACGTCTGGAGGATAGGCGCCCAAACGTATCTGTATGTTGCACACGTTGCCGCTTTCGAAGCGGCTGATTGTCGTTCTAGTTGTGGATCGTAAAGGAAACACCATGTTTCACCACCAGTTATTATCTAGTTGAGGAACGACGGATCATAGTGCGCACAACTGATGAGGTCACGGAAATCGTCATGCGATCATCACGTTGGTGACGGCTACGTGGCACATTGTGCCGGGCAACACGAGACATGTTGAGGTCGTCCCTCAGAGTTTTGTGGCTAGTATCATGACTGACCCCTAGTGCTGCTGCGAGAACGTCAACCGATTGCGAGCGGTTAGCACGCACCAGCGTTGCAACTTCCTGGATCTTGCGATCGTTCGAACTGTAATTAAATCCTTTAAGAGCAAGAAAATCATATTTGGCACTAAAATATAATATCTGGACATCTGCCACATATCTCAAATAGCTTAGGGCCTTTTCAAGTCTAAATCCGGCTCTGGACACACACAGAATACATTATGATCACAGAAAACAGTAAAAGGGAAAATTTCCAAATAATTTTTAAATATTGAATGCCCCTGAATAATTTGATACAACGTGCCGATATCAAGTTTCGGCCACAGTTGAGAGTCAACGCGACAAAGCAAAGAGAAGGAGCCGGGAAGGAACTGGAAGGAGAGGTTCCAGGAGAGCTGCGGCTCCGACTAGCCAGTGGGGGAGGGAGAAGTGTGGGGGGAGGGGAAGGGGGAGGGGAGGGTTGGGGGGGTGAGGAGGGGGCGGCAGTCGTAAAGGCGGTGGGCGGCGGCCCGCTGCGGCCCTCGCCGGGGCCCGAAACGGCGGCCCGTTAATTGAGAGCTCATTTGCGTCCCTAAATTGCTAAATCAATACGGGCCGCGCTTATTAAAGGAGCACAGCGGGCCGGCCCAGGCGGAGGCGGCGGCCGAGCCGGCGAGGCTAGCTGGCCCTGATGCGGGGGCGGCCGCAGAACTAGCGAGGGAGGGGCCGCGGTCGCCGCAGGTAGCCTGCGCGTTCCCTGAATTCCTCTACTGTGCGGGTGACGCTGTGCTAGAGGCGACAGGCCAGTACCAGGACTAACATGTAAATGTTTGTAAAGTCTATGGGACTTAACTACGGAGTCATCAGTCCCTAAACTTACAAACTGCTTACAGACTATCTAATACTAAGGACGGCACAAATATCCATGCCCGAGGGGGGATTCAAACCCCAGGATTGACATCTCGGGCAGTTTGGAAAGTAGGAGGCGAGGTAGTGGCGGAAGTAAAGTTGTGAGGCGGCATCGTGAGTCGTGTCGGGATAGCACAGTCGGTGGTGCGCTTGCCCGCGAAAGGCAAAGGTCCCAGGTTCAAGTCCCGGTTCCGGCACACAATTTTAATCTGCCAGGAAGTTTCACCATTATACTATTTATCTCCCATTCCATTCTCGAATAGCGCGCGTGAAGAAAGACCACATAAATCTCTCAGTTCGAGCTCTGAATTCCCGTATTTTATTCTGATGGTCATTTCCACCTATGTAAGTGGGAGTCGACAATATATTTTCGCATTCGGAGCAGAATGTTCGCGATTGGAGTTTCGTAAGTAGCCCACGCCGCAGCGATAAGCGCCGTTCTTGTAATGATTCCCATCCTGGATCCTGGATCATTCCGTAACGATGTCTTCATGCATCGTGAAAAAATGAAACAAGCTGCCCTTCTCTGGATGCTTTCGATGTCCTCCGTCAAACCCACCTGATAAGGATCCCGCACTGGAAAGCAATACTCCAAAAATGGACGGACAAACGTAGTGTATACAGTTTCTTTTGTAGTTCTGGTGCATCTTTTAAGGGTTCCGCCAATAAAACGCAGTCTCTGTTTCGCCTTTCCCACGACATTATCTACTTCTTCTTTCCAGTTTAAGTCTGAAGGAACAGTAATTCCTAGGTATTTAGTGGATTTTACGGCCTTCACTTTTGATTGATTTATCTTGTAAACAAAATTTAACAGATTTATATTCTTACTCATTTGGACGACTTCACACTTCTCAGTATTTAGAGTCAATTGTACAATTTTTACACCATAATGATATCTTATTCAGATCGTTCTGCAGTTGGTTTTGATCTTCAGATCATTTTAGTAGACGGTAAATGACGGCGTCATCTGCAAACAACCTAAGACAGCTACTTAGATTTTCCCCTAAATCGTTTATGTAAATAAGGAACAGCAGAGGACCAATAAATGACGGTAAATGACGGCGTCATCTGCAAACAACCTAAGACAGCTACTTAGATTTTCCCCTAAATCGTTTATGTAAATAAGGAACAGCAGAGGACCAATAACAATACCCTGTGGAACGCCCGTTATCCCCTCTGTTTTAGTCGATGCCTTACCATCGATTACAACTAACTGCGTCCTCTCTGACTGGAAATCCCCTACACAGTCGCAAATTTGGGGCGATATAACCACGGAATTTGATTAAAAGCCGTTTGTGAGGTAAGGTGTCAAAAACCTTCTGGAAATCAAGAAATACAGAATCGATTTGCGAACCCTTGTCGATAGCACCCATCAATTCGTGTTAATAAAGAACTAGTTGTCTTACTCATGAACGATATTTTTTAAATCCGTGTTGATCTTAGATCAATAGATCGTTATGTTCGAGATAATTCATAATACTTGAATACAGGATATATTCCAAACCCCTGCTGTAAATTGACATCAATGAAATATTTTGTAGTTTAGTATGTTACTCCTACTGCCTTTCTTGAATATAGGTCTGACATGTGCAACTTTCCAATCTTTTGGTACAGATCCTTCTTTGAGAGAGAGGTTGTATATGGCTGTTAAGTAAGGAGCTATCGCTTCACCATAATTATATGTAAATCTAATGGGTATACAGTCCGGACCAGAAGACTTGTTCTTGTCAAGTGATTTTAGTTGCTTCACTACTCCGAGGATATCTACTTCTATGTTACTCATTAAGCCCGCCTTCCTCGCTCCGAGACTTTGCTCCGTCTCTAGCTACCAAAGAAGACGAAACCAATATTCCATAATTCTAATTACAAACAAAGGCGAGAATGAGTAACGTACAAGTAGATATCATCGTAGTACTAAGCAACTGAAATCACTTAACAAGGAAAAGTCTTCTGGTCCGGACCGTATACACATTATATTTCCATTAGATTTCTATTTGATTGTGCTGAAGCGAAAGCTCCTTACTAAACAACCATATACATCGACTAAAACAGAGGTGTTATCGGATGTTCCACAGGGTAGTGTTATTGGTCCTCTGCTGGTCTTTATTTACATAAACGATTCAGAGGAAAATCTAAGTAGCTCTCTTAGATTGTTTGTAGATGACGCAGTCTTTATCGTCTAGTAAAATCATCTGAAGATCAAAACTAAGCCTAAGTAGCTCTTTTAGGTTGTCTGCAGATGACGCAGTTATTTATCGGCTAGTAAAATCATCTGAAGATCAAAACCAACTGCAGAACGACCTGAATAAGATATCAGTATGGTGTAAAAATTTGCAATTGGCTATAAATAATTTGAAGTGTGATGTCGTCCACATGAATACGAAAAGAAATCCGTTAAACTTGATTCACATGATAAATCAATCAGAAGTGAAGGTCGTAAACTCCACAAAATACCTAGGAATTACTATTACTTCAGACTTAAATTGGTAAGAACACGTAGATAATGTCGTGGGAAAGGCGAACCAGAGACTGCGTTTCATTAGCAGAATCCTTAAAAGATGCAACAGGACTACTAAACTGCATACACTACGCTTGTCTGTACTTTTTCGGAGTATTACTGCTCAGTGTGGGATCCTTATCAGGTGGCTTTGAGACGGAGGACATCGAAAGAGTCAAAAGAAGGCAGACCGTCTTGCATTGTTTCGATACAGGGGAGACAGCATCACGGAAATGATACAGTATCTAGGATGAGCGTCAATACAACAACGTCATTTATCGCTGTGGCGTAGTCTACTTACGAAACTCAAATTGCCAACATTCTCCTCCGAATGCAAAGATAAATTGTTGACTTCTACCTACATAGGTAGAAATAATCGTCAGAATAAAATACGAGAAATCAGAGCTCCAACTGGGAGATTCAGATGTTCTTTCTTCCCGGAATGGAGTATAGAATGGTAGATTAACAGTATAAAGATAGTTCGATAACCCTTCTGCCAGGCACTTAAATGTGATTTGCGTAGTATCCCATGTAGATGTAGATGTAAAATGCTGAGGTAGTTATCTTATCTCGGTCCACCACTTCGCTCCTTGTCTAGTCACGTCGTTGTTCATAGGACGCTAAATCATAATCGTCTTTCAATCCTTCCACCGGAAGTGGGCTATTCAGATCGGATGGTATGGCATACTTTTACTTTCTGATTTCGATTATATCAGACGAATGGAGTATGTTTTGTTAAAAAAAAATTCTATATCGTCATTCTCCACTCCAAAATGCATTCTATAATGTGGTGGTGCATCTGGGTTGGGGTTGGTTTGGGTTGTTTGGTTGGGATAGGGGGACTAAACTGCTAAGGTTATCAATCCCCCAGTGGAGAGGGGAAGGAGTGAGGATAGGAAAGGAGGGGAGGGGGAAATTCTGTCCGGGGAGTAAAGAAGGAAGAAAGACTGTATTAGCTCGGGGCCCTGTGCTCGCCACGAACGTACTCTCGAAAGAACTGTAAGCCCCCTGGGGGGGGGGGGGGGGTCATCTGGAAAGTGGCAAGATAGGTTACTTGATATGCTTAGATACTAATGCCAAATAAGTTACACACATCTAATAATGTAATATGTTATTAAGGTGCATATATTGTATCCCATCAATTCTACTACATATCCAGGAGTTACAATGACGAACAACTTAAATTGGAAAGAACACACAGAAAATATTGTAGAGAAGGCGAATCAAAGACTACGTTTC
This sequence comes from Locusta migratoria, assembly GCA_026315105.1. Taxonomy (NCBI): domain Eukaryota; kingdom Metazoa; phylum Arthropoda; class Insecta; order Orthoptera; family Acrididae; genus Locusta; species Locusta migratoria. The sequence continues at coordinate 559,533,176 of CM048746.1, forward strand.
ATTGGCGGAACACCATTGGCTGGTGTCTCTTCCAGCTCCAACGGCAATGTCAAAAGCGTCGTTTCCCGTCGCCTCTCCCTACCGCGGGAGGGCACATATGCTGCTACCAGGGAGTTCAGAATAGAATCTGAACCTCAGCCGCGCATGCGCATTGGAACGCTGTGGCCACTGCCACGTATATTAGGTGGCTGCGATACGATTCGTATACGTGTTGTCTTCGCGACGTAAAACGTTTCTCATGCGATAAAAATACTTTTTATATGCATATAAAATGACCTGATAGTAGAACGAAACGAAGAATGATAGTTTAAAACAAATTTCTATTTTATTGATTTATTTACTTTTTTTTTCACGACGAGCTTTTTTCGGGGTTCACAGAACCAGTGAACACGTAGAACGCGCCGCCACTGGTATTGCCCACCTGTATGCTGAAACTAGAAATGTGAAGCCTCGAGAAAGAGTCCGATGTCTATTTCTTCCAGATGTTACTGTTTCCAACAATTTTCAGCTCATTATATTTCTTCGATAACCGCTATCTTTAATGAAACGAAAAAAGTGTTTCATACAAAATCAAATAGCTATTCACGGAGAATCCAAATCCGCAATAAATAAATAAGACTTTATCTGTAAGATTTCACAGTCAACCTACCCTTCCGAGCCCGGAGGGTGATGTAAGGGAGTCGAACCTTATGTTAATGGAATCCTGTCTTCGACGTGAAAAGGTTTTATTACAACTTTTATTAAATCTTATTTCTATTTTTCCAAAGATTACGAGAAAAGAAAAAAACATTTTTAAGTTCCTCGCCCTCTTTTTGAGGTAGAGGCTGTAGTAGAAATCGGTCTCTCTATCAAACAAGATATCGAATGTGGAGGACGTAATGACAGGAGCTGAAGATCACATGTCGAAGACTTTGTTGATACGTCAATGTTGGATACTATTAATTTTATAGTGAGAAGAAAAAAGAAAATTGAAAGTTCAGTCATTACTCAAAGTTTATATTACGTCAATAAAAATATAACTATTATCAATCAAACGTATATACTGTAATATCAAATCAATAAGATATCTCACTTCGGAAATATCTTCCAAAGAAGGAATCGTACCATTCTATAATACAACCAATCTCCGAGGTCGAGAACGGGAAACTTGTGTTGGACTAGACTTGCGCATAATAGTTCGCGATCGGGAACGCTCACTTTAGTTCGCGGCTCTGCCGCGAAATAGTTCGCTCTTTTAGTTCCTCCGCTCCCAGTGACGGCTGAGCGGCGTGGTCTGCGCGTGCAGGTGGAGGGGGAAGTTCCCCCACCTAGCTCTTCATGCGTTTGCTGCTTGAGCCGCTAACGATATCACGCAAACCCAAAGTTGAGAGTTATCTCTATATCTTAGCATTATGGAATTTATTAGTCAGATATTGCAGAGTGCAGAACACATCAAAACAGAAATTTTGTAGCACTGAACTATGTAATCTAGCAGGCAGACGCTCACCTCGAAATGACTCATCAGCAGAAGGCAAAAACGTATTTTTTAGTTCTGCTACGCGCCCTCTCGCTATTGCCCGTCTGTGTTCGAAAAAGAATCCAACGCACTATGAAACGAGATACGTTTGGCATAATCGTCCGCTGCTCCTAGTTCGTCCGCTGCTCTTAGTTCGTCCGCTGCACCTAGCTCGTCCGCTCCTTATAGTTTGTCGCTCTTTTTGGCTTTTGCTACCGCTACTAAATGAGCTCTTTATTGTCCTATGACAGTTTTTTTATATAATGAATCAGTGTTGCCAAAGCGTGTGCTATTACCGCCGGCCGCGGTGGCCGAGGAGACTAAGGCGCTCCAGTCACGGTCTGCACGGCCACTACGGTCGGGGGTTCGAATCCCCCCTCGGGCATGGATATTTGTGCCGTCCTAGTTCGTAAGTAGTTCATAAGTAGTTTGTAAGTTTAGGGACTGATGACCCCGTAGTTAAGTCCCATAGACTATACAAACATTTGAACATTTGTGCTATTACCCGTATTTTTGGGCAATTTGACATCAAATACGTAGGCAGATAAACCAGTTATTTACACGAATGGCTGATACAATTGTATTCAACTACTTTGTATACAGAGTAGTCGTAGTACTTTATTTTTAAAATAGATTTCTTGTGGCAGTGAACTACGAAACTACAGCTGAGATGCATCTCAGTACGAAATGAAGGTAACTGGCAGAAGGGAATCGCGCGATTCTGCGCGCTCTCGCTGTTCCCCGTCAGTCTTCGGAAAAGGAGCGGACGAACTAAGAGGCGCGGGAATCTATTACACGATGCACATTCCTGCTTCTCTTCTTTCTACCTCGAATCCTACCTCTGGCGTGTGTGTGTGTGTGTGTGTGTTTTCCTTAGCGTAAGTTAGTTTAAGTAGTTTGTAAGTCTTCGGATTGATGTTCGCAGCAGTTTCTTCAAACTGTTTGTAAATGTAACGGAGGTAACTACGTTGATCATCAGTCCCTAGGCTTACAGACTACTTAGGCCATCTGCAAACTGGTCGATTCGCACTCGTCGCGGCTGCGACTCGTCCTAGACGCGATTCCATCCCCATTCGACTACCCAAGTAAATAAATGGGAGGCCGCCAAAGGATCGATTTTCACGCGTCTCGTAACCGTCTCGAAGTCGTTGCGAGCGACGCTCGTCTCTTGCGACCTGCAGTGCACGGAAAAGTTCGAGCGTGACGAGCGGATCGTACGTCGTGAAGGTAATTTATCATGTTTTTTCCTATATTTTCAGTGCGTAAAACAGTTTAGAGCCCACGAGATCTACCGGAATAACTGCGATGAACTTTAAATAAATAAATAAATAAGAACGTAATATATAAATATTTTCAGTATGTCTTGCAGTTCGCAAATATTCAAGAAAAGACCTTTTTTATCTCAACCGGAGCTGCTTATTTACTCTTTTATTGGTGACTAGTTCTAGGCATAACCCATTTTCTCAAGCCACGTAATTTATATTCCATAGAATGCTACAAATTATGTATCAGTTCTCTAGCACCAGCGAACAACCGAAGATGAAAATTCCGCTCTGTATACGGATGCACCCATAACACTCTTTGTGCCTTCCTTTTATTGCGCCGGTACCAGTAAAACATCGCAGCGTCCCCTTTATCACTATAACTGTCCATTTTACTGGTAATTATTGCAGGAGATATCCAACCCCGCTTTGGAAGTCGCAAGCTGGCTGAAGGAAACGCGCGCTCGCGATGAGTGCGAATCTAACTGAAAGTAACTTATGATAAGGACAACACACACACCCATGCCCGATGTTAGGACTCGAATCCTCGACAGCGCGCTCCGCAGGAAGGCGCCTTAGAAAGCTCAGCCACTCCACCGCGGCACTGCAGTTTGGTTCCACAGCTTTACAAACATCTGAATATTGGAACTACACATTGACATGTAGACGCCACTGTACGGCCACTAGGGTCGGGCATTCAAATTCCCCCCTAGGGCATGGATGTTTGTGTCGTCTTTAGTATAAGGTAGTTCATAAGTACGAAACTCCCTGGCAGATTAAAACTGTGTGCCGGAACCGGGAGTCGAACCTGGGACCTTTGCCTTTCGCGGGCAAGCGCTCTACCGACTGAGATATCCCGACACGACTCACGATGCCGCCCCACAACTTTACTTCCGCCAGTACCTCGCCTCCTACTTTCGAAACTTCACAGAACCTCTCCTGCGAAACTTGCAAGACTAGCACTCCTGGAAGAAAGGATATGGTTCCGGGTCCGGCACAGTTTTAATCTGCCAGGAAGTTTCGTATCAGCGCACACTCCGCTGCAGAGTGAAAGTTTCAGTCTAGTTCATAAGTAGTTTTTAAGTTTAGGGACTGATGACCCCGCAGTTAAGTCCCTTAAGCTTAACCAACATTTCAACATTTGTAGACGCCACGCATCATTTAAATAATGTCTCAGCAATACTAGGCTGATTTTTATGTTTGTTACTAGATCCAAGTGTCAGCACTCTCATTAAAACTGTGCGAATTGTGTTTTCTAATTTCTAAAAAACACCCAATGGTTCAAACGATTAGAAACGTCACGAATAAACATTACTCGTTTTTAAAGTTTTATTTAAAAACTAAAAATGTTAACATTGCTGCTTTGTCAAGTCTATATGCCGGAGTTTTTAACCGGTTATTATTAACATTTGCGCGATCCAAAAGCTCTTCACACATTGCGGCGCGATGGTCCTCATGAGCCGTGGACCGAACTTGGCAGCAACACGATGCATTCCAAGATGCTGTGTCAGGATACCATGACGTAATCAGATGAATCGTTACATTCTTATGCCATCTCTCACTGTCAGACTTTGACTGGCACGTGTAACTTGTGACGTTCCTCACATAAGCGTCGGCGTTAGACGTGGAAGGTCTCGTCAACGAGGTTCACTTTAACTTGCGTCCGGGCGTTTATAAAACACGTGAACCATTCGTAACACCGACTACAGTATGAGCACTCATTACCGTTGGCTTTCTGCATCACTTTCTGTGTAATAACAGGACGGACACTGCAAGAAAATATCTTAAAGGAAACATAAGGGGCGATTTGAAGTGGAACGAATATATAAAATTAAACGTGCTTAAGGCAGATACTGGATAGATTTAATGGAAAAATCCTCAGGAAGTGTAGTCCGTCAACAAAGGAAGTACGTGTAAATACATTTGTTCTGGAAACGCTTGAGTATTGGTCATAGGTGTGAGATCAGTACCAGATCTCTAAATAAAGAAAAGTGTGAAGTAATACACATGACCACTAAAAGAAATCCGCTGAACTTCAATTACGCGATAAACCAGTCAAACCTTAAGGTCGTAAATTCTACCAAATACCTAGGAGTTACAATTACGAACAACTTCGACTGGAGAGAACACATAGAAAATATTGTGGGGAAGGCGAACCAAAGGTTACGTTTCATTGGCAGAACGCTTAGACGATGCACCAGCTCCACCAAAGAGACTGCCTACATCACACTTGTGCGTCCTCTCTTGGAGTACTGTTGCCCCTTGTGGGACCCTCACCAGGTGGGACTGACGGAAGATATTGAGAAGGTTCAGAGAAGGGCAGCTCGTTTTGTTTTATCACGTTACGGGGGGGAAAGCGTCACGGAAATGTTGCACGAATTGGGGTGGAAATCATTAAAAGAAAGACGTTATTCATTGCGGCGTGAGCTGTTTGCGAAGTTTCAATCACCGACTTTTAGTTCTGAATGTGAAAATATTTTGCTAGCACCCACCTACTTAGGGAGACATGACCATCCCAATAAAATAAGAGAAATCAGATCGAAAACGGAACGATTTAGGTGTTCTTTCCTCCCGCGCGCTATTAGAGAATGGAACGGTAGAGAAAAGTTATGAAGGTGGTTAATGAACCCTCTGCCAGGCACTTAAATGTGATTTGCAGAGTATCGATGTAGATGTAGATGTAGATAGTATTAAAAGAAGACACAACGAGGCAACGACGCTTCGTTTATGGCTTATTTACTAAGCGCGAAACGTTACAGAGATGATTAGGAAACTCTAGTGACAAACGCTGCAAGAGAGACGTTCTGTATCGCGGTATAGCCTTCTGTCAATGTTCCGAGACCAAATAAGTCATGGTTGCATAACACTAATACGAATTATTTACAGACGAATAGAAAAACTTGTGGAATTCTACATCGGAGAAGATCAGTTTGGATTTAGGAGAAATGTAGAAACACGGGAAGCAATACTCACATAACGATTTGTTTTAGAATATAGGCGTTTTTAGCGTTTGTAGATTTGGAGAAAACTTTCGAAAATGTCGACTGGAGTAGAGTCTTTCAATTTCTGAAGATAGCAGGGGTAAACTATAGAGAGCGAAGAGTTATACTCAACTTATACGAAAAACAAACAGCGGTTATTAGAGTCGAAGGGCATGAATGCGCCTCAAGGGATGGGAAGAGAATAAGACAGGGTTGTAGCCTTTCGCCATTGTTGTTCAATCTGTACATTGAGCAAGCATTGAAGGAATGCAAGGAGAAATTTGGAGAGGCAATTAAAGTTCAGAGAGAAGAAATAAAATCTTTGCGGTTTGCCGATGACATAGTAATCCTTTCAGAGACCGCAAAGGATCTGGAAGGGCAATTGAATGGAATGGACAGCTACGTTACATCTACATCTACATACATACTCCGCAATTCACCGTAAGGTGCGTGGCGGAGGGTACACTGTACCACTACTAGCCATTTCCTTTCTTATTCCACTCCCAAATTGAACGAGGAAAAAAAGAATGCCTATATGCCTCCGTACGAGCCCTAATTTCTCTTATCTTGTCTTTGTGATCACCACGCGAAATGTTAAGTTGGCGGCAGCTAGATCGTAGTACACTCAGCTTCAAATTCCGGCCCTCTAAATTTATTTAACAGAAATTCACGAAAAGTACGTCGTCTTTCTTCCAGCTATCCCCAATTGAGTTGCCGGAGCATTTCCACGACACTTGCGCATTGGTCGAACCTACCGGTAACAAATCTAGCTGCTCGCCTCTGAACCGCCTCTATGTCTTCCTTTAAACTGATCTGCTGCGGGTCCCAAACACTTGAGCAATACTCAAGACGTGGTCGTACAAGCGTTTTATACGCGGTCTCCTTTACAGGCGAAGTACATCTTCCCAAAATTCTCCCAATAAACCGAAGTCGGCTGTCCGCCTCACTCACAACTGTCCTTACATGCTCGTTCCATTTCATATAGCTCTGCAGTGTTAACGCCTAGATGTGTGAACGACGCGACAGCATCAAGAAGCTCACTACTAATGCTGTATTCGAACAGCATTAGTATTATTATTAGAAGACGAGTGTGACCGAAGAGGTATTGAAGAAAAATAGTCAGCAGGGAGGTACGTATCCAAACAGTGGTGTAACTAGGACTTGGCTTTGGGGGTGGGGGGGGGGAGGGAATAGATCTGCTTGACGAGCAAAATTTTAGTCAGTTTCCAGACAGACTACCATCTACCACTGCCGTTGAAGAAACTAATTCACTCCCATCCAATGAAAGATTATGGTAAAACACCCCAGGTTTTCAATCTTTACCTTTACCAGATTGTTGTTATTTGTTGTTATACTATTTCTTTTCTTTCTTTTTTTTCGTTTTTTCCTTTTTTCCGGGTTCTGGGGAGGGGGGGGGGGGTTCTATCCCTCTTATCCCCCCCCCATAGTTACGCCGCTGTATCCAAACTAGTCAAGCATCCCGCGTATTGGGCACGCGTGTAGTGTATAGTAGAGTTGGGCAACACGATTCTTTTTTATGAATCGATTCTTGCGATTCAATCCCACATTGTGAATCGATTCTAACGATTCGTTCACGATTCTTTAGTAGGCATTGGCGCGATTCTTACTTCTACATCTTGCTCATAGATGGCAATACCTGTCTGTGTTATGGATGTTGGAATCTTAACCTTATGAATCTGTTCCTACGATTCGTTCACGATTGTTTCTGGTCTGCGACGGCACGATTCTAACAAAATGCCGAAAAGGTGAAAATATAGGTATCGGATTTTTTAATACTTATGGTGCGTAAAGTTCAGACTTAAAATAATAATGAAGCAAAGCCATTCGATTCAGCTCTCAAAAATTCTCGAGAAAATAGTCTGAAGTTTAGCGCTACCAATTATTTCTGCTGTCATCATAGCTCATTTAGTAGCGTTGCAGGTTTAGTGAACGTATAAATATAATTAAATATATGGTAATTAAGAGGTATTTAATCATTATAAAATACTTATGTAAAATCAATTAGTTGAAGGAAACACGAAATAAACATTAAAAATAAAAATCCGTTCCAAATATTAAATTTCTTTCGAGATGCAAGAAATTCACGTTTATTAAAATGTTTCTTTTTTCTTTCAGGAAAGCTGATAACGTAAAAACCAAAATGGCAAAAAAGATTTTTGAGATGACTTTAAAAACTTTTAAAATCGCGTTTTTATATAAAAAGAATATTTTTGTAAAATTGATTTTTTACAAAAACTATAACTACGTAGATGAACTCGAAAAGCTTAAACCTCTCTAAAAACAAATTGTAATCTAAATCGTTGCAGCCATTTCCGGGATAGGCGAAATATAAATGTGTAATGATTGATCGTTTAAATACATAATATGTAAACTTTATAAAAGACGTATATTCGTATGTATTGGCAGCTGTGTATTTCGCTGCGTTTTGTTTCTGTCATGTGTAATTCGTGATTAGTCTAATAATTAACAGCTCACGATCTTCGTTCTGTGCTTCCTTTGTTCACACGCTTTCTGGCTTTCGTAATTACTCGGCGCGATTCGCTACTTGCTTTTCGAATCATGAATCGTTAGACAGGCGATTCTTTTGAACGACGATTCGTCCCCCCTCTTCTCTCCGGCATTCGGCACGATTCGGCAAGATTCGGCAGTCGCCTTCGAATCGTGAATCGTTGGAACTTAAGAATCGTCTCGAGACAGACGATTCTTTTGAACGACGATTCGTCCGAATCACGATTCGATTCTTACGATTCTTTATTTGTATTCGTTCAAATGAACGACTCATTGACGAATCGCCACAACTCTAGTGTATAACAGAGGCAGCAGCCGGCTGAACAGGTGGTGCGGCGCAGCAGGCAGAGCATCGCGGTGCTGTTGCTGGCTGCTGCCCTGTGCTGTGCTGTGCCGTGCTGTAACGATCGCCGGCCACATTAGCGGCCGCGGCGAGGGCCTGCGCCGTGCCGCGCTGTTCGGCCCCTCCCTCCCTCCCCCCCTCCCTCAACCACCACATCCTCACCGCCACCAAACTCACATTCAGATGCTGGCCCGGACGATACCTCTGCAACACTCGTTGCATCATAGGCAAAACGCAATACGAGGCATTATGCATAGCAGTTTCAACTGGTACCAGGAGACCTGATTGGTTGTTCGTAGGAGCCAATGAGATGCTGCATATTTCTTAACCGGAGGTAGGGGGCGCTACGCGCCCTCACGTACTAAAAAAATACTTCTTGTTTAACATACACCAAACCTAACTTTCACTTTAAAATAGTTTTACATTTTATTATAACCACCAGGTGTTTACCCAATTGCTAGTCAATTTTCCTTACCCCCTCTTTAACACAGGTCCATTTATCTATGACATATGGTTGATCTATTTTAGATTATATCCATGTATGATTATTCTTTTGAAATTGTGCTTGATATTATTGTTATCTTCTTCAAATGCTAGCCCCACATAGTATCCTCCTGTTTTTACACTGATCAGTTTTATAAATTTACACATATGGATGATGTGATTGAGGCCAGGTCCATGTGAGACTACTATAGTCTTTAGAACTGTACCGTATTCAAATGTATGCCTCAACACGGCTGTCCACTAGATTTGTCACATGTATCCTATTGTTCATTGTATCTTACAACATATATTATGTTCTATGTAACATGTATTTCTGTAAATAACTAACTTATAAAAAAATTTAAAAAACCTACCGCATCCACCCACCTCTTGTACGAGAATTTATTATGATTCAATGGCACTTGTATATTGCCTATTTTGTCATTGGTTTCGATTTTCAAACCTTGATTATACTCATATTGTCAGATTCTGTCTGTTGTTTCGTCATCATAGCACATAAGTGTTAAATGACATATTGTCCTTTCACATAATTTATCTACCTAGGACTCGTGATAGATGTTTCTACAATAGTAACTTGTAACATATAATGAGCAGCTATGTGATTGTAACGTCACAATGGCCTAGCTTGCGTACTTTTTAACATTTATCATGTGGCTTGTGCTGTATTTAGCAACGCCCAATCCTATCCTACGGCCCTCCCACGCCTTGCTTGTCGTGCGCCCTATCCCATTAGTAATTTTAATGTACTTAAATTGGTGCCATGTCTTTCACAGTTGCTATGACTGCACACAGTATAGTGTGCCCAAGATTATGAATGTGTAGTTTTATTCAGGTAACTTTTAATGTCAACCCTGCGCCATCTGGTGGCGAGTGGGGCCTAGTTTACCTGTTACGGTGTTTCCCCTCTCACCACAGTTGGGCATACTGTCACTATACGTCCATGATAATGTTTTAAGTTCTAATCAAGCATCTATATTACGATGGTTGTATTTCCCATCATTTTTTTTAATTTTTTGTAAGTATATATGTATTAATATGGTTTATACTCCTTATAGATATTGTAATTACGTGCTTTAAACATCTAAAATGTAATTTTCTTCTTTTGTACCACATATCTGATGATGATGTTCTCGAAACGCGTCATATGAAATAAAGCTAATTGCGACCAATACTTTTCAAAAAAAAAAAAATTTCATGCATGCCAAAGTAATCTCTAGTGTAGCCTTAAGAAGGTTAGGTATAGATTGAACAAGAAGTTTTTTTTATTAGTACTTGAGAGCGCGTAATGCCCGAATCTCCGGTTAAGAAATATGCAGCATCTCATTGGCTCCTACCAACAACCAATCAGAGGTCTCCCGGTGCCAGTTGGAACTGTTATGCATAACGCCTCGTCAGCGCAGAGGACAACAGCTGACTGAGGTTGCCTTACGTTCTACATCTACATCTACATCTGATACTCTGCTAATCACATTTAAGTGCCGTTATACTGTTTTATCTCCCATTTCATTCTCAAATAGCGCGCGGGAAGAATGAACACTTGAATCTCTCCGTTCGGGCTCTGATTTCTCGTATTTTATTATGATGATCATTTCTACCTATGTAAGTGGGAGTCAACAATATATGTTCGCATTCGGAGGAGAATGTTGGCGATTGTACTTTCGTAAGCAGCCCACGCCGCAGCGATAAGCGTCGTTGTTGTAATGATTCCCATCCCAGATCCTGTATCATTTCCGTAACGCTGTCTCCCGTGTATCGCGACAATACGAAACGAGCTGCCCTTCTTTGGACTCTTTCAATGTCCTCCGTCAAACCCACCTGATAAGGATCCCATACTGGGAGGCAATATTCTATAAAAGGACGGACAAGCGTAGTGTACGCAGTTTCTTTAGTAGTTCTGTTGCAACTTTTAAGGGTTCTGCCAATAAAACGCAGTCTCTGGTTCGCCTTTCCCACGATACTATCTACGTCTTCTTTCACAATTTAAGTCAGAAGTAATTGTAATTCCTAGGTATTTTTGTGGAGTTTACGGCCTTTACATTTGATTGACTTATCATGTAAACGAAGTTTAACGGATTTCTTTTCGTACTCATGTGGACAACTTCACACTTCTCATTATTTAGAGTCAATTGCCAATTCTTACACCATACAGATATCTTATTCAAATCGTTCTACAGTTCATATTAAACTTCAGATAATTTTACTAGACGGTAAATGACGGCGTCATCTGCAAACAACCTAAGAGAGCTACTTAGATTTTCCCCTAAATCGTTTATGTAAATAAGGAACAGCAGAGGACCAATAACACTACCCTGTGGAAGGCCCGATATCACCTCTGTTTTAGTCGATGTCTTACCATCGATTACTACGAACTGTGTCCTCTCTGAGAGGAAATCCCCTATCCAGTCGCAAATTTGGGGCGATATACCGTAACCACGCAATTTGATTAAAAGCCGTTTGTGAGGTACGGTGTCAAAAGCCTTCTGGAAATCAAGGAATACAGAATCAATTTGCGAACCCTTGTCGATAGCTCACATCACTTCGTGTGAATAAAAGCTAGTTGTGTTTCGCATGAACGATATTTTCTAAATCCATGTTCAGCGGAATACTTAGTCACAAGATAGGTACAGACAAGTGCGAAAGTCACACAAGTATCAATTTAATAAGTCATGGTAGCAGACACGAATTATTTACAGACGAATGGAAAAATCGGTAGAATCTGACGTCGGGGATAATAAGTTTGGATTTAGGAGAAATACAAGGGTTGGAACTTAAATAGTGGCAACTACTTATTCACAACCGATACAAAAGCGTTACATGTTTTTACCTGTTACTATATTTCAAAGTATTCACCAGCGGTGTGTAGGACCCGTTGCCAGCAATGTGGAAGGCGAAGTATACCCTTATCAGAGCTTCTTCTGTAGATGGTGCGCTTTCGTATACATGTGAGCGAAATGCAGGGAAACCTGCGCCTTGTTGATTCTTGTTTCAGGGAGTAAATTGACCTACATATAAAGAATGATGCATTTGATGAACTATTGCGGAACATATATTGGAAGCAGTTACTTCCATATAATATCTAGAGTATGCATACAGATTGGTTTGAAGCGAAAGTACCACATTAATGCATTCGTGGGTAATGCAGATAACACCACATTTCAAACGCTTCTTTCGTCTTGTTGTCTGAATTCCTTATCGTCCACGTTTCACTCTCATAAAATGCTACACTCCAGACAAATGATTTCAAAAAGGACTTCCTAACATTTAAATTAATATTGGATTCCAGCAAATTTCGATTTTTGAGAAACGCTTTTCTTCCCATAGCAATTCTGCATTTTATATCTTCTTTACTTCGGCCGTCAGAAGCTATTTTGCTACCCGAATAACAAAACTCATCTGCTACTTCTGTTCCCTCATTATCTAATCTAATTAGTTCAGCATCGTGTGATTTTCTTATACTACATACCATTACCCTTGTTTTGCTCTTGTTAATGTTTCTCTTGCAACCGCTTGCAAGACATTGTCGATTCATCTGCTCTTTACTGTCTCTGACCGAATTACAGTCTCACCGATAAAGAGCAATGTTTTTATATTTTCTGCCTGAACTTTAATGCCCTCACTAAATTTTCCTTGTATTCCGAAATAATTCACAGACTGAATAAAATTGGGGAAAGGCTACAAATCTGTCTTACTCCCTCCCGAATAACTGCGTGCCGGCCGCGGTGGCCGAGGGGACTGAGGCGCTTCAGTCACGGTCTGCATGGCCACTACGGTCGGGTGCTCGAATCCCCCCTCGGGCATGGATATTTGTGCCGTCCGTAGTTGTAGCTAGTTCATAAGTAGTTTGTAAGTTTAGGGACTGATGACCCCGTAGTTAAGTCCCATAAGCTTAACAAACATTTCATTTCAATAACTGAGTCCCTTTTATGCCATTCGACTCTTATAACTGCTGTCCGGTTTTTTATATAAGTTGTGTATAACTTTACGTTCCCTTTTATTTACTCCTGCTACGTTTAGAATTCGAATGTATTCCAATCAACATTATCAAAAGCTTTCTCTCTATATATAAAAGCTAAATATATAGATTTGCCTTTCTTTCAACTATCATCTACTATAAGTCGTAATGTGATTATTTGCCTCAACTGTTCCTACGAGATGTGTTCAAATGAAAGGGTACGAAATGACACTGTTCGTGCTGTTGAAGTGTTTATTTAAATGTAATCACCGAGGTCTGATCACAACTATGCCACTGTTTAACGAGCCGAAGGATTCCCTGTTCTCAGAATTCCTGTGCCTGGGACAAGAGCCAGTCCCCTACTGTGTTCGTCAGATCGTCGCTTGAGTTGAAGCGCTTGCCTCTGAGATGTTTTTATTTTTAGAAGACCAAACGGATGGAAGTCACAGAGTGACATGTCTAGGCTTTAGGGTCGGTGCTCAAACTGTACCCTCTTGAACTTGGTCAGTATACTGTGTGTGACCTATAGACGTGTGGACGCGCGTTATCATGGAGCAGAATCACTCCCTTCGTGAGCTGTCCAGGCCTTTTGCTATTGATGCACTTGCGTAGGCTACGGAATGTCTCACAGTACACGTCACTGTAACTGTGAGCGTCACGTTGCCTGCGGAGGACACAGCCTTGATTTTTTTAGGGGTAGGCCGGACACTAAATTCGTGTCCCTATATGTTATTAAATGTTCAAATGTTTGTAGAGCTTAAGGGACTTAACTACGGGATCATCAGTCCCTAAACTTACTAATTACTTATGAACTAGCTAATTCTAAGGACGGCACAAATATCCATGTCCGAGGGGGTATTCGACCCTCCGACCGTAGTGACCGTGCAGAACGTGACTGGCGTTCCGCACACCGCTCGGCCACCGCGGCCGGCTATATGTTATCCAAAAGCGGCATATTCAAATTTCAAACCAGTTTGCTTGCTAAGACTTATCGTACCTTTTCATTTGAACAGCCCTCATTTATGAAGGTTGGACCTTACATAGTGGCAACACTGCTCCAGAGACACTATTCAATGGTATCTTCTAATCGCTGATAGCACAGGTTCTTGACATACCTCCCTTACATCCGAGCAAATGAACTCGCCCGTCCCACGTCACAATCGAGGGGAACACAGACACTTGTGAGCGAGTGGTGTAACGTAGCAGATTCACTATGTACCAAACAGGAAAAACGGAGTTAGTTAAAGATTGAATATGTCAGAGGTCGTACAGGACGAAAGTCCTATTAAGGTCTTCAAGAGGCGTGTGGGGAATCGCCATTGTCGTAGAGAACAGAGTGACCTTGGGTAAAAGCCTTCAACTAAGGTCGGCAAACTATGGTAAACATGCATCGGGCACGTCATTCTACCGAAGAAGTAGTGTATAGTATTGCTGCGTTAGTGGACAGCGATCGACGCCAGGCGAATCGTGAGCTCGCCCACGACACCGGATTAGCGCATACGACAGTGCTTCGCATCTCTAAGGATTGCCTGGGTACACGAAAAATTGATCACGATGGGTTTCCCATGAACCGACGGGAATGCACAAATGGATGAGCTATGACGCTGCTCAGACGCAGATGGAGCGCTATGAGAACGGAGAGGCTTTCTTACGCCGTGTCGTAACACTGGATGACACATGGGCCACATCGTACGAGTCAAAACTTAAACGCCAGTCCAACGAATGGAGTCATTACGTGTCGCCCCGAAAGTCGAAGTGCGTCAGAGCCTCAGTGTGGTGACAGCTATGGTGATTCACGTGTACGACTGTGATGGTGTTATCCTAACGTATTACGTTCCTCCACGGCAGCCCGTCAGTGCACAGTATTACTGTTCGTTTTCGGAGCGTCACTTGCGACCAGCTTTACGAAAGAAGCGGCAACCCACCCATCATTTTGTATGACAACACGCGGACGTACAGTAAAGCGCAAGCTGTGGCTGCTCTTTTGGTTGGGGATTGGGAATTACTGTACCATCCACCTTACTCCCCGGACTTAAGTCCTTGTGACTTTTATTTGATTCAGAAGATGAAGGAACCACTTCGTGGCATTCGCTTCAGAACTGTTCCAGAGATTCGACAGACAATAGACCGCTCCATTCGCACCATCTACAGAAGAAGTCTCATGTAACTTCGAATGTTATCTACAATATCAATTCCACTTATGGTGATAGGTAATGGTCCCATTACACTCCATCGAGGCGCGCTAGAAATTATACTACTGGCCATTAAAATTGCTACACCGAGAAGAAATGCAGATGATAAATGGTTATTCATTGGGCAAATATATTATCCCATAACTGACATGTGATTGTATTTTCACGCAATTAAGTACATAGAACCTGAGAAATCAGTACCCAGAACAACCACCTCTGGCCGTAATAACGACCTTGATACGTCTGGGCATTGAGTCAAACAGAGCTTGTATGGCGTGTATAGGTACAGTTGCCCATGCAGCTTCAGCACAATACCACAGTTCATAAAGAGTAGTGACTGGCGTATTGTGACGAGCTAGATGCTCGGCCACCATTAACCAGACGTTTTCAGTTGGTGAGAGATCTGGAGAATGTGCTGGCCAGGGCAGCAGTCGCGCATTTTCCGTATCCAGAAAGGTCCGTATAGGACCAGCAACTTGCGATCGTGAATTTTCCTGTTGAAATGTACGGTTTCGCAGGGATCGAATGAAGGGCAAAGCCACGGGTCTTAACACAACTGAACGGCCACTGTTCAAACTTCCGTCGATGCGAACAAGAGGTGACCGAGACGTGTAAGTTATAGCATCCCATAGAAGTACGCCGGGCGATAAGCCAGTATGGCGATGACGAATACACGCTTCCAATGTGCGTTCACCGCGATGTCGCCAAACACGGATGCTACCATCCTGACGCTGTAAACAGAACCTGCCATTCGTGCACATAGGTTCGTCGTTGCGTACACCATCGCAGGCGCTCCTGTCTGTGATGCAGCGTCAAGGGTAACCGCAGCCATAGTCTCCGAGTTGATAGTCCATGCTGTTGCAAACATTGCCGAACTGTTCGTGCAGATGGTTGTTGTCTTGCAAACGTCCCAGTCTGCTGACACAGGGACCGAGACGTAGATGCACGATCCGTTACAGTCATGCGAATAAGATGCCTGTCATCTAGACTGCAAGTGACACGAAACCGTTGGGATCCAGTACGGCGTTCCGCATTGCCCTCCTGAACCCACCGATTCCATAGTCTGCTAACAGTCATTGGATCGCGACCAACGTGAGCAACATTGTAGCGACATTAAACCGCAATCGCGATAGGCTACAATCCGACCTTTATCGTGATGATACCCATTTCTTAAATGTTCAAATGTTTGTAGAACTTATGGAACTTAACCCTAAGCTTACAAACTACTTATGAACTAGCTAAGACTAAGGACAGCACAAATATCCATGCCCGAGGGGGGATTCGAACCCCCAACCGTAGTGACCGTGCAGACCGTGACTGGAGCGCCTCAGTGTCCTCGGCCACCGCGGCCGGCATACCCATTTCTCCGCCTTATACGAGGCATCGCAACGCCAGACAACTGCTGTTTGTGTATGAAAAATCGGTTGGAAATTTTCCTTATGTCAGCACGTTGTAGGGATCGCCACCAACGCCAACCTTGTTTGAATGCTCTGAAAAGCTAATCATTTGCATATCACAGCATCTTCTTCCTGTCGGTTAAATTTCGCGTCTATAGCACGTCATCTTCGAGGTGTAGCAATTTTAATAATCGGAACGGAAGACTTCCCTCCGCTAAGTATGACATACTGTCTATTGTTTCCTAGATCGTCTTCAGTTCAATCGCACAGTGCGTCTCGCGTTCCGCAGGTTCGTGTTTGGTCCACTAGGCAACAGTGCGAACCATATCGAACGCCTACAGGAAGTCAAGAAAAACACGCCATCAAAATCAAATGTTTGTAAAGTTGTGGTACCAAACTGCGGTGGTCGTCCTTCCCTAGACATACAAACTACTTTAACTTATACTAAGGACAACACACACACACACACACATACCCATTTCTGGGGGAGGACTCGAACCTCCAACGGGGTGCAGCCATGAACACGGCATTTATCTGCAACTACTGGTGCAGCGAGCTGGGTTTCGCACGATTGCTCTTTTCGAAAGCCAAGTTGATACCTACAGAGGAGGTTTGGGTCTCTAAAAATCTCTTCCTTAAATTGTACAATAGTTGAACGTCAGAAATGTAAGCTTCTTGATGCTAATTCATAAAAAATCCATTTTTTGTTTACAATAATTATTCAGTGAATCTAAATCTAATTTCATAACGTATCGGCCTCAGTTTCCAAGTAATGGTGGTTTTGGTTAAAGCTTGCTGCCATCTGCATTTATCAGTCAAACGAATTATATCCAATTGATACCTGACGGTTTGTCCCGGTTTCAGAGTGCATTACCAGCTGCAGTTCTGCGTGTCATCAATTCGACAAGTCCTTGGTTGGTTTCCGCAAGGTATGTGGAATTGGATGCCTAGTGTAAGTCACGCAAATCCCGTAAATTGCGGATTGGTCGTCTGCTGACTCTTGGGTTGACCCCATATTTTCTACAAAAGTGGTTCATTTTACTAAGTTTATGTCTTTTTGGTGTTCGAGAGATCACCGTAACATCCTACATATTTGAAATTTGACACATATATTGTCAACTGCTTCTTAGATATATCGTTTTCCTAATTGTAGATACTTCTTTGAAGACTATGTCATTTATATTTTGGTTTGAAATTTCTATACAGTGTACTTCTTGTTTGATAGATTCAGCTGTCAATATGTGAGACAACGTGTAACTTTCGTAAATAGTAAATTGCCATAGCCGAGTTTGTAGTGTGAATAGAGCCATGCCGTACCAACCAAGCACAGTTACCTACAGACCAATACGATGCAAGAACTTATACACCTGGCGTGCATAACTGTTAAGTGTTTATATACATTCTTTATTATTGTCACTTCGCGCTAGACATATTCATTAACTGACAGACATTTGGACGTTGTGCACTATGCAAAAAATAATCATTCCCGTTTGGCATTAAAAAGAGTGACTTCCTCTTTAATATGAACTTGTTAGTTTTGAAGTTAATTGGTAGAGATTTCTACTGAAGATATCGGAATGAGATGTTCATGATTTGCTTTTGTTGCTTCATTATCTTTGATCAGGTATTTCGTGAAAATACCACGCTTTGTTTTCTAATGACGCTATTATTGGCCATCGGTAAACTGCGATCATAGTTCCTTACTTCGTCGGCTAATATTAAAGCAAAAAATACCACCTGTCTAACAGAAAAAGATAAACACTAATATCTTTATTGAATTATTATGTACGAAATCGAGTTTGTTAATCATTAGTATGCTACATTCTGGAGTAGGTAACTACTTTACGAGAGAAAGATATGAACAACTTGCTGAACTACTTTGTTTTCAATATAAGCCGATGATTTGTTGATTGTATCGACTACCTGCTCCTAAATACAGTTTCTGTCCTCTCACGACTACCCACAGGACAAACGAAGTTACTGGCGGAGGTCTTGAAACACGTTGTATCTTCACGACTTTTCTCTCTCTCTCTCTCTCTCTCTCTCTCTCTCTCTCTCTCTCTCTCTCTCTCGTTGATTCTGGAGATAATGATAGCAACGATGACGATATTAATGTCCATCAGTAAACTTATAGAAACAAGAAAAAGGATCACTAATATTTTTACCCATTTATTGCATTACTAGATAGAAAACGTAGTTTCTCAACAATTAGCAGACTACTTTCTGGGGCAAGGAGAAAGAAAGAAACCATGTGTTTTGCTAAGCAACTGTTTTTACGACATAAAATCATTAATAACTATTTCGAGCTACGTGGTTTTTCACGATAAGTCAATGACGTATAGATCCAGCATCTTTACCTCACTACAATTTTAGTCGTCTACGTGATTCCCTGCAGTATAACGTAAGTTTTTCCTGAGATCTTCAAACGTGTCATATCGTCACGGGGCTTCTTCTAGTCATCGATTCCTATATATTCTTTAATTCTCTGATTGTGGAAATGACCTAATCCCTCAAATAGCCAATTCATTTTTTCTGATTTTTTTCTTTATCTATAACGATTAAAAGATTAAGAAATTCGAAGGTGTTAACAATACTTTCACTTAAGGCGAATTAATATTTAAATAAAGTAAAGCAAGTCAGGTTTTAGTCTTTCGTAGGCGGCAGATAATTCTATCGATTCTTGTCAGTTTATGGAGTGGTGGTTGTCCCGCCACTGTGGTAGCACTCTAGAGGAAGGCACGTTTTTCCCGCGTCATGCACGGAGCCTCGCTCGGCACGCCCTGACGCTTGGCTTTTGCTCGGGACCGGGACGCTCCATCGCCTTTAACTCCTCACTCACCTTCAAAACTTCGTTACGCATCACGCAGCGTTTCAATGTCAGTTACGTACCACGCACTGTTTCAATATAAGTTACACATCTTAATATAATAAAACTACTGTAGTCACTCTAAAGTCACCTTTTAAGTTTAGTCGTACGTGGATCTACTTTCCTTTCATGAAATTTCGCGTGGGTTCAATAGACGTAACCTGAGAGCACGAACTGAATGAATTTTCTTGCGTGTTTGACTACGAAATTTGCATCGCGACGAATTTGCTTTCCTTTACAGTACGCAATCTGAATCTCGGAAAAAGAAAGGATAGGCGACGGAATTCGTTATTTCGTATCTCTATAAATCGCCAAATTTAAGTAACAGAAATCATAGTCCATCGCTAGGTTTCACTTTTAAATTACTGGTACATTTATAAATATGCTTACTGCGTAAGTAACTATTGTTGTCGAAAGCTCTTGCTTGTTTATCCCTGTAAGGAACTGTTGCAGTCAATTCAAATTCAGAAGAAATATGCAGTTTCTCTGTTGAAAAATTTTGTTGTTTCATCTTTATCTGCTGCTAACGGTCACAACATAATTACTCATAGCTGTCGGCCATTTCTGTGGAGCTTCTACTCATAGCCCTATTTTCGACTGATCAAAGACACACAAGTATTAAATTATTACGTTCACTACTGACGCCCATAGAATATAGAGCATCCTTCCTGTTAGTATCAACCGTGAACACAAACGTACTGTATTAGTTGTATGTGAGTATGCAGTTCAGCTGTAATCCCTAACTCAATATGCATATTTAATACTCACAATTACGACGGAACATAGAGGCACAAAAGTTATGTATCTACAAATATTCACAGAATAAGAATCGTCAACAAAGGTGTGTAAGTATTTAGTGTCTGTAAGTCACACTTGGTGATTCATGTACAGAAAAATCAATTCTGTGACTTAGTAACCAACGAAAGTTATCTGCAACATTTGCTCTTCGTAAGTGTTAACTAGTTGATGATCTCTGATCCGCCGTATCATTTCCGAGAAACAGAGGTCGAATTAAAAGGGATATTCGCTATCACATCAGTTAAAACTTCTGCTAGTGGCATCAACTGGTAGATTTCTACCTAAGAATGTTAACAAAAAGATGTGGTTGTAATCATTATACGATACAAATTTGTCCAGTAAGGCTACTCAGAATATTAGTTGAGTCATATCCGGAGGGTGCAGAGTGAAAATCCGACTCTAGTGGTCGTGATATAAGATTTCCGTGTTTCTCCCAGTTAACTTGAGACAAAATCAAAGCTGCTTTCTGCAATGAAATTGGTCAAAAATTACACAGGTAGTCAATTTGCAATCTTTAACCTTAATGTGCATTTTACTGCAGACTCTCAACTCACTGGACATTTTCCTGACTAAAAGGTGAATCTTGTCTCACTAGAACTTAATCACGTTTTATTATTGCTCTCCCACAAATTTCTCGTGCCTAAATCGAACCGTATCTCATTTCCACTACTGAGACATATCATCTCAACTGGGAAAGAAGTCTGGCAACACATTAAAGAAGAAAGATTATTCCATACCATTCTGCGTGCTTTTCGTTTCACGAAATACTATTATTGGCTAAAGAACCGTAAAACATTATCTATTATTCATAGTCACAAATATGTAGCCAGCACAATTTTACACTAGTCACAAAATGAGTGAATTTTATCTATAACGGTCGCAGTAGAACTCCGCAACTGCGTCGTTTATAGAGTAAGGACTAATTGCCGCTATCAATCACTACTGGAAAACTTTTATTTATTCCAAGATCGGTTTCGGACATGCGATCTTTTTCAAGTGCTCGTATATTAATTTACATGTCTTCCCCTGCTGTGGTGAAGTGTAACAGAAGTATCCATTGCTGCGACACGGCAAATATGAATACGAATAATGGATAGTTCTGTTATATTGAACTGCAGCAGAGAGACAAGTAAATTAATGTATGAGAATCTGAAAATGGTCATAAGCCGTCGTGGGATAAATATAATCTTTTCACTCGAGACTGTTTTCGTTACACAAGTGTTCAAATGTTTTTAATGCCAAGGGAGCAAAGTGATGAGGGCATCGGTATCCAGAGATACGGACTACTAAGTTAAACTAAGTTACGCTAAGAACAATACACATCCCCATGACCGATGCAGGGCTCGAAACTCCGACAGGGAGCGGCCGCGCAATCCATCAAAATGGGCTTTAAACAGGACGCCCATTCTTTGCGACGGAAACTATTCCACACCATTTCAAAGAATGAAAAACCACTTTACGAAGTAGCACTTAAAGTCGGCAGATGACGCGAACTGCAAATAAATAATTCCTTATCGAAAGTTGCATTGCAACATTGTGAAGTAGAGCACAGTGCGGCGCAATCGAAGTGTTCATGCAGTACGGGAAAACTTTTATCGTTTCCCAAATAGTTGAGAAAAACACGATGCTGGATTCGTTTCAGTGGGGTGGGGACTGGGATGGTGGAATGGGGATGGGCGTAAGTGTAGGCTCTGAATCTGGTCCAGAGACAAAGTTAAATATGGAGAGGTGTATAAGAAAATAGGGAGTCCCACAAGTTCTTTCAAAATAATTATACTTAAGTATGGAATACATCGGTTGCTTGGGGCGATCTGAAATAAGTTTATAATCAGTTTCAGCCGAGATCGTTATTTATTTAGATTGATGATCAGTTTCGATGTTACTTAGAGACACGATCTTCTGATCTCCATCATTCATCTGAAAAGAAATTGTTTCTTTTTAAGTCAAAGATCAGATGATGTTCGAAACTGGCCATGAATTACATAAATAGCGATCTCGGGTGAAAATGATTATAAACTTATTCCAGATCGACCCAACGAACCAATGTGTTCCATACTTAAGTATAATTATTTTGAAATAACTTGTGGGACTGCATAGTATGTGAGCAGTAAATTACGTTGATATGGCTGTTGCTTCAGACAAGCCATGTTCAAAATCGTAAGAACATATTGTGTGTTACTTTAAACTTTCATTTTCTTTTATATTTTTTATTTTCTTCGTTGTCTTTCTTGAGCATTTCCGGACGGATAGGCTTCTCATCTGTGAGTGTATCGATGAGAAGTTTATCCATTTATGAATGAAACACACAAGATAACTGTGACATATTCTGCAAAGTTATTGGTTTAAGAAGCGGTATTAGGCTGTTACGCCATCACCAGGTAAACATTGCAAGTTTAATGACATAAACGTTTTCTGGGTATTGTACCGCATCATGATGTAACAAGGCTATTACTTAAATAACCGACGTTTTGGCCAACGTTACAGTGGCCTTCATCTGGGTATACCCAGCTGCAACGTAGGCCGAAACGTCGGTTATTTAAGTAATAGTCTTCTTACATCAAGATGCGGCGCAACCCAGGAAACTTTTATGTCTCTGACTCTGGTCGCGGAAGCCTACGTAATTATATTGCAAGTTTAAGTTTCGAAGATCTTAAGTTGGTAGATACATAACTTTCAAAAGTAGTGCTCTGAAACTTATATATCTACCAACTTAAGATCTTTGAAACTCACATTTGTAACGTTTACCTGATGATGGCGTAATAACCGAATACCGGTATGTAAAACAAATAAATTTGCAGAATATCTCACAGTTATCTTGTGTGCTTCATTCATAAGGTAACAAATATTCCGTCAAGAAATGACGGAACAGTCAGTGAATATGTTTATCCATTTCGTCATTACTTTTTTTTATCACAGATTGTCAGTCTGCCGCGGAGGAGTAGCCGAGCGGTCTACCGAGCGGTCTAAAGCGTCATGTTGTGGAGCGCGCGGTTGCTCGCCGTGGAGGTTCGAGTCCTCCCTGGGGCATGGGTGTGTGTGTGTTTGTCCTTAGGTTAGTTTACCTAGGTTTAAGTAGTTTGTAAGCTACGGACTGAGACCACGCAGTTTGGTCCGATAGATTTACAAACATTTGAACATTTTTGTGGTCAGTCTACTGACTGAAGACGCTGGGCTACTGTGCCGGCAGGATGAACGCAATAGAGCAAATTAATATAGGGGTTAAACGAGTGGCACTTCATTTCTGTGAACAAAAGGAATGTCGAGGAATTGCGCAGCACGCTGCTAATTAATTTGCATGTAATTAAAATGACATGCAAATCGCGTCAACTGTCGAGACGAGCGTGAGTCCATCGGGCGGCGTGCCCCTCGCGCCACCAGCGGGTCAAGAACCGGGTGCCCCCGCGTCGGAGGCGGCCGCTGCTAATTGCGGCCGGCGGTCGCCATTGTTAATTAGCGGGGGCCGGGCGCCGCCCCCTCCCCCTCCCCCGCCCCCGCCGCGCCGGCGGCGGCGCCCCTCCCCGCGGTCCGGCGGCCAATGAGGCGGTCCGGCGGCCTCCTCCGTAATTAGAAGCGGGCGGCGCGGGCCAATGGCGGGCGCTGATGAGCCGCCGCCCCGCCCCGCCCACACAATATCTGTAGCTGTAGCTGCAGCTGATAACGATCTCGCCCGGGCAGCCCGGCCTCGCCGCGCCTCGCCTCGCCTCCTTCCTCTCCGCGCGGGCTGCCCGCCCTGCCCTGCCCGTGTGGACCAATTTCTCCGGCGGCGGGGGCGGCGGGGGCGGCGGGGGCGGAGGACGGGCGCCGCTATCGACCGCCGCCCCCCGCGCACGCGCGCTCCGCGCCGCCCTCTGCATACGGCCGGCTCCGGCGACGCCTGTGCCTTTGCCGATATTTCCATACGTGGCGCGCTAACCACCGCCGCCGACTGCCCACGCACTAAAACCGAATACCTTCCAAAGATAATAGCGCAAACTCCGTGGCGTTTGTCAGGCGACACCGCTAGCAGTGCCATCTGTTGGTTCCAGTTGTAGGCTATAGTTGCCTTGACATCTGTGATTTCGTATTTTATGTCGCTGCGTAGGATAAGTACATTGCAAGGTTTACATTTCTACCGCCATTTAAGATGTTTTGTTAGATGATAAAAAAAGATAAGTTTAAGGCAGAAGAAACTAAAGAAATCGTCTCCGCCATCAACTGTGTAACACGTCCGTCATTCACGATGTCAGATGAAAATATAAGAAAATATATATACCGGGTGATTAAAAAGTCAGTACAAATTTGAAAATTTAATAAATCACGGATTAATGTAGATACTGAGGTAAAAATTGACACACATGCTTAGAATGACATGGGGTTTTATTAGGAAAAAAAAAAAGATCAAAAAAAGATCTCTTCTGCGCGTCTTTTGTTGATGATCGTGTGCTCAGCCGCCACTTTCGTCATGCTTGGCCTCACAGATCCCGAGACCTCAGTCCGTGCGATTATTGGCTTTGGGGTTACCTGAAGTCGCAAGTGTATCGTAATCGACCGACATATCTAGCGATGCTGAAAGACATGATCCGACGCCAATGCCTCACCATAACTCCAGACATGCTTTACAGTGCTGTTCACAACAGTACTCCTCGACTACAGCTATTTTTGAAGAATGATGGTGAACATACTGAGCATTTCCTGTAAAGATCATCTTTACTTTGTCTTAATTTGTTACGCTAATTATTGCTTTTCTGATCAGGTGAAGCGCCATCTGTCTGACTTTTTTGAACTTTTGTTTTTCGGTTATAATAAAACACCATGTCAGTCCAAGCATGTGTGTCAATTTTTACATCTCTATCTACATTATTCCGTGATTTATTAAATATTCAAATTTATACTGACTTTTTTATCACCCGGTATATTTTTAATAAAGTATTTCCGTAAGTAAAACAGAAAGAAAGAAAAACAAAAAAGCAAAATTTTAGAGAAAGGTTTTCGATCTATGAATACAAATCAAATTGCAGATACTTATCATTTGAGACCACAGAAGTTGTTTTATATTCTGTGAAACGAAACGCGTCTGGTGAAAAACGATGGCACTTACTGTAAATATCAATTTAAATATTAATTCAGAAACCCTGAGACGGTTTTTCGTCTCGAATATGTCCAAGACATTAATGATAAAGGTGAAGCTTTATCATTAATGTCTTGGACATATTCGAGACGAAAAAGCGTCTCAGGGTTTTTGTATTTATATTTAAATTGATATGTATATCAGCTTAGCAGGAATGTTCCACTATGCCCATTGCCGAGATGCTATTCCGCTGCGTGTAGTGCATGCATGCATGCCTTGGCAGAAGCGGCAGTTATCTATGACACACATAAGCTGAATTAAAGTTATAGTTTGTGACGTGGAGGGAAATCGAACTTGGACTATTCAAATGTTCAAATGTTTGTTAAGCTTATGGGACTTAACTACGGGGTCATCAGTCCCTAAACTTACAAACTACTTATGAACTACTTACGAACTAGGACGGCACAAATATCCATGCCCGAAGGGGGATTCGAACCCCCGACCGTAGTAGCCGTGCTGACCGTGACTGGAGCGCCTCAATCACCTCGGCCACCGCGGCCGGCACTTGGACTATTCCGAGGCGCCTTAATCGTTAGTGGTGCGGTGGTCTAACGGTAAGACTTCCGCCTAGTATGCATGGACGTCCCGGTTCGATTCCCGGCCGTATCACAAACTTTAATTCATTGCTTCACCTTTATCGTTAATGTCTTGCACTTACTGTAGTTGCGTAGATGGACAAATAGTATCTTTCATAATGTATACCGTTTATTTCGATCGAATTAGAACTGATACTGACACAATACATGACGTAAGATTTAATCATATACATTAACGCAGTTTCCATGAGCAGTTAAGGCAGGATAACGGATGGCAGTGCATAAGGGCAATTACTGGAAATGACAACGAAAATGTAAGTCTTTTAAATTTTTGTTTAGCCTTGTGTTACGTATGAAACATATAATTTTTACTTAATTACAAGCAGCTGACAGTTATGGTATTGTGCTTGTGTTTCTTGAGCCTCGTCCACGCTTTAAATGATGGATTCACTTACAACTTGCTGTTATACATTTCTCGTTATAATGCGTTCACCACCATTTTTAAGACTACGGGCAATGAACAAATTACAGTTACTCTTACCTTTACAAAATCTGATTTGTTTAAATATTTCTCACAAAGTAGTCTGGGCATAGTACGTAACTTTTATTCAAATGTTCTGTACCCTTATTTCTCTAAACTTTATAGAGGTCCGCTCTCCGCTTACTGCCAGTATCTATAAAGAACTTTAAAAAAATCAAAGCGTTAAAGACACTGTTTATTAATAGAAAAACTGTCTCAGTAGGCCTAATTAAAGCCTCCCAGAGTTATCATATTTAGAATTCTCTATTTTTCGGGAACCTGAAGAAAGATTTCGGAATGCATCGCTGCTTGTAGTTAGCTATTATAGTCGTATGTAGGATATACACTCCCTCTTCCAACCATTTCCTTCTTCTATAAAGTACGCCGACGAATGATGTAAGTGTTCTGAGTCTCACAGTGTTAATCGGCCGTTCACTCCCAGTTTTAGTTCACAACTCACGCCGCTAGGAGGTGCTCGGGAGCGCTGTCGTAGATTTCGTCGAAGAGTTCGCGCTATTATCCTTATAAGCTATTT
Organism: Locusta migratoria; assembly: GCA_026315105.1. Lineage (NCBI taxonomy): Eukaryota > Metazoa > Arthropoda > Insecta > Orthoptera > Acrididae > Locusta > Locusta migratoria. The sequence continues at coordinate 559,560,193 of CM048746.1, forward strand.
GCTAAAACACTCCTCACATGAAGCAACACTATGATCGCGAGGCTCTGTTTACGGCAATAAACGTGTATAACGAACAAGACATTGTTCTGCCCTCACTTCCTTTTCAAATTACGAAACAACGCTCCTAACATATATTTTTTATGTTTTTGTTTTTATATTATTAAATGTTTTATCCATTGCAGCAACTGTGTTTTATACATTAGAAAATAAAACAGTTTCAAGGTAGCAGATTTATTCAGAACCGGTTTCGAGCAATAATTGCCCTTCTTCAGGTATATTAATTTGCCCTGTAGGTTTATGTGTATAGACGAAACTGCACGTCGCATAAGGGAGAAACTGAAAAATTTTAGGTGTACACTGGACTGAGACAAGGGGATGCATTTGATCTATTTTATTTAACCTTATCCTAGAGCAGATCGATAGAGAATTTACCGAAACTAATCCACAAGGAATCCAACTACAGGACAGTAACATTACTAGACTTGCCTATGTAGATGATGTAGTATTAATAAGCAGTTACAAAACAGAATTAATCAGAATGATGTAAAATTATTAAAAAATTGCCGAGAAAACAGGATTACATGTTAATAAAGAAAAGACAGAATACCTGGTCATAGGTAAAAAGAGAAAAAAAGTCACCTTTTATTATAGATGGATTCACTTTTAATACTGGTGAGCACTTCAAGTACTTAGAGAGTATTTTCAGTAAAATCAATAGAACAGATACTGAAATAGGTGGCCGTTTAGCGGTTAAAGTCTAGTCTATGAGTCCCGGACTGGTGCTTGGCGTGTAGAAGTTGGCAACGGCGCGAAGGCAGCCAATCACGAGTCGAGTCCGCGCGGCCAATAGGATTGTTTGTTTCATGTCTATTGAATTTGGCGTCAGTTTAGAAATTGCTGTAGGCCAGATTTCGTTATGAATTTCAGCGATCTCGTGATTAAAGATTATAAGGTTTGTTAGATATCGATGTAGTTTTCGAGGGCACTGTTTCACAAGGATAGCTGATTTACTGACCGGACAAGGGTACATCGAGAACCTGTGAACCATAGAGCAGAAACAGCATTAATTAATTTCCGAAAATTTGCCTGCGAATTCCGAGGGAAGTGTTACGTTGAGACTGAAAGTGCAGCAGGCGAACATTCGTGACGAGAAAATCTGTAAAATTCACGTCCAGCATAAGCAGGTATGTGTTAGCATCCCTCTGTCTATTACTATTATTTGTTTACAAACCATAAACACTAAAGCTGTTTCTTATTGGCCACGCGAACACGACTCCTGATTGGCTGCCTTCACTTGCCTCATTCATCGCGCCGTTACACCAACGTCTACTAGTCGCGGACTCATAAACTAGACTTTTATCCCATTTATCAATAGCGAATAAGACGCTTTTTGGTTTCCACAAAAGTCTAAGGTAATGATCGCCGGCCGCGGTCGCCGAGGGGACTGAGGCGCTCCAGTCACGGTCTGCACGGCCACTACGGTCGGGGATTCGAATCCCCCTCGGGCGTGTCGCCCTTAGTCATAGCTAGTTCATAAGTAGTTTGTAAGTTTAGGTACTGATGACCGCGTAGTTGAGCCCCATAAGCTATACAAACATTTGAAACATTTTTAAGGTAATGATTACTTAGCTGCAGGTTCGAGATCCGCTTATATCAATCAACCATTATACCGGGCCGGCCGCGGTGACCGAGGGGACTGAGGCGCTACAGTCAAGGTCTGTACGGCCACTACGGTCGGGGGTTCTAATCCCCCCTCGGGCATGGATATTTGTTCCGTTCTTAGTTGTAGGTAGTTCATAAGTGATTTGTAAGTTCAGGAACTGATGACCCCGTAGTTAAGTCCCTTAAGCTTAACAAACATTTGAACATTTTATTATACCGGTGACGGTATAGGCATGTAAAACATTAACATTTAAACAATAGATAAAAATTGTTGACATTTGAAAGAAAAGTACTAGGGAAGATTTTTGGACCTGTATTTGATGAAATATGATGAAAATAACATTGAGTGGAGAATAAGAAAAACTGAAGAAGTAAGACAGAAATATAAACACCGTAACATCGTCGAAATGCTCAAGAAGAGAAGGCTGAACTGGACAGGTATATAGCCAGAATGACAGAAGATAGATTACCGAGGTTGTCATTTAGCAGAACAACAGCTAGATCGAGAGGAAGAGGCAGACCCAGAAGTAGGTGGCGAGATAACTTCCGAGAAGTCGCAGCCAGGATGAACAGCGACATCAACTGGGCACACCGAAAATTGTGGAAAGGTCTCATAGAGCAGGCGTATGGCGTTCCGGGAAGCGTGCTCGGGTAGCGTAATGGCAACGCAACCGCTCGCGATAAGCGGGAAATCCGGGTTCGAGTCCCAGCCCGGTACAAATTTTCATATGTCACCATTACGCCGTAAAGCTGATGCTGATTAATATTCGCAATTGCGAATACATTTCGTGTATTGCGAATACATTTCGTGTATTTACATTAGCAGCTGTAGTCGCCGCCGTGTCCGTTCCTTCAGATATGCATGTGTGTCTGCAGGACATTTGCTTAGTTATATTAATAAACACGGACACTGCACATCGTATTTAAAATTAATCATAGCAAGGCTTGCGACAAATGTACTAAAAAGTCTCACCCTGTGCGGGAATTACATCATAGAATCTACGAGCACTCATGGGCAGTAGACAATGTATGGCATATGAGGGTTTGGGTCGTTCCGGGAAGCGTGCGCGGGTAGCGTAATGGCTACGCGACCGCTCGCGATAAGCGAGAAATCCGGGTTCGAGTCCCCGCCCGGCACAAATTTTTATATGTCACCATTACACCGTACAGCTGATGCTGATTAATATTCGCAATTGCGAATACACTTCGTGTATTGACATTAGCAACTGTAGTCGCTGCAGTGTCCGTTCCTTCAGACATGCATGTATGTCTGGACATTTGCTTAGCTATATCAATAAACATCGTATTTAATTAGAAATGACGTCATTTTTCCTTTTAGATATGATGCAAACACAGTACAAAGTACAGGATTTACAGGATGGATGGAAAGATGGATGGATAGGATTTTTTGAGTGCACGTCAATTTGGTCTTCAGCTCCCATACAAATGCAACAGGTGACGAATGTGAAGCAAGTAAAGAAGAAATGAATAAACAGCAACAGAAGGAACAAATGTTTGTAGAGCTTATGGGACTTAACTTCGGGGTCATCAGTCCCTAAACTTACAAACTACTTATGAATTAGCTAATACTAAGGAAGGCACAAATATCCATGCCCGACGGGGGATTCGAAACCTCGACCGTAGTGGGAGTGCAGACCGTGACTGGCGCACCGCAGACCTCTCGTCCAGCGCGGCCGACCAGAAAGAACAGTGGCCAAATGCATAAAACTGCGTGGGCAGCTAAAGAAACAAACAAAAACATCGTTTCATATAGGCAATATAGGTTTGCCTGCCTTCCTGAGTGGAAAGAAGTCTTCGGATGTAAATTTAGCTTTTCAAATGTTTGTAAAGCTTATGGGACTTAAATTCGGGGTCATCAGTCCGTAAACTTACAAACTATTTATGGACTACCTTATACTAAAGACAGCACAAACACCTTGCCCGAGGGGGTATTCGAACCCCCGACGGGGAACGGCCTCGCGCATCGCAGCATAGCGCCTCAATGCCCTCGGCCGCTCCGCCCTGGCTATTTAAATTTTGGCATAGACTGCAGCATTAGAAAGCTTCATTGTGACTCTGTTAACGCTGGGCAACAGAAGTGAAATTCAGAATAATCTTCAATGGATCGACTTTCGGTGCAGGTAGTGGTGATTGGCAGTCAATATTGTCTTTGTTGTCATAGGTTGTATTCTATGTCAGTTTATACTTTTTTTATCATCTAGTAAATGAGGTTGCACAGCCTGGTGCTATGACAGGTATTTCGGTCCACACCCGTACCCCCTGCTTTTCCATCGATATTTTTAAACTGTGTTATCTAATAATGCATAGTTTTGTAACATGAAATTTCTCAGAATAGTGTTTCTTTGTCCGTAAATGATCTGATAATGCCCCAAAAGTTCTAGACGTGTTATGAGTAATAAAAAATCAATTATTTATATAGTGTCTGTTCTTTTCCGAAATGTCCCAAAAGAACAGACACCTTATAAATAATTTGTAAATATGTCAACAACAGGCAATGACAATTTAAATGCGGACGCATTGAAACGCTCGATCCCTTGCGGGAATCCAGTATAGGCTGCGAGCTAGAACAATCAGATGGGCAGGGGGCTACAAGGTGAGAATTCCGGTTGGAAGAGGAGCGTGCCTGGATAGCCTAATAGATTAAGGTGACCTCAGGTCCAAAGCAGGAAATCCTAGTTCTATTTCCGGTCCAGCACAAATTTTCATCTTTGCCGTTGAATTCATTTCAACCCCCCGAAACGCTCGAAATGTTTCAATATTTCGAAATCGTAATAAAAATCAGTTTCCCAACGGCCATTGCATTCTTTCAAAAAATTCATAACCGGTTTCTGCACCAGACGACAGCACAGAATCGAATCAATTTTAGCCTGAAATAGTTTTTATGTGCTAATGAATTCGCAGGATACAGCACATACGCCAGGACCTGGAAGAGCTATGTTGTCCCAACGGGAGGTAGCACATCTCGCACCCTAGAGATGAGCCGGAGAACGTGTCCCATCTTGTCAGTCGTCACCCGCCAGTGTGGAAGTAATGCAACCGGATTGGCCTCTTCTATTCCCCCTATTCACGACGCGTCTGTCGTCGGTGGCGCCTGAAGGGTTTCGTTGTCTCTCATTGGCAAACTAAACGCATGTCTGAAAAGCTGCAAAATGTCGCCTTCAGAAGTAATCTCTACCCTGTTTAGGACCACTTTAAGATAAAAATTGGTGAAAACCAACTGGCTTCATGGAAATGATCAGTGAGCGTAGATCTTGTGTACACTGAATGACCAAGCCGACTTCCAGCCTTGTTCACCTACAACATCCATGAACGAAAGCTTGCTCTCCCTCTCCATCTCGACAGTAATTTTAACGTTGAGGGTGGCGCCAACGCTGTTCTGCTGATAACGATGATACAGACAGATACAGAAAATGTTGTCACGACGCCATTCGTCGCAACTCTGTCCTCGCAAGTCGCCGCGCAAGTAGACGACGAGCGATAAGTCGCCCCACAACACTTCATCCACCGGGGGCGCCCTAAGTCTCGTACCTCTCTACCTCGCTTCGCGCGACGGCCGATCAGAAGATGAGGGCTCGGTTAGATAGGGCGACGCACCACAGCCACGACAGGAGAAGAGCGAGAGGACTACGTTCAGCCTATCGAGTACAGCCGTCAGAACTGGGGCAGTCTAGCAGTCTAAGAATCAGTCTACAGCTAGCCAGATAAAGCAAGAACACTACTATTGACTGATGTATCGACTGAACTGTAATACCACAAGCACCACATAAAAGTTGAGTATTTGTACCATCCGTAATAAAAATGTTTGTGAACTAATCGCTTCTTTCAGTTGTAGACCCTGTCCACAATCCTAGCCACGGCCCGCCTCTCTATCCTACCGTTCACATAACAGCATCCCGAAGGAGTACACAAAAGGAAGCTTGAGTGTTTCGTTCGAAGTGACGCGGGCAGTAAGCCAACAAGATTTTACACGGCAGGGGAAAAATAGTACACCTGCAAAGATGTAGATTTTTATCTGATGATGGTAGGTGCCACCTGTGGTACATTAGGTGTACTAATAACGGTTTCAACGTCGTCTGTCACCAGTTAGTGCATGGCACAGCTGACAGAGCGCTATCTGTGTGTACCCTTTAATAGGGAATTTTTATAGCCATCAAGCTCAGTGTGATATCAACGCTTAAAGCAAACTGGCGCCAAGCCATGGAGATGAACTCGTGCATTCTACAGCCAAATTAGCGAGTTTGAAAGAGTTCAAATTGTGGCCTTTGAAGTGACGCGTGGTCCTTTCGGAAAATAGCCACCCAAGTAGGACGTGCCGCGTCTTCTGTGCAACTATGCTGGTTACAATGGTTACGTGAACATTCTCACACCAACATACGAGGTTCTGGACGTCCACACAGCACTGACATCCGCCAAGATAGTCGTAATAGAATGGCAGCAGTGGTAGATCCTATAGCTACCACAGCAGAAATAAGAGGATTGGAGTCCCCAGAACTGTCAACACCAACTGTTGCCAACCGATTATCATTCCCTGGGGCAACTGACACACGCACCTCTAACACGTCTTCCACTCACACCAGAGCCTCGACGTGCACGGCGCGACTGATGCTGTCAGAGGATCACTTACAATGGCGGGTCGTGGTCTTCGGCGATGAAAGCAGATTTTGCATGCACCCACGTGATTGTCGTTTGTGTGTTCCACGCAACCTGGCGGACGCTGCTTCGTAGAGTACATTCCACCAAGAAACACTGGCCCCTACCCAGGCATTCGAGTCTGGCGTGCGATTAGATACAACTCTCTTTCGACTTTAGTGTTGTGAAGGGAAGGTTGTCAAGCGTTTGGTATGTGTAGAATGTTGCGAGACCCGTTATTTTACCTTTCTTGAACAGGAAGGTGATGCGTTGTTCTGACAGGATAATGCTCGCCCATGCACTGCACTTGAAACTGAACGTGCCCTGAACGACGTGCAGAATCGTCTCTGGCCAGCACAATATCGGGGCTTGTCTCCAATCAAACACGTGTGGGATTTGACGGGACGACATCTGACATTTGTGACTCATCAAGCCACCACTCATGCGGAACTACGCGATCAGATCGAGCACACGTGGAATATTTATCTCGAGACAGTATTCGCCGTCTGTATGATCGAACTGATGTCAGAATCAGTACTCGTATTGCCACCCTTGGAGGTTACATTACTTACTAATATGGGTGTTTCCCATTGATCGATACCTGGTACCTCTGCACCGCTTGAAGTATTCATCAATAAATGAAATCATTACTTGTAGCTTCCTTCATCTGCAATATTTCAACAGTAAATCTTGAGTGAATTGCAAGTCTCTAAGAGATTTACTAATTTTTGTTTCCAGTAGTGTATTTTAGGTATGCCACATCCAAAAACTCGGAGAACATGGTTGCTGTATTTTCTTTGCTTGATAGTCTCAGGCTGAGACTACTTCTATTTTGGTAATAAAGAGAGAAACTGCTGTCCTCTTTTATGCATCGAAGTAGTGTTCGTACTTACCCATGAACGTTTCCAGACTCGCTAGCTACAGTTTACTCAACATATGCGATCGTTTACGGGTTTCATTAGTCGACTTTCACTTCCCCTACCCTACTGTGGTCATTCGGACAGTGGTCCCTGTCGCTTAGCGGTGTCGCCTCTCCATAGCGCCATCATGTAGATTCTTGTCCAACTTCTCTTACACGCTCTCTACGTCCATCGTGAGAAGGCTAGACATACGGTGTTTTTTTCCGAATGCATTGCACCGACTAAGCCAATGTGTTGTGTTAGCGGAATAGAGAAGGCGCCCGCGTGTTGTCTACTTCTTCTTCTGCCCTTGCTGCTGTTGAAAACTAGCCGGCCGCGGAGGCCGAGGGGACTAAGGCGCTCCAGTCACGATCTGCACGGCCGCTACGGTCGGGGATTCGAATCCCCCCTCGGGCATGGATATTTGTGCCGTCCTAGTTCGTAAGTAGTTCATAAGCAGTTTGTAAGTTTAGGGACTGATGACCCCGTAGTTAAGTCCCATAGACTATACAAACTTTTTTGTGTTGAAAACCATACCTGAGAAGTGGTTGTGCAAGTGATTTGCGTGAATTGCAACGTCGCCATCGTGAGCTGCGTATGGTGGCTGGTCCCGATGGATGGTAATTTCGATTCTGCTCCACACGTTCAACCGTGTGCAGGGTGCAGTTTGAATGGCTGAATGAGGAAGTCACAGTCCACAACACCTACGATAACAAGACCAGCGATCTTTGAGATAGTGGCGAAACGAACAACGCCAACTCAGATGAGGTCCAGGTAGGCGTCACTAATCTCCATACATGAATTCCATGACTTTTCCTTCAGGATGACGCACTCATAGCTGGGGCTTCCTAGCGACGAAGAAGCGATTCTAGGGGGTGGAGATGTGAGGTGGTTGGGAGAGACTACACAGCCGACCGATAGTGTCGCATAAGTTCCCATTGTCTTGTCTCTGCTGGCAGTGAAGAAAACCAGTGTCTAGGTACTTTTTCTGAAAACCCGTTTTTAAATGTATAGTATACTGGTGCTGAAGGGATAAAGGTTAGGTATAGAGAGAAGATCATAGACTCCTACTTAATAAAAATTCTACACTCAGAGCTAGTGGAAAGGTGAAATCAACTGGAGAAGAACAAGACTGGAGATGCTCTAATAAAAATAACTGTAATGACAAAATTCAAATGTTTGTAGAGCTTATGGGACTTAACTACGGGGTCATCAGCCCATAAACTTACTTATGACCTAGCTAATACTAAGGACGGCACAAATATGCATGCCCGAGGGGGGATTCGAACCCCCCAACCGTAGTGGCCGTGCAGACCGTGACTGTCGCGCCGCAGACCGCTCGGCCACCGCGGCCGGCAACTGTAATTACAAAGGTTTTACAGTAGGTAGTGGTCATGTTGTGTCTAGGTGCGAAGGAAATTGTACTCATGATCTGCAATCAGTACAAGAGTTAGGAACAATGTCAGTATCGACGAGCAATAGGCAAAAGTCAATATCAAGGAGCTGGAGGAGAAGAGCGGTTTCCAGGGGGAAACAGGACACAGTCTGGTCCTAATCGGTTCGTAGATTGAATATTGTCTCGTGCTAACTGTAACTGCTTCACGAAGAGGAGGAAGTGTAATGATTTCTTTCGGTTGTGGCGTCGCTATTCGCATGAACGCCGACGGCCTACACACATCGCTCCGCCACTAGAAAGAAGATGAGGTAACTCTCTTCACAGTACTTAGGCCGCCGGTGGCTCCCACAGTCGCGTTACCGCTCTGCCTGCTCCGCGCGCCAGACAGGGGCTCGTCTAGATATGCCGGCACACCACAGTACAGCAGTCAGGAACGGAGTCAGTATAGCAGCCAGTACGAAGCCGATATACGAGTGCTACAGTTCCAGGAGATTCGACTACAGCAAGCTAGAAGGCTATGTTGGCACTAGCCGGAAAATGATCATTGCAGAGCTGTTTTGTAGCTAGAACGAAATTTTACATATCAATCACAACCCCAAAGTTTTCTTTTCCTTGTAATAAAAGCATCTGTGAACTGATTACATCTTTCAGTTGCAGATCTCTTCCACATCCTTCCTAGCCACCTCCCTTTTACTGCCGCATCGCGGAGATATAAAACACTATCGGATGTTATGGTTATCGACGCCAACTATGCTCCTGGCCATTAAAATTGCTACACCACGAAGATGACGTGGTACAGACGCGAAATTTAACTGATAGGAAATGATTAGCTTTTCAGAGCATTCACACAAGGTTGGCGCCGGTGGCGACACCTACAACGTGCTGACATGAGGAAAGTTTCCAACAGATTTATCATACACAAACAGCAGTTGACCGGCGTTGCCTGGTGAAACGTTGTTGTGATGCCTCGTGTAAGGAGGAGAAATTCGTACCATCACATTTCCAACTTTGATAAAGGTCGGATTTTATGTAGCCCATCGCGATTGCAGTTTAACGTATCGCGACATTGTTGCTCGCGATCCAATGACTGTTACCAGAACATGGAATCCGTGGGTTCAGGACAATACGGAACGTTGTGCTGGATCCCAATGGCCTCGTATCACTAGCAGTCTAGATGACAGGCATCTTATCCGCATGGCAGTAACGGATCTTGCAGCCACGTTTCGATCCCCGAGTCAACAGATGGGGATGTTTGCAACACAACAACCATCTGCACGAACAGTTCGACGACGTTTGCAGCAGCTTGGACTATCAGCTCGGAGACCATGACTGCGGTTACCCTTGACACTGCATCACAGACAGGAGCGCCTGTGATGGTGTACGCAACGACGAACCTAGGTGCACAAGTGGCAAAACGTAATTTTTTTCTCGAATTAATCCAGGTTCTTTGTAGAGCATCATGATGGTCGCATCCGTGTTTGGCGACATCGCGGTGAACCCACATTCGAAGAGTGTATTTTCATCGTCATACTGGCGTATCACCCGGTGTGATGGTATGGGGTGCCATTGGTTACACGTCGCGGTCACCTCTTGTTCGCATCGACGGCACTTTGAACAGTGGCCATTACATTTCAGATGTGTTACGACCCGTGGCTCTACCCTTCATTCGATCCCTGCTAAACACTAAATTTCAGCATGTTAATGCACGACCGCATGTTGCAGGACCCGTACGGGCCTTTCTGGATACTGAAAAAGTTCTATTGATGTCCTGGCCAGCACATTCTCCAGATCTCTCATCAATTGAAAACGTCTGTTCAATGGTGGCCGAGCAACTGGCTCGTCACAATACGCCAGTCACTACTCTTGATGAACTGTGGTATAGTGTGAAAGCTGCATGGGCATCTGTACCTGTACACGCCATCCAAGATCTGTTTGACTCAATGCCTAGGCGTATCAAGGCCGTTATTACGTCCAGAGGTGGTTGTTCTGGGTACTGATTTCTTAGCATCTACGTACCCAAATTGTGTGAAAATGTAATCACATGTCATTTCTAGCAATGTGTAGCAATTTTAATGGCCAGTAGTGTATTGTGCTATACCAAGAGTTCTTCGTGGCGACTGCACAGTACTCGCGAGCTATTAGTAGTGAGAGGCGGAGTGCAGTCTTGCTTGCCCGACCTGGACACGCGAAGGCACTACAGTCGCGATCCTGCGATGACTAAACTACCTAACCGCGAAATGTTCAAATGTTTGTAAATCTATCGGAGTCAACTGCTTGGTCAGTAGTCCGTAGCTTACATACTAATTAAACTAAGTTAAAGTAACGTAAGGACAACACAAACACCAATGCCCGAGAAGGGACTCGAACCCCCGACGACGCCGGCCGCGGTGGCCGAGGTGGCTGAGGCGCTCCAGTCACGGTCAGCACGGCCACTACGGTCGGGGGTTCGAATCCCTCCTCGGGCATGGATATTTGTGCCGTCCTAGTTTGTAAGTAGTTCATAAGTAGTTTGTAAGTTTAGGGACTGATGACCCCGTAGTTAAGTCCCATAAGCTTAACAAACATTTGAACATTTGAACCCCCGACGACCAACGGCCGCGCGCAACGTTGCTTGGCGTCCCAATACGCATGGCTAATCCGCCGCGGCACCTAGCCGCGGTCCACTGCGTCTGGTATCGAGCTGTGACAATAGCAGAACGTTGGACATCAAATCTGTTATACTGTTGCTTTCTTTTAACGTCTCCAAAATAGATTTCCCACCCTGCAGCGTAGTGAAACTTCCTGAATGATAAAAACTCTAGTGCTGGAAGGAGACTCGAAATCGGCACATTTTCTTTTCACGGACGATTATTTATCGGGGCTACGGATCATGGGTATCCTCCTTTTCCGGCCCCTCCGCGCCTCGTTTACCTCCCTGTTCCCGTGCGGGGTCTCTTTTCACCATTTTAGTTTGCGCAATTTTAACCACTGGTGTCAATGATGTGCTATTGTGATCTCGAAAAATGTTTGTGATCACAACCGCCATAATAGGTACAACCAGTGTTTCGTGTGTATTCTAAACAGTTACTCCGTCCTTCGTCGTCGCCTACGTGTTTTAACCCTAGTGTATCTTAGCCATCGTGGCAACATTTTATGCTGTGTGTGTGTTTCTGAGAACTTTTTTTGACGTTTACATTCGCCGCATTGTCTAAATTGTATGGATTATTGTCTCTATTTATTGTCTCTATGTTTATACTTTTTTTTTTAAATTCTTCTCGCGATGTACGTCACTACGATGTAGAGTGGCTCCGAGATCGCTGCCGGTCGGCCCCTTGTGGAAGGAAAAAAAAAAAAAAAAAAAAAAACTTCGGCATCGTATGTTTTTGTGTAAATACTGGATATTGTGTGTTATAAGGGAAGGGGAAAAATGAAATGTTTGTAAATCTATCGGACTCAACTACGTGGTCATTAGTCCGTAGATTACAAACTACTTAAACTAAGGTATGTGACCTAAGGACAACACAAACACCCATGCCCGAGGGGGGACTCGAACACCCAACGGCGATCGACCGTGAGCACCGCAGCACGGCGCCCCAGTACACACGGCTAAACCGCCGCGGCAAGGGAAGGGGGAAGGGACGTTTGACCCGCATGAAATGTCTTTCGGGATGGCAAAGTAGCGACAGACGGCTTCGTATATAATACCGGGTCCACACAATGGAACCAGCGTTGGTGCCATCAGTGTTCATCCAATGTATGAATCGGTGAATAGCATTGGAACCAACGTTAGGTTAAACGTTGGTACGGCTCCGTTGATCTTCGGTATTTTGACCAACATCAAAAAACGTTGGATCAATATGGGTACGTCGTGCACACATTGGCGCCAACGTTTCATTCTATCTTTGTCATCTGCTCGTCTCGAAACTGTTTCTCTTTTCGTACGTTGTTCGTCGCCGCTAATTTAAAAGTTTCAAAATCTCTTTGTAAGGATTGGACTGTATCAGAAAATGATTCATTTGTGAAAGTAGCCACAAAAATCGAAATGCCACGTCGAAACTTAGACGCGATTAGTGAAATTAAAAACTTTTCAGACTTTAAAAACGCTTAATGACAGAATGCAGTTTTTTTTTAATTAACATATCCTGTCTAGTTTCATATATTGCTTTGTAAACTTCAAACACTGACAGTGGTATCAATGATATGGTTATTTTGAAAAGGAAGTGTAGGCGTCTAAAACCGTCTCCTGTAGAAAGAAATTGAAGCGGCAATACCAAAAGAACTTTAGAAGGTACACCATCCCTCCAAAACGTATCTTTTCTCTCTCTCTCTCTCTCTCTCTCTCTCTCTCTCTCTCTCTCTATTTTTTTTTTAAGTTCAGTTATTGAAAGTAGCTGGTCTAAGTTTTAATAATGTATATCTATTACTTATAACATATTGTAAAAAGGAATGGAAGGAGAAATTTGGAGAGGGAATTAAAGTTGAGGGAGAAGAAATAAATACTTTGCGGTTTGCCGATGACAGTAATTTTGTCAGAAACTGCAAAGGATATGGAAGAGCAATTGATGGAATGGACAGTGTCTTGAAAGGAAGATATAAGATGAACTTTACAAGAGTAAAACTGAGGAAATGGAATGTAATGTAAGAAAATCAGGCGATGCAGAAGGAATTAGATTAGGTAATGAGACAATAAAAGTAGTAGATGAATTTTGTTATTTGGGTAGCAAGATATCTTCTGATGGCCGAAGTAATGAAGATATAAAATGCAGAATGGCTTTGGAAAGAAAAGCGTTTTTAAAGAAGCGAAACTTGTTAACATCCAATATTAATTTAAACGTTAGGATCTCGTTTCTGAAAGCATTTGCCTGGTGTGTAGCATTGTATGGGAGTGAAACGTGGACGATAAGGAATTCAGATAAAAAGATTATAGAAGCTTTTGAAATTGGTGCTACAGACGAATGTTGAAAATTAGATGGGTAGATTACATTACTAATGAGGAGGTGCTTAACCGAATTGACGAGACAAAGAGTTTCTGGCATATCCTGACTAAAGGAAGGGACAGATTGGTAGGACACATTCTGAGACATCAAGGAACTGTCAACTTAGCATTAGAAGGAAGTGTCTGTGGTAAAAATCGCAGAGGGAGACCGATGGACGAATACAGTAAGTATATTCAAAAGGATGTAGGTTGCCAAACTTAATCTCAGATGAAGAGAATTGCACAGGACAGGGTAGCGTGGAGAGCTGCATCAAACCAGTATGCGGACTGAAGACCACAAAAACAAGAACAACAACAACAGGAAGTGATAAAATAGACCCCATCATTTTTTTTCTTTTTTTTTTTTTTTTTGTTTAGGCACTGTCGCAAAAATATTGGCCAATGTTGGCGCCAGCGTTGGTACCAATGTGTGGACGCCGAGTAGGACGCGAAACCATCCCAGGCAGAAAAATGAAATGTTCTCACTGAACGAGCACTGTAGTGGCAACCTACTCTCCGTAAAAAGTATCATCTGTCCCCCTGTAGCAAGGGTTTTTTCTAGCCGGACGGCTCGCTTAGCCAGACACAAAGCCGGGTATTGTCGCCTGCGTCCCTCACGAGCCCTTAATGAAGCTGGCAGCAGGTTTTGTCGCCGCTCTACCCCTGTCCTTAATGGCTGGCTGTTTTTTTCTTCTTTTCGGCCACCCCCCTACGGCCGGACGCAAAATCCCGAAGACACGGGTCGGCTCTGAATGACTAAGTCGGGGCGGCCTAATCCTCGGTGTGGGAGGCCCCAGGTGGGCGCCGGCCATTACGGCGTTCCATCACTGTCCGGCCGCGCTTTAAAGCCGGGGCCGGACCAGCGCGGATTAGCCGGACAAGATGGATCCGCGCGCTAATGAACACGTGTTTATCCGCGCCGCTGTTTGCCGGCAAACAGGCCGGCGCTCGTTACGCGCGCGTGCTTGATGGCCGCTGTCAGCGCGTGTTTGACCAGCGCCAGCGCCCAGCCCACGTGTCGGCGCGTCGGATGGACGGCGCCGCTCCTTACGTGTCTCGTGATGCACTCTTCACACCGTGGGAGGTATACTTAACGCTTAAAACAGTTTTATTTCGTGTATTTCTGCCTACCACATGAGCAGTGGAAGAGGAACAGGGTCTTAATGATATGCACATTTACTTTTTTTCGTTTCCCCGTCGAGTACTGGATTTTCCGGGGCTGTCACATGTGCATGGCTGACTGCCGCACGGGGACCATTGTGTGTCGCGTATTGGCGTAAGATTAGCCATCACAAAGCGCGTTTCATACTTCACTCGAGCTACTTTTATTTATCTTGAAGACTAAAAATGTTTGTAGAGCTTATGGGACTTAACTAAGGGGTCATCAGTCCCTAAACTTACAAACTACTTATGAACTAGCTAACACTAAGGACGGCATAAATATCCATGCCCGAGAGTGGATCGAACCCCCCGACCGTAGTGGCCGTGCAGAACGTGACTGGCGCGGCGCTCACCGCTTGTGTGTGTGTGTGTGTGTGTGTGCGTGTGTGTGTGTGTGTGTGCTGGAACCGGATTTGAATTTTTTCCCAGATAATAATAATAATAAATGTTTGTTAAGCTTATGGGACTTAACTACGAGGTTATCAGTCCCTAAACTTACAAACTACTTATGAACTACTTACGAACTAGGACGGCACAAATATCCATGCCCGAGGGGGGATTCGAACCCCCGACCGTAGTGGCCGTGCTGACCGTGACTGGAGCGCCTCAGTCACCTCGGCCACCGCGGCCGGCTTTTCCCAGATAGATCTGTCTTTTGCGGTCGTCGGTATAGTTCGTTCTTTGATCATTTTGGCTCAGGTTTTTTATTACAGAGGACGTCTAGTCTCCTGACCGGGCGCGCTGAGCCACGGCGCCCGGCTTGTCAAACATCCATGCCCGAGGGGGGATTGGAACCCCCGACGGGAAACAGCCCGCGCATCGTAGCATAGCGTCCTAGTGCGCTCAACCGCTCCACCGCGGCACCACTCGGCCACCGAGGTCGGCTATCTTGAAGACTACATACTAAATAAACATAATACAGGGTCAAAGAATAATGTACACAGAGGCGCCAACTTCAAAATATTATTACGTGTGAGAAGGGGGTGGGTGAGGCAGAGAGCAAAACTGAGTGGCCGAGCGCATTGAGCCGCTATGCTCCGATGCACGAGGCCGTTCCTCGTAGGGGTTTCGAATACTCCCTCGGGCTTGGTTGTTTGGGCCGTCTTTAGTATAAGGTAGTTGATAAGTAGTTTGTAAAACTCATCGTATTAGACAGTAATTAGATAACTTTGGGTTCCTGAACTTACGCCCAGCCACGCAGGAATGGCCGTGGGCTCTAAGACCCTATTCACACGAGGATATGCAAATTGTGTCTCCAGCTACCTGACCACTAGGAGACTAGGAAACTGTACGACTTGAGCAGCCGATCTCATTCACAAGGGCAAGACTCGAGTCTCCCGTAACGCCGAGTCGCTCGCTGTGTGAAAGAAAATTAAATCAGTTTCATTGCCGGAGCGTGACGTAAGCGCGCTTTTTGTTCACTCTGTTGCCACTAGTACAATATGTAGTAACTCTAGCAGTGGCGACGATATTATAATAGTTTTATTATTACCACCAGTACCTGCAGACAGGCCTGAAATTTGTGCCGGTCAATTTTTAATAGCTACCTCAATATTTGTAATATTAAAACGAAAAAAGTGAGGCACATCCATTATATAACTGAGATACGAATATTCAAACAACTTACGGGTATGCTACCGGATGAAGTCGTCGACAACCGCCGATATTTCGGCAGGATGACACCCTGCCATTCTCAAGGCACAACTGCACTCAAGGAAGCAAAGTGCAAGCCTGTTTAATACCTCGGTTTGCAAAGGCTAAACAAGGAAGATAACACACACACTGTACAAGTCTCTGCAGAGTTAACACAACCAAAGATGACCAGAGGGACAAAATTAATGCTGCCTCACCAATTGATTAACAGCCACTATCGATATTTCTGATGTTTGGTCATCTTTGGTTGAGTTGACTCTGCAGTGACTTGTACTGTGTGTGTTATCTTCCTTGTTTACCATTTGCAGACCGAGGTATTAAATACGCTTGCACATTGCTTCCCTGAGTGCAGTTGTGCCTTGAGAATGGCAGGGTGTCCTCCTGCCGAAATATCGGGGGTTGCCTCCAGCATACCCGTAAGTTGTTTGAACATTCATTACACCAGGAAAAGTTAAAGAGATACGAATAGTTTACCAAAGTCACTTGTCATTCGCACTACATATTTTATGAACTGTTGTGTGATTTCGCTAAGCAGCCTCTACTTCCTACTATTATCTATTCCACGTACCCCACCTTTTTCGTTTTCAGTTGTACAAGCTGTCGTAGCTATTTAAAATTCACAAGTACAAATTTTTAGGTCTAGGCTATCTGCACGGGATTAGGAATTTGTATGCACTTAGGACAAATTGTATTATACTTTTTACTCGGTTTTAAAGACAGGTTTAATTTTTTTAACATTTAAATAAGTATTTTCTGTTTTTGTTGTCGTGCGCGTAAAATTTTTAATCGATTTCATACATTTCGTTGAGATTACAGCAGACGTGTTGTAACTTGCATGTTAATTTCATTTTTCTTCTGTGTGTCAATCAATGTATAGCCTTCTCCTACGTATATCTTGCGAAAAAACCATGAAGGTAAAAACTAGAGAGATTCGAGCTCACATGGAGTTTACTAACAATTGTTCTTACCGCGAAACATAAATGTCAGAAATAGGGAAAGAAAGAATTAGCAGTGGTACAGAAAGTGAACTCCGCTACACATATTAAAAAATAATAATAATAAAAATAAAAAAATTATTCATCATGTTCTGAGCCATTGAATGTTTTAAGTCTATAACTCCTTGGGAAGCTAGCAAACATATTCTACCTCGAATTTCAAATTAACAAATTAAACATTCTTTCGTACATTGCGCAACCAGTTGCGTGGATTTGGTATATAGCCCCAAATTTGCGATTGGATAGGGATTTCCTGTCAGAGAGGACACAGTTCGTAGTAATCGGTGGTAAGGGATCGACTAAAACAGAAGTGATATCGGGCATTCCACAGGGTAGTGTCACTGGTCCTCTGCTGTTCCTTATTTACATAAACGATTTAGGGGAAAATCTAAGTAGCTCTCTTAGGTTGTTTGCAGATGACGCCGTCATCTACCGTCTAGTAAAATCATCTGAAGATCAAAACCAACTGCAGAACGATTTGAATAAGATATCACAATGTTGTAAAAATTGGCAGTTGACTCCAAATAATGAGAAGTGTGAAGTTGTCCACATGAGTACGAAAAGAAATCCGTTAATCCTGGTTTATAAGAGAAATCAGTCAAAAGTGAAGGCCGCAAACTCCACAAAATACCTAGGAATTACTATTACTTCAGACTTAAATTGGAAATAACACGTAGATAATGTCGTGGGAAAGGCGAACTAGAGCCTGCGTTTCATTGGCAGAACCCTTAAAAGATGCAACAGGACTACAAAAGAAACCGCATACACTACGCTTGTCCGTCCAGTTTTGGAGTATTGCTGCCCAGTGTGGGATCCTTATCAGGTGGATTTGACGGAGGACATCGAAAGAGGCCAGAGAAGGGCAGCTCATTTCATATTGTCACGATAAGGGGACACAGCATTACGGAAATGATACAGGAAATGGGATGGGAATCATTAAAACAAGGGCGCTTATCGCTGCGGCGTGGGTTACTTACAAACCTCCAATCGCCAACATTCTCCTCCGAATGCAAAAAATATATTGCTGGCTCTAACTTACACAGGCAGAAATGACCATCAGAATAAAATACGAAAATCAGAGCTCGAACGGCGCGCTATTCGAGAATGGAATGGTACATGAATGGTATAAAGGGGGTTCGATAAACCCTCTGCCAGGCACTTAAATGTGATTTGCAGAGTATCCCATGTAGATGTAGATGTAGAAATGTTGCGATTGCAACCAAGAGACTGGGAGACCCTGTGACCAGCACGTCGGGTCGCGTAGTATTCGAGTCGCGGCTACTCTGCGACACATTTACTCATGTATCCGAGTGTGAATGACCCCATTTAAGTACATCTGCAGCGTCTCAAGGTCGCACAGTATCTCAATCGCTCGGAGACTTGAGTATCTCCGTGTGAGTAGGGCCTAAGGGCACTGGCCCGCCAGCCCTCCATGCGCGCGCGCGGTGCTGCGGTTTCCGCTGTACCGCTGTACCGCCGAAAGCCGCGGTTGCGATCTAGTTTTGCCACCTGTTCTGAGGGTCCGGTTCCAATACTTGCTCTCTCAGACTTTTATAGGATTGTGATATTGTGATGGGATATATATGTTTGCGGAGGGTGCTGTGTTCATCTGTGTTCATATGACTTTCCATACTGTTGTGACGTCGCTACTCGTCACAATGTCGGCGGTCTAAACAAGTCACTGCGCAATTTCACGACTTCAAGAAGACGCAATAAATCGCTACATGGTACTTCGGCCGCCGGGCGCGCCCGCTGTCTCGGTACCTGTTTACCTTGGTATCTCTTTGCCTGCTTCGCGCGCTGGCCGCTTACGTATGCCGACGCACCACAGCAACGGCAGAGAGTACGGGAGCTCCAGTCAGTATGAGGCAGCCCCAGGAATACTACAGCTCCAGAAGTTCGACAGAGGAGAGCTAGCAATAATAGCACAATCCGGGGCAACATTCTGTAGCCAAGACTCTAACTGATATGATTACAGTTTCCCGGCGTATTAATTGTTGATATTCATGTCGGGTTTCCAGACGGATCGTAGAGTCATCTTGACACAATATTTCTACGGAACACCTGGCCGCCATCTTCAGGTAATATGGATGCTGCAAGTCTCGTTGAAAACTGAAGTCTTGCCGTGATCGGCGGCCTTAAATACGCCGCGAAGTACTAACGGCGCGTGCGCCAGAGAGTCGTGGCTGCGTCCTCTGCCGCAAGCAGCCCGTGCAGCGCCTCAGTGGAGAAAACTGGCAGGAACGATGTATCGCTTACATGCGCTGGTTTTCACAGGTGGAGAAAAGAGTGCGCTGTTTTTAACCGGATTCCGCATGTTACTTAGAGGGAAACCCTTGTCTCGATTTATTAAATCGTCCGCCAACCTAATCTCAATCGATTCCTTTAAAATGCATTCCCAATGGCGAGACGCAGTATTTCGTCATACTTCATTCTGTGTCAAACGGTTAGACAATGCTCCGCTACTGCAAACTTGTCAGCTTGCAACAACCGAGCCGCGGTGGAGTAGCCGAGTGGTCTAAAGCATCTCGCTGCGGAGCGCGCGGTTGCTCGCCGTGGAGGTTCGAGTCCTCCCTGGAGCATGGGTGTGTGTGTTTGTCCTTAGGTTAGTTTACCTAGGTTTAAGTAGTTTGTAAGCTACGGACTTATGACCACGCAGTTTGGTCCAATAAATTTACAAACATTTGAACATTTTTTTTGCAACAACCGTGTATGTCTGTGGTGCTCGGTGCATCGATCATTAACGGTGCGAATCGTTTGACCTATATATGCTTTCCCACAGTGGCAAGGATCTTATAAACACCGGGCTTTCTCAGCCCCAAATCGTCTTTAAAAGCCAAGAAGAGCCCTAGTCTTAGCATCCATATCACCTGAAGATGGCGGCCAGGTGGTCCGCAGAAATATTGTGTCTAGATGACTCACGATCCGACTGGAAACCCGACATGATTATCAACACTCTAACGGATACATTGCAGAACTGTGTGTTGCAAAGAAGAATTTGTATCATCACAAGCACATCAAAGTATTATTTTCATCTCTAACAAAAGTATATGTGGACTAATTAATTCTTTTAGTTGCTGGCCGCAGCGGAGTGACCAAGCGCATTGAGGCGCTATGGTGCGATGCGCGAGGCCATTCCCAGTCGAGGGTTCGAATCCCCCCTCGGGCATGGATGTTTGCGCCGTCTTTAGTATAAGGTAGTTTGTAAGTTTAGGGATTGATGACACCGCAGTTAAGTCCCATAAACTTAACAAACATACAACAACATTTAGTTGCTGACCTACATCCATGCCCTTGTTAGCCACGGTCCACCTCTTGAACCCACTAGAAAGCAGAGACACAACATGTATGATGTTTGAGAAACGAAAGACTTCACCAAGCAGAACTATATGCACTGGGTACATCGTTTCCTGCAAGAAAAATGTCTCTTTTTGCAGGGAGTCGTGAATCTATGGGGATACATTTTTAACTGCAACACGATGTCAACGTCTTCCTTCGACGAAGTACTTTCAAAAGTCGGATCAACAATAACTGGAGTGACGACAAACTTGCGGTCATACACAGACCCTGAAGAAAAGCTGCTGGTATCTATATCCTGTCGAATTAAATAATTTATTAAAAAGCAGCGTCCTCTGAATAAATACTTTGTAATCATCTTTTGATGTTGCTGTTCTAAATAGTAGTATCAAAACAACAAATCAGTAGGCTACTTAATGAGTTTTACGTAGCCTAATGTAAAAGGTATGTAAAAAAAAAATGTGTCACTCGTATATCTAGACCCAATTTCATTAAACTGAAATAGTTACATCGAGTGATAACCTGAGCAAAATTAAAAATGAATGAACAAACAAAAACATTTTAGAAGTACCTGAAAAGAGAAGAAAAATAAACCAACCCACTGATGCTGAAACATGTTTGGGAAAAATAATTAAATTCAGGTGCCTTGCATACGGCGAAAAATCCTCACCAAATATTTTATAACGTCTCTAAATGACGTTTACGACGCAGCGCGTTCATAAGATTACAAACTCTCTAAATCCACTTTCCGTGTCACCGAGGTGATTGGTGTGGTGGGGGACGAAGTTGTTCGCATCCTGAAGCAATCCCTTAAGTTCCAAGAGCCTCCCGAGTGGTACTAAACGAACAACAATCTCTGGTAGCTGCTCCTGTTACCACGGAGATATACCAACTATGTCAGCTACCACAATAATGGAGAAAGTGATATGAATGGACAGAATGAGAAATGAGAAGGTGCTGAGCGCCGGCCGCAGTGGCCGAGCGGTCTGCGGGGCGTCAGTCACCGCCTGCACGGCCGCTACGGTCGGGGTTTCGAATCCCCCTCGGGCGTGGATGTTTGTGTCTTCTTTGGTATAAGGTTCAACAAACATTTGAACATTTGAAGGTGTTGAGCACGATAAGAGAGAAAAGGAACTTCGTGAGGTTGTTGCACTGTACTGCAGTCCGCCTCCGTAGCTCGGTGGTAGCGTCGCTGACTACCACGCAGGGGGCCCGGGTTCGATTCCCGGCAGGGGACTGGGTGTTGTGTGTTGTCCTAATCATCATCATCATCATCTCATCATCATTGGCACGTAAATCGCCCACGCAGCGTCAAATAAGGCGGCCGAAGAAACCCGCAAGGGTTCTCCCGGCCAAGAAAGCCATATGCTCATTTCCACTGTACTGCAGAAGGTAATGGAGGGAAGAGTAAAAGGAAAAAGAGGACTGCAAGAAAAGGATTTAATATGGTAACAGACGTGAAGAAAGGAAGAAGTCACAAGCAAATGAATGAGAATGCCTAGGAGGGAGACATGGAGGACGTCCAGCTGATACATGCCTGAAGACAGATTTACTAAAAGAAGATATAACGCTTCGCTATAAATAACACGTCACTGTGGACAGCAGTTTCATAGTCATCACCAGGTACAGAGGCGCCCACTTTTGAAAATCAGTGTGGATGCTCTATATCACGGTTCACAAATGTTCGAAACTAACCCTCCTGAAAATCATTCTTGAATGAGCAATACTTGATAAAAGTAAACAGGAAGTTGGCTGGCCTTTTAAAGATAGAAGGAAGAAGGAGGAGCAAGAAAAGGAAAGCATGGCTTCATTAGGACACTAAAGCGATCTGATTGGCCGAAGTGGATATTTCGATATAAGTAACACCCAAAAGCTTCTACACGACCAATGAAATAATTTTTCAGTGTACACTAATGTAACACTTTTTGTGCGAAGCTATTCTTTCTTACAAAAGCGTTTGGTAGAACACCGTCACCAAGGTCTAATGAAATCTTTGAAATATTTTGAGATTTTGAAGTCCGACATGAAACTTTTTTGGTCAGTTCCAAGCAAGAGCTGTATACTTCATCGAAACTTTCATCTCTTCGAGATAACTTCATGACATCTTTGACAGTATTAATATAGTCCAATATTGTTTTAAGCCTGAGAGAAAAGCATTAAAAATTTCAACCGAATCTATAATTTTAATAACAAGGGGAGTGACAAAGATAAATGAAAGACGATTAACTTTAGCATCAGCATCAGATTCTTCAAGCTACATTCCTGAAAGAACACAATTGAATGTACATAAACACATACACCTGAAAGGTCAAAAGAACCGACGTGCTCCAGGATGAATAAAAAACACGGACACTCATTACTCTCTTAGGGACCCGCGTACAAAACTGATCATTTCTTTCACGTATGAAATATTCTCTCACTATGGTGAAGTTTAGCATTGCCTCTTGAGTCATAAGGTTTTGTATCCCATCCTCGTCGCCACTTTTGTATCTCGTTGCCGCCGGTTGTTCTAGGTGTCGGTGGTCGACTAGAGAGAGACCGAAACAGGGAAATAGGACGCACGCGTGTGCGGGTACAGAGTCTGAGGTGACCAGCCGGTGGGACAGCAGAGACTAGAAACACTGACCTAGATTAGAACAAGATATATTTCGAAGAGAGAGAGTATAATACTTAGCTTTGTTAACTGAAGTCTAGTGGAATGCAGATACATAGTTTAAGTAGATAGAGGCCTGCCTACCGATGAGTCCTAGTGCCTGTCCTAATCCCAAGTGGCCGATGCAGAAGTCGTGGCCAAGAGCGGAGTTGCAGCAGAGGACGCTCGTGGCCGACGTCGTAAGAACACCGCGATGTGCTTGCATGGCGACGCGCGGCGAAAGTACGTGGCGCGCACTTCAGACTTGTGCGACACCACATAAAGTAAGTTTTGATTCTTCCCATTTTTTTTAATTTATACAATTTTATTTTCCACCTCAATTTTATGTGGGTGCTCAGCACCCTCAAAAAATTCTTGCTGGGTGCACGAGCTCCGGAGCACCCACGGAGTCGGAGCCCCTTACCAGGTATGTATTAAAAAACAAAACAAAATTACAATTCTGACAGAATTAACTCATTTCTTCCTAGTGTTGCGTACAAAATGTTCAAATGTTTGTATAGCTTATGGGAGTTAACTACGGGGTCATCAGTCCCTAAACTTACAAACTACTTATGAATTAGCTACAACTAAGGACGGCACAAATATCCATGCCCGAGGGGGGATTCGAACCCCCGACCGTAGTGGCCGTGCGGAGTGTAACTGGAGCGCCTCAGTCCCCTCGGCCACCGCGGCCGGCTGTTGCGTACACGTAACACGAAATTTAGCCTTACAAAATACAGTTGAAATGGACTTACTATACAAAACTCACCATGCATGTGTTAAAAGGCTTTAACTTAAAAGGCTTTAACACTTGGGTTAAACTTGTATATTAGTTGCTAACGGTATCGTGATATGTACTTCGCTGTAAAGGTAGCGGTATTTCAAAAAACAGCGTTTAATTTTAGATCAGCCTTTGATACTCTTTCTGAAGAGCGCCCTCGCTAACTTCGACGCACACACTCTGTGCCACTAAGGCGGTGTCTTAGCAACGGCATCGTGTGCAACACGCCAACACCCACTCCGTCAGACACTGTAAACAGAGCGAAGGGCGCGTTTGGTGCCCGCCTTGTAAGTGATTACGGCGTCCAGAAACAGGGCGGCTAAAAGGGCTCGTTAAGGGCTGGGGGAGGACAGGGGGTAGGGGGGGGTGCAGAGCAGTTCTCGCCCCGGCCCAGCCCGGTATCGATCCCCGGCCAAGCGCCTCGCGCCTCACATGAATTCCCCGCGTCTTGTAAATTGGGTCACGTGTAGAGAGGGACCGCCGGCTGGCTGGCTGCTGATTGGACAGCCGCGCCCGAGGAGTGAAGAGAAAATGAACCGGAAACAGGAAGGGGGGGGGGGGGGGAGGGGCGAACAGCAGAAAGGAAAACCGGCGTGGGCCGTCTTCGCGCTGCCGGCGAAAAGTTTGGTCTGAGCGAGTGGTAAGGGGGGGGGGGGGGGGTTAGGGGGAGGTGGGTTGTGCGACGCGAGGCGTCAGAGACGGACGCGGTCCGACGCCGGCGCCGGGCTTGACAAAACTAATTAAAGCAGCAGGGCACAG
This sequence comes from Locusta migratoria, assembly GCA_026315105.1. Lineage (NCBI taxonomy): Eukaryota > Metazoa > Arthropoda > Insecta > Orthoptera > Acrididae > Locusta > Locusta migratoria. Next base: position 559,585,032 of record CM048746.1, read on the forward strand.
GCGCGCCCACACCGAGAGACAGCGCGAGGCAGAGGCGGGGAGGAACGGGGGCGAAAACTGCGGGGGGCAGCGGGGAAACAGAGGCGCTCGTCTCACGACTGAGGGCCGGTGAATGAGTCAGTTCACAAGTGAAGCGAAATAGCTGCGCAATTTTAGCTTTTCTATCAATCACATTCCGTGACATAATCAGCATAAGCTGTTTGGCCCTACGATGACCCTCTTTAAAAGCTACAGTTGAAAAAACAAAGTAGATTAGATTAATACTTGTTCCACAGATCAAATATACGACATTTCGTAATGATGTGTAACGTGTCAGTTTAGTAAATGTTGTCTACACTTGACAATCAATATTTTAAGGATATATTGTAGAAGGACTTGCCATTCAGAAATTCCTTTAATTTCTTTTTAAATACTAATTGGCTATCTGTCAGACTTTTGATGCTACTTGGTAAGTGACCAAAGACATTTGTGGCAGCATAATTCACCCCTTTCTGAGCCAAACTTAGATCTAGTGAATATCATCCTTTCTCCTAGTGTAGTAGCTATATACAGTGTTATTACTTCTGAATTAGGTCGGATATATATATATATATATATATATATATATATATATATATATATATATATATATATTGTGAAGCTACAATGAAGATCCCTAGATCCCTAAATAAATGTCTGCAGGATGCCCTTGGGTTGGCTCCAGCAATTATTATTTTGTGCCATGAATACGTTTTTACTCGATGTTGAATTGCCTCAGAATGACTCCATCTGAAAGCAGTGAATGAAAATAGGCGTAGTAAGCAATTTACTGAGATGTATATCGCCAAATTTTGCAATGACTCTGATAGCATAAGTAGCTGAACTCAAACGTTTCAGGAGATGTTCAATATGTTTCTTCCAATTCAGTCCCTCGTCAATGCAAACACCTAAAAATTTTGAATATTCTACCTTAGCTACACATTTATGTTCAAAGTCTAAAATTATTAATTGTGTCATGCCATTTACTGTATGTACTGGGTTTTATCAAAGTTTAATGAGAGTCCATTAGTAGAGAAACACTTAATAACTTTCTGAAACATATCATTCACAATTTCATCAGTTAATTCTTGTTTTTCAGGTGTGATAGCTATACTTGCATTATCAGCAAAAAGAACTAGCTTAGGATTTTTGTGAATGTAGAATGGCAAGTTCTAAGATATATTAAGAACAGCAAAGGACCCAAGACCGAACCTTGTGGAACCCCGTTTTTGATAACTCCCCAGTTAGAGGATTTAATTGTTTCATCTATATCTTGTCAACTTAACTCTTCCAGTTAAGTATGATTTAAACCATTTGTGCACTGCCCCACTCATACCACAATACTTAAGCTTATCTAGAAGAATCCCATGATTTACACAATCAAAAGCCTTTGTAAGATCACAAAAATCCCAACTGGTGATGTCCGGTTATTCAAAGCATTTAATATATCATCAGTGAAGGTATATAAAACATTTTCAGTTGAAAAGCTTTTTTTGAAAACCAAACTGCCATTTTGTTAGAACTTTATTTTTACTAATATAGAATACATAACATTTTCAAAAATTTAAGTTGGTATCTTAAATCCAACAGCAGCTTTATATGCAATTTAACTAGATTATTATTTATTATTATTATTATTATTATGGCGTCGTCTGGGTACTTATTTATTCCAGTCTTCAGGTAGTCCATCTCTCCTTCTCATTTCTCTCTCTGTCCACCTTTTCTTTCCTTCTCTCTCAGTCCATCGCCTCCTCTCCTCTAAAAATGTTTTTAAATCTATGCGACTTAACTACTCCGATCATCAGTCCCTAGGCCTTCAAACTTCTTGAACTAACCTATGCTAAGGACAACAAATACACCCATGCCCGAGAAAGGACTCAAACCTCCGACGGCGAGCAGTGGCGCGCTCCGCAGCTGGTGGGCGCCTTGGAACTCTCGGCCACTCCGCCGCGGCTTCTCTCCACAGAACTGCACATGTGGGGAACAGGGAACCCAAGAACACACACTCCTATATTGTAACATATACATAACACTCACATACCCTACTACAGGACAATATCGACATTAACAACATGACTAGAGACAAGGACAAATGGGACATTCTAAACCGTATCGCTGATGAGGTGTCCACACTCAAACAAAATAGAATACAATGAAACACGTAGACACCAGATCGCCCGACCCAAAGGTCAGATAACTCCTGGCCTGAAAGTGACGGAGACACATCAGACACAACATCTACAAATGATGGCACACCCACCACGGATACCAACAGCGACTGAAACAAATACAAACCTCAAATGTACAAAAAACGGAACAAAGCACCCAAATCAACAATTGTGTACGAAGTGTAAATAAAATCTGTTACCTCTCAGTTGTAGAATTAAATGTAGAATTGTAAACGTTAATTATTGTAAATGTTAAGTAAAATTTGCTAAGTTAATGATATTGTAGAATATAAACATAATAGATTACCCTCACCGACCCACCAGGGTCACAGGGCTCGAGGTTTATTTCGAGGCCTCTGATACTGGCTGGTCGCAGCCCAGCATACCCCCTCCCTAGAACCCCCAACTTTCCTGTCTTTCTTTTTGCAACCTTCTTAAATACCAAATTCCTTAGTTTCAATTTCAATTATTTTAGTTATATCAATTTTCTCCAACCTCCCCCCTTTTTCTTTCTTTAAGCATAATATAGTGTAACGCAAAAATTTAGTTTAAATCAACCATGGAAAAAATTTAAATATAGTAAGAAAATGGTTAACTAAACTATCCCAATCATCATAAAAGTAATTGTTAAAGTCAACTGTCTATGTAAATTGACCAGCTTTATATCCATAGGCAGCTAGTCCGAAGCAAGGAAATAAATAAATAATAATAATAAATGTTCATTTCCTGCTACCCCTCCATCTGCCCATCTCCACCTCCGCTTTCTCTGCTAATCTCCTCCTGGTCTCTCTTTGCCGCGGTGGAGTAGCCTAGTGGTCTAAAACACATCGCTGCGGAGCGCGCGATTGCTCGCGCTCGGAGGTTGGAATCCTCCCTGGGGCATGGGCGTGTGTGTTGTTCTTAGGTTAATTTACCTCAGTTTAAGTAGTTTGTAAGCTACGGACTGATGACCACGCACTTTGGTCCGATAGATTTACAAACATTTGAACATTTGATTTGATCTCTCTGTCGGACTCCTCCCATACTTCCTCTGTCCATTGCCTCCTCCATATGTGCAAAATTACACAACTCTGTTAACTTCCATGGTGATCAGTGAAGTGCTGTCTACATTATTGGAATGTACCCTCCTCCTTGCACTTTATGAAATCTTAGGCAGGCGATGACGACCCACTTGTTTTCAAACTTAAATGTGCAAAATTTCATCAAGATAAACCGTAGACTTTGTGAAGTTCGTAGGTAAAGTACCCTCTGTCATCTACCTTATGAATTTTTACGAAGACAGTGACCCTCCTCTTGGTTTCAAAATCAATTGTGCAAAGTTTCCATTACCTGACATTGCGGGAAGGAAGCGATCTAATTGAGTTAAGCAAACGGAAATGTAGCCAAGATCATTTTTTTACAGTCCTTTATTTTCTGACTACCGGTTTCGATTAAACCAAGCATGACTGCTGTAAGCAAGTGATCAATATTTGCAGACAATGCTGATCGTAAGATGATGACTTAGTTCATCGAAACCGTTAGTCAGAAAATAAAGGATTATAAAAGAGCGATCTTTGCTATATTTCCATTTGTGAGTTGTTGCTTAATTGTGGAAGGTTTCATCGTAATCAGATTAGCGGTACAGCAGTGCATAAAATACGAACAAACATACACACCTACAAACGAACAAACATTCATTTTCATATATTCGATTTTTATTATTATTACTACTACCGTGTACATCAGCTACAACAATAAATCCAATACTCTTTCAAACTAGATAGAAAATATAGTTAAACATGTGGAATTATAAATATAAATAAATATTAAAGATAAGTATTAAATGACCTAGAAATCACACGAATGTTGGTAGCTGAATACAGTACAGTGCCTCGTAGGATACTTCACACTGCTTCTTAATGTCACCAGAGTATCCTCTGATACGACGCTCATTGACAATGTGGCTCATTGTCTAGATGGTCCGTGTTCTCCACGTTTCTCACTCACATTCCCACCCTGGTTCCTGGTTGAATATTGTGGAGAGCATTTGACACAATATTTCATATGATTGTATTCTAGATTTGAGTCGTTTCCTGCGCAGTGATAGTAAGTCGTCGTGAAATGGGACTGAGTTATTTTTGGAAACGTGCTGGCAAAGGTTGTAATGAACAGCTTTTGGACGAAGGTTAGCTGTGCAGATGTTTGATAGCACTGTTAGGCAGCATGTAGGTGTAGATCTAACTGCAACACTGATGATTCTCACAGTCTCGTTCAGTTGGACGTATACTTTATTACGTCGGTGTTGCGATTCCAAACTCAGGACGCAGAGGATACCGTGATCACGGGTGCGGTTCCTTTAGGGGGATCCTTGTCCACTGTTGGTCGAGCTGATCTCTCCGTGTTTCCGACAGTAACTCGGGCGTCCGAACCTTGATTGTCGTGATGCACTCGTGCTCTCCCGATAATCCATTTGCAGTCCGGGGCAACGTCCCGGAGATAAATTAAATTGGTCCCAATCCCCTGGTTCCGATCAACGTTTTCGGGAGGTTTTCCTTGGTTGTAAGGCGTATGACGGAACTGATAAGCCCCTCCCACTTATTCCCAATTAGGACCCCCTTTGCCCCACTATCAACTTGTCTGAATAGAACCCCGACTATTTATGGGCCGGATCTGAAATAGCCCGCTCCACTCCTCGGAGTGGAGAATGAAAAGAATAAGGTTTTTTCCTTCTTTTTTTTTGTGCCATACTGGTTCAAAAATGTTCAAATGTTTGTAAATCTATCGGACTCATCTGCTTGGGCATTAGTCCGTAGCTTACAAACTTCTTAAACTAAGGTAAACTAACCTAAGGACAAAACAAACAGCCATGCCCGAGGGGGGACTCGAACCCCCGACGGCAAACTGCCGCGCGCACCGCACCACGGCGCAACAGTGCGCACGGTTAATCCGCCGCGGCGCCAAACTGGAGCACAATTTTCTGCTGCAGAGTACACCAACGCAAGGGATGCTCCGCGGAGAACTGGTGTGCTTGCTGCCCATGTACTGCCTTCCAGCTGGATTCAGACCCGTGATATCCTTGACTACTCAAGTATAAACTGATCACCAATAATGTTCAAATATTTGTCAAGCTTAAGGGCCTTAACTGCGGGGTCATCAGTCCCTAAACTTACAAACTACTTATGAACTACCTTATACTAAAGACGAGACAAACATCCATTCCCGACGGGGATTCGAACCCCCGATGGGGAACAGCATCGCGCATCGTAGCATAGCGCCTCAATGCGCTCGGCCACTCAGCCGCAGCAAAAACTGATCACCAAAAGAAACTCAAGACTAGGGTAGTCTCCGTTGACCTATCGGTTCTTTATGATACAGAGTAGCGCGAGGGCCAGTTATTGATAATTCGAGAGCAGTACCTTGGTAAACATTAGGTAATCTCTCGAGCAATATGCTGATCTATGGGCGGTTTAAAGTGCATTAAGGTGAAACTTTTTCTAGATGAAACTGAAACAAAGGACAGGAAAAATAATACTGGCACAAGAATATGTCACGCATCTGAAAATACGCAACACAAATGACACCACCCAGACTGAAAAAGGAAGGAAGAAAGCTTAGGTTTTAATGACCCGTCGACAGCGTGGTCATTAGAGCCGGAGATCACGCTCAGAATTTTGGTTACGGATGAGAAAGGAAATCGGCTGTCTACTTTGAAAGGAACCATCCCGGTATTTGCCTTGAGTGATTTAGGGAAATCACGGAAAATCTAAATCAAGATACGGACGACTCCATTTGGAGCCATGTGTAGAGCGACCACATTAATAATATTAAGAACATATGAAACAGCTTTGTTCGCATGATATCTTTTTTTGTCTACTGAAAATCGATTTCTGTCACTGAGTGGCCATCTTCAGTGCTGGAATCGAAGCCCTGTGGGCCCACACAGACTAGCATTATGCATATTAACATCAGGGTTTAACTGCATACAGTCAATGTACACCACAATACTGAACTGTATGCAGTTAAACTCTGATGTTAATATGCATAATGCTAGTCTGTGTGGGCCCAAACGGCTTTGATTCCAACACTGAAGATGGTCAATCACTGACAGAAATCGATTTGCAGTTATCAAATAAGGATTTCGTGTCCCCAAAACTGTTACATATGTTTTTTTTAATATCTTTAATGTTTTTAATTTGAAACCTAAATCTGGCTGGCCGGAGGTGGATTTGAAGAACCATCCTGCTGAATGCGAGACCAGTGTGATATCACTGCTTCACCTCCCTCGGTATCTAGCCTCAGTTATTACTGCGGAGAAAGAGCGCTCAATGACCAAGTAAAAAACCAAACAATTAAGACTGGACAAATTTGAATGAATACACAGAAAATATCGTGTTAAAAACGAACTAAACACTATGTTTCATTGGTTGCAGATTAAAAAGACGCATGTAAAGATACTGCTTTACATAACACTTCTCTGTCCCGTTTTGGAGTGTTTCTGAGCAGTGTGAGATCCTCACAAGGTGAGACTAACGGATAATATCGAGAAAATGCATAGCAGGAGAGTCGTTCTATATTATCGCTTTACAGGAGAGAGAGTGTCAAAAATGATGCAAGAGTTACGGTGGAAATCATTTTAAAAAAGGTGTTATTCGTTGCGGCGAGATGTGTTCCCGAAACTCTTTCACCAACTTTCTCCTCCGAATGCGAACATTCTTTTCTATCAATTTCCAGTGAGCATTTTATATCTTCCTTACTTCATTCGTCGAGTTGCTTTTCCTGCCCAATAACAAAAATAATTTCTTTATTTAACTCCCTCATAATTACCTAATTTAACTTGATTACATTTCATTATCCTTGTTTCAGCATCAAAACAGAAAAGATTATAACAACTACATAGACATCTCTTTAATTAGCGTTGTGGGCAAAATATTCTCAGATTTTTTTGAAAGTAGAGTGCGAACATTGGTGGACGACAAGTTCGATAAAATCAGTGTGAGTTTAGGCCTCTTAGAGGCTGCCAGGTCCAGAACTTTAGCCTACTGCAGATAATGGAGAAGTGCGATGACTGTAACAGGGAACTGTATCTGTGTTTCAAAGATCTAAACAATGCTTAGCGCACACGACCATTCCGGGAATCCCACGTAAGTTATTCGTTTATTGTTGCCTCCTTTATTACTTCAAGCTAGAAATCGGACTTCTCGCGGGCCCTCTGTCACAAGTGTTAATAATATAATACTTGTTTATGTGGTGTCGCACGAGTCCAAAGTGCGCACCACCTACTTTCGCCGCGCGCGGCCATGCACGCACGGCGCGGCGTTCTTACGACGTCAGCCACGAGCGCCCTCTGCTGCAACTCTGCCACCACTGAACGACATCGTTCACTTGGGACTGAGATAGGAACCAGTTAGCACTTCGGAATCACATAGGCATCAGTGAAGACTTGGCTATGAGATAGGCACTAGGCAGGCCTCTAACTCAACTATGTATCAGCATTCTGCAGTACTGAGCTATGTAAAAGTTAAGTATTGTATAAATTCAGTGCAATATATATCTCGTTCTAATTTACTCTAGTGTTTCTAGTTTATGCTGTCCCACTGGCTGCTCACCTCCGTACCTGCACAAGCGTGCTACCTTTATTCCTGTGTCGGTCTTCCTACTGGGCCACCGACACCTACGACGGAAACGAGACACAAAAGCGGCGACGAGGCAGGGACACAAAAGTTTACCTTAGCACAAAACATTCTGTCGTAATTTCCTACCACAATCATTTTGATTCACGTAGGAATATAACTGCATATGCTTCCGCGGCCAGATGTAGTTGCCGTGAAAGTTTACTGGGTGTTGTACCGCGTCATAATGGCAGTGCCTGTTACTTTAACAACCACATCTCTGAGCCTTTCCTTTGCTGCTTCACATTTTAGGACAGCCTTCCAAGTGTTCAAATGTCTGTAATCCTAAGGGACCAAACTGCTAATGACATCGTTCCCTAGACTTACAAACTACTTAAACTAATTTACGTCGAGAAGAACACACACATACACACACACACAGACACACACACACACACGCACGCACGCACACACACACACACACACACTAATCCCCAAGGAAGGACTCGAACCTCCGACGAGAGTGGCCGTGCATCTGCGACATGACGCCTCAGACCGCGCGGTCCCGCGACAGTGTTTCAAGCCACCTGTGCTTTTCTCTCCGTATAACCCCTCCTATTATTTTCTCTTGGAAATGAATCAGCTTGATAGTAATATTCCCGCGCGGGGATGGCCGCGTGGTTAAAGGCGCCACGCTACCAGTAATGATAGATAATACTTAATTTATTGCAGTTTTCCTTACCTATGGTTGCCAAACGCCCTGCAGTATCACATGGGCAGGGCTTAACTATGCGACGTTCATTCCGCCTGTTCCCAGTGTAGCTTCTGGTGGCTCTTTTCATCCCTCATAACGCTATTTCCTTCTCCAGCGCTGGTGGTAGTTTTGGTGCTGATGACGAGGATCGCTTCATCAAGCTACACATGGTGGTGACTTTCTTGCTGTGTTTTACATTCTTTGTGATATATAGTTCCTCCGCAGCTGATGGCATCTGTAAAAATAATAGTAATAACTCATGATTTGCATGCTAATTAACATTGTAATGAAAGTTCCAGATCACTAGTTAACTTTATTAAATACCGCTTCACCTGTTACAACACTTTTTCATTATCAAGCGCGTCTACGATGTTTTGACGTTATATATTAAATCTGGCGTGACTGTTGAAAAACCGGCAGTGAAATAATCACGTATTTTGCAGTTCCAAACGTCTTTTAGCTGCCAGGTTTTATGCAGCTTTTATGCAGCTAAACTTTAGTTCATAGAAAACTTATATTTTTCCGTTTTAGCGTAACAAGCTGCATAAAACCTGGAAGCTAAAAAAAGGTTTCCAACTGCAAAATACGTGATCATTTCACTGCAGTTTTTACAACAGTCACGCCAGATGTTAGTATATAACGTCAAAACATCGTAGACGCGCTTGATAATGACAAAATGTTGAAACAGCTGTAGCGCTATTTAATAAAGTTAAGTCGTGATCTGGAACTTACATTACAGTGTCATTCAACGACATTTATCACGCTGCAGGTCCAACAATCAGGATGATAATTAACAGTTAAAATTAATTTAAACAATTTACAAGAAGATCGTATTTAATTTCTCAATCTACAAAATGTAGTAAATGTAAAGGGTGTTAACAAGCGTATGTCTCAAATATTTCTGTTAACCTATACAGTAGAACAGTGCATCAAAAAACAGTTTTGCAGCTCCCGAGAAACTGAAGCCCTGTTAGGTATTCTGCACAATGATGAACTAATACACTTACCGATCAACTAACAAACAAAGCCAAAAAAATCACTTCTTTTTTATGAAAACAGAATCTACAATCACTTTTCTTGAGGTAGGCCCATTGTGTAGCAACCTCATTAAATACATTGTGACATGACCCCTTGCATCATTTAAAGCTGGTAACCTACACAGTATCGCTGTGAGGGCATTTATCCGCTGCTTGTCTCGTGCACTCTACTTTTCAGTGGCAATCCAGTTTAAGTCCAGTAGATTTTGTGGTTGGTCAGAAAGTTCTCGTCAGTATCTTTTTATTTATTTTATTTTTATTATTCTTTTTACTTTAGATCAATGCCTTGCATTTTCAGTTTGATTCTTATCAAACATGCAGCCAGTCAAATTATACAACACCGCCGAGAATATTACTTGGGAAAGGGAGACCTATATGTAAGGTGTGACATGTACAAGTGCAAATATTTTCATGTGTGGTACCTTAACAAGTCAGTGTGTTGGTTCTTTTTTCTCTGCGTCGAGCTGTCGTCTCACATAACAAACGCAAACGTTTCAACCTGATGTTTTCTGTTTCACCGTATCTGGATCGCAAGTGAATGACGTCTGGCCACATACACTTTCCACTGTTTCGTCGGCTTTGCAGTTTGCAGCTCTAATAGCCCACTGCCCGAATAGCTGCTTTACCCCTGATCTTAGGGAATAGGCAGCCTGGTGCTACACGGACGTGGAGATACTACTTAACCTGAAAACATACCACTTTTGGTAGCTATATTTAAAGTCTCCTAAAGACAAAACAATCTTATATAATATTTTCAGTAGACTTTACTGACTAACGTATAGAAATATTAGCACTTCGCCCTCTCCTTCGCCTCTCTCTCTCTCCCCCTCTCTCTCCACCACCGTTTGTTCCTCTTCCTCCTTCTCCAACTGCTCTCTCTAGCCATCTACCAATCCACTGTCACCATTATTTTCTCTCCCAACTCTCTGTCAATCTCCTCTTCTCCCGCCTCTCTGTTCTCCCCCCTCTATCCGTCCTTCTCCTCCCCTCCTTCTCCTCCCCCCAGGTCTCTCTCCGTCTCCTCCTCCTCCTCCTCTCTCTGTGTATCTCATTCTCCCCTTTCTTACTCTGACAAGGAGACCACATAGATATCGGATTTTATAGTTTTTTGATATTTATGGTACGTGAAGTTCAGAACTCAAATAGCAATCAGTCAAATCCATTCGACGCAACTATCAAAAATTCTCGAGGAAATCGACTTTGAAGTTTTGCAAGTAAGCGTAGGTACCTATCATTAAATGAATTACAGCATCTTTCAGTAGCTCAGGTGGTAGCGATCTGGCCTTACAACCGTAGGGTCAGTGGTTCGACTCTTGCCATGACAGATATATTTTTTTCCGTTGTGTTCGAATACTAATACAATTTTAATATCTATAGGTAATTTTTACGAAACGTACACGTATTTTTGTTTATTCGTTATTTTCTATATTTTATAGAAGGTCGCTAATAATGATTATTTCAATAAAAAAGTTACATGTTTACAGTATTGGCTTCACAATTTGTTGACAACGGCGATCTTTGATTGCTTAGTTTGTGAAGGGCTACGATATTGATTTTTTTAAGGTCAACTCCATAGCTACTAATGGCTTTCCAAGAGGTTAACCTACTAAACCATCGCTTTACATGACAAGTTTTTCAGCTCATCTACATAGACATAAACAAAAACTGACACAACACGTGAAATTATAGTATCTGATTTCGAAAACGAAAGAAAAAATCTTTCATAGTGGGATTCGAACCACCGATTATATGGTTGTGAGGCCACAATGCTACCACCTGAGCTCCACCGACAGACGCTGTAACACTTTTAATCATTGGTTCTTACGTGTACTTCGCAAAACTTCAAAGTCGATTTTCTCGAGATTTTTTAAGTTCTGAACTTCACGTAACATAAATATAAGGAAAATCTAAAATCCGATACACATGTGGTCTCCTTGTGAGTCTTTCACTCGTATATCAAAAATTACATATAACTTTCAACTTTGTCATCGCTGAGCCGCGGCGAAGCGGCCGAGCGCATTAAGGGGCTATGCTGCGATGCGCGAGGCCGTTACTCATCGGGGATTCGAATCACCTCTCGGGCATGGATGTTTTTTCTGGGTTTAGCATAAGGTAGCTCATAAGTAGTTTGTAAGTTTACGGACTGATGATCCCGCAGGTAAGTCCCATTAGCTTCACAAACAATTGAACATTTTTGTCATCGCTGAAACGGTGTCTATGTTTACTGCATGATAATGTCGATCATGCAGTCTGGTGGCTAGCGTAGTTTTAAAACCTCCTCCATGGAAACTTACATAGCTTTGACAACTGTCATGTTGTTCAGTCAAGTGGTGTCGAAGTCTCTCGTAAGGTATCCTCCACCACTCACCGTACGAAATCTTATACCGGGTGATCAAAAAGTCAGTATAAAATTGAAATCTTCATAAATCACGAAATAATGTAGATAGAGAGGTAAAAATTGACACACATGCTTGGAATGACATGGGGTTTTCTTAGGAAAAAAAAGCAAAGAAGGAAAGAAAGAAAAGAAACGAAAAAAAAGAAATTTCAAAAAATATCCGACAGATGGTGCTTCATTTGATCAGAAAAGCAATAATTAGCATAACAAATTAAGACAAAGCAAAGATGATGTTCTTTACAGGAAGTGCTCAATATGGTCACCATCATTCCTCAACAATAACTGTAGTCGAGGAATAATGTTGTGAACAGCACTGTAAAGTATGTTCGGAGTTATGGTGAGGCATTGGCGTCGCATGTTGTCTTTCAGCATCCCTAGAGATGTCGGTCGATCACGATACACTTGCGACTTCAGGTAACCCCAAAGCCAATAACCCCACGGACTGAGATCTGGGGACCTGGGAGGCCACCATGACGAAAGTGGCGGCTGAGCACAGGATCATCACCAAACGACGCGCGCAAGAGATCTTTCACCCGTCTAGCAATATGGGGTGGAGCGCCATCCTGCATAAAAGTCGTACGTTCCAGCAGGTGTTTATCATCCAGGCTGGGGATGATGCGATTCTGTAATATATCGGCGTACCTCTCACCCGTCACGGTAGCAGTTACAAAAGCAGAATCACGCAGTTTCTCGGAAAAAAAGGGCCTGTTAACCGTAGTTGTGGTAAATCCAACCCATACCTTGACTTTCTCGTCCTGCAATGGAGTTTCCAGACAGTTCTAGGATTTTCGGTAGCCCAAATTCTCATGCGCAGTCACTGACGTTTTGCTGTCCAGCGCCATCTGTCGGACATTTTTTGAACATTGTTTTTCTTTTTGTTCTAATATAATGCCATATCATTATATGCATATTTGTCAATTTTTACCTCTCTATCTACATTATTCCGTGATTTATTAAGTTTTCAAATTTATACTGACTGTTTCATGACCCGGTATATGCAGCGGTCTCTGTTTTAGTTTGAAGATGAACTGTGAAAAATTTCATTATAATCGGGATCGAACTGTGGATCTGTATTAATTACAAACAAAAAGTCGCTCTTTGTTTCTTTGAGTTTATCTGGATTTCTATCTATGTGTCTTTGTTGATCGATGGTAAATTGTGATTAACGAAAACACGACGAGAGATGAAACACGTACTTGCAATTGTACGTCGTTATTAACGTCTAAATCACGAAACCACAAAGCGCCGTATTATATCTGACGAATGAAACAATAAACGCATTTTACATATACGGTCACTTCGAATGTCACGTTGTTATAGTTTTTCTGAGTATTTATTGCTCCATACTTCGCGAATTTTAGCTCTACCCACTCACCCACTGCCCTGCATTGTTGCCAAACTCACTAAGAGCATGATAACTCGTCTATGATCACAACCATGAGTAGGTGGAAGTAGGTAGTCAAGGAGGAAAGACTGTGAATACGCACACAAAAAAAGCCTTTTGTAATAATATATGTAATGGATGAGGCAATGAAAACTCTTTTTTGGAATATTTTGAAAAATAAAAATCGCACTAAAAAGTTTTAATCAATGTTGTTTACCTGGAAGAGGGCCATCCACTAACATGGAGCTCGCCCCCTGCATCATTCCCGTATTTTACACATATGATTAGGAAGATCGAAGTAGTTTTCGATACTTCAAATCAAATGTTTGTAAATCTAAGGGACTTATCTATGTTAGTCATTCGTCCCTAGGCTTAGGAACTACGTAAATCAACTTATGGTAATGCTAACAGAAACACTCATACCCCAGGGAGGACTCGAACCTCCGAGGGCGATCAACAGCGCGCTCCGCAGCAAGGCGCCTTAGAACGGTCGGACACTCCACCGCTGTGTTACGTTATTTTTGATTATGTTATCACGTGACAATTCCCACAATCGACTGTATTAGTTTTTGTGATCATGTTCCAGTCTATGTTCACACTGTTCATTTTACTTCAATGAACCGAACAATACGCATCCCTATGCCATTGTTCCACTATGTTATCGGTTACAGAGAGAGTAGATATCATTTCCTCGTACTTTTAGGCCCATAGAAATGTAGAAGGAGCTCGTCAAACGTATACTAATCTGTTCCCTGATAGGAATGTTCGTCCTGCAAAGACTTTTCGCAGTACTACCCAATTGTTTTCTGAAACTGTAAGTGTTAAACCTAGAGGAAGAGTCTGATATCTCTTTGTTCGAGATATTACAGTTTCCAACAATTTTCTACTAATTTTAATTTTAGCCGATTAAAGCAACATTTGTCATGAAACGGAAAAATGTTTCATAGAGAAGTTACATACATTTTAAAGGGGATTCCAAATTTGCAGTACAAAAAATTGGGATACCTAAAAACTGTTCTAAATTCCTAACTTTGCATACTGATAGATTTTTGCGCATTTGATCTTCACACGAGGAGGAAGACCCTTGTCTAAATAATATTTCGTACGACACATAGCTGAGGGTACCTTATAGCAACGGTGGAGTGGCCGAGCGCATTGAGGCGCTACGCTTCGATGCGCAAGGCCGTTCCCCGTCGGGGGTTCGAATCCCCCCTCGGGCATGAATGTTTGTGTTGTCTTTAGTATTAAGTTTAGGTACTGATCACCCCACAGTTAAGTCCCATAAGCGTAACAAACATTTGAACATTCTTGGTACCTTATAACAGATTTAGACTGGTCACTACGAAAACGCATATTTTTGCTGGCTTGAGACGAGGCCACTTTGCAGATCCTCTCAGTGGTTTGCGCACAGCGCGTTCGCGGGCGTTTGGGGCAATGCTGCCGCGCGGCGCACTGCAGACTGCTCGTGTTGTGTATGGAATCTGTCAGTATTGCAGTAGACATGGACACAGAAGTTAGTCTGATTCCGGCTATGATTCCTATTCAGAGAAATAGTAATAATCACAAAAATAGAAGGAGATTTTGGTTTTAGAAAGATGCAGTTGCGAACTTTTCCACACATTGTTTGATGACTTGCAACGACACTTTTTTTTCTTATTTTTCTAAGTTGAAAAGTTCATTTCAAGGTATTTTGTATGGAATGAGCAACATGATTCGAAGAAAAAACTGGCCATTCCGCCAGTAGAAAGACTAACTTTGACACTGAGGCAAGTAAAAAATTCAAAATTTAATATCTGATATTTCTCAATATTCATAAGATGCAAAGAAAATAGCCAAGATACACTAATAACCATATTAAAAGAACGATTAATTCACTAAATACGGGGAGGGGGCCGGTACACTTCTCCGGTCTGTAGTCAGCTGCTCCGGCCATACCCCAACGCGATGACTGACACATCGTGTAGCACGCCGATACGCCCTCCATTGGTGACTAGAGACCAATGAGCGTGCCGGCTCGATCCCTGAATTGAATGGGTTAAGTAAACAGTGTAATCGATGCATCGTTGGATACATTTGATACATAACTGGTTACTAAGGTCGTTTCATCAGGACTGGAAACGAAACGGCGATTTGAGTTGTTTTCTGTATTAATGATTACTGTCATTGTCTGCAAAAGAGGACAAACCAAGAGCTTCCTCTTCACAGCAGCTACCACACACCCTGTTTACATTGTCTCCCAAAACCGGATATTCCAAACCGATTTTCCCAATTCCGCTTTTTGGTTGATCATGTAAACGTTCTAAAATACGGGGATTTGAAATTAAATAGTGGCAACTATTTATTCACAACCGATACAAACGCGTCACATGTTCGCACCTCTTACTGTTCTTCAAAGTTGTCTCTAGCGTAATGTAGAACCCGTTGCCAGCAATATGCAAGGCGTAGTATACCATTACCAGAGCGTGTTCTGATGATGGTGTGAATGGAGCGGTCTACTGCCTGTCGAATACCTGCAACAGTTCTGATGCAAATGCTATGAAGTGGTTCCTTCATGTTTGGAGTCAAATCAAAGTCACAAAGACTTAAGCCCGGGGAGTATAGTGGATACTACAGTACTTCCCAGCCGCGACGGAGCAGCCTAGTGCATTGAAGCGCTATGCTACGATGTGCGAGATCGTTTCCCGTCGGGGGTTCGAATCACCACTCGGCATGAAAGTTTGTACTGTCTTTAGTATAAGTTAGTTCATAAGTAGTTTGCAAGTTTAGGGACTGATGACCCCGCAGTTAAGTCCCTTAAGCTCTACAAACATTTTAACATTCAGCGCTTCCCAGTCCCATCGACCAAACAGAGCAGCCACAGCTTGCGCTGTATGCGCCCGCGCATTGTCATGCAAAATGATGGCTGGGTTGCACAGAAGGTGTTGCCGCTTCTTTCGCAAAGCAGGACGCAGGCTACGCTCCATATACTAGCAGTAATACTGTGCACTGGCGGTCTGCCGTGGAGGAACGTAATGCGTTAGGATAACACCATCACAGTCGTACACGAGAATCAACATAACTTTCACAATACTGGGGCTCTGACACAATTTCGACTTTCGCGGCGACCCATAATGACGCCATTCTTTGGATTGCCGTTTTATTTTTGGCTCGTACGATGCGGCCCTTGTGTTACGATACGGCGTAAGAAAGCCTCTCCTTCACGCTCATAGCGCTCCAGGAGCGTCTGAGCAGTGTCGTAACGCATCCATTTCTGTATTTCCGTGAATGCATGCGGAACCCATCGTGGTGCAATTTTTCGCTTGCCCAGTCGTTTGTTCACAGTCGTATGCGCTAATCCCGTTTGGAAGGCGAGCTCACGAATCGTCTGACGTCGATCATTGTCAAATGTTTGTAAATCTATCGGACCAAACTGCATGGTCATCAGTCCGTAGCTTACAAACTACCAACCTAAGGTAAACTAACCTAAGGACAAACACACACACCCATGCCCCAGGAAGGACTCGAACCTCGAACGGCGAGCAACCGCGCGCTCCACAGCGAGGCGCCTTAGACCGCTCGGCTACTCCACCGGGGCCGATCATTGTCAACTAATACGGCGTCAGTATGCACTTCTTCTTCAGAGAGGCTAGGCCAAGCTGTCCGATGCATGTCTGCCACAGTTTGCCGACCACCGTTCTATAAGCAATGCCGATTCCCCGCACGCGTTTTGAAGAACTTGATGACATTGACATGCTTTACGAACTCTGGCACATTGAATCGTGATCCAACTCCGTTGTTCTTGTTTCGAAAACGTAGTGACACCGTTACGTTAGACCTACAGCTTAACGTGGAATTCGAACCACGTGTCGTTTCTGGCGACTCCTCACATCGTTAATGTGCAGACTGAAACAATCCGAGGTCCGACCGGAATCGAACCCGTGACCCTTCGGTTTCCAGTCGAGCGCATTAACCCAAGCCCACCGGGTCCGACTACACTCGTACTTTCAAAAAATGGTTCGGCTATGTCACTGTGTGAACGCTTCCATTAAGTTGCTTCCATAAACGCAAGTGGAGACAATATTTATGGTCGCGTCATCACTCGCGTCGATGCATACCACCAAGACTGCCATCAGCGCCAGCCTCCATTGCCTGTGGCCGCATCTGAAGGCACCCGTTTACCTGCAGCATTTGACTTCGACAGAGCTGCTAAGTGGTTGTGTCTGAAGGGACCCTTACGTAAGTCTTCATAGATAATATTTTCATACTCCGCTGGCCACCGTGTGCTACATTTATTTTGCAGTAGACCTCGGACTTCAATACGGTTTCAGCGATAACACATGACAGTTGGCGAATGTAAGTAAGTTTGCACGAGGAGGAAGAGATTGATGTGGAGAGATGTGGGGTTGGTTTGAGAAAGCGAAGGTG
This sequence comes from Locusta migratoria, assembly GCA_026315105.1. Taxonomy (NCBI): domain Eukaryota; kingdom Metazoa; phylum Arthropoda; class Insecta; order Orthoptera; family Acrididae; genus Locusta; species Locusta migratoria. The sequence goes on from CM048746.1 coordinate 559,602,783, forward strand.
GAGAGAGATGAGTATATGGTGAGGGGGGAAGATCAGATGTACTAACAGAACTTTGTTATAAATAAATACACGGGCAACGCCGAATTTTCAGCTAGTTAGTAATGATAACAATTAACAAGATAAGTGACAAAAATGAATTACTTCTGAAAGGCAGTCAACTTTTATGGTGTCAAATTTCTGTGGTGACGTTTAATTTGATAGCACGTATATTTGCGGGATAAGTGTCGGATGCGTGTATTTCGTGATGCAGAGGAAGGCAAAGACTCCCCGCATGGTGTTGGGTTGTGGGGCGACGTGTGTTGTCTGGCAGAATGCATTAGCGGGCCCACACGTCCGCCTGCTGAACCAACATGAAACGCGAGTGGGCCCTGGCGTGCCAGTGTCAACACTCACGCCTGGCATCGATCCCGGCACACCGGAATACGAGCACAGCGTTCCGACGGCCGATGGTGCACCGAGCGTATCGGCGGCAGGAGAGGACGTGGCCAGAATTTGCTGTCGGGACTGCTTTACAACACGCGTCCAAAACTCGGTCTTTTGTTCAGGATCACGCCTTAAATTGACATTCCCACAGTGAGCTTCCTAATGACAAATATATTTAATGCAATATCTGTATATATAAAAGAAATTGGTGTTAGTTACACTATTTATAACTAAAGAACGTCTGAACCGATTTGGCTCAAAATTGGTGGGGAGGTAGCTTAGAAGCAGGAGACGGTCCCGTTTGACCGCGTATTATATCAGAATTTGAGAAAAACTAAAAGTACGCTTGCAGCTAGGATTTTTTTCTCGATTCTCCAACAATCAGATTTTTCATTCGCTACTCGCCTAGCGACCAAATACGCTGTAACAGAACGAACAAATAGGCCAAGGAGGTTACAATAAAGCGAGATGGCGTTATGCACACAAGGTTAAAACTGTCAGACAGATTTAACATGAAACGTTGTTAGTTTACAAGCCCCTCCGTATTATTCTTACCTCCATGAAATAACAGGTTGTTTTCGATGGTGATCATATATTTGGAACAATGCAAAGATAGAATTTATTTTATTTCATGGCATTTTTGAGTATTACAAACAAATTAATTACATATTGTGGTTTGTTTTTTAGAACACTGCCTCCATTGCGTCGGTGTAACATCGGTCGGCGTACGTGCAACGCAATCTTCGTAGTCAATGAGACCGACGAAGATCGTACACAGCGCTTGGAGGTAAATCGAAAAGAAATTCTCAAGCGCAATCCGTTATGACTGTGAAACACAGGGTACAGTCGAGTTCGACTCCCTCAGTGGCAGTTTACGCAGGAAATGATGAGGTTCGCTGACAAAACAGTCGGCCACACGTGGCAATTATAATTGAACGTTTGGGGTACAAATACAATCCAGCAGTCGATTACGCAGCGAATGAATCAGTTGGCTTCGGAACAAACTGTCGTCATCTAAAATTTCATTCGCTATCTCAAGCTTTGGCACGATTAGTCGGCTTCATTCCCACAATCCAACAGATGTTGCTAACATACCTATATCACGCATGTGTCGCGGATTGTAAAATTTTACCGGTATGCAGCAATGTTGTTAATCGTGTTTCAATTAAATTCCTAATAAGACAAGAAATGGACGCAACACAAAGTCTTTCGACACGTTATCCCACTTATTTTATTTCAATTAATTGTGAATGAGGAGACAGAGTTTGGGGGAATGAAATGGATTTAAAAAGGGGAGATGATATAGACGCAGAGATGAAGGGGAGGGGATTGATATGGTGTGGGGTAAGAGGGAGTGGTGTGAGGGTAGGGGGAGGAGGAGATGGACAAAGAAAGGGGAAGGAAGGGATAGACATAGGGAGAAACTACTGAGAAGCATTGCTGGGTTTGCTAGTAACGTATAATAATATAAATGCGACAAGCTCTGTTACGCTTTCACGACTAAACCGTTTAACTGATTTTAATGAAACTAGGTATGGAGATAGCTTGAACGCTGAAAAAGAACATAAGATACTTTAGGAAGTGTGTAACTGAAGATATTTATTGATTAAAATGTTCTCAGTTTTCCGTCCGCCTTGGCCTTAGCGTCTATGGAAAACCTACTTTCAACAACCTGTACTTGCACGCCATCAGCCATCATCACCTGGCACAGAAGCGCACTATATTACAGACATTGGATGATCTTGCAACAATAATATCAGACGCCGATAACCTGCCTCATGAGTTGAACGACCTATGCAAGGAATTCAGGATTAATGCCTACAACGGTAATGAAATAAATGATGCGATCTCAGGAAACAAGCACAATAAGACCACTGTCGAGGAAGAGTATGAGAAACTTGCTTTACTGCCATTCTGTAATTCTGTGTCGGCCAATATAAGCCGCCTGATAAAAAGACATAATATCAAATTAGTCTTTGGGACTCCGGCGAAAATACGGCAATTATTTATACCAGTTAAATGCGCAGGAAGTCTCAGAACACCTGGGATATACAAGATACCTTGCAAGTGTCACCAGTATTATGTCGGACAAATTGTACGAACTATCGAACAACGCAGGAAGGAACATGAAAGGTGTTATTTTTTACGATACCCAGACAAATCTGTTTCCGCTGAGCTTGCTTTAGTAATCGGTCATCGCATCAAATTTATGAAACCATCCTCGTGGCTCGCACTAACGGCTTCTGGGACTGTATTATTAAAGAAGCCATAGAAAAACAGCTGACAACATCCTGAACAGAGACGCCGGCCTGCAGCTCAGCGCAGCGTGGGGTCCAAATATCGCGGAGTTGAAGCGGGCACAAGGAACGGCGACTCAACGCATGCCCATATATGGCGATGTCGCGGGCACAGTGACGTCACAGTCTACAGGTAGTGTATATAAGTCCGTGCTAACAGCCACTAGGCAGTCATACCACTTAACAGTGGCCAAGGAGTGCTTGGCCAATAGCTCGTGAAGTTTTAACTACTTGACGGGGACGGAAACCCGAGAACTTTTTATTCAACAGCATGTAAACTTACACCAAAGTGATTTAAATAAACACCGTGAGCAACACAGTCTAAAAATATAAACGCATGTGGCTTAAGAAAATTGCCAAAGACGGAAAATATTCAGCAAATCAATATATAAAATATTTAAAAAATGTTCAAATGTTTGTACAGCTTATGGAACTTAACTACGGGGTCATCAGTCCCTAAACTTACAAACTACTTATGAACTAGCTAATACTAAGGACAGCACAAATATCCATGCCCGAGGGGGCATTCGAACCCCCCGACCGTAGTGGCCGTGCAGACCGTGACTGGAGCGCCTCAGTCTCCTCGGCCACCGCGGCCGGCAAATATTTAAAAACGCTTTCTTTATTCAGAGTTATCGCTGCGAGACTGTGCAATTCTTACACAATGTTTATTTGTTGATATTAAGTATACAAGTCTAAATATGGAACAGCTGACCATCAACGTTTCTCTTATAACTTCTGAAACATTTGAAGACTCCTGCGAAAAGTTATTTATTCTTTGACGTTTGAAATTCATCACATTTATTAAAATATTTTATTGGTTGATATGTTGTACGTAATAATATTCAACTTAATGACTACAATGTTTACACCAGTCGTCAACGTCTTCAAATTGCCGAACCGAATTCGATGATATCTGAGTCCTGAATAATTTACAAGTTGTATAACGTATAGCTTCTTCAGTCAGCGGTTTAGTCAAGGTGTAACAAACACTCTTTCTTTTCTTACTTAATAATACCTTTAGTTTCCTCTCGATAAAGAAGGACAGTATTTACCGTCATTCTAAGCACGGGTTATACTTAAACCGGAAAATTGGAAACTTTTCTTTTATCCTGATTATCCTGATCATTACTTATGAACAAAGTTACGAAATTATTGTACTTTCGATGGACTTTGACACTTCTGAAAGGACATCAACATGATACGAACCCGCGGGTAAATGCTACAAATGTATAAAGAAAATAAATGTTATGATACAAGACCAATGGTTGACATGTAAGTTATTAACTGTTGAGTATATGCAAGGCACGTTCTACAACTTTATTATACGTGCAGTGTTTACATGATAAAAATCAGCCACTTTTACTTCGGGACGTATGCAACATTTACATAACTGAGGATAGAAGCTTAGATGTGCCGAAATCTGGCAAACTGTTCTATCTTGTATTCTTAAAAAGAAAAGAAAGTTAAATCGCCTCCAAAGTTTGAAATAATATCAGAAATATATAAATGTTCTTGAGCTGCCCCACCTTTTCCCTCCACAATATTTTAAATTAGTAGTTAATTAAAGAGTTTTTGATAATTTCTCTTATCAAGTTTCCTAAAAATATAGCATCATTGAGCAGTAAAGGATGGAAAAACAACATTAAGTAAGGGTGTCTACCTTTTATTAGGCAATACTGGAAGGCTTCCATCTTTAAAACACAGACATGTGCAGAAATAGATTACCCTTTTGAGTTGCCTTATGCAATTATATTTATGAATTAGGTGATTTCATTGATAATACGATGGTATATGATTGCCTAACTAAGAGTTGTAGCAGTTTAAAGATCCAATAAAGGAATAGAAGAGCCTGTCGCAGGATATAAATAATGTATCTACACGTTTAGGATAGTAACCAACAAAAAATTCTCGAAAATTTTAGTTTTCGGGGCAGTGTTTCTACATGGTGTTCGAAGTGTTGAATACTTGAGATGTCGTAGTGCTCATCGAAAGAAAAAACAAGAAATAAGTCCAATAAGCAAGGATCCCAATACGCATAGTATTTTAGATAAACATGTGTCTATAGGTGAGGTTTCACGTGGCGTCCATTCATCTCACTGCATCTCTCTGCTCTTGGGCAGAGTAGTACTGACCGGCACTCACTGAAGACGTCAGCCTGTTATGTCTTCGCATCACTGATAGGAGTTGTATAAACAACTATGTTCAGGTATCCCCATATCAAAACGCATAGGAGACTGAGGTGTGGGGATAAATCACATAATGCACTCCAGTTAACCAATGTCGTAATACGCATGGCCCTATTAATCCATCGCCAAGTACGCCTGACCATATGCTGGTTGACAGAAGCGTTCATCGACGTAGTTTGGCACCAGTCCTTCCTAGAAACACGAGTTATCTCAAAAAGTATGCATGTAAGGCACCACGTTTTTCTTGCAATATTCCATCTCTACAACTGTGAAGTAGACCTCACTACTGTCGGCTTGTAGAGTGTATTCGACGAAGACAGGCTGGCCCCACCACAGCCTTACGGTCTGGAGTACGATAAACACCGACGAATCGTCGGTACCCGGAAAATGTTAACATTTTTGCTACTCAAAGCTGACGGAATGTTCCGACAGGATAATGCTTGTCCAAACACATCGCGTGAATCTCAACGTGCTCTACAAGACGTACAGAAGCTTCCATGGCCAGCATGACGTGTCTCCAATCGAGAACATGTCGGATATGATGGGACGACTACCGACACGTGTGCCTCGTCAAGCCACAACTCTAGCAGAACTACACTACTGGCCAATAAATTGCTACACCAATAAGAAATGCAGATGATAAATGGGTATTCATTGGACAAATATATTATACTAGAACTGACATGTGATTACATTTTCACGCAATTTGGGTGCATAGATTCTGAGAAATCAGTACCCAGAACAAGCACCTCCGGCCGTAATAACGGCCTTGATACGCCTGCTCATTGAGTCAAACACAGCTTGGATGGCGTGCACAGGCACAGATGCCCATGCAACTTTAACGCGATACAACAGTTCATCAAGAGTAGTGTCTGGCGTATTGTGACGAGCCAGTTGCTCGGCCACCGTTGACCAGACGTTTTCATTTGGTGAGAGATCTGGAAAATGTGCTGGCCAGGGCAGCAGTCGAACATTTCCGTACCCACAAAGGCCCGTACAGGACCTGCAACATGCGTTCGTGCATTATCCTGCTGAAATGTAGGGTTTCACAGGGATCGAATGAAGGGTATAGCCACGGCTCGTAGCACATCTGAAATGTAACGGTTACTGTTCAAAGTGCCGTCGATGCGAACAAGAGGTGACCCAGATGTGTTACCAATGGCACCCCATACCATCACGCCGGGTGATACGCCAGTATGACGAATACACGCTTCCAACGTGCGTTCACCGCGATTTCGCCAAACAAGGATGCGACCATCATGATGCTGTAAACATAACGTAGATTCATCCGAGAAAATGACGTTTTGTCATTCATGCACCCGGGTTCGTCGTTGCGTACACCATCGCAGGCGCTGCTGTCTGCACGATCCGTTACAGCCATGCGGATAAATGCCTGTCATTTCGACTGCTAGTGATACGAGGCCGTTGGGATCCAGCACGGCTTCCGTATTGCCCTCCCAAACCCACCGATTCCATATTCTGCTAACAGTCATTGGATCACGACCAACGCGAGCAGCAATGTCGCCATACGATAAACCGCAATGCGATAGGCTACAATCCGACCATTATAAAAATCGGAAACATGTTGGTACTCATTTCTCCTCCTTACACGAGGCATCACAACAACGTTTCACCAGGCAACGCCGGTCGACTGCTGTTTGTGTATGAGAAATGGATTGGAAATTTTCCTCATGTCAGTACGTTGTAGGCGTCGCCACCGGCGCCAGCCTTGTGTGAATGCCCTGAATAGCTAATTATTTGCATATCTCAACATCTTCTTCCTTTCGGTTAAATTTCGCGTCTGTAGCATGTCATCTTCGTGGTGTAACAATTTTAATGGCCAGGAGTGTATATTAACAGGTGGAGTATAACGAATCCCAAGACAGTATTCACTACCTGTATGATCGAATGGGTGCCAGAATCAATGACTGCATTGCCCCCAGTAGAGGTTACACCATGTACCAATGTCGGCGTTTCAGCATGGATCAGACCTGGTAGCTCAGTACCGCTTGAGCTGTTGATCTGTAAATGTCATTATGTCCCATTTATATTGCTCTCCGCCCACCAACTATCTCTGAAACGATAATATACATTATAAAATTACTTTCTCGGGTATGAACGTTCGCCGCATGGGAGTGTCCGCGTGGTCTAAGGCATCATGCTTCGGAGTATACGGTCGCTCCCGCCGTAGGTTTGAGTACTCCCTCGAGCAAGTGTGTACGTGTTGCCCTTAGTTTAAGTACTTCGTAAGTCTAGGGACTGATGACAATATCAGTTTGGTTTAAAAGGTTTACAAATATTTTTTATGTATGTTCGTTAGAGGACTATGAAAGTAATTACTACAAGACATACTAAACCGCAAAGAAAAAGTATTTTTACCACAAACATATTTTAATAGACATCCCATGATATTTCCGATGTAAGTAATATCAGGAAAAATTAGAAAAACAATGGCGTTGGCTGCACCACCATACGGTAATTACATATCGAGAAACTGAGAAGCGAACTTGGTACTTGAAATGCATTAAGCGTGTAGCTAGCGTCAGTATTCATTATCTCATTAACAGTACACATTACATACCCAATGTAGTGCCTTTATAGCGTTGTGGGGTTTGTTTATAATCTCTTAGATACTCCTGTCGCAGCGCACCTCATTTGGACGTGGTTGACCAGTTAGTTGGTCTGCCCGAACTCCGAACATTAACCGCTGGACGTTTTTCTGTGGGGAGCAAAGATGTTGTTTACTAAAGTACTCCAGCAACACCAGAGGACATGCAACCACTCTTTATTGACGACTGTACAGCCAACACAAAGGACGTAGTCGCACAATGTAGGGTGTCTTTCATCCACAGGATGCCCTTATGCCTGAATGCCAATGCGGAATATTTTGAACCACAGAAAACATTACTAGTCTCTACCATGTTACTTCTGCATTGTCATTTGTATTGTTATATGGTACTGTACAATAACACTCAGTAATGTTGCAGTTAGTGTTTATTGGTGGTACAATGTTAAAATGCACTTTGATGGTGTTCATTGATTTATTTACAGAAATGCACATAAGTGATATGGTTTTGCACCAATTGACATTTCCATAGTTACTAGTTTCTTTAATGCAATTTAATGTATGTTTGAATAGCTTCTGAATATGATACATGTTTCTGTGAATAATATGTACATGGTTCCATTTAAACGATGTACTCTGTACATTCAACATCTGTGGGGATATATGAAACGTATATCGTAAGTAAAACCTACCCAATGATGTTAATCAACATTTGTTTGTGATGTGTCAGCTACAGGAGGATGGAACAGCAGCTGGTACATAAGTAAGGATGAGGACTTAAAAGAAAAACTATAAGAAACATTCTCATTAACAGAACAATATTTATTTACAAAAGCAAATTTGTGACTTCTTCAGATTTGAAGAGGGAGAGAAGGATGACTTCTATTACACAGTTAAGAGCAATGCTTTCCAGCTGCTGTTCTTGAGTCCGAAGAACGACTTACTGGGATGGGCAGCATTCTGCAGCTGGTTAAATGAGTATTGTAGTGGCCGTTCACCTCTTCGTCGGCTGTGGCACTGCCTTCGTGAAATCAAGGCCATAGCATAGCCATGATGATGCCATGCATTGAGGCGGGATTGAGGCACCTGATTAGTAGGTAGGCAAATGAAATGGATTTTGAAATCATTCCAAACGTCGGCCTACCAATCAGGTGTCTCAATCCCACCTCAATGCATGACGTCATCACTGCTATGCTACGGCCTTCATTTCACGAAGGCAGTGGTTGTGGGCGTCGACGAGTGTCGTCTCGTAACTGGTGCGTGTTGCGGCGCCTTCTAATCCTCGTCCTGCCGTTCCTGCGCTGGTCGGTATGCTGTCGACATGATAAGACTGCACAGTTTGCAAGAATCGTTCGTTCAGTCAGCAGTAAAACGTGTCTTTGGGTGAGCATGATAAATGAGACACCCTATATGGGACGTAAGATTGTTGAGGCATCATGTTCTTCCAGTGTTAAATTCATGCCACGCACGGCACACTATTTAAAATGTTTTCAGTTTCTTGGCATATCATTGAAGTATTTTGATACAAACAATGTCATTGCTTTTTTCTGATTTTTCATGCTTTCATTGCATGAGGAATAATAAAGGGGTCCATCAAAACGTATACAGGCATTAGTGAACACAGATCTGTTGTAGCGAGATTGAATATCGAAAGTCCAAAAGTTACCAAAAATAAACGAAACTTATATTTATTGAGACAGCAGACAGAAATAAAATACATTGCTTCTTAAAAGATATCTGTCACTCGTTTCTAACACTAAATGTAGGTGTAGACAAGATGTGACTCAAATTCAAAGAAGTGGTATCGACAGCTACTACTGTTACTAAACATAGCTTTTAGAAACTCATTCACGAAAGAAGACGAAACCAGTATCCCAGATTACGAACAGTGGCCGTAATGAGTAACATGGAAGTAGATATCATCGGATCACTTAACAAGAACAAGTCTTCTGGTCCGGATTGTATACCCATTAGATTTCTAACTCATTTTCCTGAAGCGATAGCCTACTTCATTGACGTCAATTTGCAGCACGGTTTTGGAACAGATTCAAATATTATGAATTATCTCGAACAGAACGATCTATTGACCCAACGTCAACACGGATTTAGGAAATATCGTTCATGCGAAACACAACTAGCTCTTTACTCACACGAAGTGATGTGTGCTATCGACAAGGGTTCGCAAATTGATTCTGTATTCCTTGATTTCCAGAAGGCTTTTGACGCCGCACACCTCACAAACGACTTTTAATCAAATTGCATGGTTACGGTATATCGCCCCAAATTTGCGCGTGGATAGGGGATTTTCTGTCAGAGAGGACACAGTTCGTAGTAATCGATGGTAAGGCATCAACTAAAACAGAGGTGGTATCGGGCGTTCCACAGGGTACTGTTATTGGTCCTCTGCTGTTCCTTATTTACATAAACGATTTAGGCGAAAATCTAAGTAGTACTCTTAGATTGTTTGCAAATGACGCAGTCATTTACCGTCTAGTAAAATGATCTGAAAATCTAAACCAACTGCAGAACGATCGGAATAAGATATCACTATGGTGTAAAAATTGGCAATTGACTCTAAATAATGAGAAGTGTGAAGTTGTCCACATGAGTACGAAAAGAAATCTGTTAAACATTGTTTACATGGTAAATCAATCGAATGTGAAGGCCTTAAATTCCACTCAATACCTAGGAATTACTGTTACTTCAGACTTAAATTGGAAAGAACACGTAGATAATGTAATGGGAAACGCGAACCAGAGACTGCGTTGTATTGGCAGAACTCTTAAAAGATGCAACAGAACTACTAAAGAAACTGCTTACACTACGCTTGTACGCTTTTTGTGTGTGTGTGTGTGTGTGTGTGTGTGTGTGTGTGTGTATTGCTGCCCAGTGTGGGATCCTTATCAGGTGGGTTTGACGGAGGACATCGAAAGAGTCCAAAGTCCAAAGAAGGGTAGCTCGTTTCGTATTGTCACGATACAGGGGAGACAGCGTTACGGAAATGATACAGGATCTGGGATGGGAATCATTACACCAACGGCGCTTATCGCTACGGCGTGGGCTGCTTACGAAACTACTATCGCCAACATTCTCCTCTGAATGCGAAAATTTATTGTTGTCTCCCACTTACATAGGTAGAAATGATCATCAGTATAAAACACAATGAATCAGAGCCCGAAGAAGGAGATTCAGGTGTTCAATCTTCTTGCGCGCTATTCGAGAATGGAATGGGAGATAAAATAGTATAACTGCGGTTCGATGAACTCTCTGCTAGGCACTTAAATGTGATTTGCCGGGTATCCCATGGAGATGTTGTTGTAGATTTAATATACGTTCATGGCAAATAAAAGAAAAGAAAACACAATTTCAATACGGTTTACAATGTCTTGTGGACGTACTTTCATATGCGCTGCCAACTTCTATACCTATGAAATTCGTTTAGCACTATCCAGTATCGTTTCAGAGATATTAGATGACCCTAAGTCGCGGCAGCGCCACGCGGTTACGCGCAATTGCACGCCTCCCCTCCCCGCGTGGCCCCGCCCCCGCCGGCAGGCTATAAACCAACCGCGTTCCATTAGTGGCCGCGCCCGCCGGCCGCACTTGTTAGCGGCCGATATAATTGGACAGGCGGTGACGGGCAGTTAGCGCGTCTGCTACCTGTCGTAACGAGCGGCCGTCCTCCGGCGAGGCGAGGCCGGCGTAACCGGACCTCGGCTCGGCGCCGGAGCCGCGGCGCGGCACGGCAGAGCCGCGTTACACTCGTTATCGATTCCGCGGCCGGCGCCCTTTGTGCCGCCTGCCAGCGACGGATTGGCGCTCGCGAAATTCGAGAAGCCGCCGAGGCGCGCTCACGCCCCACCAGCCTCTTCCGCGACCTCGCACCAGCCACCTGCCGTGGGAACGAATACTTCACTACGTCACCGCCACTAAAAAATCCATCGTGGCCGAGCGCATTGAGGCGCTATGCTGCGATGCGCGAGACCGTTCCCCGTCAGGGGTTCGAAACTTCCCTCTGGCATGGGTGTTTGTACCGTCTTTAGTATAAGCCAGTTCCAGTGGCGTATGCTGGGTTTGTAGCTTTGGCTATCACTCTATCTCACTATCTGGGAGGCAAGTGATAAGAGTAGACGGGTCCGCTCATTCTTCCCCGACGGCGATCTCAGCCGCGGCTTGGTTCACTTCTTGACAGGACGCGACCATTATACTACGCACTTACGTCGCGTCAGTCTTAGAGAAAGCCGCGGTGGAGTAGCCGAGCGGTCTAAAGCGTCTCGCTGCGGAGCGCGCTGTTGCTCGCCGTGGAGGTTCGAGTCCTCCCTGGGGCATGGGTGTGTGTGTAGTTCTTAGGTTAGTTTACCTAGGTTTAAGTAGTTTCTAAGCTACGGACTGATGACCACGCAGTTTGGTCCGATAGATTTACAAACATTTGAACGTTTTTCTTAGAGAAATAGCATACTGCACTCAGACACACATCACCAGCACTACATGCTTACACAGAACAACAAATATACGACGCCATAAGACAAGAGGACCAATGGACGACTCTCAATATACTAACAGATAAAATCTCGCACGCGACATATGACGAATACAAACGAAATAGAACACACAGAAGACAACAACATATGCAGCGAGCAAACACAGTGGATAGAGTGTACCAACAAAGGAACCGAAATCGAGAACACGACAGGGGCAACAATACGGATCATAACACAGACACCAACACGGACGCGGACAGTCATCATCATTTAATAGACAATAATTAGTGTAACCATAGTAGTAAAGACAAATGTGAAATAGCCGCTTTTTGTTACCGGCAAAATAGCACTACAAACCTGTTAACCTGTTAATAGATCATAACAAAACAAAAGACCACTGAATCTGAATTAGAAGTTAGTGAAACATATAGATAATACTAACGATGGTTGAGGGTTGACGACTTGATGGGAATGCCAAGTCCTCGACCCCCAAGCATCACAAAGTGTCGGACTCCATCTTATCATAATTTATCTATCCTATCGTCTTCTTCTATTAAATATAAATTCATCTTTTCTTTCACTGTGTTTTTCAACATAAAAGTCTGTACTTACCCTTATTCCTTACTTATTCGATATGTGTTACTTAATTAATTTTTCTAATTATTATATGTAGTTTTATTTCATACGTTAGTTAAGCGAGATATTGTTAAATTTAACTAGATACAAGAAGAAATTTTTCATTTTTAAAAACCAATTACCTGTGCAAAATACGACCTGTTTTAGCATCTAGATAACAGGTCATTGTCAAAGATAGCAAAAATAAATAAATAAATATCTAAGGTTGTACCAAGAAAGAAATTCTTCCAAAATGAACTCGATATCTTGCGCTGTTTAGGAGATATTGATAGTGACCGTGCCAAATATCTCAAACGAAGAAACGCTTACCGGCAAATGTTAAAGCATTAAGGGAGACATCCAATGAAACTGAACTCGCCCCCCCCCCCCCACCAACCCCTACTGAAACCCGTGAGGGGTTGTGGGAGGCAACTTTCAAATCTTTTATAGGAACACCTACTTTTTATTACAGATACGTATTCTTTTTGAAAACATACGTAACTTTCGTATGAAACATATTTTTCGTTTCATGAAAAATGGCGCTGTACCGACAAAAATGAAAGTGTAGCCTACCTGTGACGAGCTTCTTCAGCATTTCTGTGGGCCTCATAGTACCAGGAAATGATATCTACTCTCCCTCTCTGTAATCGTTAACATTGGAAAACATTCGCATAGAGGTGACTACAGTCCGAATTATTCAAATACAACAAACGATCTGACCGCAGACTGATTATAGTTTGTGTTTCATTCGATTGTGGGGCATGACACGAGATAGCATGAACAGGAACATGAAAAACTGTACTCTGATTTTCCTGATATGATGTGTGTTTGTCTGAGATACAGTTTTACCGTTTTTCAATAATTTACACATTCCCAGTTTTGCCTACTACAGCGCCATTATCAAGAAATGAAAAGATTATTTTATAAAAAAAGTTACATATTTATACACGGAGAATCCAAATAACTGTTTAAATACACATCCATTTTGAAGAATAAGCACTAAGAACTGTCAAAGTACACTGCACACTATGAAATAAATACACCAATACAGCTGTTGTGAAACGTTACAAACACGCTCTTTGTTGCTTTAAACTGATGTGGAGTTTGCCGAGAACAAGTCGTGTCTGTTCGGCACATTTGGGAAGCACTCGTGCTTGTGTTGCAACGAGGGATTCCGAAGCCTTGGCGCGCTGTCGACCGCACTACCCCACTCCACCCCTCCCTTCCCCTCACCAGAGCGAAGGCTGCGGCAGTGAGCGTCCGAAGCTCTGTTCTCCCACTGATGAATGAAGCGAACGAAATATTCCACACAACGTGATAATACTTCATGACGGAAAATTGCTTACATTGACATTTTTGTTAATATTGGTTCTTAATTACTGGTTCGCTTTAGATATGGCCTTCCGTGATAGCCCACAATATACGCCACTGGGTATTTCATAAGTAGTTTGTAAGTTTAGGGACTGATGACCCCGCAGTTAAGTCCCATAATTTGCACAAACAATTGAATTGAATTTGAACAAAAAATTAAAACTCTGTCATGAAGTCACAGCATGCAGTAGTGGTGAGGATTAGGGATTATCGTCCCGTCGATATCACGGTTATTTGTGAGGCCCTAAATCTGTCAAGGATTCGGACCCTCTGAGGAGCTGTAAAACAAATTTCGTCAAAGGTGAATTCATTGTAGTACTTCCATCGACGCGCCTTCGAACCCCAATAGACTGGCAGGTTAAAAAAATGTTTATGCCCTGAACTTGGATACATGTGAAATAGCGCTCCGATACATCACTGACCCTCATGTGATGTTCGTTGTGCAACAGAACACACTGTATCGCACAGAATTCCGGTAATGCTGAAAGACACGTGACAAAGCCACAGAATCTGTCAGGCTTTCTCAGACAAAGGAAGAGTGATTTATAAAAATAATCCGTCAAATTTAATTAAAAATTCTGAATACAGATAAAATCTCAAGTTTATTGATTACACACTCAGACGGTTAATTAGTTAATTAATAATCATTAAAGTATTGCTTACACACTCAGACGGTTGTTTAGTTAATTAATAATCATTACAATTTCATCTCACGATTATAGGCATAAAACTTAATTTTCCCAGGCTCACAGACACAATCGATGTATTGTCTATACAGAGGAGCATCGGTTGGGGGGGATCAGCATAATTTTGGCCCTCCACATTTAATTACTACAGGAAATGGCCAAGATGGCAAAATCTTGTTTAGTTTTCCCTTCGGTCGTTATTTCAAACCGTCGCTGTAGCACGTCGTGGCGGAGGGAGACGAGTTTTCGCCTTCTGCGCATTCCCACCAGTTCACTTTTTGTGTGTTAATGGCCATTTGAGCATTTTGGCACCATGTAGGTATTAATAATTTATAATACGAGTACCACCACAGTTTCACCAAACATTTGACGGTGTTTATAAGACACCTTCCATTTTTTTCTCGGGATATCTGTATGTTCTTTCATGACTATGCTTTTGAAAGAAAAGTGAACATGTCACCTTAGTATACAGTTATTGCAGTTTTGTCGAGTTTTTGTGCATCTGACTCGTAGAAGTAAATTTTCACGTGCCCCCGTAAATATTTAATGTTACTTTGCGACTGACGCCGCCACCTTTCTGACACACCTGTTTCTCAGAAACACTTAGCTTCGGAAACTGGTTCCATTTGCAGTGTGAGATTTACAGAAATGAAGAGAGTGCCGTTATGGCGCTGCTTAGCAGTTGTTCTGTGAAAGGCCGGCCGTAAGCGGGTAAGCAGCTTGCCGTTACAGCAATCCTCTCAAAGGTCGCGCCACTGGACCAGGCTGACATTTAGCCACAGCTGCAGCCGCCAACCACCATTAATGTTCATTCGCTCGTCTTGTACACGACCTGGTAAAAATCCCGTGTCCGTAAAGAATCGAATTCCCTTGTACAGAACTGCTTCATACGACTTGAATCCTCTAACAGTGAGTTATTGTGTTAAAGACACAGCCGGAAAAAGAATTGGGACACGTGGAAAGACGACGTCGATTTTGATCCTATGACGGCAGGTGCCATCTGGATGATAATAGACGTACTGATAACGGTTTCAACGTTGTCCGCCAAGATATAGCGTAGTGACATAGCTGCCAGAGCACCATCTGTCCGTACCATTTAACAGGCAATGTCTACACCCATAGCTGAGTGTGATACCAGCTTGTGAAGCGATCAGACACCAGGCAACGGTGACGCACTCGTGATTTGTACAGCCAGCTGAGCGAATTGCAGAATTGCCAGACAAGTTGCAAGTGCTGCATCAGTTGTACAATCATGCCGCTTTTAATGGGCACGTCAAAATTCTCACATCACCACCTCCTCCCAGACACCCAATGTGGCTTTCGTCCCTCCTTCTCCACCAAAGACCAACTCCTTGGCCTCAACCAACTCCTTTCCCTCCAGATCAATTCCTGTTGTGCCGCCATCTTCGAGTTCTTAGAACCTCGAAAGTGCTTAGGATTGGGTCTGGCATCCCAACCTGCTCTTTGGACTCCAAACGCACATTCTTTCTATCAACCTCATATGGATTATTGCCTTCTACTCTCTTACTGCCCCACCTATGTTACCGTCCATAACACCAACTCCCGTCTTTTCTATCCCTCTGCTGGTGTGTGTCAAGGTTCCTCTCTCCCCTCCTTTACTTCTTGTATACCTCTGATATGCCGAACCCTGCCCCCCCCCCCTTCACCATACACCTCTTCCAATATGCTGATGGCACTGCCTTCCTTGCCTTAGCTCCCATCCTCCTGCATTTTAACTTTCTTCTCTACGAATGCCTAGAACTTTTCACCACTTCCCAAAACCCAGATGCTCATTGTAGGCTCTACCACCTCCTCATTACATCCCCATGATTTCCATCTCAACCTTTAGTGCTGTACCATTCACCTCACCCCTACCCTTAATTTCTTGGTCTTTACCAAGGATGTACCCTATACCTCACTCCCCACCTCCACAGAATCCAAGAAAAAGGCCGTTCCTGTCTCCACCTTCTAAGACTTCTTGTTGGCCAAACCTGGGACCTAAATCCTTCCATCGTCCTCTATACCTATAAATCCCTCATCCGCCCCAGCCTCTGTATTTCCCATCCTGCCTGGATCTCTGCACCCCTCCTCCCACCCCCATACCAACCTTCCTCAAGAGCCTAAAGATCTTGGAATACCACGCCGTCCACCTCACCTTCTACGTCCCTTCCTACCTCCATCCCAAATGCGGTTCCTCTATGACCTCATCCCCAAGCCCTCCCTTGTCAACTTCACTGAACACCTCGGCCTCCGTTTCCTCTACTGCAAACTAGATGCCCCGCACCCTATTGTCCATTCGTCCTCATTGTTCCCGGTCTGCTGCCGTGCCATCGCCACTTTATCCCCCCTGCTCTCCACCTGTCCACCCTCCTTATCCTCTCCCATGGCAATTTCCACACCCTTCCTCTCCCTGACAATGCCTTTTGCGCAGGTATCTACACTTGCGAGGTTCCCTCTTCCTTCCTTCCTCCTCTTCTTCCCAACTCCTATGCTGGATCCTCTAGTATCCCCCCTCCGTTCCAGCTTCCTAGGACATCCCACACCCCTTCTTTTCCCCATGGTCCTGTGGCCCCTCCTCCCCCTTTTCCCACCTGTCCACCCTTTCCATCTCCTCCGCTACTCTTTCCCCATCTTCATTCATCATACACATTACACATCTGTGTGTGCATTGTCTATATTACTGTCAGAGTGGTTTCCATCAGTGCTTTTTAACAATAGTGTGAATGGCCATCCCACAGCCAACGCCTGTATATTTTAAATGCCTGTGCACGTCAATGTTACAGTGTTGTGTTTCTCCATTTTCGTCGCCTTTTGTGTTTATACGAACTTCACTTTTGCACACAATTTTCATGCATCATGGGTTTCTTCAATTTTTCGCTAGGTTTATGTCTTGTATTCTCCTGCTTTTACTTGTTTATATTTTAGTCCTTTCTTAATTCACGTATTTAATGCTATAGGTTGAAGAGTGCCTCAGGTGCTGCCAGCCAGCCCCATCCAAGGAATGAAATGACAATAACGAAAGAAAAGAAAAAAAAAACTCAAACCCCCATACAACTTACTGGAATTTCACGCAGCACAGACGTCCGTCAATTTCATTGTGTAGTAAGGGCAGCAGTGGCAGATCGCCGGCCACGGTGGCCAAGGCGACTGAGGCGCATCAGTCACGGTTTGCACGACCACTACGATCGGGGGCTCGAATCCCACCTCGGGCATGGATATTTGTGCCGCTCTTAGTGTGAGCTAGTTCATAAGTAGTTTGTAAGTTTAGGGACTGATGACACCATAGTTAAGTCCCATAAGCTATGCAAACATATGAACAGACACACATATGAGTGGCAGATCATACAGCTACCACAGCACAGGTAAGAGAGTGTGTGAGCCCAGAAGTGTCAACACCAAGTGTTGCCAACCTGTTACTAGCTGGCCTGTCTCGTACAGTGTATGCCTTCAAGACACTCCTGGTGCCACCCTCATGCTCTAAGACGCGATAACCTACAACTCTCGTTCACCTTTGGTTTTTGTAGAGAGATTGCTGCCCAGCATTCTATATGTGCCGAATTTATTAGAACACGTTATTTTGCCATTCTTATAACAGGAAGGTAATGTGTCGTTTAAACAGGATAATGCTCGCCCACACACTGCGCGTGAAACTAAATGTGCATTGAAAGAGAAACAGATGAGAGAGTTAAAACAAACAAGTCGCCAGGTCCAGACGGGGAAAGAATCCGGATTTACAAAGAGTACCCGACGGCATGGGCGCCTTTCTTAGCTTGCATTTATCGCGAATCTTTGATCCAGCGCAGAGTACCAAGTGACTAAAAAAAGGCACAGGCAATACTCGTGTATAAAAAGAGGAAAAGAACGGATCCGGAGGGTGTCGTCATTGAATGAGTGTAGCAGGACGACTTGGACCAAATTTCTAGGTGGTGTGAGGAACGACAACTAGCGCTAAATGTACGAAAATGTAAGGTGATACATATGAACAGGGGAAAAAATCCTGTAATGTTCGAATACAGCATTAGTAGTGTGTTCCTTGAGACAGTCGCGTCATGTAAATACCTAGAAGTGACGCTGCATAGCGATATGAAATGGATCGAGTATACAAGGACAGTCGTGGGAAAGGCAAATGATCGACTTCGGTTTATTGGAATAATTTTAGGAATATGTGTTCGTCTGTGAAGGAGACTTCATATAAAACGCTTGTGCGACCCTATCTTGGGTATCGCTCAAGTGTTTGGGAACCCCACCAGATCGGTTTAAAGGAAGATATAGAAGCAGTTCAGAGGCGGGCGGCTAGGTTGGTAGCTGTTAGATTTGATCAATGCGTGAGTGTTACTGAAATTCTTCGGGAACTCAAATGGGTGTCGCTGGAAGGAAAGCGACGTTCTTTTCGCGGAACACTGTTGAGGAAATTTAGAGGGCCAGAAATTGAGGCGGACTGGTGAACGATTCTACTTCCGCGAACCTACATTTCACGTAAAGATCGCAAAGATAAAATTACCGAGATTAGGTTCGAGCGGGTGCATACAAGCATTCGTTTTCCCTCGTTCTATATGGGAGTGGAACAGGAAGCAAGTAACTAGTAGTGGTACTAAGCACCCTCCTCCACGTACCTTTGGGTGGATTGCGGAGTATGTATGTAGGTGTAGATGTAGAAGTACGTTTTCAGCACGATCGACGAAATTGTCTCTAGTCGAGCCTGTGCTGGATATGATGGGGCGAGAACTGACACTTACGATTCGCCAGCCCACGACTCCTGCAGAACTACGTGAACAGATCGATCCGATCAGAGGTGGAATAATGTATTCCGAGACGTTATTCGTCATCTGCATGATCGAATGGACGCCAGAATCAACGCCTGCATTGCCACTCCATGAATGCTAAGCCACGTACTAATGTGGCTATTTCAGTTTGAATCGACACGTGATATCTCAGTTCCGCTTAAGCAACTGATCTGTAAATGCAATCATTTCATGTACCCAAAATGCACTGTTTCAACAATAAATCTAGGGGGCAATGGAAAAATCTAAGAGGGTGTACTAATAATAATTACTGCTGTATTTCTAACTTTACGCATGTAATCGAGAGAATGTTTCGAAACAGTCTGAAAGTATGTTAAGAGCTTTTTGGAAGTCACTAACTACTGTCATTGTCAAACGCTGGCTCCCTTTCAACCAAAAGCTAGTTTTTCATGCATCTAAATGATTACCACATCACAGCTTCTCAACAACGTGCCCTACATCAGTATAATTTTGTAGGTATATTCAGCGATGTGTGTAGCAAGTGCCTACAACGAGGAAGACTTCCTAAGTAATAAAACGCAGTACGTTGTTCTCGACGCCGAGTGTTCATTAGAGACGAGTGTATTCTCAGGCGTGTCCCATGGGAGTGTGATAGGACCTCTATTATTTTCTATCTATATAAATGATCTGATGCACAGAGTAAATTGTAATTTGCGGCTGTTTTCTGATGATGCTGTGGTGTATGGGAAGATGTCGTCTTTGACTGACTGTAATACCGTACAGGATGACTTAAATAAAATTTCTAGATAGAGTGAAGCATGGTAGCTAGTTCTCAACGTAGAAAAATGTAAGGTGATTCGCATCAGTAGGAAAAACAATCCCATAATGTTCGAATACAGCATTAGTAGTGAGTTTCTTGATGCAGTTGCGTCGTTCAAGTATCTAGGCGTAACATTGCAGAGCGATATAAAATGAAACGAACATGTGAGGACAGTTATGAGTAAGGCGGACAGTAGACTTCGGTTTATTGGGAGAATTTTGGGAAGATGTACTTCATCTGTAAAGGAGACCGCGTATAAAACGCTTGTACGACCACGTCTTGAGTATTTCTCAAGTGTTTGGGACCCGCAGCAGATCGGTTTAAAGAAATACATA
The DNA here is from genome assembly GCA_026315105.1 of Locusta migratoria. Taxonomy (NCBI): domain Eukaryota; kingdom Metazoa; phylum Arthropoda; class Insecta; order Orthoptera; family Acrididae; genus Locusta; species Locusta migratoria. The sequence goes on from CM048746.1 coordinate 559,623,308, forward strand.
GAAGCAGTTCAGAGGCGAGCAGCTAGGTTTGTTACTGGTAGGTTCGACCAATGCACGAGTGTCACGGAAATGCTCCGGCAACTCAATTGGGGATAGCTGGAGGAAAGGCGACGTTCTTTTCGTGAATTTCTGTTGAGTAAATTTAGAGGGCCGGCATTTGAAGCTGAGTGTAGTACGATCTTGCCGCCGCCTACTTACATTTCGCGTAGTGATCACATTTCGCGTAGTGGAAATTAGGGCTTGTACGGAGGCATATAGGCATTCTTTTTTTTTTTTTTTCCTCGTTCTGTTTGGGAGAGAATAGAAAAGGAAATGCCTAGTAGTGGTACAGTGTAACCTCCGCCACGCACCTTACGGTGGATTGCGGAGTATGTATGTAGACGTATTGCCAATAGAGTTAGTAGTTAAAAAGTAGTAAATTGAAAAATTCTGAAATGGCTACAAGAACAGCGAACATTTAGTAAGTGACAAAACTTTTTTGTTATCTTTACATTATTTTAATTGGGCCAGGCGTTTACGACGGAAGAAACTATTAATGCAGTTTATTAGAAGTAGGAGAGAGTTATCATGTTTCATGTTATTGATGAACAATGTTGGTATATTTGAGCGCCGTCAGCTTCAAGATAAATATACAGTTTCCTATTCGTAACGTTTTATGGTGTTAAACATTACATTCATTATACGTGATGCAGTCAATAAATTCTGAGACTTGACGCCTGGAGGATAGGCACCCACGCGGCTCTGTATCTTGGACACGCTGCAGCATTCTAGATGGCTCATTGTCGTTACCGTTGTGAATTCTACAGGAAACATCATATTTCGTCACCAATTATTATGCGATTGAGAAACGTTGGATCATCGTCCGCACAACTGACGAGGTCACCGCAGATCGACATGCGCTCATCACGTTGGTCTTGCAACAGGATCTGTTTTATACTGTGTTGGGTAACACGAAACATGTTGAGATCGTCCGTCAGAATTTTGTGGCTAGTACCATAGCTGACACCTACTGCTGCTGCGAGAGCGGTTAGCACGCACCAACGCTGTAACTTCCTGAAGCTTTCGTTCCGTTTGGACAGTTCGTGGCCGACCAGTACGCTCAAATTGTCCCGTCCTTGCACAAAGCGTCGTTGGCAACTAAACACAACACTCCTATGCAATGTATCCTCACCATATGCCTGCTGTATCATTTCAAATGTTTCGGCTGCCTAATTTATGGCAAAACTTCATGTGTGACCATTGCTCAAACTGTTCCGTGTCAAGGTCCGACTAACGCATTCAATTCACCGTCACAACAACGACTGTACGTCTGCTTCCACTGCATGCAATGCATTAAATGAAAATAATTTATAATCAATAACAAGAGTGACGGGCGATGTGTACACACTTCAGAGCCAATACCAGTTAAATTAAATAATTTAAATTACTATCAAATCCACCTTCATTAAAATATTACAAAATTAAATCCATAACCAAAAAAAAAAAAATAAATAAAATAAAATAAAAATAAAAATCATTGTAACCCTGCAGGGGACGACAGCTAACAATCATAGTACCATACGACGGTGCCACCTATGCGCTATAGTACACCACAGCGCCGTCATGCGGTCAGTCTCAGAACTTATTGACTGTATCACGTACATCTTAAACTTTTCCCTCCCAATGTTGCCATATGGCAATGTCATATTTATCTATTCCTCGAGCCACAACCGTTTGTACGAAGATTGTAAGAAAACACTGCAGGACCTCCAACAATTCATTCTGACTAGATTGTCTACCATTACCTTGAAGTAACAGAGAGCATTAGGCTACGATACATTGCGAAAACGTGTATTGTTTCTTAATGTCTAAGTTGTAGTACATGCAGCAGGACATTCAAATAATTATATCAAGGTAAAAGAAACAAAGTAATTTGAAAATTTCATCACTAAATGTTATTATTTACGTTAAAGAAAACATATCCTGTTCAATGATGTCACACACAGTCAACCCAAATTTCCTTCCAAAAACTAAAAATAATCAAAAACTCTATCAGATATACATTATTCCAATCATTATATATAGAAATATGTAAAGAAAATTTTTTTGTTCAAAAATTAAAAAATTCGTGGTTAAAAGGGTTAATAAGTAGAATACGGTGCATTTAAAAAAATTTTAATCGGTTAATAATTGCGCAAATTATTGGGAATCGAATTTTTGTTCGTCCTGGAAACCGTTAGAAAGGATGCAAATGTCAATAAACTACTGGGATTGCTTATTACTAATTGAGATTAACTTACGTCTTCGAAAAAAGGCGAGAACTGAAGATCTTAGTTTACGCTGCATATGAAACGATAACCAACCGCAACGTAACTTGAAATCTGCTTTGAGACGAAGAATCAGTCGGTGGTGTAATGAATGACACTTGCAGTACGTGATGTACACTCCTGTCCACAAAACACATAACACTTGAAAGACTAGAGATAAGTGTTGTGCACCCTGGACAGTGACTATTATTTATCCGATATTTGAACTGCAAACCTTACAGCCATCTTCAAGGCGAGTCGATGATTGAGTTCGCAGCGACTGCGCGTGACCATCTATACGGCAAAACACGTGATACAAAGCTACAGAGGTGCAGAATGCGCATGCGTCCAAGATATCACAGTTGTAACTACTGCGCTAGTCATAAATGAAATGTACGTTAAAGATAAACATATAAGCGGAGAGTACAAACACAACGGAGCTGCTAGAATCGACAGTGCCTATAAATGAATAATCAATCATTAAAAGTGGTAACATCTGTCGGAAGTGAAAACGCGGAAATTCTTTCCGAACTAAGGCGTGAAATAAGGGGCTTCCAAGCAGTTTCAAAATGAAATCATTTCTTTACAACTGAATCCCAAAAAGAAGAAGCTGTAGAAATACAATTGGCTGACAACCCGCCCCAAAGCGGTAACGTTCTTATCGTCAAAAATGCTCAAACGTCTGTAAAACTATATGACCAAGCCGCTGTAGTCAGCAGTCCGTAGTCTTACAAACTGCTTAAACTAACTTACGCTAAGAGCAACACACACACACACACGCGCGCGAGCGCGCGCGCGCGCGCGCGCCCGATGGAAGATTCGAACCATGGACGGGAACGACCACCCAGTCGGTAGCATGACGCCTTAGACCACGCGGCCATTCCGTGCGTCAGAATAGTCCGCGAATGGCCTCAGGAAATATAGTAAACAAGAGTTACAAACAAAATACCTTTACTGGCCTCCACAGTAAGGCTACAGTACACTTCTGATACCGGTTTGTACAGCTGTTGGAAACTGTCAGCAAACGCTTCTTGTGGAATCGCTCGTTGTTCGATCTCCGCAACACACACTTTTTAATCACTGCCTCAACACTATACAAGTGCATGGGTCTCCGCCGCCGCTTTGTCTAATTCGAAACAAGACTTGATGTTAACGCTTTGCTCCATTTCTCCATTTTTCGCTCCATGTTGCAGTGGCACCCTGTTAGCTGAGTCGCAGTGTGTACAACAGCTTGATTGCAGTTCTTTGCACGATAGGGGGCGCTTGTTGACATGTCACTCAACGGTATGCCCGGGTACCTGCCTTAACTGAAAAATGTTTGCTGTTGTTTACGGAAAGGGCATTCACCTCTTCTTCCGATGCAAGTCATCAATCACGAAAATATTTCTTCAAGGATCCAAAAATATGGAAATTGCATGTAAAAGACCTACACTGAATGGAGGATGAGTTAGGAAGGACTTACCATAGCCTACTGCTGCTGCATAGATGCAGCAACGTTCTCTACAAGTGAACAAGCATTATCGTGCAAGAGAAAGTTGTTTCGTTTGCTTTGCAGAATTATCGCTGGGAAATCCTTACACATATTCCACACAGTTCCGACCTCTTCGCAACCAGTGTCTGTGTTGTCAGAGTGAAGAGTGACAATATTGACCGTCTATTGGTTTCGAACAAAGATATACACGCCTTTCGTAGGCAATCCCAAAAGAATTTTCCGTAAAAGCCATCTTGTGTCGAATCAATGCATGTATATGGCGATAAACTGCCGGCTTCCGTTTTGTTACTGTGGATAAAAATTATCTTGTAAAACACACTCCATAAGTGGGAGGTTCAGGTGACGTATGCGGTACTTGTACGTTTCTGGAAAGAATGAAAGATAACGTTTGAGGTTAAAGTGACATACAATGTGTCAGGATACAATGACACATCACAAAAGTCAATTCCAGGCCTATTTCGTATGATCATTGATATTTATTGGGCTATGTATTTTACGTAGTTGTTAAAGATTAATAACACTAGCAGCACCTGAGTGAAACAACTTCAGGAGAAACGCTGAAAAGAAGAGCACCCCGAGAAGGAAACAAAGCAAGGAGGAACCTTAGTTTCGAAAATTGAACATACTGGGTAATAGACATTTTGGACAACATCAAAGCTTTCGAGGATTGTCACTGTTTGTACTGTACTGAACTATTCTTATATTCAAGACAGCGAAATTTTGGTTAAGGTGTCAGTGGTGTAATGTCCCAGAGTTGATATGCACATTTAATGTGCTAGAGTAAGCTCCAGAAAGAGAACGTCGAGTGTGAAGTCTGCAAATAGATACTATTGCCGAGATATACTTTATTCCAAAATTGATCTTAAATTTTCTATAACACATTATTACTTAAATAGCATAGTAACCTTATCTTTTTATGGTATTGAATTTGTAAACCTTCATTTATGTTGTTGAAAAATTGATGCAGTAATCGTTGCTTATTTGTTCTTAATCACAAATCTGTTAATGCATCAGATACTTAACTCCCTACACAAATTCTTATTCCTACGTTATCTTACCCACACTTACTTTACTTCTCTTCACGCGATCAGGCCCAATGCAATGCCCGATGTTAAAACCAATGCTCTTCAGCTATTTTGATTCTTACCCGTCTGCCTCCAGTTCTCACAGGTTTGAAATTGTTGCAGATCTTCTCGTGTACCGTTAAACCATCTCTTCGTAGGACGCTCCAATGATCTTTTTCCTTTTGGTACCATTTCCAATGCCACCCTAGACCACTGTTCCTCGTTCGTGCAAACCACATATCCTACTCCTTTCTAAAGTTGTATATTTTATTTATTTACAGTTATCTACATCCTCATCTACATTAATACTCTGTAAGTTTTATTGACGTGCATGTCAGAGGGTTCATCGAACCGCTTTTATGATGTTTATCTACAGTTCCATTCTCTAAGAGCTCGGGGAAAAAGGAACATCTAAATCTTACCGTTTTCGATCTGATTACTCTTTTTTTATTTTGATGATCATGGCTCCCTATGAAGGTAAGTGCTAACAAAATATAGTCGAATTGGGAAGAGAAAGTTGCTCAAAGAAATTTCGCAAATAGATCTCTTCGCAACGAATATCGCCTTTTTAAAATGATTTCACCCGCAACCCGTGCATCATTTCCGTCACACTCTCTCCTCTATATCGCGATAATACAAAACGAGCTACCCTTCTCTGTACTGTCTCTAAATCGTCTGTCATGTTCCACAGGTCAGAATTGAGGAGCAAGTCTTCATGGTCATGGAATGAGTCAATACATCAGATTGTAACAAAAGAGTAGTAATTAAAAACTGAAACATATATCAATCCTATGCACACGGCACGCTGAAGCGTAAGTAAAAGAACCAACAACGTAGTTAAGTTTTATTATTATTTATTTATTTTTAGTAAAAAATTTGCTTCGCTATGAAGCTGTTCTATTTTCATACAATGCCTTCTCCTCGATCATCCTATTGTGCTATCTTGAACTTAACCTTCACGCAAGTCCAAAATGACATAATTCGCACCATTTTCAAGACTATCAAAAATGTAGGGTTTTTATTAAATTATAAACATGGCACCAGGATAGCTGACCCTAAGAATGAATGATGTATAGTCGTGATACAAGTTTAATTTAACATAATAGTTTGTTAACCAATGAGGACCTAATAAACGAATAGTATGGCATTTTAGCCCGACTTCCCTACTTGCTTTCAACTGCTTCAGTAGCTTCCTAGCTCCAGGAATGCCCATTTCCATATCGTCAACGCTGGAGGTTGTCATACCTCACGTATCGGCTCTGTCGCGCTGCTGCTTCGTACGTTTTATAACTAAAATTACAAAGTGCGGCAGACTTTCAGGAGATTAATAACCACAACGAAGGGGAGGCTTAAAGACCATTGATAGCCAGTAACACCCCGGCCACACTTCCCAACCTTCTGTTGTGGAGGCTAAGACAAATGACCTCCCATCCTACCCCCAATTCTCCCTTACGTCTTCTCGTTCTTTCTTTCTCCTCAGCACCTTACGAGCCGTAAAACGATGAAACCTGCAATTTCCTGCCCCCCCAGCAATGATTTTCGTGCCAAAACGCCAAAGTTCTCGGAATCTTTCATCTCCTTCGCACTCTACACACGAAGATCTGTCATTATAATAGTAGGGGAAACAAGTAGAGCATTGTGAGAAAGCAAAACTTTCCGGGAGATGAATTTAGAGAGCAATAACTCATCATCGAAATTGGGCATCTGCAAGTAGGGGTCTAATATAATCAGTCTCAGATGCCAGTGACTATGAATATTTTCCTATTCCGATTACTTTAAGTAGAGAGTTTTTGGTACTAATGAAAATACAGTTTGATTATAATTTAAGTTATACTTTCAAAATGCTGTAGAAATAAACACTGCTCAAAATGACGCCAAATTGCTACTATTATTGCAGAAAAGGGGGGGATATAAGGCAGAAGAAAAATAAATAGTGTGGAAACTGATCCATAGATGACTCTGTAAGCATCGTAATTTAATAGCAGTCGACTACAAATGCCAAATGAATCATACGAAAGTGCCTTAGGTGTACGTTAGACCTTAAACAAACTGTACTATTCAGTGTGCATGAGTGGAAAGGTGCGATACTGTTAGTTACGTAAGCCCATCCACCACGGCAAGTCATATAACATCTATTCTTACTTGTCCTGAGGCCAAAAACCCCATTAAAAGCATCAATCATGTCGGTTTTTAATTGTCCTGAGGCAAAAATCCGCATAACAAACATGAACCAAACTGAAATAGGATTTTTAATTTTCATGGGTCTGACGCAAACCGTTTTCAGTATGCTGTACACCGGTTTCTGCAACTAATTGAAATAGAGAAACAGCATGTTGAATACATGAACGAAGTGTTTCAGCGGTCACGTTCACAATGTGTTACGCAATGCGTTCCTTCAATGCAGATAAGTCCGCAATCGAAACATTTAGTACAACATCTTTCAGATAGTCCCAAAGCCAGAAGTCATACGGATTAAGATCAGGTGATAGGGACGGCCAAGCTGTAGGTAAATGGTCGCTGATAATCTAGCATTTGCGAAAAGTCGCTTCAGCAGCTGCTTAACGGGGTGTTCGGCAATTCTTTGAATTGACATATCCTGTCAGATGAAAGTGGGCTTCGTCTGTTCACAAATCTTCCACGACTATTCATCGTCCACTTCCATGCAAGCAAGAAATTTTAATGCAGAAGTCTCTCTGTGATTGGTGCACATAGGTAATTTTCAGTGGATATCAAAGAAAGGTGTTTCGTTGGATTTTACGAACCATGCTCACACTCACTGTCACTCGAATCCAGCATTGCTGCGGGCAACTCTTCCATTGACGTGAAATCAATATTTCCCTCACTCTACCAGTTTGCACGCCAAAGGAACGCGTCTTTTAGAATTTTCGAACCATTTTCTCCAGACCCAAGGCAGTCAAACCCTCCATTGTCTGGAACTTCTGCAAAGCGTCTTTTGCACAGTCATCATTCTCGTAAAACTGCTTAATAAGCAGAGCGTGATCCTGCATTGAGACAGTCATGGAGAGCATCTCAGACACGAAATGATGGCCGCGGTGGAGTGGCCGAGCGTTCTAAGGCGCCTTGCTGCCAAGCGCACTGCTGCTCGTAGTCGGAAATTCGAATCCTCCCTCGGGAATGGGTGTATTTGTTGTCCCTAGCATAAGTTAAAGTAGTTTGTAAGCCTAGGGACTGACGACCAGAAAGGTTTAGACGTATAGATTTCCAAATATTTGAACATTTTATTTGCGAAATGAGGAAAATCCGTGTATTCGGCGTGTTACACCAACTTCAGTGGGACGCTCGCTTGACAGGTGTTTTCATTTACATATTCTACAGCGCTATCTATTGAGCAATATTAATACTATTTATATTTCTTCTGCCACACGTCTTCCCATTTCTCCGATAATATCCCGTTGAAATTTGACGTAATTTTGATTAGTAGTGTTATTTTTACAACGTTTTGAAAGTTTAACTTTAATTATAATTACCCTGTATAACGATACACTGACGCCAATGCGTTACGTGTAATTTCCATCCTATGGCATTGATATCTTGTTACTTTGTTTCTGTCTATCAAAACGTTACTTGTAGAAAACAACGTGTTGCATGGAAATACTACGACGTTGTTTCTCTTGTATGATCGAGTGTTAATCCAAGCTTGGTTACGCGCCGTTCTGAATCTTCGACATCGAAGGTGTCCTTTCTAAGTCTCATCACGTCTAATCATAAACTCAAGAGCCAAAGAAACTGGTATAGGAATGCGTATGCAAACTGATATGTAAACACTCAGAGGACGGCGTCATGGTCGGCATCGCCTCTGTAAGAAAACAGTGCCTGCCGCAGGCGTTAGATCGGTTACTATTGTTACAATGGTAGGTTATCATGACTTAAGTATGTATGAACATTGTCTTGTAATCCCACTAGACGTGGAACACAACATATCCGCGGTATCGACGATGCGGGGATTTTTCCTAGGTGACACGAACGTAGGCATTCTACGAATGTACCGTGAATATCGAGAATCCGGTAAAATATCTGATCTCCGACATCGCTGCGGCCGGAAAAAGATCATGCCAGTTCTGAACCAATGACGACCGAAGAGCATCGTCCAGCGTGACAGAAGTTCAATCTTTCCACCAATTGCTGCACATTTATTTGCTGGAACATCAACAAGTGTATCGGGCAAGCCATTCAACGAAACATTATCGATATGGGCTTTCAGAGACGACGGCTCAGTCGTGTACTCTTTCTGACTTCACGACAGAGTTTTACGGCTGTCCTGGAGCCATCAACAGTGACTTTGGACTGTTGACGGTTGGAAACACGTTGTCTTCTCTGACGAGTCTCGTATCCAATTGTATCGTGCGCATAGATGTTTACGAGTATGGAGACAACGTCATTAATCCATGGGTCCTGCATTTCAACAGGAGACTGTTGAAGCTGGAGGAGACTCTGTAATGAGGCAAAATTGTATAGTCTATGGGACTTAACTACGGGGTCATCAGTCCCTAAACTTACAAACTACTTATGAACTACTTACGAACTAGGACGGCACAAATATCCATGCCCGAGGGGGGATTCGAACCCCCGACCGTAATGGCCGTGCAGACCGTGACTGGAGCGCCTTAGTCTCCTCGGCCACCGCGGCCGGCCGTAATGAGGCATGAGCAGTTGGAGTGATATGGGACCCCTCATACGACTAGATACGACTCTTGACAGGTGACTCGTACGTTTGCATTCTGATTGATCACTTACACAGGTTATGTCCATTGACGAACTGGTGCAATTCCAGGAGGACAATGCAATACACTACATGTCCAGCATTGGTACAGAAACTCATCTGAGTTTGAAGACTTCCGCTGGCCACCAAACTCCCCAGAAATGAACATTATTGAGCGTATTTGGAATACCTTGCAAAGTGTTGAACAGCAGGTGTTTCCAGCCCCCTCGTACTCTTACGGATTTATGGACAGCCTAGCAGGATGCGCGGTTGTCAGTTTCCTCCTGCACTACTTCAGACATGAGTCGAACCATGCCACGTCGTGCTGCGGCATTTCTGCGTGTTCACGGGCTCCTTACACGATATTAGGCTCTTTAGTGTATATTTCTACATAGTTTGGTATCACACACAGTTCCACCAACAAACTTTTAGGTTCATCGAAGTCACCTGCTGTTTGATCAAAATTAATAGTGGGGAAAAGGACGTCGTCTGGAGGGGGTAGACGGTTCGACAGTGAGGAAATAGAGGTAGAAATGGAAGTGTCTTCTCAGACATATACAATCGGCAATTGAGATGTAACTGAGAAGAGAGTTTTCATTGCAGGTGTCACTACCAACGTGGTAAGGAGATAAAATATTGAATTATTAAAACTGGACTTGGAGTCGTACTCTTACATAAAATGCCGCTAGTATGGTAGTACTGATCGTTTAGTTACTGCACGAGAACAAGAAATGATTCAACTATTTTTCTTGTAGTAAGGTCAGTGGATAAGGTACCTACCTTCGAAATACACCAAACAACTCCTCATAGCTGCTATACTTCCGTTTTCCTGCATGCACGTTTATCTGCTTCTGAAAAGGAAGAGGTAAGGATGAAAATCGAAGCAATATCGAGATGGATATATGAGAATAAAGACAGCAGTAATTTTTTTTAACACACATTTGAATTAGGCCTATTTTGAATAACCTCTAATAACAGATGCCATTGTTGCTCGCTGCCTCACATTTGCGCAGCTGTGCAGCACTCCGCACCTTTGCACAGTGTGCAGCGTTTGGCTGACCCTGCTCTATGGTAATGCAGACAGTATTATTCCAATTTTACAATTGATTTTCTTATTTCCTAAATATTCAAGGTGTTCAAAAAAGTTCGAATGCTTTGAGAGGAGCTGGTACTAATAAAAACAAGAAAAATAAGTCCAATAAACATGGGCCTGAAAACGCACAAACACGTGTTTATAGGAAGTGTTCGACGTGGCGTCATTTCATGGCAATGCATCTCTCTGCCATTCGGTCTAAGGAATGACGTATCGTTTGAAGTACACTTGTTTATTGTTGTACTATTTGCTGCACACAATGAGGACTGGCCCTGTACTGTCTGCATATCATTGACCTGAGTTGCCCAGACCACATTCGTCAAATGTCCGAAAAGCTCAAAAGTCCAGGCGATTTGAGGTCTGGAGAACGAGCAGACCACGGTGTGAGGCCTTCCCGACGAATCCAGCAGTCCTGCAATGTCCGCGTGAGATGTTCGCGCACTTGTTAACAAAAGTGTGCTGGTGTATCAATATGCATGCTGAGACAGAACATCTGCCAAATGTTTCAAATGTTTGTATAGCTTATGGGACTTAACTACGGGGTCATCAGTCCCTAAACTTACAAACTACTTATGAACAACTTACGAACTAGGACGGCACAAATATCCATGCCCGAGGGGGGATTCGAACCCCCGACCGTAGTGGCCGTGCAGAACGTGACTGGCGCTTCACAGACTGCTCGGCCCCTGCGGCCGGCCATCTTCCAACGAGGTAGGTAAAATATTAGCCGCGCGGGAGTAGCCGAGCGGCAAATTCGTTGTAACGGAGGCTGCTAATTTTTCCTTTTTGATTCTTACATAAGGGCACACAGTAGTACGAAATATGTTAAGAACAAGGAGTATATTTCAGATCACCTGCCGATATGGTCATAAAGCGAAGTATCAACGTACTTTAACGCAGGTATTCAAAACTATCACCAACAGGCACAACAGAAGTACAAATGCAAGTACTACAACAACATTTTCACTATTAGTCGCTTCCTGTTTTACTTATATTGTTTATAAGAAGACTGTACTACACTATTACTTCGATTCCAGCGATCACTGCGAAACTCTTCTTGCTTATTATTATTATTATTATTATTATTATTATTATTACTAACAAACAAGGATGTTAAAATACAGGGAGATGGCGTTATATATGCCGAGCACAGACGTCAGTTGAAGCTGTCCTCCATCTTGGTGAGACATATAATACTATTTCTTTGTTAAAACTATGCGTTAAGTCGACGCTCTTACTGTTAATGCATTGGATTGACAGGCAGTGCAAAGTATGTATTTTCAAACAATATAATTTCTTGAATAAATACTAATTATAAAATTGATTATAAGAGGTAATCCGCCTTATGCTGATTGCAGTTAAGAGATTTATTTAACACTAGACTAGTTTCGCATTTTATTTTAAAAGCTTCTTCTGTGGTGATGTTGATGTCTCTTATTTACATCTTACTACTGTTTCTCCGTCTTGTTGGCTGAAGTTAGTTTGTTCTTGGTGTGTGTTTTGCGGCTGTGTACAGCGCTTTTCGTGTGTTTTTGTGTCATTTCTTCCGTTTCATCACAGCACATCGCATCAGATGTAAAGAAGAGAAATCAACACCACCACAGAAGATGTTTTTAAAATAAAAAGCGAAACGCGTCCGGTGTTAAACAAATCTCTTTAAAATAAAAAGCGAAACACGTCTGGTGTCAAATAAATCTCTTAATTGCAGTCAGCATAAGACGGATTGCCTCTTATAATCAATTTTAACAGCTTCTGCGGAAGATGGCCACACAACCAAACATAATATCATTATAAACTATTTGAAAACTTTATTATGACGCTAATTTTCACTCTTTTAACGCGTTATACATCACGGCAAAACCGTTGGACGTTTTAAGTGACATCAGACATCAGCTCTACAACACGAACACCTCTCAAAGACTCAGAAACATGGCGGATGCAGGCTTCACTTCTTCAACGTAAGGGCGTCTCCCTGTATTATAGCTTCCCTTTTAATAAAGACTCCCAAAGACAGTATTTTAATTCGCTCGGTGCGTCTGAAAAATCGAAATTTGTTGACATACGAAATTAATGTAAATGTTAAGAAGTCCTTTCTGGAAGCATTTGTCTGGAGAGTAACGTTGTACGGGAGTGAAATGTGGACGATAAGGAGTTCTCACAAAAGGATGATATAATCATTTGAAATATGGTACTACAAATGAATGTTGAAGATTAGATGAGTAGTCGAGTAAGTAAAGAGTAGGCATTGAATAGAATTTGGATGAAAAGAGCCGGCCGCGGTGGCCGAGGGTACTGAGGCGCGCCAGTCACGATCTGCACGGCCACTACGGTCGGGTGTTCGAATCCCCCCTCGTGCATGGATATTTGTGTCGTCCTTAGTCTTAGCTAGTTCATAAGTAGTTTGTAAGTTTAGGGACTAATGACCCCGTAGTTAAGTCCCATAAGCTGTACAAACATTAGAACTTTTTTTTTTAAGAAAAGGAATTTTTGGCATACGTTGGCTAAGAGAAGGGATCGATTGGTAGGACACATTCTTAGTCATATTTATGGCACGTATGACATTAACTGCGGATGAGCAAAGTTGAAAATGTGCACCCAGTCGGGCACTCAAAAGTGACGTCTGTCTGAAGAAACAGGCGCCACATATACAGGGTGTCACACAAAGGTACGGCCAAACTTTCAGAAAACATTCCTCTCACACAAAGAAAGAAATTATGTTATGTGGATATGTGTCCGGAAACGCTTAATTTCCATGTTAGAGCTCATTTTAGTATTACGGATGAGGCTTTATTCCAAAGTGATCAAATTGTAAATTTTCACAATCAACATGTGTGAGCTGACGAGAATCCGCATGCAATTGTGCAATCACGTCATCAACACAGATTTTCTGTGAACGTTTGGGCAGGAATTGTTGGTGATGTCTTGATTGGGCCTCATGTTCTTCCACCTACGCTCACTGGAGCACGTTACCATGATTTCACACGGAATACTCTACCTGTGCAGCTAGAACATGTGCCTTTACAAGTACGACACAACATGTGGTTCATGCACGATGGAAATCCTACACATTTCCATCGACGTGTTCGTACGCTTCTCAACAATAGATTCGGTGACCGATGGATTGGTAGATGCGTACCAATTCCATGGCCTCAACGCTCTCCTGACCTCAACCCTCGGGTTTTTTTTATTTATGGAGGTATTTGAAAGCTCTTGTCTACGCAACCCCGGTACCAAATGTAGAGACTCTTCGTGCTCGTATTGTGGACGGCTGTGATACAATACGCCATTTTCCAGGGCTGCATCAGCGCATCAGGGATTCCATGCGATGGAGGGTGGATGCATGTATCCTCGCTAACGAAGAACATTTTGAACATTTCCTGTAACAAAGTGTTTGAAGTCACGCTAATACGTTCTGATTCTGTGTGTTTCCATTCCATGATTAATTTGATTTGAAGAGAAGTAATAAAATGAGCTCTAACATGGAAATTAAGCGTTTCCGGAATGTCCACCAAAACATATTTTCTTTCTTTGTGTGTGAGGAATGTTTCCTGAAAGTTTGGCCGCACCTTTTTGTAACACCCTGTATACTACCTTCATAGGCACCAAGGAATCGTAAATTTAGCATTGGAGATAAGTGTGTGTGTGTTAAAAAGACCCAGAGGAAGACAGAGAGACGAGTGCAGTAAGCAGATTCAGATGGACGTGGGCTGCCGTTCTTATGAGGAGATTAAGTGACTGACACAACATAGGTCAGGATGGAGAACTGTATCGAAGTCTCCGGACTGAAGACCATAACAACACCCCTTTTCAGTATAGGAATTAATAGCAGGCTTGGAAATGAGTAAGCCTGCCTTACATCCTTGGTGATTTTGATGCTTGAATCATTGTATCTGCGTTGACTACTCCAGTCTATAATCACATAAAGAGAATGGATTACCCTCTCCGTACCTGTAGGTTGATATCAACCAATTGATTTCGAATTATTTATCACCACCTCTCTTCTTACTGTGCCCAAAATTTCCTCATCCAAATATGATTTCTCTGATTTTGGAATGAAAAGCAGAGAAGGAAAAGAGGAGGTGGGAGGGGAGAATGGGGACAGGAGGAATGAGTAAGTAGAAGTAGAGTAAGTTGAGGGAGCCAGCATGGATGTGGGAGTCGGCCGTTGGTGGGGCCACCGCTCGCGTGTGTAATGCAATGCCTTCCGCTAGCCCTGTGCATCCTCGCGCCGTTTGTCACTGTTGATTCATTCGATCGGGTGAGAGTTCTCCACCCCAAGGACAAGAGAGTCACCCCGCCCTCTCCACTCAACACTCCAGTCTCCTCCTTGAACAGTCGCCAGCAGACAAAGGGACGATCTTCACTCGAAAGACATCTCACCAGAAAAATGCTGCACCTTGAGCGACGTAAGCTACCACTCTATTGTACAAACTCTTAGGCTACGTTTTCAGTCCTCGGATTATTTTCATCTCTGTTCGACAGTCGTTAGCTTCTAAATTCATTATCTCGTTTTAAAATGCACTTCATGGTAAATAAAAAGTCCCGTGAAATAACTTTGAGAGTGGGACAAAAGTTTGTAGAGGTGATGTAGAAGATTGCACCGGTTTGGCTACAATGTACATTTGACTACTGTGACCTTTGGAGCCATTTGTGTGTGAAGAGAGGAAAGAAATTACTCTAGTTCACAGATTTACCATAGGGCAGGAAATGCACATGTTTTTCTGGAGCTGTTTTTAAGCATTTGAGTAAAATAATAAGTTATGAATTTTATGTTTATGGAATATTCCGTCGGTTCTTGGAGGAACAAAGACATATTAAAAACTTAAATACGTAGTATTTTTGTTCCACAATATTATTTAATTTCTTGTTATTAGCAGCTTTCGGCTTCTTAGGCCATCGTCAGGTAACTTCATACTAAACAGATAGTCCACACCAACATTGAGGTTACATGTACAAAGATGGTTTTTCAGAGATATGTGAACTCCAAATTAATTATGTCCATGAATCGATACTACATAATAGACGTACTCCTACAAAACAAATGTATTTTAAATGAACATATCTTGGGCTACAATGGAATTAAAATATTAAAATAGTGTACTTGTATAAGTTTTAACATTTTAATACCGTTGTAGCCAAAGATATGTTCATTTAAAATCCATTTGTTTTGTAGGAGTACGTCTGTTATGCAGTATCGATTCATGGACAAATTAATTTGCAGTTCACATATCTTTGAAAAACCATATTTTTATATGTAACCTCAATGTTACGTGTGGACTACCTGTTTAGTATGAAGTTATCTGACGATGGCCTAAGAAGCCGAAAGCTGCTAATAACAAGCAAATAAATAATATTGAGGAACAAAAATACTACGTATTTAAGTTTTTAATAGTTATCGATTGGAGTGTTCAGTAATGTAAGTATTGCACAAATAAAATATTTAACTGTAGTACTTGTAGAAAAGTTTTAAGTTTAAACATAGGCTATCAGTGACTTTTTGTCCTAAGTGAAACATTATGATACACAGTACTTCGACAACAAATTTCTGCGTACCTTAGACCAATCACACGTATAATACGGATTTATCTTCAGCCAACAACAATATTTTGGGGTTAGTGAATTCCTTGACTCCAACATCACTGATAGAGGAATTGATGACGAAAGCTTGAACAGTCCAAATCAAGAAAGTAGATGAATAAGCTGTTGAAGCACAATTTTATCCAGACTCCAAGAACTATGGAATGAAAACTTCAGAAATGATTTGTCCTTTCCCAAGACGAAGTCTAAGAAAAGAAACCAAAAAAGGTCTGAGAGGAAAATCTAAAATACTAACAGACTTCCCCGAAAAGAAGAAATCGAGAAAATAACTACGCAGAAAGAAAATAAACCTATCGGTAAATGATTCAGAAGATCGAGATCAAGTAGATCTAACTAAGAAGATTTTTCACATTATCTTGGTCCGAGTAAACATTAAAAACAAGAATACATGTTTTGAGTTACGGAGTACATTCATGTAGTTTTGCGACGTAAGTGCTAAAAATTGATTTGTGGTAACATTTATCAGACAATACAGGAAGAATAACAACATTCTCACAATGTAGCTTGTGGATGGTATCAGATGAAGTTAAAAATAAAATTGTTGAAAAGATCATAAGTGCAACCAAAAATATATATAATTTCTCATCCAAATATCGTCACAATAATATGATCAAGTTATATTTTGCAATTTTGCTGTCTTATTAAAATTAAAAACAAAATATATGTCAGTTTTTTCTTCAGATTTTCAAAAGTACAATAGGATGTGGTCAAGGTACAACCACACCATTGTAACTTTGACCAATAACACAATTGTACTAAATGGAGCACTTTACAAAACTGTTTAAGAAAAATAATTAATTATAAAATTATGATGTAGGCTAAGAAGGCTATATACTATCAAAGGACATCATTAAAATAGTGTTAAATTATTTATAACACCTTCTCTGCAATTAGAGATAAACAAATGATTACAGTTTCAGGAAGAATGATGATTTATTCAAAAGTACGAGTTCCTCAAATTGAGCAAGTCAGTAACACGTGGCTCATCCTCTAGCCAATATACAATCAGTTATGTGGTTCGACACTGATTGATAGAGGTCTTGGATATCCCCATGTGAAATTCTGTGCACTTTCATATTAGATCATTAGAATCCAGAGCTAGTTGGAGTGTCCTGTCCATAATGGTCCAAATATTCTGACTTTGGAAGATTTCTGGTAATCTTGTTGCCCCAGATAGTCAAGTCTAAAGACAAACAGCAAAATTCCAGCCATGTGCTGTCGAAGTTTTATCTTGTTGAAATGTGAGCCCACAATGGGTTGCTGTTCGGGGCAAAAAAAGAAAAAAAAGTGGCATCAATACTTTCAACGTGCCACTTTGCATTAAGGATATCATGTAGGACTACAAACAAATTAGTCTGACCCCATGTGCATCACTCCTGCTTGTCGCCACACTCGAAATTGTCAAATTTTATTGAGCTCAAAATGGTACTGGAAAAGAATTAGTTAATCCCTCACTCGAATTTGGCAACATTTAATGAGCTCAAGAAGGGTACTGGAAATGGTTCAGTTAATCCCTCACTCGAATTCGGTAACTTTTAATGAGCCCAAGAAGGGTACTGAAAAGAGATCAGTTAATCCCTCACTCGAATTTGACAACTTTTAAGGAGTTCAAGAAGGACTAATGGAAAGAGCCACTTATTTCCTCACTAGAATTCGGCAAATTTTAATGAGCCCAAGGGGTCTGTTAATTCCTCATTCAAATTCAGAAACTTAAAATGTGCCCAAGATTGGCACTAGAAAAGAGTCAATTAATCCTTCACTCGCATTTGGCAACGTTTCATGAGCTCAAGAATGGCACTGAAAAAGGGTCACTTAATCCGTCATTCGAATTTGACAAATCTGCACCCAGGTTGCAAAGCGGCTAGACCCTCCCAGTGAGCCACAATGGATGGGATGTCAGGCTGCTAGCATGCCTCGTCACCTTCTTATCAACTGGCTAGTATATGGGTAGATTTTTTTTTTAGCTTTTCCTTGTATTTTTTCATGTTAAAGTTATCAAAGAGACAAATATGCCAAATAAACATATTTTGCGCCTTGTTTATGTGTAACAATCGGAATACTGAAAATTTAGATTGTGGTGGCTATAAATTTATACCTTATAGAAGCGTTTCAGAATCTGAAGAAAATAGATGACAGTGCTACGGTAACTGTTAAACTGTTTACAATAGGCAACGAAACTTATTTTTGTGTTTCGAAAGTCAAGTTGACGAAACACCAGTTCCAGAATACTCAATTCTATTAAACTTGTTTCGTGATCTTTATGTACAAATTATATGACAGCTTGGGTAATGTGACGTGAAATAGCTATGCAGCAGCTATTCTACTGTTCTATCACGCACCTTCAAAGATAATCAGAAGGTACCTTGGCTGATGTTGCAAAAAATGTTCTATAAGTATGATACCACTAAACATGATTATTCTGTCAGCAATAAAAAGATTTCATAATAATTTCAGCATATGTGGTGAATAGAAACAAACTAATATTTTCCTTTTATTGTCCACATGTCATGAATAATATGAACTAGATGACGGTACATCAAGTTTTCTTCCACATTTCCAAATTCATCACTTTATTTTTACATGTAACATCTACAACAAGAACGCAACTCCTTCGAGTGTTGTTATGATTGTCTGTAATCAGTTGTTTGTTATTGTAACATGAAAATTTTAATATGTTGGCTTGTGTACAAATATTTTTGCTTGTGTAGCCTTAATTGAACCAAACACTTCATTTAAGAAACCTGATTGCTTACAATGTTTAGAGAGTTGAATGACATGCCAAAGGGAACTTGTTTCCCGTTGGATAATCAAAAGCATTTGATGAAGACATAAGGGCATTTTCAATGTGTTCCGTACACCATTTTATAAATTTTTAATTCAGTAAACATTGTATTTTCCTCAGCTTAAATACTCAGTCGTAACCCTTATTTACTCTTTCTGAAAGAACTGCCATTTTAGTTCGGTTTTCTTGGTAGATAAAAATTAGATTGCTTTAGAAGTCCTGCAGAGCCTGGATTTTTTTCCATAGATGGTCGGTATTTCTAACATTGGATTGCATTTGACATCGTCAACTTTTTATGGGCAGATTCTAAAGCCCCTCTTCCATGTCCCATTTGTATTGCGTTGGACGAAAATGTTTGTAACATATCTTTGCATTTTCAACATTGATCTAGTCTTTCCGTTTACAATTAGATAGCTTTTCTCATCGGTTTTCAAAAAATGTTTGTGAGCTTATGGGATTTAACTACGGGGTCATCAGTCCCTAAAATTACAAACTACTTATGAACTAACTAATACTAAGAACGGCACAAATATCCATGCCCGAGGATCGATTCGAACCCCCGACCGTTGTGGCCATGCAGATCGTGACTGGGCTCTGAGAGCATCTCTGACGATTTCTCGGTCCTCGCTTTTCAGTCGTCTCTCTAGATAACCAATTCCTTCTTGATGGCGTTGTCAGCCATGAATCATCCATTCCCGCAAATGTCGTCGAATAGAGACATTACTTCTAATCAAATACCGAGTGACTCGTCGATTACCGGCTCCTCAGAGCCCAACTACACATCCTCTCTCAAAAGTTGACATTTATGAATATCTTGGTTGGTTGGTCGTCTGGGATAGGGAGACCAAACTGCCAAGGTTATCGGTTCTCCGGTAGGAAGGGGAAGGAGTGAGGATAGGAAAGGAGGGGAAGGGAAAGCAAATGCAGTCCAGGGAGGAAAGAAGCAAGAAAAACTGCATTAGCTTGGAGCCCCGTGCTCGCAAAGCACGGGGGGGGGGGGGATGTGTGGATATTCCAATAGTTAATGTACATGCATATGTACACAGAACTGTTAATATGAATCAGCATCAGTTCTGTAATTTGTTGGTGACATACGATAATTTATGTTGGTCCGCGATTCAACCCCGCATTTCCCGAACTTCTAGAGCGGTAGCGTCAACCATTACATTATCCGTGCACGTCTCACGGATCGATTTAAACTTCCGTATGCCACACATTGTCTACCGCCTATGAGTGGTAGCCCACTTCATTATGTAAATCCCAAACAGGTAGAGACGTTATCACCAATGTCGCATGTCTTGTTTTACCTTTAAAAACGAAGGGCAGTGTCCGCGTTTCACAAACGCAAATGTCCTTCAGACGTGCATGCGTCTTTGCATTGTCTGTTCCCTCAGATACGCTTTGGAGTGGTAGGTAACCAGAGTGTTGACACTTATAACCAGCAAGTGTACACTGAATTTGTAGACTGAAACTTACTCTGCAGCGGAGTGCGAGCTAACATGGAACTTCCTGGCAGATTAAAATTGTGTGCCGGAACCGGGATTCGAACCTTGGACCTTTGTCTTTCGCTTTCTAGTAGATCTATGCTTCGCGGTCGTTGATTCAGTTCGTTCTTAGTTGTTTGACGTGTTCTTGGCTCAGCTGTTTTATTACAGAGGGCATCGAGCCCCCAAACCGGACGCGCTGAGCCATGGCACCCGGCATCCGACTGAGCTATCCCGGCACGCTTCACGGTCCGTCCTAACAACTTCAACGCTGCCAGTACCTCGCCTCCTACTTTCCAAACTTCACAGAAGTTCTCCTGCTAACCATGCAGAACTAGCACTCCTGGAAGAAAGGATATGGTGGAGACATGGCTTAGCCACAGCCTAAGGGAAGTTTCCAGAATGAAACTTTCACTCTGCAGTCGTAGTTTGCACTTGGAGACATACTTTTATACCACAAAGACTTTTGGAGACATCGTAGCCTTAACAATACTGTATAACGTTTTAAATCCATAACGCATTGATTCACAAAAAAATCAGAGGAACACCATTACATATTGTTTTCTTTTCTCTTTTTCAAATCGGATTGGAAGTTGAACAGCGAACCGAACGCCTTCTCTCACTATTATTGGCAAACATCACGATTTCTCGTGTGAAATTTTATGACGGATAAAGACCTTAAAAATAAACTGGAAAATATTGTTTCTAGATACTTGTCTATAGAATATATTGTCAAAATTTGAACAAATTTCTATGGTTAGTTTTTTTAACATATTTCCATTTAAAGGTGGAATAATGGCTAAAAGCAGATATACTTAATTTTCCACACTTGTATTTCGATAACAGATGAAACTATTTAAAAAAATTAAAACAGTGGTTTGAGAATATAACATATGGGAAAAATTTGGACAATTAGCAATAATAATAATAATTTAGTGTGGCTGTTGGCCTAGTGAAAGTTCAGTTGGACGTCACTTCGGCGGCTTGCGTGTCCCTAGCCTACCCCAGTTATGCAGTCGGGGAAAGGGGACCTACAGCTTAACGTGAAATCCGAACCACGTGTCGTTTCTGGCGACTCCTCACATCGTGGAGAGATGAAGGATGGGTTAAAGTGCAGACTGAAAAACACCAAGATCCGACAGGTTTAGAACCAGCGACCCTTTGGTTTCCACTCTAGCACTGCTCCGACTACGATTAGCAATGAATACAAACTGTAAAAGTAGACATCTCCACAGTTTATAAGTTTTGTACATAAAATCATGGTTTTCGTGGTTTCGTCAGTATTTACATGAACGAATGGTTGCTACTACGTACAAAGAAAATGTACTGTTAGTTATGAAGAAGACCACCCTACACCATACCTACTTTGCAAAAACCAACCGATTTTCTGAATTTACATGTAGTGTAAGAAATAAGTAAATTTAAATTTTGCATTCCATTGTACAATAGTCAAGGTACTAATACATCTGATATATATATATATATATATATATATATATATATATATATATATATATATATATATATATATATATATACGATCACTAGCCCAAGGGCTATCCAAAACAGTGTAGCTTTAAATCTATAATCAAAAGAATCCGAGTTATGGGTCCCTGAAAATATTAATACCGGAAACTGCTGCAGCGGTGTGATAAATACTTCTCAGGTTGTTCCCGGTAAACTACTATTAGGAACAAATTACTTCGTAATATTGCCTCTGTGCCAGCTAGGTATTTTCTGTGACGGTATATTCTGCGACAGTAATTTTTGCGTCCATGAATTTCGCATTTATTCACCTCGAAGGTTATGATTGATGTTGCTGCATGGTCCACGTTAACTCCAAACTGTCGTTTGGATCTAGTTACGCACGTGTTTTGAGATACTACGTCTTTTGGAAAGCGGTGATAAGGTACACAGAAGACTTTTCTCAGCAACATTTTGGCAGGTAGCAACAGCAAAATTACTCCCGCTGTTCAGGGTAATGTTTTGGTGTATTATCATAATTAAATAAAGTATATCCTTGCCTTTCTCCTTGTCTATTAAAAGAAACAAAAACAAAAAAGACATTGATCTTGCCAAAAGCCGAGAAGTGATTCTTCTCGGTGTTGTAGCTCTCAGGGGCACTCTGTGTGAGGTACTTCCGGGCATCTCTGTGAGCCGCAGCGAGTGAGTTGCGCATGCATTTTGGCAGGTAGCAACAGCACAATTACGCCTGCTTTTATTTGCATTGAAGAGCCAAAGAAACTGCAAACACAGAGATATGTGAACACCCTATGGATGGAGCAGCAGTCGGCAACGTCTATATAAGACAACAGAAGGTATGTTCTCTAGGCATTAGATCGGCTACTGGTGCTACAATGCAGGAAATCATGATATCAAGATTTAGAACTTTTCCCATGGACGTAATTCAAGCTCCATTGGCAGCAAATGTATTTAATTCTTTCGTGTCTTGATTAGCAAACACTCCGCTCTATCGGCCAGTAGTTGTACTGGGTGGCTCGAGAGAGTGCTGATATAGCCGATTACTTGCTGAAAACACTTTAAATGGCGCTTTAAGAGGGGAATACTGGAACTTTTTTTTTTTTTTTTTTTTTTTTTTTTTTTTTTTTTTTTTTTTTTTTTTTTTTTAGATTTAATGATACTTGCTTGTGGCGTGAGTCATAGTACGAACGTTTATCATTCAAATTTTTGTAAACCTCTTGGACCAAGCTGCTATGATTATTAGTCTCTAGACTTACAAACTACTTTAACTGTGTTTGGTTGTGTTACCATCTTCCGCAACAGCTATTAAAATTGACTATAAGGGATAATCTGTCTTATGATGACTGCAATTAAAGACATCTATTTTTACACCAGGCGTGTTTCGCTTTTTATTTTGAAAGCATCTTCTGTGGTTTGTAAATGATACAAAGGTTTGTACAGCTTCTTTTGTATACATAGATTAAAAACTGTTTTTAAAAAACTTTGTGAATGTTAGGCCAATGGAGTTTTAAATTGATATTCGGTTTACTCACGGTGTTGCTGTCTCTTCTTTACATCTCACTGTTATTTCTCCGTCTTGTTGGCTGGAGTTCGTTGGTTCCTGATGCGTGTTTTCCGTTTATGTACCCCACTTTTTCCCTGTTTTTGTGGCGTTTCTTCCGTTTCATTTGTTATCACTTCACTTCTGTGAAAAGTGTACCGTTTACATATCACCCATTTTAAGTTGGAATGCCTTTCGTTTTGTTTATCAGTTCACCACAGTGTCGCTATGTTGTTTTATCTATTCATTTGTTTTTCGTGGGTCTGTGAGTGTTTGCCAGATTCAAAATGTGTGTGTGTGTGGGGGGGGGGGGAGGTGAATGAGAGATTGTTAATTTCAGATGTAAAGAACTCACCGTAAGTAGACAGAATATCAATTTAAAAACACATAGGCCTAAAATGCACAAAGTTTCTTAAAAACTGCACAAACCTTTGTATCATTTATAGACCACAGAAGATACTTTTAAAATAAAAAGCGAAACGCGTCTGATGTAAAACAAATGTCTTCAATTGCAGTCAGAATAAGACGGATTATATATCATAGTCAAAACTTAACCTAATTTGCACAAAGGACAACACACACACACACACACACACATATATATATATATATATATATATATGCGCCCGATGGAGGACTCGAACCTCCGGCGGGAACGCCCTCCACCCCCCGGGCCGTAGCATGACGCCTTAGACTTGCGGCCGTTCACCACTTCGCTCACAATCCTTTGATCCTTTCTCGTCGTTCAAGGCCTGGTACATCGCACGTGGTGCCATCTCGTACCCGAAATCGACACGGAAAACTACGAACAATCGATTTTCGGTGGCACACAGCTGCATCGGACCCTTTTTAGTCAACATGAAATATTTTAGCTGTGTATGCACGTCTTCCATACTTTTGTGTGTGACATGTTTTTCTTTATCGGCCACCGATAAGAAAGCGCGATTTCATCGCTGTGCGTCGCGCCACTCGATGGCAGTGCAGAGGCCGTAGAAGAAGGGGCGAAATGCGAGTAACGGGGGAGTGACGACCTTTTCGTCGCGTGACTTTCATAGTGGCATAGAGTTCGAATTGTGATGAAATGTGGTGCCACTGAAATATTATAACTCCATAATAGGCGTGACATGAACATGCAAGATCTGGCCTTTACTTCGCATGTAGAGACATGTTGCTTTTTAAAACGTCGCCGACGCTGAGAACGTTCTCGAGGGCCGCAACGTTTTGACACCCAGCAGAGGAAAAACTGTAGCAACGTTTGATCCGCAATTTAAATTCGTGTCACATTGGCAGATGTAACAGGTGTGCGAAACAGGAATACTTTAATTGTGTTTCGCAATGCAATTACTAAAATCAAGAAAAATCGATGGAAGATTGGTAGCGTCCGATATGGATCGTTCATGCACGTATAATCACTGCTTACTTATCCTGATGGGAAAACTACCGTATTCTACGTTACTTATTACAATCTCCGGTAGCCTTTTCACTTCTCTATTAGAGAGTTATTTCCGAAGATGAAACTGTTTACCATAGTTCCCTCTGCAACTACGGCAGTCGAGACTGAACATCTATCACATGTCTGTCAATGTTCAGTAAGGTGAAATCAGAATTCTAAACTTTCACTTCAGTTTCGCCTTATCATCACACCAAAAAACGTTCATATGTCTGTTAAGCTTATGAAACTTAACTGTGGCGCCATCAGTCCCTAAACTTTCAAACTCCTTACGAACTACCTTATACTAAAGACAACACAAACATCCATGCCCGAGGGAGGATTCGAACCCCCGACGGGGAACGGCCTCGCGCCACTCCGCCGCGGCATCATCACACTAAAGATATACATATGTGTACACCATTTCAATAACAAACTGTTAGTTGACACTTTTGTTGTTGCAGCAGGCTACTTGTGTTTTAGTTGAGTAGAGTAGAAACCTCGTATACTCCTTCTGTGCCTAATACCGCCCATCAGTGTTGCCAAGCTGCTACCAACCCAACTATGACTTTCCGTAGTAGGATTGAGCTTCTGTGGGTATCCACCACGTCCGTCACTAGTTGCGAGCTCCTAAGAGCGATAGCGGAAATCATATGGCATCTAGAGGAAGGAGGTTGTGTCGATCGTTTGTATTGTCTGCGGCGATTTGAGGGAACCAACAGACCACTGTTTATTTATAATGATTACGTTTATCTCGCTAAAAAGTATGTTAATTAAAGATTCCAATCGTATTATTAATAGCGAGAAAATGTGCTTTGAAGCACTGTCATGCGTATGTTCATGTTGATTGAACTGTGTTCCTAACATCGCCCACCAACTGGATCGTAAACTCACCCCTAGGTTATATTGGGAGCATGTATCTTGTTAAGAAAATCCATCTCCCAGTTTTTCCAGTCTAAAATTTTGAAACTTTTTCACTTATGCGGATACAAACTATTCTGCAGATCCTAGCAGTTCACTTTGTAATAGGAATTTTTCTGACTATTTTAGTGCAGAACAATGACTCATGTGCTCTACGTTTTTCAACTGGAATCACAAATTTTGTGTCGCAGCTTTTCGCAATTGGAAAGGAAACATATGTTCTTTACACCTTTATAACTAGTAAATGTGATTTACGTAATTCTGATGTAAATAGTCACATTCAATTGCAGAAATGTGTAACAGTTTACCAATAATTTCTATAGCATTTTATTTTGTCCCACTATTAATTTAAATTCTTTTTCGGAGGAGCTGGTTCAAATCCACTTTCAAAAGCTAAATCAATATGTGCTGTTCCATTTTCAAGCAAGTGCTCCTAATTTAGACTGCTCGGTGATAACAGGAACAGAGATAGGCGGTATAAGAAACTGACTTTCGGAAAACTTCCTTTCAACACTTAACAAATTGTTCTAAATAACTCAAAGTAGCATAACTTTAAAAGCAAACCAAAGGAGAATAGTTTTTAGTAGTATTCATTTAGTTTCAAGATCGATTTCACAAACTAGGACGCTGATAAACAGGGAAATAATTATGGTAGGAGATATTTGGGGACCTTGCTATATCTCCCGGTGACGAGATTAGTCGAATGTGAGGAAGCCCGTCAAATAAATAAACCAACTTTTCTTTGATAAGATTTATTTTTACTTTACTGTTATTTCATTCCCTGCATCTCATATAGGCGTGGCTGGGCTGTCAGCAGTACGATCTCCTGCGCTTCAATATATAAAAACAAAGATGTTAAAAGTTTATATGGCGACATTAAAAACACGAAGTGACTTCAATTCAAGAGACAGACAGATATTGACAGACATGACACATTAAAACGTAAGATGGTCATTGGTGCAACACAGAAAGAATGGAAATAATGAGGATGCTCGCAATAAAAGACACGAAGTCAGACAGATATAAAGAATAAAAAGTCGATTTACATATTCGTTAAAATACTCAAACAGGAGAGACAGTTCAATGCGTTAAAAAGTAAAACTGAATCGTTGAAGTAGACTGGACGTATCAACAAGAAGGGAGAAGATCGTGAAGCGCAGGATTCAGGCAGTATGACGTAATCAGCGAAACTAACTGAGCCATTAGGTGTGGTGGAGTGGACTGCAAGGGAAAGAGGTGGCTGATTAGTTGAGGGGAGTGGGGATCACCTGGAGCTTGTGAGGCATGTGAATGTCAGGGCGGATTTGTTGGTTGGGTAAGGGGAGCTGATACAATTTACATTGGGAGAGGATGTTGAGGGTGTGGAGGTGGAGTGTCGGGGAAATGTTATAGTAGACCCACGTCACAGTATAAGGAGCAGAGAGCAGGATGGAGAATTGCAGGCGATCGCTGTCCCGTTTTCGGATAGTGTAGGATATTCAAGATGGAAGAAAAGCGAGGGGAATTGTATAAGTTGGTAGAGAAGTCAGGTGGGGGTAGGTAAGCGAATCCAGAAAGCTAAACGGAGCGCTCGTGGACTTATAGTGCATGATAGATGGGAGGAGCGAAAAGCCATGCCATGTTACCACAGCAGAGAATGGGGAGAATCAATAATTTATAGGTGGTGAGGTTGGTGTATGTATACCCCATGTTTGCTGGTTTGTAGTTTCAGTTATTTTAGTCTATTGTGCTCTTTGTTGATTAATTAATTAATTTTTCTTAGTCGTTAGTAGATATGGATTCCGTGTTAGTTGGCCAAAAAGTGTTTGAAGTATTTTAGTGTATTAGTGAACTGGATGGGATGGTCATAGATAGTGAGGTAAAAGTTGTCGTGGCGATATCTGAAGGTGGTTTGACCTACTATTATTGCCTCGTTACAACTGATTGAGATGTAGCTGGAAGGATCGTTGGGATGTCTAAAGGATAGGGTAGAGGGCAATGATGTCGATGTCATCAGCATACTGGATGAGATGACTTTGGAATATCGATGGTATAGAGGACATAGAGGAGAGGAGAGAGGACATACCCTTGTGGCACCCATGCAATAAAAGACACGGGAGTGCTGTTGTGGATGGTAACATAGAATGGGCGATTGGGGAAATGAAGGCTACAAAGAGGGCATAATCAATGGGAATGGTGTAGGTTTGTAGCTCAAAGAGAAGACCAGATTGTAATACGCACTCTTAGGCCTTTTCAAGGTCATGGAAGACAAATATGATCGATGCGCAGTTGTGGGAGGGTAGGTGAATGAGGTATAGGAATTGGTCTCTCTCTGTTTCAGTAAATCTCCCTTCGGACAGGTATCCTTCATGTTTCTCTGACCTGGGCATCATCCTTTATTTCGTTGTGTCTTCTTCCTTTCTTCACATATGTTAACCCACCAAACCTACTTTTTCCTCTCCCTTTCTTCTACTTTTCCCTCCATTATCCCCCCCCCCCCAGGGGGCTCACGGTTCTTTCGTATGTGCGTGGCGAGGACAGGGCCCCGAGCAAATGCAGTCTTCCTTCCTTCCTTCTTTACTTCCCAGACTGCGTTTCCTTTCCCCCTCCCCTCCTTTCCATCCTCACTCCTTCTCCCCCCCCCCCCACACCGGGGAACTGATCACCTCAGTAGTTTAGTCCCCCTAGCCCAACCAAACAACCCCACCCAACCCCTCCATTATCCTGTGTAATATACAATGTGTTTTCCTCTTTTGTATCATCATCATAAAGTTCCTTTCCTCTTTTACCCTATTCCTCACCACCTCATTTCCTATTTTGTCAGTCCATTTCACTTTCTCCATTCCTATATGTAGTCACATTTCGAAAGAGGTTCATGAAATGTTTTGTATGGAACGTGTGCCGCGGTGGAGTAGCCGAGCGGTCTAAAGCGTCTCACTGCGGAGCGCGCGGTTGCTCGCCGTGGAGGTTCGCGTTCTCCCTGGGACATGGGTGTGTGTGTTGTCCTTAGGTTAGTTTACCTAGGTTTAAGTAGTTTGTAAGCTACGGACTGATGACCACGCAGTTTGGTCCGATAGATTTACAAACATTTGAACATTTTTTGTATGGAACGTGCTGCCTCATGGTTCTGGAACGTCGACAGTCAGACAAAATGAACAAAAGTATTTAGAGAGCTTTTAACCCTCTCACGCGTCGCGTCCTCAAATGAGGACACTTAAATTTTGTCTCATTTCTGTCATCTTTTACATCTGAGGTGACCGTAAAAGCACAGGTACCTCATATGAGTCCTAATGATGAATGCTAGAATGTCTCCTAGACGGCAGTGTTAGTCTTTGGGATAATAAAGAAACGGAAAGTAGAGATTACAAGAAAGAGTAGAGTCAGGCCTTCAGATGAAAGTACATTGTTGCCTGTACATCAAAAAACAAAAAAGCCTGTAATTCGATACCCAACAACTTACGTTTCAATGGGGTATACCTCTGGCCAGCCAAATCAGATGATCCCAATGCCAAGAGGTGTCATGATAGGGACTGCCAACGGAAAACACGTTACATTTGAGAAAGGTGTAAGCTTGCTGTGTGTCCTGAGTGCCTGAAACAATTTCATTGTACGAAAAATACAAAATTGTACACTCTTCATGTATTCTTTGATATTATTAATACATGTTCCATGTAAAACGTAGCAGTTTTACTACTCACTGTCCTCTTTTGAGGACTCCTCCCTACTGGTCTATGAAACTATTTTTTTTAGATAAATTATGATGAATTCTGTACAAGATAGGTCTTAAGTTACCAAATAATGTATCAGAAATTTTGTTCGTTGTCGGGTTGATAATTCGTGCATGAGAGGGTTAAATATGGCTGTGGAGTTTGTCACCGATGGAGAAAGTGGCACAGGAGCTACACTGGTGAAGAGAAAAAGGCAGGTATCGCTGTAGGTGTTTGTGGTGACGGGGTTCGATTCCCGCTACCTTTTGTGTCGTTCGCCAGACTTATTTGGGAGTACGAAATTTGGATATTTCGATGTAAATGGCGGCTATTCCCGCTATTCAGTGCGTGACACCACAGTATACCCTGGAGGACTTTTAATGAGAAAGGGCACGTATGGATACCGGCGCCCTACTTCCGCCGAAAAAAAAAAAAAGTTCTGCAGCCGGCGAAATCGCGATACAGGAAGTAGTGCGGCGGCGGGCCGTCGGCGGCGCCACCAGCGCGCTGCGTCCGGGCCTCCTCGCGGCGAGGCGCCGTGTTGTGATTGTATAAGGGATGCATGAGGCATCTCCTCTTGTGCAGAATCCAATCGTCGTCTCCAGCAGCCCGGCCAGCCCGCCCCGCCGACACCCCTCGCGCCGCCGCCCCCTGCCACCCCCTCACACACACACACACACACACACACACACACTGCTCGGCGCCTGGACCGTCGCCCGCACCCGGTCCCCGCCGCCCCCTCCGAGAGAGCGGAGGCGTCAACTCCGGCGCTGCTGATCAATATTCGATTTTTGAAATATCAGTTCCTTCGGCCGCCTCCCCCCTTCCTCTCTCCCCCCACCTCCCTGTCCGGGCAGCGCCTTGAGCGCCCCCTCCCCCCTCCCTCCCCTCTGGCTCACACCCCGGTCTTTCTTTCTCGGCCGGCGTTTCCTTTCCTCCCGCCGTCCTAACCTTCGGTCCTTCCTCCTCCCTCGTGAGCGTCGGCTCCTTCCTCCTAGCGCTAACTTGGTCCTGCGGCACCTTCCCCAACCCCTCTCCTCTCCTCCTCCTCCCCACCCCTTCCTCTCTCTCTCTCTCTCTTTCGCTTATAATGAGGACAGAGACAGCGCTGGAACTAAGATTGGATGCTGCCGCCGCCGCCGCCGGACCTGCCCGGCTACGAAATGCAAAAGCCTAATCCATAGCCGCCACCCCCGCCTGTCCTCGCCGCCCCCGCCGCCCACTTTCTCTTTCTCCACTCTTCTCCCGTCTCCGTCTCTCTCTCTCTCTCTCGCTGGCGCTCTCCGTCCGGCGGCTGCGCAAACTCTCTCTTTGTAGAGGCGAGACGAGGCGAGTCTCCTTAAAAATGAAACCGGCTGCAGCGCCGTCCGACGTCCACCGGGCTGCCCAGCGCCTCCGAGAAAGCCTGCACCGCACCGCACACCACAGTGCACAGCGAGCACACAGAGCGAGAAATTTGCCAGGAACAAAAGCGGCCCAGCCAGAGTCCCGCGCGCGCTGGAAAAAAGAAAAGGAGGGAAAAGAAATTGATAAGGCTCTTAAAGCGGACCCTAATATTCTGCTCTCGAAAATAGCCGCGCTCCAACCCCCCTCTACCTTCCATCTACTTTGCCCATTTTTACCGCTGCCTTTTCTTTCCCCTCCCTCCTTTTGTACTTTCTCCTCCTCTGTCGATTATGGGGCACACAGGCGCGCGCGCACTCTAATTTTCGATCCGTAATTGGATGTTTTTGTTTGACTAAAGAGAGGAGGAGAGCAGTAGAGACTACAAAAAAAAGAAAAAAAAGAAAGAGTTAGATAACGTTCCACTGTGAAACTAATACCGATATTAAAAAAAATGAAATAAAAGAGAGAAGGGAACCCCTTTTCTGAATATGCAATTTCATTACGGAAATTCTTTATCCCGGGCATGTTTATCTAGCGGTTTCATCTTCGTATTTAATTTTCCACTCCGATATCGGCTGTAGCGGAACTGGGGGTGCCCGCGATGTGTCTTATATTTTTGGAGCGACTATTGATAAAAGAGAAATGAATAGAGAGATTTAAAAAAAATTAATTATCTGTACTTCAAGGAGGAAGAGAGAGTAACAGGAGTATCTTTGTAAGTCCACTGTCAGCATCGATCCACACTTAATTTACCATCCTATACCAAACTGCACATAGCCTACTGCTGGAACTTTCACAAAGACCAATAATGTTTCCAGGATCTCGCCACGAAGCAGGGCTCTTGGACGACATTGCCCGCCGCGGTGTCCGAGGGGACTGCGGCGCACCAGTCACGGTCTACACGGCCACTACGGTCAGGGATTCGAATCCGCCCTCGGGCATGGATATTTGTGCCGTCCTTAGTGTTAGCTAGTTCATAAGTAGTTTGTAAGTTTAGGGACTGATGACCCCGCAGTTAAGTCCCATAAGCTTTACAACAATTTTTTTTCTTTTACATCTAGTAAAATAATTTGGCAGTTCTTCTTAAATTTTTTCCAATCCAATTCGGTCGTCTCATTCCACAATCAGTTAACCCTTTCAGTCCCACATTATGAATTCAGCTCTAGTAAAATTAAAATTCAATGTTTCTGTATTAAAACAGTGCACTAAACATCAAAACTAGTGTCTTAAAATTTTTGGTCGAACAATTAATTTTTCTGTCATGTATTTCATGCACAACACAGACGTTTGTATCGAGGTATTTTATTACTTGAGCGCAAGTTTATTGATATTCAACACTGCTAGATCAATAATGCTAGCATAATCTTCGCCACAACACCAAAGACAATAATAAAACCCACTCACATCACACTCTCAACCACCTACAGACGGTAACGCAACAAAACCTTCAAACTGTACACGTTATTGCCTCAGAAGTGGCTACACGCCGTACAAAGCAGAAACATGCTTCTAGAACGCTAGAAGTATGGTTGTTCATCAACAAAAATGGAACTTTAAGGATTGATGCATAAAGTACGGTATACATCAGCTTTAATACTTTGTTGTCCAGGGACCACTCTACGAATGAAAGGGTTAAGGATATTTTTCAATGATAGTAGTTTCAGATGCAAAGTTGTAATTTATTAACGACGATAACACGTTTCCTCGTTGTGACGCGTCGTCGGATCATGGGAAAATGTAGTGATAATTCAGCTTCATCCTGAATGTTAAATTTCATAATGGAATCTTTATGCTCAGCGACTGTTTTCAAATAATCAGAAGATGACAACAATCAGTTGCACATATTTATTTTAATAGCAAATCTAGATTTCAGGGACTGTGTGACCATTGTCAGTGCTCAAAAAGTGGATTAAACACATAAAAGTATTGAATATTTACGTTGAAGATTAATTTCACTAACCTACAACATGCTTTGAACACCTTTTTTGAGCCTACATCTACCAATAACTAAGGTCCCTGGCGTTTTTAATATTTTGAAGACCGGCTGTCGCAATGTGATTCAATGCCCTTTAATGACAATTGTCGGTTGAAGTTCAAGTCTCACCACATTTTCACAAGTTATGACGATATCTAATGCGGGCGAAATGTGTAATTTTCATCAATAAATTATAATTCCTGCAAAAATAAGGGATGTTGGTAGTTTGAAGCTTTCTACTTTCCTTGTCGTAACCGTCCATAGGTTAAGAAAAGAGTTTGATGAAAACAGTAGTAAAGAAAAAGCAACTGAACTACTACAATCACTGGAGAAGTCAAAGAGAGATAAGTGGATAAATACTGTAGAAAATTTAAATTTCAGTCATTCAAGCAGGAAGGAGGCGGAAATTAGATTCTGCTTCCATACGATTGAAGAAGTCCGCATCTGTCACTATAAACGCAATAGTTAACCACCTTTTTAATACCTCTACAGCAGCAAGGATAAAAAGTTCATCAAGCAAGAAAAATGCAAACTCAGGCAAGCCAAACAGACTACTCAATTGATTGAAACACAGGGTGTTACAGTTACCAGTCACTTAGTTTATTGTATTCACAACGCTTTTCGAGGGTGTAAACCCCCATCATCAGGTGGAATGACATTAAGCAGAGCACATATAGGTTATGTTGACTGTTATGTCATTCCACCCGATGATGAGGTTGTGTATACAATAAACTAAGTGACTGGTAACAGTAACAACCTAATTTCAAACAACAGTCACAGTAAAGCTTTACCAAAATGTTTTCATTTAATGACTACTCAATCTCATGATGTATATTCAAGATCTTTCTCTTTATAAGAAGTTGAAAAAGGTGTACGTTTGCTTCAGAGCGTAAAAGCAGCTGAATTGAATGAGATTTCCCGGAACTACTAAGGAACTGTGGTCCGTCTACAAAGTATTGGTTGACATGGTTTTTCAGTAGTATACTGATTCAAATTTACCCCCAAAGTTATCGACCAATAGCCTTGCTCTCTGTCACGAACAAACTCCTGAAAACATTGATCCTGAATAGAATAGGACCAAAAATCGAAGAGATAATTCCAGTCGAACAAGCTGGATTACGCCCTGGTAGTGATTGCAGCGAACAAGTCCTATAATTGACCACTTTTGTGGAAGCTAGTTTCGAAAAGAAGTTGAACAGCATATCCGTCGTTCTAGATCTCATAGCAGCTTACGACACCGTTTGGAAGGAAAGTCTTTTGTTAAAACTGATCAAGGCTGTTCCCTATACGGAGATATTAACTACGGGTAGAAAATATGCTAAGCAACATACTGTTGCAAGTGTACCATGAAAAGAGCAGAAAGCCGCGGTGGAGTAGCTGAGCGGTCTAAGGCATCTCACTGCGGAGCGCGCGGTTGCTCGCCGTCGGAGGTTCGAGTCCTCCCTGGAGCACGGTTGTGTGTGTTTGTCCTTAGGTTAGTTTTCCTTACTTTAAGTAGTTTGTAAGCTAAGGACTGATGACCACGCAGTTTGGTCCGATAGATTTACAAACATTTGATTTGAAAGAGCAGAAGTCATCTACGTAAAATGAATAATTGTCCTCCACAAGGTTCGGTTCTCCCTCCAGTACTTTTTAACTTGTACACTCATAATCTGCCTAGCACATTCTCACGCAGATTCATATACGCAAATGATATAAATTTCTTTGTTCAGTGCACCGACTTAACAGATGAGGACTATGTTCTCAACCGAGACCTCATACTGTTAAATGAATATTTTAAGAAATGGCACTTGAAACTGAAACCTGAAAAAAATGAAATAACTGCATTTCACATCCACAATAGGCCGTAATAACCTTTTACAGCACCTAGCTGACACCAATACGTTGAGAACAACTGCTCCAGCACTTGTATATTCTTCTGCAGAGTGATGTTCTGCAGTATGGCTAAGTAGCAACCACACTCACCATGTGGATGTTAATCTGCGTCTCACTGTACGAATCGTAACTCTAACATTATTTTCTACTCCAGTTCAGTGGCTGCCAGTGTCGGGTAACCTCCTCACATCAGAAGACAAAATCATCCTGTTTATCTGTGTCAAGAATACTGAAGACCTTGGCACTGCCAGTTCATGAGAATGTGAATCAGCTAACATCATCCAGGATGAAGTCCCGCAAACCAACATGTAAATGTTCCGTGGAATTGCTAAGCAACAATTGCAATATCAACGACAAATGGCAGAATGAATGGACAACTTCTACTCCACAGGGCATCCTAAAAGTTGAGGATCCAACAACGAAACTCAATGTATTTAGTATGCCTAGATATACCTGGAGCAGGCTTAGCCTATTAGATGTGGCGTTGGAAGAAATACCCCAATTCCTCAGAAATAGGGCTGAATTGACAATCAATTTTGTGACTGTGCTGACATTCCACACATAATGAAACACGTAGGTGTGGATTATCCTCTTCGTGCTTTCCATGGAAACCTAGAAGAGCCGAACCTCGTTACCCCGTAGCGGTGGAGTGGATCAACGAAGTAGATTTAAAAATCTAAACTTTTAATTCTCATAAGATGTGTATGGTACTGTATTTCGTGTGTTATTTTGTAATTTAATCCAAAATACGCTAAATAAATAAATAAAAACCTTCCACTGACACGAAAGTTCCTCACAGATTAAACACGGGGTGCGCGGCTAAGATTAAAACCTGAGATCTTTGCTTTCCCCTGACAAATCCTCTACAGACCGAGCTATCCAGTCACAATGCACATCCTCCGCTCACAGCCTTACTTCCGCCAGTACAATTCACATACCATTTAAACTTGTTGCCAATATCATTTCCAGTAAGAGGAAGAAAGAAAGGAATCAAGATCAGGATTTAACGACCCGTCGATATCGTGGTCATTAGAGACGGAGCACACGCTCAGATCATTTTTATCGGGGATGGGGAAGGAAATCGGCCGTGCCATTTGAAAGGGAACCATTCCGGGATTAGCCTCAAGTGATTTAGGGAAATCACGAAATACCTAAATCTGGATGGCCGGAGGTGATTTTCAAGGATTTCAGACGCAGAAAAGAGCTAACAACAGATCAGCATCCCGTTGAGAACCCAGTACTAATGAATCAGTACATTCCCACTTTCCCGTAAGCGAAGTGAAGAAGAAACACGACTTTATATCGTGATCGGTACTCTTCTCCGTCAATCAACGGTCGCCATCCCATCAAAGAACTTATAACTGAATTTATATAACTTTCAAGTTAATCATATCACGCAAGACACGCTATTTAATGAGCTCACAAGCCATAGATACTTTATTTGTAAAATTACGTAGTCAGTTCCGCAAGTTCGGCCGCCTTTATCAAATACCTTAAGTCTTAAATCAAGTTATTCACATAAAGATTAACTTTTAATTGAACTTCTTTTATAAAATTGGTTACTACAGTAACACACCAACACTCATTGAACTATTGTAACGGCTATTTCTGAAATTATTATCTCTGCCGGATAATCTTGGATGTTAGATTATTACACGGACAGGAAGCCGTGCACTAAAATAAATAACGCTAAGAAAACCAACATGCATCGTATATCGTTATATATGGTGTCTCGTATAATAAATAAAACAATATCAGTCGAACTCTTCAACTGACATTATGTCGGATTATAAAATGAATCGTAGTAATTATCAATCAACCACCTGACTAAACTCATCCATAAAAATGAATAGAGAGAATAGCTGAGTACTGTCAGATGTTTTTACTTTCTCACTAAAAGGTAGGTAAAAGATATCATTAACATAAATGTGCTGTATAATTCTTGGATATATTGTCTCTTTGAATACAATAAATTTCCTTGAGACGGAAAAATCTTTCGTGCATCAGCACGGCCTTAGAAAGCATCGCTCGTATGAAATCACATGACATCTTGCAATCCACAGACAAAGGACAACAGGCAGACATCATATCTTTTGATTTCCGAAAGATTTTTTACACTGTGTCACACTGCATACTACTAACGAAGAAACGAACATATGGAATACGCCTGCAGATGAATGAATGGCTGAAAGACTTCGAACGTAATAGAACGAAGTATGACGGCGAGTAGGATATTGCCAGGAGTGCGTCAAGAAAGTGTGATGGGATCCTAATCATTTTCTATCTACATGAGCGATCTGACGGACACAGTTCGTGACAATCAAGATATTGTGATGCACGTAATTTCACCATTGAATCTTTACCGGGCCTATTAACATGAATTTTCCCTGTGATATGATCATAAGGAGGATTATCGCTGAATACTAATATTTTCAATACGGGAATAAATTGCATACGCTGTGAACTTGAGATTCTTATTAGTGTGTAAAATACGCAAACTAATGAAAAAAATACAGCTTCTTGACGTCTACGAAAACTGCCATACTTCGACAGGAGACCCTGTAGCTGTGTGGAAATGACCTAGCAGCTGCAGGAGACTTGTCAAGGACTGCGAGACTGATCCCGACAGAGGTTCTAGTTCTCCCTCGGGTATGGATGTGTGTGGTCCTTAGGTTAGTTTAAGTACTTTGTAAGCCTAGGGACTTATGACCACAGTAGTTTGGTCCAATAGATTCACAAATATTTGAATACTTCTTGAGACCCTGTTATCTTCGAGGCAGAAATGTAACTTGGGAGACCCCTCAAATCAGTATTGTTTCCGCATTTGTTGGTTATAGCCGCTTCCACACGCCTTGGGATTCTGTTACGAGTCTCTGGGTGTATTGTTGGTTTACAGCAGTCCATGGCGTTGTTACATATTCTCGAAGTTGAGCTGGTATAGCAGCAAGTTGTGTATCCTGGGCCAATTTTTCCACAATCATCGAGTAGACGTCTCCAATAGGTGAGATACAATAGAACAGTAATTAAATAGGATGGGTGACGAAAAAGTCCTGAGCATTGCGTGCCACGTATGGGGCGCATTAACCTGTTGCGATGTGGCCGCCATGGGAGACAACAGACTGCAACAAACTGGTCGGTGTGTCGTTAATGTGTATAAGGTGGGTGCAGGTATGGAATCCCATACCACCTCAAACAATAATACCAGGGGCACGTATAGTATAGCAATGGATAAGGAAACATTTCAACAGCCTTTCACAACAGTGTAACCACAAGCTAATCCGAGTAGCTTGGTAGTGCTGGCAGAATCGCGATTGGAACGACATAATTTCCAGTCAGTTGTCCAGATTCTGCCTACACCACAATGACTGTTGGTGTAGTGTTTGGAGACACAGTAACAAGAGACTGTTGAACTGCTGCCTTATATTTCGCTATAGCGGTCCTGCACCCCACATTTAGGATGCTATTGGATTTCCCTCCCACAACCCCATGATACTAATTCCTGGTACACGGTATGTTGGAGCCTGTTGTGCTCCAACCTTCGGAGCTTGCCAGCGGCCACAGGTTGATGTCCCACCATACGTGGCATGTAATGTTCCAGACATCCTCATCGCCCATCGTATTCCATTCCTGCCTAGGTCTCCCAGTTACCTTGTTATCTTCCCTGTAGGAAACGTTCGTTCGATTATTGCGGGGAGATGTTCCACCCACAGTTACAAGACCAACGTTGGCAATATGTGGAGGTATAATGGACTACTAAACCCCAGCCAGACATCCATGCTGAGACATGTAGAAGTGGTTGTCACCAGCGGTTATATGCTGGCAACATGCTATACTGATTTAATCATCTTCCTCAATCCCAATGGGCTGTATTTTTCAATTATGTGATTTATCTACAACCTGTCATTTGTCAAACAGAATTTATCTGTTACTGGTATATTTACAGTCGATCTTTATTTTGCATTTTGAATATCCAGCAGTGTACTTGTGAAAAATATGTAAGGTTTATGTCCATTTGAATGTGTGTAACAGTCTTGTATAATGCTTTGAGCTAAAGTGGCCAAGTACATTTCGAGATTATTTAGTAATAACGTTGAACAATGACTTGTATATACATATGTGCACCTAACAATGCTTCGCAATTTCTATACATGGGATTCGATGTACTTCTTACTCCTTCCCCTAATATCCCTGCCCATCATTTCCTCATCTCTATACTTATTTTTTACTTTCTTCCTTCTCCTCTGAGCCATATATCTGTATTAGCTAGCTGAAAACTCTGCTAAGCACGGATATTTATATATTCCAATATTCAGTTAATCCGTGCGCTCTCTCTCTCTCTCTCGCTCTCTCTCTCGCTCTCTCTCTCTCTCTCTCTCAATCTCCTCCTTCTCCCTCTATCGACCTTTTTCTACTACTACTCCTACTCCTCCGCCTCCTCCCCCTGCTCATCTTCCACATTCTACTTCTCCTCCTCGTTCTCCACCTCAATCCACCCATCCGTCCCCATGTCTCTGTCATTAGCTCTCCT
The DNA here is from genome assembly GCA_026315105.1 of Locusta migratoria. Taxonomy (NCBI): domain Eukaryota; kingdom Metazoa; phylum Arthropoda; class Insecta; order Orthoptera; family Acrididae; genus Locusta; species Locusta migratoria. The sequence continues at coordinate 559,662,648 of CM048746.1, forward strand.
CATTCTCTGCCAATGTCTTGCCATTCCATCTCTCTGTTCACTTCCTCCATATATATATATATGCCAAATTTCACGGAGCTCAGCGAAACCATATCAAAGCTGGAGTAGGTACATCGCATTAAATCTTATGTAGACAGTGGTGTTTCTCTATTTTATTTATTTATTGTAGGTCGAATGTGCAAAAATTCATCAAGATCAGAATTAACACTATAGATTGCTATTACAATAAATAGTAAAGTATAAAGTACCGTCCGCCATGCACTGAACGAATTATTATGTAGACATTATCATTCCTCTTGTTTTGAAGGTAGATGTGTGTGTGTGTTTGTGTGTGTGGTGTGTGTATGTGTGTGAGTGTGTGTGTGTGTGTGTGTGTGTGTGTGTGTGTGTGTGTGTGTTGGGGAGGGGCTGGGGTAGGTGGGTAGGTAGGTGTGTATCTGAGTGGTTGTGATTATAGGTGTGGGTGGGTGTGTGGGTGAGTGTGGGAGGCTTACTGCCAGGAAACAACTTCTATGGGAGCACAAAACATCTACGACATATAGTTCAGGACGACACCAGTGATGAAAACAGGCCGCAGTACGTACGTCATGCCACGTGATCAACGAGATCGCTAGCTGACTGGCTGGCCGTGGGGACACAGCCCAGTGTCTCGTAGCGGCCAACCACTCAGCTAGCGATCGTGTTGGCATAGGCCTACCTTGATCGTGTTGGATTAGGCCTATCTTGATCGTGTGACGTGACGGGATTGCTGCGGCCTTTCTCGCTGGCCGCGGTTCAGGAGATATAACGTCAAAAACAATGAAATGCGTGAAATACTGCCATATCATGAGATAACGTTTCGCTTTTCTCCCAAACTATTGGGCAGATTTACCAATGAATTTATCTTCAAATTACATCATAGTATGACACATATTTCATGAAACAAGTGGTCATAAACAGTAAGGTTCATGAAAAACCTTTCCATCAAGCAAGAGCTTTCAATTTATTTTGTCTTTACTACTAAGCCTGAACTATGCCGGCCGCGGTGGCCGAGGGGACTGAGGCGCTCCAGTCACGGTCTGCACGGTTACTAGGGTCGGGGGTTCGAATCCCCCCTCGGGCATGGATATTTGTGCCGTCCTTAGTCTTAGCTAGTTCATAAGTAGTTTGTAAGCTTAGGGACTGATGACCCCGTAGTTAAGTCCCATAATTTCTGCAAACATTTGAACTATGAACTACAGTTATCTTAGTGTCCTTTGAAATAGTCACCTCCAACAACTATGCACCACTGAGCTCTGTGATACATTTCCTGGAACATTACACGAAGTCTTCCTTTAGAATGTGAAACATGTCCACTGAATGTGTGGTCCTGTTCCACTTTGAGTCATTCATGACTCTAAAGTGTTTCTGCAATATTAATATTACCTACTTGTATGTCAATTAATTTATTCTGTTTATTAATTATCAATGCCCCATGTTTATATATGTAGCCACCCGTGTGATTGAACTTGTGTGTTCATGTGAATGTGGAAGGTTGCTTTTAATATTGACTGACTGCTGCGGAATGACTTACAGTCACCACCTCGCGCTTTAGGCCTCATTTACTTTAGTTAAGAACGCATGGCTTCGTTTGTCGTCTGCACAGCCGTCTGCTGGGTGTCCAGAGACAAGCTTACTTCCCAAGATGGTAGGTGGCCATGTTCTGAGTATGGTACCAACCTAATTTTGGACGAAAGAGGTGCAAAGGGTCCTCTCTGGAGCTCTTGAAGCGGGTATTATCTTCCTGAGGTAGCAAGGGTTGGTAGACACTATGCTCTGAATGCGCTCTGGTCGCTTTTAGCGCGCTCTACATCCGGTGTGTGGTGGGGAAGGCTTCTGGCGTCGCCTTAGGTGCCACTCTTGCTCCGGTGGCTGAAGTGAGTGTATCGTGGAATCAAGCTGAGGGGAAGGCATGCTGTTACACCTTTGCTTTCTTTGTGATCAGGCAGTCTTGGTTTTTCAGTGATAGTTTTCTTGAGTAATTCTTTCGCTTCGTAGGTGAAGTTTCTAATTTACAGAATTGGAGTAATTCAGTGTAAATTTAGTATTTGCGTTTTCATTCCAGTGATGATTTTGTGTCCTGTTTTTCTCAAGTTAGAATACACATGTGTGGCCTTCAGCCTTTATGTAAACTTAGTATGTTTGAATTTCCTTGCTGTTTTTTTTTTAACTAACGTATTTACATCGTGTCTGTATCCGCAAGTAAGCTAAATTTTTCTCTGATTTTCTTAATTGATACAGTCTTTCCTATCTTGGTATGACCGACTGCACCATGTGCTATCATAACGGTCATTACTTTGGCCTTGAGCCATGCTTTTACTGATACTAGCTTTCTTCTATATGAATTCTCGCATGTGCTTTACTTGTTTATTCTACATTTATTTCTTTTTGTAAATTCTATTAGCTGTGGTCGCACACCATGTGGTACTTAAGAATAGTATGCCGCTGCCTCCCTGAACAAGAGTTCATTCGGTGCATAGTGTGTTTATAATAGTGCTTGACGACACCCGCCATCTCATCAAAACGCCGCCGACGCTTTGTTTGTCACTGCTATCAAGGGTTGCCACATGAGTAATGTATAGCGAGCATTATGCGCGTGTCTGTGAGTGAATTATTCTGCTTTCCTTTATTCTCTGTGTATTTGCAAATTTCCTCTCACGTTACCTCCATATTCATAAAGGGCTGAACCAATTTTATTACGGGCAGTAACTTTATGTTTTCATTTACTTTTGTACAAGGTGTCCCCACATTTATTTGCTTGTTCATTTTAATGAACAGATAATGATTTAAAGTATCGAACCTCTGTTTTATAATTTCATGCTCTCCGTCCCAAGTTTAATTATCAATTGCTTTTTATATGTATTATTTGTGTTTGTTAAAACGTTGGCTGCTCCCTTAAGGAGTGAGCCGTTAGATAAATTTCCGTTGCACAAGTACTATGGCCACTCGCAAAGTAAATTAGAGCAGCAGTGAGCGTTTTAACTTGCATTTGCAGATCTTAACTGCCCGAGATATTAGAAAATTTAACAAGCTACTTTCAGATGGTGTTCAAAAGCCTCATCACGTTTCGTTGGATGTCAGGAATATCGTCAAATGTCTTTCCTTGCAAAGCGAGTTTGAGTCGATGGAATAACAAGAAATCTGCAGGAATGAGATCCGCCAAGTATGATGGATGTTCAAGTTGACGATAACGCTCGCAAATAATTGCTGTCGAGAAAGAGGGTGGCACAACGTGAACATCCACCATACTAACCGGCTCTCAATCCTCCAGAGTTCCTTGAATTCCCTCGACTGAAATCGCTTTGAAATGAAAGAGATTGGACGATATCCCTGACATGAAACGAAACGTGACGAGGCTTTTTAACACAATCACAAAAAAAGACTTCGTTCAAAGTTTCCAGGACATGTATCGCAGTGCTCAGCAGTGCATAGTTATGGGAGGTGACTATTTCAAAGTCGGTAGTTCACAGTTCATCTACATTAATGTTACAGAACTATTCACCGAACATTATTGTCAGGGGTTATATTTTGCAGAAAAGTATCCACATATATGTAGCATGGAACTTTGAACATAGTATGAGGCACATTTCAAAAGATATGAAATCATAAGCAGAGAGATGCATCAAAAACAGCCTTTTCATGCATGATGTTGCATGTTATTACATCTTTACTGCCAACTCGCTTCAGAACATATACCCCATACTGTTTCCTGATATTGAAGTCGACGTACCTGTAAAATTATACTGTTGTAGTATTATGGAGGAGATCTAACATCATAAGGTTTCTAGCTGCTTGGAAAGGAAAGTGAACTGGGGAGAGAGAATGGCACATAAGGCAATGGAGAAAGAGGGACAAAGTAGATGGACTGACATAAGAAAGGAGTGAATACACACCCGGGCGACAATGTAAACTAATGCTACTTACATAAATAGGCTACAGTTAAACAAAGCGGAAACTATTTGGGATTATCCTTGGTCAACGATAAATTCAGGCAGGGTGCAGGTAAAGGTGCCGTCATCAGAGTAGATCCTGATAGCTCCGGCGTGATGTCATGATTTATGCAAGTTTCATCGAAGATGGTAGAGGACTTCTACACAGCTTGAAAGCATCTAACTGACTGAGTAACGTTGAAATTAGTCGAAACATGGCCTCTTTCGTCTTCGATACAGCTTGCAAATTCATAATGACATCATCGCAATCTACTTTACTGACTTCACATTCACTTGCATTCAAGCCTGTATTTATCATTGATGGGGTATGTCCTAGTGTCGTAAGGGGGCGGCAAGCTGTTAAATCCACATACATAAACTACTTTTGCAAAGGGTATTAAGGAACGAGCATCTCGGTAATGGTGAAGCTTACAGATTGTTCGCGTGCTAATTTCCTCAACATCTGTGGAATATTAAGGAAGGCTACACTACGAATAGGCGGCAAGATGTGGGACGTCTGTGCCGCATAGCAGAACGTGGTGGTCGCAGGAATGCCCGCTCAGGTAACGGCGGACAGGCAGTCATCTGTCGTTGCATAGACTAACAACACAGAGAAGAAGCCCCCCCAAACCACTCTCCTACGCTCTTCTCGAAGTTCCGTAAGATGCTAGCAGATGTCAGGCGGTTCCCTAGATTAGTACCGCCAGACCACACTAGAGGTGCTTCTAATGGTGCCTCTCGCACATCAGAGGGTAGCGTGGAGGGGAGGCTGAGGGGAGAGCTCGTGCCGCCTGCCACAAGGCCACGGATGTGTCCGTTGTGACGGCGTCTGAGGGGAAGTGGTGGTAGGGACAGCCGCTACCTGCCGCCTGCTCTGGCCACTTTAAAAGGGCTGTTCCTGACCTCAGTGCCATCATTGGACATCTTACGTAACCCTCCCCCGCACCGCACCCCTGCGCGTGTGACTGGGCCCTTAAAGACGTTTCCCGTCTGTATATTTTTGTCCGTGGTCGTAAGCTGTAAGCAGAGCGAAGTATCGATGCCGCAGCAAGTGTCACGGAACATAGTATTCGCTGTGGAACATTGAGCTTCGCAGCAGACGACCAGTAAGTCCCTGTTGACCCAGTGGCATCAGAAATCACGATCCTATTGGTACAGGATCAATAAAATTGGATTGTGGATCAATAAGGTCGTTTTGCGTGGTCGGGTGGATCCCCTTTGTTGTTACGAAACGTCAGGTGTTGAGATATGCCCCCATCTAGGTGAAGCCCGCTCGTGACGTACACAGCAGTACGGAGGTTGGAGGTAAAACGCCATGGTGTATTCGCCTGAACTTCAATGGAAACTGTGATAGCAATCGAAGATTCGACACCTGTATACTACATGGACATTCATGATGATGAGGACGCATCTTCACCCTGCGTCGGAGTCGGAGCTGATCTGAAAGTTCCTGGACGATTAATAGTAAACGTGCGATATATGGGATTCATAATCTTTTTTTCCCCAGCCAACACTGAATACCAATATCAGTCTACCACAGTGGTACTAAATAGGAGTCAGAATTTTCATTCTCTAAATTTAAATAGAATCTGCATAAAAATAGAAGCCCACATCGCTAGTTTCAAACTGCATTATTTAGACCGGTTTCGGCAATTCTAAATTGCCATCTTCAAGTCTGTAAGACATATATTACACTAATGTATACAACTGTATACGGCTGTCATACATGAAATAATACCACAATAAACATAATTACTTACATCTTAAACATTAAATATTATATGGTATTATTTCGTCACATTTACGTTCTGTTCTTTTGATATTGGTATATCGAATATTAAACATTTTTTATTCTATTATAAAATATGTTGCACCCATAAAGCAAGCCCATCGCACTGAACGTTTGTTTACAAACAGAGTAAGTCTTGTTACAATGTGGCATCAAACACCTTCTATAACAGAAGCATTATGAAATCGATGTATATTGATATCAGTCTTAAAATACCCTATGTAAAATAATGACTTACTGAGAGTCGACGTAATGTAAAATTACAGGTATCTTGTATTTACGTTGTAATGAATAAAGTGCGCTATTGAATTCTATTTGCTTTTACAAAGCCATGGCTAAAATTAATCATAAAAATACTATTAACATTGTCTCTATATAAAACATAATGCTATTATGGATCACAATTTTTGTTTTCATAATCTTTTGTATAAAATAATAACTGACAATGTTATCAGTGTAAAACCATCCTCCATTTACCTATGCAGTCATTAAGTGAGGTTTACAATAAAATTATGTATTAATATCAGCACGAGGAAGAAACGATTACGTGTATGCCTCTGCGACGAGCCCTATTTTCTCTTGTCTTTGTGCTCATTGAGCGAAACGTTAAGATGGCGGCAGTAGAATCGTTCTACGCTCGGCATACGATTAAGGTCTTCTAAATTTTTTCAACAGTGTTTCTCGAAATGAATGTCATCTACCCTCCAGCGATACCCGTTTGAATTCTCGAAGCATCTCAGTCACATTCGCGCATGGATCGAACCTGCAAGTAACAAACCTAGCTGCCCGTCTCTGTATTGCTTCTACGTCTTCTTTTAAACCGATTTGGTGGGGCACCCAGATACTTGATCAAAACTCAAGACGGCGTTGTCCAAGCGTTTTATACGTGGTCTCCTTTGCAGATGAACAACATCTTCTCAAAATTCTTCCACTGCACCGAAGTCGACGACCCGCCTCCATGATGACTGTCCGTACATGCCCGTTCCATTCCACATCGCGCTGCAACGTTAGGCTATATATTTAATTGACGCCACTATGTCAAGCAAAACACTACTAATGCTATACGTGAACATCGTGGGATTGTTTTCCCTATTCAACCCCATCACATTTTTCAACATTCAGAGCTCTCTTCCATTCCTCATAAAGATTAGAAATTTTGTCTTAGTCGTCTGGCATCCAACTACAGTCATTCAATGTCGACATTTCCCGAACACCACAGCATCATCAAATAACCGCAGATTGTGACTCACAGGTAATGAATGTAGATACTCAAAGGAATTAATAACGGTCCTATTACACTTACCTGAGGCTTTCCTGATGATACCCTTATCTCTGGTGAACATTCTCTGTCGAGAAGAGCGTACTGGGTTCCATTACTTAAGAATTCAGAGAGCAACTCATGTACCTGAAAACAATTACACACACTTATTACTATTTTCTGTACAATGATATAATTTTGTTAGTTCAAATGTTTCAAATGTTTGTATAGCTTACGGGACTTAACTACGGGGTCATCTGTCCCTAAACTTACAGACTACTTATGAACTACCTTATACTAAGGACGGCACAAATATCCATGCCCGAGGGGGCATTCGAACCCCCGACCGTAGTGGCCGTGCAGACCGTGACTGGAGCGCCTCAGTCCCCTCGGCCACCGCGGCCGGCAATTTTGTTAGTACATTCACACATATATACATAGTGTATATAAATATACATGAAAGCTGCGTGGATTCTATACAGGACCGGACAAAGTGTAGAACATGGCCGGTAAACATAAGGTTTATTTCCTTCCATTACAGTGTTTCAGGTATTTGTTGTGGTGTATACAAAACAGTCCACATCACTATGCAGGTTGGTCATGATTTGTTGGAATACATTCCACTGTATTTAATTTAGTGCATATCGTTGATTTTTAAGGAGCACCACCTCAATTTGCTCGTGTTGCTACAGCAGTTTTACATCGGCGATTCCCAAACATATCGATAGTGCATTAGGAAGCGACACGGTGGCCTAATTATTCTCGCAACCTCAATCCATTAGACTTCTATTATGGAGTCATTTGAAGACCATTGTTTATGTCACACCTATTCATAACGTGGAATTACTGCATCAGCGCATAGGGCAAAGGTGTTAGCAGATACGAAGAACGTCTGAAATATGGGGACGAGTGACACGGTCAACGATGCGGCACATAGACGCCTGCATTCCATCTCGTGGTAGCAAATTTGGAGCTCCTTCTGTAGATAAATGTACGTAGTAAATTACGATGTATCCGCACACATGACCAACCTGCATATGCACCTCAAGAAATGCCTTTAACACGGTAACGAAAGCAACTAAGCCATATGTTTTGCTTTTACAAAAATTGTCTAACGAACCCTCGGAGCTTTCCCACAAATTAGATGCATTCTAAATATTTATCTGTATTATGGGAAAATTTGTTACGTATAAACATTAGAAACAAACGTGTAATAAAAACGACGACTCATTAAGTTTTACTGAACGACAATATAAGTAGGTGGTAGTTCATGTCGGGTCTGAGTGTCTATCACGTCATAGCTCCTGAACTAAGGGCCGTACAGTAATTTAAATTTGCACATGTATTGATATTATATGTAAGGTGTGTTACGAGTACAGTTAGTACTGAAAAGGTAATAAATTACAGCGTGGCAGATACCAAAGTCTGACGGCAACGAACAGCGAAAACGTCATAGGCGATAAACTTTATGCCTTGAATCAGTTTGGAATGGTTTCGCTGCCAAGAGATTTTCCCAGACGATTGATAGCATTTTAAACTTTTAAATCCCGTCAATAATTACGTGAAATGCTACCCTTGTAAGTCGTCAGATAGCCTTCTTGCAGCAAAGTTTAAGTCAAACGGACGAACAGACCCCCAAAATTACATTTCATATTGTACGTTACGAAATGAAACCACAAGATATTTCATCATAGTCAAAAATCTGTCTCCGACATTTATTGAAAATTCACCTCTGGCAGGATACAATATACCACTTATAATTTCTAATGTCGTAATCGCAAGTATGTAATACGACAGCAAAGCTTCAATAAGACGTCTGTATATGTGGACAAGATCGTTGTTGGCGATACCTGCTATGATCTCTCTCCCCATTGTGAAAAAGACGATATCGTTTTAGTAATTGGAGGTTGGAGGGGATGTAAAGGGGACTATCAGTCAGGGAGGAAAAATACACTGAAAGAAAGATTTAATTTTCGCCATCCACAATAAACCTTATGATCTATACTACATGCATAATGTGCTCTCTTTGCCGGGTTGGAGTGGACGAGCGCTCTAAGCCGTCTTGCTGCGGAGGTTGGAGTCCTCCCTAGAGCATGAGTGTTTGTGTTGCCGTTAGGTTAGTTTAACTTAGTTTAAGTAGTTTGTAAGTCTAGGGACTGATGACCACAGCTGTTTGATCCAATAGGTCCACAAACATTTCAACATTTTTAGTGCTCTCTTTTAGCCTCTTAATCCACTAAAGTGAGCGGCCATATTCTTCACTATTGATGCAGAAATGAACCATCATTACATCAAGGTTGTCATGTAAACCTCAATTCAGTTTTGAGTGATGGTTTCACATCAGTTTGTTCTCAACATTCAGCGCATACAGCACCTAAAACTGTATGTAAAGAACCCTGTTACAAACTTAGCAAATGAGCTACGAATTCGTTTGGAAGTAATTGCAGAACTATCACTGCATTGACTCAGTTTTAGCCGAACACTGATAATCAGAAACTTTTTCATTCACTCCAGGTACTAGACATCGAATGTTACGTAACAGCGATCGGTGTAAAACTAGATATTAACGATCTTTTCTGTGCCTACAATTGCACGCTCTACCATTTTAAATCGAATAATTTCGTATAAATATGGTATGACGTATTGAAACAGTTGACAATGGTGGCATTTCGTGACACACTAGCGACTTACCTTCTCGTGCTCTCTTTTATTTGTTCCGAGACATTCATAGGACATTTCACATCTCATTTGGTTTATCTTGCAATCTGCTGGAAATTATTCCGTAATGCTGATTTCCATCATTCCGCTTCAAATTTAGCCCACAGCTGCTCCAACGACTACCCTGAACGACCTAGAGCCTTCTGCGTGGCTAGCAGCAGTTAAGACCTCCTTGCTCATATAAATTTGATAGAGCCATATGGGATGGCGCAAGTCCACAACGTCTGCCCTGCATTTCACTTGTTTTCTGTCCCTGAGGCAGTTCACATGTCTCAAAATATAAAGTAATAGCATATCGTCAATTCTGAGTATTCTAAAAACTGTAAATATTTTCCTACTATGTCCACTAGCACCTGGAGACACACAAATTGTTGTAAATATGCTGCCTGTACCGTCAAACATGCTCGAAAGAACAGCAATTACCTCTGTAATCTACGTGTAGAACCGCTTAAATTTTTTTGACCATCGGTGAATATCAGGAAAAACTGCAAATTGGGAGCAGAAACTTTAGAAATACTCTGATTTGTAATAATCTGTTATTGAAATTACATACATGTTGTAAAATGTTAGTATCCTCATAGTAGCCCCCATTGGCTTTAATCACCCCTCTACATACGGGAGACATTATTGCTGTCAGCTTCATCACGGTTTCCTCGAAGATATGGCGTCATTCCTCTTGTAGTCTGGTCCAGAGATGTTTAACGTTGGTAACAGTCCTTCTTTAACTGCTCTTGCCAAGTGATCCCAAAAAAGTTCGGTAGGATTTTAGTCGGGGGACTGGGGCGGCCAGAGTACTTTTTCCAGTTCCTTATTTCTTTCTAATTTTGCCAAATACGGTTTACACAGTTTTGAGATGTGTTTGGGGTGGTAGTCTTGCGTTAGGACGAATCCCTAGCTAATCAAACGTCCTCCACATTGTTTTTCATTATACTGTAGACTGCGATAGTAATCCCCTTCCTTTACTTTTACGTTTATTTGTACAAGTTCACGAGTCTTACCGCCTCCAAAACACCCCCATACCATGAGAGAATCCCTTTCACGTCTTACTGTTGAAGACACAGATTTCTGTAACAGTCATTCACCTGGCAACCGGCGTACAAACTTGCGTCGCTTTGAGCCAAAGGTCTGAAATATAGATTCGTCAGTAAAAAGGACGTTTTGTCAACGAAGTAACTGCCCAAATTTCATATTGTCTTTGCAAGTGTAGCCTCTCCTTCGTATTAATACCCGTCAGTAATGGTTTTAGGCAGCTACTTGCCCATTAATGATCACTGCCTGAAGACGTCTTTTCATAGCACTTACACTCACCGGCTTTTCCGTGTATGGTTCTCTGCTGCTAAAACTGTCGCTGTATTGAAGCGATCATTTTATTTTTTTGTGACTACTACAAATTTGTCTTCTCTTTTTGAAGTGATTTTTTGCCTACCGTTTTGAGGGTGATCCACATTCTGATCAGTATCCGCACGTTATAAATGGATACATCACAGAGAAATATGCTCTTGACGTATAGCAAGACCGGAAGCACGTAAAGATAAAATTGCAGAACGTTTCTTTTTTTCTGTTAGAAGCTCCTTTCTTCGTTCCATTATCGATGTGTACACGAACACTCGCTGATGTTCATTCTTTACTATCACTACATTTCCCTTATCTACCTTAACCGCATTTATAGATTTGTTGACTTCCTACAAACGCCATCTAATGAAGAAAGTAAAACACACATCATGTGTTGCGGCAACACTATTCTACGGGTTAACGACCCTTTATAAAAAAAAATGGAACATCGATATGCAAAAACAATATTACTGTTCTTTTTCGCCGCGGTGGAGTGGATAAGAGCTCTAAAGTGCCTTCCTTCAAAGCACGCGGCTGCTCATCGTCGGAGGTTCGAGTCCTCCTTCGGGCACAGGTCTATGTGTGTGTGTAGTCATTACCATAAGTTAGTTTAAGTTGTTTGTAAGCCTAGGGACTTTATGACTGCAGCAATTAAGTCCCTTAGATTTCCAAACATTTGAATAGTTCTTATTGCTCATGAAATAGGAAATAGACAAGTTGTACGACAATAACACTAGACATTCTCAATTTGTATTTTAAATTGCAGCTTACACCATCACTCCTACGTCCTCTTGCATTGTTGCATGCCTGTATTCGTCGTGACATTGTGTCCACTAAATAATCAAAGGTCTGTTCATTCTGATTACACTCGGTGGGCTGGATGATCAAATTCAAATGTTTGTAAAGTTATGAGACCTAACTGCAGTGGTCATCGGTCCCTAAACTTAGAAACTACCTAAACTAACTTATCCTAAGAACAACACACACACACACACACACACACACACACACATACACACACGTCCGAGGAAATACTCGAAACTCCGACAGCGAACGGTCGCGCTCGCCACAGCAAGGCGCCTTAGTGCACACGGCTATTCCACCGCGACAGGGCGGGTGTCTAAGCCCGTTTTACCGATCGACTTTGTGGTGAAAATTGATTACTCCAACTGCGTGCGCCTTTCGTGCTTGCATGTAAACAGCAGCCAACCCCGTCGCGAGTGCGTCTATGATGTCAATGATCTATAGATTGTGCCGAGTGTGGAGTTAAAATTTCCGAGAGTGCTGCAGAATGCGCATGCGCAGAAGGAAGTGACAGTAGTGGTGCCTGCTAATGTCGGATGTTAACCTTTTCTGGTCGAGCGCATTCATATTACAGAAATGCTTTGTCATCTTCTTTAACTTTTTTTTGTTGTTTGCTTGGTTTTTTATCAAACCGAAAAAGTTGCACCGGAGCCTAAAGTAGTTTTTCTACTATTTTTACCCTATAAAAGAGACGAAAAATCTGCATCAGAAAAATATTTTCGTTTTATGGGGAAAAAGGCTACACAATGTATATATACGAGCTTAAATATATAAACGTATTTTACCAAAAATTATATCAACAGAAGAGTCAGATTTATTAGATGAGAAAATCTGACTGTTAACAAGAAAACAAGATAGGAAAACTAAAATAAGTTGTCGCTTTTTACTGCATTTTCATGTATTTGCCAGTATAAATTTTCTTGAGCAAGTAAGTGTGTAGGTTTTCAAAATTTCGAATGACACTTTTCCTATTATTTAGGTTACTAATTGTGTTCAAAATATGCTACATAACATCTGAGGAGGACATCAACTATGAATTATCATTTCGTCATTAATAAGCTCAATTATCCTTTCCCTGCTCCTACGTAAAAAGTGCCCTCATAACCTCACTCGTTCATTCAGTTGCGAAATTACATAGGAAACAGTTCTACAGTTTTGTTTCTTACGTCTAAACGAAAACGACTACCAGCGACAGGCGAGACGCAGTACACGAATAGCACGACAGGGGGCGCTGCATAGACCCACTCTCCTCGAGTTGTCAACTGAGACAAGAAAGTTCGTCGTGTAAAAGGGACTTAAGACGTCCAGACTAATCAGGGAGCCTCCAGATAGGTTTCCGACGTTTGTCTGGTTGAAGCTAGATGCGACATCCCTTGATGTCGATTCTGATGAACCAACCAAAAAGCTATTGGGCTCATTCGTACCGCGGTGCATGGTGTCTAGGTTTCAACGCAGGACCTCACCACAAACGCCGGGAGTGAAACTGCACGTCAGGCAGCCTATTACATAGGTGATGTATAACATTTTTTTTATCACGTTTTGAAGTGACCTTCGACCAACCTTCATGAGGTCGTTTCTTATTCTGGTCAGAATCCGTATGCTTTTGAGAGAAATAATGGACACCTCACAAGGAAATATGTTCCTGACATGCGCATAATAAGACCGGCTGCCGAACGTTTTTTGTTGAAAGCTTCTTTCTTCGTCCCGTTATTGATGTTTACACAGACCGCTCACTGAAGTTAACTCTTTGCTATCTCGAAAATCACTGCATGTCCCTTCCTTACCTGTAAATATATTAACAGATTTGGTGACGTCCTATGAACACCATCTAGTGTGGAAAGGTTGTATTAAACCACCACAAAGAAAAATCAGCGGCATGCCTGCATGGAGCCTGAACATCATAAAAATGGAAAGTTATTTTTTTTTAAACATTGAACATTTTTCATAAACCTTATATTAAATATGGCACTGGGGAAATAATGAAGCTAATTCGTATTTGAAAGTGATAACTAGCTTTTTTATCTTACTTCCAGGGCGTTCGAAAACTATTGAGCGGCAGGGTATGCCTCAAACAGCCAAATCAGGAGTTCAGTCCGATCACTGGCGAGATTTAAGGTTAAGCTGCGAGCAAGTGGAATAATGGACAGGGGTACTGCAGTCGCAGAAATTGCAACCGTTAAACGAAAATAATCACAAATTTACTTAATTCATTGTCACAGTAAATATTTTTGTCCAAAATTTCACCGATATTTCGAACTGCATAGGTTGACTACAAATGCAGAAACTCATTCAGTTCGTTAGTGTAGAGGAAGAAAACCATATCTAAAATTTATTGTTCAAATGTTTGTATAGCCTATGGGACTTAACTACGGGGTCATTAGTCCCTAAACCTACAAACTACTTATGAACTACTTACGAACTAGGACGGCACAAATATCCATGCCCGAGGGGGGATTCGAACCCCCGACCGTAGTGGCCGTGCAGACCGTGACTGGAGCGCCTTAGTCCCCTCGGCCACCGCGGCCGGCTAACATTTATTGTAGTGACCTAGTGGCGACGGTGCTACTAACCGCTTTTACGAGGCTAACATATCTTCTGTGATCCGAAAATCACGAAATTTATATATATATATTACTTTTATGGTGTTATTGTTTGGATGTTTTCGGGGGACAAAACTACGGAGGTCATCAGTCCCCCATTCCATCATTGGGCGTGAACGCGTAAAAGAGCCGAGAGTTGAGTTACTTTTATGAAAAACACAATTTTGTAGGTGAACTTCAAAAGAAAAACCAGTGTAAATACAAAACGTCATTGAAATCGTTAGAAACGTTTCCGAGACAGCTAAAATACGTAGCCGAGTCGGCTCGATTTTGGTTGACTACTGGTGCCAGCAGCGGTTATGCGCGTATCGATTTCGCTTCGTTACTGCACCGCGGGTTGCGTTGCTAATTTCGTTTGTCTATTGTCTCGCGGCCGGCGCTAGTGCCGCGTTCCGGCGGGCTATATCGAGGACGCCTGCGGAGTCGAGGGAGGAGTTGGTATTATACTGGGTCGAGCTGGCGGTCCTAACCGGAGCTAAACAGCGAGGAGGTCTGCAGCCGCATCGGCGACTCGGAAGGCGAGTGGAGTCACCGCCTGTGAGGACACGTCCGACTGGGCTCAAATACATATAAAAAATACAACAATTGCTCGTTTAAAGATATATCTTTATAGGTATATATCTGTGAATTTTGATGAAACAAATATTATCACTGGGGTGCTTACGAGAAAAATCCTTACTTTCCACAGCCCTCAGCGCCTAATCCTTACCTCATGCATCTTATGGTAACTAAGGAGGCTCTCTGAAACTGAAGGAAGGAAGAAGGGGATTAGGATTTAACGTCCCGTGACAGCGTGTTCATTAGAGACAACCTGCAAAGGAATTTTTTTTTTCAAGCAAGTTGTATCAAGCAACGAATCCTTGCAACAAATTCAGACTTGCAGCTACATAGATTTTAATTGCCAAACAACCCAACAAATCCTACAACCGTTCAAATGCTCAAATGTTTGTAAATCTATCGGACCAAACTGCGTGGTCATCAGTCCGTAGCTTACAAACTACTTAATCTAAGGTAAACTAACCTAAGGACAACACACACACCCATGCCCCAGGGAGGACTCGAACCTCCGACGGCGAGCAACCGTGCGCTCCGCAGCGCGGCACCTATAGCCGTAATGTTACAGAGAGATGGTATGAGTTCAGTTGCCATTAAATCTACTAAAATGGTCTCCTTTGGCTGTACGTACACAACACACGCCGATAATGTAGCTGAGTTGAATAAACGTTCTTGCAGTAATATTACATAGCACTGGCAAGATATTTAAACCATTTAAAAATCTGCAGTGTCTTACCGAAAGATGAAAGGTACCTCGAGAAGCTGTTTCTGTGATGTGTGCGTGGAGTGCAGAGAAGGGGGTAGCAAGAACATGGATCTAAAACTTAGCTGAAGATGTTTGCTGCTTCTTGTTTTATTCCAAGCAACCACCACACAAGATAGTGAATCTCAAATATGCAATCTGATATAACGTTGCTTGTAGACCTATTGGACCAAACTGAATGGTCATCAGTCCCTATACTTACAAACAACTTACACTAAGGAAAACATTTACACCCATGCTCGGGGAAGGATTCGAACCTCCGGTGGGAACAGTTGCCCAGTCCGTAGCATGACGCCTTAAACCACGCGGTTATTTCGCAACTCTGATTTATTATCCTAAAACAAATTTATACGTCATGTTCGATGCCTACTTCAATGTTGGACTGTTATCTGTGTGAACACATACAACAATGTATAATTTGCAAGCAATGTATAGAATAAAAAAAGAAAAAAAAGCAAAGAAAAAGTAGAGCTTATCAATCTATTGACATCGAAGTCATTGCAAACTAAGCATTTGCTTTGCTAGTCCATAATGAAGGAATCAATGAGCCTGCAACATTATTGTTGTTATGGTCTTCACTCCGGAGACTGGTTTGATGCAGCTCTCCGCCCTACTCTATCCTGAGCAAGCCTTGTCATCTCCTCATAAGAACGGCAACCCACATCCACTTGAATCTCCTTACTATACGCGTCTCTTGGTCTCCCTCAGCGATTTTTACCCCACACACTTCCCTCCAATGCTAAATTTACGATTCCTCGATGTCTAAGAATGTGTCCTACCAAGCAATCCCTTCTTTTGGTCAGGGTATGCCAAAAATTCCTTTTCTCGCCAATTCTGTTCAGTACCTCTTCATTAGTTATGCGATCTACCCACCTAATCTTCAGCATTCTTCTGTAGCACCACATTGCAAAAGCCTCTATTCTCTTCCTGTCCGCACCGCTTATCGTCCATATGCAACATTATTATGGAAAAAATTTGGGCCGCGGCGGATAGCCGATCGCTTTGAGTAACTATGCTCCGATGCGCGAGCCCGTTCCGCGTCGGGGGTTCGAATCCTCCGTCGGGCATGGATGTTTGTGTTGCCTTTAGTATAAGTTAGTTTATAAGTAGTTTGTAAGTTTAGGGACTGATGACCCCTTAGGTAAGTCCCATGAGCTTGGTAAACATTTGAATATTTGAAAAAATTTAGCAATCTCCTAAATTAAAGAAAGGGAACACTGGAAACATTTAAACAGGATATAACTCTATTATATGTTTTACCAGACCAGAATGTGTATACCAGGGCCGGCCATGGGCAGACCAAATGGCCCATCGGGCAAGATGGGCGGGCCACCTGACGCTCGGGTACTCTCGGCTCTGCTCGGCACTTTCCGGAAGTACTCGCCAAGGTGTCAGAATTTCATGTAGTAGTGCGATGTGGCTCTGTTTCTTGCGGCTTTTATTCCGATAGTTTACCAAACGCTAACGCTCATTTCTCTAAGCTCTCTGGTATTACAGAAAATGAAAATTTTGTAAAATTTATTTAAGTTTTTGAATAAATATAGAAACAGTTTTTAAATCTTTTCAGCATACTACCAACAAGCACCTCTTTCTGCGACGTTTTCAAGACCATATGCTGCATCAAATGAAAATCCTCCTGTCCATTTGCAGATGGAAGTTATAGATTTACAGTATAATACCTTAAGGGTGCGTTTATGTTGCCACCTCGCACCTCGCTACGCACTGCTCAAACACGCAGCTCTCATCATAACGTGTAGGCTGTCACGGCCGGCGTCTTCAGTAGTTAAAACTTCCGGGCTGAGAGGCCGTGGTCGAACAGTAGAAATTTCTTCCCCTAACGTTTCGTCGCTGGCTGCGGGCAACATCTTCTGAGGTGAGTCGACGACTGGCTGCAGGGCCGTGGAGATTCTGCATATATAGAGGGCATAGAGGGCGCCACCACTCGTCACGTGATGTCAACAGTAAAACTACAGTGGACGTTACAGTGATTAAACGTGCAGATGGGACTCTGGGTCATAAAGTATATAGAAAAGATACGCACACCGATCGGTACCTTCACAAAGATTCGAATCATCATCCCAGGCAGAAGAGAGGTGTTATTAAAACATTAGTGGACAGGGCTAGTAAAAGATATGGCGGTCTGCTTTGTACCAAAGACGTGACAATCGATTACCTTCGATCGAGAGTAATGACTCCAGCCAGAGATAGTTTTACTGTTGACATCTCGTGACGAGTGGTGGCGCCCTCTATGCCCTCTATATATGCAGGATCTCCACGGCCCAGCAGCCAGTCGTCGACTCACCTCAGAAGATGTTGCCCGCAGCCGGCGACGAAACGTTAGAGGAAGAAATTTCTACTGTTCGACCACGGCCTCTCAGCCCGGAAGTTTTAACTACTGACGCAGCTCTCAGTTCGCCTATAATTCCGATGCGTTCTATGACATGACAGTGCCCCCAGGCTGATGCTATTTTATAGAGCCACACACATCGGCATATTTAAATCGCGAACGCGCGCGGGAAATAAGAGAAGAAATCATAAAAATCCAAGTGAAGATTGTAATGTGGGAGATTTGTTTAGTGAAAGAGTAAGTAGTGGGAGAGATGCTGAAGAAAACAGCATTGGTTTGGCTTCTGTATTAGGTGAATCAGGTTTGCTAGCGGAGCATAAGTGTGTGATTGAATGTAAGAGTATGCCAAGGGGATGTGTGAATGATAGCAAAAGTGTCATTGAACTAGATGAGACAAAATCAAATATTAATATGTGTGAAAAAAATGTGGGTATTCCAAAGTTTAAAGCAATCACTAATGACAGTGTAATAAGAGCTGTATCTGGTTTGGTGCAAGTTGATGATGTGTGGTTTGATGATGTAAATGTAAATAAGAATGTACAAGCACCTATAATTAATGAAGACTGGGAACAGGGTGAGAAGAGTAAATTTAAAGGCTGGGTGAAGAAGGTCAATTGGATTAGGAAATGGGCACCAGATGATTGGGCAATTCATAAATATGACTATATAAAAAGATTAGGAGAGCAATATGGGAAAAATGAGACATATTACAATGTTCTTAAAGAAATATTTGGAGGGGATCCAGAATTTGATGAATTGAGGGGACAAAGCATATTCTCATTGGGAAGTAGTAAAATGACTGGTGAACATGACTCTGTAAATGATGGATCTAGTGATGAACAAGAAATAGGGGATGGTATACAAACTTTTGTCATATATAATAGTAAACTGTATGACGGTATGAAAGAGGTGTTTGAAAAAGTATTTGTAGGTGATAACATAGAACCATATAGCCCTAGTAGTGAGGATCAGGTATGCAATATGGTAAAGTACTGCATACATGAAACAGAAGACGACACGTTAGCAGAGACTGAATTAGAGACAAATGTGAATGAATATGTGCAGCCAATCATAAATGTCACTGTTGGAGGGGTATGTGAAAATGGACTGATTGATACTGGGAGCTCTATTAGTGGCATTGCAGAAGACTTTTACAATCAGGTTAGGACCACAGGAACAGTTGAATTTCCAGTCACAGGGGTGAGAATAAAAAATGCAACTGGAACTTACAGCAAGCCAGTGAGTAAGGAGGTTGTATTAGATGTAAATATAGAAGGGAAAATGTTTGGTCATGTTTTTCTGGTAATAAGGAATCTCTGTCTAAATCTTGTGTTAGGCAATGATTTCCTGTGTAAAAATGGGGCTTGCATTGATTGTAAGGATCAGGTGCTGGAACTCCATTCTGGAAGATGCATGAAAATGGTTAAATTTATAAGTGCAATGAGTGATAAAGGTTTAGTGGCACCTCTGCACATAACCAAATGTGCTATGGCTGAGGCGGAGGTCGAGGAAGAGATACGAAGGAAGGTAAACAATACTAAGGGAATTTATGATCATGCAAAGGGGGAGCCGTATTATTTACTGACAGACAATAAGAATGTATTTTCCGAAAAGCCAGGTAAGGTACAAAAATTTAAATATTCAGTAAGGGTAAAACCACATGAGCCTAGTATTGTAAGCAAAGGTATTGGGTAAGGCAGTTTCAA
Source organism: Locusta migratoria (assembly GCA_026315105.1). Classification (NCBI taxonomy): domain Eukaryota; kingdom Metazoa; phylum Arthropoda; class Insecta; order Orthoptera; family Acrididae; genus Locusta; species Locusta migratoria. Next base: position 559,682,467 of record CM048746.1, read on the forward strand.
GTATGATCAGTGTATATAGTAGGGTAAGGATTTGTGTAAATTTATTTTTGTAACTTTATTATATATCTGTGATTAATTTATGTGAAGCAGTAAGGACAGGGTTTAAAATTCAGATGTGGTGAAAATATGTACATAAAGGAGTAGATTATGTTATAAAGTACACATGTGAACTGAAGATTTTGAGTTTTACATGTTGACACTAGACCTATGGATGTCGTTTTTCTAATTAGTCCCAGATTAGGATTAGGCAGTGCAATTAGTTTTAAATATGGTGGGTTGGAATAGGTGATAATAATGTGGAAATGCACAAAGTTAAAAATATATATACATATATTTTTTTGGTGCATTGGGGGTAGAGAAATGTTTATATAGGAATATTGTGTATCCAAAGGATCATGTTGTGTGTAAGTAGGAAATTCTGTGTGTATCATGTCAAAGTCTCGAAATTTGCGGAAGGGATGTAAGATTACAAAAACAAAATAATATCTATATTTTCTGATATGAAAGATAATTAAATGAATTGAATAGTTTGTCAGAAGTACAAAAAGTTTTCTTAAGAGTTCATTTTGTGAGATGGGAATTTGGCTACAGTATTAGATTACAATCTCTAAATCCACATACAAATGACAATAACCATGCCACATCTTGAGTTTATTTTCATTGGAGCGGCCTGAGGGATATAAAATAAAAGAACAATGACTTCGACTTTTCTGTGTAACTGTATGAAGTTCTGTTTTGATTGTGGTAAATCTTGATAGCAGAGGGGTGGGGTGTGAATCTGATGGATGCCTGGTATAATATATATATTTGCCAAAAGAAAAATCATTTGTATTCCTTTTTGTTTTCTCTCTCTCTCCCTTTCATTGCTTTCATGCCAGCTGAGAGGACAAGAGAGCTAAAATCATTGCCAGTAGCCTGAGCTGCACTAGCTTACAAACTGAAAAAGACAGAAGTGTAAGGACCAGTGCCCATATACTGAAGTGCAACACAAGGGATGTTGGAAGTGAAACTTAACAGTGCAACGGGAAGTTTATATTAAAAACGATGGTATTCATTCCATAATGAGACAGACATGGGACATATCCATGAATATTAGTGATTTTTTTATTGTATGTTCTTGTTGATATGTGTCACATATACAAACTTTAAATATGTACAATTTCACAAAATTTAATTTTTGTCTCTAGTTGTAAGATTTTTTTTGTATTGTATTTTCTTATTTTTGTTTGAGGGGTATATTTGTGTTATGTTTTGGTGCTACTTGCGACATCCTACACTGTGTTTGGAAGTCGCAAGTGGGGGTATTATGACATGACAGTGCCCCCAGGCTGATGCCGCGCACTTCTATTTTATAGAGCCACACACATCGGCATATTTAAATCGCGCGTGCGCGCGCGCGCGCGCGCGCGCGCGCGAACGCGCGCGGGAAATACGAGCTTCGGGAAGTTTGTGACGTAGGGGTTTTTCCGCGGGGCTGGAAAACGGAAGCCGAGTCGCGCGGAGGAAGGGGAGTCGCGTGGACTGCCGAGGACGGCGGAGCGTGGTTGCTCGTCGCGGCATTTTCTATAAAAACGTGGGATAGCTTTTCGCGGCTGAAGTACCGTTTTTTCATATGCCTTTTGAGTTAAACGATTCCGGTGTGTGGGCTAAAGTGCGAAGTTGCGTGGGGGCTCGAGTCACAAAAACATTTTTATAACTTTAAACACGTGCAGTGTCATAGAAAAATTAAACTTATTTAAAACAACATCTGTGTGGTGAACATTATTTTTTCGCAACTCGCCCTGTACGCCCATAAATGTGTGTAATTGTTATGTACTTTTGTTTATTAATTGAAAAATGTATTAAGGCGCACGTGGACGGAACAGCACCAAAGCGGGAATCATTTATTGTCATCCCCTAAACGACCACAAAACGTTTTTTCCACTAGAAAGAGTGAAAAGCATGTTCCGCCCCGTCGCAGTTCACGCTGTTGCCTCGCTGCTGGCACATCGCTACTCGCTTGCGGCCGGCGGTAGTTAACCCCGCAGTTATTCACATCGATTGCAGTGCTTTCAAGCAGGAAACATGTTCCCTGCATCGTCTGACAGCAGTAAACATATTCGTTTGCTGCAAAGATGCGGTTATTGGAAAGGAGAAAAGAAGAAGAAGTGAGTTGTGCATCCTATGAATTCAAAACGTCCAAATTATGAATACTTTCACCAGGTCTATCAAAACCTATATATATATATATCCAGAGCGATTCTTCAGGCAGTTTAGAAACTCGCAACAGACTTTTCATTATCTGTTAAATATTATCGGACTAGAAATGAGTAAACGAATGAAAATTCGGACCAACAATGTTCATGCAATTTACGTTAAAGAGCGACTTTGACTATGAGGAAATAAAGATGGTGCAAGTTGGTTGTGAGTTCGCGTATTACCAGAATCAGTACTGTACTCGCTGATTTTTTCAGTGTTATCACTGAATTCCACCGGACTCAAGTTTCGACTAGCTGTCTAGTTTCAAAATAATGTCTTAAAAACAACATATAATCGAAATATCGAAATACGACCGCCACAGTGCTGGATCTGTGTGAACAGCATCACCTGACGTGTATTTAGGACGCTTGTTCAATCTCTCTCTGTGAACTGGTATACAAGAATTTTTCATTTTTTTTCTTAACATCGCATATTGCTGAAATTAGCAGAAAATATCTTTGTACAATTGTTATAGAAAAATCTGTTCTATAAAGTAGTTGAGGCATCTATAAACACAACCAGATTTTTTAATTTTTTTATTTTTATTTTTTAGGGACAATAACTTTGGCATATATCATGGAGGGTATCAGACACGGCACGCTTAGAGTGACCCTGAAGCAGCCAATTACAGTCAAGTTTCAGGACATACGACGATGGTCGCAGCGTGAAACACAAACCAGTTTCATATCATCGCCTGTCGAAGATCGTAGTGAGCAGCATGACGAGCTGCGATGGTGCAGGATGAGGCTGTGGGATTGACTTTCCATCGCCGTGCCACGCCAGCGAGCAGCAAGCAGCGAGGTGGCAGCATAAATGCGCCTAACAGTACGAGGGGATGGAGATAGATCTCTTCAAAACAGAACGATGCAAGACACGATGGATATACTCAATACTGTTCTAGTGTGGGGAGTTCGGTGGCGAGCGGAGGTATTTAAACTCAGAATACTGTTCCAGGAGCACTCTGTGACAATTCTGCACGTAGGGGGTGTCGTATTGTCCTGCTGGAATTGTCCCAGTTCGTCGTAATGCACATTGGATTTAAATGGATGCAGCTGATCACCCACAGTACGTGCGTACGTGTCACCTCTACCAGCCTGAACCGTCCCCTGCTGACTTGCAGGGTCCATGGCTTCATGATGTTGTCTCCATAATCGTACATGCCCATCCGCTCGATGCAATTGGAAACACGACTTGTGAGACCAGTCAACATGCTACCAGTCATCACAGCCCAATGCCGGTGATGGCCGGCCCGGGTAGGTATAAAACTTTGTGTTCTGGCAAAGGTACAAGAGTGGGCCTTCGATTCCGAAAGACCATATCGATGAAGCTTTGTTGAATGTTTCGCACGCTGAGATTTGTTGATGGCCCAGCATTAGCATTAAAATGCTTCAGTCGTTGTTAGTCACGTTCTTGTAGAGTCTTTTTCCGGCCGTACTGACGTCGTACATCTGATGTTTTACCGCATTCCCGATATTCACAGTGCACTCGTGAAGTGGTCGTACGGGAAAATTTCCACCTCATTGCTACCTCAGTGATGATGTACCACATTTCTCGTGCACCGACTGTAACACCGCGTTCAGACTCACTTAAATCGTGATAACCTGCCACTGTAGCAGCAGTAACCCATCTAATTCCTGAGTTAGACATTTGTTGTCTTACATAGGCGTTGCGACTGGAGCACAGTCCTCTGAGTGCATTCATATCTCTTTGATTGCTTTCACATGCCTGAACCAGTTTCTTTGGCTATTCTTTGTGAATTCCCTACCTCCTTTCGGCCATCAGCCATCTTCAGAAGGATAGAAATTATATTGATACAAATTATCTCGACAGTGAACGTCCCGCTGACAGAGCGATCAGTCGAGAGGAAACACAATGTTTATTACTATTATTATACATCGGTTCTGATGTATGATTTGACGCGGCACTGCTGCGACAACCTCATTATTTCAGAACAGCGCTTGCATCCTGCGTCCTCACTTATTTCCTGGGTTTATTTCTGTCTCTGTCTTTTCATACAGTTTTTACCCTCTACAAAACGTTCAAATGTTTGTAAACCTGTTGGCCCACACTACTATGGTCATCAGTCCCTATATTTGAAAACAACTTAAACTAACTTACAGTAAGGACAACACACAGACCCATGCCCAATGGAGGATTCGAACCTCCGGCGGGAGCGGCCACGAAGTCCGTAGCATGAGGTCTCAGACCACGCGGCAACTCCGGCGCGGCTACAACTCCATCCACTACTATGGACATTATTCTCTGCCGGTCCCAGTGGCCGAGCGGTCTGCGGAGCGCCAGTCACAGTCTGCAGGGCCGCTACGGTCGGGGGTTCGAATCCCCCCTCTGGCGTGGGCAGATTATACAAAGAAACTCCTTATTCCTCATCTTATCAACCCACAAAATTTTCAACATTAATCTATTACACCTCACGTCAGATGCTTCGATTCGATGTTCTTTCTGGTTTCCCTCTGCCCATGTATCACTTTCATAGGAAGACGTTCTCCAAACGTATGTTTTCAGACATATCTTCTTTACATTTTGACCCATATTTGATACTAGTACACTCCTATTACACATTAATACCCTCTTAGGCTGTACCATTCTACTTTTTATGTCCTCCCTGTTTCGTTCGTCATAGCTTACGAAGGTAGCATAATTCCTGCATCTACTTCGAGAGCATTAATTTTGATGTTAAGTTTGTCATTACCTCCATTTCTCCTATCTCATCCTTTGTCTGTGATACTTCTTCACTCTGACTGAAGATAACAATATCATCAGCCAATCTTATCATTGATACCTTTTCGCAATGAATTTTGATGCCACTCTCGAACCTTTATTTTTTTTTCCTCTCATGACATCTGCGATGCACTGACTGAACGGTAGGAACGAAAGACTGCATCCATACTAACACCATTCCTCAACCGAGCACTTCGTCCTTGGTCGCTACAAACTCATGTGTTTCTCTTGTAGTGTGTACCACAAGTCTAAGGTATTCTTATCTCCGGTGCAATACAGGTGATAATGATATTTCGTGTGGCATTTTTGGCCTTTAGACCCCAGTTGAGATCGTGTTCGGCCTGTCTGGTGCGAGTCGCCACATGTGACGCAACATGGGCAACTTGCGCGTCGATGATGAGGACGAAACATTACCAAGTCCCCGAGTGGAAAAAATCTTGTATGCCATTACGCATTATTTTATAACAACATTTTCTTCTTTAAAAGCTAACACTGATTGCCGTACGACAAAGGAAATCGGAGTCGATAACGTCGAGTGTCAGCCATGTGGATGGGATGCTATCGTTTTCGCTGCAAGTATTTGTTGTTCACTATGACGTTGCACAATCCCCAAACCTTCATAGGAAGTGCAATTCCAAGTTTTTTTGTATAGTGTCACTGGGAGTTTGTTGGTGAAGTCTGTCTGCATCCTGATTTCCAACAAACTGTCTTGAAAGTAACTTACTGTATCAACGAAGAACTCTCGAAGGTGTGCGGTCGAAATCTCCTCGCTGTGTTCATGTCAGGGTATCGTATGGGATTTTAAAGAGTACCATAGCACCTACCAAATGTCCTAAGGATGACTGTAATCTTGACGTGATCGTGGTTGCTATAGTCGGCGTCACATACGAAGGCGGCCCACTTTCCAGTCGTTCTGCACCCCCCCCCCCCCCACCCCCAAATTAAAATTACCGCACTGGCAGCCAATAATATTCATTCGCTAGTCGCATACCTGTCCGCGAGTGCAGCAATGTTTCTCCCGCAGGCTCCACTGTTGGCGCTCGGTCTTAGCTCCTCCCTCCTATACCTCACCTATCACTCCGCCTCAATGCACGGCAGGGCCTTCTTACATGACGGCAACTATAGGGTCGTAGTGTGCGTAGTGACTTATTTTGGGTGCTAAATAGACGTTGATGCACTGCGCGTACTAGACCATGTTTGTTGCATACAGTGCGCGTACCGTACAATTGGGGGATCCTAAGTAGTAGCCCTGGACAAATATCCGCCACTGTGCATCGTACATTTCCATGAAAACCATTCTATGGGGCAGCCCTTTGCCAACTTACTTTCACTGTTGGAAATAAAAATTGGTACACCGTCTTAACTTTTTATTTCTGGGATGTAAAATACGGAAAATATTACATTTACGTATTGACAGCTGAAGTGGTACTAAAGTATCAGGTGTCGATCCATGGTGACATAACCATATTACTACGTGGTCTAGACTCCATGGGCGGCAATGCAGGCGCTGATTTTGGCATCCATTGGACCACACAATTGGTGAATACTGTCTTGAGAACATTATTCCACGCCTGATATACCTGTTCACCTATTTTTACAAAAGTTGTGGGTTGACGAGTCACTCATGTTACTTCTCGCCATCTTATCCCACACATACTCGACTGGAGATAAGTCTTGCGATCGTGATGGTCAGGTAAGCTGCAGCGTACGTTCACTTTCACGTGTAATGTGTGAGCTAGCATTATCCTGTTGGAACAACACACAACCTTCCCGTTGTAATAATTGTAAAAGGCAGGGTCTTTCGTAGTAATCGATGGTAAGGCATCGACTAAAACAGAAGTGATATCGGGCGTTCCACAGGGTAAGATTATTCAATCAAATGTGAAGGCCGTAAACTCCACAAAATACCTAGGAATTACTATTACTTCAGACTTAAACTGCAAAGCACACGTAGATAATGTCGTGGGAAAGGCGAACCAGAGACTGCGTTTTATAGGCAGAACCCTTAAAACATGCAACAGAACTACAAAAGAAACCGCATACACAAAGCTTGTCCGTCCATTTTTGGAGTATTGCTGCCCAGTGTGGGATCCTTATCAGGTGGGTTTGAAGGAGGACATCGAAAGAGTCCAAAGAAGGGCAGCTCGTTTCGTATTGTCGCGATACTGGGGAGATAGCGTTGCGGACTACGCGCCCTCTCGCGTCAGAGGTTCGAATTCTTCCTCGGGCATGGAGTTTGTGTTGTCTTTAGTATAAGTTAGTTCATAAGTAGTTTGTAAGCTTAGGAACTGAGGACCACGCAGTTGAGACCTTTAAGCTTAACAAACTTTTGAACATTTTGAAAATTTTATTTACCTTCTCAGCGGTCTCGCATGATTATGTTGGCAACATCAACAAAACGGTATAACGCTGTGCCAATATGTTAATATTTTTAGAAATCAACATAGAGTGACTTGAATAGTGTTTCGTACAGGCGATGAAGTAAATAAATAATCCCTTTCCTGTGGTTGACAGGTTCTTGTATATATCCTCGTCACTCCGAAAAAGTAATTGCCCTTGTAAAACGAAGGTTCCATGAAATTGTCACGCAATTGGCTAATGTCAACATCACATGATTGACAACATAATCACGCAAGGCTGCCAGGACAGTACGCAAAATTTAACCGTACGTAACACTTTCGTTTTATAACATGTTTAGACAATTTGTTGTTAAATTCAACTATTGCGGAAGTATTACCTCAGATGCAAATCATGTTCACACCAACTATCACAGCTTACAACGTCACATCGTGTCAGAAGATCGTAGTAGTACCGTGCGGATACTTTTTTGATTTGAGCTGAGGCGTGAATTAAAATGTGTGCTGTGGCCTGGATTCAAACCTGGGACTTTCTGCTAACTATGCAGGTGCTATAACACTACGCCACTATGATTTAATGAATACAGCCACTGCACGGACTGTCTTAAGGCATGTCTCCCTCCAGTTGACGTGTGTGTTGTTAAGGGAGAAGTGCCTTAAGACAGTCCGTGGAGTGGCTGTATTTATTAAATCATGGTGGTGTAGTGTTATAACGCCTGCATAGTTGGCAGAAAGTCCCAGGTTTGAATCCAGGCCATGGCACAATTTTTTATTGAATGCCTCTTCTTCAGATTGATAGCAAGGAGGATAGTTTGAACCTCACCGCAAAGACATATGTCGAGGTGCGACAGACCCATAAAAAAGGGACAATCATATATACGCAAATTAGTTTTCGACCACTAGGCAACATCATAAAAAACGCAAATATTATTAATCATACAATCACACAGGCATAGACACAGACCTCGCGACGCAGCAGCAGGTGATAACTAAAGTCAGTCGCCCAGACCGAACTACCCGACCGATTTCCTTCATTTTTGTTGTAAACGAAAGGTATTCATCCACTGATTTCTCATCAAGTATCAGTATTTACTCTCGCTTTCCTTTTCCTATACTCAAATTCGATTTCCTTCTGTATATTTCTTATGGTGATGTCCTTACTGTAAACTAAAGTCAGTCCGTCGGGCCGTTATATCCGGCCGATTTTCTTGAGTTTTACTTTAAACGAAAGGTTTTCATAAGTATCAGAATTTAGTTGTCATTTTTATTCAAACCCGCTATCATTCTATCCTTGCGGGGAATACTTCAATCGGTTTGTTTTACGATATATTCGGTTCTAATTAAAGTACGCAGTTATTTTTTACCTAACAACAGTCAGAGGATAAAGCTGTTTCATTTGCGCTTTTAAACACTTGCTATGATTGATTTTGAAGAATCCTACGCGTGAATATTCAACTTTACTTCCATTTCTTTCCCAACTTTTTGTCATTCCTCTAACGGTGCGAAGTATTCACACGGGTCCTCTAGTTATTATTATATCTGTTCCAAGGGAATAGACGTTGACGGCGATACGTAGCAGATATAAATATAGCCATGTATAAACGTCGTAAATAGCGAAATTTTTCGATGTCTGCTGCTCCTGTGAGATGGACAAACGATCTGCAGCACATGAAAATTTGTGCCGAACCGGAACTCGAACCCATGTCTCCCACTTTTAACCAACAGTGCACGCTCCCCGGCCAGACCCAAACTTCCATATGTTGCACATGCCTACATCCCTCACATGCTCGCACACGTTATAGTGTGAGACCCGCAAGAAGAAGAGACACAATTCTACCACCGTAAGCCTGTCACGGCGTTGATGTTTATTATTATGTCTGTTCGAAGGGAATATACGCTGGCGGTGATCTGCAGCAGAGATAAATATATTCATCTATAAACTTCTCAAATCGCGAAATTTTCCGACGACTGCTGATCCTGTAAATGTATGAATGACAGGGTATTGCTTCTGACGTTGACTGCCGGCCGCGGTGGCCGAGGGGATTGCGGCGCTCCAGTCACTGTCTGCACGGCCACTACGGTCGGGGGGTTCGAATCCCCCCTCGGGCATGGATATTTGTGCCGTCCTAGTTCCTAAGTAGTTAATAAGTAGTTTGTAAGTTTAGGGACTGATGACCCAGCAGTTAAGTCCCATAAGCTTAACAAACATTTGAACATTTTTTGACGTTGACTAGTCAACGAAAGCTAAGTAGGATGTGTGTGGTTGTTGTTTTTATGTGTCTGTCTCTACTCGATGTACGACTTTACACTGAATTGCAAGCTGTCTTCATTAACTTACAAACTACTTATAAACTACCTAATACTAAATACAATACAAACATCCATGCCCGAGGAAGGATTCGAACCCCCGACGGGGAATAGCCTTGCGCATCGAAGCATAGCGCATCAATGCGCTGGCCACTCCGTCGCGGCGGTTCTATCATCAATAAGGTCATTTACAGAGGCCGGCATTATAATACGCGTTTCGCCTTTTATTTTAGAGGCATCTTCAGTGGGATATTTTCGTTGTCTTTTCAAATATTTTCTTCTGTTTCCTCCATCTGGTCGAGGCCATATGATGCACATTGTGTAACTAACACACTTTGTACACATTTTGGAGGTGTTTAAAGTAAATCACGGCTGCTTAAAACCTCTAAAATGTGTCTGTCTCTACTCGACGTACGACTTTCAAATGTTCAAATGCTTGTACAGCTTATGGGACTTAACAACGGGGTCATCAGTCCCTAAACTTACAAACTACTTATCAACTAGCTTATCCTAAGGACGGTACAAATATCCATGCCCGAGGGGGGATTCGAACCCCCGACCGTAGTGGCCGCGCAGACTGTGACTGGAGCGCCTCAGTCCCCTCGGCCACCGCGGCCGGCTGTACGACTATACACTGAATTGCAAGCTGTCTTCATTATACAGTTGACTCCCAACTTGCACTTTCCAGTTCGTATTATTTTGTCCTCTCCTGTACTCCAAAGATAACGGAAAGATGCTACTGTGCATCAGCCTCACCACGGTGTTCTTCCGTGAAATAGTTCGTTCGACGTAACGACAGTAAGGGAATCTGGGTGAAATCCAAGGCGGAGCCAGCGGTGATCGAATGTTGGAGCTCCTAATCAGTAAGCAGAGGATGAGGTAGTGAAACTGCTGGCGAGCCACGGCATTCCCAAGCCGGGGCTGCGCTTGCTTTTAATAGTTGCGGCGCCTCCGCGGCAGCTGTCCGGAGTGCCTACAGATCCCCCTCATTCAGCCTCCACATCTTGATCGCCGCCTATCTGGCATCGGACTGCTGGCTTTCACACTATCCGACGGATCTTATCTCTGCGGCGGTGCGGCTGGCGCGTTTTCGGGTGGCCACCGGCGTCGGTGTCTCGCCTGGCACAGCCCGTGGGAATGTCCGAGGGGGGTTGCGTCAGCCACGCCAGGGGGGAGGGGGGAGCAGAGGGGAGGAAGACGACGCCGCGTGTGAAAGGGTGTGAGGAGGGAGGGGAGGAGGAGGGGGAGGGGGGTAACAGGGAAGAGAGGCCGAGGGGATGTAGGGGGGGGGGCGGGATGGACACGATACGACAAGAACAGTCCGCCTTAATAACAGCGACACCCTTCGGGGAAATATAATTTAATTTCTTTCCTTCAAACGTGAATTGAATTCTGGCCTGCTTTCTTCCCTTTCTTCGGCGCCCTTTGCGCGCCCGCCTCTCGCGCGTTCCTTTGATCCTCATCATCCCCGTGCCGCCGGTTATTTAGCTTCCACTTACACCGCGTCTTCGCGCCGCCCCTCAGTGGACACTGCCTGCCCCTGCCCCTTCGCGCCCCTCCGTCTTCCCGCTGCCGTCGCGGCCAGGATGAGAAATTTCGCGCCGCGACCCCATCTCGCGGCGGAAGAACCGCGGATCGAACAGCTGAAACTGAATAAAAATTATTGCGAAATTGGAAAAGTGGTGGTTCTATCATCAAAATGTTCAAATGTTCGTTAAGCGTATGGGACTTCAATGCGGGGTCATCAGTCCCTAAACTTACAAACTACTTATAAACTATCTTATACTAAAGACAACACAAACTTCCATGCCCGAAGGGGGATTCGAACCCCCGATGGGGAACGGTCTCGTGCATCGGAGCATAGCACCTCAATGCGCTGGCAACTCCGTCGCGGCGGTTCTATCATCAATAAGGCCATTTACAGAGGCGAGCAATATAAAGTTCGTTCTTGAGCTCTACAATAGCAAGGCGGATCGTCGATAATTTTAAACCTGTATGGAGCTTCTTTGGTCGCACGTTTCCGGTTCCGTTTCGATGCAGAACAGTCCAAATGTTTCTTCAGAGGTTCATGGAGGAGTACAATGGGATCCAATTGCGGCGTAGGAATTCCATTGGTTTCTCCATTCGTCTCGTAGGTTAAGGGCTGCCGGCTGTACTCCTATTGAGCGCACCCACAATGGCATTCGAGACTTCAATCGAGTTCATGGTGCGTTATGAAGTATGCGTCGAAGATATATAGGTGGTGTATGTGTGTGAACTGGGAGCCATAGTAAAGATGTTGATTTTACAGTTCCAGCCCATTGTATAGTTCTAGTGAACATTGACCTCGTTTACACTACTGCTTCTATCCCACACAGGACAGCGACCTTCAGCAACATGGGAAATGAGTCCTCATGTGGAAAATTACTCCTCCCAAACTGCTGAAGGTTATTTGAAGAGATGAGAATTTCACTTACTATGATTCCTTCTAGAAACTGTAGGAGTATTCTGTATGTCATCTTTAAACAATTAGCAGCTTTCAGCGAAAGTTTAATACCCACAGATAGGTAAGTTGTATGGATCATTCCAATATTCAAGAAAGGCAATAAGAGTGACTCGCAAAATTACAGGCGCTTATGATTCACGTCGATTTGCAGCAGGATTTTGGAACATATACGAAGGTTGGAACTTAAATTGTGGCAACTATTTATTCGCAACCAATAAAAAAGCGTTACATGTTTGCACCTGTAACTACCTTTCAAAGTAGTCACCAGCGTTGTGTAGAACCAATTGTCAGCTATGTGGGAGGCGTAGTATACCGTCAGCAGAGACTGTTCTGTTGATGGTGCGAATGGAGCGGTCTACTGCCTGTCGAATCTCTGGAACAGTTCTGAAGCGAATGCCACGAAGTGGTTCCTTCATCTTCGGAATCAAATCAAAGTCACAAGGACTTAAGTCTTGGGAGTATGAACTTCACCGTCCCATCGACCGAACAGAGCATGCGCAGCATGAGCTGTATGCGCCTGCGCATTGTCGTGCAAAGTGATCGGCGGGTTGCGCAGAACGTGTAGTCGTTTCTTTCGCAAAGCTTGAGTCCTAGTAAAATTTTATTTGATTCCGAACATGAAGGAACCACTCCGTAGCATTCACTTCAGACCTGTTCCAGAGATTCGACGGGCAGTAAACCGCTTTATTCGCACCATGAACAGAACAGGCTCTGCTGACGGTATACTATGCCTTCCACATCGCTGGCGACGCAACTATGGTGACTACTTACCCTCATATTTTGTTCGAAAATTACGAGCTACTTCCAATACAACGACCTATTGACCCATGGTCAATGCGGACTTAGAAATTATTCCTCTTTCGAAACACAGCTCGCTCTTTACTTACATCAAGTGATCCGTGCTATTAACAAGGGACCTCAAATCGATTTAATTGTTTCCAGTTTTCTAGAAGGCTTTTGACACTGTAGCTGACAAGCGGGTTCTAACCGAATTACGTGATTATGGAACGAAGTCTCAGCTGTCGATTGCGTTTGTGATTACCGATTACCTGTCACAAAGGACCCAGTACGTAGTAACTGACGGAAAGTCGCCGAGTAAATCAAACTGGCGAAGTGTTATAGTCATCCTACTGTACCCTGTCTTAAAAACAACTAGCTGAAAACCCGGCGTTACCTGTGTATTGATTCCATACTCTCATAGCCGGCCGCGGGGGCCGCGGGGACTGAGGCGCTTCAGTCACGATCTGCACGGCTACTACGGTCGGGGGTTCGAATCCCCCCTCGGGCATGGATATTTGTGCCGTTCTTAGTGTTAGTTAGTTCATAAGTACTTTGTAAGTTTAGGGACTGATAACCCCGTAGTTAAGTCCCATACGCTATACAAACATTTGAACATTTGACAACTGATCATAAACAATGAAAAGTGTGAAGTCATCACTTTCGTGCTAATCCAAGGCCGTAAATTCAATTAAATACCTGGAAACTACAATTACGGATAAATTAAACTGGATAGAACACGAAAAGGTGAACGAAAGGCTACGTTCCATTGGAAGAACACTTAGAAGATGCAACAGTTAACGTAAAGAAACCGCCAACACATCAATTTTCAGTTATATTTTGGAGTAGTGTTGAGCAGTGTGGGATTCCCACCAATTGTGACATTGTGGCTAAAGAAAAAGATCAGAGAAGGTCAGCGTTTTATATTATCGAGTTACCGGGGTCAGGTGGGAGGGAGGGGAGTGTCATAGAAATGATGCACGAGTATGGGTGAAAATCGTTTTAAAAAATGGATTATTCGTTGCGTCACCATCAATTTGCGAAATTTTTGTCACCAACATTCTCCTCCGAACGCAAACACATTTTGTTAGTACCCACCTACATAGGGAGATATGATCATCACAATGAAATAAGAGAAATCAGATCGCAAACGGAAAGATATAGATGTTCGTTTTCCCCGTATGCTTTTACAGAATGGAACGGAAGTTAAATATTATGAAAGCGGTTCAGTAAACCCCGTGAGAGGTACTTAACTATTATTTGCAGAGTAAATACGTAGATACAGATGTACGAGTAAATGCTTCTTGTAATTGTTTGGATTTTCTACCATACCTATGGAGTAAATTGTACGTAATAGAGAAAATTTTGGTTGCTTCTAGGAAGGAAGGAAGCTTTGGATTTGATGACCCGTCGACAGCATAGTCATTGGAGGCGGAGCTCACACTCGGATTTTTGGCTATGGATGGGGAAGGAAATCGGCCGTGCCCTTACAAAGGAACCATCCCGAAATATGTCTGGACTGATGTAGGGAAATGAAGAGGAACCTAAATCTGTATGGCCAGTGGATTTGAATCGAAGTCCTCCGAAATGCGAGTCCAGTGTGTTACCACTGCGCCACCTCGCTCTTCTAGGAACTGTCGCTGTATTCTGCATGTCTCCTCCGAACAATTAAATATTTAAGAAGTTTCTACATTCTCCTGTACACAGTTACTGGCTACATTAAATCTATATCTGCATGTACATATTTAGTCTGTAAATGACATTTGAGTGGCTGGGGGAGGGTTAATCGAACTGATTTCAAGATGATACTTTCTGGCAGATTAAAACTGTGTGCGGAACTGGGACCTTTGCCTTTCGCGGGCAAGCGCTCTATCACTGAGCCATTCAGACACGACTCACGGTGCCACCCCAGAACTTCAATTCTGCTAGTACCTTGCCTCCTACTTTCCAAACTTCACAGAAGTTCACCTACGAAAGTTGCAAGACTAGCACTCCTGGAAGAAAGGATATGGTGGAGACATGGCTTAGCCACAGTCTAAAAGATACTTTCCATGTTTCCACGTGAAAGGCAAAGGTCTCAGGTTCGAGTCCCGGTTCTGTCACACAATTTTAATGTGCCAGAAAGTTTCATATCAGCGCACAATCCGCTGCAGAGTGAAAGTTTCATTCTGGAAACATCCCTTAGGCTGTGGCTAAGCCGCGTCTCCACTATATCCTTTCTTCCAGGTCTGCTAGTTCTTCAATTCTGCCAGTACCTCGCCTCCTACTTTCCAAACTTCACATACGTTCTCCTATGAAACTTGCAAGACTAGCACTCCTGGAAGAAAGGATATGGTGGAGACATGATTTAGCCATAGCATAAGAGATGTTTCCATGTTTCCACGCGAAAGGCAAAGGTCTCAGGTTCGAGTCCCGGTTCCGGCAGTCAACTTTAATCTGCCAGAAAGTTTCATATCAGCGCACACTACGCTACAGAGTGAAAGGTTCATTCTGGAAACATCCCTTATACTGTGGCTAAGCTGTGTCTCCACTATATCCTTTCTTCCAGTACTAGTCCTGCAGGGTTCGCAGAACTTCTGTGAAGTATGGAAAGTAGGAGGCAAGGTACCAGCAGATTGAAGTTCTGGGGTGGCACCGTGAGTCGTGTCGGCATGGCTCAGCGATAGAGCGCTTGCCCGCGAAAGGCAAAGGTCCGAGATTCGAGTCCCGGGTCCGGCACACAGTTTTAATCTGCCAAAAAGTTTCATATCAGCGCACACTCCGCTGCAGAGTGAAAGTTTCATTCTGATTTGATGATATTTCTGTCACTCCGTTATCTAAAAGCGCGAGGCAAAACGGAGCCCCTGAATCTTCCCGTTTTCTATGTGATTTCTATTATTTTATTCTAGTGATAATATCTCCGTATGTTAAGTGGGTTCTAACACTAGCGGAAAGAAACGCAAGTAATACCTTCACTGTTGTTGTTGTAGTCTTCAGTCCGCAGACTGGTTTGATGCAGCTCTCCACGCTACCCTGTCCTGTGCAAGTCTCTTCATTTGACAATACGTTCGGCAACCTACATCCTTTTGAATCTGCTTACTGTATTCGTCCCTCGGCCTCCCTCTACCATTTTTACCCCACACGCTTCCTTCTAATGCTAAGTTGGCGATTCCTTGATGTCTCAGAATATGTCCTACCACTCTATCCCTTCTCTTAGGATATGCCAGAAACTCCTTTTCTCCCCGATTCGGTTAAGCACCTGTTCATTAGTTACGTGATCTACTCATCTAATTTTCATCATTTGTCTGTAGCACCACATTTCAAAAGCTTCTATCGCCTTTTTATCTGAACTCCTTATTGTCCACGTTTCGCTCCCACACAATGCTACACTCCAGACAAATGCTTTCAGAAAGGACTTCCTAACATTTAAATTAATATTGGATGTTAAAAAGTTTCGCTTCTTTAGAAACGCTTTTCTTCTCAAAGCAATTCTTCATTTTATATCTTCTTTATTTCGGCTATCAGAAGTTATCTTGCTACCCAAATAACAAAATTCATCTACTACTTTTATTGTCTCACTAGCTGAAAACCCGGCGTTGCCCGGGTATTTATTTATTTATTCCTGCCTGGAGTTAGTACTTCTCCTACTCTTCTATCTCTGTCCATCTTCTTTTCTTCTAAAAATATGTTATCTTTATCGGAGAACATATAAGAAATAACGCTTTCTTGGATAATGTACAAAATTATAAGCGCATTATTGAAACAAAGAAAGATAGAAGTCAAAACACAAATGACATATAAAATTCGCACGATCTCATATTTATTCATTTATATGTAGTACAGACGTATAATTTTTCAGGTATGTATTCATTTGTATAAGTGCTGGATGTCTATAAAATTCCTTGCGAATACAATTGGTGTGATAGGGCGGTTTTCTATTAACTACAGGTCGCACTGTGCTATAATTTCGGAGGCACATTGAACGATATGTGTGTACATTGCCTATAAAATTTCCTGCGGCTATAAGTTGTAGTTTAGAAATTATAAATTGTAACGTCATACCGAATGCCGTAGTTGTACTCCACGGAAAAGTAGTAAGCGAGAAACTGTTTTTCCTTTCATCATTTTCTATGGTTTCCAGCGAGAAAAAGTTTAATAAAGGTTTGAAATTATGTTTAAAGTTTGTTTCAAGTCGCTAAGTACTCTCATTCTCATAAAGTGCATTTGTAAAGTCTCAGCCGCGGTGGAGTAGCCAAGCGGTCTAAAGCGTCTCGCTGCGGAGCGCTCGGATGCTCGCCGTGGAGGTTCGAGTCCTCCCTGGGGCATGGATGTGTGTGTTTGTACGTAGGTTAGTTTACCTAGGTTTAAGTAGTTTGTAAGCTACGGACTGATGACCACATAGTTTGGTCCGCTAGGTCTACAAACATCTGAACACATCTGTAAAGTCTCATTGCATTGTGGTAGTTTCTTGCAACTCCTATCGTTTATGGAGTTATATGTCTTGAACCATGTGTATTATGTGGTTCGTACTCCTACTGCAGATGTTATCTCACATAAGGAATATGTGTACCAAATTTGGTTGAAATCGGTCCTGTGGTTTAGGAGAAAATGAGCAGCATTGACGCTTATGGCAGCAGTGTTTCGCCCGTCTCATTGTTTATGACGTCATGTCTCGTGAACTACAAATCGTAGGTGATTCTTACACTTACGGCGACCGTCCTCATGGATTGAACCTTACGTGTACAAAATTTAATAAAGATTGGAACAAAACTGTAGATTTGTATGCAACACGTACAAATATACGGACACTATGCTTTATGAGTTGGTTTACGTTCTAGTAGGCGATGCACTTATAATATTGTAAAAAGATATAAAAAAGCCAAGATCGGTGATCATCGATTTTTATTTACGACGACCGGTTTCGCTGAAATATGTCAGCATCATCTGGTCAAATAAAATTTTTTACAAGGCCATAATCTTGTAATGTCAATCAGTCGTTATATAACAATTTACAGTGCATAGGTGCACTATGTCATTATAATAAAACATAATTATCACAGTGAGTGAAAATAGCAAACTCACAACTGATTGACATTACAAGATTATGGCCTTGTAAAATATTTTATTTGACCAGATGATGCTGACATAGTTCAGAGAAACCGGTCGTCATAAATAAAAATTGATGATCAGCGATCTTGGCTTTTTTATATCTTTTTACTGTGCTTTATATATTAGATTGCCTAATCTAATTCCTTCAGCATCGCCTGATTTTCTGACATTGCATTCCATTACCTTCTTGTACTCTTGTTTAGGTTTATCTTATATCTTCCTTTCAAGACACTGTCCTTCACTAAGCGACAGCAATGGTGGCACTACCGATGACTGTGCAGCTGAAGTAGGGTTACCAGATGTCCGTTTTCAGAAAAGAGGACATTTCTAGATTAATAAAAAGAACCTCTCTCTCTCTGTCTCTCTCTCTCTCTCTCTCTCGTACTGAAAACTCAAGTACTAGTGACGTCTCTACTATCTTATCAGCGTTTTGTTTGTAATACATCTTACGCAATTTATTCATCTTCTTACAAATTAAGAAGCATGGAATGCTGAGAGCCGTAGAACGAATTACACGACTACATACCAGTGAAGCCCTAGTATTTAATCACTTCACCACTTGTAATTATCGTCTTATGTGCTTAACATTTTTTCCATATTTATAAGATATCTTGCCGATCACCCCTGTTTTCACCAAAAATTTTTTGCTATGCATCATTTACGGAAACCACAGTACTGTTTACTGTAAACTCTCGTATTCCGCGACAATTAACACGCCATTTACTTCAATTATTCCGAAGTTGGTTGACCTCAGAGCAGCGGCGTCACAGAAACGTGAATTTTTTTTAAGCACATTGTTTCAAGAAAGGTTAAATTCTCTAGAGTTAGTGATTGTGACAGTTCATCTAGTTGTATTTACACACTTTCAAAAAAAGAGGACATTTCTCCATTTTGTTAAAAACCCGGCCGGACCATTTCAAATGTTCAAATGTTTGTTAAGCTTATGGGACTTAACTACGGGGTCATCAGTCCCTAAACTTACAAACTACTTACGAACTAGGACGGCACAAATATCCATGCCCGAGGGGGGATTCGAACCCCCGACCGTAGTGGCCGTGCTGACCGTGACTGGAGCGCCTCAGTCACCTCGGCCACCGCGGCCGGCCGGGACCAATTTTAGGGTCCAAAAAAGAAGACATGTCCGGGAAAAAAAGAGGACGTCTGCTAACCCTAAGCTGAAGCAGAGTTGCTACACAATGAATTCCGTAAATAAGAATTTCGGCTCGCGTTGTTTTTACCAAGGAGGAAGCCAAAAAGCACGGGTGGAGTGTGTGTGTGTGTGTGTGCGTGTGTGCGTGCGTGAGTGTGCGTACGCGCGCGCGCCCGGCAGGCGTTTAGGCCGTGCTTTCCCCGACGCGGCGCGGCGCGGCGGCCGGCGCTTTGTGAATATTAATGCCGCTAGATGGCACCAGTGGACAGCGCGGAGGGCGTGGCCGGCGGCGGGGCGGGGGCGGGCTCAAGATGGCGCGCAGCATCCGCCCCCGGCCCGCGCCGCGCCGCCCCTCCCCCGCCGCGGCGTCGCCCCCACCCCTCGCGACCCCACCCCTCCTCCCTCCCTCGCGCGGCTGGCTGTCTCTGTCGCACAGCGGGCGGCAGTCGCTGTCGCGACGCTGTGCCGGCAGCACCGCCGCCGCGCCGCTCTGACAGCCAGTTTGGTCGGCTGAGTGAAACCCGACTCCGCACTCTGCGGCTCGTCTCCACAATGACACGCCGGCCGCGGCTGTGGCTGCGTCCCGTACACACCGAGGCAACACTGCACTCTCGCTCCGTGGACTGCATATGTTTCATACCATCCAATGTTAATACAGTAGAACATCTCAAACTCGATATAACGTTACCCTTGCTTCGTATGATGCCATAATTGTTAAAAGTAGATTCCGCAATTGTATTTATTGGACAAAGAATTGATGATACCGAATGTTTGAATTTTGAAATAAGTTAGTTAAAGTACAGCACAAAATGAACATTAAAGCAAATAAACCGCGGATTGCATATTAAAGTTGGGCACCATACAAGCAACAGCACATTATAAAACTTACGGAAAGCATCTAGCTGGATCCTGCACTTCGTATTGTAGAAGCTGGAAATGATAAATTTTATGTATTATTTAATAAATGAATGTTCGAGATACTTTCCGTAGGAGATCAATGTTCAGACTGTTGACTTCGCTTTTCATTGTTGTGACCGTGGGTGGAACATAAAGCTACTGGTAATGATAAAAAAAAAAAAAAATTAAAAATGATCGGACTTCGTGAAATTACAAAAGAAATGACTGCAGGTTCTAAAATCAAGCAAAGTATAGTATAAGAATGATTGATTGAAATTTTGCAGACAATGCGAAGCGATTGTAATGGCGTCTGAACATTAAACTATTACGGACGTAGAGGAGCTGAAAACAATAGAAAATAAGTATTTGATGTGGAGGGATTCATTTAAATAAAAGCCAAAGAGAGGGGATGATTTTAAATTTAAGTAATATATTTTTACAACTTGCATGACAATACCTGAATAGATACATGAATGGAATACGTCCGTACAGAACGAACATATACAAGAGAGTGAGTCAAACTACTATCTCGGTTCCGTCTTCTCGCTTGTTTTTAAGTAACAATGACGAACGAAATTAAATTGGTTGTATTACGAGTCAGAAGGAACCGAAGGCGATAAGTATCGCTGATAAAAGATAAACAAAAAATAAATAAAAAATTTCAGTGTATCGTTACATCGACACAATGTGGACTTAAAGTTTGTCGAGTTTTGAGGTTGTCGAGTTTTAGTGAACTTAAATAAAAAATAACTAGGAGTTGAATAAAAACGCTTATTTAGAGTATTAAAATTGTAGGGGAGACCGGGGCACATTTTCCATAGGGGCAGGTTTTCCAACTCCCTTTAGTTTCGAAACAAACCGCTAGATGGTACCACCATTGATACTGTAGGACGTAGCAACAAAGCACGCTTCATTTAGGAAATTTTCAGTGCTGTACCAGCAGTCACAACCTCGGCAGGGCTGTTTTCGTCATTTTGAAAAGATGAGTAAACTTTCAAGTTTGTATTGAAATTTCAAATAAACATACTAGCGTTAAACCTGTTATTTTGACACTGCACGCACTAAAAGTGGGTTTCTTTCTTCACATAACTGTGCATTTGTTTTGTAAATAGCTTACACGGTTACTCATGGACGTAGTGTTATAGTTCCGAATATGGTGACGGGGCACGTTTTCCTTATTGCTTTGAGTCTTAACGCCAAGTCTAAAGCAAATGAAAAGTTGGTACTGTGCACTAATTGCAAGAAATGGGCGCATGGAGACTGTACGAAAGGGAATGTTGCATTTTTTTTTTTTTGTTTGCTTACATTGTCATTCAGACAATGAGTATGAGTTTTGTTAAAAAAATGTCTGTAGTTGTGAAATATTTGAGTGACATATTTTGTAAAACCTTTCAGTAGCATTTATTTTTATTTAATGTGGTTACTTTTACTATCCTTCTTTTGTAATGTATTGTAAATGCATAATAAAAATACATATTCAGTGAATTCAAGATAATTATCTCTGTTTTACCATTTAAAGTATAGTTGGAAAATTTGCCCCTGTACATTTTACGTAAGCTGGAAAACTTGCCCCGCTTACGAGGCAAATTTTCCAACGCAACATGGTCAGACAACATCATTTGTTGCCAAGAAGGATATTTACTATTTTCAAAAATATCTGTACAAGACTGTAGATAAAGGTATAGTAAATATAATGTTCCGCTGTTTACCTCAAAATCAATAAAAATAAAAAGTACAAAAATAAAGATGTAAAATGGTAGAAAACGTGCCCCGGTCTCCCCTACATTTATTTATTTATTATATACAATTATTTATTTATGGAAGTGTGTGGGGTAAAAACCGCAGAGGAAGACCAAGAGATGGATACATTAAGCAGATTCAGACAGATGTAGGTTGCCGTTCTTATGTGGAGATGAAGAGGCTTGCTCAGGATAGGTTATCGTGGAGAGCTGCATTAAACCAGTCTCCGGACTGAAGACCACAACAACAACATCAACATTTATAATTTATAATCAAACTGAAGAGCTTTCTATTGCAGGATGGGTCCAGTTATAGGCGTTCCCTTCTCCCTGTGCACACGGAACCACTGGTAAAGGGTTTCGCCGACTTTTTCGAACTCTGCACTTCTCATTGTTTTTCGTTCCTCGATGGATTCTGTACACTGTCTTTTCAAACACCACGATTCAATTTCATATTTCTTTTTCTTCCAACCGAGCACTGTAGGCCTACCGATGTTCAAGTCCAACGCTATTTTATTTACGCTTTCACCACGCTCAAGTCTTTTTAGGGCACCAAACTTTGCTTCCACTGACACTGACACTTGTTTCCTCTTCTTCTCCGCCATACTGTCGCTCTATATTCCAGCACAAAACTCGTTTAAACAATTGCCAACCACTCCCGAACAAAAGCAGCTGAACACAACTGTGTCTCAACAAACATTAAACTGAACGTCCAGTGACAACAATGTAGCGAGGGTAGTTTATGACCTGCCCGGGAATCCCAGGTCAACGCGCGGCCTCACGATAAGGAAAGTGGTCACAGAAATCCTCGAACTTTTGCAAACAATAGCCCGCCCCAGATGGACAGGTAAAGGGTGCATTGAACGACCTTGGAAAACCCAGTAACCTAGTCTGAGTCTCTAGCACTCTCGGGCGGCCTATGTACTGATGGAAAGCTTTACCTTATGGGTGGTGTAAAAAAAATTATTAATTTACCAGCCCTGTCGAGATTTACGGAATATCGAGTTTTCGGGAATCGAGTTTGAGAGGTTCTACTGTACCATTCTTCGTAGCATAATGACGTTACCTCTTGAGACAAGTCCTATCGAGTCAACCGCCATATGTAGGTTGTACTTTCTAGAGAGGAAATGAGTGAATGGATTGGCTCAAATAATAAGACGGTGATAAGTGTAAATTTGTGCCGGGTCGGGATTCAAACCAGAGTTTTTCGCTTTTGGGCCAGCGGTTACCGTAATCACTTCGCTATCCGAGCACGGTTCCCGTTTCTCCTCAATTCTCACATGGAAATGTTGGTCGTATCGTTCATAGTCCTCTTATGTTCGCCATACCAGGTGAACAAATCAACACTGCACTCTGGCTGCGGGGACTGCATATGTCTCATACTATCCAATGTTAATACCATTCTTCGTAGCATAATAACGTTACCTCTTGAGACAAGTCCTATCGAGTCAACCGCCACATGTTAGGTTGTACCTTCTACAGAGGAAATGAGTGAAAGGATTGGCTCAAATAATAAGACGGTGACAAGTGTAAATTTGTGCCGGGTCGGGATTCGAACCCGAGTTTCTCGCTTTGGGCCAACGGTTACCGTAATCACTTGGCTATCCGAGCACGGTCCCCGTTTGTCCTCAATTCTCACATGGAAATGTTGGTCGTATCGTTCATAGGCCTCTTACGTCCGTTTAAGCAACTGCCAAAAAGCTACTTCCAAGCGCGAGCAAGTAGGCGTTGCTACAGACGCGCAGCTACGATGACGTATTTGGAGCCTGGCACTGCTTAAACGCTTTTCGTCCCAATTCTGGTAGGATTCTCGTGAACAGCGGTGGAACAGCTGAACTGCGACCTCATTAATTTGGTATTATGAAGAACGACAATGGTTTAATTTTAAATTTATTAGTATGACTTAATGAAAACGTATTACAACTTTTCACATAACACATCGAACTTACAAAGGAAAGAAAATGTATATAATGATAAAACACTGAACGATATGTTGGCAGTGTGTTCCAGTAATTTGCCAAGGAATGTCAGTCTGTAAATTTAAAACGTAAAGAATACCAATTAAGACAAAAATCGAAACCTAGAGATTGTACCACACATGTATGAAACATTGTTTTCTGGATGATAGGTGTCTAAAAGAAAACATTTTTTTTCTTATTAAGCTGTCAATATAGGTATTTCTTTCATTTTCAGTTACTGATTAAATCGCCTGCTTATTAATCTTTAAGTAAACATTTACTAATATTCGTATGTGCAGCATTAAGATATCCTGCATTATTTCATAACATAAACAACACATCCGAAGATAAGCCAAGAGTATCAATTTCGTAACCTTACTCAAACCACTATTCACCTTTAAGAGTATATCATCATGCCCAGATTCACGTAGATTAACCCAATATTAAGCTTTTCATCGTGGTTTTCAGAATGCCAATTTCCTTGAAGTTTACCCTCATGTTTAGTTCTTTATAATAGTAGAATATGAAATCTGTTAACACCATAGGTCTATGCATTATAAAATAAAACGCGAGCTCTTTAAAGCAAAGCGAACAGTTTAAGCAAGGCAACAGTCTGGAATATTGTTTCAAATAAATTGACGCCTCTGCGGCAAATAACAGTTTATTCTACTTGATTGATAAAAGTCAAATTTTTTAGCAAACCGACAAAAATTATGATTTTCAAATCCAATAATTCTTGATCTTGTATGAACACTCGATAATGAGTCGTGTGTGCAAATCACTATAATATAATCATATTAAGTTTATTAGCCTTCAGCGATTTTGTGAATAAATTCAACCAACAGTTCCCAGTCACAGAAATCCGTTTTGGTTTCATGTGACGAGACAGTTGTACACGAAGATAAACAAATAAAACTATCACGAAACGTAAACACGTGGAGCACCCTCCCACTACAACCCAGACAGTTCTGCGCATGCGCGTATCTGGCAGCTTGAGCGCACCAGCAATATTTTACCGGCTAGAATATGGTAGCTTGCGGCTACAGCTTAAACAGCAAACAGCTACTCGGCAAGTAGCCAGAAGCGGGAGAAGGCGCTGCTTGAACTTAATTTCAGCTCTGCGCATGCGCAAGTAGCTCGCTGGCAGCTGCTTAAACGAACCTAGCATGTTCGCCATAACGGATGAACAAATGAACCTAACGCCAACATCGTATATATACAGGGTGTCCCAATTAAAACTTTATCCCAAATATCTCCGGAACAACAATAGGCATTGAAAACCGTCTTTCAAGGGCATGAAGGTTCGGCAAGAGCTTATCAAATTAAGTACCACGACACAGTCTAAAAGTTAAACAAACATTAGTTGCAACACAAAATCTTCAAATGTTTGTAAATTTGAGGGACTTAACTAAGGTGGTCATCAGACGCTAGGCTTAAAAAGTAATTAAAATAACTTATGCTAAGGACGACACGGACACTCATGCCCGAGCGAGGACTCGAACCCACGACAGCGAGCAACCGCGAATTCCCCAGCAAGGCGCCTTAGAACGCTCGGTCACTACACCGCTTTCGACATAAACTTATGTTGCTTTTTTAATTGATACCTCATTTTATTTCTTATGCAATCAATAGCATGAAAAATCGAAAAAAGAATGGCGTCGGTTGAATCGCAAAAACTCAGTGGCATCCGAAAAAAATGTGAGTGAAGATGAAGTTTGAAATACTTGAAGAGCGCAGGTAGTTTGTCCCGAGACTCAAGCGAAACTCGAGGTTGACCCGCCAAGTGCGCGCTTCATTTATTTCAAGCGTAAAATTCGCTTCGCAATTTTTCGTGGTGTAATTGACTAACGCAATTATTTTTGCTATTCATTTCATAAGAAATAACAGGTATACATTAAGAAAAGTAAGTTTGTGTTGGAGCTATTATTTGCTTACGTTTTAACCTGCCCATAGGACGTACTTTCATAAGTCCCCGCCGTAATACACGGCCGTGAAAGTCATTTTTCAATATATATTGTCGTTTCAGAGATATTTGCGGTGAAAAGTGGGACACACTATTAAAGTTATTCACTTTTTCCGAAAGCGGTAATCACGCCAATTTTCAAACATGGAAACAGAAAAATTGCAACAACTATCGAGGTATCTTCTTAGTGTTGTAGGCAAAATATTCTCAGGTATTGTTGAAAAGAGAGTGCGAGTATTAATTGAGGACAAGTTAGATGAAAATCAGTGTGGGTTTAGGCCTCTTAGAGGCTGTCAGGACCAGATCTTTAGCCTACGGCAGGTAATGGAATAATGCTATCAGTGGAACAGGGAATTGTATCTATGTTTCATAGATCTAGAAATGGCTTATGACCGTGTTCCTAGGAGGAAGCTACCGTCAGTTCTTCAAGATCATGGTATAGGAGGCAAACTTCTGCAGGCAATTAAAGGGCTCTACGTAGAGGCAGCAGTTAGAGTAGATGGCAAATTAAGCTCATGGTTCAGGGTAGTTTCAGGGGTAAGACAAGGCTGTAACCTGTCACCACTGTTGTTCATACTATTCATGGATCATATGTTGAAAACTATAGACTGGCAGGGCGGGATTAAAATAGGTCAAAAGAAAATAAGCAGTCTCGCATATGCGGATGACTTAGTTGTAATGCCCGATTCGATCGAAAGGTTGCAAACTAATATTTCAGAGCTCGAGCAGAAGTGTAAGGATTATGATAAGAATATCAGCATCTCCAAAACGAAAGTAATGTCTGTGGGAAAGAGATTTAAAGAGATCGAGTGCCAGATAGGAGGAACAAAGTTAGAACAGGTAGACAGTTTCAAGTACTTGGGATGTATTTTCTCACAGGATGGCAACATAGCGAAAGAACTGGAATAGAGGTGCAGCAAAGCTAATGCAGTGAGTGCTCAGCTAAGATCTATTCTCTTCTGCAAGAAGGAAGTAAGTACCAAGACTAAGTTAGCGCTGCACCGTTCTATCTTTCGACAAGGTAGAGGTTACTAATATGAAAGTAGCAAGAATGATTGCAGGTACTAATAGTTGGGAACAATAGCAAGAGGGTGTCCATAATGAGGAAATCAAAGAAAAACTGGGAATTAACACCATAAATGAAGCAGTTAGAGCGAACAGACTGAGATGATGGGGTCATGTTACATGCATGGGAGAAGCAAGGTTACTAAGAGACTCATGAGCTCGGCAGCGGAGGGTAAGAGGAGTCGAGGTAGACCAAGAAGAAAGTACTTAGATTCGGTGCAGAATGATTTGTAAGTAAAAGGCATAACATCAGACAAGGCATCAATGTTAGCATTGAATAGGGGAACATGGAGGAATTTTATTTGAGTTACTTTGCTCCAGACTGAACGCTGAAAGGCATAATCAGTCTCTAATGATGATGATGATGATGATGACGATGATGATGATTCACTTTTTCCGCAAGCTGTCACGTTGTCTTGAAAGTGATTCGTTGGTAGGAATTGACTTTTTTTTTTTTTTTCATTCACTTCATTGACCACCCTTTTTCGTCATTAGACAACCAGTTTCGGACAGTTATGGTCAGCTTCAGAACTGTAGCATAAAACAAACATATATAGCGGTCTCTACTTCTTAAAAGGCTGGGAATATCATACTGAAACTTCTTGCAGTAGTACATACACAAAATTCGGTTAAAATACGGTAGAGCATATCTGTTATTTCTATAACGTGTCTTCCAGAGTTCACGTGTTCGATTTCCCCCCCACCCCCACTCCTTTCACCTCCGGCAATGTAACTGAATGAAAAATACCGAGTAGCATCGTGGTTCGCAATCCACATTAAACTGTAGGTTCAAATGTTCAAATGTTTGTAGAACTTATGGGACTTAACTACGGGGTCATCAGTCCCTAAGCTTACAAACTACTTATGAACTAGCTAAGACTAAGGACGGCACAAATATCCATGCCCGAGGGGGGGATTCGAACCCCCGACCGCAGTGACCGTGCAGACCGTGACTGGAGCGCCTCAGTCCCCTCGGCCACCGCGGCCGGCAAACTGTAGGTCCCCCTATAACTGGCTGGGTAAGTCAGAAGGTCGGAGGAAGACAACGACATACCACCTCCAAACGCCGCGGCGCAATAGCTGAGCCCACCAAGGCTCCTTGCTGCTTTGCGCTGGCCCTTCCCAAATTCAAATGTTCAAATGTCTGTAAATCTATCGGACCAAACTGCGTGGTCATCAGTCCGTAGCTTACAAACTACTTAAACCTAGGTAAACTAACCTACGGACAAAAACACACACCCATGCCCCAGGGAGGACTCGAACCTCCATGGCGAGCAACCGCGCGCTCCACAGCGAGTTGCTTTAGACCGCTCGGCTACTCCACCGCGGCGGCCGTTCCCCGTCGGACGTCGGATGTCACCGAGGAGTAGGAGGGGGGGGGGGAAGCGAGCACGCAAGTGGTGCTATTGGCATGACGGCAGTTGTGCACGATTCTTATCGGAAAAATAACTGGTTTCTTCATTTATTTATTGTAACTAGCTAGACCTTCCCCAAGCATAGCTGTGGCTTAGTCTAATATTAAATGAATGGAAAAGTAAATGAAAGAATTCCTTCAAACACAGACCCAGCGAGAAAAGAGCTCAATCAAATATTTATAATTTTTCGTGTCAGAAGTACCAAGAGAGATACATATTATATAATTGAAAAATGTACATATGTACGAGGCGCGCCCAGAAAGTAAGTTCCGTTTGGTAATAAAATGAAATTGTACACAGATACAGAAGAAATTTTTATTGTACAAAATTCTACAACTCTTAAACTACTTTGCCACATAACTGCCGAAATTTTGCAGGCATTTGTCATAATGGGGCACCAGGTTTTGTATACCTTCTTCATAGAAATCTGCCGCCTGTGCCTTCAACCAGTTGGAAACAGTGAAATTTGGGATTTGGGGGAAGTCGATAGCGAGAGTACTAATTGTAAACCTTCGGTTTTCCTGGATCTTGTCATCAATCGCGTGAACCAGTTCTTCTGTAACCAAAGGTGGGCGCCCACTTTGTTCTTCATCATGCCATCACTACGTCCGCCATTGAACTGTCGGACCCATCTTCTCACCATAGAATCACTTATCGCATTTGGTCCGTAAACATCGCAAATTTGCCAATAAATTTCACTTGGTTTCACTTTCCTCGCATTCAGAAACCGAATCATTGACGTGATTTCACAGGCGGCGGAAGTTTCAATCAACGCCGACATTTTACAAAAGCACAACAAAGCGTACGTAACGACAGCGATCTCCAAATGGCGCACGTTCCTCTCCTTGATACACATCGTCTACAGCGCATGTGCGGAACTGCAATCGCAGCGCTGCAGCGGAGATAAAGTGAAACGGAACCTACTTTCAGGACGCGCCTCGTGTAAGTCAAGCACATACAATAAAATGCATACGTAGTTAAAAGAAAAAGTGTAACATAATCAGTATTTCCATAATATACATTGTTTAAGCCAGTTGTGACCAGTATTTGGCTACATTGACTGCGTTGCTGTGAGTTAGGGCCAGACGAAGCTCGGTACAGGAATCTGGACAGAGACGATACTTCAATAAACGGCTTGTGGTTTGTTCTTCTCCACACGCACACGATGTGTCTGCTCCTCGTGTAATGCCCCATTTAGGTGTCCTTCGATCTTGCGACGCTGATTAATCAAATAATTACCCTGCTTTGTACTATGTAGAATGAAAGGAAAGTTAGAAAAACATATATTCTGAAAAAAAATTATTGTAAGACTATTTAATTCCTCATTGTTTTGTTCGTCATTTTTCTGCATAAAGATCAGATGCTTTACCGACTCTGGCGCACTAGACACGTAATTGCCCTGGAGAACAGCAGTCGTTTTTTTACATTCTGCCGATCTAATCTCCATCCTCTCACTCTGACCACTTCTTCTTTCTTCCTACTCCGTCTCCTCCTCCTCCGTCGCTACCCATCCCTCTCTCATCGTTCTCCTCCTTCCTCTCTCTCTGTTCATTTGCTCTACCCTCGTCGTAGTAATTCCAGATGAAGAAATTAAAAATTATGAACTTAAAAATAAGGAGAGGCACTGAATTGAAATTTGTGCTGTGGCTGGGATTCGAACCCCGGGCCTCTCCCCTTACAAGGCAGGCGCCTTAGACGGCTCAGCTAATACAGCGTTATAGACAAACTGACTACACGGAATGTTTTCAAGCACATCTCCCTCCACATCAAGTACTTTACTTTTGCCTCTATTTTCATGGAGTTCTTTACCAATACAGGAGAGCCTTGGCAAATTGATACGTGTTTCACAGGGAACACTGAGGCGGATTTAAACTATGTGGTGTGGAGAGAGACGTGCTTGAAGACTGTCCGTGTAGTCACTTTGTCTATAACGCTGTGTTAACTGAGCGGTATAAAGCGTCTGCCTAATAAGCAGGAGGTTTAAAAAATGTTAAATATTTGTAAATCTATATGACTTACCTACTCTGGTCATCAGTCCCTAGGCTTACAAACTACTTATACTAACGTATGCAAAGGACAACAAATATACCCATGCCCGAAGGAGGACTCGAACCTCAGACGGCGAGCAGCGGCGCGCTCCGCAGCTAGACACCTTGGAACGCTCGGCTACTCCACCACGGCTAAGCAGAAGGTCATGGGTTCGAATCCCTCTATAGGGGTACAAGGACCCATTATAAAAAATAAGTACGAAATTCTTAAGAAAACTCCTCCGTCAATTGTTGTACCGCGCCGCGATGCTCTCTTAAAAATAAAATAATATATATATATATATAAACCGGCCACAGCACAAATGGCTCTCCTTATATTTAATACCTTTCGTATTACGAGACAATTTGTCTCAAGGAACTCAATTATTGTTGATATTATAAACTTAGTTCAGGTTTCGTGATAGCAGTGGTTGCAAACACTGGTTGCAGATTACGTAGACTCCTACATAACGATATAACGATCATGTATCCCGACTAGAGTGGCATTTTTTTTTTTTTTTCAATAAGATAATGAGCCATGTCACAAGACCAGGAGTGTGGCTGTCGTTCGGGAGCAGTGGCGAATTACAATTCATGTGATGCCCCTTCCAGATCTGAACGCGTTCGAAATACATCTGGGATGTACAACGTAACGTGAGACCCGATCGACCCTCCCCTCCCATTCCAAAGAATGTACGGGAATTATGTGACTTATGTGTGTGCAGCAGTGGTGACAACTTCCTCTAGCGACCTACCAAGGCCTCACTGCTTCCGTGGCAAGTTACGTCGTCGTTGTTCTCCTTTCAAAATTGGACATCCAGGTTATTAGGTAGGCGCTCGTAGTATTCTGTCTGGTCAGGGTATACGCCTTTAGTTGTGCTGTAGAAGCACCATTTTATATTATAATTCCGAACTTTCATTATATCATAGAAAATTCGCTGTTGTAGTCGACAAGTGTTGTGATTTAGACGGTCTTCAAAATTTCTGCGCCGCGCAGGAGTAGCCGTGCGGTCTGGAGCGCCACGTTACGGATTGCGCGGCCTCCCATGTCGTAGGTTCGAATCCTCCCTCGGGCAAGATGTGTGTGTTGTCCTTAGGTTAGTTTAACTTCGTTTAAGTAGTTTCTAAGTCTAGGCACTGACGAACGGCGTAGTTTGGTCCCATAGAATTACAAATATTTGAAAATTTCTGCACGAAATATTAACGCGGTCTTAACAATTATTTTACTGTACTTACTGCAATTAGTGCATAAAAACGAAACTACAGTTAACTGACAAAATGCACAGCTAACAAAAGTGTTTCATCACCTTGGTTCCAGCGTCTCCTGAACACTGACGGTGAAAGATTATATTGCATCAAGAACGGAGATCCTTCGATTATCTATAGATGTCACTCAATCCGCACAAATGTCTAAACAATCTGTTAGAGATCTTATGTGCATCTACATATTTACTCTGCAAACAACAGTTAAGTGCCTATCAGATGTTTTGTCGAAGCGCTTTCATAATATTTCTCTTCCGTTCCATTCTCTAACAGCGCAGGGGGGTGGGGGGGGGGGGGGGGAGGAACGGTTAAATCTTTCCGTTTACGATCTGATTTCTCTTATTTTATTATGATAATCATGTCTCCCTATGTAGGTGGGTGCTAACAAAATATATTCTCATTTGGAAGAGAAAGTTGGTGAAAGAATGTTCAAAATAAATCCCGCCACAACGAATAACACCTTTCTTCTGATGATTTCCACCCCAACTCGTGCATCATATCCCTGACACTCTCCCCTAGATTGCGACAATGCAAATGGAGCAGCCCTTCACTCAACTTTCTCTACATCGATTATAATTTAATATATAAAAATATGAAATAAATCGCAATTTGCGATCACTTATGGCTTCACTGTACTAGGTTTAGATGTAATACCAACGTGCGGCGAATGAAAATTTGTGCCTGGCCGGGATTCGAACCCGGGATGTCCTCAGGCGCGTTGACCACTCCGCCACCGAAGATAGTGACCTACACGACTGCAGAGGTATTACATCTAAATCTAGTACAGTGAAGCCATAAGTGATCGCCAATTGCGATTTATTTCATTAAAAATGAACGCTGTAACGTCGTCAAAAATTTATAATATAAAAAATAGTCTAGAGCGCAGTGTCGGTTCTTCATTGCCAACAGGTTTCAACCCAATGTTCGGCCATCTTTAGAGGGTTTTCTGCAAGTTGGTGTGGAGCGACGCAGGAGCTGCGGGTCCTCAGGTACTGTCACTGCTTTCCATACCCTTCGTAAGTCCCGCTTGGGGATACAACAATTTCGTATACGTGGTTCCAATGCGGCGGAGTGGGTAACACAATCCCAGTCAACACACCAACAGCGAAGTACACTTCTTGTGTTGGCTGTAGTTCTTCCATGCCTAGAAGGTCAATTCCAAAGTTTGAAAGTATCGGCATTGTTATTTCCTGTCAGGAGGGACTCTCATCAAGGGAAGTTTCCAAACGTCTCAGAGTGAACTAAATGACGTTACTCGGTCATGGAGGAGGTATTGAGATACATGAGCTGGCGATGACGTGCCTCAGTTTGACCGTCCAGGACTACCAGAGCAGCTGATGGCCGCTACTCACGGATTACAGCTCGGATGATCCCGAGATGAACGCCTCCATGCTGAATAATTACTTTCGTGCAGCCACAGAACGTCATGTTTCGACTCAAACTCTACGTAAGAGGCTCTATGACATACAACTTCACTCCCGACGTCCATGGCGTGGTCCACTTTTGACACCCAGATGTAATGCAGTGCGATGAAGATGAGGCCAACAACGTGCTGAATGGACTTGTCAGATTTTGCATCAAGTATTATTCAAAAATGAGATTCCCATATGCCTTCAACTAGACACTTTTTTCGAGGCATCTTAACCAGCCTGAATGTCTTCGACTGCCGTGAAGCGAGTGCGGTAAGGTTGTGGTTCCCTGATGTTTTGGATTGCCATTATGTAGGGCCATCGTAAGCTACTGGTGGTCTTAGGAGGCAATCTAACGGCTATACGGTACAGGGATGACATCTTCCGGCTTGCTGCAAAGCCATATCGGCAGCTTTTCGGTGAGGGATTTCTGTCGCGCTCCTCGTGCACATATTGTGAATGCGATTATTCACGATAACGACATGGCAAGATTTAACCATGTTCTCCAGACATGACCTGTAGCGAACATGCCTGGGAAACAGTGAAGACGGTTGTTTTTGGACGAGACGACCTACCAACCAATCTGAGAGATATAGCTGCGGTGGAGTAGCCGAGCGGTCTAAAGCGTCTCGCTGCGGAGCGCGCGGTTGCTCGCCGTGGAGGTTCGAGTCCTCCCTGGGGCATGGGTGTGGGTGTTTGTCCTTAGGTTAGTTTACCTAGATTTAAGTAGTTTGTAAGCTACGGACAGATGACCACGCAGTTTGGTCCGATAGATTTACAACCATTTGAACATTTTGAGAGATTTACCTTGACTCACCTTTCAGGAGTGGGACAAATGGAACCAACAGTCTCTTGATGATCTAGTGGGCAGTATACTGTGACGAATACAGGCGGGTATCAGTGTAAGAGGACGTGATACTGGGTATTAGGGGTAGGGGCGTATGCTGCAATATGTAACATAAATTCAGAATTTCTTATGTATTGTCGTACAACTTGTCAATTTCCTATTTCGTGAGCAATAATGGGGACTGAAATTTCTTTTTGTATATCTCTATACCATTTTTATGTGAAACGAATCAACTCCCAGAATCGTGAGATGCAAAACTTTTTGATGTGTTTACTATCATCTTTTAATTCCGTCACCGTATAGACACCTAAGAGGTCTCAGTACGTGATAAAATTAGCTGGTCTTTAAACCAAGATATATCGAACACACAAAATGATGAAACTTCCTGGCAGATTAAAACTGTGTGCCGGAACCGGGACTCGAACCTGGGACATTTGCCTTTCGCGGGCAAGCGCACTACCGACTGTGCTATCCCGACACGACTCACGATGCCGCCTCACAACTTTACTTCCGCCAGTACCTCGCCTCCTACTTTCCAAAGTTGTGAGGCGGCATCGTGAGTCGTGTCGGGATAGCACAGTCCGTAGTGCGCTTGCCCGCGAAAGGCAAAGGTCCCAGGTTCGAGTCCCGGTTCCGACACACAGTTTTAATCTACCAGGAAGTTTCATATCAGCGCACACTCCGCTGCAGAGTGAAGTTTAATTCTGGACACAAAATGATTATTACAGTCCTGACCATTAAATTGCTACACCACGAAGATCACGTGCTGCAGACGCGAAATTTAACCGACAGGAAGATAATGCTGCGATATGCAATTGATTAGCTTTTCAGAGCATTCACACAAGGTTGGCGCCGGTGGCCACACTTACAATGTGTTGACATGAGGAAAGTTTACAACCGATATCTCATACACAAACAACAGGTGACACGTTGTTGTGATTCCTCGTGTAAGGAGGAGAAATGCGTACCTTCACGTTTACGACTTGATAAAGGTCGGATTGTAGCCTATCGCGATTGCAGTTTATCGTATCGCAACATTGCTGTTCGCGTTGGGCACGATCCAGTGACTGTTAGCAGAATATGGAATCAGTGTGTTCAGGAGAGCAATACGGTATGCCGTGCTGGATCCCAACGGCCCCGTATCACTAGCAGTCGAAATGACAGGCAGCTTATCTGCATGGCTGTAACGGATCGTGCAGCCACGTCTCGATCCCTGAGTCAACAGATGGGGGCGTTTGCAAGACAACAACCATCTGCACGAACAGTTTTACGACTTTTGCAGCAGCATGGAGTATCAACTCGGAGACCTTGACTGTGATTACCCTTGACGCTGCATCACAGACAGGAGCGCCTGAGATGGTGTACGCAACGACGAACCTGGATGCACGAATGGCAAAACGTCATGTTTTCGAATGAATCCAGGTTCTGTTTACACCATCATGATGGTGTTTAGAGACGTCTCGGTGACCGCACATTGGTAGCGTGTTTTCGTCATCGCCATATTGGCGTATCACCCGGCATGATGGTATGAGGTGCCATAGGTTAGACGACTCGGTCACCTCTTGTTTGTATCGACGACACTTTGAACAGTGGCCGTTACATTTCAGATGTGTTACGACCCGTGGATCTACCATTCATTCGAGCCCTGCGAAACCCTACATTTTAGCAGGATAATGCACGACCGCATGTTGCAAGTCCTGTACGGATCTTTCTGGATACGGAAAATGTTCGACTGCTGCCCTGACCAGCACATTCTACAGATCTCTCATCAATTGAAAACAACTGGTCAATAGTGGAAGTTTCATATCAGCGCACACTCCGCTGCAGAGTGAAGTTTCATTCTGGAAACATCCCTTAGGCTGTGGCTAAGCCATGTCTCCACCATATCCTTTCATCCAGGAGTGCTAGTCTTGCGTGTTTGCAGGAGAGCTTCTGTGAAGTTTGGAAAGTAGGAGACGAGGTACTGGCAGAAGTAAAGTTGTAAGGCGGCATCGTGAGTCGTGTCGGGATAGCACAGTCGGTAGTGCGCTTGCCCGCGAAAGGCAAAGGTCCCAGGTTCGAGTCCCGGTTCCGGCACGCAATTTTAATCTGCCAGAAAGTTTCATATCAGCGTACACTCCGCTGCAGAGTGAAGTTTCATTCTGGAAATATCCCTTAGGCTGTAGCTAAGCCATGTCTCCACCATATCCTTTCTTCCAGGAGTGCTAGTCCTGCATGGTTCGCAGGAGAGCTTCTGTGAAGTTTGGAAAGTAGGAGGCGAGGTACTGGCAGAAGTAAAGTTGTAAGGCGGCATCGTGAGCCGTATCGGGATAGCACAGTCGGTAGTGCGCTTGCCCGCGAAAGGCAAAGGTCCCAGGTTCGAGTCCCGGTTCCGGCACACAATTTTAATCTGCCAGAAAGTTTCATATCAGCGTACACTCCGCTGCAGAGTGAAGTTTCATTCTGGAAATATCCCTTAGGCTGTAGCTAAGCCATGTCTCCACCATATCCTTTCATCCAGGAGTGCTAGTCTTGCGTGTTTGCAGGAGCTTCTGTGAAGTTTGGAAAGTAGGAGACGAGGTACTGGCAGAAGTAAAGTTGTGAGGCGGCATCGTGAGTCGTGTCGGGATAGCACAGTTGGTAGTGCGCTTGCCCGCGAAAGGCAAAGATCCCAGGTTCGAGTCCCGGTTCCGGCATACAATTTTTTTATCTGCCAGGAAGTTTCATATCAGCGCACAGTCCGCTACAGAGTGAAGTTTCATTCTGGATTCATGATTTTAATTACTTCATTTTCTTCCCCATATTGTAATTATCTACTCAGTTACGTATATATGTTTTGCGCGGAGTAATCGAGTGATTTGCGAGACATGTGGATCATGTGACATTCTCCTATCGTTTCAAAACAGCAACATTTGCTAAAGATAGTTTTCATGATGGTGTGTATGCGTGGAGGTGAGTTCGGCGTTAACTATTTTACATAAATCAACATCAGCGTTGTCATCAGCACTGAAGACTGATAATGCATTTCAGCATGCATTATGTATCATAGTGCCCCTTACAAAATTCCTCCTAATTATCCTAGTCAAATGTTCAAATGTTTGTTAAGCTTAAGGGACTTAACTGCGGGGTCATCAGTTCCTAAACTTACAAACTACTTATGAACTACCTTATACTAAAGACGACACAAACATCCATGCCCGATGGGCGTTTCCAACCCCCGACCATAGCGGCCGTGCAGACTGTGGCTGGCGCGCCGCAGACCGCTAAGCCACTGCGGTCGGCAATCTCCTAGTCATTGATGCCCCGTGTGATGCCTGTTACTTCAAAATCTTTCTTCACCGAAATTCAATTATTTCCCCGCTGTTCTACCTCGACTCCCATGCTTCTCCCACGCCATATACATGACGCCATCATGTAAGCCTATTCGCTTTAACTGCGTCATCTAGGGTGTTAATTCCCAGTTTTTGATTCGTTCGTTATGGGCACCCTCCTGTCATTGTTGCCATTGCTAGTACCCAAAATCATACTTGCTACTTTCATATCTGTAACCTCAACCTATTAAATGATGTAATTTCTACCGTCCCAGCTTTCAATCCAACACAACGAAGTAGGTCGAAAGATTGAACTGCTACCTTAAGTCTTTGTACTGACTTCCTTCTTGCAGAAGACAGTAGATCGTATCTGAATTCTCACTACATTAGCTTTGCTACAGTTTGATTCCAGTTCTTTCTCTATTTTGCCATCCTGTAAGAAAAACATCCAAAGTACCTGAAACTGTCCGCGTGTTCTAACTTTGTTCTTCATATCTGGCATTCAATCAGTTTAAATCTCTTTCCCGCACACATTACTTTAGTTCTGGAGACGCTGATATTCATACACATCTAACCTAGCCCTGGTATATTGGTTTGCAACCTTTCAATCTAATCTGCCATCACAACTAAGTCGCCTGCCTATGTGTGACTGCTTGTTTTGTTTTTACCTATTTTAATCTTACCCTGGCAGCCTCAACATATAACCCAAAAATAATACGAACAATAATAGTGACAAGTTACAGCCTTGCCTTACCCTTGAAACTACTGTGAAGCATGAACTCAATTTACGTCCACTCTAACTGCAACCTGACAATCTACGTAAAGACCTTTAAATGCTTGCAGAACTTTGCCTCCTATTCCTTAATCTTGTAGAACTAAATAACTGATTAATAGCAGGTAACCTTGTAGGGTTGAGTGAGTTGTAGCCTGAACTACTAGTACTATTATTTATTCGTTAAAATTAATTACTATGAAAAGTTAATTTTGAATAAATATTTGTTTAACTTTTATTTATAGTTGCAAGATTTTCACAGAGCAAAGACATTAAAACAACCTTCTCGTAATAATTTGTCATCTCTGAATTACATTTATTTTAATGTGAAGGTGGTCTTTCATTAACTAGTTTTAAATGTAAATAAATCTTTCTATATTTGCATTGACAGTGAAAGTTATATCTGATTCCTGCTTTTATCGAGCTCGAGTCGAAGCCGGAGCAATAATTCCTCTTGGTGTAACGTAATATCAGTCATTAAAGCTGTTTGAAATACCCGAAATATTATAATTCCGCGTAACTAATGGACTGGGAAGGTATCGGACTAAATTAATCACTCTGAGGGGGAAGAAACTAAGAAAAACTGCAGATTCTCAATAGCGTATAAACAGGTACGGTTCTTCGCCAGGAGGTGAAGCTGTTTCATTAAACCTCACGACAGGCCAATCCTGACGATTGTTCTCACACACTAAATAGTATATATGAAGAGGTACTATTTAGTTAATTGTCTGAAAATTTCTGCAGAGGTATGCAAATAATTTTATTAGCACAATTAACCTTAATTGAACGGTTATTAAAACGAAAATCACATCAAGTACATGGAAAGTGACATTCGGAACTCGAAGAGGCAAAGTAGTGGGTCGATAATATTGGACCTTTTACGAGGGTTGGAACTTAAGTAGTGGGAACATTGCACTGGAGAAACTATGCAATGGAATTGACTATTGTCACTGATGACACAGGTTGTTGAGATACCTACCTTACCTCCGAGCAAATGGACACGCCCGTCCCACGTTACCGGCGTGCGTACAATAGAGGAAACCACAGTCACTTTTGAGCCAGCGGTCCAACACTGGATGAAACATGGGCCACATCGTACGAGCCAAAATTAAAACGCCAATCGAAAGAATGGCGTTATTATGGATCGCCGCGAAAGTCGAAAGTGCGTTAGAGACGCAGTATTGTGAAAGTTATGGTGATTTTCGTCTACGATTGTGATGTTGTTATCCTAATGTATTACGTTTCTCCACGGCAGACCGCCAATGCACAGCATTACTGTTAGTTTTTTGAGCATCACCTGCGACCAGCTTTGCCAAAGAAGCGGCAACACTTTCTGCGCAACCCACCCATCATTTTGCACGACAATGCGTGAGCGCATACAGTACAAGCTGAAGCTGCTCTATTTGGTCGATGGGACTGGGAAGTACTGAACCATCCACCATACTCCGCGGACTGAAGTTCTTGTGACTTTCATTTGATAGCAAAGATGAAGGAACCACTTCGCGACATTCGCTTCAGTGCTGTTACAGAGATTCGACTGGCAATAGACCGCTCGATTCGCACCATCAACAAAACAGACAATGCTAACGGTGTACTACGCCTTCCACATCGCTGGCAACCGGTTTTACACAACGCCGGTGACTACTTTAAAGAACAATAACAGGTGCTAACATGTAACGCCTTTGTATCGGTTATGCATGATTCTTTGCCATTATTTAAGTTCCACTCTCGTATACTAAAACCGAAGAGAAACGAATATTTTATGACAGATTTTGTTGCAACTGTCGTCATTAACTTTCCACGACGATTATACTCTGTGGCAATCTGTGCCCCTTTAGCAAACATGTTAAATGTTGTTTGCGTGATTATCTTAATTAGGCGGAAAGTCGTAAATGACGTACCACGAACGTGTATATTTACCGGGCCAATTTTATCTTCCCCCTGCATATGGTAGGTTTTAAAGAGAGGACGGGCGCCTTTTTGGTGCGAGCAGGTGCTCGTCGTTAATGCCGAGGGCTCAAAGTGCTCGGCGGGTGGGTCCGGCAGAGGTTGGCGTTTGAAGGCGCGCTGCCCGAGAGGCGAGGCGACGTAACGAGGCCCACCAGCTACCAAGCGGCAGCCAGCGGCGCCTCTTGCACGTGACGTCGCGGAGCGCTCGTTAACGGACGTGTATCGCCGTGACGCGCGAAACGCAATATCGCTGTCGCGAGCGCAGAGGCGCTGCCGGCGAGCTCTGGAGGAGGGCGGAACGAGCCGCCCATACGCCCACTCCTTACGCCGCGGCGCCTCCTTTTAAACGGTCCGGATACTCGCACTAAATCGTGACCGTACTCTGAAAGCCGTGGCGTGGCGTATGGACGCGAGTGCTCACTATATAATGAGCTCAAACTAAATTCCCTATTTT
Source organism: Locusta migratoria (assembly GCA_026315105.1). Classification (NCBI taxonomy): domain Eukaryota; kingdom Metazoa; phylum Arthropoda; class Insecta; order Orthoptera; family Acrididae; genus Locusta; species Locusta migratoria. The sequence goes on from CM048746.1 coordinate 559,722,657, forward strand.
TAATTACTGTACTGAGAGAAGGATTACACGGTGCACAGAGAGATTTTAGGTCCCCGAACTAAACGATATGCCAATGACATTGAAGATGAAGGTGAAGCAATAAACTAAAATTTGTGATGCGGCCGGGAATCGAACCCGGACCTCTATGCTTACTAGGCAAACGTCTTACCGTTTTTTATCTCTTCCTCCCCTTCAACCCATCCTTATGCTCACCAACGTTTGCCTTCTCGGCCCGGCTTCGTAGCCTTCAAACGAAAGATCTTCTGAAGGTAAATAATACTTCTTCTTGGTTAATGTGCTGGGTGCCAATTTTTGTTATCCTCTTTCTTTTTTCCATGGTCTTCGCAGCAGACAGTCCTCACGCAGTGCTCGTCTTCACGTGATTTATATACGTATTGTAAAGATACACGGATGAACAATTGCAAATAAGAACTGTAACGAAGCGATAGACACAGTACGAACAGAGAGGAAGACATATACGGAGGAATGGTTTTTCCTGCCAGTGTCTGTAGCAAATGTATGATCGCTGGCACTCAAATATGATTTCGTTTCTTGAGTTTCATTTATTTTTATTGTTACATGGAGACCTTCATTTCCTATATTAGCGACAGTGGATGAAGGACTAAATTTGTTATTGCGGGTTTCTCCTGCTGTTGTTTTTCTTTGATTTTCATTTATTTATTAAGACTATGTATAGCAGACCATCCTGTGGCTCCGCCGACTGTAGCGCACAGGGCTACGAGAAGTCAAAATAATCAACGAGAGAGACAGACGACGAACACGAGACCAAGCTTAGTGCCTGGGAATTACAATACGGATATAAACCACGTGAAGACGAGCACTGTGTGAGGACAGTCTGCTGCGAAGACCACGGAAAAAAGAAAGAGGATAACAACAATTGGCACCCAGTACATTAACCAAGAAGAAGTATTATTTACCTTCAGAAGATCTTTTGTTTAAAGGCGACAAAGCCGGGCCGAGAAGGCAAACGTTGGCGAGCATAAGGGTGGGTTGAAGGGGAGGAAAAAAAAAAGATACGGGAAAACGTCTGCCTAGTAAGCATGGAGGTCCGAGTTCGATTCCCGGCCGCATCGCAAATTTTAATTCGTTGCTTCACCTTAATCTTCAATGTCATGGACGTATTTGAGACGAAAAACCGTCTCAGGGTTTCTTAATTTATATTTAAATTGATATAAACGATATGCCATCAGAGGTAATGAAGTCGCCAGGGGAGCCTACCATGACAAAATTATAAAGAAACAAATTAGTTAAACAGTTTACGATCGCAATACTTTAGTTTTAGATGACCAGTTTCGGCAACAATCTATTTCCATCTTCAGTATAATCCACTGTAAATAAAATACAGAAGATACTGCGTTCCAAACAGATGTCAGAACTACATATTACTGTTATCAAACTACGAAGAGAAAAGCGTAGGATTTCCCTTTTGGCTGTTGCTGGTGGTCCGAGCAGCGAAGTTCCGTCACAGTCAACAAACTCTTGCTTATGGCTGAGTTGCCATGGTTTAAATAACTAAAACTCGCGCGCGTGTATCTTCGTGACGTCAGCGCCAGCCAATGGGAATCAAAATAAACGAATAAATTAAATATGTTTAAACATATTTACATTCAATATGTAAAAATGAAAGTTATACAATATTACAAACAGTGCTCACAACAATTAAAAATATTTAAAACGATGGCCGAGGTTATCGTCGTCTGTCGTTGATGGTTGATGATGTCATGATCGCTGTTTTGTATGGTACCATGGCTGCTTAAAGTCACAGATGTTTTAGGTAGACATACATTGCTATGTCGATTCTATCTGATTTTTGATATCCACATGGAACACTGCAAACAGTATTCGCGTCGTCATCTGCTGGCGTCGGTTAGTGTCCCCAGGGACGTCGTTTCCATAAAGATGTTACTGTATGATGGCTGTCTACAATCGCCATTTTCTGCCGTCGGTTGGTGCCGGTGGGGCGTCGTTTCCATTGGGATGTAGGTGCATTATAATAATTTTTACATAAAGGACCATTAAATATAAGAGGCAGCCAAATCAGTACTGTGTAGTGAATTAGCAATAAAAGCAGTCATCCTTTAAATAACACCTTCGAAAAGATCTAAAAAAGTTTTCTCACGAAAATATAAATGTTCGTTGAGGAGTGTCAATGGATTATTTTCATAGTAAGTAAATATTTCTAATTTTTCCAAAGTGTTCAATAGCAAACCTTTATAAGCAATGTGAAGAACCTTAAGACACTCTGTAATGTCATCTTCAGGATGTTTATCATTTACGAGTTATTGTCCAAAAATTGATCTTTCCTGTAAAGCAGCTGAAATCTGTTCTTTGAAATGTGACACGAAGTTGCGCCCTGTCTGTCCAATGTACAACTTGTCACAGACTGAACATGTCAATTTACACACCCCTGAGCCGGACTAAAGTTTATTGGTGCTCCAGACAGCATGCCACTGTTTGTTACAGAGCAGATTTGTGGCTGAGTAGGCAGTTGTTATATCAGTATTTCTAAGTAGTATATTGTTTGTGCTAGAAACTATTCCCATACAAATCATTTTAGAGAATATTTGTTTATAGGGTGGTTGTGGCTTTTTTGACTGTATTTTTCGAATAAGGTTTCCAACTATTTTTGAGTCATACTCATATAAAGGTGGTAGATAAGTTTTGTTACTTCGAGAGTAAAATAACTTACGATGGTCGCAGTACATATTATATGAACTGCAGAATATTTATAGGAAGAAAAACGTTTCCGAAAAAGAGAAATTTGTTGTCTCGGATATTAACTTAAGTGGTAGGAAGGCACCTTTGTGGAGTGTTGCGTTGTACGAGAGTGAAATATTTATCATGAGTAGCTCAGACAAGTACAGGATAGAGGCTTTCTAAATGTGGTGCTACAGACGAATGCTGAAGATTAGTTGGGTAGATCCCGTAATTTTTGAGGACGCATTGAACAGAATTGGGGAGAAAAGAAATTTCTGGTACATTATCATTAAAAGAAGGGTTCTATGGGTAAAACACATTTTGAGACATCAATGAATCGTCAAATTATCATTGGAGTGAAGCAGAGGGAGACCAAGAGACGAATACAGAAAACAGGTTCCATTGGGTATGGGTTTCCGTTCTTATTCAAAGATGAAGAAGCTTGATCGGGATAGAGTACAGTGGAGAGCTGCAGAAAACCACAACAATTATATGGTTCATCTGTAAAGGAGACAGGATATAGGACATATGTGTCACCCCTCTTTGAATATTAGTCTAGTGTTTATATCCCCACTAGATCTGTTGAGAGAAAGACATAGGAACAATTCAGAGTCGGACTTCTAGGCTTGTTACTGGTAGGTCCGATCAATTCGCGAGTGTAGGGGAGATGGCCGGCCGCGGTTGCCAAGATGATTGAGGCGCTCCAGTCACGGTCTGCACGGACACTACGGTCGGGGGTTCGAATCCCCCCTCGGGCATGGATATTTGTGCCGTCCGTAGTTAGTTCATAAGTAGTTTGTAAGTTTAGGGACTGAAGACCCCGTAGTTAAGTCCTATAACCTATACAAACATTTGAACATTTTTTTTGTAAAGGAGATGGTTCGAAAATTGACATTCTTGCAGGATACCAACGTTCTTCCCGAAAAAACTGTTGGAGATATTTAGATGTTCTGCACTTGAAGCTGACTGCAGAATGGTATTAACCCCACCATTTTACATTTCGCTTAAGGAGCACATGGTAAGTTAAATTCGGGCTCTTATGGAAGCATGAAACAGTCGTTTTCCCTCACTGTATTGTAAAGGAAGTGACTGGGAGTGGTACGAGACACTCTACGCCATGCACCGTATAGTGGTTACCAGAATATGTACGTAGATGCAGAGGTAAAAAGAGTTCAAAATCAAATGTTTGTATAGTCTATGGGACTTAACTACGGGGTCATCAGTCCCTAAACTTACAAACTACTTATGAACTACTTACAAACTAGGACGGCACAAATATCCATGCCCGAGGGGGGATTCGAACCCCCGACCGTAGTGGCAGTGCTGACCGTGACTGGAGCGCCTCAGTCACCTCGGCCACCGCGGCCGGCTGGTAAAAAGAGTCGGGGAATACATTCCAAATAACAAAGACGAAAAATATGAGAAATTAAAAGTCGTATCGATGCATATTTTTCCCCACGAACTATTTGTGAATGGCATATAAAAAGAGTAACTACGTAAATATGTAAATGTGTAAACTTCCAAGTACTCTTATGGACAATTTTCACTGGATGAAAATATATTCTGGACCCATCACATATCAACGCTGCTCCATCCAATAAATTTTTATATTATAGGTGTTTGTTTAACTTGTGATAAGAAAATATCTTGAAAGCGAAGCACTGCACTACGAAAATGTTCGACGTGGAAAATTAGTGGACAGGACGTTTTCTGTGCCACAACCGGCCACGTCAAACCACCTCTCTTGCATGCACTTGGGCGGACTCAAGTTCGTATTTTCAAATGGAAACCCCCTCCCCAACTAATTTTACTGCATATACGGTTTGTACGGAAAAAAGTACGCTTATATCAAACCTTTGTTTTTCATTCACTGTGGATGGTGTTGTAACCGAAAAGGTAACTGGTCGCTGATTATTTTCTTGTGGGGTTATCTAAAGGACAAAGTACATTAACCACTGCAACGAAGATGACTGCACCTATCATAATTGTTTGAACAGTCATTCCACCAGGCATATTTTTATGTATAGGACGAGTGGTATGGAGAGATATTTGAGTGAAACTTTTCGGAGTTCTCTCAAAACTACATTGAGCAGTTATATAGTGAAGCCACTAATAGAGATAACATTATATTACATCTGCTGATGACAAAAAGCCAGAATTTTTGACGCGATCACCTAAGAAGTGGAAATCTGTGAACATAGGGCTGTTACAGCACCACTGATTACAGCTGTAAATAGGAAGATATTTATTTTTAGCAAGAGCAAATAGCACATTAATGGACAGTACGTCACGTAACTTTCATCTCTAGCAGTGACATTTTTACCATAAATGGCCATAGTTAAAGATCATCAAACAATATGCTTCAGAAAATTATGTATCGAGTAAAATAGTGAGAGGTGGGAAAGACACACCGTGCTTCAACAACCGAGTTATAATATTGCTACGAAATAAAAGAAAACTTTACTTGAAATTAAACCTAGCCAAAACCTTGCAGACAAGCAAGAATTATAGAATACCAAAACTATTTTAAGGCGGGGCATAAGTAATGAGTTCATTGCCACTGAAAGTAAAGTTTTATTAATCGAACTGGCAGTCTCCTCCGTAAGCGAAAATGTATTGTTAACTCTCACTTACATAGGTAGAACAGATCAGGAAAATAAAATACGATAAATCAGAGCTCGAACGGAGAGATTCAGATGTTCTTTATTCCCGCTAGCTATTCGAGAATGGAATGAAGGATAAATAATATAAATGAGGTTCAATGAACCCTCTGCTAGGTACTTAAATTTGATTTGCAGAGTACCCCATGTACAAGTAGATGTAGATGAAGATAAAGCAGTCTGACTACTAGCCACTAGTAGCAGCTAGGAGATGGAGCCAGGAGACAACTACACTTCGAACTGACCATCGTCCGGGGAGATGGTGAACCGCTGTCTATGCTAAATTTGGTTGCTGCCTGGGACTAGCTCAATCTTCATTGGTTGCTTCTAAAGGCAATGATCCTATCGACTCTTGATACCCTGCCGGCGGTATCAAAAGTTCATCTGTCATCAAGGCATCCGACTCCGGTAGTTCGAATCATGGACCTACAAGCAGCGGCATAAACCGGAGAAGGGACCGAGGACTGCTCCTGGCAGACTCTGCTTCGATTCCCAGACGTCGCGGCGCGGGCCCTCCGTCCGAACGGCACAGCAGCCAGCCCATAAGAAGACGCAGCGAGACGGCGATCTGAAGCGACCAAATGCGACGTCACCTGTTGATCTAGCTCCTGCCGATCTAGCGGCTACATCACGCGATCTTGTATTGACTTCAATAAACTTGTATGCTCTAATACTGTTTTACTAGCGTCCGCTGGCGCTCCGCCAGGTATTACTAATTAAAGCTGAAACTAGTCTTGTTTAGTTCGCAAACGAACTAGTTCGGAAGAGCGCTCCCAAAGTCGAAATACGGGAATTAGTTCGCACATCCCTCGCCTCTTAGTTTGTCCGCTCCTTTTGCGAAGACTGACGAGGACCAGCGAGAGGACTCGAGAGCGCGCAGAATCGCGTGATTCCCTTCTGCCAGTTACCGTCATTTCGAGCTGAGATGCAGCTCAGCTGTAGTTTCATAGTTCACTGACACAAATTTTCTTTTCTAAGGTATTTGGCAGTGTCTGAATAATATTTACTACGAGTAATCTGTATGCAAAGTAGTTGAATATCATTGTATCACCCATTCGTGTAAATAACTGGTTTATTTGCTTAAGTATTCGATGTCTAATTGCCCAAAAGTACGGGCAATAGCACATGCTTGGGCAACACTGATCATTATATAAAAAAGCTGTCATAACAAAAGAAAGAGCTCTTTTAGTAGCGGTAGCAAAAGCCAAATAGAGCGGACGAACTAAAAACAGCGACACCAGTCGCGAACTAAAATATGAGAGATCGGTCGCGAACTAAGACATGCGTTACCGGTCGCGAACTATTATGCCGAACGTATCTCGCTTCTTCGTTCGTTGAATTCTTTTCCGAAGACCGACGGAAAATAGCAAGAGGGCGCGCAGCAGAATTAAAAATCACGTGTTTGCCTTCTGCTGATGCGAGCCATTTCGAGGTTAGCGTTTGCCTGCTAGATTACATAGTTCAGTGCTGCGAAATTTCTGCTTTGAAGTATTCTGCACTCTGCAATATCTGACTAATAAATTCCACAATGCCAAGTTATAGTGATAACTCTGAACTTAAACGCGAGAAATTATGTTCAAATGTTCAAATATTTGTAGAGGTTATGGGACTTAACTACGGGGCCGTCAGTCTCTAAACTTAGAAACTACTTATGAACTAGCTAATACTAAGGACAGCAGAAATATCCATGCCCGAAGGGGGATTCGAACCACAGACCATAGTGCCCGTGCAGACCGTGACTGGCGCGCCGCAGTCCCCTCGGTCACCGCGGCCGGCGAGAAATTATCTAGAAACTGAAACTTCCTGGCAGATTAAAATTGTGTGCTGGAACCGGGACTCGAACCTGGGACCATTGCTTTTCGCGGGCAAGCGCTCTACCGACTGAGCTACCGCGACACGACTCACGATGCCGCCTCACAACTTTACTTTCCAAACTTCACAGAAGCTTTCCTGCGAAACATGCAAGACTAGCACTCCTGGAAGAAAGGATATGGTGGAGACATGGCTTAGCCACAGCCTAAGGGATGAAATATCCATTCTGGAAACATTTCTTAGGCTGTGGCTAAGCCATGTCTCCACCATATCTTTTCTTCCAGGAGTGCTAGTCTTGCATGCGAGCTTCTGTGAAGTTTAGAATGTAGGAGGCGAGGTACTGGCGGAAGTTGTGAGGCGGCATCGTGAGTCGTGTCGGGATAGCTCAGTCGGTAGAGCGCTTGCCCACGAAAGGTAAAGGTTCCAGGTTCGAGTCCCGGTTCCAGCACACAATTTTAATCTGCCAGGACGTTTCATATCAGCGCACATTCCGCTGTAGAGTGAAAATTTCATTCTGTATCCAGAAACTGTTTCTTTTGTGATATCGTCAGCGACTCAAGTAGCAAGCGCATGAAGCAGCTAGGTGGGGGGGGGGGGATTTCTCCCTCCTCCACCTGCGTGCGCAGACGCCGCTCAGCAGTCACTGGGAGCGGACGAACTAAAAGAACGAACTACTTCGCGGCAGAGTTGCGAGTGAGCGCTCCCGATCGCGAACTATTATGCGCAAGGCTACTGGAAACCTAACGGTCGGTCCCCAGGAGCAGTGTTAGGGCCTTATTACACTAGGCAGCAAGACTGCGCCGCCAGTCGCGCCACTGGTCGCGCCGCTGCCATCACACTGGGCAGCCAGGCTGCGCGGCCAGCAGGGAGCCCAACAGCGCAGTGAGCTACGCCACCGGTGGTAGCAGTCACTTTTTTCTTCACGCTACGGCAGTTATCGCCAGTCGAGCACTGTTGTTTTCGTGCAGAGTGTACGTCAGTCCGTTGCGTGAACTGCAGATTTCCACGGTGGAAATGACTGAAAGTGTAAACACGACAAAAGGGAACAACTTGAAGTTGGAAGAATCCCTGATAGAGTGTCAGAAGTTATTGGACACAAAAGTGAATACCGAAGATTTTATATACGCAATTGAACAACATTCCGCAATTTGGGAACCCAGTTCTGAAGCTTACAGTAATAAACAATTAAAATTAAATGCTTGGAATGAAATTATTTACAGATTCCTACCTGATTTTGAACAGCGGTTTGTTCTTATCTAAGGTTTATTTTTAGTCACAATTTGAATCAATTTTCTTTTGACATAAGTGGATAAAAATATTGAAGAAAACTATTCATATTTTTAACTTTAAAGTTGTGGTGTCGCACAAGTCTAAAGTACGCGCCACCTACTTTCGTCGCGCGCCGCCATGCACGCACGGCGCGGCGTTCTTACGACGTCAGCCACTAGCGCCCTCTGCTGCAACTCCGCTCGTGGCCACAACTGAACGACATCATTCACTTGGGAGATAGGAACCAGTTAATACTTCGGAATCAGATAGGCACCAGCGAAGACTTGGCTATCGGATAGGAACTAGAAATCATCAGTAAGCAGGCCACTATCTAATCTATGTATCAGCATTCTGCAGTCAAGAACTATGTGAAAGTTAAGTATTACTAAGTCTCTATGAAATATATATCTCATTCAAATTTACTCTAGTGTTTCTAGTTTCTGCTGTCCCACTGGCTGGTCACCTCCGTACCTGCACAAGCGTGCCTCCTTTATTCCTGTGTCGGTCTCTTTCTACTCGGCCGCCGACACCTACGACGGAAACGAGACACAAAAGCGGCGACGAGGCTGGGATCCAAAAAAAGTATTTAAAAAAATAATTAATATTTCCTACAGCAAAAAGTTAATGACTTACAATACCATTTGTTGGTTTACTAACCTCAAATTGATTTCAAGCTTTTCTTCTGGTGAGATACTCTTTCTCATCCGCGAATCCTTCCCGGTAATATCAACTTGTATTCGCGACAGTAATTCAAAGAAAGATGATTTAGCCGCGGTGGAGTAGCCGAACGGACTAAAGCGCGGTTGCTCGTCGTGGAGGTTCGAGTCCTCCCTGGGGGATGGGTGTTCAAATGTTTGTAGAACTTATGGGACTTAACTACGGATCATCAGTCCCTAAGCTTACAAACTACTTATGAACTAGCTAAGACTGAGGACGGCACAAATATCCATCATGCAGTGAAGGCTTTCACGACCGGCTGAAATAATCGCCGTTGTATCTTCCGAGTTATGTGGTCGTGGTCGAAGAAACATATCTGCTCCTGACGTTTCGTCCAGAGCTGCGCTGGACATCTTCAGAGGTACTACTGGTAGCGGTGAGTCTTGCCGACTGACGAGTCGGGCGTCGGAGAGCGGTATAAATACTGTCCAAAAGGGGGCGTGGTCAAGTGTTCACGTGCGTTGCAGAGATAAGCCTTGTCACAGATAAAACATAACTTTCGATAGTCGATGGTCAAAGATAAAAGCGTAACTACCTACTCTGGAGAGCCACAGTCCATATGTCATTAAGTTTCATCGTTTCTTCCTTTCTATTAAAATTATCCCTATGTTTGTATATTTCTATTGCTTCTCTGTGCAGTCGTGGATAATGGTTCGTCGTTGTAGATAAAATTTCTATTTCAGAAAACTTTACTTCATGATTTCCTGATTGGAAAACATGTTCAGCTACAGCTGATTTCTCAATTCTACCTAGTCGGCAAAGACTTTTGTGTTCTTTCAGTCTTGTATTCACACTCCTTTTTGTAGTACCAATATACACTTTTCCGCAAGAACACGGAATTTTGTACACCCCACTAGATGATAGAGGAGGGCGTTTGTCCTTAACAGATCGGAGTGCCTGACTTATCTTTTTTGTTGGTTTAAAAACCGGTCTGATTTCGCTTCGTCTTTGAATTTCATGAATAAATTTCTCTGTGTCGAACGTCATGACAAGTGGAAACAAGGTGTGGCTGCTTGGTCAAGTGCGCGGAGATTGCTGGCAGGCACACATGTTCAGTGCGAGGCTCGCTGTTGGCCCTGGCTGCCCGCAGCCAGCTGGCTGCCGTGCAGTCGCCTGCGTTTTGATGGTAGCAGCTGCCACCAATTCCTGGCTGCCCAGTGCGCGGCCTGCAGTATGACACATTGTTTCATTGGCTGCCGCAGCCTGGCTGCCTAGTGCGTTGCCGGCCTTAGGTGGCCTGGGGCAACGTACGCGCACAGCTATAAAATGAACGGCCTACTTGCTCTGGATCGCTCAGAGCTGTGGGCGTGCCCCGCGGGCAGTTAATCCCCTACGGCGGCAGATGCGCGCTCGTGACCGCCGGGCTTAGTGCGGGCATTAGGAGCGCCTCCAAGGCCTGCTGTCGCGCTGATCCCGTGGGAGCCGCGGCCACGTCCACTCTACATGCCGGCGGCTGCACGGCCGCACGCCTCTGGCATCGCTTAGCCGCCCAAAGACGCGGCCCAGGCCTCTTGCCTCTTCCAGGAAGATATCAAACGCCTCTAACAGCACGCACCGTCTGCGGTTTTTACGGGCTCCGGGCAGCTAGAAATCACTCTACCTTACAATACCGAGGCGATTACGGACGACAACTTTATACCCCGGAGGTACGTTGCGTGGTAACTGCTGTGGACTGCGAAACAACAGTGTTTCCGCTTCGTATGCAGACGCGGGGGAAAAGGACGGAAAGGAAGGTATCATTTCCCACCGTTCACTGTGCTCGTGGACATAATATTCAATCGCGACATCTACATGGGATGCTCTGCAAATCACATTTAAGTGCCTGGCAGAGGGTTCATCGAGCCACCATTATACTATTTATCTCCCATTCCATTCTAGAATAGCGCGCGGGAAGAAAGAACACCTGAATTTGTCCGTTCGAGCTCTGCTTTCTCGTAATTCTTTTTCTTTTATTTTATGGAACTTAACTACGAGTTCATCAGTCCCTAAACGTACAAATTACTTACGAACTAACTAATACTAAGGACGGCACAAATATCCATGCCCGAGGGGGGATTCGCATCCCCGATTGTAGTGGCTGTGCAGACCGTGACTGGAGCGCCTCAGTCCCCTCGGCCACCGCGGCCGGCTATTTTATTCTGATGGTCATTTCTACCTATGTAAGTGGAGTCAACAATATATTATTGTATTCGTAGGAAAATGTTGGCGATTGGAGTTTTGTAAGTAGCCCACGCCGCAGCGATAAGCGCCGTTGTTGTAATGATTCCCATCCCAGATCCTGTATCATTTCCGTAATGCTGTCTCCCCTGTATCGTGACAATACGAAACGAGCTGCCCTTCTCTGGACGCTTTCGAAATCCTCCGTCAAACCCACCTGATAAGGATACCACACTGGGCAGCAATAATCCAAAAAAGGACGGACAAGCGTAGTGTATGCAGTTTCTTTAGTTGTTCTGTTGCATCTTTTAACGGTTCTACCAATGAAACGCAGTCTCTAGTTCGCCTTTCCCACGACATTATCCACGTGTTCTTTCCAGCAATAGTAATTCCTAGGTATTTTGTGCAGTTTACGGCCTTCAGTTTTGATTGATTTATCTCGTAAACAAAGTTTAACGGATTTTCTTTCGTACTCATGAGGACGACTTCACGCTTCTTATTATTTAGTCAAATACCAACTTTTACACCATAGTGATATCTTATTCAGATCGTTCTGCAGTTGGTTTTGATCTTCAGATGATTTTACTAGAAGGTAAATGACGGCGTCATCTGCAAACACCCTTCTTCCATACTCTAATCAGCCAATCTCCTGTCTCGTCCTCCCTTTCTGTTCGTCTCGTTTTGAAGCCAAGCGTGCTAATTTTTTTAGGATCAGAATAAAAATGTAGACTGGTATCGAAGTCTGTACGCTAAGTACCATCCAACGTACTAAATTTTATGTAGACAGTGACCTTCCTCTTATTTGAAGATCAAGTGTGAAAAATTTCATCAATATTGGAACAAAACTGTATATGTGTATGCAACACAAACACAGGAACTTTCCAATTTATGGGTATGTAGACTTTAAATTGAAAAATATATAGCCTATGTCTATCCGAATGTTTATCAGAGTGTCACGTAAAAATTTGGAGTAAATCGGTCACGAACTTTCCACGATTCTTGGCAAAAATATTGAACAATGACTTGTCTTTATAAAACAGCTTTAATAAACGGGGTTATCATGCATTTTATTGTTTCTGATATCATATCTCCTAAACCATGTCTCATTGGATCTTACCGCTACAGAAACAGTTACCTCATTGTAAGGAATATGTGCACCAAATTTGGTTGAAATCGGTCCAGTGGTTGAGAAGAAAACGTGCAACATTGTCGCGTGATACAACATTTTTTTCGCGCATTTCGTTGTTAATGACGTCTTACCTTCTATATGGTTTAAAGTGATCTAATTATACCAATAACCTTTTTGAAAGAGTAAACAATATGTTCACAAACTTTCATCACAATCGGATAACGGTATGGCAGCGCATAAAATACGAATAAATGAACAATAATTTTTATGTATTAGATTATAAAGTAACATTCGGCACGCACCATACGGTGGCTTACTAAAAGTAGCCCATTTATTAATGAAAAGTATAAGCTACCTATATTACAAATTTTATTCATATCCGTCCAGTCATTTCAGCGTGAAGGCGTAAGAAACGAATAACTAATTGCAAAGCATCCTCCGTTGTACCACAAGAAGTTATCTTTAGTATGGCTAAAACTAAAGGTCTGCACGGATGCGGATATCCGCGGATATATCCGCGAATATCCGCAGTATTTCCTATTTTGCGGATCAAATTGCGAGCGACGCAGATATCCGCGTGTTATATACGTTATATACGTCTGTCGAAATGTTAGCTGAAAACTTCATGCCTGCAGACATTCTTGGAATCCTTGCAGGGCCCAGGTAGAGGGTAAGTCTGTTGACTTCATCCCCTGGCCACAGCGGACTTAGATGCACCCGAGGAACCAGCGCTTATTCCGTTCAGCGCTACCGTGTCTTATCCGCGGTCTGTCAAGTGCTCTCTGGGTGACAAACCGGCCCACTGCCCACGACAGGTGCCGCTGCCTTCAGTTACCACTTTGTAGTGACCAAGTGACAACGTGTATCGTAGTGAATACAGTGACAGTTCTTTCTTAAAATGAACCCGACATCAATGGATACCATCGTGTAAAGTGAAAAGTCGCGATTTGAAATTAGTGAAGGAAAACAAATTGAAATCGTCACTCCCATAGAAGGCAACACTCCACACAAAGGTCTACAGAAAGGACTTCCTTAGGCTTAAATCAATATTCGATGTTAACAAATTTCTCTTCTTCAAGAACGCTTTTCTACCCATTGCCATTCCGCATTTTATATCCTCTGTACTGCGACTGAGATAACACACGTTATTTTCTTGTTGTTTAGGGGGGGGTGTACGTCTTTATATAGCATATGCCTCGGTTGCACAGTGGTAGAGTGCCAGACTACAAATCCAAAGGTCGCGCATTCGATCCCCGCCAGGTCTTACGATTTTTATCTGTCACTTTCCACTTCTTTCATGTGAAAAATACCGAGTAGCACCGTGGTCCGGAACCCACGTTAAACTGTAGCTCCCCCTACAACTGTCTGGGTAAGTCAGTTCGAAGGTCGGAGGAAGGCAACGCCAGTTCTACTCTTTCACGAACCCATCCAAATGAAAGTTGGTTACGCAGCCAAACCAAACCAAATCCACATTCGCACGCGACCAATCGTGTAATTTGAACGCACTAACGCAAACCATTGAGAACGACGTTTTTGTTTCACTTAATTTACGGCAGGGGGGCAAAAAAAGTAGTCAATGTGTAGAGACAGAGAGACAGAGGTTTGATAAGTCTGTATTATATATTACGTTCATTCCGCGACCTCCTCCACGTTGCCATGGATATCAAGTGACTAAATTCGGTTGTTACGAAAGCACAGTATTCACGAGGTGCCTAGTTGTTTTCACCGTCCTGACAGGAACGCGCAGTCTCTAAAGAAAATTTTCATCGAACTGTGGTCTTCTTCAAAAGAAGTCCCCCTCCCCCCAGTGCAAATGACGACACGCAGGTCAGTGGTTCTTGATGCTGAGGCTCTGAGGTTAATTAGCGAGTAACTAGTCTGGTAAAACAAACTATTCAAAGAGTGCCATTTTGTTTATATAAAAACAAAGAAAGTGTACAAATAAGATTATATTTTAATTTACACTGTATCTAATTAATATTGACGATATATGTTACTTCTACAAGGTTAAAATGCACCTTTACTTGTAATCGACTGCTATTCTATGACCAATCGAATTGGACAGCGATTCTGCCCGCGATGACTGCCGAAACCGGAGTGAGCAGACAGCGCGTTCCACCTTGGTATACTTGCGCGCTTTATTTTATTTATTTGTTTATTTATTTATCCGTTTTTATTTATTTACTAGCAAACCCGGCAACAGTTCGCAGTCGCTAATGTGTATGGGAATATATCCCTCTCTACCCTAATCTCTTCTCTTCTTCTCTCGATGTCTATCCCTTCTTCCCTCCTCTACTTCTCCATCGCCTCCTCCCACCTTCCTTTGTCCATCTCCTCCCCGTATCTTCACACCACTCCTTCTTACCCCAAACCATATTCATCTCCTCCCCCTCCTATCATCCCCCCTCTTCAAATCCATTTCATTCCCCCATTCTCTATCTCCTCCATTCCCTCTCTCTCATCTTATTTATTATTATTGCAACCGGGACCCGGATTGGGAATAGAAGTGAAAAAGGATGAGTAAAACAGTTGGAAATTGGTTATTAGAGAGAACTTTCTAGCTGCTGTATCTGTGAGGTTAGTAGCTTTAATGTCCGTACTCGTAATGTTTTCATTGCACGAACGTACATATCAACGGCGAACTGATGAAACAATGTGCGGCATTTCAGTATGTTATTGTCCTCGTTTCTCTATCAAACGGTAGGCATAAAAATTCATACAGTTGACCTTCTTATTAGTTACTCTACCTGTAAGTGAATAATTAACTCTTATTAGGAATCTAATTGAAACACAATTAACAACATTGCTACACACCGGTAAAATTTTACATTCCGCGACACAGGCAACAGCTCTTGGAACGTGGGAATGAAGCCGACCAATCGTAGCAAAGCTTGAGACAGCCAATGAAATTTTAGTTGGCGACAGCTGTTTTCTCTTCATACTAAACGATATTATTTTGAGAATCCGCATAATAATTTAGTTTCAGACACATTAAACTTACTAAGGAAGATGATTTTTTCATGTATAAGAGTAAAATGGACTTCCCTTACGGAAACAGTCTTACAAATGCTAATCACTTACAACCACGAGAACAATCAATAGTGTTTCCATGAACGAAAAACGTAGTTCTGGTAAGAAATAGGTAAATCTCATTGGATATTGTATCCTATCACCCGATTGGCTAACAGCGACGTGACGCAATTTCCCGGAATCAACGGCTATTGCCAACATTGCCCGCTAGGTCTGTGTAGCGGATTTAAAATTAAACCCTACATACCAGTTAATCCCTGGCTTCAAACAATTCCCTCCCTTTCTTCTAACCTCCTTGGTGTATTTGTTTGCGTCGTTACAGCGTATTTGGCCGCTAGGAGAGTAGCGAATGAATAAGCTGATTGTTGGAGAATCTAGAAAATGATCCGAGCTGCAAGCGTATATTCAGTTATTCTCAAATTCTAATATTATCCGATAGATTTTCCAAAAAATTTCTTTCATACAAACCTTGTCCTGAGAATTACGAACAGGACAAAGAAAAGATCAACCAAATTGGTGAAGCCATTCTCAAGTGATGCGCTTTCATACATGCGGCAATTCATTTTTATTAATATAGATAGATGTGTCATACATTAAATAAATAGCTATCTAAAAACCTTCCTATGTCCGTCTCGTGCTTCTAAGCTACCTCCACACCAATTTTGAGCCAAATCGGTTCAGACGTTCTTTAGTTATGAATAGAGTAACTAACAGGAATTTCTTATATATATATTTCTCTAACTCGATTCAAAAAATGGCCGAAGAGTTTCGCCTGCCTTTTCGTTTCACTTTTGTTTACTGAATGATCTGTAACAACAAAATGGTAGCTTGCTATTGACAGATGACGTCTTATGAAAATCTAGTAAATTTAATGAAAAATATATCAAATTTTTATCAGAGAAGAAATTAATTTTGGCGCCTAGCCTCCATATGTACTGACCAATCACAGCACAGAACTAAAACTTTAGGCATTAGCGGATTTACCAGTAGACTCAATAGTCTGCAGCCTATGGCGGCAGATTTTAAGGCCGGCAAATTTGGGATCAAATTTTAAAACTGTAAGTGTAGTAAAAGTTATTTAATTACATTAACCGAATGTACCCCTACATTATTAGAAGTATATCAGCATGCTCTTATTAGCTCAGAAATACGAACATAACCAATTTCTTGTGCAATCTTAACCAAATAGTTGGGTTATGTACTGGACAAAAAATAAAACTTCAGTTTCATTGCCAAAAAATATATAATTAGTATCATTGTGAAATTGGGTATCGAATTGTAGAGGTCGGTAGGGGCGACAAAATTTGAATAGACTACAGGTGGCAAATGTGGAAATCCGTCGCTGAGTAAAGGCGTCCTTTCCCACACCTACCGACTGTACCACGTTTATTAGTACCTCACACCATCCTGCATCGGGTGCACACAGCTCTGTTCTGACTTGTTCTAACGAAAGTGAATATCATGGCTCCAAGCTAGAAATATCGCACGTGTTCAAATGTTTGAAAACCTATTGGATAAAACTGCTACTTGCAAACTACTTAAACTAACTTGTATTAAGGACAACACACACACTCACGCCCGAGGGAGGAGTCAAACTTCCGGCGAGAACGGCCGCCCATTCCATAGCATGAAGACTTAGAACACGAGGTCATTCAGCGCAGCAAATATCAGAAGTTCCGTAATTGTCACTCTGTATACAGAATAGCAAAACTTTTTCCAGAAACAATGTGGTTACCTCTCAATGGTGAATCGATGACTTTGGTCTGCGGGGGCTGAACTCATAGAAATGTTTTCGTACATGTGCGAAAGAACAGGCAATTGACATTTTCAGTGTGACACATTAATATGCTCCATCCTTGCGGAAATCCAGAATAGCCTACGACCAAGAGGAACTGATTGGGAGGGGCACTACCATTGTACTGTGCCTTAAGTTGAGAATTTAGGTTGGGAGGGAAGCATGTCTGGATTGCTGAATTGATTAAGCGATCGTCGACCCAAAGCAGAAACTCCGGATTCAAATCCCGGTCAAGCACAAATGTTCAAGTTGGATTTACTTCAGTGCCCGAAAATGGCCGAAATGTTTAAATATTTCAGTTAGTAAAAATACGGCAGTTAATGTTATCAATTGGTATCTCTTCTTTCGGACATTTCCGAAAAGAACAGGCACTATATCAATGATTGTATATATGCCCCCAGACAAGCGATTCACAGTTTCAGTAGGGACGCATTAATACGCTCGATCCCTTACGTGAATCCAGTATAGGCTGCAAGCAAGAAGAATCAAATGGGCGGGGGCACTACAAACGTAGTGTGCTAATTGGTAGAGGCGACCACTGGCCCAAGGCGGGATATCCGGGTTCGAATCTCGGTCCAGCAAAAATTTTCAACTTCGCCGTTGAATTTACTTCAACGTCCCGAAAGGGTCAAACTGTTTTAGTATTTTTAATTCGTTAAATGTTCAAATGTTTGTAAATAAGGTATTTAACTACTTTGGTCATTAGTCCCTAGGTTTAAACACTACTTACATTATGAAACTTCCTGACATTATAATTGTATGCCGGAACCGGGACTATAATCTGGGATCTTTGTCTTTGTGAGGTGGCATCGTGAGTCGTGTCGGGATAGCTCAGTCGGCAGAGCGCTTGCCTGCGAAAGGCAAAGGTCCCAGGTTCGAGTCCCAGTTGCGGCACACAGTTTTAATCTGCCAGGAAGTTTCATATCTGCGTACAATCCGCTGCACAGTAAAAATTTCATTCTGGAAATATCCCTTAGGCTGTGGCTAAGTCATGTCTCCACCATATCCTTTCTTCCAGGAGTGCTAGTTTTGCAAGGTTCGCAGGAGAGCTTCTGTGAAGTTTGGAAAGTAGGAGGCGAGGTACTGGCGGAAGTAAAGTTGTGAGGCGGCATCGTGAGTCGTGTCGGGATAGCTCAGTCGGTAGAGCGCTTGTCCGCGAGAGGCAAAGATCCCAGGTTCGAGTCCCAGTTCTGGTACACAGTTTTAATCTGCCAGGAAGTTTCATATCTGCGCACACTCCGCTGCAGAGTGAAAGATTCATTCTACTACTTACACTAATTTAAAGTAAATTATTCTAAAGACAACAGAAACTCCCATGCCCGATGAAGGACTCGAACCGCCGACGGCGAACGGCCGCGTGCTACGCAGTTGGACGTCTTAGTGTGCACGGCTATTCTGCCGCGTATCGAATAGGTTATATTAGGAGATACTCAAAATGTTCAAATGTTTGTAGAGCTTATGGGACTCGACTACGGGGCCATCAGTCCCTAAACTTACAAACTACCTATGAACTACTTAATACTAAGGACGTCACAAATATCCATGCCCGAGGGGGGATTCGAACCCCCGACCGTAGGGGCCGTGCAGACCGTGACTGGAGCGCCTTAGTCTCCTCGACCACCGCGGCCGGCTAGGAGATACTCCTCATGCTCTGGGAGGAGGGCTGCTGCCCCATAGCCCCCCCCCCCCCCCCCCGTCCGGATTCGCCAGTATTTCGACTACAAAAAAGATTCGGAACCACCGCCGCACATTGATTTGCAATATAACGCCTGCGCACTAAACGAATTAAATCATATTATGTCTACGGGTCATTCAGAAACGTCGCTCATGATACGTTCATTGTGCCGCCCGCCACAAATTGACCCTTTGAATACGAAATGGGAGGAGGGTACTTCATGCCCACCTTTTGAAAATATTGAAATCTACTCAGGTACTATTTTCGAAAATTTTGTAAAAAATATTTTTTGTCTTTAATTAAGTCTTCTTCCTGATTCTATGAAGTACACCCCTCATCCCTCCCGTGGTAGTGGATGCGATTTCGCACAACGGTCGTCCTGTCCACAGATAATAGCATTACGTGACCTCAGAACACACGGGTTAACAGCAACAATGGTCTCAATAGTGATCATTTCCGTTTTGATCTTTATTACTTTCTGTCCAGTGGCAATTAGTACAGTTTTAGATACAACTGTGATTGAAAATGTATCGACAGTCACTTCCTGACAAGGAAATATCAAAGATTTTGGAAGAACCTACAGATTCTGAAATTTGATGAAATTGAAAATGTACTGAGTGTACCTGAAGAGGAATGTGTTGTGCGCAAGGATGTGGACAGTGAGTATCTACAGACCTAATTACGTGAAAGATATGAAATGCATTATTGAAAACAGTTTTAGATGAAATATTCAGGTTCTGGAACCAGATTATGCATTAATAGACCTTTGAAAAGTATGTTATTATTGATATTAGCCACTATCAGGTATAAATACTCGGGTATTAAAGTTGATAACGCTCAAATCAGCTTATAAATACGAGGCGCGTCCAGAAAGTAAGTTCCGTTTCAATTTATCTCCGCTGCAGCGCTGCGATTGCAGTTCCGCACATGCTCTGTAGACGATGTGTATCAAGGAGAAGAACGTGCGCCATTTGGAGATTGCTGTCAGTTACGTACGCTTTGTTGTGCTTGTTTGAAATGTCGGTGTAGATTGAAAATCCCGCCGTCTATGAAATCAGGTCGGTGATTCGGTTTCTGAATGCGAGGAAAGTGAAACCAAGTGAAATTTATCGGCTAATTTGCGATGTTTACGGACCAAATGCGATTAGTGATTCTATGGTGATAAGATGGGTCCGACAGTTCAATGGCGGGCGTAGTGATGTGCACGATGAAGAACGAAGTGGGCGTCCACCTTTGGTTCACGCGATTGATGGCAAGATCCAGGAAAACCGTAGGTTTACAATTAGTGCTCTCGCTATAGACTTCCCCCAAATTTCA
Source organism: Locusta migratoria (assembly GCA_026315105.1). NCBI lineage: Eukaryota > Metazoa > Arthropoda > Insecta > Orthoptera > Acrididae > Locusta > Locusta migratoria. The sequence goes on from CM048746.1 coordinate 559,742,936, forward strand.
CGATCACTGATGCATGAAATTGTTACCAAACAACTGAAATTCCGTAAACTTTGCTCACGTTGGTTACAAAGATTCTCACTGAGCAACACAAAACACAACGGATGGGTAGTGCACTTGAGTTTTCGACCCGTTATGCTGAAAGCAGCGAAGAATTTCTGAGACGGATAGTCACAGCAGATGAAACGTGGGTTTCTTACGACACCCCTGAGAGTAAGCGGCAATCAATGGAATGGAGGCACACTTCATCCCCCGAAGCAAATCATGGCACCTCGGAAAATGATGTGCACAGTGTTCTGGGACTGGAAAGGCATCCTACTCATTGACTTCTTACCGCGTGATCAAACAATAAAAGCAGATGCTTATTGCGAGACACTTCGGAAAATGCGCCCTGCAATTCAGAATAAGCGCCGGGGACTGCTGTCAAAAGGTGTTGTTTTGCTTCACGACAACGCACGACCACACACTGCAAATGTGACGAAAAACCTCCTACAGGGATTTTGCTGGGACGTATTTTACCATCCTCCGTACAGCCCTGACCTCGCTTCTAGCGACTTTCATATGTTTTTACATCTCAAGTCTTTCCTTGGCGGTCACCACTTCACCAATGAGGACGAGCTGAAGGAACTGTTTCCAACTAGTTGAAGACACAGGCGGAAGATTTCTATGAAGAAGGTATACAAAACCTGGTGCCACGCTGTGACAAATGCCTGCAAAATTTCGGCAGTTATGTGGAAAAGTAGTTTAAGAGATGCATAATTTTGTGCAATAAAATTTTCTTCTGTATCTGTGTACAATTTCATTTTATTACCAAACAGAACTTACTTTCTGGACGCGCCTCGTATATTAGCTCTACATTTCGCAATAAAAATGACGTTCATCTCGGTTTCCGGCAAACGACAGATGTCCGTTTTAGATAATAGGCTACTAATTTATTCTTTCAATTTTTTTATTGTTGTCTCGAAGTAGCCCCTCCCCCCTTGGTAATACACGTTACTGAAAATAGGTGCTGTTTCGAGGGTTAATGAAATTGCTGTACTTTTCATTACGTTTCGGACATTGGCGTGAGGCTACGTTCCTAGGAAATTCAGTGGCGTAACATTTCATTCTGTATATAAAATTAAAAAGATTATTATTACTGTAGTTTTTCATTTTTCCAATATGTAATAGATTTCAAAATTTAATATTTTCCACTTTATGTCGATATTCCTATAATTTCCCTGATTATACACCTGTAAAAGATTCTCGTCAGAAGTAAGCGAATCTCTTTGTATCAAAAACGGATATGTAACAGCGTGTTCACATCAAAATCATACACCTGCACGTTTTGGTTTCAAAGATGGACATCTGCATTTTCAAACACAATTTGATGGTGCTTGAGTAATCGACTTGATATTAGCCACTTCCAGGTATAAATCATGGGTATTAAAGTTGGCCGCGGTGGAGTAGCCGAGCGGTGTAAAGCACCTCGGTGCGGAGCGCGCGGTTGCTCGCCGTGGGGGTTCGAGTTCTCCCTGGGGCATGGGTGTGTGTGTGTTTGTCCGTAGGTTAGTGTACCTAGGTTTAAGTAGTTTGTAAGCTACGGACTGACGACTACGCAGTTTGGTCCGATAGATTTACAGACATTTGAACATTTTATTAAAGTTGATAATGCTCAAATCAGCTTATAAATACATTAGCTCTACATTTCGCAATAAAAAAATTACGTTCATCTCGGTTTCCGGCAAACGACAGATGTCCGTCTTTGATAATAGGCTACTTATTTATTCTTTCATTTTTTTATGATGGGCACGAAGTAACACCTCCCCCCTTGGTAATACACGTTACGAAAATAGGTGCTGTTTCGAGGGTTAATGTAATTGCTGTACTTTTCGTTACGTTACGGACATTGACGTAAGTATACGTTCCTGGGAAATTCACTGCCGTAACATTTCATTTTGTTTACAACATTAAAATGATTATTATGATTACAGTAGTTCTTCATTTTTCCAATATATAATAGAGTTCAAAATTTAATATTTTCCTCTTTATGTCGATATTCCTATAATTTCCCCCATTATACACCAGTAAAAGATTCTCGTCAGCAGTAACCGAATCTCTTTGTATCAAAAACGGATATCTAACAGCGTGTTAACATCAAAATCATACACCTACACGTTTTGGTTTCAAAGATGGACATCTGTATTTTCAAACACAATTTGATGGTGCTTGAGTAATCAACTTGATATTAGCCACTTCCAGGTAAAAATCCTCGGCTATTAAAACTGATAATGCTCAAAACAGCTTATAAATATATTAGCTCTACATTTCGCAATAAAAAGTTTCATATCAGCGCACACTCCACTGCAGAAAGAAAGTTTCATTCTGGAAACATCCCTCAGGCTATGGCTAATCCGTGTCTCCACCATATCCTTTCTTCCAGGAGTGCTAGTCCTGCATGGTTCGCAGGAGAGCTTCTGTGAAGTTTGGAAAGTAGGAGGCGAGGTACTGGCAGAGGTAAAATTGTGAGGCGGCATCGTGAGTCGTGTCAGGATAGCACAGTCGGTAGTGAGCTTGCCCGCGAAAGGCAAAGGTCCCAGGTTCGAGTCCCGGTTCCGGCACACAATTTTAATCTGCCAGGAAGTTTCATATCAGCGCACACTCCGCTGCAGAGTGAAAGTTTCATTCTAAAAAGTGACCTTTATCTCGGTTTCCGGCGAACGACATATGTCCGTCTTTGATAATAGTCTACTCATTTATTCTTTCAATTTTTTTTATGATGGGCACGAAGTAACCCCTCCCCCCTTGGTAATACACCTTACTGAAAATAGGTGCCATTTCCATGGTTAATGTGATTGCTGTACTTTTCATTAAGTTTCGGACATTGGCGTAAGGCTACGTTCCTTGGAACTGAGGTGCCACGCCCGCACCAGCACACACACACACACACACACACACACACGCACGCACAGACGCACACACACGCACAGAGAGAGAGAGAGGAAAGGTGGGAGAGAGAGAGACAGAGGATAGCAGGTGTCGCAGGTGAGGACAGGACGTGGAGGAGAGGGCAGGGAGGGGAGGGGGTGTCTAATCGGCGGCAGACACGCGTGCACGGGGCACACGCGAGCCTGGCCGCCGCTGCCCGCGCAACACGGCGCCGCCTCCGCCCCCGCCGCCGCCCCCGCCGCCGCCGTGCCGGTCAATACGACAAATGCGCGCGCGGGGGCGGCGGCGGCGGGCGGCGGCGTCTTGGCTGTTTTTGTGTAGCGAAAACACTTAGATATGCGGAGGCTGGGCGCGGCGCGGCGGGGCGGCCACTCTTGTTAAAGTATGAGAAATGACCGGCGGCGGCGGCGTTGTTTGCATGGCCGGCGTCCTGCCGCCTGCCGCCCCCTCGGACACGGCGGCCCATTAATCACCCCCGCTGCAGCCTCATAAGTGTCTCTGCAGCGCCGCTACATTTTTATGGGCGCGCGCAACACACGATGCCCGCCCGGCGTGCGCGCGCGGTGTTCACAGCCGCCGAGTCCTCTCCAGTCCAACCCCCAGCCCCTTACACCTCACCGACCGGCTCACGTCGCTGCTACTGCCGCATTCCTCCTCACACCCCCTGAGATTCTTCCGCAGTGGACGTTCTCGCGCTGCATGCAAACGACTTGCTATCTATTTCCGTCCGTTCGTATAAAATAGCACCGAGACGACTCCATGATAACACAGATTGAACCATTTAACATAAACCAACAGAATAACTCCGTAACTTTTAATCAGATTAAAAGGTAAGACATGTCACTGGCTGCGGTGGAGTAGACGAGCGGTCTAAGGCGCCTCGCTGCGGAGCACGCGGTTGCTCGCCGTCGGAGGTTCGAGTCCTCCCTGAGGCATGGGTGTGTGTGTGTGTGTTATCCTTAAGTTAATTTACCTTAGCAGTTTGTAAGCTACGGACTGATGACCACGCAGTTTGGTCCGATAGATTTAAAAATAAAAAACTGTGTATAACTGAAGCCTTTATTCAAAAGTAACCACCACACGCCTAAAAACAACCATCCCACTCGTACTGACTGACTAATTTTCGACTGGATAGGGGATGTCCTGTCAGAAAGGACACAGTTTGTAGTAATCGATGGTAAGGCACCGACAAAAACTGATGTGATATCGGGCGTTCCACAGGGTACTGTTATTGGTCCTCTGCTTTTCCTTATTTACATAAACGATTTAGGGGAAAATCTAAATAGCTCTCCTAGGTTGTATTCAGATGACGCCGTCATTTACCGTCTGGTAAAAGCATCTGAAGATCAAAAACAACTGCAGAACGATCTGAATAAGATATGAGTATGGTGTAAAAACTGGCAATCGACTCTGAACAGCCGCGGTGGAGTAGCCGATCGGTCTAAAGTGCCTCGCTGCGAAGCGTGCGGTTGCTCACCGTCGGAGGTTCGAGTCCTCCCTGGGGCATGGGTGTGTGTTGTCATAAAGTTAGTTTAACTTAGTTTAAGTAGTTTGTAAGCTACGGACTGATGACCACGCAGTTTGGTCCGATAGACCTACAAACATTTGAACTTTTTTTTATTCTTTAAATTTTTTTATGATGGGCACGAAGAAACCACTCTCTCCTTCGTAATATACGTTACTGTAAATAGGTGGTACTGCGAGGGTTAATGTAATTACTGTCCTTTTCATTGCGTTTCGGACATTGGGGTAAGATTACGTTCCTTGGAACTGAGGTGCCACGCCCGCACCAGCGTGTTCACACACACACAAAACACACACACACACACACACACACACACACACGCACGCACGCACACACACACACACACACACACACACACACACACACAGAGAGAGAGAGAGAGAGAGAGGGGGGGGGATAGCAGATGTCAGAGAGGACACAGTTGTAAGCCATTGTAAGCCATCGACTAAAACAGAGGTGACTTTGGGCGTTCCACAGGCTAGTGTGATTGGCCCTCTGCTTTTTCTTATTTACATAAACGATTTGGAAGAAAATCTAAGCAGCTCTATTAGGTTGTTTGCAGATGACGCCGTCATTTACCGTCTAGTAAAATCATCTGAAGATCAAAACCAACAGCAGAACGATCTAAATAAGATATCGCTATGGTGTAAAAATTGGCAAGTGACTCTAAATAATAAGAAGTATGAAGTCGTCCACATGAGTACGAAAAGAAATCCGTTAAACTTTGTTTACAAGATAAATCAATCAAAAGTGAAGGCAGTAAACTCCACTAAATACCTAGGAATTACTATTACGTAAGACTTAAACTGGGAAGAACACGTAGATAGTGTCGTGGGAAAGGCGAACCAGAGACTGCATTTTATTGGCAGAACTCTTAAAAGATGCAAGACAACTACAAAGGAAACTGCATACACTACGCTTGTCCGACCTCGTTCAAATGTTCAAATGTTTGTAGAACTTATGGGACATAACTACGGGTTCATCAGTCCGTAAGCTTACAAACTATTTATGAACTACTAAGGACGGCACATATATCCATGCCCGAGGGGGGATTCGAACCCCCGACCGTAGTGGCCGTGCAGACCGCGACTGGAGCGCCTCAGTCCCCTCGGTCACCGCGGCCGGCTGTCCGACCTCTTTTGGAGTATTGCTGCCCACTGTGGGATCCTTATCACGTGGGTTTGACGGTGAACATCGAAATATTCCAAATAAGGGCAGCTCTTTTCGTTTTGTCACGATGTAGGGGAGATAACGTTACGGAAGTAATACAGGATCTTGGATGGGAATCATTACAACAAGGGCGCTTATCGCTGCGGCGTGTGCTACTTACGAAACTCCAATAGCCAACAGTCTCCTCCGAGTACAAAGATACATTGTTGACTCCGACTTAGATAGGTAGAAATGATCATCACAACAAATTACGAGAAATCAGAGCTGTAACGGAGAGATTCAGATGTTCTTTCTTCCCGCGCGCTATTCGAGAATGGAATGGTAGATAAATAGTATAATGGTGGTTCGATGAGCCCTCTGCGAGGGACTTAAACATGATTGGGAAGAGTATGCCATGTAGATGTAGATACAAGATTACTTGCAACTGTAGCAAAATCTACATTGGCCAGTCAGGCAGAGCAGTTTGTACTAGACCAATGGAACACCACAGAAGTTGGAAACGTAGGCAACGAAATTCTACATTTGCAGACCACCTGCTAAAAGAAGGCCACAGTTATCGTACATGTGCTACATTACATACAAAAAGGAAGGAAAATTAGATTCTTTGAAATATTGGAAATCAATAAACATACGCACACTTCTCCAAACCTGGTACTGATTGATCAGACACAATTCCCATACTCACCACTTCTGTCTGCAGAGCCTAATCATAGCCCTGTGAAGACGATGTGAACAGCCACCTCCTACCCACTTGCCTCATGTCTCTACTGCTGTTTTGGAACCATGTTTTAAAATCCTTGTGTAGTCACAACTGTTTGGCTGCTTACCTGATATAAATTGTAATGCCGTATTTTACTTGTAACCATAGTTTAAGTTAACCAATTAAATTTTTAACATATATTCACATATGGTTCAATTCAACTTAGTCACATGCTTAGATGTTCCAGACGTTTCACCTGTTTAAGATAATTTTTTGTAAATTTTTTCAGCCAATTTCTTAGGATAATGTCGTAATTTATTATATTGTCGCATATTTTATCAATGTCAGGAATTTACAGCACAACTTGAATTGTAAGGTTAGTTTTAAACCAAAGCACTAGTCTCCCTTGAAAGTTACATATCTACCAACTTAAGATCTTTGAAACTTAAACTTATATTGTTCACCTGATGACGGCTTAACAGCCGAAAAGCGACTTTTTAAACCAATAAATTAGCAGAATATCTCACAGTTATCTTGTATGTCTCATTCATAACTATCCCACTATTGAATAAGCCCAAAGATTTCCTGTTCCCTGAATTCCTCTGGCTGTGACAAGGGCCAGTTCTCCACTGTGTTCGTCTGTTCGTCGTCAGAGTTGAAGCGCTTCCATTTGGAGTCACAGGGTGACATGTCCGGGCTGGTGGATATTGAAGCTGCTCTCAACTGAATTTGGCCAGTACTCTTCATGTGAACCTGCATACGTGTGGCCGCGCGTTATCATGGGACAGAATCACTCCCTCCGTGAGCAGCCCAGGCCGTTTGCTGGACTTGCTACTGGCTACAGAGTGGTCATGGTTTCTCCGTGCTCGAAGAATTAGGCGTGTATCGGACCACGTACGTCGAAAACGACGGTGAGCATCACCTTCATGTTGAGGGCACAGCCTTGAGTGTTAAACGGGAAGGTGACGACGCATGCTTCGCGTCCCTATATGTCGTACAATGTCATCCCAAAGCCGCATATTATAATTTCACCGGTTTGGTGGTTAAGACGTTTCGTACCTTTTCATTTGTACGCCCCTTGAATATCTAAAAAACGACTTGGGTATGAATGTATAAATAGGAATAATTGGAAAAAATACAAATTCCATTAAAAAGTTGTAATAAAAGTTGTTCACCTCCAAGAGCGCCTTCGATTAACATAAACGACCTCCCTACGCCATCCCCAGGAGCGGGAGGGGGATAACTTTGAAATCTTAAATAGGGACCCCTGCTTTTAAATGCAGATTTGGATTTTTCGTGAAAAAATATGTAACGTTTGTGTGAAATATTTTTTCGTTTGATGATATATGGCGCTGTAATCAGCAAAAATAAAAATGTTCTGAATATTGTTGAAATACGGTAATACCTCGAAAAAACAGACATCGGACTCTTTCTCTACGTTTTACAAAAACTTCAGTTTCAGCAAACGGTTAGACAATACTGCAAGAAGTCGTTGTAGAAGAAACATAGCCGGCCGCAGTGGCCGAGGGGACTGAGGCGCTCCAGTCACAGTCTGCACGGCCACTACGGTTGGGGGTTCGAATCCCCCTTCGGGCATGGATATTTGTGCCATCCTTAGTATTAGCTAGTTCTTAAGCAGTTTGTAAGTTTAGGGACTGTTGCCCCGTAGTTAAGTCCCATAAGCTCTACAAACATTTGAAGAAACAAATCTATCAGGGATCAGATTGACATAACTTAAAGTACGAGGAAATCATATCTATTCTGTCTGCAACCGTTAACATCGTACAGTCCTAATCACTAAAGTACAATGAACAGTGTGAACATAGAGACTGGCAGCATGATCAAACGTTTGTGCTTGATTCGATTATGGGAGGTGCCGCATGATAGCATTATCAAAAAAATCAGAAACTGTACTTCGTTTTTACTAATCAGCTGTATATTTCTTTCAGATATTACAGTTTATTAACAGTTTTCAACTCTTTTATTTCTCGATTATAGCGCCATCTGTCGTGTAACGGAAGAAACAGTTACATATCTTTTCACGCAGAATCCAAATCTGCAATAAAAAATTTTTGTTTATATTTAAGTTAAGTCACTCCCCCCCTACCCGCCTCCCAGGATGGTGCAGGGGAATCGAAGTTTATGTTACTGGATATCCCTTTTGGAAGTGAACAACTTTTATCATCACAACTGTTTTTCAATCCGATTTGTGTTTTTTCAAATATTCCGGAACTGTTTTAAGTCCTCACCTTGTTCCCTATGGATGGAGCAGTTTTGATAAAATCTTCAGGAGATTTTCAGTAAACTGAAGTTTGGTAACGATCAGATCAAGATATTTATTAACGTCTGGCTTTGAGGTCTAGCGTCGCTTTCGTCGTTGTTCGTTCGATAGTGCCGTCGCTGTTCATACTTTCTCCTCTAAGGCCGCTACCGTCGTTTCATGTGCCGAACGTAAACTTTTACGTATACATTAGGTTAGGATGTTACAGTGGAAATTTGGATTAAACACAAAGAGGATTGTATGCGCATGGTATGCACTGTTTTTTTTTTTTTGTTTTTTTTTTATCACATTACAGAAACCCTGGCAACAAATAAAATACACAAGCCGGCCGCGGTGGCCGAGGAGACTGAGGCGCTTCAGTCACGGTCTGCACGGCCACAACGGTCGGGGGTTCGAATCCCCCCTCGGGCATGGATATTTGTGCCGTCCTTAGTTGTAGGTAGTTCATAAGTAGTTTGTAAGTTTAGGGACTGATAACCCCGTAGTTAAGTCCCTTAAGCTTAACAAACATTTGAACATTTTTTTGAAAATACACAAACTCATCCTTTTTGTAGATACCGAATATCTATTCCTCTCGTGCGTAGGCTGGGCGGGTCGCTAGTAACAGAAGAAGATCTTTCTCTCAATAGTTATTGGTCACGAAGGAGGATATCCAATTACACTAAAATCTACAACTCCCTGCCACCTCTCCGCGCCGAGGATGGAGGGCATACAGCAATTCTGCAAGTTTTAATGAGCACAAGAAAGTTACTGGAAGTGGGTCAGTTTATCCCTCACTTAGAAGTCAGCAACTCTGCACTGAGGCAGCAGAACCGCCTGATCGTCTTAATGGGTCACCTGGGATGGTATTTCTGGCTGCAAACATACATCCCCAGTACCGTGATATAAAGTTACTAAAAAGTAAATGAACTTAACGAAGTAGATTTTGTACACTGCATGTCGTGCGAGAGATCCGAAAATTCAAGACGAGCATGGAAAATAAAAACAGTTGCTTTCGTGAAGTTTTCTGGTATGTGCAATGTTGAATAAACTCGATTTTAACTAGGACATTTGGTTATAGACATTTGGAAATTCGTGCCAGGGTACGGATTCGAATCCGGGACCTCCTGCTTACTACGCAGTTGCGCTGAATTCCTGCGACACCCAAGGCACAAGGACTTAACCTCATTGACAGTCTATCTAAGCACGTACCCCGTCCGGTCCAAACAATCATATGTCCAGTTACTTTCATCACTGTACTCCATTGTTCGCAGCAGGACCTTATTCCCGCCTAGACTCCGGTCCTCGTGTTCATACGCATTCAAATCTCAACAAAACCTCGACACGGTGGATTATAGTTCATTCAACATGACGACGTTGTATGATTACAGCACCTACTAACAGCCAAGACAAAAAAAGTAAAAATCTATAATAAGAGCAGCTGTAGCATGATATAGCGCCGACCTCTGTTCTTTCTGACATTTCCGAAAAAAGTAGACGGCGAAATTCTTCAACGTTATACAAAATCTTTCTAATATGTAGGCCCTACGTTTTGTTTTCACTTATATCTCTTTCATTATATCGCGATGCTGTATTGAAACTATTGCAACTAATGCCAGCAGGTAGAAGTTGCCGAACTGGTGTGTTTCATTCGGGGACTGATGCAGCAGAGTTTCGGAATGCGAGTGTTTCGTTTTCCACCAGCAGCTAGCTAGCTAAACTTGCTACTTTGGCAACACAAAACTGTAAACAATTCACGCAAACATTCAACATCGCAACATATGTCGAAATGTAGTCGAGCGCACGAGATTTTTCGAAACGGGCGCCTGTGCAAGCGTTCTTCACAATTACCGATTAACTTTACGTAACTCTTAGCGTTCATGTAACTTACATAATACACAATTGCCCATTAAAATTGTTACACAAAGAAGAAAAGCAGATGATAAACGGGACAAATATATTATACTAGAACTGACATGTGATTACATTTTCACGCAGTTTGGGTTCATAGATACTAAGAAATCGGTACCCAGAATAACCATCTCTGGCCGTAATAACGGCCTTAATACGCCTGGGAATTTAGTCAAACAGAGCTTGGATGGCGTGTACAGGTACAGATGCCCATGCAGCTTCAACACGATACCACAGTTTATCAGTAGTATTGACTGGCCTATTGTGACAAGCCAGCCACCACTGACCAGACATTTTCAGTTGGTGAGAGATCTGGAGAATGTGCTGTCCAGGGCAGCAGTCGAACATTTTTCGTATCCACAAAGGCCCGTACAGGACCTGAAACATGCGATCGTGCATTATCCTGCTGAAATGTAAGGTTTCGCAGCGATCGACTGAAGGGTAGAGCCACGGGTCGTAACACATCTGTAATATAACGGCCACTGTTCAAAGTGCCGTCGATGCGAACAGGAGGTGACCGAGACGTGTAACCAATGGTACCCCATACCATCACACGAGCTGATACGCCAGGATGGTGATGACGAATACACGCTTCGAATGTGCGTTCACCGCGATGTCGCCAAACACGGATGCGACCATCATGATGCTGTAAACAGAACCTGGATTCATCCTAAAACATGACGTTTTGCCATTCGTGCACCCATGTTCGTCGTTGCATACACCATCGCAGGCGCTCCTGTCTGTGATGCAGTGTCAAGGGTAACCGCAGCCATGGTCTCCTAGCTGATAGTCCATACTGCTGCAAACGTAGTCGAACTGTTCGTGCAGATGGATGTTGTTTGCAAACGTCCCCATCTGTTGATTCGGAGATCGAGACGTGGCTGAACGATCCGTTACAGCTATGCGGATAAGATGCCTGTCATCTCGACTGCTAGTGATACGAGGCCGTTGGGATCCAGCACAGCGGTTCATATTGCCCTCCTGAACCCACGGATTTCATGTTCTGCTAACAGTAATTGGATCGCGATCAACGCAAGCAGCAATGTCGCGTTACGATAAACCGCAATAGCGATAGGCTACAATCCAACCTTTATCAAAGTCGGAAACGTGATGGTACTCATTTCTCCTCCTTACACGAGGCATCGCAACAACGTTTCACCAGGCAACGCCGGTCAACTGCTGTTTGTGTATGAGAAATCGGTTGGAAACTTTTCTCATGACAGTACGTTGTAGGTGTCGCCACCTGCGCCAACCTTGTGTGAATACTCTGAGAAGCAGATCATTTGCATATCACAGCATCTTCTTCCTGTCGGTTAAATTTCGCGTCTGTAGCACGTCATCTTCGTGGTGTAGCCATTTTAATTGCCAGGAGTGTACAGTATCTGAAAGATGTGTAGGGGCACGAATGTGTAAAATATTCAAATTCCATTAGTAGTGACAAAGGAAACCATAAGGAACGTTAGAAAACGTTCGTGTGAAGTCTATGGCGCATCTGCAGAAAAGTGGAATGTAGCTGGTTCCTAGACACATAAACGTGTGGCTAATTGAAATTTATTCAATGTTCAAAATACGGATTTTCTTGTGTAACATTGATTATGAATTAAATAGATCATACAATGTTTTATAATACAGTAAGTTAATGATTCATAATCGAAAATCCTGAAAACTGGTTTCAGGAACAAATCGATAGGTAAAATAACATGATAGAATAAGTAATTCTGAAAAATTCGAAAAAAAAAAACAACTGCTTCTTTATAAATTGTCTGTACAGTGGGACCTTTCTTGATGAGCATAATTCGCGTCTGAGTATTCCCTGAAATGCAGAGCACTGTTTAAGCAAAATATATTTTTCTGTCCGAAATCTTGTAAAAGACACACAACAAGAAAATTTAGAAGAAATCTGTAGCAAAATAAAGAAATTTAAATTTGTTTCCTTTAAGACCACGTAGTTTCATTGCGGTTCGTGTGGAGGTGGGATCGCAGAATATTTGTATTTGGAGGGATCACCAGAATAATTTTACTTGGACGAGGGTCGCTTATTCTGAAAGGTTGAAAAACGCTGTCATAGAGGAAAGAAAAAAAATCCATATGTACAACACGGCCTGAAAAAAAGAAAGATGCACCCAGGAGTCGTCCAGTATATTCCATTTGGGTATACATGCACAACATTCATGTGTGGGTAAATGATTAAATTTACAAGGCTCTGGGATGCGTAGGACGCCCGCCAGATTGCATACGTTTTGTAACCGCCATGTCGTTCCAAAGTTGTTACCAATGAACTTCGTGATTCAGACAATGCTGCGGGACGTTTGCGTACAGTACGAAGTACCCAAGATGCCTCGCAGGCGCCTTAGCCTTTCAACTATCTGAATGCATTTTCTAGAGGTGAAATCGTTACATAGCGTGAAGCGGGGTGGTCGTATCGTGCAATTGTCAGGCATCTGATTAGATTAGATTACATTATATTAGATTAATACTTGTTCCATAGATCATAAATACCACATTTCGCAGTGATATGGAACGTGTAAGTTCAATAAATGAAAACTAAATATTTTAAGGATTTTTTATTTTTATTTTGTATAGATGTATTAGCGAAATTACTAGGTTTTATCTAAAAATTAATCTAAAGTGTAGAAGGAGCTGCCATTCAGAAATCCTTTTAATTTATTTTTAAATACTAATTGGTTCTGTGTCAGACTTTTAATCTCATTTGGTGGGTGACCAAAGACTTTTGTGGCAGAATAACTCACCCCTTTCTGTGCCAAAGCTAGTTTTAACCTTGAATAGTTACCATTGGATCGGATTGTTAATAACAAATTTCTTAAGTGAGTATGTGTATAGTGTAGACCTAGAGTGAAGATCCATAAATCCTTAAATAACTGTGTGCAGGATGATCTTGTGTGGGCGCCATCAATTACTCTGATTACACACTTTCGTGCAATGAATAATTTTTTACTCAATGTTAAATTGCCTCAGCATATGATCCAATATGAAAGCAGTGAATAAAAATAGACATAGTAAGCTAATTTTTGAGATGTATATCACCGAATTTTGCAATGACCCTGATAGCATAATTAGCTGAACTCTAAAGTTTCAGCAGATCTTCAATCTTTTTCTTCCAATTCAATCACTCATCATTGCAAACACCTAAAAATTTTGAATATTCTACCTTAGCTACAGATTTCTGTTAAGAATCTATATTTATTATTGGTGTCATGCCATTTACTGTATGAAACGGTACATACTGGGTTTTATCAAAGTTTAATGAAACTGCATTTGAAGAGAACCACATAATAATTTTCTGAAAGACATCATTCACAATTTAATCAGTTAATTCATGTTTGTCAGGCGTGGTGGCTATACTTGTATCGTCCGCAAAAGGAACTAGCTAGCTTAGCATCTTCGAGAATGTAGAATGGCAAGTCTTTATTAAGAACAGCAGACCCAAGACCGACCCTTGTGGGACCCCATTTTTGATAGCTCCCAATTAGAGGATTTAGCTGTTTCTTGCATATTATGTGAACTGCTTATTTCAACTTCCTGCACTCTTCCAGTTAAGTATGATCTAAACCATTTATTTACTGACCCACTCTTACCACAATACTTAAGTTTATCTAGAAGAATTCAGATGTGGATTCAGTGGGTATATGTGGGCACCCATAGGGAGGACTGTCGTATGGCGGGCCAAGAAATGCAAAAGCCCTTGACCCCGACACCAGCTTCCACGAGCATTTACCAGAAACCTTACAACATCCTGTGAGTTCCCCCACAGTGTCTGATCGACTCGCGCCTACCGGATTGGGGTCCTTCTGCCTGAGGCACCGGCTGCTCTTCACACCAGCGCCTGCATCTGGAGTGGTGTCGTGCCCAGGAGACATGGATAGATGACAAATAGCGTCTCATCGTGTCCAGAAGTGCGGCCGTCTCCTCCGTAAAAGATGATCAACGTGTTCGGGTGTGGTGGCGACAGGGTAGAGGGCACATCCTACCAATATTGTGGTGAGACACACGGGTGTAATACCGGACACCAAGGTGTGCGGAGGCAAAGGATCTGCATTGACGCACCTCTAGTCGTGGTTCTGTAGACTATGACGGCACATCGATATGGCACATATGTTCTCCGTCCGCACGTCGTATCTCTGATGGTGCATCTGATCTCGACACTTTCAACACAATGCTGATCTGAAAGAAATGCACTCCAGGGGAGCAGACTGGGAATACATTTCTGAGTAGCACCTTGTCTAACGTGTGTGAATTGTATTGGTTTTCATCACGAGTTTAAACAACGAAACGAAGCCACAGAATATAATCCGATCAGAGCATCACAAACGACCACATTTCATTTATAAGATTAGCAACTAATATTGCAGTGTATTGTGTAAATTAGTGTGGTAATGAATTTTTTCTTTCTGTTGTGTTGTTGAAAGCATTCTGTTGGATGTCTTGGGCGGAAACGTTATGTGACGCATTGGTTGACTACAATGTCAACTATGATTCAGTTTTATAACTCGGTAAGATTTCGACACTCTCGCATGGGGAGATGCCGAGATGTTGAATTATCCTAAAATTTCGGTTTTCCTGCTTTGAATTAGCGTGTAAACCTATTTATTTTGAAGGTTTATAAAGCGCCTTGCTAGTATAAAAACAGAGAAAATCTTCGTCAGTGGAGGCCCGAGGATGTGGCAGCCGCTGTACAAGAAGTGCGAGACAGCGAAACGCGCCTTGCAACTACCGTCAAACGATTCTCTGTACTGATAAACACTCGGCGTTCAAGAGTCCTGAATGGAAACGTGTGTAGTCCACAAAACGGGAAAGGAGCCATGCTATCTGCTGCTGCAGAAGACGAACTCGTAAGGAATCAATTACTGCTCGATGTCAAAGGATTTGGGTTAGCCGACCGCGGTGGTCGAGGGGACTGCGGCGCGCCAGTAACGGTCTGCACGGCCACTACGGTCGGGGGTTCGAATCCCCCCCCCCCTCAGGCATGGATATTTGTGCTGTCTTTAGTGTTAGCTAGTTCATAAGTAGTTTGTAAGTTTAGGGAATGATGACCCCGTAGTTAAGTCCCACAAGCTATACAAACAAACATACGATTTGCGTTAACTCTGACTGATGTTAGGGAACTAAGAAATAAATATTAGTCATAAATGTAATTGTTCGAAACAATTGGATGGATATGATTGGGTTTATTCTGTCCTAGAAATGTATCCAAATTTAATTATGCTCACTCAAAGGGACTCAGTAAAAAACAATTGGGGCTTTTTTTTTTCCTTACACAAATCACAAAACAATATACGAATCTGTCGTTCTCACATCGAAAAATTAGCAAAGAGAACTTCGCGAGAAAGCATCCACACAGCAAATAAAGCGGCGTTCAGAGAAGAGCATGCTTATTTGCGGATCTCAAGGACAAATGTGGTGAATGCAGGGGTTGCTATGATCATACTGATGGTGAAAATGAGTCACGTTTGTTAGCCGGTGTAACAAATTGTTCCATGAGACGTGTGTTCAAAATGTTTGTGAACTCAGTTTTACATGCGAAAATTGTTCGTAATCACTTTGTATGTTTTCTACAGATTTTATAATTTAACTAGGTTTCTTTTCTCTTTCGCGAAAAGTTCGTTTCCTTAAGTTTAATTGTTCTTTGTTTTTGTTTTTCGTTGTCTGTCACCTACAGTCATCAGTCATATTTCATGGTCTCCAGAACTTTTGGGAGTAGTGAAAACTCTGCTTTCTATTATAATAATTAAAACATTACATAACCTGCAGATGTGTCCTCCCTCGCCTGCCCCTGGAAATCGAACGCGGCGACGAACAGGCATGGGAACATTGTTCGACATGTCCGGCAGAACAGCTCACAGAAAAGAAGGAATGTTACTGTTAAACGCCCCGTCGACAGCGTGTTCCCTAGGGGTGGGAGGACGCACTGGGATTTTTTGTTACTAGGGAGGAAGGAAATCCGCCGTGCCCTGTAAAATTAACCATTCCGGCATTTGCCTGAAATGATTTAGAAAATCACGGAAAACCGAAATCTGGACGGCCGGAGATCGGTTTGAACCACTGTCCTTCCGAATGCGTGGCGTTTACGACACCCGTTTCATAATGTGATTACGTATACTTGTTGTATGCCTGATGTGCCATGTCAACAATTGTTTTTAATTACCTGTATACCCGAATCGGAGTCGCTCCTGTCGCGGTGGACTAGCCAGGCTTTTAAATGCAGAATGTTTGTTTTGCTTTTTTTTAAAGACTTCCGTCGTTTATTCTTCGTTTGTTTAATTCAGACTACATTAAAAAAAAATTAAAAAAAAATAAAGGGTCTAAAGCACCTCGCTGCGGAGCGCGCGGTTGCTCGCCGTGAAGGTTCGACTCCTCCCTAGGGCATTGGTGTCTGTGTGTGTGTGTGTGTGTGTGTGTGTTTGTTCGTAGGTTATTTTACCTAGGTTTAAGTAGTTTGTAAGCTACGGACTGATGACCACGCAGTTTTGAGTTGCTCTATGTTGAATACACGCTTCAGAAACGCCCTCAAACGGAAACTTTTTGATGATCGCCCTGTACTTTACACGTGTATGATTAGAAGATAAGTATGAAATAAAGTAGTGTTTTAAAAGTCCAGTACTTTTGGACTGACCTTAAAATGTTGCTGTCGCTGGAACTGAGTTCACCCACGGACTGCAAAGCCGTTGCTGACATTGCTGCTGAAAACATTACAGAAAACAAAAGTTAATACATAAGATTACAAACACCATGCCACACATTTCTAGTTAAAAAAAGATAATAATAATAAAAAATAATAAAAAGCTTTAAAAGAGAGATGTTATGAGGAATTCGGTACTGGCAGTGAATATGCAGAGTTATTACTTTCATGATAAATAAAGGGAATTTTTAATATAAGAAAAAGATTATTGTCTAATGATGATCAAACATTTTTTCCGTGTGGACTATTACAAAACTTTAAGTACTATCTAAAAACCCTGCGTTGCCCGGGTATTTATGTACTCTTTATTCTTGTAATCTATATTCCCTCCCCTCCTCTCTGTCCATCTCTCTGTTCCTCTCCCATATCTCTCTTCATCTCTGTGGTGTCGCACAAGTACAAAGTGCGCGCCACCTACTTTCGCCGCGCGCCGCCATGCACGCACGGCGCGGCGTTCTTACGACGACAGCCACGAGCGCCCTCTGCTACAACTCCGCTCGTGGCCACCACTGAACGACCTCGTTCACTTGGGACTGAGATAGGAACCAGTTAGGACCTTCGGAATCAGATAGGCACCTGTGAAGACTTGGCTATCAGTTAGACACTAGGCAGGACTCTAGCTCAACTATGTATCAACATTCTGCAGTACTATGTAAAAGTTAAGTATTGTATAAATTCTGTGCAATATATATCTCGTTCTAATTTACTCTAGTGTTTCTAGTTTCTGGCTGCTCCCCTCCGTACCTGCACCAGCGTGCTATCTTTATTCCTGTGTCGGTCTCATTCCACTCGGCCACCGACACGTACGACGGAAACGAGACACAAAAGCGGCGACGAGGCTGGGACACAAAAGTGGCGACGAGGAGTGATAGAAGAACCGTAGACAAGCCCTCTTGCAGCAGCCAGACAGCAGCAGTCGGAGCACGCAGAAATTGCTCCCGCCCACCCACCCTTATTATAAGAATTTTGGGGGAAGATATTTTGTTCCATGTTTTGTGGACTTTTTTGTTGCAGAGCGCCCTCTTTCATATTGCATTTGTGTTTTGTTATAAGTTACTTGTATGCGCGGCGCCTAATCGGTCAGCATGGCCACTACCCCGAACCCAAACTTAATGAAAATTATTCAGTTACAGACGGCGCAAATCACTCAGCTCCTGCAGGCGGTGTCGCGGTTAACGGCACAGGCTGCTCACCAACAACAACAGCCGTCACATCAGCAGCCCTCACCTGCCGCTGCACCGCTTCCTACATTTCGCCACTACAACGAACGTGAGGAAGAATGGAGCGACTACTTCGCACAGTTTCAAGAACTCGTCGCGGCTCATCAAATTACAGGTCAGAGAGTGAAGAACCTTTTCTTATCGATTGTGGGCCCCCAGATTTTCGTATTACTGCAGAAACTATTCCCCAACGCATCTCCTCGTGATGTAGACCTTGAACAAATAGTAGATGCACTGAATACTCATTATGAGAGAAAAGTTCTCGTAGCTGCGGCACGGTACCTTTTTTTCAGACTGAAAAAATTACCGGAACAGTTACACCAAGAGTGGATTACGGAATTGAAGGGCTTAACCCGCAAATGTAAATTTACTTGCTCTTGTGGACTTTCTTATAGTGACGTTATGTTGAGAGATGCAATTACGCAGAAAATTCAGGACCTCAGGACCCCAGAATTAGGGCAGCAATTCTGAAACAGTCTGACCCTTCATTAGACAGTGTACTGCAGCTTATAGAAGCGCATGATACTTTTGACTTAGCAGATGTAGAAATGCAAAGCCACAGTGTTAATTCAGTGCGCCGCAACGGTCGCTTTCCTAGCCGTAGTTCTCAGTGTAGCACTAGTGATTCTTACAATAGTACAGGCCGTGCTGAACAGACAGTGAACAGTAGCCAGTGTAAAAGTGCGACACAAAGGTCGCCCCGTCGTGTTAGAAACAGTAATTTGAATACCGGGCGCCAACGCCCATTTCAGAAAAATGTACGTAAGTCTTGCCCCCATGTGTATCTCGCAACAAACGTGCTCATTGCCCTAGTCGCAACGCAACCTGTTATCAATGTGGCAAATCGGGACATGTGCAGTCTGTGTGTATGCAAATTAAAAACTCAAAGAACAGTAACGTTAGAAACAGTGCTTCGCAAAGTGTGAGAGCAGTGCATACAGTCAATGTCATAGACGCTATGGAATTGAACAGTGCTTTACTTGGTTCTCAATTGCAAGGAAATTCTTCTGCACCTATTGCAAAACTATGTAGTGAGCCACGCTGCAAGCGCCGACGAGCACGTAAATCTGTGCAACGAAAACGGGTTCGGGACAAGCAACATGATTATGTACAGTGCAATCCTGTAGTGAAACTAGTGCCTTCTACAACTTCTCCTTGTAAATGTGCCCAGTACTGTGTAGATAGTGGCAGTAGACTTGTTGTAGCTACTCAAAAGTTTAGTGCAGTAGTTAGTGAATCTGTAGTAGCCTCGCAATGTGCGGACGCCGATCCGGCGGTAGTGCCATCTAGTGACAGTGTTGTTAATCCGCTGCGTGCCGAGTCTGCGCCGCTTAATTCACTATGCGGCCCGCGCATACGCAGCAAACAAGCTGTATTGGACGTTGCCCACATTCGCGCACCTGTCGAGCGCCGCAAGCAAAAACTTTTTGTGACTCTTTACATAGACAATAAGACTGTGCAATTTCAGCTTGATACTGGTTCCGCTGTCACTTTAATGAATAAAGACACTTACGAACTTCTGGGTTAGCCAAAATTGTCGCCGTGTCAACAAGTGCTCACAGCATATACCGGTCAACATATTCCCGTGCTAGGAACATGTAGCCTGCCCGCCTCTTTTCAAGGTGTAACAAAAACAGTTGCTTTTGTAGTTCTTCAGGCCAAATCTACACAGAACATTTTCGGACTCGATGCATTCGACTTGTTTGGATTATCAATTCAAAGGGATGTACTACAAATTTCGTCTGTAGTGCCTCAGGACAAAATAAATGCATTATGTGGGAAATATAGTGACTTGTTTTCGCCGGAACTAGGTTGTGCGAAAGACTTCGTGGCACATGTAACTTTAAAAGAATCTACAGTTCCAAAATTTCGTAAAGCTAGACCAGTGCCTATCGCAATTCGTGATAAAGTTACAGACGAACTTAAACGTTGGCAAAATAGTGGTGTGATTTCTCCTGTTTCTGCGAGTCAGTGGGCCTCGCCTTTAGTAATTATACCCAAGCCGTCAGGAAAACTTCGTCTCTGTGCGGACTTCAAATCAACAGTGAACAGTCAAACAATTGTAGACACTTATCCCCTGCCCAGACCTGAGGAACTGATGGATAGATTAGGACAGTCTCGCTTCTAAGATTGATTTAGCAGAGGCATACTTACAGATTCCACTTGATGACGAGTCAAAAAAGTTTTTCGTCATTGATACTCACATGGGCCTTTTTCAATTTCAACGCCTACCTTTTGGCAGTTCTTCCGCCCCCGCTATTTTTCAGCGCTTTTTGGAACAGCTGACAGTTTCTGTACCGTGTTGCTCGAACTACTTAGATGATATTGTGGTATCCGGACGTACAGTTGAAGAACATTTAGCAAACCTGGAGTGCCTTTTCAAAGTTTTGACTGCAGCAGGTCTACGTTGCAATAAAGCAAAGTGTTCATTTTTTCAAACTGAAATAGAGTACCTAGGCCATGTGATTAATGCCCAAGGAATCCATCCCTTACAGTCACATCTTCGAGCAATCAAAGACTTGCCTCCTCCTAAGAATGTGCATAAAGTGCAAGCAGTAATGGGAAAGCTTAACTATTATTTCAGGTTTATTCCCAATGCCTCTCAGATTGCAGCTCCACTGCATCAATTACGTAGGAAGAATGTTCCTTTTGTATGGTCTAAAGATTGCCAAGTTGCATTTGACAAATTGAAGTCTGCACTACTCAGTGATGCATGTCTGATTCCCTTTGACCCACAGAAGCCTGTAGTGCTAGCAGTTGATGCCTCGTCGTACGGTCTGGGTGCCGTTCTGTCGCATCGTATTGGATGTCACGATCGTCCTATTGCCTTTGCATCCGAGCTGCTGACGCCAACGCAACAGAATTACAGTCAGATAGAAAAGGAGGCCTTAGCAATCATTTACGGCGTCACAAAGTTTCATCATTATCTCTATGGCAGAAAATTCTATTTGTTGACATACCACAAGCCTCTCACGTCGTTGTTCTCACCAACAAAGCCAATTCCGCCACGAACGGCACAAAAGCTTCAGAGATGGTCCTTGATATTGTCTAATTATCAGTATGAGATTTTGTACCGACCTACCACTAAACACGCCAACGCGGTTACACTTTCCCGACTTCCGGTTGGCCAGGATGTGTCGTTTGATTCTTCGGAAATGGCGTGTTGTCAGATAGACTCCAGAGATGCTTCCGCTGTCGCAGATTTCCCTTTGAACTCTCGTCGGGTTGCACAGGAAACAGTTGCGGATGCAGACCTAAGTGTAGTAGCACGTTTTGTTCGCTTTGGTTGGCCTGCCAGAGCCAAAGACCTTCAACGGCCTCTGGTTCGACGTTATTTTGCACAATGTCATGTATTATCTTTAAATCAGGGTGTACTGTTGTTACATACTGACAACGACCAAGCAAGGGTGATTGTTCCTCGTTCCCTGCAACGAGAAGTATTACGCCTCCTGCATCAAGGTATTGTTAGGACAAAGCAACTGGCTAGACGTCATTGTACCTGGGTTGGTATGGACGCTCAGATAGAGAACATGACGTCACAGTGTACAGTTTGTACGGAGCATCAGGCGGCTCCTCCGCAACGTTTCTCAGACTGGCCACGCCCCAAGGGACCATGGCAACGTTTACACATTGACTTTGCCGGACCTTTCTGGAATACGCGCTGGTTAATTGTTGTAGACGCTTTCAGCAAGTTTCCTTTTGTGATTGCCATGAACTCAACGACAGCGTCTAGTACAATCAGTGCCTTAATATCAGTGTTTTGCATCGAAGGTTTGCCTGAAACTATCGTCATTGACAATGGACCTCAGTTTGTTAGTGCGGAATTTCAACAGTTTTGTCGTGTGAATGGCATTCAGCATATCACCACCACACCTTTTCACCCTCAGTCCAATGGTGAAGCAGAACGTTTCGTTCGAACATTCAAGTCTCACATGGAGAAGATGAAAGGTCAGCACTCCAGGCAGCAAGCTCTTCAGATTTTCCTTTCTACGTATCGGTGCATGCCACGTGACGGCCCGTCTCCTGCCGAGCTGCTACACGGCGGCCGTCACCGCACTCTCCTTCACCTGCTGCAGCCTCCCACGCACCGAGTTGGTTCGTATGGTGCTTCGCGTTTTCAGGTTTCTACGCCGGTGCTGTACATGGTGTTTGCTGGCAACAAGACTAGATGGACGCCGGGCACCATTCAGCGCGTACTCGGTCGCAATATGTATGTTGTACGTTCTTCCACAGGGTCGGAGCTGCGGCGCCACGCAAACCAATTGCGCCTGCACAGGCCGCGCGATCCTGTCTCCGGTTTTTTTTTATTCCAGACCCAGTTCACCGCCAGGGAGCACAGCCACATCGTTCGTCCCCGGACTGCAAGATCCCTATGGACGTCGACGCACCTCCGACGCAGTCGTCGCCGCCGCTGTCGCCGCCGCAGATGACAGCGTCACCGAGAGGGACTCCGGGACCGTGCGCCCCCCCCCCCCCCCCAGCTTGGGCCACGCACCTCAGAAGAAGATGACCTGCTCCCTCTGGGCGGGGGTGTGCGCCCTTCCCCAGATTTCGGCGGGTATCCTGGAGGATCGCAAGGCGGATGCCGGGGCGCGGACGGCGTCTCGATCCCAGCCTCAGCTACGACGCCCGTCCCACCAGTAACGACCCGCCCAGGCCCTCCTCCCAGTGTCGTCGCCGTGGCCCTCAGCCCTACGCCACGACGGCGCGGCGGTTTGGGGGGGAGGGGTGTGGTGTCGCACAGGTACAAAGTGCGCGCCACCTACTTTCGCCGCGCGCCGCCATGCACGCACGGCGCGGCGTTCTTACGACGACAGCCACGAGCGCCTTCTGCTACAACTCCGCTCGTGGCCACCACTGAACGACATCGTTCACTTGGGACTGAGATAGGAACCAGTTAGGACCTTCGGAATCAGATAGGCACCAGTGAAGACTTGGCTATCAGTTAGACACTAGGCAGGACTCTAGCTCAACTATGTATCAACATTCTGCAGTACTATGTAAAAGTTAAGTATTGTATAAATTCTGTGCAATATATATCTCGTTCTAATTTACTCTAGTGTTTCTAGTTTCTGGCTGCTCCCCTCCGTACCTGCACCAGCGTGCTATCTTTATTCCTGTGTCGGTCTCATTCCACTAGGCCACCGACACGTACGACGGAAACGAGACACAAAAGCGGCGACGAGGCTGGGACACAAAAATCTCCACCTCCCCTCTCTTGCCCCCTCCTCCATCCAGCCTCCTTGATTCATCTTCCCCCACTCCCTTCTAGGACAGCCCACATACGTCTGTTGTGGCGGCAATCCACGCAAGTCTCCGCGCCACTACAAGACGCGATAAATCGCTCTATGGCACTTCGGTCGCCGGGGCCGCCCCCAGTCTCGGTACCTCTTTGCCTGCTTCACGCGCCGGACAACAGGAAGAAGGGGATTCGCCTAGATATGACGGAGTATCACAGCTGTACAGGACAGTTGACAGTTCTACAGGTCCGATCAAGAAGTCAACAGAAAAGTTCCATCCACGTGAGCCAGCAGTATGTCATAGCACCTCTATAAAAGTTTACTATTGCCTTGCAGAACCTAGAAAGAATTTGTACGAACACTGGCACATCAAAATTTAGTCCCCCCTCGTGCAATTCATTGTGATAAAATATCATGTGGACTAATCAGTTCTTATAGTTACAGAACCATGTCCAAAATCTTGCTCATCACGATTCACGCAGAGACACAACAATGTCAACTTTCGTGGTTATCAGTGAAACAAAACCAGCTGTTTTTTCAAGGTACCCATGAACCGTACAAAATTATATGTAGACAGTGGGTATCCTCTTGTTCTGAAAGTCAAGTTGAAAAATTTCATGTAAATCGGAACAAAACTATAAATCTCATCGCAATAGAAACACACGAACACACTGAAAACGCACTTTCAGTTTTTCTCAAATTTTCCAATTTTCCGGTGGATTTCCCAACAATTTTAAGTCATAAAAACATTGTCGTGAGAATTACGAAGACAACAAAAATAGAAGAACCAAATTGGTCGAGCCGTTCTCAACTTATGGAATGACCAGCAGATACAGTGATTCATTTTACATATAAAGATTACATAAAATACATTAAATCCCCTATTGTATAAGACGAGAATCAATAATATTATCAAGGCAATCTCCGTACCTACATAAAAGGCAGTCAAATGTCCGAGCTACAATGGTCGTGTAGTCCTCAGCGCCATGTCAGGGACCGCGCGGTCACTCCATCGGGCATGGGTCTCAGTGTAGCTGTTAACGTAAGTTAGTTTCAGTAGCATGTAAGTCTAGGGACCGAAGACCACAACAGCTTGGTACCTTAGATTAATAACCACATGAACAATTTTGAAGTCAGAGGATACGAAACTGATGTAAAATAAGTAAACAATTTATTACATCAAAATTATTCGCCGTAGCTGCACGCATTAATCTCGCTGTGAGACGAAACGGCCAATGCATCTAAAGGGAAAACGTTTACCGTTACCTATGGAAACATGGTTCTACCAAAACGCGCATCTCTTCATCCCTAGGACCTGACCTCTCGTTTATGTCCCGCCTCTGACCGACAGTGGTCCGTGGGTTGTGGGATCGCCAGGTTAGTAATATTATCAAGACTAATCTGCGACTTGCTGACATACACAAACTGTACACTGTGCCATGTTCCTGACACCAGTAAACATTGGTAACAGTGTCTGCCTATGTCAGCTGTATGGGAGCTATGCCGAGATATGATGGTCCTCATTAACGAAACCACCCCAGTAAGTGTGACTGCGAAGTGGGTCACCTTGCCGGACACACAGCTACACCTCCGCTCCAGACATAATTCCACTCTGTGGTTACTGGGCAACTCTGCCTTTCCAATAATCGACCTCTTGGGGAAAGTGTGGCGTACATGACCGACCTATGAAATGCCCACCAACAGACGTAAGCGCTCCGCGCTTATGACGAACTCTACGCCTACACGGTGGCGCTTATCCAAGGGCCACCAACGTGGCTCAAGACACTAAATCGCACCTATGGCATTTACTGGAATACCCGTTAAGTATGATAAGTGTCGTACATGTTCTTTGTCTTGCTTCATTCATTTCATGCTGCGGGAATTGAATTTCCCATTTCCTTTCAGACCCATTGGAGCAGGTCGCCTTGTGTTTGTTTTTCGTTACTTGCAGACTGTTACTAATCAGATGTACCCGACTCGCCCCCTCCGCCCCCCTCCCCCCATCCCACTTGTGTTTCAGAAGTGACCTTTCTTTAGTAACACCTTCTTTCCTTTCCATCGTTTTTGTTTTTCACTCAGAATTACACTATGAAATATATATGTGTTTTACTTTATAGTGAAATGGAATTACTACCAAAAGGATTTGGGGTTCTCCCTTTGTGGGAGAGAAAGTGAATCACCTAACACTTGCACCGCGAATATTGCGGAAACGGAAAATGCGATTGGTGTGCGGTTTTCACAGAATGGATTGGTAGTCAGGGACTCGTATTTTTAGCCAACGAACAGATTGTAATATTACTCAGAAAGTATATTTTTATGCAAACATACAGTTTTTAAATGGAACAATGGTTGTGTCTATCATGCACTGGAAGTTTTGACATCAGCTGTGTACGAGGAATTATGAATGACATTTTTATCACGTTTAGTTTGGTAGCTACAACCGTTCAAAATTTCTGGGGCGAAGGGTGCGATAGCGTAGCTGACTGGCCGAGTGACTAGCCCCTGGGGCACGGCTCACTGTCTCATGACCACCAGCCAGTCAGCTACGCTGTAGTAGCCTGCGCCTTCAAAAATTTGAATGGTTGTAGCTGCCAAAATAAACGTGATAAAAATGTTATTCAAAATTCTTTGTACACAGTTGGTGTCAAAAATTACAGTGCCTGATACAAAAAACCACTGTTTCATTTGAAAAAGTGTATGTTTGCATAAAAAATACACTTTCTAAGTATTTTTACAATCTGTTTATTGACTAACAATACGAGTCCTTGACTACCAATCCATTCTGTGAAAACCGCACATCAATCGTCCTTTCCGTTTCCGCAATATTTGCGGTGCAAGTGTTAGGTGATTCTCCCCGTAGTTCTGTTGCATTTCTGCTACATTTCCAGCGAAAGAGCTTTTTAGTTTCAGACCTTTCTGTTTTGTTACCTTTCGATATGGTGTATGATAGGACGGGTTGAAGGCGCGGCAAGAGACACAAGGAAAAAATAAATAAATAAAAATTAATGTTGGATGGAATTGATGCCGGTGATCTGAGTGCCCATATCATTCGCTCGGATTGTACAGAATGCTTTTTAAAGCTAACAGCAAAAACTTGTTGCATGGTGACAAAGTGCACTGTCATCAATAAACATTATATCATTGTTTGTGAATATAAAGACCATAAATGGCTGCCGTTATAATCATGTCAACCAGAGGGTCCAGCCCATTCTTTGTAAAGCAGTCCACACCATCCGCCCCTTTAAGGAACAAGCACCAGACAGCACACTGCCTTGTTAAGAACTTAGCTCCATGGCTTCACGGACCTAACTTACATACGATCTCTTCATCTATTCTTAACACATGAATTCGGAGCCCATCTGAAATACACACAGTCCCCCAGTCGTCTAGAGTCCAACCGATACGGTCTCGATTCCAGGAGAGGTGCTGTTAGCAAAGGCAGCCGAAAATAGAAAATTTCCAGGTTAAAGTAATTTTCCGTCGAAGATTTATGACTTGCTCGGTTCAGTGATAAACAATCTGTTATTGCAACAACAGAAAACTGGTATGTAAAAAATGGTATGGCTTGTATACACCAGAACATACGCACCGTGGAAGAACGCTGCACGAAACACAAACGCAGCACACTAATTTTCCAACCAAGTAAGTCTGCTACTGCTGAACACTTTATTTCCATCGGGCATGCCATGGAGTATGATAAAACTGTAACGCTGGCCACAGAAACATCTTTTTGGGAAACCATTTTTAAAGAAACAATGGTAACGCGCGTCGCGGAAAATCTGACGGACCGAGGATAATGGATAGCAACTAGATAAAGCGTGAACCCCCGTCGCCTACACGATTTGCTCAAACCGAATGTCACAGGACGGCTCCGACGACCAAGGTGGGTGGCAGTTCAGCAGTGGACAGTGGAGCTCCGCACACTTCCACTAGAAAGAGCGCTGCCACTAGGCAGCGTGTGAAGTGCCTATAAAGGGAGAGAGTGGCCGACCCGCCGATACCCGCCATGTTTTTACCACACTGCGCGTGGGACTTGCGTTTAGATTGCGACGCTAGCAGAAGTGCAGCCACTTAACGATTAAAATAAGGCATCAGTTTGTGGTATATGAGACCAAAACACATATCTACCTTAATAATCAGTACTTGTTCAAAACAAGTGTCATTCGTCTTAATAAATTTGTGACTAAATGAAAGTTTCATGAAGCAGTGTCCATCTCTGTCGAATGTTAATACCATGTTTTATGATGTTCTGGTGACATCGACAATTGGCAATTGATTAATAAGAAAAAGAGATATTTTATGTTATGTATCTCAAAGAAAGTGATCCTATTTCAGATATTTCTATCTTCATATCCATCGCTGAAGTTAGTTAACTCTTATCGGTTTCCGCCCAGATATAAAGGGTTTCGTGTGTGTTTTTTTCGATCTTATAACATTCTCCTACTCTGGGAAATACCAAAAACATCATTCTGTACATACTTTTAGCAACACAGTAGCAAAGGAAATCGGAAAATATCATTACTTTCTCTACTAAAACAGCAGAAACTTACTCAAAATAGGTAACTAAATACCCAATACCTCGGTTTTTAAACAGCGGAACAACCAGGTATTTTCTCTTGACTGTTCTTAATGATTGTGTAATACATATTATCAGTTACACTCAGTAAATCACTTTATAAATAAACATTTAATCTTAGCAATTGCTGGAAAGTTCTAAAGTTATCGTCAACGACCAACCAACAACACGTTAATTTACGTAAATAGAATCGACAGAAGACGTACAAAAGTTCAGCAGCGATGATTTTAATAGAACCTGTAACCAACCGTACAGTAAAACCCCAGTCAGAAGCATTTAAGACCCTCTACAGTACAGAAACGCACACAGTAACTACTCACATTCATACAAAGCGCGCCATGTCTGGTAAAAACATGGCGTCTGGGCTCTCAGCCAATACAGAAACGCACACAGTAACTATTCACACTTATACAAAGCTCACCATGTCTGGTAAAAACATGGCGTCTGGGCTCTAAGCCAATCAGCATCGGTATCACTCATGGCCACCATCTCCAAATATAGGTTCTCTAGCAGTATGGTCCGCCTGTCTACAATGTTTCGACGCATGTGCGAAGTAGACAAAAATGTATATAGCTTAACGTAGCACCAGAGTGTAACATAAGAATCGTTAAACTGTAAGTTATTTTCTGCAATTATAGAGCCGCCAAGCGACAGAATCGAAAGACATACCGCGGAACAACTGTGTATTGAAATGTGTGTTTGGAGTGCAGTATCACGTTCAAAATACCACCGTTTTAGGAACATTGGTGGCACTAAAAATTGTAGCAGCTGCTAAAAATACAATCGGAAATTTCTCATTCGCTGTGAAGTAAGATAATAATGTTACAAATAACACTTGATCATTTACAGTGTCTAGTTGCACTTAGAGGCACGTACAAATTTGAACGCTGCCTCAGACAGTACTAGTACCTATACCGACGCAAGTCGTATTACTGTGTTGACGAACTAAGCTACAGGGACACCATACAAGATATCTGAAGATGCCCTATCCGAGCGAAACGCCACATTGTAATAAAAAACATTTGCAATCAAGAAGTTCTTTTATTCAAGAATTCAACTGAACGCTGTCGCTGTACCACACCACGTAAAAATGGAATGGGAAGATTTCTAGAATCATTTAATCAATATTACTACAAAGAAATTTTAGAAAAACTTCATAATAGAGTTCTTCGTGTCCGCGCAAACATTGCTGACAATTGGATTCTGCATCACGATAATGCGCCATCCCATACTGCTTTGTCAGTACAGCATCCTCAAAACAAATTTCAGTAGTACCACAGCCACCTTATTCACCAAACATCGATCCATGCGACTTTTTTCTATTTCCGAGAGTCAAAATAGCGGTCAAGGCACACCATTTTCAAACAACGCAAGATGTCCAAAAAGCTATGTCGAGCGGTCTCGGACGATATTACAGAAGATGAGTTCCATAAATGTTACCATCAATGGCAGAAGCGGTGGAAAAATTGTGTGCAATCAGAAGGAAACTACTCAAAAGGAGACAACACTAAACTTGACTAAAACGGTAAGCAAAATACTTCTCACATCAGTCTTTTTCACATCAGTCTCGTTACTTTATTGTCGCACCTTGTAGGATGTGCCGTTGTTTTGCGCTGTTATAGAAATGTAGGAAGACGGGAAGCAATACTCACTTTACGGCTTATCCTAAAGGTAGATTAAGAAAAGGCAAACCTACATATTTGGAGAAGGCTTTTGACAATGTTGATTGGGATAAACTCTTTCGAGTTCTGATGCAAGCAGGAGGAAGATAATAGGGAGCGTAAGATTATTTATAACTTGTAAAAAAAAAAACAGACAACGGTTGTCAGAGTTCAAGGGCATGAAAGGGATGCAGTGGTTGGGAAGGGAGTAAGACAGGGTTGTAGCATTTCTGCAATGTTATTCAATTTGTACAATGAGCTAGCTATAAAGGAAAACAAGGAGAAATTTGGAGAAGGAATTAAAGTTCAGGGTGAAGAATTAAAAACATTGTGTTTTGCCGACGACAGAGTAATTCTGTCAGAGACAGCCAAGGACTTAGAAGAGCAGTTAAACGGAATGGACAGTGTGCTGAAAGGTGCATATAAGATGAACATTGACAAGAGCAAAACTAGGGTAATGGAGTGCAGTCTAAGAAAATCAGATAATGGTGAAGGAATTAGATTACGTAACGAAACAATGAAGGCGGTAGATGAGTTTTGTTACTTGGGCAGTAAAATAACAAATGATGGTCGCAGTACAGAGGATGTAAAATGTAGAATGGCAATGTGTAGAAAAGCGTTCTTGAAAAAGAGAAATTTGTTAACATCGAATATTAATTTAAGTGTAAGAAAGTCCTTTCTGAAGGCATTTGTGTGGAGTGTTGCTTTGTATGGGAGTGAAACATGGACGATAAACAGTGCGGACAGGAAGAGGATAGAGGCTTTTGAAATGTGGTGCTACAGAAGAATACTGAAGATTAGGTAGGTGGATCGCGTAACTAATGAGGAGGTACTGAACAGAATTGGGGAGAAAAGGAATTTTTGGCATACCTTGACTAAAAGGAGGGATCGATTGGCAGGACATATTCTTAGACATCAAGGAATTGTGAATTTAGCGTTGGAGGGAAGTGTGTGGGGTAAAAATCTCAGAGGAAGACCAAGAGATGGATACAGTAAGCAGATTCAGACAGATGTAGGTTGCCGTTCTTATGTGAAGTTGAAGAGGCTTGCTCAAGATAGGGTATAGTGGAGAACTGCATCAAACCAGTCTCCGGAAATGTGGTGCTACAGAAGAATACTGAAGATTAGGTGGGTGGATCTCGTAACTAATGAGGAGGTACTGAACAGAATTGGGGAGAAAAGGAATTTTTGGCATACCTTGATTAAAAGAAGGGATCGATTGGTAGGACATATTCTTAGACACCAAGGAAGTGTGAATTTAGCGTTGGAGGGAAGTGTGTGGGGTAAAAACCGCAGAGGAAGACCAAGAGAGAGAGATACAGTAAGCAGATTGAAACAGTTTATTTTATGATATGTTCGAAAAAGTGATCAAGTGACATCCATACTGTAACTTGTAGATCGTCAAAAACTTTTACATACACCACTTCGATATGTTTACATAGTACACCTGTAAGGTTCTTTCTTATTGGCCGCGGCATCGCGACTCCTGATTGGCTGCTCTGCGTTTCTAAACTAGCGAGCGTGACGGCTAGCCGCTGCCGCATAAACTGCATTTTTACCCCTAAAAATTGCATAAATTGAGTACCTTCCTGTAATGAGTACATTACTCACTTTGATCAGAGGAGCGGTGGATAAATAATCAACAGTTGTCTCGCGGGACTATCGGCGTCACATTATAATTCGCATCGTTGGTAAGCCATTATTCCCATATACAGTAAGCAGATTGCAACAGTTGTAGGTTGCCGTTCTTAAAAAAAAAAAAATAAAAAATAAAAAATAAAAAAATAAAATAAATTAAAAAAATCTTTATTATAAAATCAAACAATACAACCCATTACCTAAGACTAAAATGAGCAATAGTATAATACATAAATTTCTTACGGCTAAATGGTGACATTACATTACATGTTTCTGCAGAAACCACTGGACATATTGCTGGTGTTGATGTTTACACTTGTTGATGTGTATGATATGTTGTGTTTCATGCTACTGCTGTGGTGTTACATGTGTGCCAGCATTACAAACCTGCTTGTGGTGGCCAGCTCACTGAGCGAATCCCAGTGAGCACTGGGCGGGCAATTTCTTTGTCACCACAGCCCCCCCCCCCCGCAAATTTTCCCCTTTGTGTCCTATTCTACTGTTTAAGAAAAACCTACATCTAACTTACGTCTATGGTCTAATTTGGTGTTTGCCACATCTAACCACCGAATCCAGGGGATGTGGCTGTCTCAATCGGGTATTGGGTCAGATCCGGTTACTGATTCAGAATAAGCACTTTGCGCAAGACATTATTGGCGATTTCGTTTACGTTGCCGTTCTTATGTGAAGTTGAAGAGACTTGCTCAGGATAGGGTATAGTGGAGAACTGCATCAAACCAGTCTCCGGACTGAAGACCACAGCTCCGCGGTGGAGTAGCCGAGCGGTCTAAAGCGTCTCGCTGCGGAGCGCGCGGTTGCTCGCCGTGGAGGTCCGAGTCCTCCCTGGGGCATGGTTGTGTGTGTGTTTGTTCTTAGGTTAGTTTACCTAGGTTTAAGTAGTTTGTAAGCTACGGACTGATGACCACGCAGTTTGGTCCGATAGATTTATAAACATTTTGAACGACAATGCGCCATCCCATGCTGCTCAGTCAGTACAGCAACCTCAAAACAAATTTCAGTACTACCACAGCCACCTTATCCACCAGATATCGCTCTGTGCGACTTTTCTCTATTTCCAAGAGTCAAAGCGGCCGTCAAGGCACAGCATTTTCAAACAACACAAGACGTCCAAAAAGCTGTGATGAGTGTCAGC
This sequence comes from Locusta migratoria, assembly GCA_026315105.1. Taxonomy (NCBI): domain Eukaryota; kingdom Metazoa; phylum Arthropoda; class Insecta; order Orthoptera; family Acrididae; genus Locusta; species Locusta migratoria. The sequence goes on from CM048746.1 coordinate 559,775,612, forward strand.
CGGCCGCGGTGGCCGAGGGGACTGAGGCGCTCCAGTCACGGTCTGCACGGCCACTACGGTCGGGGGTTCGAATCACCCCCGGGCATGGATATTTGTGTCGTCCTTAGTCTTAGTTAGTTCATAAGTAGTTTGTAAGTTTAGGGACTGATGACCCCGTAGTTAAGTCCCATAGACTACACAAACATTTGAACATTTGATGAATGTCTTGGAGGATATTACAGAAGATGAGTTCCAGAAATGTTACCACCAATGGCAGAAGCGGTGGAAAAAGTGTGTGCAATCAGAAGGGAACTAATTCGAAGGAGACAACACTAAACTTGATTAAAACGGTAACCAACATTTTTATCACATCAGTCTCATTAGCCGCGATGGAGTAGCCGAGCGGTCTAAAGCACCTCGATGTGGAGCGCGCGAGGTTAGAGTCCTCCCTGGGGTATGGGTGTGTGTGTTGTCCTTGGGTTAGTTTACCTAGGTTTAAGTAGTTCGAAAGCTACGGACTGATGACCACGCAGTATGGTACGATAGAGTTACAAACATTAGAACAGTTTCATTATTTTATTGCCGGCCGCGGTGGCCTAGGGCACTGAGGCGTTCCAGTCACGGTCTGCACGGCCACTACGGTCGGGGGTTCGAATCCCCACTCGGGCATGGATATTTGTGCCGTCCTTAGGATTAGCTAGTTCATAAGTACTTTGTAAGTTTAGGGACTGATGACCCCGTAGTTAAGTCCCATAAGCTGTGCAAACATTTGAACATTTTGAACCTCCACGGCGAGCAACCGCGCGCTCCGCAGAGGAGGTAGTGAACAGAATTGTGGAGAAAAGGAATTTTAGGCATACCTTCACTAAAAGAAGGGATCGATTGGTAGGACACATTCTTAGACATCAAGGAATTGTGAATTTAGCGTTGGAGGGAAGTGTGTGGGTAAAACCCGCAGAGGAAGATCAAGAGATGGATACAGTAAACAGATTGAAACAGTTGTAGGTTGTCGTTCTTATGTGAAGTTGAAGAGGCTTGCTCAGGATAGGGTATGGTGGAGAACTGCATCAAACCATTCTCCGGAAATGTTGTGCTACAGAAGAATAATGAAGATTAGGTGGGTGGATCGCGTAACTAATGAGGAGGTACTGAACAGAATTGGGGAGAAAAGAAATTTCTGGCATACCTTGACTAAAAGAAGGGATCGATTGGTAGGACACATTCGTAGACATCTAGGAAGTGTGAATTTAGCGTTTGAGGGAAGTGTGTGGGGTAAAAACCGCAGAGGAATACCAAGAGATGGATACAGTAAGTAGATTCAGACAGATGTAGATTGCCGTTCTTATGTGGAGTTGAAGCGGCTTGCTCAGGATAGGGTATTGTGGAGAGCTGCATCAAACCAGTCTCCGGACTGAAGACCACAACAACACTTTAGGAAAAAAATGAAATGAAAAAAAATCTTGATTTAACCGCAAACTGGGAATGCACACCATAGATGAAGCAGTTAGAGCTAACAGACTGAGATGGTGGGGTCATGTTACACGCATGGGAGAAGCAAGGTTACCTAAGAGACTCATGAGCTCGGCAGCGGAGGGTAAGAGGAGTCGAGGTAGACCAAGAAGAAAGTACTTAGATTTTGAAGTAAAAGGCATAACATCAGACGAGGCATCAATGTTAGCATTGAATAGGGGATCATAGAGGAATTTTATTAGAGGTACTAGGCTCCAGACTGAACGCTGAAAGGCATAATCAGTCTCTAATGATGATGATGATGATGATGATGATTAACGGACACTAAAGGAATACCCAAGTATACGAGTTATTGACAAGTGAAGTGTCGGTGTCGGTAATAGCAGAGGTGTCCGCTGTCGGCTCGTGCGAGTGTCCGGCCCCCGCGGCGGCAGGTGGCGGCGGCTGTTATGACGTGTTCCTCGGGCCGCTCGCGGCGGCCGATCAATATTGTGGACCGGACCGCGGCGGCGTCGCCCGGCCCGCCCCGGCCGCTGTCTTTAGTTTTGCTAATGGCCGCAGAGCGTCGCCGCCGCAGCTAAGCCGGCGGAACCTCCGCCTCCCGGCCGGCCCGGCCTCCGCCCCCGCCGCCCCCGCCTGTCCTCCCTCCCTCCCTCCCCCCTACCCCCTACCCTCTGCGGTGGTCCTAGCAGAGCCGGCGCGCCGATTCGCGAGCGCCCTTCCTGCGCAGCGCCGTCGCTTATCGCGTACGGCGTACTAGCGTTTTTTCCGAGTCATTAAGTATTTACGTGATCTGTGCGCGGGAGCCGCCGGACCTCGGCGTGGCGCTTTCTGTCCGGCCCGCCTGTGTGAGAAAACCCTCCCCCTCCCATCCCCCTCCCTTCTCCACCCCGGCTCCCGCCCCTGCCCCCTATATATACGGAGCAGCTCAAGCGTGAGCCGGACGCACAAACAATGGGCTGTGGGACGCGCAGCGCGCTCTCGCCACGTATCGTAATATAGAGCGGGCTGCGGGCTGCGGGCGACGCGCCAGACGAACGGCCTGCCTCTGACCGAGGTGGAGGCAGCGCAAGGGGTTGACCCGAGGCGCCGATGAGCGGGCGTGGCTGTAGACGGCAATTAGGCGTAGACGCCACTGTCTCACAGTCCCATGAAGAGCAGACATCTACATCTACATGGGATACTCTACAAATCACACACGGACGCGGTTCCTCTAGGGGTGATGCTTGTCCACTGTAGGTCGAGCTGATCTCTACGAGTTTACGAAAGTAACTCGGGCGTCCGATTCTTGATTGTCATGAGTGCACTCTCGTGCTCTCCTGATAATCCATTTTTAGTCTGGGGCAACGTCCCGGAGATAAATTAAAGTGGTCCCAGTCCCCCGGTTCCGACCAAGGTTTTCGAGAGGTTTTCCTTGGTTGTAAGGCGCATGCCGGAACTGGTAAGCCCCTCCCACTTATTCCCAATTGGGATCCCCCTTTGGCCCACTATCAGCTTGTCTGATAATTGGCTGAATAGAACCGCGACTCTTTATGGGCCGGATCTCAAACAGCCCGCTCCACTCCTCGGAGTGGAGAATGAAAAGAATAAGTTTTTTTTTTCTATCACATTTAAGTGCCTGGCAGAGGGTTCATCGAACAACCGTTGTACTATTTTATCTCCCATTCCATTCTCGAATAGCGCGCGGGAAGAAAGAACGCCTGAATCTCTCCGTTCGGGCTCTGATTTCTCGTATTTTATTCTGATGATCATTTCTACCTATGTAAGTGAGAGTCAACAATATATTTCCTCATTCGGAGGAGAATGTTGGCGATTGGAGTTTCGTAGGTAGCCCACGCCGCAGCGATAAGCGCAATTGTTGTAATTATTCCCATCCCAGATCCTGTATCATTTCCGTAACGCTGTCTACCCTGTATCGTGACAATACGATCGAGCTGCCCGTCTTTGGACTTTTTCGATGTCCTCCGTCCAACCCACCTGATAAGGATCCCACACTGAGCAGCAATACTCCAAAAATGGGCGGACAAGCATAGTGTATGCTCTTTCTTTTATACTTCTGTTGCATCTTTTAAGGGTTCTGCCAATAAATCGCAATCTCTTGTTCGCCTTCCCCACGACATTATCTACGTGTTCTTTCCAATTTAAGTCAAAAGTCATTGTAATTCAAATTTTCAAATGTTTGTATAGCTTATGTGACTTAACAACGGGTCATCAGTCACTAAACTTACAAACTACTTATGAACTAACTAAGACTACGGACGGCACAAATATCCATGCCCGATGGGGGATTCAAACACCCAACCGTAGTGGCCGTGCACACCGTAACTGGAGCGCCTCAGTCCCCTCGGCCACCGTGGCCGGCCAACTGTAATTCCTAGGTATTTTGTGGAGTTTACGACCTTCACATTTCATTGATTTATCATGTAAACAAAGTTTAACGGATTTCTTTTCGAACTCATGTGGACGACTTCACACTTCTCATTATTTAGAGTCAACTGCCAATTCTTACACCATACAGATATCTTACTCAGACACTCTTCATCTCCTTACGTTCAGGTTCACAGCCACTGTAAGCTCATGTAACCCTTTCAAAACAGGGAGAAGATACTTTTCGATATACCCAAGGCATTAGAGTTGATCATCCTCAAATCCTCTTCGGTGCAGGATGACAAGCACAGATGACAGTTGCGCAGGTGAGACACAGTCTACTCCTCTCCACAGTCACAGGCTGAGGGTCCACTAACGTATCCCCATTTTTCGAGGCTTACCTTATACCGCCCAACACCAGTTCGTAACCTGTTGAGCGACTTCCAAGTACACCAGCTATCATTATGACCGGGAGGTAGCTCTTCTTCAGGTTTTCTCCAGCCAGAGGAGTAATTTCTGCTCTCTTTTTCCACATGTCTATCGCTTGGTTTGTGTTGTTGTTGTTCACATAGACTCTTTCAAAACTTTTTCTAGGCTTCAAGCGTGTTGGTGCTGGTGATAGGCCAAACAGTGAGTGAGTATGAGAAGTTAGGGCTCTATGTCCTTCTGCTTCACGCCTGATGTCAGGCAGAGCTATACCTGCTAGATGTTGCAGCTGCTCTACTTTGGCAGATCTCAGGCAGCCAGTAATTATGCGACACGTCTCATTCAAAGCAGTGTCCACTTACCTAGCGTGGCAGGAATTATGCCAGACAGGCGCTGAATATTCGCCCGCTGAGTAGCACAACGTCAAAGCTCAAGTCCGAATAGCGGCTGGCCGTGCTCCCCAGATGGATCCCTTTAGTTTTCGTATCATATTATTTCTGACAGATACTATCATCTTGGTGTTGTGACAATGCGTTTTAAAGGTTAAGGTGCGGTCTAAGATCACCCCATGGTACTTTGGGGAAGACGAATGTTCAAGTTGAGAGCCATTCCATGAAATATTTAGTCGTTGGTTGGCCTGTCTGCTTTTCAGATGGAAAGCACAGACTTGCGTTTTGTTAGGGTTGGGCTTTAGATTATTATTTTTGTAGTACTGTCCTAGTACAAGGCATCAGCGTCTGTATGGTGCAAAAATAAACAATTGGCCCCTGATAATGATAAGTGTGAGGTCATCCATGTTACCACTAAAAGAAATCCGTCAAACGTCAGTTACACGATAAATCAGCCAAACCTACAGATCGTCATTCTACTAAATACCTAAGAGTAACAATTACGAACAACTTAAATTGGAAAGAACACACAGAAAATATTCTAGGAAAGGCGAACCAAAGACTACGTTTCGTTGGAAGAACACTTAGAAGATGCAACAGTTCTAAAAAAGAAACTGCCTACACTACAATTGTGCGTCCTATTTTGGAGAATTGCTCCGCATTGTGGGATCCACAACAGGTGAGAATGACTGGCGATTTAGAGAAAATTCAAAGAAGGAGACAAAGAGATGCAGGAGCGCCTATCGTTCCTTTAGATAAAGGGCAGGAGCGAAATGCAGCTGCTCTGATATCAGTGAACAATAAGTGATATGAGACAAATCATCTAAAGACAGCTACGAAGAAGAGGTGACTTAAAAATAGGATCACAAAACTCTATTCTTCTCAGAAAGATACGATTCGTCGTATTGGAGGAGGGAGTATCCGACACTCGAAACCTCCATGATAGCCTTGCAGAAGTGCACTGTAAATCGTCCTTGTTACGATTCGACAAAATTTCGAGTCCCTATCTTCACATGTTCATAAAGTTATAGGACCCAACTGCAATGGCCATCAGTCACTAGACTTACAAGTTACTTAAACTAACTTACTCTAAGGATGACACACACACACACTCATGTCAGATGGACGAGTCTAATTTCCGACGGGGAGCACCCGTGAGGCAATTTCAGGTCCACGAGAAATCCCTTTCTGGACTCAAGTTATTAGTGGAACGCCAGTATATTGCAGTATGGGAATACCGTTTCTTAGAAAAACAGTAGGAACCAATTTCGGCAATATTGTGTGCCTTGAAAGCGGGACGCGTTAAAAGAAAAAAAGAAAACAGAAAAGAAAATTCTGGGGAACGATATTATCAGCGGTAGTATCGCAGCTCCGATCGGCAGAAGCAAAATAATAATTGTAGCACCTGCCGGAAACTCAAAAAGGTTTCATTCCCTACCACATCCTGTTATTGATTTCAAAGATAACTTCCGACTACCACGTGGAGGTGAACAGTAATAAATTTATGTAATTGTTTTAACACTCCGTGCTTCAAAACTTAACGCAAAGCTGTGTAACTGTTGACGATAACGATCCATATAAATCGTTTCCTATAAAAAATAAATTGGCCACAAAGGCAATGAAGAAAAAAGACGTTGTTTTATGGCTCTGTGCTATAATAATACTACGTACTGCAGCCAAATGACTCAACGGTACCATGGAATGCTGTCACGGGGAATCATTCCGTTTCACTATAACCCTCGTCCCCGCACCTTCAATTAAACGATGAGTCCCCTTCAGAGATTTGAGTGCGAAAACCTGTAATCTCCCCTGCTGTTGTCGTTGTTGTGGTCTTCAGTTCAAGACAGGTTTGATGCAGCTCTACACGCTATCCTGTCTTGCGCTAACCTCTTCATCTCTTCATGCTTACTGTATTCGCCTCATGGTCTTCCTCTGCGATTTTTACCTCCACACCGCACCCCACACTTCCTTCCAATACTAAACAGATGATTCCTTGATGTCTCAGAATGTGTCAGTTATCCTCCGTAGCCTAGATATTGCACAGGATGATTCTCACATCTTTGACGATCTCTAAAAGGGACATCGGTTTCATTCGGACGATGAAATGCAAGAGTGAGTGCTGTTCTGGATCCGTGATAGGTCACCCATTTTCTTAGAAACAGGAATTGATCGTCCGATACACCGGTGGGATAAATATCTCAACGCGTGTGGTGATTACTTATGAATGGAACCATTCCATGGATCCGTCGTCGTGGGCGCTCGGCTTTGATTTTAATGCGCTTTATAAAACCCAGAGATGACCAGCCTCCATAGATCAGGTCCTTGATGTATTTAACTGAAATGAAGTTCATCCTCGAAGTAACTTCAAATTACAACGGTGAAAGAAATTTACATAAATATTATATTGCCTGCAAGATCAGGAGAAATCGTTTTAAGCAGTACGTGTGCGCTAATGATCTCGAATAAATGCCAGGTAACACTGTTGAATGATTTAACTGATTTGCGCCCATAACTTCGTCTTCTATTATAGATGGACTCCAGAAAGAAAAAATTCCACGAAACATTCAAGCTGTATTTGTATGACACTATTTGAAGATGCAAGGCACTATTTATATTGATTGGGGTTAGCTTAATTCGGTTTTTGCTCTACGAAATTAGTTCCTTGCTTAGCTTGCATCTCTCGCGAATCTGTGATCCCACACAGAGTCGCAATAACTGTAAAAAGAGCACATGTGATCCCGTTTATGAGAAAGGTAAAGAACGGACCAGCATAATTACATATCAGTATCATAAAAATCAGTTTGCTCTACAATTATTGAATATATTCTCAGGTAGAATATAATAAACTTCAAAAAAAGTCAAAGTTTGTGTAACTAAGGGATCAAAATGCTATGGTCATTGTTCCCTAGACTTACGGACTACATTAAATTAAATTATGCTAAGATCAACACACACAAATATATGCCCCAGGGAGGACTCGAGCCGGGAGTGGCCTCGCCATCCATGACATGGCGCCTCAGACCGCACGCCCATCCCCGTACGGCTAGTAAATGACCTTGAAACGAAAAGCTGCTATCCATGAACCAACACGTCTTTAGATAGTGTCTCCTGTGTGAAACTCAACTCGCCTTCTTCTCACATATCCTGTAAGACATGGATGAAGTACAGCAGGCAGACTGCACATTCCTCGATTTCCGAAAAGCATTAAACACGTTGCCGCACTGCAGACTGCTAACGAACGTACGAATATATGGAATAGGTGCCTCGATATGTGAGTGGTTAGAAGAGTTATCAAATTACAGAACCCAGTACGTTGTTCCCGGCGGAGAGCTTGACACGGTCACGTCAATTAAATATCTAGGCTAACGTTGCAGAGCTATATCATGGTGCGTCTGGATGAGCCCGTCTGAACTCGGCTGCGAAATAGGCAGTCACTAGGACTCAGCGCAGCTAGCCCCATACAGAAGACGACGATGCGTGAAGAGAAAAGAAGAGTAAAGAAGAGTAAATAAAACTTGTATTATTAATCTGAATAGTTGCTATAGCTGTCAACTCATCCTGCACAGAACCTTTCCTCAAAACTAGGCCGGAAACGACTAAACAGAGGCTGACAAGGACGACAAAACAGGGTGGTCCATTGATAGTGACCGGGCCAAATATCTCACGAAATAAGCATCAAACGAAAAACTACAAAGAACAAAATGTAGTGTCGCACAAGTCTGAAGTGCGAGCCACGTACTTTTGCCGCGCGCCGCCATGCACGCACGGCGCGGCGTTCTTACGACGTCAGCCACGAGCGCCCCCTGCTGCAACTCCGCTCGTGGCCACCACTGAACTGCATTGGTCACTTGGGATTAGGACACGCACTAGGACTCATCAGTAGGCAGGCCTGTAACTAGATAAACTATGTATCATCAATCGGCAGTCATGAACTTTGTAAAAGTTAAGTATTATCATATTTCTACGAAATATACAACTTGTTCTAATCTAGCTTAGTGTTTCTAGTTTCTGCTGTCCTACTGGCTGGTCACCTCAGACTCTGTACCCGCACACGCGTGCATCCTATTTCCCTGTATCGGTCCCTCTCTACTCGGCCACCGACACCTAGGACAACAGGCGGCAACGAGACAGAAAACAAAACTTTTCTAGCTTGAAGGCGGAAAACAGATGGCGCTATGGTTGGCCCGCTAGATGGCGCTGCCTAGGTCAGACGGATTTTTTAAATAGGTACCCCCATTTTTATTACATTTCCGTCTTGTACGTAAATAAATATGAATGTTTATTTGGAACAGTTTTTTACCTTTGTGATAGATGGCACTGTAATATTCAGAAACATATTGCTCACAATTTTAGACGAACAGTGGGTAACAGGTAGGTTTTTTCAATTAAAACACAGAACGTAGGTTCATTTGACCTTTTTTCGGTTGTTTCAATATGATACATGTACTTTTGTGAAATTATCATATATCATACGCATGCTGTTACTGCGTGATTACCTGTAATTACCTCACGACTTCAATAAATGCTCAAAATGATGTCCTTCAACTTCAATGCATTTCGCAATGCACGTAACGATATTCCTCTCAACAGCGAGTAGTTCGCCTTCAGTAATGTTCTCACAATCAATTACAATTGCGCTGACGCATGTTCTCAGGCGTTGTCGGTGAATCACGATAACAAATATCCTTCAATTTTCCACACAGAAAGAAATCCGTGGATGTAAGATCCGGACCATGGTATGGTGCTTCTACGATCAATCCACCTGTCATTAAATATTCAATTTAAGATCTCTTCAACTGCACGCAAGCCATGTGCCGAATATGTTGAAAGGACATCGCTATTCTGTCATGCTGTAAAACATCTTGTAGTAAAATTGGTAGAACATTACGTAAGAAATCAGCATACATTGCACCATTTAGATTGCCATCGATAAAAAAGGGGCCAATTATCCCATAATGCCGCATCGTGCCCAGTGGCAAAACTGTACACGACATTCAAAGTCTTTGCCATACTGGCCGCGGTGGCGGAGGGGACTGAGGCGCTCCAGTCACGGTCTGCACGGCCACTACGGTCGGGGGTTCGAATCCCCCCTCGGGCATGGATATTTGTGCCGTCCTTAGTCTTAGTTAGTTCATAAGTAGTTTGTAAGTTTAGGGACTGATGACCCCGTTGTTAAGTCCCATAAGCTATACAAACATTTGAACATTTCGCCATGCTAATCCTGGTGCATAGAAATATGGTACGGGTGAAACTTACAGTGACGTAGAATTATCCGCACCGACGTTTTTGAGATTCCCGACTCTCGCTCAATTCGTCTGCTACTAACGTACAGATTAGCTGCAACTGCAGCTGAAACACTTACTTGGGCATCAATATTTGTTGCAGGTCGTGGTTGACATTTCATTTGTGGCTGAACAATTCCTGTCTCTTTAAATAACGTAACTATCCGACGAAAGGTATGGAGACTTGGATGATGTCTTCCGGAATAACGATCAACATACATAGCACAGGCCCGTTGGGCATTTTTATTACAATAGCGATATATAAATACCATATCGACCTTTTCTGCAATTTTAACACGAGGAATGTATCACGAATCAAATACCGTCCGCACTGGCGAAATGTTACGCGATACCACGTATTTAGACGTTCTTGACTATTACAGCGCGATGTATCACAAAGCGAAAAAAGTGTTCCAAATAAAACATTCATATTTATTTACATACTAGACGAATATGTAGGCCTAATAAAAATGGGGGCACCTATTTTAAAAAATCCTGTTGATATCCGACTGACCTATGGCAGCGCCATCTAGCATGCCAACCATAGCGCCATCTGTTTCCCCCCTTCAAGCTAGAGAAGTTTTGTTCTTTGTAGTTTTTTCCTTTGATACTTATTCCGTGAGATATTTGGCCCGGTCACTTTTAGTGGACCCGCCTGTATAGGTGATGCCGACAGCAGAGCTGTCCTCTTAAGTGTTTACATATCTCTTTATTTGCATCCACATGCCTATATCAGCTTCTTTGGCTCTTCAGTGCACACCTTGCTTTAAGCCTACAAAGACAAGAGATATTAGTGCTCCTATAGAGGCATACAGTCAATTGGTTTCATAGTAACATAGTCCTTAATTTTTAAAATATTGTGCAGCATAATTGGTACTGCATGGCTATGTTTAACACATTCTACTAGTGTACGTAAATGCCCTTGCCATTGAGGTAGGGATTTCATTTTAACAATTGCTTTGTTTTATTTTTATTCATGTGAACTGCTCTTAGTCTTATTATTTCCCTTCTCGTAAGTCACATTTTTGGAAACCAATGGCCATCTGAGATCTGTTGGAGAATCGAACACATACCATGTACCTTCGTCTTAACTACCTACAGGGTAGAGCACTTAAAACGTTCTTCTAGGAATATCTGTAAAACTCGGATTTTAAAAAATTGCAATAAAAGTTGTTCGCCTCGAAGAGGGTCATCCAGTAACTTCAAGCTCCACCTCCCTACACCAACCCCGGGGGTGGGAGGAGAGCACTGTGAAATCTTAAATAGGAACACCTATTTTATTGTTCATTTGGATTATCCGTGGAAAAATATGTAACTTTTGTATGAAACACTTTTCTCGTTTCATGAAAGATTGCACTGTAGTCGGCAATTTAAAAACTAGTTGAAAATTTTTGAAAAACGGTAATATCTGAAACAAATACACATCAGATTAGGAAAAAGAAAATACAGTTTTTGATGTTTTTTTGTTACGGTGTCATGTGACACCTCCTACAATCGAATAAAGCTCAGACTGTGATCATACTGTCAGTCTTTTGTCCGGCTGTTCGTTGTACTTCAGAGATTCGGTCTGTACACATCTCTACGCAATTGTTCCAACGCCAGTAGCGAATTGAAATATTTTGCAACTTAATTTGTTTTCACTCTTTAGGTATTTAAGTATCAGTGGTAGGATGAATCGGGTGAGTGTGTGCTCTGTGCGGATGCAGGAGAAGTTGGCCGCTGTTCGCGAACAGCTGAAAATGGTTTTTCCACGGTCAGCCGTCTGTATGCTGCTGCTTCGGGGTGTGTCGGCGGCGGAAAGTCTGGTCTGTCGCATGGGGCACCTCAGATGTTGCCCACGGTCTCTGCTGTCGCGGCACCTCCACGTGTACCGGACGCAGTTGATCCGCCCTCACCGCAGGGTGAGTGGCGGGTAATGCGTTGGCGTGACTCGAGGCGCCTCGGGTGCCTCTGACCGGGTGGCCCGTTCACACTGCGAGTGATCAGGTGGCCGGTCCTGCAGGGTCCGAGCAGGCACACGGGGGGAGGGGTCTGTTACTGATTGGGAGCTCCAGTGTTAGGAGCGATGTGGAGCCCCTTAGGCAGATAGCGTCCGGGACCAGAAAGAATTCCGTTGTGCACTCCGTATTTCTGCCGGGGGATCTCATCCGAGATGTGGAGGTGGCCTTGTCAACGGATATTGCACGTACGGGGTGTAGTCGTCTGCAGTTTCTTGCTCACGTCACCACTATTGACTACTATCGCTTTGTTCCTGAGGACATTCTCAGATCGTACGAGCGGCTGGAATTGTTGAGGATTGCTGGCCTCGCAGAGCTTTCAATTTGTAGCATTGATCGCAGATTGGATCGGTGTACCTTGGTTTGGAGCCGAGTGGAGGGTATCATCCAAAGGCTACGTCAACTCTGTAACAGTCATATTTGCAGATTTCTGGACTTGCGTCTTCGGGTAGAGAATTGCAGAGATCGCCTTGATAGATCAGGGATGTACTACACAAAAACAAAAGCAGCTACTCGGGTAGCAGAGAAGTTGTGGAGTGCCCATTTTTTTATTATTATTATTATTCAAGGCGATAGTTTTGATGAACACTCGTCCATCCACATACAAGCCGCATTCAGAAGGACTCTTCAACTGTCGAAATATAACAGCAAATTTTCAAAGCATTACAAAAAAAAAAAAAAAAAAAAAAAAAAAAAAAAAAAAAAACATTTACCGAATTTATTGCATTGCAGGAAAGTTGTTGCGTTCAAATAATCCTCGGGACTGAGCATTACCTTAATCCCGGAAAATTAAGCGAAGAATGGGATGTAAATCGCAAAGACAGATCACAAACAGGTAACTCCCGTGTATAAGAAAGGCAATAAAATGGACCCACGAAATTACAGACCTGCGTTTGCTGCACAATTCTTGAACATATTCTCAGTTCTAATATAGTAAAATTCCTTAAGACGAAAAAGCTTCTGTCCATGCATCAGCACGGCTTTAGTTAGCATCGATCGTGTGAAACCCAGCTTCCCCTTTTCTCCCAGGACACCATACGAGCTATGGACGAAGGGAAACAGGCAGATTGCATATTTCTCGATTTCCGAGAGGCGTTTGACACGGTATCACACTACAGACTACTATCCAAAGACGTGAGTGGCTCGAAGACTACTTACGTAATAGGGTCCAGTACGTAGTCCTCGATGGCGAGTGTTCATCAGAGACTAGGGTATCGTCAGGAGTGTCCCAGGCAAGTGTGATAAGACCTCTAACAATATAAATGATCTAACGGATAGAGTGAGTCGCAATCTGCGGCTCTTTGCTGAGGATGCTGTGGTGTAGAGGAAGGTGTCGTCATTGAATGACTACACTAGGATGCATTGTGACTTTTACCAAATTTCTAGGTGGTGTGACGATTGGCAACTAGTGCTAAATGTAGAAAAAAGTAAGGTGATGCAGATGAAAAGGAGAAACAATCCCGTAGTGTTATAATACGGCATTAGTATGTGCTGCTTCACAGAGTCGCGTCAATTAAATATTTAGACGTAACTTAACGCTGCAAAGTGAGAAGAAATAGAACTTTTGTGTCCCAGCCTCGTCGCCACTTTTGTGTCTCGTTTCCGTCGTAGGTGTCGGTGGCCGAGTGGAATGAGACCGACACAGGAAAAAAGATAGCACGCTGGTGCAGGTACGGAGGGGAGCAGCCAGAAACTAGAAACACTAGAGTAAATTAGAACGAGATATATATTGAACAGAATTTATACAATACTTAACTTTTACATAGTACTGCAGAATGTTGATACATAGTTGAGCTAGAGTCCTGCCTAGTGCCTAACTGATAGCCAAGTCTTCACTGGTGCCTATCGGATTCCGAAGTCTTTACTGGTTCTTAACTCAGTCCCAAGTGAACGATGTCGTTCACTGGTGGCCACGAGCTAAGTTGCCGCAGAGGGCGCTCGTGGCTGTCGTCGTAAGAACGCCGCGCCGTGCGTGCATGGCGGCGCGCGGCGAAAGTAGGTGGCGCGCACTTTGGACTTGTGCGACACCACAAGAACGAGCAAATAAGGATAGTCTTATATACTGTCGTTGTTACGTTTTCTTACGATGTGCGAAAGTTAATTACCTAGTAACAGTGCCAGCATACACAAAGCGTAAGAAAACTTAACAACGACAACATATAAGAGTTGTGTTAATGACTTTACTACGTACTAAGGCTTTTAATTGATCATTGTGTTTCATATCACATTTTTAATTATCACAAGATATTTTATCACTTTTGATAAATCTCATACTGTGCTTGACAGTGACTGTATTTTATACATTCGATTTTACACAGCATGGTTTTTATACTTTTATTCCTTTTATTTTTGACGTAATCAATGACAAGTGCCTGACAGAATTTCTAAAACGATCGTTCTTCTATTTTTAAATGTAATGACTTTTCATATACCTTCACGCTCTATCTGCATAGACACCATTTTGACTGTTAACAAAACTGTAACCTAAGACTGTATAATCATTAGTGTGATGAATTAAAACCTGAAGTTCTTTGATGAATATTTGTCTGTTCCACGAATGTCACCTGTATATCTTGTTATCACTGCGACGTGGGCTACTTACGAAACTCCAATCGCCAACATTCTCCACCGAATGAGAAAATATATTGTTGACTCCCACTTACATAGGTAGAAATGATCATCAGAATAAAATACGAGAAATCAGAGCTCGAACGGAAAGATTCAGGTGTTCTTTTTCCCACGCGGTTTTCGAGAATGGAATGGGAGATGAAAAGTATAAAGGTGGTTCGATGAACCCTCTGCCAGGCACTTAAATGTGATTTGCAGAGTATCCCATGTAGATGTAGATGTTAGAGTCAGTGACGAAAGATATTAATAGTTAAAGATTAATTAAAAGAATACCTATTACATGATGTGAAATGGAAGGGCTTTCAGAAATGATACCAATATTATATTGTAAATTCAACGTTGCTGTACTCACAAAAAATGTTATCTTATTGGCTTTGATGTAAAATATGTACGTACCTACAATATTTTCAAAAAAAATGCATGTGTCTCCATGTTGTGTAATTTTATGTAACTGTCATGTATTCTCCTCCATTTAGTTTTTTGATTTCCTTTTTGGTGGCAGCAATTGCTGAAACCAGTAGAACAAAAAAAAGTATTTTGCAGCTTTGGCATAAGAATGTTTGTTTCGAAGTTGTCAATTCAGCTGGGGATACAGAAGTTTTAGAAGTGACATCGTTTGATGGACACCACATATCCTCTGCTAATCTGATATTAAAATTGTGCTGTCGAATTCGCTAGGATTTCATTCTTGTGCTTACCTACCCTACCGGAAAAGCGATCGAACATGCATCATTTGTCCAGCCAAGGATTCCGCCACTTTCTTGAGCTTACTTTCTCCTTCACCGTTGGAAAAGTTGACGCAGTACTCAAGTTGATTCGTATATTGACATCACGACTTAAGATTTTCGAAGTAGCTAGCGTAGTTCCTTCAAAGAAGTAACGAGTGAGTTCCTTTCTCTTCCTCCTTCGCAGAGCCGAACTGCTGCGTAAACACATCGATATGCATGAGACGTTCCATTTACTTTCACTTGGCCATCTCCTCTAAGGTGATGAAACTGGAAGTATGTGGGTGCGGATAGGGTACTGTCCACATCGGTGACGTTCTCGCGGAGAGGTCAAATTTGCTGGTTCCACGCAAAGAGATGTGCTGCAAAGAGCAAGCATATGGGTGGAGGGTACACGCCCGAAGGATTCCGAGTTAGATGCTGCAATGGCAATGGCAATACACAGTCCATCCAGCTTGAAACGACAATTTCATACTCGCATTACTGAGACACAAAACAATAGCCAGACATATCTTGGTAAATTAAACGAGATCCCTCATATATATTTCATACTTTGCTACATACATTTCGACTCTAGTTTTCCACTCAATGTAAATTAATTAATTGTGTGTAGCTATTCAAATAATGTGAATTTTATTTCTGTACGGAGTGACCTATAAGATGGGTTTCTACAAAGTGTGTAAAGTATTGCTGTTTAATTTTAACGTTAGAACAAATCTTAGTGCTTTTCCGTATATGTTCAACGGCTTTTCTTCTCTTTGTTGTTATTTTAGTCCCATATGGCGGGTAGCGAGAAGGGGACTGTTAACAGGAGAATTCTCTGCTCTTCAGCCATATCACTACACGTAAATGAGAGGGAGAACATAATATTATATCTAAGGTAAGCTTTAAAAATATAAATGAACATGCAAGCTTAAGAAACTATATAAGGTTGATATGTTGAAGTAACCTGATAAATGCAGTATTTTGACTGTTACGACCAATTCGAATATGGAGACATATATACAAAAAAAAAACACGACACACAAGCGATGGTTCTTCAGAAAAAAGACACGGTTCTGAACTGTTAAAGTAACTGAAGAACTGGCAGAGTGAAAGAGGGCTGAGAAAGAAAAGATGTTCAGCAAAGGTGAAGGGCTTGCGTAGGGAAAAAGTTAGCGGGAAGTTTGGTAGTAGTTATTTAGGTGAGAGTAGAAGTAAGTTGGTCCGCGGGGGAAGGGAGGGGGGACGAGGAAGATGATAATTTTGGGTTGGGTGTGTGTGTAGGGCTATGGAAGAAACATGAAAAAGTAATGAGGAAGTATAGGACACCTGAAAATGAGTGTCCTAATAGAGCGTGAGAATGATGGGGAGGAATAACATTTGATGGGATGGATAAATTTCGGGGATACGATATGGAGGGGGATACGATATGGAGTGTGTGGCGTTGGAGGAACGTTGTGATGTGAGTGTAAAGCTGGGCAGCTTACGAGGGTTTGTGATCAGTCGGGAGACAACAGAGTTATCGAATTCACGTTATCGGATAGTATAGGCGATGTGGATGTGTTCCAGCTGCGTATTTTTCGCTTAATGTACGTACTCTTCCTGTATCACTCGATAGTCGCCCACTTATTTTAATTTATATATTCCTCTTCTTCTTCTGCTTCGTTACGACCCTTCAGGATCACGTGTGGCTTGTTTAGCACGTCTTTTTTCTTCCCAGTACCTCTTCATTTTCTCGCTTCTTCTGTTTATTTCTTCTTCTGTTATGGTGACTTTGATTTTGGTGTCCGGCCACCTATGACCGTCCACCAACCGTTTATACTTCTCCCTGTCCTGCACCAGTGCCTGCAGATTCCTTTCTTTTATTCCTACAGTCTTCCAGCCATCTCTGACTTCCTTTACCCAGTTGTTCGCCGTATGACATGTTGCATTCCATATCTTCTTAGTCAACCTCTCATCGTCGATCCTCATGATGTGCCGAACAAATCGTAACCTCCTTTTCCGTATCTCGCTCGATAAAGGTTCAAAATTTTCGTACAGTTCCTCTCGTGTTCTGTGTATCCAGATATCCCCATTTGTTTTAGTGCCCCATATGTCTCTTAAAATTTTCCGCTCCTCTTCCTCCAACTGTATACAAGCTCTCTTACCGAGTGTGGTAGTTTCTGATGCATACAGTGCAGCATTTCTTACAGTTGCTGTGTAGTGTCGAAATTTGGTATTCCGTAACAGATTTTTCTTGCCATATGTTGTTTTTACTGTGTACCGAAGTTTCTGCAAGAGCTGTACCCTGTATTTCAGCAGTTATACTCTCTCCCAAACAACGAAAACTGTCGACTTTCTCAACCACTTGTCCATCTATATTACAGTCAGACTCAGTGTTCAATGTCTTGGTCTTATTATATGCAATCTTTAGTCCAACCGTTTCTGCTACTTCAGCTAGATTTTTTAGTGCTGTCCTTGCCTCTTCTGTTTCTTTTAAAAGTGCCATGTCATCTGCGAATGCCCGGCATTCCACAATTCCATTATGTTTGACCTTGTACCCTAATTGTACACCTTTGATCTTCATATTACTATTTAGTTGTCCCCATTGTCTCACTACTTCATCCAAGATCATGTTAAATAAAATTGGTCAAGTCCATCCCCTTGTCGGACTCTAGTTTAATTTATGTATATGTATGGTATTACGCGTAAAATTGTTGTACCATCTGATATTTAAAATGGTGCGCTTAAATGAGAATTTATGAGTATAACTGACACAATGTATTACAGATCGCTACTTAGCGTCACATTTCTGTACTCAGTACTTCCCCATAAGCTGCGGGTGTCAGTTAAACCGCAGCAATCAACAGCGCTTAAATGAGAATTTATGAGTATAACTGACACAATGTATTACAGATCGCTACTTAGCGTCATATTTCTGTACTCAGTACTTCCGCATAAGCTGCGTGTGTCAGTTAATCCGCACACTGGTGCTCTTCGTAATGCGGTACCTCCTGTTTAAACTGTTTCTGTATTTTGACTTACTTATGTGGAGTTCGTGTGTGCGTGTGTGCGCGCGCTTGTCTATTTCAGTGACGTTGTTTTTCAGCGATGGAATTTCTCACTTTCACATGTGTGGAATAGATTATTGTAAGATGTGACTACCGCTACCCGAACATCTGACTGCTTTTAAAGGTCCGTTATAATGAATCGGAATACTGTATAAGGTATATCTTGCCGCGGTGGAGGCCCCTTGCTGCGGAGCGCGCTGTTACTCATCGTCGGAGGTTCGAGTCCTCCCTCGGACATGGGTGTGTGTGTGTTTGTCCTTAGCTTAGTTTAAGTTAGTTTAAATAATTTGTAAGCCTAAGGACGAGTAACCAGAGTAGTTAAGTCCAATAGATATACAAAAAAAATGATTTTGTGGTATATTTATGCAGTATGTAATCAAAGCATGTTTCTTTTTTATATCTGAAGATAACAATTTACCCTGTTGGAACTAGATATCCACCAATGTATGATACGGTGATATTGGCAAGAAAATATAATGATTTTCATAAGAATACACCAGTACATATATGGAATGCCTGTAGATCCCAACAATCTGAGCGACTTGTTTGGCTTCTGCCGACAGCCTTCCTGTGTTCTCCAGACTCCAAGAAAAGCGCTCTGGGCCGTCTGACTCATCAGGCGCCTCATGCGGTGTCTCTATTAACAGTCCCGCTCACCCTCCCTTTCCGGTCCGCTGAAACTTGCCTCGGCTGCAGGAGGAAAATCTGTCGGCTTCTGAGAACTTTCAATCAGAGACAGAGAGAGAGAGACAGAGAGAGAGAGAGAGAGAGAGAGAGAAGAGATATTCCTTAGTTCCAGATATTTAGCCTTAGTTGTGACGACTGGACGAGTGCCCTTGGCACATTTCCGTCGGGCTTTTCACGCTACTGTCTGTCAGCACATGAATGGTGTAAAATACGTCAGTGACCCTGGAAAAGTTCTATTCAGGACGCTTCGGATGCGTTGACATCTAAAACAGATATACTGATCAG
The DNA here is from genome assembly GCA_026315105.1 of Locusta migratoria. NCBI lineage: Eukaryota > Metazoa > Arthropoda > Insecta > Orthoptera > Acrididae > Locusta > Locusta migratoria. The sequence continues at coordinate 559,794,879 of CM048746.1, forward strand.
TAGTACAAGTTTTATTTACTGTAAGTTACACCAAATACTCAACTTCTATAAAGTATATCTCTTCTCGCGACCGTCTTCTTCCTCGATGGTGGCTGCCCTGAGTCCTAGTGACCGCCTAGTTCGGAGCCGAGTTCACATGGGCTCGTCCAGACGCATCTCGGCGTAAATATAGCAGCTTGTAGAGGGCGCGCTTCTAGGTTTCTCCCTCCTGGATGCGCGGCGCCGGCGTGTGATTGGCTGCCGGTCGTCCACTGCCTTCTCGACGATCGTTCTCGTGCGTCTGGCGTGTGGCGCTGACTTTACGACACAACATGCGGTGGAACATATGAGTGGTCTAAGGCGCCTTGCTGCAGAGTGCGCGGTTGCTTGTCGTCGGAGGTTCGATTACTTCCTGGGGAATTGGTGTGTGTGTTGTCCTCAGGTTACTTTAATTTAGTTTAAGTGGTTTGTAAGTCTGGGGACTGATGACAATTGCTGATTGATCCAATAGGTTTACAAGTATTTGAATATTTTGTTAAAGCAAATATTCTTTATTTCGCAATTCGCCAATAATAACTGAAACTCAAACTTTCACCGTGGAAAGGTATCAGTAGTTTTCAGATCTTTATTTTCATTTTTTATTCAAGATAATAGCGCTGTAAAGAAATTTTTATTAAAAAAAAAAGGAACACTGTCTTCCTATTGGTTTCAAAAGTCATGTAAATGAAACGAGTTTCCTTTTCATTTCATTTTTGTTTTCTTTATAGTGATGAAACATATATGGTGGCGAGTTTTTGTGTCAAAAACTTATTACGCCAAGGAAGAAAAATGTGTAAATTATGATTTTTTACTTACAAGTCCATCGCGTAGAGAAGCAACTGATTGAGCATATGGAATAGATTCACAAATTTGTGACTGGCTGGAAGACTTTCTAAGAAATAGAACGCAGTAGATTGTTCTCGACGGCGAGTGTTCATCAGACACGAATGTATAGTCAGGCGTGCTCCATGGGAGTGTAATAGGACCGCTATTATCTTCTATCTATATAAATGATCTGATTGATAGAGTAACTTGTAATTTGCGGTTGTTTGCTGATGATTCTGTGGTGTATGGGAGGGTGTCGTCTTTCAAATTCAAATGTTTGTTAAGCTTATGGGACTTAACTACGAGGTCATCAGTCCCTGAACTTACAAACTACTTATCAACTAGCTTATCCTAAGGACGGCACAAATATCCATGCCCGAGGGGGGATTCGAACCCCCGACCATAGTGGCCGTCCAGACCGTGACTGGAGTGCCTCAGTCCTCTTGGCCACCGCGCCCGGCATGTCGTCTTTAATTGACTGCAATAGCATACAGGATGACTTAGACAAAATCTCTAGTTTGTGCGAAAAATGGCAGCTAGCTCTAAATGTAGAAAAATGTAAGGTGATGCATATGAGTAGGAAATACAATCCCATAATGTTCGAATACAGCATTAGTAGTGAGCTTCTTGATGCAGTTGCGACGTTCAAACATCTAGGCGTAACACTGCAGAGCGATATAAAATGGAACGAACATGTAAGGACAATTGTGAGTAAAGTGGACAGCCGACTTCGATTTATTGAGAGAATTTTTGGAAGATGTACTTCATCTGCAGGGGAGACCGCGTATAAAACGCTTGTCCGACCACGTATTGAGTATTGCTCAAGTGTTTGGGATCCGCAGCAGATCAGTTTAAACGAGGACATAGTAGCAGTTCAGAGATGAGCAGCTAGATTCGTTACTGATAGGTTCGACCAATGCGCGAATGTCACAGAAATGCTCCGCGACATCAGGTAGACTAATTGTAAGGTAAGGAAGGGTAAGATGTCGACAGTAAGCTCCGGAACTTTTTTATCCCATTATTATAGACTTGATTCCTACATTTCAGAGAAACCATTAGAGTTTTGTTTCCAGCTACAGATTTCATTTTTTTTTCTAAATGTAACATTTTGGTGATTACTTTGACTATTTTAAAATGATGTCAAACTAGTCACCTTATAAACTAGGCCGCGGTGGAGTGGCCGTGCGTATTGAAGCGCTATGCTCCGATGTGCGAGGCCGTGGTATACATTTGCTTTGCGCTTCGTATCTGTCTCATTTGCGACAGCATAAACAATGATACAAAGTCCGTAATTTACCTCAGTCATCGCAGATTTCACAAATTTCTTCTCTAAAGAAATCACGATCATGGTTCTTGTCTTGAGTGTAGTTGACTGATACTGAGGAAATACGGAGTTCCTCGTCACATTCCTTTTTTTTCCCCCCTCAGTCATCAAGTTGTCAATCAATTTTTCTGCTTTTTTCTAGTATATTTATTTTTGTTCAGTTTGGTTCCTGTTTGTGATGCCCAATGAAAGCAGTTTTTCATGTGTTTTGTCTTCAAAGTTGCATAACCACTGCACCATTCTGTACCTCCTGCACAATGGTCATCGATTCCTGCCTGTTGGCTCTTAATTTATACTTGTTAAACACGCTCAGCACTGCAAGTTAGAATGAAAAGCCCATTAAAATGATTTACGAATTATTTGGGAAATATGACGAGTCGTCATCTTGTCCGCCCAATAAATTCGTCAACTTACTCGAAACGGCCATTGATAATTAAAACCTAAAAACAACACCACATTACAGTCTATTTGGAATTTAATATGTACATTAAAGAAACAGCATCGTTTATAGTTTACGAAAAAACTGAAACCAGCTAGAAAAAATTCATCACACGTGTCTCAGATGCTATTTTGGTGCACTGAAGTATTACAACCAACGTGTGCGTAAACATAAATTAGAGCGTGTCAGTGCTAAATGATGACGGTGGGCTATGATACCTATTGTAGCAAGGCAAGACCGTCATTTGCTGCTCTGCCTCGACAATCGCATTGAATTAATGATTCGTCGTCTTAAGCCCTTTCTACACGGGAAGTGAGAGCTTCGAGATTACCCTTGATGCACCGGTCACGCCATCCGCGTACAGTGTAGACGCGTCCACTAGCACAAGTTGCACGCATTCGATCGCTATTAGAAGGAATAGGATGGATCCTATTCTCACGGGTATGGAGGTGCTTCGCGCATGCGCAGACGACCTAATGGCGAACCCAGCTAACAAACGAAGCCAAGTCGGGAATTTGTTTGAGAATGCATGTTTGTCTCCTGCTCACAGGAACGTAGTCGTAAGTATTTTAGGAGGTGATACTATACAGGAATTGCATTAAAAATTTAATATAACCAGTGTAGAATTTTTATTGAATACTTGTAGTTGTTCATATGAAATCCAAACAAACGTAGAACAAATGTAAATCAAGATATTTTCACTGATTTATCCGTCGGTTCTTTTTGGTAGTACAACATCACGCTTACTTAAAACTAGAATGTTGTTAATCTTCTACACGTTAATTTTCACTTAGTTACCCGGTTTTCGGCTTACTAGGACATATACAGACTTTACACTACGTCAAAAATCGGTGATTTAACTAAAAGTCAATATGGTGATCTACCAAGAACCGACGAAAGAAACAGTCAAAATATCCAAATCAGTTCGTTGTACATACCAAGAGTTGTATCACTGTACACAATAAAAATTGGACACACTTTATATGAAATTTTAACTGCATGTCGTCTTTATTACCATCTTCTAAAATTTTTGCTATTTTTCCTTAAACTTGCTGTAGTCAACAGATTAAATATTTGGTGAGAATTACTTGAAGCTTTATCAAAGCGAAAGGTCTATGTAGAGACACCTGAGCTTGTTTATCATATACATAGGCGCCTCAAACCGCAGGGGATGGAAGTATGTAATCGCATTTTATAATAAGGACGTTAACACATGTGAATGACGTAGTTACACATGAACTGCATGAAAACAATTAAATACAGTTTCACAGTGACTGTCTAAAACACAAATAAATGTTTCAATCATCACAATATATCATACAGTTTTGAAAAGTGCCGCGTTGGAGTAGCCGAGCGGTCTAAAGCGTCTCGCTGTGGAGCGCGCCGTTGCTCACCGTGGAGGTTCGAGTCCTCCCTGGGGCATGGGTGTGTGTGTGTTGTCCTTAGGTTAGTTTATTTAGGTTTAAGTAGTTTTTAAGCTACGGACTGATGACCACGTAGTTGGGTCCGATAGATCTACAAACATTTGAACATTTAGTTTCTAAAAGTGATGTTAACGCTGCGATTCATTTGCTGTAAGTTGACAACAAACGAAGTAGACGCGTGAAGCAGACGACTCAACAAATGCTTACCGTTCGAAGTTCTAGGGTCTATCGCTAGGGGCACTGTAGCCGACAACGACTTCCTTGTGCGTGTCGCACGTCTCGTATAGAACGGGCTTTAGACTCCTCGTCATGTTACCCTCTTCCTTTCCCTGCCTCGCTACACGTTAAGGTTTGTGCTCGTTACTTTCGGGAAACCCTGTAACCACCAATGCCTCGTAATTCGCATCGCCAGATAAAGATAACTGCATGTTGGTGAGTGACGTCGTTAGTTCTCTCTACGGCCAAACTTGCGGTTCGCTTTGTGGAGTAACGGTGTGGACAAAAGCGGTCAACACACAAACAATTCCGATACAGCGGGGGACTTGGGAGGCGCCCTGTGAGGGCGTCGCGTTAATTGCCGTCGCAGTGGATACGGCGACGCTGCGGCAGGGTGTGGTGGGGGCGGCGGGGGCGGCGGCGGCGGCGGGGGCGGCAAGTGTGCCGGCCGCGCCACAATGGCGCCGCTCTTCTCACCTCGGCCGTCTTTTGTCCTCTCAAATGTCATTGACTCTCCCTCACGAAACACCGCGCCGCCAGAGACAAGAAAAAAAAAGAAACAACGAAAAAAAAAAAAAGCGACACGAGGGGGTGGGAGGCGTAGAGGGCGAAACGGGCGGAAAAGCGTCCGGCAGGAGATAAGGCTGGGTGGGGTGGGGTGGCGCTGCAGATGAAGATGGGATGTAAAAACGCCGAGATTTATCGGCAGGCGGACGCCTATATCAAAGCGGCGCCGCTATACGGTTTACATATGCATGAGTGGCCGATGGCCAGTGGGCGGCGGCGCTTCGTATGAGGCGAGAGGTCCGCGCAAATGCCGCCGCCGCCGCGCGTGACGCCCGGCCCAAGATTACCGCCAGCGGCCCAGGGGCAGCATCACCCGCTCCTCGCTACACGGCCACCTTCCTCTGTTCTGCTCACACTCCCAAACATCTTCTGCGTACCAATGATAGGTATTCCCTGGAGACCTTAAGTTTATAAACTAGCTGAAAACCCAGATACTTATGTATTCCAGTCTTAAGTTGGTCTATCTCCCCCTCCCTTCACTCTCTCTGTCCACATTCTCTGTCCGTCCATCTCCTGCTTTCTCCTCCCCCCCCCTCTCTCTCTCTGTCTCTTCATCTCTCGTCTCTCTGTTCATTTCCTCCTACCCTCCGCTCCCCCGGCCCATCTCTCCCTTCACATTTATCTGTCGAATTCTTCCTACACCACCTCAGTCCATTGCCTCCTCCATCAATGAAAAATTATGTAATTCAGAGTTACATAATTTCACACAGATGAAGGAGGCAATAGACTGAGGAGGTAGAGAAGGAGTTTGACAGAGAAATGGGAAGTTTGAGGTGTACAGAGAGTTGAACAGAGTTATATAATTTTTCATAGTTGGAGGAGGCAATAGACTGAGGAGGTAGAGGAGGAGTTTGACAGAGAAATGGGAAGTTTGAGGTAGACAGAGAGTTGAACAGAGTTATATAATTTTTCATAGATGGAGGAGGTAATGGACTGAGGAAGTGGAGGAGGGGTTTGTCAGAGAAATGTGAATTTTAAGATGGGCAGAGAGTTGAACAGAGATATATAATTTTGCATAGATGGAGGAGGCAATAGACTGAGGAGGTAGAGGAGAAGTTTGACAGAGAAATGGGACGTTTGAAGTGGGCAGAGAGTTGAACAGAGTTATATAATTTTTCATAGTTGGAGGAGGCAATAGACTGATGAGCTAGAGGAGGAGTTTGACAGAGAAATGAGAAGTTTGAGGTGGGTAGAAAGCTGAACAGAGTTATATAATTTTGCATTGATGGAGGAGGCTATAGACTGAGGAGGTGGAGGAGGAGTTCAACAGTGAAATGTGAAGTTTGAGATGGGCAGAGAGTTTTACAGAGTTAAATAATTTTTCATAGATGAAGAATGCAGTCGACTGAGGAGGTGGAGGAAGTGTTTTTGATGATAGGATACTTGACTGGCCTCCTCGTTCTCTATATCTAAATCCCTGTGACTTTTATCTTTGAGAAATGTTAAAAGACAAAGTTTATGCAAGCAATACACTCGAAGAGTTGGAAGACAGGATTCTACTAGTCATTTCCCAGATTTCGTCAGCCGAAGTTCGTCGAGTGTTCGCAAACGTGTTCAAGAGATGTCAAGCCGCTCTTTCCATAGAGGGACATCATTTTGAACATCTACTGTAAATAAAGGTAATCTTAGGTCACTCAGATGTCAATGTTTTTTAGACTTTAACTCAGTCTATGCGCCCGCGGCACAATAGAGTCCGAGAATCGTGCGCTTCCGTGGCCGGAGGATGCGGTGGCGGCGACCGGGAGCCGTACCGCGCGATCCGCATACCCCTGGCAGGTGTCTTTCGTGAGACACCCTGTATATTGTCCACCAGTGCAGCTCTGTGGGAACGATCGTTATTGTCCATCATAAGGAACCCATCTCCTATGGCCCACCGTAGAGCTCAAGAAAATGTCGAAGGATTTCGTCTCTATACATTTGAGCAGTCAAAGCTCCATTCCGAACGACAATACTGACTCCTGGCCACACCATTCGTCCATCACCATGATATGGTCATATTAGCTGCACATAAACAGGCGTGTTCCGCATTTCACATTCTCTCAAGAAGAGGAAACGACGATTGTCCGTCTAAACCCAAAATCGTGACTTATCTGTGAACAGAACCAGACGCCATAAGTTAGTACTCCAATCGTGATGTTCATCCGCAGGATAAACGGTATTGTGTTTTAATTGTACATACAAACCATATATATGTCTCCGTTCGTAGAGACCATATGCTCAAAAGCGATTTCGTACTGTTTCTGTTAATATTGTGTCCTGTTGCTGCCTGGAAGGTGCGTTGCAACAGAGTTGCATTCAGCCACCTGTCTCGCCGGGCTGTTAACCGGAGACAACGGTCATCTATTGCTGATATTACCGGTGGACGCCGTTGGACTTCCTTCCTTTAACGGTTCCTGTTGTCTGAAATCGCGTCCAGGTCTTGAAAATTTCACTTTGGGACACTCGAATAGCTGCAGCCACCTCCTCTTTGTCTGTCCCGCTTCCAACCTTCCTATCGCTCTCCATGCCAAAGCTTCGGGTAAGACACGTTTTTGTTACATTGCGCTACCTGCTCACTACACTATCTGATCGCAACTGCTTGTGTAATTCGTTTTGCAGAGTAAACACAAATCAACACCAACCCCTTCTGCAGCAACCTTCTGTTGTTGCAACTATCTCGGTTGCTGTAATGTTGTCTCGACTTCGTAGAACCGACCGAAAGACGTCGAACCATTTTAGTTTAATCTGTCGATGTCAACAGAACTTATATATCTCAACTGATCCCCTAACTGTTTTGACCAGTGTAGTATCTATTCACACACATAAAAAGCCTGCCGAGTTTGGTAAAAATATGGCGCCCTGGGTTCTCAGCCAATCAGCAGCGACATCACTCATCGCCATAGGTTCTCTAGTAACTGTTAAAGCTCTGTACAAGGTAAGTATGGCCATCCTTATCCGCGCTTCTTGCCGCCGTCTGCGGCTCGTGATTGGCTGAAATCGAGTCACGTGGTTCTTTCCGCCATCTTGGTCCTATACGTTGCTTGGCTGCCATGAGAAGTCTTGTCAATTTCGTATGTTTGTATTTTAATAATACCACAGTGTTGTACTTTTGGGTGTTCTTAAGAAGCGAAGAAGGGGGGTAAACGTTATAGTACTTCCATTAGATATCAGAAATGCAGGAAGATGAACAGTCAGACTGATGAAAGTCGTCAGAGAAAACTAGGATCCTAGAAGCGACCTTCATTCTTCTACTAATTCATAATATAAATTAATAGATTAAAAATTCACTGCCGAATGGATCACGCAGCAGATATCTATATAATTTTAACTTGAATAAATTTGTGAAGAAAATTCCTGCATAATGTCTTGAGGTTAAATTATTCACGCATTATTGGTTTTATTTGCGGGTAGTTGCCGAAAACATACAAATTTTGAACATATTAGTGTTCGTGGTCAATTCGAATAGTTGACTACGGTACAGGTCAGTCTGTTGGTGAGAAGCACCAGAAAAGCTGTAGCTTCCGCCGACACGCTCAACCCCGTTTGATCCCGAAAACTACGGAAGCTGAGATATGGCGGGTCGAAATTTACATTGCCGCCAGCCACATAATGGCCCATGGACCATGTGTTGGACAGGTCTGGTCTAGATGTAGATGAGAAATGGTGAGGGCAAATATATTAATTTCTGGCCACAGTCGAACAAGGTGCGCCTTGCTACAGCTAGTGCGAGTTTGGTAAAAATATGGCGCCCTGGGCTCTCAGACAATCAGCAGCGGCATCGCTCGTGGCCACTCTCGCCCTGTATAGCTTCTCTACTAACTGTCGGTGAGAAGCGCCATGTGCAGAAAAAGCTGTAGCTTCTGCCGACACGCTCAACCCGTTTGATCCCGGAAAATACTAAGGCTGAGATGTGGCGGGTCGAAATTTACACGGCCACCAGCCACATAATGGCCCATGGCTCATGTGTTGGACAGGTCTACTCTAGATGTAGATGAGAAATGGTGAGGGCGATTATATTAATTTCTGGCCACTGTCGAACAGGGTGCGCCTTGCTACAGCTGGGGCGAGTTTGGTAAAAATATGGCGCCTTGGACTCTCAGACAATCAGCAGCGACATCACTCATGGTCACTCTCGCCCTGTAAAGGTTCTCTAGTAACTGTTGGTGAGAAGCGCCACGTGCGGAAAAAGCTGTAGCTTCCGCCGACACACTCAACCCCGTTTGATCCCGAAAAAAACGGAAGTTGAGATATGGCGGGTCGAAATTTACATGGCCACCAGCCACATAATGGCCCATGGGCCATGTGTCGGACAGGTGTACTCTAGATGTAGATGAGAAATGGTGAGGGCGATTATATTAATTTCTGGCCACTGTCGAACAGGGTGCGCCTTGCTACAGCTGGGGTGAGTTTGGTAAAAATATGGCGCCCTGGGCTCTCAGACAATCAGCAGCGACATCACTCATGGCCACTCTCGCTCTGAAAAGGTTCTCTAGTAACTGTGGGTGAGAAGCGCCACGTGCGGAAAAAGCTGTAGCTTCCGCCGACACGTTCAGCCCCGTTTGATCGCGGAAAATGCGGAGGCTGAGATATGGCGTGTCGAAATTTACATGGCCACCAGCCACATAATGGCCGATGGGCCATGTGTTGGACAGGTCTGGTCTAGAAGTAGATGAGAAATAGTGAGGGCGAATATATTAATTTCTGGCCACTGTCGAACAGGGTGCGCCTTGCTACAGCTGGGGCGAGTTTGGTAAAAATATGGCGCCCTGGGCTCTCAGCCAATCAGCCACGATATCACTCATGACCACTCTCGCCCTGTATAGGCTCTCTATAACTGTCAGTGAGAAGCGCCTCGTGCGGAAAAAGCTGTAGCTTCCGCCAACACACTCAACCCCGTTTGATCCCGAAAACTACGGAAGCTGAGATATAGCGGGTCGAAATTTACATGGCCACAAGCAAGATAATGGCCCATGGGCCATGTGTTGTACAGGTCTACTCTAGATGTAGACGAGAAATGGTGAGGGCGAACATTTTAATTTCTGGCCACTGTCGACCAGAATGCGCCTCGTTAAATAGCCTGCGCGACGCGGTTGCAACCCCCTGGATGGAGCACGCGGAGTGCGGAGGCAGCGAGGAATCCGTGTCGGAGGCAGGGAGAGGGTAGGCAGCGCCTCCGGTGCTAATTCCGCATTCCAGCAGTACGGCGTGCAGTAGCATTACGTGAGTGCCGGCGCGCGCCCGCATGCCAAGCAGGCGGCCGGAATTTAGATATAGCGCTTAACGTGCCGTGTAAACATATCGGCGACGGGACGGGAATGTCGCCGGGGGCGGCCGGCGGGCATTTCCGTGAGAACCCCGCGGCCCGCGCTTAGGGCGACCGGCCGCGGCGCCGCCTCCCATTACCGCGCCGGCAGGTGTCCGGAATACTACTGTGCTCACCCGCTGCCTCTTAATGGCTGCTTACCACCGAGCTCTCCCTTCCCATACAGCACCGCGGGTACACGACACTGCGAGGCGACACACACACTGCCAGAAATAACCAACAGTACACACTCTTAGCATTTTACAATTTCGCGCCGGCCGCAGTGGCCGAAGGGACTGAGGCGCTCCAGTCACGGTCTGCACGGCCACTACGGTCGGGGGTTCGAATGCCCCCTCGGGCATGGATATTTCTGCCGTCCTTAGGATAAGCTAGTTGATAAGTAGTTTGTAAGTTTAGGGACTGATGACCCCGTAGTTAAGTCCCATAAGCTGCACAAACATTTGAACTTTTTTTTCCAATTTCGCAGTAACAAGATAACGTTATTTGCAATGAAGGCTTTCACGACCGGATGTCATAGTTGATGGCAGAACTTCCGGGTTATAAGGCCGTGGTCCATAAAACTGTTCAGTTTTTTCTAACATTTCGTCCAGAGCTGCCTCGGACGTCTTCGGAGGACTTCTTACTTCCGTTGAGTCTTGCCGACAGATGAGTCGGATGTCTGAGAGGGCCATATATACTGTGGTAAGTGCTGATAACGTGACAGCTTGACCACGCCCACTTTCCACAGTATGTATGTCGCTCTCAGACGCCCGAATCGTCAGTTGGTAAGACCCAGCGGAAGTAGGAAGACCTCCGAAGATGTCCGGCGCAGCTCTGGACGAAACGTTAGGAAAAACTGCAATGTTTTATGGACCACGGCCTTATAACCCGGAAGTTCTACCAGCAACAATAATGTTATTTCTTGGCGTCGCTACAATAAGAGAGCAATAATAAATAATAGAGCATTGATAAACTCTCTCAACAGTAAACGGACATATGGAATTGATGGCATTTCCAGCAGGGTACTAAAAACTTGTTCCCAGGAGATAAGTAGGATTCTCAGTCATATTTGTAATAGCTCTTTAAAGCAGGGTATTTTCCCGGATAGACTGAAATGTGCTATCGTTAATTCTTTACATAAAAAGGGGTTACGTCCGATGTCAACAACTACTGCTCCATCTCACTTCTGACAGCTTTATCCAAAATTTTTGAAAAAGTTATGTGTTCTCGAGTTGCTTCATACATTACCAAAAATAAAGTTCTAACAACATGGCAGTTTGGTTTTCAAAACAGCTTTTCAACTGAAAATGCTATAGGCTTTTGATTGTGTAAATCATGGCATTCCTCTAGATAAGCTTAAGTACTGTGGTATGAGTGAGACAGTGCACGAATGCTTTAAATCATACTTAACTGGAAGAGTGCAGAAAGTCGAAATAAGCAGTTCACATGATATAGATGAAACAATTAATTCCTATAACTGGAGAGTTATAAAAATAGGATCCCACAAGGTTCGGTCTTGGGTCCTTTGCTGTTCTTAATATATATTAATGACTTCCCATTCTACATTCACGAAGATGCTAAGCTAGTTATTTTTCATGATGATACAAGTATATCTATCACACCTGACAAACAGGAATTAACTGATGACATTGTAAATGATATCTTTCAGAGAGTTATTAAGTGGTTCTTTACAAATGGACTCTGATTAAACTTTGATAAAACCCAGTATATACAGATTCATACAGTAAATGGCATGACAACCTTAATAAATTTAGACTTTGAACATGAATCTGTAGCTTAGGTAGAATATTCCAAATTTTTAGGTGTTTGCATTGACGAGGGACTGAATTGGAAGAAACATATTGAAGATCTCCTGAAACGTTTAAGTTCAGCTTCTTATGCAATCAGAGTCATTGCAAAATTTGGTGATATACATCTCAGTAAATTAGCTTACTACGCCTATTTTCATACACTGCTTTCATATGGGATCATATTCTGGGGCAATTCAACATTGAGTAAAAAGGTATTTATTATACAAAAGCGTGTAATCAGAACAATTGCTGTAGCCCACCCAAGTGCATCCTGCAGACATTTATTTAGGGATCTATGGATCTTCACTGTAGCTTCACAATATATATATTCACTCATGAAATTTGTTATTAACAATCCGACCCAATTCAAAAGTAATATCAGTGTGCACTTGGAGAAAGGATGATATTCACTATTCAAAGTGAAATCTAACTTTGGCTCAGAAAGGGGCGAATTATGCTGCCACGAAAGTCTTTGGTCAAGTAGTATCAAAAGTCTGACAGATAGCCAACTAGAATTTAAAAAGAAATTAAAGGAATTTCTGAATGGCAACTCCTTCTACAATGTAGATGAATTTTTAGATAAAACTTTTAAAAATTTAATAAAATTAAAAAAAATAAAGTGCAACAAAAAATTTAATAAGAAATTATTAAAATATTGATTGTCAAGTGTAGACAACATCTACTAAACCGTCACGTTCCACATCATTACGAAATGTAGTATATATGATCTATGGAACAAATATTAATCTAATCTAATCTGAAGAAATATGATTCGACTACACTGTGTTCCACCGTGTTTATAACTAACGACTTAGCGCCGTATTACACAAAGACGCTAGCCATGCCATCGGTAGTGCTTTTCTTATTACACTGGGCCGCAAGCTACGCCACCGGTGACGCAAACATCACACTTGTTCAGGTTACCAAGTCGAGCAGTCTGTTTCTTGTAATGAAGACTTCATTACGAGACGTGTGCTTCACGACCAGCAAATCAGTACTAATGACAAGAGGAGACTCAGCAACGGACGATTGTATTTATTGCATATCGATTTCAATCACTGCGAGATATAGCTTGCAAACAAAAATAAAAAAAATTATTTATTTATATATTGACATGTTCCAAATTCCCCAGGATCTACTCAATCCGGATTATGGAACGAACAGCTAATCTAATGTAATATAACACTGAAATCACTCATAACCTTTCAAACGATAACACAGATGGCGCTGTGTTAGCTATGTCACTCGTGTATATTTTGCCGGACACAGTCGAAACCGTTACTAGACCATGTACTGTACACCGATTGGCATCAATCGTCATCGAATAGAAATTGGTGTCGGCTTTCCAGGTGTGTGATTTTTTTCAGGCAGTGCAAATAAATGAGCAAACGGCGCTAAGGACTACTTGTGATTATTAGAACAGGGTGCTTCCTCAAAATCTATATTAATAAAAATGAATTGCCGCATGTATGAAAACGCATTACTTGAGAATTGCTTCACCGATTTAGCTGATCTTTTCTTTGTTCTGTTCATAATTCTCAGGACAAGGTTTGTATGAAAGTAAATTTTTGGAAAATCTACCGGAAAATGTCATAATTTTAGAAAAACTGACAGTACGCTTCCAGCTCGGATTATTTTCTAGATTCTCCAACAATCAGCTTACTCATTCGTCACTCGGCTAGTGACCAAATATGCTGTAACGGGGCGAACAAATATGCTAAGGAGGTCAGAATAAAGGGAGATGGCGTTATCTATGAGGGGAAGAAGCATTGCTTGAAGCCAGGTTGTTGTTGTTGTGGTGTCGCACAAGTCTAAAGTGCGCGCCACCTACTTTCGCCGCCGCCGCCATGCACGCACGGCGCGGCGTCCTTACGACGTCAGCCACGAGTGCCCTCTGCTACAGCTCCGCTCGTGGCCACCACTGAACGACATCGTTCACTTGGGACTGAGATAGGAACCAGTTAACACTTCGGAATCAGATAGGCACCAGTGTAGACTTGGCTATCGGATAGGCACTAGGCAGGCCTCTAGCTCAACTATGAATCAGCATTCTGCAGTATTGAGCTATGTAAAAGTTAAGTATTACTAAGTCTCTATGAAATATATATCTCGTTCTAATTTACTCTAGTGTTTCTAGTTTCTGCTGTCCCACTGGCTGCTCACCTTCGTACCTGCACAAGCGTGCCTCCTTTATTCCTGTGTCGGTACTTTTCTACTCGGCCACCGACACCGACGACGGAAACGAGACACAAAAGCGGCGACGAGGCTGGGACACAAAAGTTGTGGTCTTCAGTCCGTAGACTGGTTTGATGCAGCTCTCCACGCTACCCTGTTCTGTGCAAGTGTCTTCATCTGAGAATGCGTTCGGCAACCTAAATCCTTTTGAATCTGCTTACTATATTCGTCCCTCGGTATCCCTCTACGATTTTTACCCCAGAAGCTTCTACCTAATGCTAAGTTGACAATTCATTGATGACTCAGAATGTGTCCAACCAATCTATCCCTTCCCTTAGTCAGGATATGCCAGAAACTCCTTTTCTCCCCCATTCAGTTAAGCTACCTCCTCATTAGTTACGTGATCTACCCATCTAATTTTCATCATTCGTCTGTAGCACCACATTTCAAAAGCTTCTATCATCTTTTTATCTGAACTCCTTATCGCCCACGTTTCACTCCCATACAGTACTACATTCCAGACAAATGCTTTCAGAAAGGACTTTCTAACATTTAAATTAATATTGGATGTTTACAAGTATCGCTTTGGAAATCTACCGGAAAGTATCAGAATTTGAGAAAAACTGAAAGTACGTTTCCAGACGGGTGGAATCGCGTCGTAAAAATGACCCTTCACCATTGTAGTGCAAAATCCTTTCAAAAACTAATAACAAGCTTATGCACACAATATTAAAGCAGTCGTCTAGATTTAACATGAAACTTTGTTTCTTTAGACGTTCCTCCGTATTATTCTGACCCCTATGATGTTATCGGTGGTGATCATATCTTTGGAGCGTTGCACAGATTGAATTGCTGTCAATTCGTGGTATTTTTGAGTGTTGCAAACAAACTGAGTACATATAGGTGTTTTTTTTTTTTTTTTTTTTTTTTTTTAATGCCTCCGTTGCGGCGTCGTAATATCGGTCGGCGTACGTGCAACGCAAATCTACTTCGTGATAGTAGAGTCAATGAGACTGACGAAGGTCTTACACAACGCTTGGAGTTTTTTATGCCAAAATTTATAATAATACCTGTTCGTACAATAAAACCATTAAAAGTACGGCCATTAAAGCAGCTCGAAAGATCTCTCTAACAACCCGTTTCCAATTGTTTTACCCATCCATTTTGACTTTTATTCCCAATCAGGGTCCCGGCTGCAATAACAATAAATAAGATAAGAGAGAGGGGGAGGAGAATATAAAGAATGGGGGAATGAAATGGATTTAAAAAGGAGGGATGGCATAGATGCACAGAGGGGGAGGAGATGGATATGGTGTGGGATAAGAGGGAGTGATGCGAAGGTGATTGTAAAAGGAGGAGGAGGCGATGGGCAAATAGATAAGGGAGGAAAGCATAGACATAGAGAGAAGAAGACAAGAGACTAGGGCAGCGGTCGGCAACTGGGGGACCGCGGTTCATGTCCGGACCGCTGAAGGCCAAAAATTGGTCCGCGAAAAATATTTTGAAAGTATAAGTTACATACTAAAGTCATTAAAAAAACTTTTTCCTGTAGATTACAATTCGTACGAGAGGCACCCTTATAACTTTATCTAGAATTTTACAATGAACTGCTGAAACATTAAAAGTCTTGACGATTATTAGAGGTAGATGAAACAAATATTTGTCATGATGTGCTCATGGAGTGGAGTGGAAACATCCGTCCGTCACCTGTGCGAAAGAAGTTCAAAAGCACTCCGTCTGCAAGTAAAGTGCTACTCACCGTTTCCTGGGACGCAATGCTTCTTCCGGACGCAACACCCTGATTTTTTTTTCGGTAAGGCTTTTGGAAGCTTATCAAGCAGCATGACAAATGTTTGAATGTACTTAGAAATTATGTAGAAAAATAAAGATATTTCTTATCTTTAATGCCCCATTATATAAAATAAAGATATTTCGTATCTTTAATGCCCCATTATATATATATGCAACTCTGACCACAGTCGACAGGGGAAACTTATTTTCCAATTCCCACTCGTACTATAGCTTGCAAACAAAAGTAAATAAATAAATTAGTAAATTTATATATTGATCTCCTCAATCCGAATTATGGAACGAACAGCTAAGCTAATCTAATCTAACGTTGAAATCATACATACCCTTTCAAACGATAACACATATGGCTCTGTGTTAGCTATGTCACTCAAGTATCTGTTGCCGCACGCAGTCGAAACCGTTATTAGAGCATGTACTGTACACCGATTGACATCTATCGTCATCGAATAGAAATTGGTGTCGGCTTTCCAGGTGTATGAGCTGACGAGCGGAGGCAGAAGGGAGCAAGCTGGCCGGTGATCCGCATAAAAGCTGAGTACTCACGAGTGCCGCACAACAACTTTATGTAATGAACAAGAATATTCTGAAAACGTCTTCGTACTCTGACAATCTCTGAAACCTCTATTTAAGCGGTAACCATTTAAACACCGTTTTGTGCTCCCAACGAACGAAAGCCTGAAACTACTGTGCAAAACTTGCGGCTAGATCAATTAGAAGCGGCGGTCTTTCACACAGCACGGCCGACCATCATGAGAACACCATTCGCTGCCGCCCACCAAAACCTAACTTTAAGAAACTGGCTCAACGCCGCAAATGTAATTTCCTCCATTGCTTTTTAACAGAAATATGCACATTTCATTGTATTTCATACTTTGTTAGTGAAAATTAAAACATATTCTTTTCTCTGGATTTTTCAAGGAAAGTTTGACTATCCATTCTATTTCATACTTTTTGTGAGTGAAAATAAAAATAAATAAATAGCAAGTAATATAACTACTTCTAGATTTTCTATACATTTTTGTTTCACATCTACTTTATTTCATATTAGTTTGAAAGTGAAATTACAGAAATGATACAGTATCTGGGATGGGAATCATTACAACAACGGCGCTTATCGCTGCGGCGTGGGCTACTTACGAAACTCCAATCGCCAACATTTTCCTCCGAATGCGAAAATATATTGTTGACTCCCACTTACATAGGTAGAAATGGCCATCAGAATAAAATAGGGAAATCAGAGCTCGAACGGAGAGATTCAGGTGTTCTTTCTTCCCGCGCGCTATTCGAGAATGGAATGGGAGATAAATAGTATAACGGTGGTTCGATGAACCCTCTGCCAGGCACTTAAACGTGATTTGCAGAGTATCCCATGTAGATGTAGATGAAACAACAAAAAAAGAAAAAAAATAATAGACTGATGACCCCGTAGTTAAGTCCCATTGAAAATAATAATAATAATAATATTTTATACATGACTGCCTCTCAGCAACGGTTATAGGATAGCATATTGACAAGAATTGTGATGTTTTACTTCTCGAACTCGATAAAAATTTTAAAAAGTGTCCGGACCCTATCTAAGATTACTTGCCGACCTCTGG
This sequence comes from Locusta migratoria, assembly GCA_026315105.1. NCBI lineage: Eukaryota > Metazoa > Arthropoda > Insecta > Orthoptera > Acrididae > Locusta > Locusta migratoria. The sequence continues at coordinate 559,812,369 of CM048746.1, forward strand.
ACTAGGGTATATATCCCATACACATTAGCTACTGCGAAGCATTATCGAGTTTGCTAGTGTTCACATAAAAATCAGATTCGGCAAGAAATCTGTGAAAGTTTCCTCCACTTTTAAAACTATTCAAATTGCAGTATTGGGAACACTGGCTATTTGGAACGCAATAATGCGACGTCGGGAATCAGTTGTAGAAGCTAGTCCGGCAGTGCCAATTTGCCCGCGTCCGTCCCTCCTTCTCTGTCTCTGTCTCTCTTCTGACGAACGGTCCGTCGTCAATTGGAACCGTGCATATGCGGCCCCCCAGTCCGTTTAATTGCGTTATACCAATCGGGCGGATGCCTCTGCAAGCCTCAAAAGGAGGGCGATAGCAGAAGACGGGCTGCAAGGGCGGAAAGAGGGGGGAGGAGGAGGGGAGTTGAGCGGGGCGCGGGGGTTCCCCGCGGGGTAAAATATTTAATTACGGACACAGGCGGGGAAATTGCGCATTGCGTTACCGCAGAACACGTAAGCCGCCGCTTGTCTCTGCGGACGAGAGGTACAAAAGGCTCGCGCAGTGGACTGACTGCCGGTATCCCCGTGTGTGTGTGTGTGTGTGTGTGTCGTTCTCCCCGCTTCCTCTCCCTTCTCTCTCTCTCTCTCTCTCTGTCCCTTTCCTACCCTCCGCTCGTCCCTCGCGGTATCGCTGTCCTTATCAGCGGCGGCGGCGGTGCGAGAAACGTACCCTTTGTAGGCGGGGCGCAGTATTTGAATTAATTTCGAGTGATCATGATCGTGATTAGGCGGGCAAGTGCGCACGGTGCGGGGCCGCTCAAAGGAGGCCGTCCGCTCTTTGTGGCGGCTGCCGCTGGCCAAGTAAGTAATTATGGCGATGCGAGGCGAGGCGAGTGGGCCGACAGAGAGAGACAGACGCGAGCAGTAGCGGCTGCGGCGCCAAACTATTTTGATTGTTCCTCCCGTGCCCCGGCGTAATTGCGTCCGCCGCGGTCCCGGGACGGAGCGCCGCGCCGAGCTCTACCGACTTGTGCGCCCTGCGTCGGCGGCAGCGGTCAGCGTCTGAGCCAAAGGGGGCGCCCGAGGCTTCTAATTAAAATGTCCGGTCGCAGACGCTCCTCCTGCTGCTGCTGCTGCGCGTGATGCGATCGGATCTCAGACGTATTCTGAATTATTCGATACCGTCCGGTATTGGTAATTTCATTTTACCAGTTGACGTATCCTAAATTTTGCTGACTTCCACTCAAGTCTTAGGACATCTAATATGTAAAAATTAACTAGAGGACCCGTCCGAATACATGGCATCGTTACTAGGAACAAAAAAAAGTTGGTAAAAATGGAAGTAAAGTTAAATTGAGAGATGGTAGCTCATCTCTCATCTTTATTAACCTTGCAAACACCAAGCACGGGTAAAAGCTGCCCATACATTTTTCTTTTATTAAAAAAAAAATCAAAATAAAAATCCTTCTTTATTTGTGGGCCTTTTTCTATTTATCTCTTACCTTATAAAGTACTGCACCGTACATTTCTATGGTTACAATTTTAAAAACTGCAATTAAAATACAGAAATTTTATGCTAAAGGGCAAATTTTACCCTGGGTTGGTACTCCATGTGACCATAATTGTTAATGTGTTCCCTGCAACCACCAAATATAGTGAAAAAACGTTATTGTGAAATCAGTGTCCATCACCTCTAATTTCAGTATATTCCAGCGATTCACAAGCCTAACAGACCTATTAACTGCTGAAATTATTGTAAATAATAGTATACAAACAAAATTTCACAAGATTGCGAAAGTAACTCTTTCGCTCCTATCTGCAGGTAATCCAAGACGACAATTCTGCAATAAGGATAAAGCAATGTACATATCCAGAATGAAAGTAGGAGGCGAGGTACTGGCGGAAGTAAAGTTGTGAGGCGGCATCGTGAGTCGTGTCGGGGTAGCTCAGTGGTAGAGCGCTTGCCCGCGAAAGGCAAAGGTCCCAGGTTCGAGTCCCGGTTCCGGCACACAATTTTAATCTGCCAGGAAGTTTCAATGTACATATGTTTGACACGCAACAGCTGATGGCAGAAGAAATGCATTTTACAGGATTCCCAGCTTATTGTAATACGGGCAAAATTTGCCCTTGCTTGGTGCTCCGTGTAACCTAAAAGACATCGATGCTGCTAGGGTTAACTGTCTTTATCGTTTAATGATGTAAAGTGACCAGTACATGCATTTTTCTATTGCTATCGGGGAAGCAGTGCAGGGAAGATTTTTGATGAGGTGAGAAACAGAGCTGACTTTGTATTGACGAGAGAGAGTGGAATTCCGGTGGAGGCGGCCGTTACAGCACTGTCTACCTGCGACCAGCGGCGTGCCCTGGGGGCCGCGCCGTAGGGGTCCTAATAGCAAAGTGCCCCAGTGCTCTGGCCGAGCAGCAGGTTGTAAATGTGTAAGCCTACTGTCCCAACTGAGGAGGAGTACTATCTGTGCTTTTAGAACCGCTTCTTCCGATTTTAGAAAAAAATAGCCAGCCCTTCCGCTGAGACAAGTGCCCAGAATCTTGTCTGCTAAAAAAGGAATACGACACTGAATTTTTTTTCCCCTAGAAGCTTGGTTTACGCTTCTATGGTGACGGTTTGGACCGTTCGTGAAGAATCGCGCCAAACGTGTGTATAGAAGTGGTAGCCGACTCTGGCTGATGTTCAAAGCGCCAGCTTTTTGAAATTGGCGGTCATTTAGTGAAATTTTACTGGCCGGAGTTTGGGAACTCGATGATGATTGGTTTTCCCGAAAAAACGGGTTCTCGCGGGGTCTTGCACGGCAGACGCGGTATTGGGGACTTCGTGTTTTGCTCCGCTGGAGTACGGACGCGTCTGCTCGCGCCCTGTTCTCTTAATAGACGGACTCGGAGATTTTGCTTATTGAGCCGATGCTTGGACGGGTGAACTTGTATAAGTTTCAGGGTAAACACTGAGATTTGTACTTGAGCTGAAAGTCCTCGTTTTCGGTTTGGATAAGGTCAGCCAGCCAATACTAGTGCACCGAGGTACCAATTAGGATATGCACAACGTCTGGAGTCATGTAGGCCTTCAGTACGTGTACGTACTTGTCTACGCTAACTGAAGTGGCCCTAACTTCGCAAAACTGCTTGAGATCGTAGGCACTGTGTACTGCCGAGCACACAGAGGCTTATAGGATGGAGTACAACTTCCGAGTATCGGCGAGTGTTTTTTATTTCGTGGTCGCGGGAATTTTCAGCTTACAGCCGCCCTGCCCCCACGCCATTGCAGCGCAGCGCCTTCACACGCAAGTAGTCAATTTGGTAATGTATGGCAAAGTGCTCACCAGCAACAAATAGTCGTTGCATCAGGTTCTGCATAATAGTGGGATTGTGTAGTTACGAAAATCAACCCTGCACTAATATTCCGGTTCAATTATTCCGTTACGAATATTGTATCAATTCATTATCTTTTTTTTTTTTTTTTTTTTTTTTTTTTTTTTTTTTTTTTTTTTTTTTTTTTTTTTTTTACTTGTCAGTCTGTGTTAAATTCAAGTTTCATAATGATCAGTGTAATGTCATAATCATCTAGATTATTCTTTCTTATTTGATGGTAATTGTTAACTTAAATGTTCAATCGAGTTTGTGTTTTGTATTGGATTTTCAATGTGATTCTTTTTTTCTGCTTAACGTTAATAAAAAACATATTGTTAAAATGGTAAGGATGTTTTTCTAACATTAATAGTTATCAGATCCTACATAGCTTATTAGATTTTTGGTGGGGAGAAATTATGAACTTATATTTTATGCCGCTTGCAGGAAGAGGAAGAGAGATTGTCAATTAGTATTGAATCAGGGCCATATTCCATCATTCAAATAATTTTTAACATCATGATTTATTATCACAGTTATTAATTCAGGGTCAGCCGCTCCTGTCTCTCATTACAATTTAATTCACATCCCCACCATATATATATTTAGCGTCCCCTGTCAGTTTCCATTCCCCTTGTTGTTGTTTTTATTTATTTATTTATTTTCAAAACCCCACACACCCGTCACACTTTACAAAATGTTCACGCATAGCTTGCTTCAGAATCAATCAGTGCAAGTGTTTAAAAGCGCAAATGGAAGAACCTGATCCGCTGAGTATTGTGAAATCAAAAAGAACTGCGTACCTTAATTGGCACCGAAGATATCGTAAAACAAACCGGTTAAAATATTCAATGGAAGGACAGAATGATACCGCATTTGAATAAAAATAAAGGATGGCGAGACTCAAGTTAATTCTGATACTTGATGACAAATCTGCCAGTGAATACCTTTCGTTTAAAGTAAAAGTGAAGGATATCGGTCGGATAGAACGGCCTGACCTACTGATTTTAGTTTACAGCAAGTACATCGCCCGTGTGGGGTTTTGCTAGTACCCCATCGGGGGCCTTCCCAGGTGGCATATATTGGTATCTAGATATGGGGGGGGGGGGGTGTACCAGGTACATAAAATACCCGGGGTGGACCAAAACTAACACGGGCAGGAGAGGCTTGCTCAGCCATGGTGAAGGCAATCTCCTGAGGGAAGAGCACCCCAAAATCAAGACTCCTGGTCCTCCAGGTTGGACGTTGTGAAGAGGGCTACCAGCCCACTCATGTAAAATGTAGACCGGTCAGGACACTCAACGCAAGCCTCGAAAATAGGACAGAATTTACTGGAACAAAAAATTGCAAAGCAACAAGGTTTTCTCTTTTGGTTCATGAAATATTTCAAGCCTGCACCGCCCTGGAAGTGCCCAAACACTAGTGAACGAATTAAGAAAATACAGACTGCAACTGGTGGCTCTTCAAGAAGTAAGATGGCGGCAAGGAACGAGTTTACTGAAAATAGGATACGGGACAATTTTGTGTGGAGATTGCGGTCAGCATCATGAATTTGAAACCGGATTCTACATTCATCAATCATTAAGTGACTTAGTAAAAGAATTAAAACATGTTAATAATCGTATATCTTACGTCACAATTCAGACGCAATGATTATACATTACATTTCTAAATGCTCATGCACCCATAGAAGAAAAAGATGATGAAGTGAAGGAAGAATTCTACGGTCAACTGGAACATGCATACAACTCAATAAGTAGGATTAATGTAAAAATAATGTTTGAAGATTTTAATGACAAAGTAAGAAAGGAAGAAATCTACAAACCAATCATTGGCAATTTTAGCTTACACGAGGAAAGTTCAGATAATAGGGTACGACTTATAAACTTCGCAACGACAAATGATCTCACGATAAGCAGCATAAAATTTCAACACAAACGCATTCATTTATGGACGTGGATATCACCAGACGGAAAAGTAGTGAATCACATTGACCTCGAAGCTATACAAAAAAGATTCCAAAACACTATTAAAGATGTCAGAACCTTCAGGGGTGCAGATTGTGACACAGACCATATGTTAGTCATATCAAAAATTAAAATGAAACCCAAAAGGAAAGTAAACAGAAATAGGATGAAATCACTAGGTATAACATAAGAAAGTTGGAAGAAGTAAATATAAAAGAAAACTTTACAAAAGAACTTGAGAATAATCTAACAAAAACGATAATGGCAATAGAGAAACACAAGATGTCGAAAGTAGATGGAAACACCTGAAGAACTCTGTTCCAGAAGCAGCTTCCAAAACTATAGGTAAAAGAAAAGGAACTAACAAAATCTGGTTTAACACAAATTGCCAGGGAAAAGTGCTGGAAAGAAGAAAAGCGAGAAACGCTTGGATTAAAGAAAGTAACAATGTGGCAGTAAACGAAAGATACTATAATCTCCGCCAAGAAACACAAATAATCCTAAGACAAGAGAAAAGGACTATTACAATAGTATGATAGGAGAGGCAGAGGATGATTTCCAACATCACAGGACAAGACAGACGTATCAAAATATAAAAAGAACTTTTGGTAAATTAACTAAAGGGAACAGATTATAAAGGTAGTACCTCAAAAGTCAGTTTTGAGTTATATTCATAACCAGTTGCTGTTCTAGCCACCAGTATGGAGTGGAACAAGTTTTAGTTTATAAAGGATCAGAAAAGTAAAATATTGACCAACAATAATGACATCCAAAAACAACGGAAGACATACGTTTCACAACTTCTCAACTGCAATGATTCACAATCTTACTTTACATTTGAATAACCTGCCATAATTGAGGTAGAAGTCAACAACCCATCAATAAATGAAATACAACAAGCAATAAAGAAATTAAAGATAATGAGGCTTGTGGCGAAGACCATATATACGCTGAGTTGTTAAAGAATGGAGGACAATAAAGATACCGGTAGGAGAAACTGGAAAATTTAAGGTGTACACTGGACTGAGACAAGGGGATGCCATTTCACCTATTTTATTCAACCTTGTCCTAGAGAAGATCGATAGAGAATTTACCAAACCTAATCCACAAGGGATCCAATTACAGGACAGTAACATTACTAGACTTGCCTATGCAGATGATGTAGCATTAACAACCTGTGCCAAATCATAATTAATCAGAATGATGAAAAATTATTACAAAATTGCCGAGAAAACATGATCACATGTTAATGAAGAAAAGCCAGAATACCTGGTCATAGGTAAGAAAAGGAGAAAAGAGGCATCTTTCACTGTAGATGGATTCACTTATAAGGCTGTTGAGCGCTTCAAGTACTCAGGGAGTCTTTTCAGTAAAAACAATAGAACAGATATTGAAACTGATGCCCGTTTAGCGACAGCGAACAAGACGCTTTTTAGTTTCCACAAAATTCTAAGTTAAAGATCACTTAGCAGCAACTTCAAAATCTGCTTATATCAACCATTATACCGTTAACATGCGAAAGAAAAGTACTAAGGAAAATTTTTGGGCCTGTATATGATGAAAATAAGAAAAAATGAAGAACTAAGACAGCTGAACAAACACCGTAACATCGTCGAAGTGCTCAAGAAGAGAAGGCTGAACTGGGCAGGCCATACAGCTAGAATGACAGATTACCTAGAATGGCGTTCAGCAGAACAACCGCTGGATCGAAAGGAAGAGGCAGACCCAGAAGCAGGTGACGAGATAACATGCGAGAAGACACAGCCAGGATGAACAGCTACATCGACAGGAAATTCTGGAAGTAAAGTAAGTAACAAGGACATCCCCATAAGAAGTATACAGAAGGAAATCATGTTTGAGTATAGAAAAAGGAAGGCAAGAATTACGTAAATTCTGATACTTGATGACAAATCTGTGGATGAATACCTTTCGTTTAAAACAAAAATGAAGGAAATGGGCCTGGTACTTTGGTCTGGCCGACAGACTTAATTTTTCGTAGATTTTTTTAATATATAAGATGTATGTTTATTTGTTTGTCTTTTTTGTTCGTATTTTATGCACGGCCATGCCGTACATTCGATTGTGATAAAACGGTCAACTCATTGTTTGCACTCGCGCGAAGGTTATAGGCATACTAAAATTAACTTCGTCTGGCGCATGGCGGAGGGTGCTTTACAATTAGTTAATTCGTTTCCTACGAATCTACGCTGAAATGGCTGGTCAGATATGAATGAAATTTTGAACAGAGGTAGCTTATGCCCTGATTAATATACGGGCTACCTTTCGTCAGCCACCGTATGGTGCGTGGCGGAGGGTACCTTGCAATGGGTTCATATGTTTCCTAGTCCTTCATGCTGAAAGGGATGCACAGATTTGAATGAAATTTGGAATGGAGATAGCTTATACCCCGAATTAATACATAGTCTACCTTTCGTAAGCTTCCGTAGGTGCTCCGTGGAGGGTACATTACAACAAACATCCAAATTGTTTGAGTGGTCACCATGTATGTTTTCATGAAGGAGATTTTTATAATCTGCAAGCCAGTGAATTTAGCATGGCGGAGGGTACCTTGCGACTTTGATACCGTTTGACCAGTCACCACGAAACTTAGCGCATATAGGTATGTTTATATATATAGGAGGGAGAGGACTAGGTGGATGAGAAGACGGACATAAAGGGGAGGGAGAAGACGGGCAGACAGAGGGGAGAGGAGGAGAATGAGAGGGGAATGATGGCAACAGGTGAAATGAGGGAGGGGGAGGAGGAAATGGACAGAGAAAGAGCAGGATACGGGGTGAAGAGCAAGTGAACAGAGAGAAGGAAAAGGAGAAGATGGACTAATGAAAGATTGCAAACCTCGTATATATTTGTTCGTTTGTTCGCGTTTTATGCGCTGCCATAATGTTCATCCGACTGTGATAAAATTTCGTGAACTTACTTCTTGCTTTTACTCGAAGGTTATGGACATAGTACAGTTAACGTACAGTAGGTGGCCCGCGTATCGTACCGGCAAATGTATTGAAGAGCCACTGAATTATTGAAATGTTTGAATATAACACAAAAAAACAGATCAGCATTTTATTTTGTACTACTCATTTCCATTTTTTCATAAAATTAACTGAGGCAACATGAATTTCACTCTATCGTTTTGCAAACATTTTCCATGGATAGAAGAGCTGTAACTGAATTACAGATATTCACAAATGCCAAAGTTAAATTTTCAACGTTTTTTTTCCCCCTTTCTTTTAAAGCGTGACTATTTCACCTCCATTGCTTCGGGGTACCAATATCATTAAGTACATAAATACGTCAACATGACAACTTGTAAACATAATTGGTCCAATTTCGATCACAGTCAATAATACTCGTAGTTTGGAACAAATAGTTAGAAAGCTTGGTGCGTCAATGAAACCACATTTTTTCTATGCAGTGATGAATTATCTTAATTTAAATAAGTATTGAGGTGTTGTGTTTATATTTCACTCTGCAACCAAAACTACACGTCGCAAACGAATATTGTTAGTATATTGTAGTAGGTATTAGTTTCCCATTGAGCACTATGGTGGTAGATGGTTGACAATGATACGGGAGTGGACGATTGCAAGTTGACAGTTACCGATTTATATAAAATTCTAAGAGTGGGAGTCAATATATTGATCTTCAGCAAAAACTACACAATGGAGACGAACGATACCTCTGTGTTATTGTGGTACAAAGTCTCCCGATGTACACCGTAGCAGTTCCGTGTTGATAGCTATAAGAAGGTGGAAGATATAGTGGTTGAAAGTCGTCAGCTTATATTAAATTCGGACTGAAGACCAACGATGACCTTTCACACTATAATAGCAAATAGGTTATATACAGCGAAACGTGATGCACAATATTCAGTTGTTTTTCTGCAACAAGCGTACGAATAAAGAAAAATAAGTGCATATTACAGTTTGAAAAGTAAAACTACCAAGAAAGATGGCAAAGTTTAAGAAACTAATTTCGCGTTCTTGATCCATTTCTAAAAGACAGAAAACGGCGCTGGAAAGTGTATCTACACGCGACAGCAATGTGAAATTTGTAGACCCTGTTTATCTTACATTGTAGGCATCAGCGATTTTTCGATATTCCTATCCCTAAGGGGGTGAAATAGGGGATGAGCGGTTATTTGAAAATACGTTGCTACGAGGCAATTTTGAAGCAAGAAATAGAAAATTTCGGATTTAGATTTTTGATTGGAATTTTAAAAATCTTCAAATGTTTGTAAATCTATCGGACCAAACTGCGTGGTCATCAGTCCGTAGCTTACAAACTACTTAAACTAAGGTAAACTAACCTAAGGACAACAAACACACACACACCCATGTTCCAGGGACGACTCGAACCTCCGACGGCGAGCAACCGCGCTTTAGTCCGCTCGGCTACTCCACCGCGGCAAGGAATTTTAAAAACACGTGATTCGATATTTTTGGAAATTCAACCATTAAGCAGGTGAAATAAGGGAAAATCTTCTAAGAGTGCTACTAAGACTATTTTGATGCTAGAAATGCGAAAATTTGGATTTGGTACCATGGTTGGAATTTTTTTTTAAAGTTTCGGGATGTTTTGAATTTTGCCATCAGTGGTCCAATAAAGGGTGACAAGTAGTACCAAAATACTTTATTAGCAAAGCATTCTTAAAGTTAAATCTATTAAAAGTTATATTTAGCAATAGAAACAACCAATGCAGATTACCCAGTCTACGCGAGCGCAGTAGCGGGAATTAAGCTAGTTAATTATAAAAGGAGGCCAATCATAATTATATCCCTTTCAGGCCCTGCACGGGGTTCTGGTTTTACTCGCTTTATTTCTTTGTGATTCATGATAGGAAGCTCGGGCCTGCATCACACAATCGTCGATGGACTGTCGTAACGTGCGCAACGTGTTTTAGTTCCATGTTTCTACACTGTGTGGTACCAGCAGTCGGCAAACTTGCAGTACACTTACAATGGCGGCAAGAAAGACTTGTTGACAAGGTGTTGATATCCTTGTTTTGACATGTAAAGCTATCATATCTGACAGCCAGTTAATTTCTTATGATCCTGTGATGTTATTATGTCATTTCTTTCATAAGGCATGTTACTGTAAGATTGTGCACATCATAAAAAACCGTGCGGCAGTAGCCCAGCGAAAGACTGTTTTATGTTTTATTTTATTTTGATGAAATTAAAATAAGCTAACGAACATAAATCCCAAAGACCACCCACTCATCCTCTTTCTAACAAAAAAAAAGAAAAAAAAGAAAAAAAGAGAGAGAGAGAGAGAGAGAACGCGGTCTGGAGCGTCACGTTACTGATCGCGCGGCCTCCCGCATTGGAGGTTCGAATCCTCCCTCGGGCAAGGATGTGTGTTTTGTCCTTGGGTTAGTTTAACTTACTTTAAATAGTCTGTAAGCCTAGGGACTGATGACCAACATAGTTTGTCCCACAGGATTACAAACATTTGAACATTTTTAATCATAAAAATTTGTAGTGAAGGCCCAAACCAAACAATTGTGTGGGTACAAAATTTTTGAAAATGAATTAATCTTCTTTTTTATAATCAATTACGGTATGTATTTTGTAACTTAAATGTCACTCTCAGTATTAATGTCTTATTGGGTCTGAAAGGAATATAAATCGATAGGAGTTTGGTCATAGATGAGCACAAAACGAAAATCGTGTGTTTATGCAGCCGATAAGAGTCGTTAAAGCAACTAATAGATATTTTTTAAACATAATCGGACCAATTTCGTCTACAGACAATAATAGTATGGAACAAATGGTTAGAAAGCTTGATGCGCCGATGAAACCGTATTGGTACTATGCAGCGAATAGCTGCAAGTTAGTCTTGTTCAAACTCTGAAGTGGCTTGCCCAATTTCAGTATTTCTTTTCCGCTTTAATACAGGAGATTTTTAACACAAATTATAGGGAATACCCTAAGGAACAGCTGAAAACCCAATACATCTAAAATGTGACGTATATTATCCCCTACAAAGGCAGCTTGAGATACATAACTGTTTGGGAGGTGCAAAAGTAAATAGTAAAAGAGGCTCACTGCTACTCCTTTGTTGCGCCTTAATAGATGAACACGAAAATTGAAGTACCGATTTTCAACATTATCTTTCTTACATACAAAGAAGAGTGTCCCTCTGGGTGTTTGTTGTTTGTTTCTGATTCATAGAAATCTACAGTTTTATTCTGTCTTAAAGCAATTTTGCACCCCTGACCATCAAAACGAAAGGAAGGTCACTGTCTAGATAAAATTTCGTGTGGTACACGGCGGAGGGTGCTTTACTAACGGATTTTCACGAAATCTACAGTTTTATTCCGGTCTTCGTTACATTTAACACAATTGACCTGCAAAACAAAAGAAAGTCACTGTCTACGTAAATTTTTCATATGTTGGATGGCGTAGGGTACTTCACTTATAGGCTCCGACACATACCTACAGTTTTATTCTTATTTTGAAGAAATCTTTCGCCCTTATTCTTAGACAAAGAAGGTACCGGTCACTTACGACAGACTTCGACACTGTTTTACTATGAAACGTCTCAATTTGAACTGTTCCATTTAGTTTCATTGGTCTGATTTAGATTTAATGTATATGGCACCTCTCATCCCTCGGTGCATCTGTACTTGGATTCTGCGAGAAAGGTGATCACTTGAGTGCTACATTTCTCAGATACAGTGATATTTGACACTCAAATTTTAATAAATATTTTACGTGTTAATCACAATCCAACTATGAGGTGATTTAATGCAACTGTAAAGCTTTATTATGTCTTTTTTTCCATAATTTATGTTGTTCGTCGTGTATTCTCGCTTACTTTCTTTTGCGTCTGCTGGTGAAAAAAGCTAAGCTGCAGCCTGTGTTTATTTCCTTGTGTGTGCTTTCGTTTTTGGGCTCTTTATAGGGTAGCAGCAATTCACCTAACTTTTATGTAGAGCTTTCGGTGAGTTTTAGCGGGCCAAAGAGACTTTAGTAGTCACTGGTCTTCAGCTATTCTAGTTTTGGTACAGGTCGTTTGGGGACGTTCTCTCTGTTTCCGGTGCTACCTGAGGAGCTTCGTCTGGTGGCGTGAAACCCCACTTTTCGCAGACTGCACGTTGTAAAGATGTTCTCCTCAGGACTGCTTTACCAATGTAACTTATATATTTTTGGGTTTTCCTTGGGATGCTCTATAGTGAGTTATTATGGTTAGTTACGTCAGTAAGGTAACATTATCTGCCACGTTGGAATGGCCGGGAGCGCTCTAATGCGTCTTGGTGCGGAGCACGCAGTTGCTTACCATCAGAGGTTCGAGTCCTCTCTCGGTGTGTGTGTGTGTGTGTGTGTGTGTGTATTGTCCTTAGCAAAAGTTAGTTTAAGCCTAGGGACTGAAAATCGCAGAAGTTAAGTCCCTTAGATTTACAAACATGTGATCCTTTTTCGAAACATTATCATGTTTTTCTATAGTTCGTTTTTGCTGTTATTTCTTGGGGCAACCACGTAGAATTCAGACTTAGCAAATTTCAACCTCATTTTCTATTAGTCTGACTCTCATGTAAGAATGCGTTGCGAATCCTTGTGTACATGCGTGCTCTATTTTTTTTATTTAGGCCTATTTTATTTTATTTATTTTTTACTTTAATTTTGAAAAGCAGGCATTGTTTCGTCTTATGAGTGAAATTTTGTACCACGTCTGAAATGATCTTCCGTGTGAGAGTTAATCATTTTTAATCGTGAATGATCCTTCCACTATGGGATGCCTTTTTCTTGTGTTCTTGCATAGATTACGTTGGTGCTCGCCACGTGGTGAATTGTCCATTTCGAATATAAATTATTTTAGCTACCATCATTCTGAATATTTACCGCGAACCAAACTGTTTTATTTTAATAATGTATACACGTAACTTTCAATAATTTCTGGCAAGTGCGACATGCAGCCTAATCTCTTTTCTGAGCCCAATATGCTTGAGCTTGGACTAGGTAATCTTTCTTGGGGTTTCCAGCTCTCCTCTGTATGATCTAATTATGTGAATGACGAGCCCATGTGTGTGATGAATTGTTTACGTCTTCCTACTATTCTACATGTGTTCGATGTACGACAACATATGTTATGCAGTGCATGATCTGAAACAACAGAGACTTATGCACCAGCATTCCTTTTCGTTACGGTTTATATGTCATTATATAATTTTTTTAAATACATATGTGCAATCGCATTATAATTTGTGTCTTCATTAGCCGATCATGCAAAAATTAGTCTTAATAATTGTTGTTCTTTCTAGTAACTTAATGGCACATTTGGTCTAAGTTACTGGCTGAATTTTCGATATGAAAATCTGTTTGAACCTCCTCAGATATAAGCGGGTATTGTGCCCGCATAATAAAACTCATCTATTAGTTTTAGTGTCTCCTCCTAATCTAATTCTCTGAGGACCGCCTCATTTAACCCATCGCTTGGCGAAACTTCTTTAGTTTATTTTCTGAAACCTTTAATAAATTGATACGGTTGCTTGGGCGACAAATGCAATAAAAATCCATTTTAACAAATAAGTAAGTTTAGGGACAGATGACCCCGTAGTTAAGTCCCATAAGCTTTACAAACATTTGAACATTTCTTCTTTCTTTGAACATGTACCATGTCGTTGCCCCATATTGGGACACTAAAAATAAATTGATATAGCAATTACGTCATGACATCGTAAATAAACTGAATCTCACTTGGACACCTGTATGAACATAACAAGCTCACTCATTTATCTAAATCAAAATTCGTTGTTTTACAGGAACTACCAGCAGACATACAGCAAAGCCAAGTGCAAAAACAGGCTGATTAATTCTTCCCTAAAATAAACCAATCGGAGAAAAATCATTTATTTTGAATTTTAGTGCATTAAAGTAGTCAGTTCTTGCTTTAGGTATAACAATCAAAGCAAAAAGTTTTATTGCTAAGGTAGAAATAATTATTTATTTTTGCATCCCAAATAAAAGAATGATCAGTAATGAGTTAATTTGTCTATATTCCATCACCTCAGTTTTTCCCTAGTTAATATTCGTCTTGCAGGCTTTCCTCCTTCAAGACGCTGTTGATTCAGTTCAACTGTTCTTACAAGTCCTTTGCTGTCTTTGGAAAAATTACAATTTCAACGACAAACTTCTTGATTTCTTCTCTGTGCACCTTAATCCGTTATCAAAATTCTCCATTCTTGCATTCACAGCTTATAGTGGGATAGGCTACAACAGTCTTACTGCCTTTCTCTCTCGTACCTTGATGTCTCGTTTCTGCACAAGTTCTAAATATACTTTTCTTTCCTATATTTTACCCCTGCTATATTTAGAATCACAAAGAGTACGCTCTAGTGACATTGTTAAAAGCTTCCTTCAATTTTCCAACCCCCATAAACGCGGTTTGGTCTATACGTAACCTATCTTCTGAGACAACAAGTACGCCCATTTCAGCGTCGCTTGTTGCAACGTTTCTTAATTACCCAAGCTAATCTTCTTCGATGTCAGCTTCTACCAGTATATTCATTCTTCTGCAAATTATTCGTGTCAGTATTTTGCAATAACACTTATTAATCTGATATTTCATTAGTATTTGCACCACCTGTCAATACCTGCTTTACGAATGGTATTTAGTATGATTCAGTAGCTTGGTAGGGAAGGATGTTGTCTGCAATATTGACACAGTATCAAATAATGCAGTTCAATACACAAGTTCATGTCTTGTAGAAAATAAACTGATGCTAAATAACAGTAAGACTCACTTTTTATAGTTTTTAACGCACATGGGGAAAGAACCTGACATTCTGATTACACAAAATGGGCCTGTCGTTAAGTGAGACTGAACAATTCAAATTTCTAGGCGTTCAGGTAAGTAGTAAGCTGTAGTGGAAAGCCAAAGGTCAGGAATCTTGTTGAAAAACTAAATGCTGAGTTATGTACCATTAGAACAGTATCTGAAATAAGTGATAATTCATCAAAAATAGTTGGCTACTTTGCTTATTTTAAGTCGCTAATGACGTGTGGTGTTGTTTTTGGGATAACTCTTCTGACTCAGACGTGGTATTTATGGCTCAGAAACTGGAAGTTTGAGAAATATATGGTGTAAGCTTGCGAACCTGTTATTGCCCCAGGTCAGCAACCTGTGAATTCTGATATTAGCCTCTCAATTGATATTTTCTTCGATGTCGTTTGTTGTTAACAGAATCAGCTTACTCCCACGTGTTAGCAGCTTTCATTCAGTAAGTGCTAGGCAGAAATCAGATCTGCATTTGGATCACAACCCCTTGAATCACGAGTAGGAAGGCGTGCAGTAGTATTCTGTCGCATCCACTTTCGATAAACTACCATAATATTTCAAAATAGCTTGCTAGTAACCCATACACGTTTAAGTCCAAACTAAAGAAATTTCCTGTAAATCGCTCTCTTCTGTCAAGGAACATGTGAAAAATTAAAAATAAAAGGAGCTAATTTCTGTGTTACACTGATGATTTCGTTTACTTGAATACCTAGATTTTCGATACGTTTCATTTTATCTATTACATCTCTTCTGACAGAATTCGATATACTGACTCGTTCCATTATAATGGAGAGTTGTTTCTCAATTGGATCTTGCGGAACATGTTGTTGTTATGGTCTCCAGTCCGCAGACTGGTTTGATGCAGCTCTCCACGCTACCCTGTCCTGTGCAAGTCTCTTCATCTGAGAATACGTTCGGCAACCTACATCCTTTTGAATCTGCTTACTATATTAGTCCCTCGGTCTCCCTCTACGATTTTTACTCAACACGCTTCCTTCTAATGCTAAGTTGACAATTCCTTGATGTCTCAGAATGTGTCCCATCAATCTATCCCTTCTCTTAGTAAGGATAAGCCAGAAATTCCTTTTCTCCCCGATTCGGTTAAGTACCTCCTCATTAGTTACGTGATCTACCCATCTAATTTTCATCATTCGTCTGTAGCACAACATTTCAAAAGCTTCTACTATCTTTTTATTTGAGCTCCTTATCGTCCACGTTTCACTCACATTTAGTGCTACACTCCAGGCAAATGCTTTCAGAAAGGACTTCCTAACATTTAAATTAATATTATATGTTAACAAGTTTCGCTTCTTTAGAAACTCTTTTCTTCCCATAGCCATTTTGCATTTTTCATCTTCTTTACTTCGGCCATCAGTAGTTATCTCGCTACCCTAATAACAAAATTCATCTACTACTTTTATTGTATCATTACCTAATGTAATTCCTTAAGCATCACCTGATATTCTGACATTGCATTTCATTACCTTCGTTTTACTCTTGTTGATGTTCATCTTATATCTTCCTTTCAAGACACTGTCCATCCCATTCAATTGCTCTTCCAGATCTTCCAGATCTTTTGCGGTCTCTGACAGAATTACTATGTCATCGGCAAACCGCAATGTTTTTATTTCCTCTCCCTGCACTTTAATGCCCTCGCCAAACTTCTCCTTCCATTCCTTCACTGCCTGCTCAATGTACAGATAGAACACATTGGGGAGAGGCTACAACCCTGTGTTACTCCCTTCCCAACCTCTGCGTTCCTTTCCTGCCTTTCGACTCTAATAACCACTGTCTGGTTTTTGTATAGGTTGTATACAATTCTTCGCTCCCTATATTTTACCCCTGCTTACCTTTAGAATTTGGAAGAACGCATTCCACTCGACATTATCAAAAGCTTTCTCCAAATCGACAAACGCTAAAAACGTATGTTTCCCTTTCCTTAGCTTATCTTCTAAGCTAAGTCGTAATGCGAGTATTGCCTCCCGTGTTCCTACATTTCTCCTAAATCCAAACTGATCTTCCTCGAGGTCGGATTCCACAAGTTTTTCCATTCGTCTATGGTGTGCATAAAAATAAAAATTAGAAAAGGCAAAGAAAAATTGAAGTAGGAAATCTATGGAAAAGTAATAGCTCTGTAAGCATTCAACGAAGACCAAGTCTTCCTAATATCGAAACAGAAAGTACCCCTGAACAATGTTCGGAATTCAGTCGTGAGATCTGGGCCTATCCATGTACATTTGTACCAAGCTGCCGGCAGTCGGTAGTTCGCTAAACCGGTACACATATTTTTAATAAATGTTCGCTCGCAGTACCGCGGCTCGCGGCAAAAGTAATTTGCGGAGTATGGCCACGGGCGGAGTAAAAATGTCCGTATTTCGGGACACGTCGCCCGGCGCCGTGCAGAGGTGACGGAGAGGCACGCGAAACTTTGGCGCCGGCGCGAACGGGCCCCGTAAATGGCGACCACTTCGCTCGGCGTTGAGTGTACGAGTGAGCAGAAGACAGATTATGGAGTAAATTGAATTTCGATCGTTTCCCGGCAGTCCCGTATATTCGAATATAGCTTAGCCCGGGCTCGGCCGCAAGGCGCGCTGGCGTGTTTGCAGGAGGCGGGAGGCGCAGGAATTTCCCCTCCCACACACACACACACACACACACACACACACACACACCTCCCACCCCCTCCCCGGCTGAAACGATCTCTTTCAGCGCAGTGGATAAACCGCACAGCCAGCGCTACTCATTTTCGGCTCCGGCACTGCAGCGCTTACGTGTTGCGGGCGCGACTGAAATATCCGGCAGACGAAGCTGCCTCCTCCTAATCGTACCGAGCACGGCAGAGTACGGAGCTAGCGCGTTGGAAAATGCTGCCTTACGAAAATACAGGGCGTTTCAGAATGTTCAAATGTTCGTAAATATATCGGACTTAACGGCGTGGTCATCACTCTGTAGCTTACAAACTACTTAAACTAAGGGAAACTAACCTAAGGACAACACAAACATCCATGCCCGTGGGGGGATTCGAACCCCCGACGGCGGACGGCCGCGCGCACCGCAGCACGGCGTTCCAGGGCGTTTCAGGTTTCAGGAGGAATAGTAAATGACAATGCAACGTAACATGTGTTCAGTCTTAATTGAGAACAGAGGTACAGCTAAGTTCTCTGCGTTTTCGTTTCTTGTATTAGTACACCGGTTGCTATGTATTGCTATTGGAATATTTCTCGAATATCATCAGTAGAGTGTTGATGTTAACCCCTTAGTCATCATCATCATCATCATCATCATTAGAGACTGATTATGCCGTTCAGCGTTCAGTCTGGAGCATAGTACCTCTAATAAAATTCCTCCATAATCCACTATTCAATGCTAACATTGATGCCTCGTCTGATGTTATGCCTTTTACTTCAAAATCATTCTTCACTGAATCGAAGTACTTTTTCTTCTTGGTCTTCCTCGACTCCTCTTACCCTCCGCTGACGAGCTCATCAGTCTCTTAGGTAACCTTGCTTCTCCCATGCGTGTAACATGACCCCACCATCTCAATCTGTTCGCTCTAACTGCTTCATCTATGCTGTTCATTACCAGTTTTTCTTTGATTTCCTCATTATGTGTTTGTTTCAAATGTTTGTTCAAAAAAATGTTCAAATCTTTGTAAAGTCTATGGGCCTTAACTACGGGTCATCAGTCCCTAAACTTAGAAACTACTTATGAACTAACTAAGACTAAGGACAGCACAAATATCCATGCCCGAGGGGGGATTCGAACCCCCGACCGTAGTGGCCGTGCAGACCGTGACTGGAGCGCCTCAGTCTCCTCGGCCACCGCGGCTGGCAAATGTTTGTAAATCTATCGGACCAAACTGCGTGGTCATCAGCCCGTAGCTTACAAACTACTTAAACCTAGGTAAACTAACCTAAGGACAACAGAAACACCCATGCCCCAGGGAGGACTCGAACCTCCACGGCGAGCAACCGAGCGCTCCGCAGCGATACGCTTTAGACCGCTCGGCTACTCCACCCTCTCGCCATTGCTCCCATCTATTACTACCTGGCATATCTGTAACCTCTACCTTGTGAATAAGGTAACCTATATTCACCCAACGTTCACTCCCATACAACAAAGTTGGTGGAAAGATAGAGCGGTGCACTCCTAACTTAGTCTTGGTACTTACTTCCTTCTTGCAGAAGAGAGTAGATCTTAGCTAAGCACTCACTGCATTAGCTTTGCTGCACCTCGATTCCAGTTCTTTCACTATGTTGCCATCCTGTGAGAAAATACATCCCGGGTACTTGAAACTGTCTACCTGTTCTAACTATGTTCCTCCTATTTGGCACTCAATCTGTTTAAATCTCTTTCCCACAGACATTACTCTCGTTTTGGAGATGCTGATCTTCATATAACAATCCTTGCATCTCTGATCGAGCTCTTAAATATTAGTTTGCAACCTTTCAATTGAATTGGCCATTGCAATTAAGTCATCCGCATATGCGAGACTGCTTATTTTGTTTTCAACTATTTTAATCCTACCCTGCCCGTCTACTGTTTGCCTGAGTTAATTTCTACTGTCAGAATTTTTTTTTTTTAAAAATCATATTTTGTGCTCCGCACTGGTATGTAAGACCGTTAATAATGTCAACTGTAAAAGAGTTATATGTAGTTAGTATAATTAGGTCAAATTTGCAACAACAGCCATTTGAGAAATGGAAGGCTTACAACTCTTCATTCAGAATTTTTTTTTTTTTTTTTTTTTTTTTTGGTGAACTTTCATATTAAAAAACAATTTGAGTTTTCTTTTAACAAAAGGTGAAGCTTGCATTTCGTACACATAATATCACTAAAAAAGCTGTAATGTGACAATAATTCATTAGAACTTCTGCAGCACACCACTAGTAAAGTGTAATTGAAAAAAAAATCGTATTGAAACATATCACCACATGAATCTATTGGTCATTGTTATAAATAAAACTGCAAAACCATCAATCACAAACACAATCTGGCAGTGAAGCATGTTGGTGCCAAAGATGAATGGAAAATACCGTTCTTTCTTCATTTTATTACATTTCTTTCATGTGCCCATAAATGTGCCTACATGCCTGATGTTGCATATTTTACACAAACAGTATTGTCGTGTCCACTGAACGTTGTATTTACTTTATCACACCTAAATACGTACATCAAAACCCATTAGATATCAGCAAAACAAACATATTTTCAAAATGAAATTTATCTGTATATTTAGCTGTATTTCATGAAAGAAAAGACAAGAACCTCCGGTACTCGTGCAAAACACACACTCGATAAACAAAGGTCGTCGCACAAGTCCAGTCAACGCTCAGTAAATGGCAGCATATTTCGCATGCACTGGGTCCGGTCATGGAGAATCTGCTCCAACCGGCATGGGCACTCAAAAACACATTATAAGAAAATACAATATAAGAGCCTAATGTTATGATGCAAATTTGTGACGATCGACATTAAGTGTTAAAGTCGTTAAGTCGTGCTTTATCTTACACTGAAGTTTACATTGTGAGTTTTTTGGTAAAGTCTATTGTACTGTAGCTTGTAAATATGTCGTACGTATTTAAACATCCTGATTATGCCGATAATGTATTTGAGTATGGAAAAAAATCATTCTTGTGCCAACATCTGCGCAATATTTCTATTTGTTTAGTCTGTACCTGTTTCGGCACTTTCTGCCGTCAATAGTAGATTGTAAAAGTTACATGGAAAAAATACAGCCAGCCGCGGTGGCCGAGGGGACTGAGGCGCTTCAGTCACGGTCTGCACGGCCACTACGGTCGGGGGTTAGAATCCCCCCTCGGGCATGGATATTTGTGCCGTCCTTAGGATTAGCTAGTTCATAAGTAGTTTGTAAGTTAAGGGACTGATGACCCCATAGTTAAGTCCCATAAGCTATACAAACATTTGAACATTTTTTGAAAAAATACATCACTGTTATCTGATACTATACAGGCTCATAACATGAAGTTAGGTAGGAAACTTGAAAAAGTAATAGTTACAATGGCACATTAATTAATACAAGAATTTATTTTTGCTAAGTTCGGCAACATTTAAATTAAAATTAGAGTTGTGATTAGTCATTGCACTATGTCCTTCATCGTACAACTGTTGTTGAAAAGTAGCAGCAATTATGGTAATAATATTAAATTAATGTACAGTTAATAGCATTGGTACGTGCTCAATCTCGTAACAAACTGTTAATAGTTTACACACTTCTACGTCATAGATCACAACAAAATTTAAAAATTACATGGTAATATTTAGGAGTAGATTACTGTCTGCCAAAGAAATCAAAGTTCTAATTCCATATTACAAATATAATGATTCTGTAGTCTTTTCTGACAAAATTGGTGCCCCGGTGAATCGCCGAGCGTTCTAAGGCGCCATGCAGTGGAGCGCGCGGTTGGTCGCCGTCGGAGGCCCGAGTACTCCTTCGGACTTGGATATCTGTGTTGTCCTTAGTATAAGTTGCTTTAAGTTTAAGCAGTTTCTAAGCCTAGGGACTGATGACCAACGCAGTTAACATTTGAACGTTTGAACATATGAATTGGACAAAATTGGTAAACATTCAAGATGTAGTCTATGAGAAATGGAACATAAAAGTAAAATATCCAAAACCGTATGTCACTAGATATAAAAGTACAGAAACTCTCGCAGGAATACGAAATACGTGCGACCACAAGTCACTCCTGGAGAATGTACGAACCAGTAAAACCGTCTCCGACGATTCCAGTGACCGTTGAGCCCTCTCTGGCGTTTGCGACCCGCTGTTTCTGTGCAATTACTGAAATTCGTTGTATGCTCGAAGCACCAAGTTTGTAAACGTATTTTTAATCACCCTGTATAATTTCCATTCATTTGCAAATTGTCGAATTTTCTGTCAGTTGTTCATAATATGAGTTCTCGAAAAACTTGTTCAATGTTCATATGTCACAGTTACTGTACTTCTGCAAAAATATTCTTTTTAGCGTCTATTATAGCCGTTGCTGGCCTATTACATGGAAACACCAACAGCGTTCACCTTTCTGTTTTCCACCAATCCACCTATCAGAAACACCAACGCAAGCACCAATAAAGTTATTCCTTCCCTTCCTGCTACCATATTTCAACGAATTGGAACTAACCCGTGGAAACAGAATTGACTTCATAAGACAAGCACAGGAGGAAACAAGTCATTATTCCCTGAGGAAGGCTCCTGTAACGGATCCGAAACGTTGGAAGTATTTTATCATCATGACGCGGCAGATATCTCAGAAGACTTTTAATTTTAACAATAATTACCGCGAAAGCCTACGTTCTTACATTCCACTACCAGCAATTTACATTTCACAGGTATTTTACAATTTTGAAACATAAAGCGCATAAAAACTGCATTTTGTGTAATACATACGTTTTACAAGAATCATTAAGGAAACTCTGTATATTTCTTCGTATTTTTATCAACAGAAGAAGAAATAATTATTTTATATAATTTATTATTATTATTCGTACATTTTTATATTCCATCTGCTTCATTTAATATTTAGTATTTAACGTAACGTTTAATCAATCCTTAAAACGTAATATATGAGTATACAGATAACTAGATTTTTCCCTATCCTCCCTAGCCTATACGTGACACATACATGGCTACCTTGTAGTTAGTCTGCGTAAAAAAAAAAAAAAAAAAAAAAAAAAAAAAAAAAAAAAAAATGCTTGTGCGTGATATAGGCTGAGTAGGAAAAGAAATTGCGATTTCAAAAAATATAGACTGTAATAATATCGTATTCATTTTTTACCTCAGAAATTAGTGTTCAGTTTTTATAACCGGACTAATCAGTTTCGATCATCTGCTAGTGGATAATAATTGGGTAAAAAAGGACGATCAACGAATAGAAAGGAACGGTTCGCAAAAAGTACGATCATCAGTGAAGTACTTCCCAAAATGAAACTAGTTTGTCCATCTAATATTATTACAGTTTGTCAGCCCTTCAATTTCGTGCCCTTGTGTATGCTGATCACGTCAGGGAGCGAGATTGACACAGTCACGAACAAAAAGGCAAAGGTTCCCATTATCACAACCCCCCACGTCCAGCAACACTCTCGGGGACAGTCGGGGCACTTTTGTTGAGCTCTTTAGGAATCTAACCGTAAGCAATTTTGACGACGCTTGACGACGCTTATTCAGCTGTGTTGAGACACTAGCGCCTGAGCGTATGCAAAACCACTAACATCCCATATGGTTTGCTTGCCCGCTCTAAGGCGTTTGCGAAGTTTCAGAGCATCTTTCAGACCTGCACCTGCACACATTGTAACATAGCTGAAGCTTTAGTTAGTAGTATCTGAAAGGGCGTGATATAGGTAGTCCAAAGATTTTATAATAGGTACTAGTATTGTTGGTACATGTGAATAGGCGTCATACGAAAGACTATATTTGGCAGCAGTCGTCAGTTTACAACAGAGCTTTGCGAACTATTATATGAGCCACGGAAAGCAAGAGTGGACTAACCCACATTTGTATCAGTGTTACGTTACCTGCGTGAAATGATGCCTATGTGAAGTATAAAAATTCTAGAAAAGCACATATGAGGTATTGAGAGCAATATGTGGTTTTGTAGGGTTTTTATACTTCACATAGGCATCATTTCATGCAGGTAACTTAACACTGCAACTAATATGGGTTAGTCCACTCTTTCTCTCAGTGTCTCATATAGCAGCATGAATTTTAGGAATTTTTTTATGTTTGACAATGTACCTCTGTTGCTTGATTTTTACTTTTGACGTTACCTAAGTGAAAAGCAATTTAAGTACGACATTGTAGTACAGGGCGATTTGAATTATTTATCTCGCATTGTATGTCTTGTTAGAGTTTACGATAAACTGATTTCATTTCCCTGTTTTACGGCACTTGACAATAGGATAACGCAGTGCTGATACATGCTGTCATAAATTATCACGTGAAACATATTGGTAAATTAAAACTGTCAGCCGGACCGAGATTCGAACCCGGAACCTTTGTCTTTCCGGGCAAGAGCTCTACCGACTGAGCTGTCCTGGCATGACTCACGGTCCGTCCTCGAAACTTTAAATCCGTCGTTACTTCGCCTCCTTCCTGACAGAAAGTTTCAAATCAACGCACACTCCACTGTAGAGTGAACTATCATTCTGAAAATTATCACAGGTCTTTACTTACGAACAGATTGACGATGTGGTTATGGGAAGCCCTTTTTGTCCGGCTCTGGCTAACATTTTTATGGAGACTTTTGAACAACGGCCGCCGCAGACTGCCGCAAAAATACGATACCTTTGTTGTATAGGCACATAGTGTAGAGGAATTTGATGCATTCATTTTATATGTTAACAGCGGCAATTCAAAAATTCAGTTTGCTAGGGATACAAATAGTAATGGTCAACTGAACTTTTTAGATGTGTCTGTGAGCGAACGAAATGGAACCACAGGGTGTACAGAAAAGACACACATAGTCTACTAAACGCTATCTACAGAAATATTCTAACCACCTCCCAAGACGAAAGCGAGGTGTGATAAACACATTAGTAAAATGGGCGTACAAAACATGTGAACCACTAACCATGGAAGATGAGATTAAATACCTGCGGTTGACCTTCAAGAAGAATGGCTATTCTAACAAGGAGATAAATCGAATACTTCACCCTAGGGAGAGAACCAGGATTAGCGAGAAACTTCAGCACCCCAAGAGAAAAGACTTCCTTCCATTGTTAAGAACATATTATGTGTAAACAGTTTTCAGACCCACCAACGGAATAAAAGAATGTTTAAGATCGGCAATAGATATGCGACATCCTCTCCCTACTGGGTGTTTATAAAATTCCTTGCAGTTGTGGACAGGCTTAGATCGGTTCTACATAGAAAACTATTAACACTCGCCTGAGGGAACATGAAAGGAATTCCTGCCTAGGACTTACTGATAAATCGGTCGTCGCGGAACATGTTTAACAATCAGTTGATCGAGCAATAAAGTTTAGGGAGACGAGGGTCATAGCAAAGACATTACATTATTATGCGCATGTGTATAGAGAGCCATAGATATTTTCAAACACCAAACTAAAACAGGAAAGAGGAAGGTGTTAAAGTGGATGAAATTTGGATGTCAACGTTGCAGCGACGAAATGTCAATCGATTATTTTCAATCGAGGATGTTGGCAATATCAGAGACAAAAGCGCAGTGGTGCCTTCTGGATGGTCTATATATACGAGGCTCACTCCAAATCAACTTGCAATTTGCCGCTTCATCTCCGAGGATGCCTTCTGCAGAAGAAAGCGAAACGTCAGGGGAAAGTTTCGTGCTTGAGCAACGGCATCTCAGCCCGGAAGAGTCAAGTAATGACAACTCCTGCAGTAAAAGCTTTCATTGTATGATAATATCACATGTTTGACAACTGGTGGAAAACATTTACTATGCTGTTGTAGGGGACAGTTACAGCATAACGTCACAGCAGATAAGATGGTGAATTTGTTGTGTGCCACAAGTTACTAATTAAGTAACTAGCAACGATGAGCCTCAAAATTTTTATGTAGAGATTTCAGAAGCAATAAAAGGGGAAATCACTAAGGATGTAGGGGAGACCGGGGCACACTGGCCATATTCTTTTTTTTATTATTTTTGTGAATATTAATTTATTTGACTCATTTAAATTTATGAAATTGTTGTTAAATAATAGATAGGTCTTTACTGAATCTGGATGGCAGTTATTGGACTTGAAAATACCAGTTAAAGTATTAGAAAAAATTAATTACTGGACATATGTCAAGTGGGCCAATCTGCCCCTACCTCGGGGTAAGTTTGCCCAGAGGATGGGGCACGTTGACCCATGTAGTCTTTTGGTAAGTATAACTATGAAATCAAAGTAAAACTAACAGTTATCAAGCAATGTACTTTAATGTACATAATATCAAGATGAATATTGAGTTAAATGCTTAACATTGAGGACTATGACAACAGGACATGTTGAACTTATTATGATTTATAGAGTCTTAATACAAACGAGTCAACTTTAATCAATGTCCGGCTAAAAGGATCAGCACAGTTTTAACACTCATAAAATAGTCCACGGATTTCATTTTTCACGCATCTCCGATGAGCCCAACGCTCGTGAACTGAACTACTTTTTCTTCAGTTGACTGTTTCAAATAGGCACTGTGACTCTTCCTCATCGTCATTATTATCACCATCTTTCCCTTTTGAAAAAGGGTTTTTCTAGCCTGTGATCTAATTTTTCTTCAGTATTTCTTTCCAATGCGTTGGTCCAATGGGACCTGAGTTTCAATTACCTGTGCAAACTGACATGAGGCCTGTCTGTATTTAGCACAGTACCTCCAGTACTATTTTCGCTAACAGTCCTCACAGATCATTCCTTTTCTTTTACTTCCAAAACTGCTATTAGTACCGTATGTTAAGAAATCATTGCCCTCTCATTTCGGATCATTTTTACGATATTACAAATAAAACAAAGGTTTAAACCAGAGCCGTAACTCATGTTTTGAAAATAAGGAAATTAACGAGAATCTGACTTCTCAGATCACTGTTTAAGATTAAAATAAAATTTACTGGTTGGCGTTTATTCAACGCTTTTTATCTCGTGAATATGACGATCTTTTGACCTCTGAAACGTATCAAAGTATGTTTAACTTCGAAAATTATGTTAGTAATTTAATAAAGTCGACGAATTATAAACCTTGTTATCATTAAAAATAACAAACATTTCATCGAGTTTAAAGAAGTACAGCTCCTATAGGAAGTGACAGGTTGTCTCGGCTGCCATCGTGTCCCGCCCTCTCTGGGCCAACCTGCCCCATCGCCATCTTTACAATAAATTATGTGCTTTATAAAACTCACTGAAGCAATTAAGACTGTATGCCATACAGAAATAATCCTTAAAGTACGACCTTTTATTATACTACTCACACGTTCCGCCCAAAGCAAGCAAAAGTTAAATAACACACATTAACCATCGAGTAGAATTTTACTGAAACACGAAGAAAAACAATTAAGGACTACAGCTTGTCCAAAACTTCGACGCCTGCGATATTGCCCCTGTTTAAGGAGAGGGACAGTGCTACCTACTTTCTGATTGATTCCTAAGACAGTGTAGCGTCTATTGTATGAACAAATTCGACTGGGCCATCCTGTCTCTATGGCTAACGTGCCCCGGTCTCCCCTAACAACCTGCAGTGAAACAAGATCGGTGAATAAAACAATATCTTCTTACTCTTAGGCCACCCTCTCAGTTCACTACTATAAAGGTAAATAAATCAACAATCCTAAGATTTGTAAATATCAAATACGCAAGGTACAGAGACATATTTTGTCTCGATATGTATTAAAGATATTCAAGTGAAGTAGAGACATTGAATAAAAATTTATGTCGCAGCCAGTACTCGAACCTGGGACCTCTGATTACTAGGCAGATGCCATAACCGTTTATTATTATTATTATTCGAATTAATAATAATAATAATAATAATTTTTGTACCAAAATGTGGAACGATTCACAATTTTGCGTGTAGTCCACCGAGACTTAATGAAAACACGACTGCACGAATGGCATTAAAGCATGTCCCCCGCCACTACACAAACTTCAACTCTGCCTCATGTTCCCTTATAAACACGTATCAAATTGCAAAGGCTCTCCTAAAAGGAGAAATCCTGTGTTATACCTGAGTCACTGGTGATGTATAAATCCCAAGATTCGTTTGAGCTCCTCAGTGCTTTTCTAGGCATGATCCTGTTTGATGGTGTGCTGTTGCCTTCGTCCGGCACTTGAATTGTCTTACCCACTCAATTATAGGGAGACCTATAGCTGCGCGGAATGGCCGCCTGGACTGTGGCGTCATGCTACGGACTGGGAGGGGGTCGTTCCCGCCGGAGGTTCGAGTCCTCCCACGGGCACGGATATGTGTGTGTGTGTGTGTGTGTGTGTGTGTAGTCCTTATTGTAAGGTATTTTAAGTAGTTTGTAAAACTAGGAAAAGATAACCATAGGTGTTTGACCCAATAGGTTTACAAACATTGAAACACGTCCACTGAATGTGTGGTCGTGCTCCATTTTGAGTTATTCATTACTCTTAAGTATTTCTCTCCCATGAATATTGTCTATTTTATTTATTTATTAATGATCAATGCCCCATGTTTATATATGTTTCCACCCGTGTGATTGAACTTGTGTGTTCATGTGAATGTGGAAGGTTGCTTTTAATACTAACTGATTGCTGCACAGTGCCTTACAGTCGCCGCCTCGCGCTTTAGGCAAGATGGCGAGGTGACCTGTTCTTAGTGTAGTACCAACATAATCATGGACGAAAGAGGTGACAAAAGAGACCTCTATGGAGCTCTAGGAGAGGGTATTATGTTCTTCAGGTAGCAAGGGGTTGGTAGACACTATGCTCTGAACGCGCTCTGGTCGGCTTTTAGCGCGCTCTACATCCGGTGTGTGGTGGCGAAGGCTTGGCCTCAGGCCTTCACTCTTGCTTCGTCCATCGAAGTAAGTCCATCGTCGAGTCATGCTGAGGGCGTGGCATGCTGTTTTAACTTTCCTTTTTTGTGATCAGGCAGTCTTGGTTTATCAGTAATAGTTTTCTTAAGTAACTCTTTCACCGTGCGAGGCGAAGTCTTTCTTCATTTACAGAACTCGAGTAATTCGGTTTAAATTTACTATTTGCATTCTCATTCTGGTGATGATTTTGTGTCCAGGTTTTCTCAAGTTGGAATACACGTATGTGGCTTTCAGCCTTTGTGTAAGCTTATTATGTTTGAATTTCACTGCTGTTTTTTAACTAACGTTTTCGCATCGTGTCTGTATCCGCGAGTATGCAAAATATTTCTCAAATTTTCTGGTTTGATTACATTTTTCCTGTCTTGGTATGACCGATTGCACCACATGCTTTCGTAACGGTCTTTACTTTGGCCTTCAGCCATGCTTTCACTAATACTAGCTTTCTTGTATATGAATTCTCTCATGTGCTTTACTTGCTTATTCTAAATTAATTTCTTTTTCTAAATCCTGTGTAATTCAACATGGTCACACACCACGTGGTACTTACGGATAGTATGGCGCTGCCTCCCCACATATGAGTTCATTTGGTGCATAGTGTGTTTTTAATAAGTGCTTCAAGACACCCGCCATCTCATGAACACTTTGACTGCTGGCCATCTAAGCCATTCCATCCCTTAGAATGCCGGACATTCTGCTTGCAGGAGTAACCCCAGCTGCACTTAGTTTTTTTATCTTCAGTCTGGCGTAAAGAATTGTCTGCTCTTTGAAATAAATCCAGAACTGAACACAGAGCATCTAAATCACATACAACTCCGACGCCAAGGGCTCCACTAAAAACTTCTCTACTTCGCAAACAGTATGTAGAGTCACTACGATATGTTGCTGTGTCACCCCTCTATCATAGTCACATCTCAGTACTTTCGGGGAGAATAATTTACGTGAAGCCATGTCCGTTGATTTACCTACTGAGTGAGCGGACACCACTTTCTACCTGCCCCGTTTCATACAATGAATGCGACCAGTCGGGCGATTTAGAAACTAAATAAAATATCTATAGGCTGGTTTAGACACTAGGTTTACCAAGTAAGGAATTTAAGGTAGACCTAGCCCGTCAATAAACTTGACTCTGTTTTTAGAAGCATGAAAACAAAGATCACGTCAAATGACGTGATTGGCATTCTACAGAAATTTCCGTATCCCGTCAATTGACGTGATTGGCACTCGGATTGTTAAAACGCCGCCGACGCTTCATTTCGCCGCTGCTATCAAGTGTTGCTGCATGA
Source organism: Locusta migratoria (assembly GCA_026315105.1). Classification (NCBI taxonomy): domain Eukaryota; kingdom Metazoa; phylum Arthropoda; class Insecta; order Orthoptera; family Acrididae; genus Locusta; species Locusta migratoria. The sequence goes on from CM048746.1 coordinate 559,842,294, forward strand.
GTAATGTGTCGCAAGCATTATGCGTGCGTCTGTGAGTGAATCAATGTGCTTTCGTTTACCCACTGCGTATTTGAAAATTTCCTCCCATATTACCTCTATATTCAAAAAGGGCAGAAACAATTTTATTAAGGGCAGTAACTTCATGTTTTTAATTCACTTTTGTACAAGGTGTGTGCTTTATTGTGCTTAATTTGGTCTCCCCACATTTATTTGTTTCTTCATTTTATTAAATAGATGATGATACTTTTTAATTTCATGATCCTCGTCCTTTTTCTTAACATTTATTTTGTGTTTGTTAAAACGTTGGTTGCTCTCTTAAGGAGGGAGCAGATAGATAAATTTCCATTGCACAAGTACTGTGTCCATTCACAAGGTAATTTAGAGCAGCAGTTAGCATTTTAACTTGCATTTTCAGATCTCAACTGCCCGAGATTTCAATAGAAAACTTCACAAGGTACTTTCAACATTTCAACATTTGTGATATTTCTGGCTTGCAGCCATCATCAAATGTTCAAATGTTTGTAAAGCTTATGGGACTTAACTATGGCGTCATCAGTCCCTAAACTTACAAAGTACTTATCAACTAGCTTATCCTAAGGACGGCACAAATATCCATGCCCGAGGGGCGATTCGAACCCCCGATCGTAATGGCCTTGCAGACCGTGACTGGAGCGATTCAGTCCCCTCGGCCAGCAGCCATCAATATTCAACTTCGTCAGAACAGAGCTGTGTGCACATGACGCAGGATGGTGTGAGGTACCAATAAACGTGGTATAGTCAATTCCCACGGGAAACGACGTCTAAAGTTTCTTGGAAACCTACAGTTTAACGTAGATTCGGGACCACAGTGCAGCTCGGCGTTTTTCACGTCAACAACATTCACTACTGTACATAATAAAAATTAAGTAAGGCCTTATAGAATGGAAACGGAGGGATCGACTGGACTGGAGAACGTCCTCTGACGGGAAATAGCTGTATATCGTTTTGGCCGCTCCTTGTTTCGATGTGATGCGAGACCGATTCGCAAACGATAGCTCCGTTTGTATGGAAAAATTTTTTCCCAGCTAATATCCTCGCGCACAGCAATTGGTAAACTTTCGAATTCCGCTTTCACTATGGCCAGGATACGGCCCTGGAGTCTCATTCGTTTCCGTTTTTATCTCGCAGAAGGGGTTTTATGAAAGACGCCCGAGACAGGAGCGGAAGCTACGGACGGCCGACCGACCGGGGCGAGGCCGCGTGTGTGTGTGTGTGTGTGTGTGTGTGTGTGTGTGTGCGTGTGTGCCTGCGGGGGTCGTTCCGGCGTCCGCGCGGCTGTTGCGGTGTGGTGGGGGTTGCGGGGGCGGCGGCGGCGTTGGCGGGGTTTTAGCGTCGCGCTGACCCCGTCGGCCAACTTAGGGCTTTTTTCTCCCCGCGCCCGTCGCGTTCTGCTGCTTTTTCCCTCCAGAACCATTTAGCTCCACCTCGGCTTCCCCTCATAATAATCGCCGTGATGGGAGCAAAATTCCCCGCTATTTCTACTCTGGGAGGCTCAGCGCTTTACACTCGCTGCCGATGGCAAGTCGACCGCCGCCGCCGCCGACGCCGACGCCATCCGAGGCGGCGCCGCGCCGCCCCGGGGGTCGCACTTTGCGATTCAGACACCGCAGGCGACGGCAATTACAGCTGCGGGTCGGCGCCATTTGTTCCCACTTGTGAGAGAAAAGCGTCGCGCCTCCGCTCGTTCACAATTAGCTCTCCAGTCGTTGTTTCGTCTCTCCGTTGACCTCAAACATTGCAGCTTGGTACAAATTTAACTGCGTGACGTAAGCTCCAATGGAAGTCACTGTACAGAGTATTTCAGGAGGAAACTATGCAGGGTGGAACGCTGCAACTTGGTGAACCATGAAAGACACGTGGCGAGACCGCACCATCTGTCCACATCAGGAGTCAGACAAAGAAAGAGAGACCTATGTTAATAATACTTACTTTCTGATCACAGATACTAAATACAAATTAATGACATTTGTCATAAATAATATATCCCTTTTATCAACAAGCAGCTCAGTTCATACATACAATACTAGGAATAAAAGTGATCTACACAAGGACTTAAAAGTACTTACTTTAGTTCATAAAGGGGTCCACTACTCAGGAACACGCGTTTTCAATAATTCACCATCAAGTATAAAAAAAACTCCTACACGGTACTCATACTATACTAGGGCCTATCAGCTAAAAAGAAAAAAAAATCTAAATGTATGTATCTGTATTTATATTATTAGTATTATCTATTATTCAGCTTGTACATTTTGTTTCTTGACATGCTCCACATCCACCAGGATCTCCTCATCTCCTCAACATGGATCTACGGAACGGAAAACTAATCTAATCTAAATTCCGAGTAAACTAATGGGAATCTCAGACTGATGTGCTGTTGTTGTTGTAGCCTTCATTTCGAAAACTGGTTTGATACAGCTCTCCATCATACTCTATCCTGAACAAGCCTCTTCAGGAGACTGAACAGTTCAAATTTGTAGGTGTTCAGGTAGGCAGTAAGCTGTCGTGGAAAGCCCATGTTCAGGATCTTGTTTCAACCTTCGTTGTGGTTGCACCTACTGTACGGCTATCTGTAATATTGAGACATGTAAGCCACACCACGTCGGCAATGTCTGTGGTTCATGGGAATAAAGATGAACATTAACAAGAGCAAAACAATGGTAATGACATTCAATCTAAAAAAATGAGGCGATGCTGAACGAATTAGATTAGGTAACGAGACAATGCGGGTGGCAGATCAGTTTCGTTACTCGCGCAGTATAATAACTTATGTCGGTTACAGTACAGACGATACAAATAGCAGAACAGCAATGGGATGAAAAGAGTTTTTGGAAATAGAACTTTTGTTAACATCGAATATTATTTTAAGTGTACGGAAGTCTTTTCTGAAGGCATTTCTGTGAAGTATTCCTTTGTACGGGAGAGAAACATGGAGCCGGCCGCGGTAGCCGAGAGGACTGCGGCGCGCCAGTCACGGTCTGCACGGCCACTACGGTCGGGGGTTCGAATCCCCCTCGGGCATGTATATTTGTGCCGCCCTTAGAGTTAGCTAGTTCATAAGTAGTTTGTAAGTTTAGGGACTGATGACCCCGTACTTAAGTCCCATAAGCTATACAAACATTTGAACATTTGAGAAAGATGGAAGACAGGAGGAAAGAAAAGTTGTGCTACTGAAAAATGCTGAAGATTTGGTGGTATAGTTCACGAAACTAATGACGAGGTACTAAACAGTATTGGGAAGAAAAGGAATTTTTGACATATCTTGTCTAAAAGAAGGGACCTCCTATGACACAGTCTTAGACATCAAGGAATCATGAATTCAGTATTGGAGGGTAGTGCGGTAGCCGAGAGGACTGCGGCGCGCCAGTCACGGTCTGCACGGCCACTACGGTCGGGGGTTCGAATCCCCCTCGGGCATGGATATTTGTGCCGCCCTTAGAGTTAGCTAGTTCATAAGTAGTTTGTAAGTTTAGGGACTGATGACCCCGTACTTAAGTCCCATAAGCTATACAAACATTTGAACATTTGAGAAAGATGGAAGACAGGAGGAAAGAAAAGTTGTGCTACTGAAAAATGCTGAAGATTTGGTGGTATAGTTCACGAAACTAATGACGAGGTACTAAACAGTATTGGGAAGAAAAGGAATTTTTGACATATCTTGTCTAAAAGAAGGGACCTCCTATGACACATTCTTAGACATCAAGGAATCATGAATTCAGTATTGGAGGGTAGTGCGTGGAGAAAAAATCTCAGAGGGAGGCCAACAGACGAATAATGTAAGCCTATTCAAATGGATGTGAGTTGTTATTCTTATGAGGAGATGAAGAGGCTTACTCAGGATAGAGTATGGTGGAGAGCTGCATCAAACCAGTCTCCGGACTGAAAACCACGATAAAAACATAAATTAAACTGTGTGGCATAAGTGGCAATTGAAGTTAGTATACGGAGTATTTCTGGGGGAAGCGATCTAGCGGATGCTCGAAAATTTTCCTTACATTGTTCTATGTTTTGTAGAGTAGACTGACAAGTAACACTGCCCAAGTGCCAGTCGTCTGAATTCCGCTACACTTAGAATATGCTATATTGTAGGTCAAAATGTGAGCCACGAATTTTTTATAAGTTCTCCTACGGCCGTTAAACTGGTGGACATCCTCCAAAAAAAAAAAAAAAAAAAAAAAAAAAAAAAAAACCTCAGTTGTTTTCTTTTTGAGCACATACCGTCGTAACTGTGGGATAGATAATAAAAAGTTTGGAACATAATGTCCTTGGTTGCTACTGTACTTTCCAACTGTAGAATCACATATTTAAACATTTTGATATATTTCGAAAGCCTACCCTCACTTCACAATGTTCGATACGGTAAAAAGTTGCCGGCCGCGGTGGCCGAGGGGACTAAGGCGCTCCAGTCACGGTCTCCACGGCCACTACGGTCGGGGGTTCGAATCCCCCCTCGGGCATGGATATTTGTGCCGTCCTAGTTCTTAAGTAGTTCATAAGTAGTTTGTAAGTTTAGGGACTGATGACCCCGTAGTTAAGTCCCATAGACTATACAAACATTTGAACATTTGGTAAAAAGTTATTTGTACAATCTAACATTGTAGTTAACAACAAATGAACTCATATATGATAAAGATACATCCCGAAGTTGCAGCAATCACAAACAAGTTCGAAGTACCCTTATGTACCGCTATAGGCGCACTCTAACCGCCAAATGACGCTTGCCATACATGGCGATAGGAAGGAAGGAAGCTTAGGGTTTTACGTCCCGTCGACAGCTTGGTCATTAGAGACGGAGCTAACGCTCGGCGTTTTGGGTAAGGATGGGGAAGGAAATCGGCCGTGCCCTTTGAAAGGAACCATCCCGGCATTTGCCTGGAATGATTTAGGGAAATCACGGAAAACCTAAATTTGGATGGCCGGAGGTGGATTTGAACCACCATCCTCCCGAATGCGAGTCCAGTGCGTTACCACTGCGCCACCTCGCTCGGTCATGGCGATAGTGTTGTTTGTAATTTGACAGTGCAGTCGCAACAGACGTGCTTTTGAAGGATTTAATTTAAACAATAAGTCTTGCTCTGTACCCATTCTGGGAATAGAAGTGAAGCTGCAAAGCCGCGGAGGGATGACCGTGTGGTCTAAGGCGCCTTACTATGGGTTGCGCAGCCGCTTCCTGCCGGAGGCTCGAGTCCTTTCTCGGGCATGTGTGTGTGTGTGTGTGTGTGTGTGTGTGTGTGTGTTGTTCTTAATACAAGTTAAAGTACTTTGTACGTATACGGACCGATGACCTCAACTGTTTGCCCCTTAGGACTAGGAAAATATGAATTTTGAAATAGCAAACGCTGCAAGGGAATGGCCGAGCACTCTAAAGCGCCTTGCTGCGGAGTGTGGCTGCTGGCCGTCGGAAGTTCGAGTCCTCTCTCGGGCATGTGTGCTTGTGTTCGTGTGTGTGTGTGTGTGTGTGTGTGTGTGTGTGTGCGTGCGTGTGTTTTGTCCTTAGCATAAGTTAAAGTAGTTTGTAAGTGTAGGGACTGATGACCACTACAGTTAGGTCCCATAGCTTTACAAGCATTTGAACTTTCTTCTTTTTAATTGCTAACAACACTATCAGCACGTATGATAACCAAATCACTTGCACTACCACTCCTCCTAGGCAAGTGTAGATGATAAAAGGAGTGGGGGAGGCAACGTACCGTTTCCATTCTACACAATGTTTAAACATATTTGATACGTAAGTATGAAATAGGGTACTCATGGTGGCAAGTGCTTACGTCATTTCTAATCCAGAAAGATCGCGATTTTTTATTATTCCGCAACTGGTTTCAGCAGGCCAGCGGCCATCTTCAGATGCCTCATTTACATAAAATAACTATATACTTGTGGTCGCTTATGGTAAGTGCTGTAGTTTAAAACTGGCTCGTTTCATCTTACATTATAAGTAAACATCACTAATATGTGGAGTATTCTACGAGACATTTTCAAAATAACGGAAAGACTCCAGAGACTCTGTTTAAGAGATAACTGCTAATGTCATTCGTTCGAAGCTCATTCGCGTGCCTGTGAGTGTTGAAGCAACACGGCTGCATACAGATTTGTACAATACACCGACATTATCCTTCTCTATGGCGTAGATCAAGGTAATGAGAGATCTGCTTGTGGCGTTTCTCAAGATCATTATATATAACATCCAACTCCATGCCGCGTGGGAGTATCCGAGCAGTCTGGTGCGCCACGTTGCGGATCGCGCGGCCTCCCGCGTCGGAGGTTCGAATCCTCCCTCGCACATGAAGGTTTGTGTTGTCTTTAGTATAAGTTAGTTCATAAGTAGTTTGTAAGTTTAGGGACTGATGACCCCGCAGTTAAGACCCATAAGTTTGACAAACATTTCAATGTTTCTTTTTCCAACTCCATCAAACGTACTTTTAACCATAATTACGCAACGGCTTCCAGAAAGATATATCTCTACCAACATCAGGTGTGCCTGTCGTCCTAGGTAAAGTAGCCGCACTCCCAATTAGAAGAGGCGGTATGTTTAAATTGTGGGAACTCCATTAGTCAAAATTAAAATCATCTGAAATGGTGGCATTAAAGTGGATGATCGCTTGCCATCGTGAAATGCGTCATGTTAAATAAATATGAAAAATTGCAAGAGAGGTGTTTTTACGCCATGAATTTAAAATGGTATTGCTGCACCAGAACATGGAGTGGAGGAACACGTACCAGTTTTCATTAGACGCAGCAATAAAATTCGTACGATGAAACCCAAACAAACACAATTTCGAATTCTGTCGGGAACACAACGCTTAGTTAACTCTTCTGAAGTCGTCTGGCCGTTCTCTTGCGTTGACCATGCCATTCATAATCCGGACGATCAAACCGTCTCTCGTGTTTACAATTTCCGAGTGAACTTTAAAATACGCCCACAGGTCAAAATTTAAAGCAAATCGCGGTAGCCAAAACACGTAGCCATTTCGTCCAATCCATCTTGCATGGAAGGTTAGGTTTATACTGGGTTTGCCAATACTTTTGGATCAGATTGAAACAGGCGATACTGGATGCACAATCAATTAGATTCAGATATGAATGTATATGGAGTAATAGAAGTTTGGAATGAATAACTATTCGGGCAACGCGCGGTTTACAACTCGCTTGTTATCTGTTGGCGGACGACATTGTAACTGTTAGCTGCACGTCTACTATCCCCCAGGTAACATCTGCCGTCATAGGATCAAAATGACTTTTTCTCCGGCAGTTACTTATGTTTTAACAAGAGATGAAGTTTACTTACCGGAAACCCTCTTACAGTAGTAAGTTTGTGGTGTTGCTTAGTTCATCTATGGGCACGATTCACTGATGGGAAACATAACATTTAACGATGTTGGTAGTATATGTTGAACTTTTGTTTCCGTCATGTCTGGATAAGTCATTTCAAAAGGTCGGAGAAAAGCAAACATATTGAAATGTTTGTAAATCTATTGAACTTTACAACTCTGGGCATCAGTCCCTAGGCTTACGAACTGCTAAAACTAACTTATGTTAAGGACAACAAATACACCCATGCCCGAGGGAGGATCGAACCCCCGACAGCAGTGGCCGTGCAGGCCGTGAATAGCACGCCGCAGACCGCACGACCACTGCGGCCGGCTAGATTTAATTCCGCTATTCTCTATTTGCACAGAATCAAATACCCTTTTCGTAAAATAAATACTGTCTGTGTATACCACAAATGGACTGGATTGTATGCGTCTTTTCATACCTTTATTAAAAATGTTATTGATTGTCTTAGTTCGGAAGAAATATTAAATAATTAGTAATGTCTCCTGCGGTATTTAATAGAAGAGGCACAGAAATATTACCGTAATAAACGAAGTTCGCAGAGACTGCATGTAAGCAAAATTGAAAGAAAAAGAGTGAAAATTGAATGAATATTTACAGACAAGAAAATACGAGTATCAGCAGTCATAACACAAAATAAATACATAAAAGGTAAAAAGGATCGCATGGCACACAAAGGAAACTGCGGGGGCCGTAACAATCAGTAACACAGCCAACACGGACAGTCGTGCTATTTCGAGAGCACCTTTTCTGAAGGTAGCAAATAAACAACGGAATACGGAAAGTGAACAGTGCTTGTTATACGTGCTTTCCAGGAAACAAGGAATGTCTGAAAGAATAAAGCTACGAACATCCACAAGTGGAAGGCGTTCGCTACTTTCTTTTGCAAGAACGTGCATCTATATGGGAGTTTGAGGTGGACAGTACGTAAGAAGTGTTGAACATCAAAAGCTGAGAACCGTGTAGGTGTTGGACCCAGACGAAAAAGTAGCTGCAGCCTACACAAAATGAATGAAGACAGATAAACCTTAAAGGAAACTGAAGTGATGAATATATGGCTGTATAGCATATAATGTGACGTAAGAAATCAGAACGAACTTTCTTTAAGAAAATACGTATGTAAAAAGAGAGCTGAAAAAATTTTTCGTCGATCTGTGGAAGTCGCACATATCAAAAGTATCATAAAATGTGAAAAATGGGCATGACATGGATTTAGGAAGGATAATTGTTGACAGTTCGAACAGTTTACTTGACATCACTTTACGCTATTCAGTTCGTTCATCTTCATATGAAAATAGTAAAAAATCCTGTTTGATAGTGATGCATGTTTGCTATCGTCGTCGTCAAAATTCAAATAAAAATGTTTGTAAATATAAGGGACTTAACTGATGCGGTTTCCAGTCCCTAGGCTTAATAAACTGCATAGGATTCGAACCTACGACGGAGAGTAACAGCGCGCTTCGGAGCAAGTCGTCTTAGAACGCTCGGCCATTTCACCGCGGTAATCGTTGTCAATACGACCCTCTTGAAACCTTACTTTTCTCATTGTCACTGTTAGGAATACACACGTTTTTATTAATTTGGGTCTCTTCACTTCAGATATGTAAGTTTCGATTAAATAATGAGAAGATAAAATATTACTACTTGTTCATAACGCTGCAAGATACAAGAGGAAAAAAATTATTAACTGTTTAATACTATGTGGATACTGTAATGGTCTGTAACATTGTGTACATCATATCTTCGGCTCGAATCTAAATGAAAATATATACCGCTAACATTTTTATTGGATTATTAGGTAGAACCCTAGTTTCTTAGTAATCTATATTCCAGTGAGGGGAACTGACCTCTGTGCTATACTCTTGAAAAGACAAAAAGAAATCACGTATATGGACACACAATTACGTGAGAAATCCGTGAATAACGTTTCTGGGATATGTGATTTTCAGTATAAGGCGACGATGTGCTGCGTGTTTACATTTAGGTACTACATTTATCACTGACCTAATACTTTACGTATTTTGTTGAGAGGGCCCAAGGGTTATGTTGGTATGGATAAAGAACTGAAAACCCAGGAAGTCAGTATGCTCACTGTGATATTGTTTAATACAAATCCATAATTACGCAGTCAACAGGCAGGTATTCGCACAGAGAGAGGTGGGAACAGGAGCTGGAGTAACATAAGATTGGAATGAATGAATAAATAGATACCCAGGCTACGTCAGATTTTTGGTGATGGATTGCTTAACTGGGTTCACAGTTTTAACTTGGAGATTGCTGTGTGGGACACATATCTATTACTATTATCGCTACCACAATCACAACTGCTAGAAACATCTCTCCCAACGCTTTTTCTTTCTTTTTGGTACTCACTGTTAAAATCTGTGGCGACATATCTTCATATAGGGTGATTATAATTACAGTTAATCTTTCTAAACGCTGAAAAATAACGCCACTGACAAGAATGACGTCAAATTAATCTATTATTAATATATTATCGGAGAAAAGGGCAAATACGTATGGCATAAGAAAAATAAATACTGTGAAAATGGATCAATAGATACCGCTGTAAGTATCATAATTTAGTAGTGGTCGACTGCAAATGAATCATACAACAATGCCTATGGTGTAATTTAGACGTTAAACAAACTGTAATACTCAGTGTGCCTAGGTGTATAGGTGTGATACTGTTAGTTAAGTAAGCCAATCCAACAAGGTAAGTTCATTTCATATCAGATAGAAAAAGTCGGTTTTTAATTGTCCCACACTGGGCAGCAATACTCCAAAAATGGACGGACAAGCGTAGTGTATGCAGTTTCGTTAGTAGTTCTGTTGCATCTTTTAAGGGTTCTGCCAATAAAACGCAGTCTCTGGTTCGCCTTCCCGCGAAATTAACTACGTGTTCTTTCCAGTTTAAGTCTTAAGTAACAGTAATTCCTATGTATTTTGTGGAGTTTACGGCCTTTTGATTGATTTATCTTGTAAACAAAGTTTAACGGATTTCTTTTCGTACTCATGTGGACGAATTCACACTTCTCATTATTTAGAGTCAATTGCCAATTTCTACACCATACTGATATCTTATTCAGATCGTTCTGCAGTTGGTTTTGATCTTCAGGTGATTTTACTAGACGGTAAATGACGGCGACATCTGCAAACAACCTAAGTGACCTACTTAAATTTTCCCCTAAATCGTTTATGTAAACAAGGAACAGCAGAGGACCAATAACACTACCCTGTGGAACGCCCGACATCACCTCTGTTTTAGTCGATGCCTTACCATAGATTACTACGAACTGTGCCCTCTCTGACAGGAAATCCCCTATCCGATAGCAAATTTGGTTCGATATACCATAACCACGTAATTTGATTAAAAGCCGTTTGGGAGGTACGGTGTCAAAAGCCTTATGGAAATCAAGAAATACGGAATCGATTTGCGAACCCTTGTCGATAGCACCCATCACTTCGTGTGAATAAAGAGCTAGTTGTGTTTGGCATGAACGATGTTTTTTTAATCCGTGTTGACCTTGGGTCAATAGATCTTCTGTTCGAGATAATTCATAATACTTGAATACAGGATATGTTCCAAAACCCTGCTGCAAATTGACGTCAATGAAATAGGCCTGTAGTTTAATGGGTTACTCCTACTGCCTTTCTTGAATATAGGTGTGACCTGTGCAACTTTCCAATCTTTTGGTACAGATCCTTCTTGAGAGAGCGGTTGTATGTGGCTGTTAAGTAAAGAGCTATCGCTTCAACACAATCAGATAGAACTCTAATGGGTATACAGTCCGGACCAGAAGACTTGTTCTTGTTAAGAGATTTTAGTTGCTGCACTACTCTGATGATATCTACTTCTACGTTACTCATTACGGCATCTGTTCGTAATTCGAAATCTGGAGTATTGGTTTCGTTTTCTTTGGTGGCTGATAATTCTAGCATTTCCGAAACGGCGCCTCAGCAGCTGCTTAACTGGATTTGCAATGTGCGAATGCTTGCGTAAAAATGATCCCATCAACACATCCATGCAGTTGGAGAAATGGAATGACGTGGTTGCACAAAAGACACTCATAGCGCTTACTGGTGACGGTACAGGTGACAGGACCGGAAGCGCCGGTCTCTTCGCAAAAATATGGCCCTGTGATAAATGATTCACTAAGACTGTACCACAAGTAACCATTTCAGGAGGAAGCGGTATTGTCTGATTTGTGTGTGGATTTTCTGTTGCCCATATTCGACAATTTTGTGTGTTGACGTATCCTGTCAGATGGAAGTTGGCTACGTCTGTCCACAAAATCATCCACGGCCAGTCATCGTCCATTTCCATGCGAGCAAGAAATTGTAAAACGAAATAGTCTACTGTTGGCAGGTCAAATACAAGGAACGCGTGCACATGGATACTTTTGAATGGATAACAAAGAAGGATGTTTCGTAGGAGTTTACGCACCATGTTCACAGGTTTGTCCAACGGTCGGGCAATTCTCCGTGCATCACACTTTTCACACCACCACTCGGCTCCTCCTGCATTGCTGTGGCCACTTCTTCCACTGAACAATTCGTTTTCACCCTCTACCAGATTACATAGGAAAGGACGCCGTCTTTTCGAATTTGCGAATCATTTTCTCCAGGACCACAGCAGTCGTCGAACCTACGGCGTTTTTCAAATCCTTTAGTGTTAGGAACTTCTGCAGAGCGACTTGTGCACAGTCATCATTCTTGTAAAACAGCTTTACAAGCAAAGCAGATCCCGCATTGAAACAGTCATGGCTAACGTCTCAGAAGCGAAATAAGGAAAAGCCTTTTTCTTCTTCTTCTTCATTACCTTTTTAAAAACCCCAGGTCGGGGGCATGTCGGCATTACGTCACTTGTCGTTTGAAACCTTTCATGCAAGGACGAAGAAATTTACGGGCTTACCGGAGTCAACGGCCACCCGTTTAAATTCGCTATTACTTACAGTTACGCATCGGGGGCTTAAAGGTGGTGCGAATATAGCACCGAAACAGGTCGCTTGATTACTTGAAAAATCTAAACACAGCTGCTAGTGCTTGGGCAGATGCAGATGGCACAGTAATTTGTCATAGAAGTTGTGGCGTAAAGTCAGCGCCACATGCCAGACGCAAGAGAACGATCGTGGAGAAGGCAGCGGACGTCAGGCAGCCTATCGCACACCCGGAGTAATGGAGATGCGCGCCCTCTACAGGCGGCTATATCTTGGCCTAAATGTGTCTGGACGAGCCCGTCAGTACTTGGTTCTGAACTAAGCACAGCGCAGCTAGTATCGTACAGAAGACGACGCCGCGAGAAGAGAGAAGAACAGATTGAAGTTGAGTATCGTATTCTTCAGTCAATAAAACTTGTAATACTAACTATGTCACTGTTATAGATATCTACGCTTCCTGCGCCATACCTTTCCTGAAACGCAGGCTGACCAGGGACGAGAACTCAACAAACAGCAACGAGGATTCAACAATAGACATTCTGCGCCCTGATTGCACAACAATGTTCAAATGTTTGTTAAGCTTATGGGACTTAACTACGGGGTCATCAGTCCCTAAACTTACAAACTACTTATGAACTACTTACGAACTAGGACGGCACAAATATCCATGCCCGAGGGGGGATTCGAACCCCCGACCGTAGTGGCCGTGCGGACCGTGACTGGAGCGCCTCAATCCCCTCGGCCACCGCGGCCGGCGATTGCACAACACCACAGGACAATGTTCCAACAAGGTAACGTATGCCCACACACAGCACGATTTTCTGTGGGCTTCCTACAGCATACTGACATTCTTCCATGTCGAGAAAGTACCGCAGGTCTCTCCATCATTAAGTACTTGTGGAAGGGCCGTCACTCTCAGCACCAAACTGCAAGATCTGGAGGGACAGCATCAACAACTACGAAGAAACAAACATGATTCAGGGGATAATTCAAAGGCTGGAAATCAAAATATTGAAACATTTCGACCGTTTCGGGGAGTTGAAATAAAATTCAACGACAAAGTTGAAAATTTATGCTGAACCGGGATTCGAATCCGGATTTCCCGTTTCGGGCCAGCGGTTGCCTTAACCAATTGGGCTATCCAGGCACGCTTCCCTTGCAACCCAAATTCTGAACTTGTAGCCCCCTGTCCATTGATTGCTCTTTGTCGCAGCCTATACTAAATTCCCGCAAGGAATCGAGCGTTTGAATGCGTCCGCATTCAAATTGTCCTTGCTTGTTGTGGGCATAATTGTAATTATTGATATGGTGTCAGTTCGTTTCAGGTATGTCTGAAAGAACTGACACCATTAGTTGACAGTAACGGACGTAAATGTACGAAACTGAAATATTGAAATATTTCGACTGTTTCTGCAGGAGGGGGGGTTGAAATAAATTGAACTACAAAGCTTAACATTTTGTTTTTCTGGCCCAAAGCGGGAAATCTGGGTTCGAATCCCGGTCCAGCACAAATTCTCAACTTTGTCATTGAATTTATTTCAACCGCCGAAACGGTCGAAATGTTTCAATATTTAGATTTAGTAAAATGACGGCCGTTGCTGTCAATTAATGGTGTCAGCTCTTTCGGACATGTCCGAAAAGAACAGACACCTTGCCAACAATCCAAACGCTGTTTGACGCCTTTCCGAACAGCATAACGGAGTACATTGTGGCAAGAAAGCCTTCTGACTCTCCTATAGTTGTCAACGACCTGCCCTCTTTCAACCCATTATTTATTTATTTAGCGTATGGCAAGTAATACTCACGTTTATGGAAAAACATACTGCTACAATAACTTTATAAATTATGGCCCTTAAATAAAAGACATACAGAATTAAATACGATTATGTCATGAACAACATTTATACAATTACAAATTAACATTTAGGCTTTTAATGTATTGAACTGCACTTTGAGTCGCATCCAGGAAGTCCGTTGTTTGACCAGAGTAGGCTCTCAGAGGGCACTCTGCAATGATGTGCCGGATCGTCTGCTTCTCAGCGCCGCAGACGCACTCTGGAGATGGTGCTCTTCTCCATTTGTGTAGAGAATCCGCACATCGACCGTGGCCCGTCCCGATCCGGTTGAGGATGGTCCAAGTTTTACGGGGTAAGTCGAAGCCTGGAGGCCTGTTCGAGGGTTTCAGTGAGGTGGTGCTGATTCTTCCCATTCCACTTTCCGGCGTTCTTCAAGTCAGAAACCATTTTCCTCCAGATCTTTGGCACTTATAAGAGGTGGATGCTTAGAGCGCAATGTATCTCTGTCAATACCATTGCTCAAAGCGTGAATCGGAAGTTGCGGGTTGTTATTATATATATATATATATATATATATATATATATATATATATATATATATATATATATATATTCTCTTAGAAGCGCATGTTGAAAATAAATGTTCAAATGTTTGTAGAGCTTATGAGACTTAACTACGAGGTCATCAGTCCGTAAACTTACAAACTACTTATGAACTAGTTACTACTAAGGACGGCACAAATATCCATGCCCGAGGGGGGATTCGAACCCCCGACCGTAGTGGCAGTGCAGACTGTGACTGACGCGACGCAGAGCGCTCGGCCACCGCGGCCGGCAAGCGCCTGTTCTCTTCGTAAGTGAGGTGGCGGTATGTGGCTCAGTATAGGTAGCCAGTGAATGGGGGTTGATCTTATTGTACCTGAAATAATCCTCATAGGTTGGTTCCGTACTGTGTCCACCATTTTGGTGTGAGTTTCATCCCATAATGTAATCGGAGTCCGCCTCCGTAGCTCAGCGGTAGCGTCGCTGACTATCACGCAGGAGGCCCAGGTTCGATTCCCGGCCGGCCGCGGTGGCCGAGGCGCTCCAGTCACGGTTTGCACGGCCACTACGGTCGGGGGTTCGAATCCCCCCTCGGGCATGGATATTTGTGCCGTCCTTAGTATAAGTTAGTTGATAAGTAGTTTGTAAGTTTAGGGACTGATGTTCAAATCAAATGTTTGTAAATCTATCGGACCAAACTTCGTGGTCATCAGTCCGTAGCTTACAAACTACTTAAACCTAAGTAAACTAACCTACGGACAAACAGACACACCCATGCCCCAGGGAGGACTCGAACCTCCACGGCGAGCAACCGCGCGCTCCGCAGCGAGACGCTTTAGACCGCTCGGCTACTCCACCGCGGCGGGGACTGATGACCCCGTAGTTAAATCCCATAAGCTTAACAAACATTTGAATATTTTTCGATTCCCGGCAGGGGACTGGTTGTTGTGTGTTGTCCTAATCATAATCAAGTCATCCTCATTTGCACGTAAGTCGCCCACGCAGCGTCAAATAAGAAGACTTACACTAAGGCCGGGTCCAAACATTGGAGCCAACGTTGGCGCCAACAGTGTTCGTCCAATGTGTGGATCGGTGAAATAGCATTGGAACCAACGTTGGTATGGCTCCGTTGCTTGTCGGTATTTCGGCGAAACATTAAAGGACGTTGGGCGAATGTGGGTACGTCGTCCACATATTGGCGCCAACGTTGCATTCTATTTTGGTCGTCTGCTCGTCTTGAAACTGTTTCTTTCACCGTTCGTTCTTCGACGCCGTTTATTTTAGCGTTTTAAAATCTCATTGTAAGTATTATAACTGTATCGGAAAGTGATTCATTTGTGAAAGCAACCACAAAAGTCGTAATGCCACGGCAAAACTTTGGCGCGAACTGTGAAATTAAAAACTTTTTAGACTTTCGACACACTCCATAACTGAATTTAATTTTTAAAATTAACAGTACAGTACTTAATATTTCCTGTCAAGTTTTAAATATCGTTTTGCAAACTTCAAGCGCTACTAGTGATATCAATTACATGGTTATTTAAAATGGACGTGTAGGCTTCTAATATTGTCTCCTTTAGCAAGAAATCGAAGGGTAATACCAAAAGAATAGCTCCCGTCCAAAACATCTCTTTCTTTTTTTTTTATTTTGAATCATTTAAAGTAGCAGGTCTAAGTTTTTATAATGTGTATCGTTTACTTGTAGCATATTTAAAAAAATTAATGATTTCGTACCGTAATTAATGTTCGGTAGGAACTGATACAACACCCCAACATCTTTTACGAATGTTTCCCAATAAGATTTACAATGACAAAATGTAATTATTCACACTCATAAGCGTTAACGCACTGGCCGCGATTTGTGCGTCAGATGTGTTTTCGTTGGCTCTCGACGAATTCAACTGAATATTGGCTCCAATGTGTGGACGCGGAGTAAGGCGGCCGAACAAACCCGCAAGGGTTCTCCCGGCCAAGAAAGCCATACGCTCATTTCCATGTAATCGGATCAATAAATTCACACGGTCTTTCGCCACATGTAGTTGCATTCGCTCCTCGTGGGTGCACCACTGTTATTGCCAGGCAGTGTACAGATGGACTCGTTTAGCGCTCGCCGCCCCGTCGGTCGCTGTCCGAGTGGTCAGCCTGGGGAGCGGTGAGCCGGAGTGTACGGCCGCGGGCACATATGTCGGCCCCCTGGAGGAGCGGCCAGGGCAATTACTTTGCCGGCTTGCGGGGCTGCGTCATTAAGAGCGTCGCTCCCCCAGGCCGGCGTGTCGTGGCGCGACGACGCCTCCCCTGGCACCGCCGCCGCCGCCGCCGCCGCCACCCTCGCCGTCCGCTCACCGGCTTGTTTGGGGCTTAATTGCTCGCCTCCACAGGCTTCAGCCAGCCTCTTACAGAGAGGATCCTTCCAGCATGCGACGCTCGCGTACCAACAGGTGTCTAGCACTTTATACAGGAGTTGCACTAAAGTTATTCTGGGTTACCGTGGCAACTACGAACGGCTAGATCCAATACGCTAATCACATAATTTGCTCATGGCAGGAAGCGATCTTATAAATGTATTTTTGTGAATAATGAAACGTCAAGATCGCGGTATTCGTCTTTATTTACGAGGCGCGTCCAGAAAGTAAGTTCCGTTTGGTAATAAAATGAAATTGTACTCAGATACAGAAGAAATTTTTATTGCAAAAAAATTCTACAACTCTTAAACTACTTTTTCACATAACTACCGAAATTTTGTAGGCACGTGTCATAGGGTGCCACAAGTTTTTGCATGCATCTTTCTCAGAAGGTTGCCGCCTGTGTATTCAACCGTGTGACAACAGCTCTTTATCACCGTTGAAGTGTTGGACACCAAGGACAGGATTTTAGGTGTAAGAAGAGATGAAAGTCGCTAGGAGAGAGGTCCGAGCTGTATGGAGGAAGATCAAACAGGTCCCATTGAAAATTCCGTAAGAATTGTTTGGCCACATTCGGTGTGTGACGTCAGGCATTATCGTGAAAAAAAAAATCTTTTGACAGTAATCCTCTTCTTATACCTAAAATCTGTCCTTGGTGGACAACACTTCAACAATGATGACGAGCTGAATGAACATGTTCCCACATGGTTGAATACACAGGCGACAACATTCTATGAAAAAGGCACACAAAAGCTTGTACCATGCTATGAGAATTGCCTACAAAATTTCGATAGCTATCTAGGAAAGTAGTTTAACAGTTGTAGATTTTTGTACCACACTATTTTTTCTGTATCTGTACTCGTTCGTTTTATATAACCAAACGGAACTTACTTTCTGGGCGTGCCTCGTATAACACACGATCGGATTCGATGTGCGTAGACATCATCTTCTGGTCTCTGCACTAATGTTATAAGTTACTGCAAAGACCAGAAGATGATATCTATGTACATCGAAACCGGTCGTCTGTTATAAATAAAGACGAAATACCGAGATCTTGGCATTTCATTATTCACAAAAATACGCTAATCATTATACAGAGTGTTTCAGTAATATCTATATCTACACTGCTCAAAACAATTAGGGAATCTGATGATAGGTTGTTGTTGTTATGGTCTTCAGTGCAGAGACTGGTTTGATGCAGCTCTCCATCCTACTCGATCCTGAGCAAGCCTTTTCATCTCCTCATAAGAACGGCAACCCAAATCCGAATCTGATTACCATATGCATCTCTTGGTCTCCCTCTGCGATTTTTACCCCACACACTTCCCTTCAATCCTAAATTCATGATTCCTCAATGTCTAAGAATGTGTCCTACCAAGCGATCCCTTCTTTTAGTCAAGGTATGCCAAAACTTCCTTTTCTTACCAATTCTGTTCAGTACCTCTTCATTAGTTATGCCATCTACCCACCTAATCTTCAGCATTCTTCTG
Source organism: Locusta migratoria (assembly GCA_026315105.1). Taxonomy (NCBI): domain Eukaryota; kingdom Metazoa; phylum Arthropoda; class Insecta; order Orthoptera; family Acrididae; genus Locusta; species Locusta migratoria. The sequence goes on from CM048746.1 coordinate 559,860,836, forward strand.
TAGCACCACATTTCAAAAGCCTCTATTATCTTCTAAAATGATTTCCAGTCCATGGTGTATAGCAATCAGTGTGAATAAATATGCCTTCAGTAAAAAACCGTCTTGATTGCAAATTAACCGGCCGCGGTGACCGAGGGGACTGAGGCGCTCCAGTCATGGTCTGCATGGCCACTACGGTCGGGGGTTCGAATCCCCCCTCGGGCATGGATATTTGTGCCGTCCCATAAGTTATACAAACATTTGAACATTTTAATTTGATTGCAAATTATTTTATTAATTAATGACGCGTTTCGCCCTTTAGCAGGGCTTCTTCAGATTAGCTGCGTGACAGTATTTACACAAAATTACAAGGCGGAATTACAAACGGGTATAATGGTACATGGGCTTATTTTGTGTTAAGAAGACAGTATAAATGGTAAACGAAGCTTACAATGGGCTCTCCGTGGTGTGACACCCTAAGTTGTTTTGCGGTGTTTCTGTTTTCTGGAATTTTTTGATTTCCTAGTCGCCCTGTCGCCTTGTTGTTACCCAATCATTTGTAGGGCGACAAGGAAATTCAAAAATTCGAGAAAAATAGAAACACCGCAAAACAACTTACGGTTTCACACCACGGAGAGCGCATTGTAAGCTTTGTTTACCATTTATACTGTCTTCTTAACACAAAATAAGCCCATGTACCATTATACCCGTTTGTAATTCCGCCTTGTAATTTTGTGTAAATTCTGTCACGCAGATAATCTGAAGATTCCCTGCTAAAGGGCGAAATGCGTCATTAATTAATAAAATAATTTGCAATCAAGACGGTTTTTTACTGAAGGAATATCTATTCTCTTCTTGTCCGTACTGTTTATCGTCCATGTTTCAGTCCGGTACAAGCCAACACTCCACACAAATACCTTCAGAAAAGACTTCCTTAAGCTTAAATTAATATTCAATGTTGACAAATTTCTCTTTTTCAGAAATGCTTTTCTTCCCATTACCATTCTGCATTTTATATCCTCTGAACTGCGACCGTCATATGTCATTTTACTACCCAAGTAACAAAACTCATCTACCACCTTCATTTTTTCGTTACCTAATCTAATTCCTTCAGCATCGCCTGATTTTCTAAAAATGTTCAAATGTTTGTTAAGCTTATGGGTCTTAACTGCGGGGTCATCAGTCCCTAAACTTACAAACTACTTATGAACTACTTACGAACTAGGACGGCACAAATATCCATGCCCGAGGGGGGATTCGAACCCCCGACCGTAGTGGCCGTGCTGACCGTGACTGGAGCGCCTCAGTCACCTCGACCACCGCGGCCGGCTGATTTTCTAAGACTGCATTCCATTATCTTTGTTTTGCTCTTGTTAATGTTCATTTTATACGCTCTCTTCAACACACTGTCCGTTCCATTCTAATGTTCTTCCAGGTCCTTTGCTATCCCCGACAGAATTACAATGTCATCAGCAAAACCCAATGTTTTTATTTCTTCACCCAGAACTTTAATCCCTAATCCAAACTTTTCCTTGCGTTCCTTCACCGACTGCTCGATGTACAAATTGAATAACATCGTAGAAACGCTACAACCCTGTCTTACTCCCTTACCAACAAATGCTTCCCATTCATGCCATTCCACTCTGATAACTGCTGTCTGGTTTTTGTACAAGTTGTAAATAACTCTCATTTCCCTGTATTTTACCCCTGCTGTCTTCAGAATTTGAAAGAGTGTATTCCAATCAACATTGTGAAATCTTTCTCCAAATCTACAAAAGCTAAAAATGTAGGTTTACCCAGGTGAGGTGTCATACACAACATACATAGAGTAATGTATGTTATTCATATATGGGCTACATATGTAAGCTGAATGTCATACAGTACGATCGCAAGACGATATTGTAGGAAGGAAAGAGGAAGTAGATGAACAGGAAATAGGAGATACTATACTGAGAGAAGAATTTGACAGAGCACTTAAAGACCTAATTGAAACAAAGCCCTGGAGTATAAGACATTTCCTCGGAGCTACTGATGTCTCTGGGAGAACCAGACATGACAAAACTATTTCGTCTGCCGAGGAAAATGTATGAAACAGGTGAAATAGCCTCAGACTTCAAGAAAAATGCAGTAATCCCCATTCTAAAGAAAGCAGGCGCAGACAGGTGTGAAAATTACAGAACCATCAGTTTAATAAGTCATGGTTACAAAATTTTAACATTAATTATTTATAGAAGGATGAGAAATATGATACATGCTCACCTCGGGGAAGATCAGTTTGGCTTCAGGAGCTATATAGCAACACGGAGGTAATACTCACTTTACGACTTATCTTAGAAGACAGATTAAGGAAAGGCAAAAATACATTTCTAGCTTTTGTAGATTTGGAGAAAGCTTTTCATAATGTTGATTGGAGTACACTCTTTCAAATTCTGAAGACAGCGCCGGCCGCGGTGGCCGTGGGGACTGCGGCGCACCAGTCACGGTCTGCACGGCCACTACGGTCGGGGGTTCGAACCCTCCCTCGGGCATGGATATTTAAGCCGTCCTTAGTGTTAGCTAGTTCGTAAGTAGTTTGTAAGTTTAAGGACTGGTGACCCCATAGTTAAATCCCATAAGCTTTACAAACATTTGAACGTTTTTCGTAAACGGAATTCGGCTGCCATCAGTAAAGAGTCAGGTTGTTTGTCGGACGTTAAAAAGAGCCACGATCGACCTTGAGAATGTCCTCCGCAAATGGGGACGAAACGTTGGGTTTTAATATCAAATCCACAAGACCAAATCATAATAGCCCGGAAAATTTTAACAATTTCAGGAAATCCAACTTTCAGTCTCATGTCCTTGTATAATTAGTATTAAAATTGTCTTTAGTTATCGTATTCACGTATTCATGTAATGACACTTCAGCCTAAATTAATTACCATTCATATGTTTTAGTAGGATTATTTATGTTGTACACATCATAAGTGTATGTTCAGTGAAATTTACCTCCCTCGCCGCGGTGGAGTAGCCGAGCGGTCTAAAGCGTCTCGCTGCGGAGCGCGCGGTTATTCGCCGTGGAGGTTCGAGTCCTCCCTGGGGCATGGGTGTGTGCGTTTGTCTGTAGGTTAGTTTACCTAGGTTTAAGTAGTTTGTAAGCCTGAGAAAATAATGTTCCGCGAAAAGAAAGTTCACACCAACAGCAAAAAAAGTTTGAAATTGATCGTAACTTTTGAAATGAAAAATAGGGCGCTAAAATAACGGCGGGAGAAATATTTCAAGTTAGTGGCTGGGTTGCAGATCACTGTTATAAAAAAATAATTTGTGACTGGAAAATTTTTTTTCAACTTAATTGAGTTGGTAAATGGCACAGAAATATTTAATTTTGACAACATGCCTAAATTCCTGTCTGATTGCGTAGAAGAGCAGCTCGCTACGTATACATTGCACAGAAACTAACTGTTGGAACGCACTTGTAAAACACCAATTTATCATAAGTCCACGGCTAGCTAAAAAATAAAAATAGTTAAATTTCGATAAACTAGCGTTTATCCCAGGTACGTTTAGTGCGGAACAAAAGATTCTAAGATAATTATGGAGTATTGTGCTTCGTTCCAACATTTAATTTCGCACACTGCAAGAAAATGGCGGCCGGTGGTAATCTGTAAGAAAAGTTCACACACTATTAATATATTACACCATAAGGAATAATGAGGTGGTTTTTAAATGAAAAATATTGAGAAATGCAAATTTTCATGAAACGAAATTAATTGGTATATATTTTCAGCTTACTGAACATACATTTACAATAATATCCTACATCCATTCTGTGCTCGAAAAGAATGTATAATTCAGACAAATTAAATAAAGTGCAATGCACTATTGCGTCCGAAACCTATGATGCTAGGCCAATAGGTAGGAAGAATGGAGACTGCTGCCTCTTCTTATTAAGTAAAACATGTGATAAGCGTAAATGTACAGATAATAATGTGTTTGTTAACGTTATACGTTCTCTGGAAGGAAGGAAGCCTGGAGTTCAATTATGCGATAAATCAGTCAAACCTTAAAGTCGTAAATTCTACCAAATACCTAGGAGCTACAATTACGAACAACTTTGACTGGAGAGAACACATAGAAAATATTGTGTGGAAGGCGAACCAAAGGTTACGTTTCATTGGCAGAACGCTTCGAAGATGCACCAGCTCCACCAAAGAGACTGCCTACATCACACTTCTGTGTCCTCTCCTGGATTACAGTTGCCCCTTGTGGGACCCTCACCAGGTGGGACTGACGGAAGACATTGAGAAGGTTCAGAGAAGGGCAGCTCGTTTTGTTTTATCACTTTACGGGGGGGGGGGGGGGGGGGTCACGGAAATGTTGCACGAATTCGGGTGGAAATCATTAAAAGAAAGGCGTTATTCATTGCGGCGTGATCTGTTTACGAAGTTTCAATTACCGACTTTTACTTCTGAATGTGAAAATATTTTGCTAGCGCCCACCTACTTAGGGAGACATGACCATCTCAATAAAATAAGAGAAATCAGATCGATTTAGGTGTTATTTCTTCCCGCGCGCTATTAGAGAATGGAACGGTAGAGAAAAGTTATGAAAGTGCTTAGTGAACCCTCTGCCAGGCACTTAAATGTGATTTGCAGAGTATGTATGTAGATGAGTTTAACGTCCCGTCGACAGCGTGGTCATTAGGGACGGAGATTTCGCTCGGAGTATTTGGGTAAGGATGTGGAAGGAAATCGGCCGTGCCCTTTCAAAGGAACCATCCCGGCATTTGCCTGGAGTGATTTAGGAAAATCACGGAATACCTAAATCTGGATACCCGGAGGTGGATTTGAACCACCATCCTTCCGAATGCGAGTCCAGTGTGTTACCACTGCGCCACCTCGCTCGGTATACTTTCTTTGTATATGTGTCTTATCGATATGTAATAATTTGCATGAAATAAACTCAGAATAATCGCAACAAATACAAGAGAATAATTATGCAGAATAAATAAATAGACATTGAAATAAAGTCCAGACGGCCCATGAAACGTTATGTCAGGTTATGTGTTTTGGCCCACTTTAGGTTACGGTAGTAACAATAAAAGTGGGCCTTTGCGATCGTCTTTTGACAGCTCGAAATTTAAATGAAAATAACGGCTTAACCATTCATCTGACACGAAAATTGAATAACGTAATTGGTAGAGGAGAAAATTCTCTTCATCTTTGTTCCCTTATTTTTTCATATATCGTATTGTTTTAGAGATATTTGCAAAAATAACGGAGTTTTGACACACTCCATTGAATTAACGAAAACCAGCCGTTCGCAGATGTGTGACATTCCTCCCTCAGAACTCTCTCTAGCATACGCCATCTTGCGTTGCGTATTTGATGATTTTCTTATTGTAACTTACACGTTGTCATTTCAAAGCAATGGTGCACTGAAGAATTAACAAAAACACGTCGTTCTTCGTACGATAAAAGATAATCTAGTTTCTACAAATAGCATATTAACCTCAGTTAACAACGACCATCAATACTATGAGATTAAAGAACACAACTCCTGGCCGTTTGCCGTAGCGTAGTGGGCAATGCGTTGGAATGTGATGCTGAAGGTCAATGGTTCGGAACTCACTACCACTTAAAATTTGTTTTCCTAATAGGGTTTCAGCCACTCTTATTAATTAATTTTTTATTATTTAGATTATTATTTTGGTCCAAAATGTTTGCAAAAACTTATAAAACTACAAATCTAAAGTGGGCCGTGAAACACGTCAGTACGATATTTTTCGCTCCCTCACAGGCATCAGCGAGTATACAGAGTCGGTGTTGGCCAGCTGACGTCGGCGTAGGAGGGAAAGCGCCGGCTAAAGAGCGAACCAGCCGGAGGCAGATGCCGCATGCCGCAGAGTGGGCCAAAGTGGAGTGCATCTGGGTGGGCCAGCTGCCAGCCGGCAGAGCGACGCCGCCCGAGTGTATGAAAGGCGCAACACGTGAGCCGGCGCCGGCGCGTCGGCTGCAAATGACGCCGGAACGCGATGAAGATAGATATTTGATGAGAGCAAATTGTGTTTTGCAATATCGCCGGCGGGCCCGGTATATTGGGCCGGCCCATACACCTCCGGCAGGCGGCATCGGGTGCGCCAGCGACAGATGCCAGGGCTCCTGCATGCTCCTACCTCTGATGCCTCCGCCGCCGCTGCTGCTGCTGCTGCCTCTGCTTCAATATCCGCGGCCGCCTTTCTCAGCCCGCGGACACCGAATGAACGCGCGCGCAAGTCTCCCCACTTTGCGCAATATGTACTCCGCTGCAGCAGCTTCACGCGCATTATTACAGCAGGCTCGGGTATCTTCGGGGGCCATGCTCTGGGGAATATTGACTACCTGCAGCCAGCATGGAGACGATCGTTTTCGCGGAGGAAATTTATCATCCAGAGGAAAAACTACGACAGTACGCCGATCAGAAGAATACAGAAATGAACTAGTGAAGGTTAATATGAGCGTTGCCCGCCTCTAGTGAACAGCTTAGTGCGTTGCCACTCAGAGAGCCCGGGTGCCATTCGGAAATTTTTCCGGTCAGGAACTGAGAGTTGTGTCGTCTTCATCGTCGTTTCATCACCATTGACACGCAAGTCGCCGAAGAGACGTCAGCTAAAAACAAAACTTGCACCAGGCAAGCTGAACCAGCACCACCTAGATACAAGGCCTCACTACAGCCTTCCACAGACGCCAACAGAAGCAACGAGATACTATCTGCCATTCCTGACAAATGCACGAAAGATAAACGAAGAAGATTAAACCACCGTCAGGCTCTCTTCACTACTGTGCAAACACAAGTAGTAAGTAGTAACAAGTGGTTCATGACGATCATTAGACCCAAACTGGTGTCGTGTTCAGCCAACACCACCTAGAGACAAGGCCTCTCAACAGCCCGTATCACGTCACACCGACAAGCTGTCCTCTACGAGGCAATGGGCTATGCCCCAGCGGCCAGCCACTCAGCTGCTGTTGTGACCTGGTCGGTGTGACGTGACACAAGCTGTTAGGCCTTACACCTATACTCAGTTCACCAAACCAAGAGACGGACTGTAAACACACCGAGGCACGTCAACAGGGGTGGAGAAAACGGGTGCGCTCAGTGTCGTTGCATCAGTTTCACTTGTAAGGGCGTTGGGTGTGTTGTTAAATAACGGTCATAGTAGCTCTGACTATAAACTTCCTGTTAAAGGATTAGTTGCTGAATAGTGGCGTCCTATCAGTGTTTGTAATAACATTCACCATTTATAGTCTCTGTGTCTTTTCTCTCTCATTAGTATCACATACGAGTAAACTCATTATACCATCCTCCATTTTGAGTACGCCCAAGAAGCAATCAAAGAAGAAATCATTAAGTTCTTCAGAGAAACACACGGTTCTTGTATATAAAACGGAGCTGTTGCCTCTAGAACAGTCAGTGTCGAATATTTGTAGTTCCTGTGTCTTGCGTGGTGAGTCAATACAAAGCCATATACTCTTCGAAGTCTGCCGAAAAACAAAAGAAACATCACGTCAGATGCTTCTAGAAATTGTTCATGAGTTTGATACAAATGCGATGCGAAGAAAAGTACATAAAATATTTATTTCGTTGTTAGTGGCTAATAATTGACAAAGTGCTTGCTTGCTGTTGTAAACGAACATGGAGATTTGTAAAAAATTATGAGGATTACATTTTATAAATTATTAAAAGTCAGTCACTCTTATCACAAAAAACTTAGCCGGCCGCGGTGGCCGAGGTGACTGAGGCGCTCCAGTCAGGGTCAGCACGGCCACTACGGTCGGGTGTTCGAATCCCCCCTCGGGCATGGATATTTGTGCCGTCCTAGTTCGTAAGTAGTTCATAAGTAATTTGTAAGTTTGGGCACTGATGACCCCGTAGTTGAGTCCCATGAGCTTAACATTTTTTTTTTTTTTTTTTTTTTTTTTTTTTTAACAAAAAACTTACATCTGAACAGGATGAGGTGACATTGATCGAGAGCAGCCGTTTTGTCCAATCCTGGTCGCACCTCTGTGGGTATAAAGTTCGTCTCTCGTTTCGGTGAATGAAGTATAGATATGAGGTCTCACAACAGCTCGTATGACCGACCAGGTCGTAACATCAGCTGACTGGCTGGCCGCTGGGGCACAACCCATGCCTCGTAGCGACCAGCAAGTCAGCTCAGCGGCCACGGCCTGGTCGGTGTAACGTGACACAGGCTGATGTGAGGCATTTTATGTAAATGGTCTTGGCTGAATACGACCCCAGTTGGAGTCGTATGATCGTCATCAACCCTTTGTTGCTACTGGTGTTTTGCTACGGTAGTGAAGAGAGCCCGACCGTGGTTTATGCGTCTTCGTTTCCCTTTCCTGCATTTGTCGAGAATGGCCGATAGTATCTCGGCACATCTGTTGACGTCTACGGAAGGCCGACGTTGGGCGACGACCTCCTTGTTACGGCGAGTACTGTAAACACCGCACCCAGACGACTCGACTCGTGTCGCTACCACGGCCGCAACCAGAGCGACTGCGTCTGCAAGCCGGCTCATTCAGTATCGTTCAGGGGCGTTCAGGAAAGTATGAGAGCACAGCTACTGTTTTCTATCTATATAAATGATCTGACGGACAGAGTGAATTGCAAACTGCAGCTGTTTGCTGATGATGTTGTGGTGTACAGAAAAATGTCGTTCTTGTATGAGTGTACTAAGATGCAGGAGGACTTGACCAAATTCCTTGGAGGTTTGAGGAACGGCAGCTAGCTCTAAATTTGGAAAAATGTAAGGTGATGCAGATGAGAAAGATAAATAATCCCGTAGTGGTCGAATACAGCATTAGTGGTATGCTGCTTGACAGAGTCGCGTCAATTAAATAACTAACCGTAACACTGCACAGCGATACGAAATGGAACGAGCATGTAAGGACAGTTGTGGGGAACGCGGATGGTCTACTCTGATTTATTGGGAGAAAGTTGGGAAGATGTTATTCGTCTTTGAAGGAGACCGCGTATAAAACAGTTGTGCGACTCCGTCTTGCAAGTGTTTGGGATCCAGATCAGATCGGTTCAAAGGAAGACAAAGAAGCAATTCAGAGACGGGCGGCTAGGTTTGTTACTGGAAGGTTGGATCAGTGCCCACATGTTACTGAGATACTTCGGAAACTCAAATGGGAGTCGCTGGAGGGAAGGCGACGCTCTTTCCGAGAAAAATTGTTGAAGAAATTTAGAGGTCCGGAATCTGAAGCGGACAGCATAACCATTCTTCTGCACCAACCTACATTTCGCGTAAAGACTACAATGATAAGATCAGACAAATTCAATATGAGAGTCGAACAGGAAGGCAAGCAACTAGCAGTGGTACTAGGCACCCTTCCCCACGAACCTTTGGTTGGGTTGCGAACTATGTATGTAGATGTTGACACTTGCGACGGGAACTTCGCTGCGCTGTACCGTACGGGTGAACCCGTAGCCTCTCACGACTGCTTCTCGCTGCTTGAGCGGGAGTTGGACAGGCCCTCGGTAGTATGGTGCCGAATTCGGAAAAAAAACTCACAGCCAAGACTTCATACTGCGACCTCTGCCGCCTGCCGACTCGTGAGCGCGTACTGCCTTCAACTGAGACACCATATCGGCAATCTGATTCTAGAAATATCTACAAACTTAAAATATGACTATTTATTCCGTTCTTTACACCCCTGTTGTCCCAAAAGTACCGCTACAAGTTACGCTCCAGGCAACATCTTGGTAACACGCCCAGTGGAGTGACCTCCATTCCCACATAACAGGTGTCTTCTGTAATCGCTGCCTTAGCGAAACTGCGCGGTTACGCCAGCCGGTCACGTACTCAGTACACAAAGCTGATGCCAGAATTTGAATGTTCCACGTGTACCAACCGCTGGCATCCACTCCGAACATCTGACTGCTTCGAACTTTCTGCAAATATTGTGCTTAATTATACGAAATTACACAAAATACCACAGCAGCGGCCTCCTCTCTCGACCCATTTCCTGTCCCCCACCCCATCACACGTACGTCTCCTCCTTTCCATGTCCATCTCATCCTCCTTCTCTTTCTCTCATGCCACAAATGATGTCAAACTTTATTGCAAACTCCCCACTGCCATGCATCAGATAGTGGATTGCACACTATATAACCTTCTTCGTAAAAACACGCATAAATAGGGCTAATTTCATTTTGATCGGTCAAAATTTAGTACTGTAATGTTCCACAATAATCCGAGATGTTCTTGGACGGTCTCGAACACTCTTCAATCTTTCCGAATGTTACAGACTATTCCCAAACTTTCCAGATCATCCTCGATCATTGTGAACTATTCCGGGACATTCTGGGATGTTATAGAATGCTCTCGATTACTCTCTAATAATCTCAAATATTCTCAAATGATCTCTAATGTTTTGAAATGTTCTAGAAATTTCCAGAAGAAGATACTTCCCAGGCCTTATATCTTCAAAAGCACGGCCTTCGGGTATAAAAAATGTAACCTTTTTCATAGATGGGGGATAGAGACTAGCTTGATCGTACCGGAACTCGTTTCTTTATTTTAGCGCTACAATATATATTGATTATAAGGAGTTCGTCCAACATTACATTTGATAAAAACTGTTACTCTTCAAAGAACAAATTGATAAAGCGTCTTTATAGTTCTAAAAATTTCATCCATTCCTATTCTTGCACCAAAACATCCGCCAATTGCTTCAAAGATGTCCGAGCTATAAATGTGGTCCTCAGCGTTGATTCATCTGACCTTACTATATACATCTAGTCATCGAGTGTCCAGGATCTATGATAGTGGCAATACGTCCTTCGCAGCTTTGCGTTGGCTTCAGTTATTAAGGTTTCAGAAACTACACCGCTTCCATGAAAGTTCATTTCCAGTCGAATATCTGTTGTTTTTAGCGCAAGTGAGTGTTGATTTTTGCAATCGCTTTTGCCACGGTAGTTTTGTTTGGTCATAATATTTCCTAGTTATCGTCGGGCTTAGCTCAATATTCATCTTAGCCATTTGATGTTTTACCTTGTTTTATGTACGCTGTGTCGCAGTGGAGTAGTCGAGCGATTAAGGCGCCTTGCTGCGGAGCGCGCGGTTGCTCGCCGTCGGAGGTTCGAGTCCTCTCCCGGGCATGTGTGTGTGTGTGTGTGTGTGTGTGTGTGTGTGTGTGTGTGTGTTGTCCTTAGTGTAAGTTTAAGTAATTTGTAAGTGTAGGGACTGCTGGCCATAGCAATTTAGTCCAATAGGTTTACTTACATAAATTTGAGATTTATTTACGCTATCATTGCCGTGGATATTGTTGCTAGTGAAACGTTAAACAGTGCAGACGTTTCCGTCATAGATGCTCTAAAGCTGCAAAATCGAGGTCTCTTTGGAAGTCGGCGAAATAACATTTCACCGATTATTTGTGCCCTCCGTTGCAGAACACAACTTATAATATATTGCGAAGTAATGTCTAATACTTCGTACGTCAATTGTGCTCTGCGCTCGCCAGCGTTCAACAAAATGCAGTATACTGCATGGCGTTCATATTATGTTGTCTACGCCGGAAATACGGTACCCTCGTACCACGTTGCGGTACACACATTCACCAATCCCTAGTCCTCCAGCGTCCGTCGCAACCGTATCTGCAGGCAGTAGGACTCTCTGTGATGCCACAGGGGTGTCGTAAATCGAGAATTTGATGTGATCCAACTGGCATCAGGTGATCGGCGGGTGACGTACGCAATGCCCTGTCCAATGGTACCGTACATGCGGGAGATTTCAACGAGCGTTGAGGTATTACGTGTGTACAGGAAAAAAGGTACTTTTCCGGAAGTAAGTTCCTATGCTAAGTTCTTCGTGACCGTTGCAAGTTCTTAAAGTCTCAATAGGGTATTTAGTTACACCCTGCATATTAGATATGAAGGATATCAACTGCGTGCACAAGGCAGTTGATTTTCGTCTTTAGCTTTGAACGGACTCATTTCTTTTTTAGAAGCACGATTTTTGTAAGAAGTGATTTCAGTGATTCTGGAATGACACTTTAAACCTCACCGAAGAACGTGCCTGAAGGGTAGAAGGTGGCATGGAGGGGGGAGAGAAAGACAGAAAGAGTAAACGACATAGAACTTTGGAAAAAGACGTTTAGTGTTTCGGCCTTTTGTGTGTCATCCTCAGTCTGAAATACGTCTAGAGACCACATTCTACGAAAGGTGAGGCACTAGGTTATAGAGTCCTGATATGATGCAAATTTTAGACTACCATAAGTTTCATTACAGCATATGCCCTGACTCTGAATGAAAGATTATTATGAGACCATTTGACGATTTTCTTCCTGTTCTGTATCATACCTAAAGCAGTAGGTTTTAAGGTCGTATTCTTTTGTTTTGCGTTGAAATATTTCAGGCCACACGGGAATAGCCGCGTGGTCTCAGGCACCTTGCTACCAAATTGAGCGGCCGCTCCCCGTCGGAGGTCCAAGTCCTCCCTCTGGCACGGCTGTGTGAGTTGTCCTAAGCGTAAGTTAGTCTATGTCTAAGGACAGATAGCCTCATCATTTTGGTCCCTTAAGTGTGCAAACATTTGAATACTTTCAAATAAGTTAAAAGTCAAATGTTTGTAAATCTAAGGGACCGAACTCCTAAGGTCATCGGTCCATAAAGTCACAAAATCCTTAAACTAAACGCACACACCCTTGCCCGATGAAATTTCGAACCTCCGATGGGAGCGGCCGTGCAATCCGTGACATGGCGCCTCAGATCGCGCGGCCATTCACGTACGGCGAAGTATGTTAAGTAGACACTTGTGGTAAGTGGGCTAAGCTTCCTCTATGGGAAGGTTTACCTGTGTAACTGAAAAACTTTTCTTTCTTCGCGACGAAGCCACCTTTCCTTTGAGAAGTATAAAAATTGTGTCCTTTGTAGATCTGTTAAGTGTAGATGACTACGATGATTACCAATTTACTGTCGACCTGCTTTTTCATTGCTGATGGGCAGAGAAGCAAGGGTAATGGTAATCCCCGTTGTCGGCGTACAGCCTACACTTCTACGATATTAGCAATGTGCAGTTTTAACGCTCCCTGTCCGACTGATGGATGACTATTAAAACTGAAAAATGTGCTCACTCCGTGAGACAATGCGGAGAGTTTTTGAATTCAATCCTGAAATTTCCCGTGGAGTCTCATGATCAGAAACAATATATCAGCATTCTTCCCTTCTCAACGGAACGATAGTTAATTTCTTTTTAACTTACTTAACTTAACTTACGTCTTCTTATAAGCGAATCGTTCGGCCTATGCTCTTACCGCGACCTCTTTCTCATAAAGTCATGGCAGAAATTTAGAGGTGACACACAGAATAAATACTTTTCATAGTTCCAGATCATCAGTAGCCAAAATAGCTTCAGACTGTACCGTTTAGCATTTTTAAAATACTTCCAAAATGTATGGGCCGGTTTGACAAATTATTAGACAGATTTTAGTAGTGTTTTAAATGTGTTTATTTCCGTCAACAGTTGCAATATAATTGTTTAATTACTTGTTTCGATCACTTGGATCATCTTCAGATCCAATTAGTTCTCAGCCAGACGAGTTGCAGACGCAACTATAAGATCTGAAGATGATTCAAGTGATCGAAACATGTAATTAAACAATTATATTGCAACTATTGACGGAAATAAACACATTTAAAATAACACAGTGCAGTTGCGGACACTCTCCAGTCGATCATGTCGACTATAATAAAAATTTTAGTAATGTAATCAACTAGCAATAGCATACAAAAATTGGGGTCTGAAGATTAATTATCAAAAAACAGAATACTTGACGAATGATCCACATGAACTACGCATAGAGGGAAAGAAAATAAAAAAAGTTAACACTTTCTGTTATTTGGGGTCCATTTTAGAAACTGAGGGAAAATCCGACTCAGAGATTAATAAAAGAATTAGCAGCGGAAGAAAGGTAATTGGAATGCTCAACTCAGTCCTATGGAGCAGAAACGTGATGAACAGAACAAAAAAAATCATATATAAATCTATATTTGAGAGTGCAGTTCTGTACGGAGCGGAAACCTGGACCATAAACCAGAAGCACAGTAAGAAACTACAAGCCGTAGAGATGGATTTCTGGAGAAGATCGGCCAGAATTTCCAGGAAAGAAAAAAGAAGAAACACCGAAATAATAAAGAGGATGGGAATAATAGAAAGAATAGATGAGGTGATGGACAGGAAGAAATTACGGTGGTACGGACATGTACGAAGAATGGAGGACAGCAGAATACCGAAGCTGGTACTGGAGTGGCAACCTGAGGGGAGAAGAAGAAGAGGACGACCTGTGACCACCTGGATCAAAAATGTACAGCTCACAATGAATAGACTGGGCGCAGAAGAAGAGGACACACAAGATAGACACACGTGGAGAAATATAGTGAATAATTAGTGTAAAACCTTACGTACTATGTGTATTCATTTCTGGGCGTATTAGTATGTTGGAGGGAAACCTCTGTAATGAGGACAATCTCAATAAAAAAAAAAAAAAATTAGTAATTCACAAATGCTTTCTTCGGTAGCAAAATTGTTCGTTTCAGAATGACGTAAAAATATTTAAAACAAAATATCTCACATAATTTGAACACGCATTACAAACAATTTTATATTTACACATATCAAAGTCGTATATATATCCCTATCCTTAAATGATGCAATACGAGTTTTATGAATATTACAAAAAAGCTAAGCTTTTCTAATCACAGTCAACGCAGTATGATGTACTCTTCAATTTTTTCGCCTCCTAATGTGTCAAGGCGATAGGATAGTTAATATCTGACATACAGTCTCAAAATAAAAGTCTTAAAACAAATAATCTCATGTTGCTTATCCAAGATCACTAATAATTCTTAATGAATTACAATAAGAGAATAAAGAGAAAGATGTTTTAGTCAAGACAAAAACAGTTCACCCTGCACACGTATATGATAAACTCTTCGTTGTTGTTAGCTTCAGTGAATCCATATATACAGCAGAAGTACCTTAGAAGAAGAAAACCGCCGAGAAATGCAGCAAAAACTGAACGTCTCCGGCATTTGTTTCGTCGTACAGATGCCGTCGCCCATAGTTGCTACAGCAGAGGAAGCAATTGATCTGCGCCAAGTAGTTCCGGCATTTGCCACCCGTGGCAGCACGTACCTAACACAGGCTCTCATCGCGAATGGCAGAACATAAACGACTCATCATAAAAGTTTACTTTAAAATAAACATGTAAAGATGGAAGTTAAATAAGGAAATCTACTTAAAACTAATAATACATTTGTCATAGAAAAACGCTTGAAATCGGAAACTAAGCAGAGTATTTTCATCCCGGAATTCCATATTTCAGATTTGTGACGTTACAGTTTGGTTATGAATAGAAGATGATTCTTAACTAGAGAATCGGGTCAGAAAATTACACGAGAGTCTAGTGGTTTTCACCTATCGCAAACACAATATTTAGGAAAAATGTAGTCTATTGTTATGTTAACATCGCGGTTATATAAAAAGTAGGTTCTCAAGTTTTCCTGTATATTGAGTAAATTAATTTTCGAATTTTATGCGTTAATTTATATTATACAAGTATATTTTTGTACAGTTTAAGTTATAGAATTCTTATGGTTAGTAACTAAAAAGAGACACACAACATCTCATATTGGTGTTACTCGCTTTTGTGAGTAAAGAAAACAAGGAAGATTTTAGGTTTTGTCAGCACCGACGTCATTTGTATCAAACTGGAGACGAATCAGAAAGAAAGTCGGCAATGGCTTTTCGAAAGAAAACGAAGGCGCTATTAAACACATAAGACGTGTCCTGTTCGGTAAGCAGTCGTGACTGTCACAAGGAGGAATTTGCTGATTTCACAATAGGAAGGGAATACTTCGTGACGAAATAGTACGAAAAAAATTATACATCTCATCCAATTTCGCCGTCGTCATCGTAATGTCTTTTGTACTCAGTAAAATTGACAGGTAAATATAATAGTTCCAGTACAATGCCTTTCCATAGGCTACAACACCAGCAGTAAAGGCGTTCTGTTTGCACCAATCCATCTTATTCGCGATTCTCGTCTTTCCTTTACGATAAATGTCTTCTGGAGGACTACATGAAGCGCATTTACAAAGTAATCTAAATTCTCGTATACACCACGGTAGTTTCAGCGTGAAAATTGGCGTACGTTTGCATAGCATATCCCTTCTTGTCGAAAACAAATCTTAATTAATGAAGTAAAATAAAACGGCGTGATTAATTGCACCACGGTACACATTAAGAACAAAGACCATAAAAAATAGGGCAGAAAGGTAAACATCTGTCGTGCGATGAACTGTAAAGAACAGAAATACAGGTTGAAGCAGACGCGATGAAGACTGTACAAACAGCATCAGCTAACTTGTGAGAATTCGTTGTCAACAATATACCTAAATGTAACACTTTTGAAATAGTCGATAAGTATAGGGAAATAAAAGGAAACACAAAAATCACTATTCGTGCCCAATAGGAACAAGGGAAATATGCATGGTTTCCAATAATCAGTAGTTGCAAAAGACTACTAAGATTTATTATTGTAGACGATAAACCCAATTGAAACAGCAGTTTCTGAGGAATGACTACAAACATTAAAATGATATATGTACTCTGTCTGCTTAATACCCCGTGTATGTCGATAATGGCGTAGTGATTCTGTTTTCCCCGTAATTGTAAAACAAATTACTGGGTGCATTTTCAAGATTATTTCACAAATCAATTATTACAGATCTACTGCTAGTCTACATTTCTGATGTGCAAGGCAAGGAGAACTTTACATCGTTAGTTATTTGTTATTCAGGCTTCCTCAGTTGATCATATTTAGTTGATTATTATTGCCTTACCCGTCTATTGCAACTGAATAAAACAAAATTTACATCGGCATACACGATTCTCCTTTTCTGTTTGCAAGGCATATTCAGTGATCGGAATATAGAATTTTTGACTTTGTATATGAAGGTTATAAATGATTCTGGCACTTTCTACATAATTATGGTGTACTGGTGACATAAATGTGTACTTACAATTTCCATAGATACTGCTATACATTTTGTTCTACTCCCATAGAGACACCGACGACAAAGTCAGTGCAAGCAACTGTCTTCCTGCGCCGTATACCAGAAAGCGATCGGGGAGAAACCATGGTAACTGCTACAATGGCACGAACCTGAATAAAAATAGTTTTCTTTAATGAATTCGGAAAACATTTTTCTCCATTTGGAAAGGCAGCGAACTAATAAGATGTATTAATATGAAAAAATCAAGTCGGCGCCAACTTCAGACAAATCGAACCAATGACGATCTGATGTAAAATCGAAACTGGTCACCTTTACAAAATTAAGCGTCAACTAAAACATAACATCAAAAGCGATGGTTATTTTCTAGTGATGTAATGCATCATACGTGTAATAACTTTATACACAGGTTGAGTCAGGAGGAAAGGTACGTGCTTTAAGGGGCGATGCTAGGACTATATACCGATATTTATTGGTCGATTACCTACTGGTTTGAAAAAGTGAACACGTAGCTACATAAAAATAACATGGCCGCGTTTAAACTGTTGAGGAACTGTTAATATTAGCATGTCACATTCCTGAAACAGTTTGATACCTGGCATGTAGCTAAAAAGTTCATGAGAGATACACGCAGGGTACAGAATCAAGGAAAAGCCGAAAAGGGCGTTATAAAGATATTACATAGTCTCCAAGAATGTAAAAATCGTGTTTTGGACATATTCAAATTTTCAAATGTTTGTAAAGCTTATGGGACTTAACTACGGGGTCATCAGTCCCTAAACTTACAAACTACTTATGAACTAGCTAATACTAAGGACGCCACAAATATCCATGCCGGAGGGGGATTCGAACCCCCGACCGTAGTGGCCGTGCAGACCGTGACTGGCGCGCCGCAGTCAGCTCGGCCACCGCGGCCGGCTGTGATATATTAAAATGTCTGAAAACCGCTAAGATAACTCGTGCAACGTGAAAGTACGAACCGATTACGCGAATATGATCATAATCAGTTCCTTTTGAATTTTAACACATTATGTTGCAATTAATTTCTACTTTTAAAACTTTTTGGGCGATACAATTACGACTCCGGTATTGTGATCGCTATGTATTAGAGTGCACATATGAAAGTCACGGTTTCTATCATGACAGTCTTCTGTCTCTTGCTATTGCCGCTTGGAGAACTAACATCACTTCTGTTGCACTTTCTCTCCTGTAGAGTTTCGTGACTGATTTGGACTGTGGTATGGGTAAGATTTAGAAACGTTTGCAAATTGTGTAACTAAAGTGGAAGTTGGGTACCAGTGCGGCATTCAATTAGAGGGATGTGGAAAACGACCGAAAATCACATCCACGCAGGCCAGCACACCGATGAACAACGTTAATCCGCCGGGAGGATCCGAACCGGTGCTTGTATAACTCCCCGACCCGGAAAACGGTGCCTTAAACAGTGCGGCTAACTACGCGGGTACATCCGAATCGGTGAATGCTGGGCTGGTACAAATATTCAGATGTTTGTAAAGTTATGGAACCTAACTGCAGTGATCATCGGTCCCTGAACTTACAAACTACTTTTACTAACTTACCCTAAGAACAACACATACCCATGCCCGATGCAGGACTCGAACCTCCGGCGGCGAACGACCGCGTGTTCCGCAGCAAAGCGCCTTAGTGCGCACGGCTATTCCGCCGCGGTGGAATATGTATAACATTACACGAAGACATTTGGAGCACCGAGCGAGGTGGCGCATTCTGAAAGATTATGGTTCAAGTCCACCTCTGGCCAACCTTATTAACGTTATCCATGATTTCCAAAAATCGCCCCAGGCAAATGCTGGGTTGGTTCCCTTGAAAAGTCGCGGCCGGTCTCCTTCGCCATCTCAAACAAAAAGTAAGCGTGATCTCCGTCTCTAATGGCAACCCTCTCGACGGGACGTTATCCCTTAGTTTCCATTTTGGGTACATTATTTACTCACGGGCAAGGGGGGCGGGGGAGGGGGGGGGTGCGGGTTAAAAGCAAAAGAAAAACAAGAATTTACCTACTGCCTAAAACCACGAGCCGCTATGTAGTGGCCGAGCGGTCTAAGGTGCCTTGCTGCGGAGCCCGCGCACGGTAGCTCGCCGTTGGAGGTTCGAGTCGTCCCTCAGACGTGCGTTTGTGTGTGTTGTCTTTTAAGTTAGTTTAAGTAATTTGTAAGCTTAGCGACTGATGCCCAACGTAGTTAAGTCCCTTAGATTTACAAACATTTTAACATTTTTATTCATAATCGCAGAACTCTCATGAGATTCATAAACATTTGAAAAACCACGGCGAAACTGGCCGCTACATCGATCCTTCCTCCTTAACGAGGTGTACTGGATCCGAGAGGTCTTCTTTTTTATGTCGAAAAATTTTATGGCCTGCTTTCTAATATCATAACATAACATACAATAGACACACATTGTTTCACTTTGAGATACTGTATCGAGCAATAATATTAAACAGAAAAATAACAAAAAATAAGCAACACCAAGTCGCATATTAGAACAGTTAAAGCAAGCTGTCAGGTTTTGCGCAATTCCGAAACAGTGCTTGGTTAACAAATCTCGAGGGTCGGGCCTAGAGAAATGTGTGGGAATACGTCTTATGAAGGTAAGAAGGAAAGTTAACGGAACTCAGTTCTATGGCATTTACTATGGCTATGGCGTGCGTTACATGGCACTTGATGAAAGTTTCAGAATGCATAGAAACAATCGGAGGGGATGCCTCTCGTCCACCTAGAAGCTCAAGGTAAAGCCCTCTTTAACCCCCCCCCCCCCCGCCACGGTCACTGCCACTTTATGCTGACTTGAACTGAAAACAAAGAAAGACCAAACTGGAACCTTTTTTCTACAACAGAAAGTAATTCTAGAGGGAAATGCAAGGACAAAACAGTGTATATAAGGGCTCCACTGATATCCACACTGGGCAGACGCTCGTCAAGACCTCCGTTCAGTAAGATCACAGCAACCAGTAAAAGGTATGCTCATCGGCATTCGTCGTTACAATTATTTCAGTAGGAAGCGTGCCATCTTGCGGACGCTGACCGAACTGTTACTGCGTTGCCGTGGCAACTACACGGAATCGGGATGGAGCCGCGGAGTGCGAGGGCGTCGCTGCCGCCATCTTGGCGTCCCCCGCCATGGCTAATAACAGCGGCGCCGCACCGCAGCCCGCAGGGGAAACAGAGATGCTCGCTTGCCAACGCCCACTTACTGGCCGCATTTCCCCCACACATAAACACACACTCATACAAACACACACACACACGCATACATAGAATGGAGTCGTGTACTTCTCTCATAGTCCTGCAATCCGGATACAGAAATTGTTTCGTTACCACAAGACTAAACAACTAACTAAACAACTTCAATTATGGAAGTAGAACATATTTAGTGCCCACAGTATACAGGTAAGGAAGAAAGGTTATAGGGGAGAGATGTACACAGTGAAACAAAAATTACCCTTTTCAGTGTTTCGTATAAAATACTACTCACAAAACAAATTTTCTTTATTTACTTGAAAGAACAATACTTTGTCAATATTTTGGGACAAAGAATAATAATTTTGCTACTAATTAGTAAGTTAAATAACAATTTTCAACAACCTCCGCAAATGTTTCACTGTGTACCGTGTATAGTACACAGTGAAACAGCTGCTATTTTTTTGTATTTATTACTTCTGAGTGATTTATAAAACATAAATATGTTTGTTAAATACAAGTACAAGCATTAACAGATACTAAATTTTGTCCAGTGAATATTAAGTCCACCAAAATTGATTCGAAAACGAATATACTGGTGGTGGGAGAGTCTCTTCGTAGTCATAGGCAACACAGGTGGCAAAATCATTGCAATGTCCTTATGCGAAACACAAACTATGCATTCTGCAACTGGGAATAAAGAACAAGTAATGTTGGTTTTTTTTTTCCCGAAGGTATGAGACTTCATACTCAGTACCACAAACTACTGACTTCAAGACCTTAGCTACCAAATATACATTGTTTTGGAATTTCTCCTTTTCTTCCAGCTCTGTACTTTTTCTCAAAGCTGTCTGCTCTGGTGTTCATGTTAATATTATGCTTCTATCTTTGTAACGTACACTTGTTTATTTGGAAGGTGTTTTGGGCAAACCAGGAAACTCTCTTGGCGAGATATATGTTTTGCTGTTGTTACTGCAATGGCTTCCTCAACATCTTCCATAGTACCCTCCAAATTGTTAAGAGTAGACATACATCCATTTGAAGCCAATGGTCTGTTTCACTGTGTACCACATACAAGTGTTTCACTGTGTAATAAATTCATCATAAACTAAAAGGTGAGTCACAACTCTTAACCTATGTATCTCCCAAATCTACAACTGCTCAATATATAGCTAAAGATGTGTATCTTATCACAAAACATAATATTTCTTTTAGCTTTATGTTGTTGTTGTTATGGTCTTCAGTCCGGAGACTGGTTTGATGCAGCTCTCCACCCTACTCTATCCTGAGCAAGCCTTTTCATCTTCTCATAAGAACGGCAACCCACATCCACTTGCATCTGCTTACTATACGCGTCTCTTGGCCTCCCTCTGCGATTTTTACCCCACACACTTCCCTCCAATGCTAAATTTACAATTCCTCGATGTCTAAGAATGTGTCCTACCAAGCGATCCATTCTTTTAGTTAAGGTATGCCAAAAATTCCTTTTCTCGCCAATTCTGTTCAGTACCTCTTCATTAGTTATGTGATCTACCCACCTAATCTTCAGCATTCTTCTGTAACACCACATTTCAAAAGCTTCTATTCTCTTCCTGTCCGCACTGCTTAACGTCCATGTTTCACTCCCGTACAAGGCAACACTCCACACAAATGCCTTCAGAAAAGACTTCCTTAGACTTAAATTAATATTCGATGTTAGCAAATTTCTCTTTTTCAAAAATGCTTTTCTTCCCATTGCCATTCTGAATTTTATATCCTCTGTACTGCGACCATCGCATGTTATTTTACTACCCAAGTAACAAAACTCATCTACCACCTTCATTGTTTCGTTAACTAATCTAATTCCTTCAGCATCGCCTGATTTTCTAAGACCGCATTCCATTATTTTTGTTTTGCTCTTGTTAATGTTCATTTTGTATGCTCTCTTCAACACACTGTCCATTCCATTCAACTACTCTTCCAGGTCGTTCGCTGTCTCTGACAGAATTACTATGTCATCAGCAAAACGCAATGTTTTTATTTCTTCCCCTTGAACTTTAATCCCTATTCCAAAATTTTCCTTGCTTTCCTTCATCGCCTGCTCAATGTACAAATTGAATAACATCGGAGAAAGGCTACAACCCTGTCTTACTCCATTCCCAACTGATGCTTCCCTTTCATGCCCTTCGAGTCTAATAATTGCGGTCTGGCTTTTGTACAAGTTGTAGATAACTCTCCTTTCCCTGTATTTTACCCCTGCTGACTTCAGAATTTGAAAGAGTGTAGTCCAGTCAACATTGTCAAACGCTTTCTCCAAATCTACAAAGGCTAAAAATGTAGGTTTGCCTTTCCTTAATCTATCTTCTAAGATAAGACGTAAGGTAAGTATTGCCTCCCGGGTTCCTACGTTCCTCCTGAATCCAAACTGATCTTCCCCTAGGTCAGCTTCTACCAGGTTTTCCATTCTCCTGTAGATAATTCGTGTTAAAATTTTGCAACCATGACTTATCAAACTGATGGTTCTGTAATTTTCACACCTGTCTGCACCTGATTTCTTTGGAATGTGGATTATTACATTTTTCTTAAAGTCTGAGGGTATTTCGCCTGTCTCATACATCCTACACATCAGTTCAAATAGTTCTGTCATGGCTGGCTCTCCCAGAGACTTTAGTAGCTCTGAGGGTACGTCATCTACTCCTGGGGACTTGTTCCGACCTAGGTCTTTCAGGGCTCTGTCAAATTCATCTCTCAGTATAATATCTCCTATTTCATCTTGATCTACTTCCTCTTCCCTTCCTACAACATCGTCTTTCAGTTCATTTCCTTTGTAGAGCTGCTCTATGTACTCTTTCCACCTTTCAGCCTTCCCTTCTTTGCTGAGAACTGGTTTCCCATCTGAGTTCTTGATATTCGTAGAATTGCTTTTCTTGTCCCCAAATGTCTCTTTGATTTTCCTGTAGGCGGTATCTACTTTTCCCCTTCTTATACATTCTTCTACAGATTTGCATTTGGCTTCTAGCCACTCCTGCTTAGCCATTTTGCACTTCCTATCAATCTCATTTTTTAGTCGTCTGTACTCCATTTTGCCTGTTTCATTTACTGCATTTTTATATTTTCTCCTTTCATCAATTAAATTTAGTATTTCCTGTGTTATCCAAGGATTTTTTGTAGGTCTTGCCTTTCTACCTATTTTGTCCTCTGCTGCCTTCACTATTTCATCTCTCAATGCTACCCATTCCTCTTCTACTGTTTTATTTCCCCCTGTTTCTGTCAATTGTTGCGTAAAGCTCCCTCTGAAATTCACCAGAACTTCACGTTCCTTCAATTTATCTAGGTCCCATCTCCTAATTTTCCTACCTTTCTGCAGTTTTTTCAGTTTCAGCCTACAGTTCATGACTAACAAGTTATGGTCAGAGTCTATATCTGCCCCTGGGTATGTCTTGCAGTTTATCACCTGGTTCCGGAATCTATGTTTTACCATTATAAAATCTATCTGATACCTTCCGGTGTCTCATGGTCTCTTCCACGTATACAACCTTCTTTTGTGATTCTTAAACCACGTGTTTGTTATGATTAAATTATGTTCCGTGCAAAATTCTACCAGGCGACTTCCTCTTTCATTCCTTCTGCCCAGCCCATATTCACTTACTATTTTTCTTTCTCTTCCTTTTCCTACTACCGAATTCCAGTCTCCCATCATAATTAAGTTTTCCTCTCCCTTAACTGTCTGAATAATTTCCTTTAGATCCTCATATATTTCTTCGATCTCCTCATCATCGGCAGAGCTAGTTGGCATATAAACCTGTACTACTGTTGTCGGTGCTGGCTTCGTATCTATCTTGACAATGATAATGCGATCACTGTGCTGCTCATAGTAGTTTACCCGCATTCCTATTTTCTTATTCATTATTAGTCCTACTCCTGTGATACCCCCAACTGATTTTTTATGTTATATCGAAAATATTAAACTTACAAAGAGTCGTTAACTGAAACTTCTGACCACCGGAAACCAATAGTAACGTATAGAAACAAGAATAATCAACCAAACTGTGCACCATTACAGTCAAAGATGTATTTTATCATAATAAACATACTGGGATGCCAACAAGTAAAAAAAAATTACTAAAAACAATTGAGATGGAATGTTTAACTGTGTATCGTGTTTCACTGTATACTACTCTCTCGTACTACTAGTGATTCTGAACGAGAAACTTCTAATAATCATATGTCATTTTCTTAACCCTTTGAGTACCAGTGGTTTCTGCCTGAAACCAACATTTTATTAACTCTGTATGAAACTCATGGTTAGTTAGGGCGATCTAGAATCAATTTATACAGGTTTCCAGCCAACTTCGCGTTTGATTCATTCGACTGGTTTCGACGTTTGTTAGACGTCATCTTCTGACCTTCTGTACTTCTCAATGTTACATCTCATGCGGGCCCTAGCTCCTGTGCAATCATTGAGGAAATGTCTTCAGTAAATCTAATGATGTATATAACGCTACTATCATTGTTTGTATTTCACATCTGTTTAGAAAGATGCATGCAATTGTACCAAAATATTTGTAATGGGAGGGAATAGCTAGGGTCTACATGAGATGTAACATTGAGAGGTACAGGAGACTGACGTCTAAGATTCGTCGAAAACTGTCGAATGAATAAAATGCGATCCTCGCTAGAAACCTATATCATTAATTATGTTTGGAAGGATAAGTGGCTTTCGCGTCAAATCACCGACAACCGGTTTCAATGCACAGTGCACCTTCAGACCAATAGTCTACAAAATGTTGGTCATTCACTTACACAGGTTAGGAGTGACGTTAAGATCATTATGTGCAAACATTGCTCGATATCATAATAGAAAATTAAAATTTTTAATTCATTTTATTGTGTAACATGAATATTTTAAAAATAATCATTTTCTATTGTGACATTTTGCAATGTGTGACTCCTAACCTTTGTAAGTGAATGACCAACATTTTGTAGACAATTGATCTGAAGATGATGACATAGTGCATTGAAACCGGTTGTCAAATAAATAAAGAACTACAAAAAAGCGATCTTGGCTACATTCCGATATCGGAGTTGTTGATTAACGTAACTGGATCTAAATGTTCAAATGTATGAAAAGCTTGAGGGACTTAACTGCGGCGTCATCAGTCCCTAAACTTACAAACTACCTTATATTTAAGACAACACAAACATCCATTCCCGGGTAGGGGGAGATTTGAACCCCCGACGGGGAACGGCATCGCGTAGCAGAGATTAGTGACTCAATGCGCTTGGCCAATCCGCCACGGCTAACTGGATCGCCTTCATCCTGAAATGTCAAATAATATTCCAAAAAACCAATTGGGTCACCTTTTCCCATTCAGTTTGCGTAAATTTATACTGACAACAATCATACGGATAGTCGGAACTGTGACTTTATTTCTCGA
Organism: Locusta migratoria; assembly: GCA_026315105.1. Lineage (NCBI taxonomy): Eukaryota > Metazoa > Arthropoda > Insecta > Orthoptera > Acrididae > Locusta > Locusta migratoria. The sequence continues at coordinate 559,886,481 of CM048746.1, forward strand.
AATAGTTTCTGCAGCACTGATTGAAGCTTCTATGTATATCGAACTCCCCCCCACCAAAAAAAAAAAAAAAAAAAAAAAAAAAAAAAAAAAAAAAAAAAAAAAAAAAAAAAAATGATTACTTTCACGTAATTTGTATTGTGTTAGTCATGTTGAGGCTCTGGCATTTCGTAGTATCTATTTGGCATGTTTGTTGTGCATCTAAAGACTAAAGACTATCTTACTATCTTCGTACAAGAAGGTATGCAGAACTGTGAAATTTGTGGTAGCTATACAATAATCTCGTTAGTTCGCGCTGAACGGGACCAGTGACATGAACTATCGAAATTTACGTGTGAAAAAGAAGAAGATCTACTTTCAAAAGAGTACACGAGTAAAAATAGGACCTTTTTTTAAAACAATCTTTTAATAGTCATTTACATTGGCAGCCTAAAGGTTTTAAAGTCTTTTCACTATTAACTCCGCGCTATATTGGTGTAGTGCGTTTTCTGTGAAGATAGCATGTACCCGCAGTTGTTGCTTTGTTTTATGACGCTCGTATTTATGGGAAACTCGTAATTCCGAGACTGGAAATATCGAGATTGCACTGAATCGACTTCAGTTTACTTATTGTCTAACTTTCTTTAATTTTTCTTATTTAGTTAGAAAATGTCACAATGAGGAGAAAAGTTTGGAAGTACTTTAATAAAAGTACCGTCGATTTGCATAAACTTGTTCGACTTTCATGTTATCTTCTACGGACTCCTGATTAAGATTACACATACTGATGAAGGCTTAGTACAGGAAGGGAATCTTGAAAAATGTAGAAAAACTAGTGATTTGTGGTGTAACGTAAATACACAGAAATTGTAACTCAGTTACGTAAGTTTCGGCTACAGTTTCGGCCGAAACTAGAAGAGGAGCCGAATCTACATCTACGTGGGATACTCTGCAAATCACATTTAAGTACCTGGCAGAGTGTTCATCGAACCATCTTCATACTATTCATCTACCATTCCATTCTCAAACAGCGCGCGGGAAGAAATAACACCTGAATCTCTCCGTTCGAGCAATGATATCTCGCATTTTATTCTGATGATCATTTCTACCTATGTAGATGGCAGTCAACAATATATTCTCGCTTTGGGAGGAGAATATTGTCGAATGGAGACTAAGTAGGCCACGCCGCAGCGATAAACGCCGTTGTAATGATTCCCATCCCACATCCTGTATCACATCTGTGACGCTTTTCTCCTGTATCGTGACAATATAAAACAGGCGGACGTTCTTTAGGCTCTTTCGATGGGTTCCGTCACACTCATTTGATAAAGATCCCACACTGGGCAGCAATACTTCAAATAAGGGCGGACATGCGAGGTGTATGCAGTCTCTTTAGCAGTTCTGTTGCATCTTTTAAATGTTCTGCCAATAAAACGCAGTCTCTGGTTCGCCTTTCCTACGACATTATCTACGAGTTCTTTCCAGTTTAAGTCTGATGTTATTAGTAATTCCTAGGTATTTAGTGGAGTTTACGGCCTTCACATTCCATTGATTTATGTTGTATTTGGTTACGGTTTCGGCCAAAAATCGTGTTTCGATCGGACCAAGAAACAATTCTGATAGATAGTACCGTATTATGAGCTTAAAGTTCGGTACGAATTGAATGACAGAAGTTCCTGATGGCTACTTTTTTCGATTCCTTCACAACGGCGCCACTTGAGATCGTTTCTAGACGCTGCCTAAAAAGGTTACAAAAATCTACCTTGCGGAAAGGAAGTTCCGCGCGTTTTCCGGACATGATATTAATCTTAATATCAAAAAAACTTGGTGCCCTATTTTTCGCTGACATCCAGTAATTACTTTTTCGCTCTTTTCAAGTAAATTAATCCTCGCCATGTCAGACGTTAATTAAAAGATAACGTGGTTTTATAACGCGCCGGATTTATTTTATCTCCGCCGAGGAGAAACTTTCAGTATTAATATGAAATCCTCGGATGATTATAACGATAATGACTTTCAAAAGAACCATTAAAAAGTCTTTTCTGCGCGGTGTGAAAAATTTAGCCAACTAATCATCCTGTCCGGGCAGCGTCCTCCGTTCTTAATTCTTGTTCCTCGGCAAGAAAAAGTCCGCGCGGAACTCGAGAGCGGCTAATAAGATTCGGTAATTATTCAGATGAGATTTTAATCTACTGGATTTATGCATTACATGGATTAAGCGTCATCCGAGCCTTCTTAATGAATATTAATCATAACCGGCGCTGTACCGTAAATGGTCTGAAGAAATTGGGTGCGACGTTTCCTGAAATATGATTAGTGTAGTAATCTAGAAACCACGGTGGGTTAGCTAAACTTTTAACTGCAGTAGCACTGTAGTTATACCTTTGCTACTTCGGCTTCACAACCAGATACATGACGCATAAGCCATTTAATTGTTTCTATGCGTGAAGAATATTACTTAAAACAGAGTCGCTGTTTCTCGCCGAATAATAGCAACGAGAAATTACGAGAATAGTAAAACTATTTTTGTTTCGCAATTTTCAGGAAATTATACGTTAACAATTTCTTTTTCTTGAATGCCGAAATCAAAAGTCTTAATTGAAGGTAACAAGTAAGCCGTTATCAAAATTATCGGATGTTGTTTTATAGACTCCGATTATAGCTCCCCCCTTGTTTACAAAACGAACTTCTGCCCCAATATAAAACTAAAATTCAAAGTCTTCATTGCAAATATATGAGCTGTTGTTGTTGTTGTTGTTGTTGTTGTCGTCGTCTTCAGTCCGCAGACTGGTTTGATGCAGCTCTCCACGCTACCTCGTCCTGTGCAAGTCTCTTCATCTGAGAATACGTTCGGCAACCTACATCCTTTTGAATCTGCTTACTGTATTCGACCCTCGGTCTCCCTCTACGATTTTCACCCACACACTTCCTTCTAATGCTAAGTTGATAATTCCTTGATGTCTCAGAATATGTCCTACCAATCTATCCCTTCTCTTAGTCACCAAGAAGAATTCAAAAAGTAAATGCACATTTGCAATGTCTCTTTCCAGGAATTGGCAACTAGTGGTTCAGCGTACTCCATCTTACAAGGCAGGCTAAATTTTCGGAAAGCGTGCGTAGGTTGGGTCCCAACAGAGCTGTCAGAGCAGCATGTGGCGCAAAGGATAGACACCGCTCGTAGCTGGAATATTATTCCAGCTGCACTTGACCGAGTATAGCCTACATGTCAGCAAGTGCCGTAAGTCATTGCTAGTGTAAATCTGCTTTCGATAACGTTATACACAGCTAAAAATGCATACAGACTATTCATTACACCTATAAAACCACTTCTCGCAGAGTGCATCGATGATGTTTCCTCCCCACATTATTATTTAACGTAATCAGCCAATATTTTGCTTGTTTTACGTTTTGGCATCACCGTCTATGGTAAGTCTTAAAATATAAACAGTTGTAGGTGTCAAAATCGGACATAATGGACGAAAACAGATTTAATTTTTTATGAAAGAACAACAAAACATTTCAGATGTATTTTTAAGGAACCGTGAGAAAACTGATGTTGCTTTTCAAATTCATATTTAGTCTTCTTCTACTGTAAGAACTACAAACTAAAAGACACGATGAAACGAAAACAATCTTTCGGTTAAAATCTGCAGCTCTATATCTTGTAAAAAGAACTGTTAATACTTTTCATCTAGGAATATGTAAAAACCGTAGCCATATTAATATTTACAACTGCGGAGAACTAACGCTAAATGTGCTTCTAAAGGTGTAATAAAAATACCGAAGACTTCTATCGTTGTAAACTACGCTTAGTTTCCACTACAAAGGATAAGAACTCCGAATCTCAGCCCCATTTCAAATTACTCGTAATGATGGAAACGGTTCCTGCCCCGAGTCACGTGACGTAGAAGTTGGTTTCAGTATATATGTCACGAACATCTATGTCATCATTGGTCTGTTCAAGAATCCAATGTTTTGCTTATCTCAGACAGCGTCAGTAGTATCGTTGGTGTGTGTCGCTATGTGTTGACATGAACATTTAATTTTAGGTCCTTTGTTCGCTTTTGTCACTATTAAAATGCTAATCATTGGAGAACATGTGTTTTTAGTCGAACAAGTGCTCAAGCCTGGCGGTAAATACAAACTTTCAGTTCATCAAACGTTTAATTCAGTTTTCTCGGAGACAACAATCCCACATCGCAATACTGTGCGAGATTTGATTAACAAATATCGAAGTACGGGTTCCGTGGAGTAGCCGAGCGGTCTAAAGCGCCTCGCTGCGGAGCGAGCGGTTGCTCGCCGTCGGAGGTTCGAGTCCTCTCTGAGGCATGGGTGTGTGTGTTTGTCCGTAGGTTAGTTACCTAGGTTTAAGTAGTTTGTAAGCTACGGACTGATGACCACGAAGTAGATACATTTACAAACGTTTGAACATTATGAACGGGTTCCATAGCAGATGCAACGAGAAGTGGTCGTCCTAGCGTTCGATATTTCCGATAAAATATGCAAGAGTCCGAACATTTCAGTAATAAAACTCGCCCAAGAAATCGATGTTAGTATCTGGTCGGCCCACACAGCTGTAAGAAAAAAATTAGAATCCTATACACAGTGACACTCGTCCAATAATTGAAAAATATTGGTCATGTCAAGGGATTGCATTATTTGTCAGTGGATCAAAAATTTCTTTCGACAAAATGGAATGGATAGTCTTAATGAAAATTTTTTTACTGATGTGGCGTGGTTTCATTTATCCGGGTACATGAACTCGCAAAATTCTCGTATGTAATGTATTGCAAATCCATTGTGAATTCATGAGAAGCCACTTCATTCTATGAAAATAGGAGTTTGGATTGCCATTTATAGACGTCGGGTTGTGGGTCCCGTATTTTTCGACGAAATAATCAACGCAGAACGATACTGCAGTTACATACTGTACCCATTCAAAGAGAACTTCAAATACTGAACGCTTATTTTCAACAAGATGGTGCAACTGGGCATACAGATTGCGTTTCAGTATCACTGCTTGATGATGTTTTTGGTGATTGCATACTTTCACAGGGACTCTGGCGTCCACGATCGCCTGACTTAACACCACCTGACTTTCTCTTCCGGGGTGCAGCGAAATATAAAAACTGTCCAAACTCCATCGAGGAATTGAAAACTACAGTATCCACTTTCCCTGCTTCTGTTACAGAATAAATGTTACAGATTGTTTTTGGAATTGGGTATTCAACAACAGGGAAGACTCTTTCAACATTTACTGTGAAAAATTTGTAAGTGAAAATGAATATTCAATAATTATTTTTCAACCTTAAATATGGAAGCGTTCTACCAAGAAGTGACGGAAGAATCCATTTATAATTCAATAAATTAATAACGCGGCTAACCACAGTCTAATATATACATTCGCGACACTCACTGCTGTGAAAGTTGTTACCAACTGACAGTTGCAACGACACTAGGGCTCCTAGTGCTGGGCAAGGTGCAGTAAGAAAATGTTCAAATGTTTGTAGAGCTTATGGGACTTAACTACGGGGTCATCAGTCCCTAAACTTACAAACTACTTATGAACTAATACTAAGGACGGCACAAATATCCATGCCCGAGGGGGGATTCGAACCCCCGACCGTAGTGGCCGTGCAGACTGTGACTGGACCGCCTCAGTCCCCTCGGCCACCGCGGCCGGCGTGCAGTAAGAGAAATGTTTGTTTGTAACTAATTTACTACGTAAATAATATCTGTAATATTAGCGTTCCAAACATTAGTAAAATATCGAGAGACATAAACAATCGTAATATATATGTAAAACGGCCGAATTTCCCTGATTTACTGATATAAACAGCAACTTATTCATGAGAAAATTCTTACGAATATGTGTATACTAGCTTATATGCCCGTGCTTCGCAACGGTTGTTAAAGAAGGTCCTGTGTATATCATGGTTCTTTGGGTTCCGGACGTAGCTCAGGAAAAACACAATCCTTATTGGATGTGTCTGTCAATAAACTCAGTTCTCCTAGCCAAGATGTGAAATTTAAGTAGAAGTCATTGTCGAAAACGATGAATGGTCATAAAGTTTTTCATACTCTGAGTGAAATTAATTTAATTCCGTACTTCGGAACAATGTAAATTCAATGTTAGGTTGTGTTCATAAAGTTACACATTGCAACAGCAGCGCCGAAAGCGGCTGGCAAATTACATTTCTGAAAACGATATTGGGTAAGTGCGAATATTTATTTGTAACAGTTTTCACAAATATCTTCTTGAATAGGAATTTGGAATTAATTGTAAGACTGTGTGAATCATGAGACACTATAGATAAGAGTTTCGGGTGAAAGTGCTGGTCATAATGAGATGTGACAACACGGATGTATCTGATCCGGTAAAATTTTACTTTCTATCCTGGCGGCCTCGTGTTTTTATGTTGGCAACATCAATAACACGATATAAAATCGTTGCAAAGATGACCGAACCACATAGAGTGTAGATAAATACTGCCTATTCCTGCTGTATACTTGATTTCACGAAAAAATATTTGCGTGTCACGCGATTGGCTTATGACGATGTCACATGATTCTCGTTATTCAACATCTGTTGCCAACATTATCACAAGGGGCCGCCTGGATATGAGTAGGACTACGTCGCATAGTTATTCTTGACCCAGCAGAGAGTGTCGCGGCTATATGTATCAGAACACTGATTAGCACAGACCAGTGAGCTTACTGGCACAGGCATATCAATATCTATGGCCTAAGAGACATTCATTAATGTATGTCTGTGTTTCCACTATGCCTCCACGACAGTGATCAATGTTCCACGAGTATTTTTATCTTTGAGTCTATCTGGATTTTTATCTTTGTTTTGTGTCCCTGTTCATATTCGGTAATGTGTGGTTGACGGAAACATGTGATCTATTTTAAAAAATGCGTATTTGATATTCATCGTCGTTATTAAAGTCTGAAAGGACCGCATTGTTTGACGATTGAAAGAATAAACCGATTTTGACTCGTACCGTAAAGTTCGTAAGTCACAGAGTATATAGCTTTTCCTAAGAGTATTTATTGCATATTTTGCGAATTTTTGCTCGTCACATTCCCCCACTGCCATGCACTGCGACCAAACTCCCTTACTAACATCATTTGACCAAGGGCTATCTACCACCGCAACCACGAGTGGGTGGCAGTATGTGGTGATGGAGAAAAGTCTGTCAGCACGTACACACACAAGCCTTTTATATATAGATATAGATTTTGTAGCCTACTCCGCTGAAAGAGAATATAAATAAACGAGACACATTAATTCCAGTTGAGATCTGTTCCTATATGACAGGAACTTTTCTTTGGTGTGTAAAATTTCGATATGTAGTGTAATGATTCTAACATCTTTACACTTCGCTCTTCTTTGTTACAAACCCATATACTTTTGAGTATAATTACATTTGATTATAAAAAGAATGTCTTGAAGATTCTTGCCGTTTGTGGTATAAATGTAGTAACAATAGTGGAATTGGTTTCTACTTTGTTGCGAATCTGTGTTTTATCTTTCGTTTTTTTATTGTCACGTTTGTAAAAACTTCCCTTCAGCTACAGCTAGAGTGGTTCATCTGGTACATTTAATAATGTAGGTTATACATTCCATATAAGTTTCTTATGTCAACACTTACTAATTTGGTTGGAATTGTAGTGAAGAAACACTAACGTTTCTGAGTAGAAAACCGACGTCTTTCTGTAGATGAGTGAGTCTTCCCTTGTTGATTAGCAATTTTTGCTTTCAATAGAAACTGAAATTTTTGCTTAAAAAGTCGTAGATTTCAAGATAATCTTAAATAAACTGTTCTACAAAGCACCGTTTCATACCCTCCAATGGTTCTTAGGAAACCACATGAAGACAAATGTGGAGTTATTTTCTAGTTATTACGCACTTTTATGGCAGTACATACCTTCCCCGTTGTAAAATGTATGTTCAAATCAATTTAAACGACACTATTGACATTCATCCGATATCGTACTTAGAAATGTACATCGCCAGCCGCTTGGAGCGTTGCTGTCGTGGCGTATACCAAGTATCACTGGAAGTGTCGTGACTGTATATGTTACACTGTATGGCTAACAATCATACAGCACTGCGGTGAGACCTTACGAACGAACACCTGGTGTCACAACTGCTCCACCTCGATAGATAACAGGACAATGCTAGTATACATATGAAATGTCAGCATGTTACTGAGATACTCCCGTGGCCAGCGAGGTTCCAAGATCAGTCCACGGTATAACATGTGGGGGACCAGCACGCATGTCAACTACGTATCAGTGCCAGTACTAAGGATATGAAGAGCCAGTCGTGGGACAGCACGGCTAAAGACTGCTTGCATAAGTTTTATTACACCCTTCCCAAATGAATGAGCACTTGCGCCGAATCAGGAAGGCTGTCTCAGTCCAAGAAGTTTAATTTGGTTTCTTTTTCCCTTGTGGTTCATATCTCTTTCGTTTTCAACCAGTCTACATCCGTAAGTGAACCTTGATAATATAAGGTTAAGGCCGTGTTTCTTTCCCAATCAAGCGATTTGCCATTACTTTTGTCTGACCGTTGTATGAATAGAGAGTTGTGTGAGACGAATGAATGTAGGCTACATTATGGATACTGTGTGTTGAAAGGAGCATACAAGATGAACATTAACAAAAGCAAAACAAGGGTAATGGAATGCAGTCTTAGAAAATCAGGCGATGCTGAAGGAATTAAATTAGGTAACGAATCAATAAAGGTGGTAAATGTACTTTGTTACTTGGGCAGTAAAATAACATGATCGTCGCAGTACAGAGGACATAAAATGAAGAATGGCAATGGGTAGAAAAGCGTTTTTGAAAAAGAGAAATTTGTTAACATCAAATATTAATTTAAGCATAAGGAAGTCCTTTCTGAAGGCACTTGTATGGATTGTTGCCTTTTTTTTACTAAAAGAAGGGATCGATTGGTAGGACACATTCTTAGACATCAAGGAATTGTGATTTTAGCGTTGGAGGGAACAGGGTGAGGTAAAAATCGCAGAGGGAGACCAAGAGATAAATATAGTAAGCAGAGTCAAATTGATGTATGTTGCCGTTCTTATGGGAAGATGAAGAGGCTTGCTCAGTGTGGTGTCGCACAAGTCCAAAGTGCGCGCCACCTACTTTCGCCGCGCGCCGCCATGCACGCACGGCGCGGCGTTCTTACGACGTCAGCCACGAGCGCCTTCTGCTACAACTCCGCTCGTGGCCACCTCTGAACGACATCGTTCACTTGGGACTGAGATAGGAACCAGTTAACACTTCGGAATCAGATAGGCACCAGTGAAGACTTGGCTATCGGATAGGCACTAGGCAGACCTCTAGTTCAACTATGTATCAGCATTCTGCAGTACTATGTAAAAGTTAAGTATTGTATATATTCTGTGCAATATATATCTCGTTCTAATTTACTCTAGTGTTTCTAGTTTCTGGCTGCTCCCCTCCGTACCTGCACCAGCGTGCTATCTTTATTCCTGTGTCGGTCTCATTCCACTCGGCACCGACACCTACGACGGAAACGAGACACAAAAGTGGCGACGAGGATGGGATACAAGACTCAGGATAGAGTTGGGTGGAGAGCTGCATCAAACCAGTCTCCGGACTGAAGACCACAACAACACAATTATGGAGTATAGGTGAACTGTAGTGTGAAATGGAATGCGTGAACTTCCTTACTAACACAGTTGCTGCTACTCTGGAAAACAGTAAGGTGAACTAGCGTCCCAATTCAGAGGACGAAATCACCGCTATCAGCGGAGAAGTATAGCATTCTGAATACATGCAAGTGTGTGACTCATACTCAAAACTGTACGTTATAACACCTTTTGTCGGGAATTCAACTCTAATCAAAGAGTCTTGTAGAGTTACAGCAGTCAATGACGCTTAAACGTTTCGCCAAAGTTGATCTGGTGCAGCGGCGGGTGGTGTATTCCAGTCAGTCGGCCCGCAATCATTGACCAGACGTTTTGATAAGGAAGAGAGCTGGAGAACAGGGGGACCAAAAGAGCAATGCAATCCAGTTGGTGACAAAGAGTGTTGAATATTCGTGCCACGCGTGCTCGCTCACTATCCTGTTGTTATGCGATTCTCTAGGTATGGTAGAGCAACAGACTCCAACCCTTCAGAGGTGTAAAGCTGAGTACTAGGGGGGAGGAGGAGGTGCGCGAGGTAGGGGAGAGGAGGGGGGATCAAACACGATGGCAAATAACAATGTAATGGGAATCTCCATAAGCAGAGAAGCCAAAATCGTTAATTTCAAATAGCTTTATTTTAACGGTTTCAACGACTCTTGTGTTCCCATCTTCAAGTCTATTAATATTCAAATATCACAGCATAATATTTCGTCATGTTTGCTGAAATCGGTCACACAAACTAATTTGAAATTAGCGATCTTGGATCCTCTGCTTGTGCACATTCCCACTAGAAAGTATTAGATCTGTGACTTTACGGAAGTAATGTCCGTAGAGTCGCAGAATTAGTATAAGTAATGGTATTATGTGGGAAGGTGAAGGTTCGACAGCGGACCGCTGCAAGCGGTTGGGACAGCTGCCACACAAGTAGACTTGCGCATAGTAGTTCGCGATCGGGAGCGCTCACTTTAGTTCGTCCGCTCCCAGTGACGGCTGAGCGGCGTGGTATGCGCATGCAGGTGGAGGGAGAAGTTCCCCCACCTAGCTGCTTCGTTCGCTTGCTGCTTGAGCCGCTAACGATATCACGCAAACCAAAAGAAACAGTTTGTGGATAATTTCTCGCGTTTAAGTTTAGAGTTATCTCTATATCTTGGCATTATGGAATTTATTAGTCAGATATTGCAGAGTGCAGAATACTTCAAAACAGAAATTTTGTAGCACTGAACTACGTAATCTAGCAGGCAGACGCTCACCACGAAATGGCTCTCATCAGCAGAAGGCAAAAACACGTGATTTTTAATTCTGCTGCGCGCCCTCTCGCTATTGCCCGTCTGTCTTTGGAAAAAAATCCAACGAACTAAGAAGCGAGATACATTTGGCATAATAGTTCGCGACCGGTAACGCATGTTTTAGTTCGCGACCGATTGCGCATATTTTAGTTCGCGACCGATTGCGCATATTTTAGTTCGCGACCGATTGCGCATATTTTATTTCGCGACCGATTGTGCATATTTTAGTTTGCGATCGATCACGCATATTTTAGTTCGCGACCGGTAGCTCTCATTTTAGTTCCCTTTTTAGTTCCTCCGCTCTTTTTGGTTTTTGCTACCGCTACTGAAAGAGGTCTTTCTTTTGATATGACAGCTTTTTTATATAATGATCAGTGTTGCCCGAGCATGTGCTATTACCCGTATTTTTGGGCAATTAGACATCAAATACTTAAGCAAATAAACCAGTTATTTACACGAATGGGTGATACGATGGTATTCAACAACTTTGCATACAGATTACTCGTAGTAAATATTATTTAGACACTGCTGAATACCTAAGAAAAGGAAAAATTGTGGCAGTGAACTATGACACTACAGCTGAGCTGCACCTCAGCCCGAAATGACGATAACTGGCAGAAGGGAATCACCCGATTCTGCACGCTGTCGCGTCCTCTCGCTGTTCCCCGTCAGTCTTCGGAAAAGGAGCGCACGAACTAAGAGGCGAGGGATCTGCGAACTAGTTCGCGTAGTTCGCCTGTGGAAGCGCTCTTCCGAACTAGCTCTTTCGCGAACTACACAAGACTACAGACAAGACAGGTATCGGGTTAAAACGACCAGCCGTGGGGGTTTGTCCAAATCAGCGGAAATCTGGGAAAGACCCACCTTTGTACTCACAACTAACGAGGACTGGCTTCCAAACGTTTCGTAAGTGTGTTTGGAGGACATCTGTGGGTTACACACTCCAATAATTCAGAATAAAATGAAATAATCATATTAATTATTTTTCATCTTTTTTATGTGGGTACTCCATATCTACTGTACTACTTAACCAAAATTAATGATTAGGGTATCATTTTCAAGGCTAATGACGAAAAATACACAGATAAAGTTATTGCTTTCACAAAAATACTATACTTTTAAAAAAAAATTGTACTGTTCGTACAATCTCTGTTGATACCCGGCGAACTATCGGAAATGGGATATGTATTTACGGTTGCTCCCATCAGCCATCGCGCCGAGTATCAACTTAGTTTGTGCGCCGATATAAAAGCAATGTAGAACGTGCCATCTATTGACACTCTGCTTAACTAACATGAACGACACCTCTTGCAGTTGTTTAGATTCTTTATCCTTTATGCAAGTCAAAGACCTTCTTTGATGCAAGGATAGTCACACGATTTTGGTTATACACGTCGATGTAAAGCATAGTTTATCACACCATTTCGATTATACACGTCGATGCAACGACGAAAAATACACAAATAACTTAACTAAAAGGCTCGACAGCTCCGGCAGTTGTTTAGATTCTTCACGCAAGCGTAGTTTATAACGAGATTTCTCTTTCACGCGTCGATCCACAACAGCTGTTGGAATTGTTCACTTTTTTCGAGCAAGCATTGTGTACTGTACGAATCAACTGAATTTTGTAAAATAAACAAGTTTTCAAAAAAATTAAATAAACATGAAAAAGCCAATATCTGATTTTTATATGTTTCACAATTAAACATATTGTATTTAGTTACATAAATTTTCTTACAACGAGATTAATATTTGTTACTACTATTCAAAGATTATTATCTTTTATACGTATGTACTTGCATTTGCCTCTTCTCCATTACTATCTTACCTATCTGTGAGTGATAAGGATAGAGTGCGAATTATTCGCACGGGTGAACTAGTCTATAAAATGAATTACTATCAACATTTAAGACATCTACGATATCAGAATAATTATGCAAATATCATGATTCTAAAAATAATTTCAATATGTCAAGAATTACATATGTTCATGATTATTAAATAAAAATACAGAAAAATCAAGCTTAAAAAATAAAAACAATTTTTCAATGCGTCATGCAATTTCAACAAACTCTGGTTTAGATGCCTCTAGCTATCATTTTGAAAGCGTCACACTTGTATATATTTATTTAATGACTGATTTTAACTAATATAAATTTATAAGGAAATATAAACAGATCATTCTATTCTCCATAGTAAATGCAAGCACCATGATTTACCTCTCGTATATTTAATTTAGTATTTCGATGTATTGTACAATTTACCAGTAATTTACATAAATATTGTGTGGTATCAATGGTGAAGCTCGTGAAAGCTGGTTTCTCTATTTATTTATTTCAGCTTTATGTAATACTAATTAATGGTCCTTTTCTGTATTTAAATAATGGTATATTCTTAAGGACGTGGTTTTAGTGAGTCAGTTTTTACTTTAAAAATATTTAATTTTAAGATGCATTCTATTTTGGAAGAGATGGCGAACGGTCAATGACGAAACGGCCATGGTACAGAACTGGTGGGGAGTGTGTATTTGAGACCAAGCAGGTGAGAGAAGTGTGCGCGGAAAAGGAACTCCATGTCTAGTCTTGGCAGTAGAAGGACCCATGTGGACGATAGAAGTGATTCGATCGGGAAGAGTGTTAACATTTGCGCAGCGAACGGTCGCTTCTCGGGTTTCTAAATTTGAGAGAACAAATTTACGCCAGTGCAGCTGATAGTTCTTTATGTTTTTACACAAGAACTTAGTAGTGAGGAAATGGTGTTCGGGAAACTTAAACTGTTTTGAACACCGAAAAGTGCTCAGAAGACGCACGCTGTACCTGCTTACGCAAGACGTACGATAGAGCAACTCCAGTAGGTCCACACGGTGTGCGCCTGCGCTGGGATGCTGACCATGTGCTGCTCTCCTCGCCGCAAAAGCGTCCTGCAAATTTCACTCTTGGAAGACTTCTTCAGGGTGTTGCATTTCGGGAGGCTAGCAGTGTACATACATACAAGGATTTGAACTTAAATAGTGACAACTATTTATTCACAACCGATGCAAAACCGTTACATGTTTCCACCTGTTACTGCCCTTCAAAGTAGTCACCAACTTTGTGTAAAACCCATTGCCAGCGATGTGGAAGACGTAGTATACCGTTAGCAGAGTCAGTTCTATTGATGGTGCGAATAGAGTTGTCTGACTGTCGAATCTCTGAAATAGTTTTGAAACGAATTTTATGAAGTGGTTCGTTCATTTTCGGAATCAAATCAAAGTCATAAGGACTTCAGTCCTGGGGTACGGCGGATGCTACAGTACTTCCCAATCAACTCGACCGAACAGAGCACCCACAGCTTGTGCTGTATGCGCCCGTGCATTGTCGTTCAAAATGATTGGTGGGTTGCGCAGAAAGTGCTGCCGCTTCTTTTGCAAAGACGGCCACAAGTGATGCTTCAGAAAAGAACAGTAATACTGTGCATTGTCGGTCTGTCGTGGACGAACGAAATGCGTTAGGATAACACCATCACAGTCGTACGCGACAATCACCATAACTTTCATCACACTGGGGCTCTGACGCACTTTCGACTTTCGCGGCGACCCATAATAACATTATTCGTTGGATTGGCGTATTAGTTTTGGTTCGTACGGTGTGGCCGATATCTCATCCAGTGTTACTATATGGCGAAACGCATCCATTTCTGCATTTCCGTCAATTCATGCGGAACCCATCGTGATGCATGCCGAGGCGTTCCTTCAGGATGCGAAGCACAGACGTATGCGCTAATCCGGTTTCGTGGGCGAGCTCACGAGTCGTCTGGAGTCGATCACTGTCCACTAACGTGGTAACAGTATGCACCTCTTCTTCAGAGATGCTAGGACGACCTGCCTGATGCATGTCTGCCATATTTTGGTGATCTTCGTTGAAGGCTTTTACCCAACGTACCACTATTCTGTACGGCAACGCCGATTCTCCGCACGCCTCTTGAAGACCTTGGTGACACTGTCGTGCTGTACAATCTTTGACAGATTCAATCTTGATCCAACTCCGTTATTCCTGATTCGAAACATAGTGACACCGTTACGTTAGACCGCTCGTTCACAAGTGACTGTGTTTTCCTTGATTGTGCGTACGCCGGTGACGTGGGGCGGGCGAGTCCATTTGCTGGAAGGTAAGGTAGGTATGTCAACAACGTGTGCCATCAGCGAGAATAGTACATTCAATTGTATAATGTCTCCACAGCAGTTTTGCTACTATTTAACATCCAAACCTCGTACTTTGCGAACTACTGATAAGAGTCCTCCAGAGGATACTTAGCATTGCATCATATGCCTAGAATCGTCGCTGTTTAATATTATTAATACTGTTGAATAGGCTTTCCCGGAAAAGTTAATTCCTTTCATCGATGCTCTGTTAATTCATGGTTTTCACTATTCCGTTACGAACTCCGATGAGGCAAACAAAAGCCGTGAGTGGTGCGGCACGTCTTCCATCCTGGCAATCAATCTACGTCCGCCACCTGTGTTACCTACGTCTGGGTACATATCATTCAAGTTACGTCCGAGTTATTATGACAGTTGATTAATTCCCATTGTGACTGACTCTGTAAATATTTGATATTACACAATTAGGGGATAAGGTGGTCAGGTATCATACACAATACATACATGGTAACGATTTTATTCAGATATTGCTTGCCATTGTAATTTGTGTGCGATACAGTACTATATTTTACTGTCTCAACGCTCTACTGGAGCTACCAAAATAGTGAAAAAGTCATTCTCGTGGCCCTCTAATATGGTATATGACCACTTCAGACGGCCAGTACAGTTACACACCTGCGTAGCATGGACATTATGATGTCATTAATCAGCTCGTCTGGGTAAGTGCACTATCAGCTCTGCAACCGTTGTGGGAGGTGATGGTCTGGCTGAAATGTGTCTTCCAAGTACGCCCCAGACATGCTAAATAGGTTTTAAGTCCGGTGAACAAGCTGGTCACTGCATTCGTTCAATTTCCTCTGCTTCACGCATGTTGTCCACCGGTGCAGCTCTGTGGGGACGAGCGTTATAGTTCACCATAAGGAACCCCTCTCCCGTGACACCAGCGTAGGGCACAACAAAAGATCGAAGGATCTCTTCTCTATACCTCTGAGCAGTCAAAGCGCATACTGAATGACATAGAGGTTCGTACGTCCGCCAATACTGACCCCCGCCCACACCATGCCACCACCACCTTTGTACGGTAATGTTTTCTGCACATAAGCAGGTTTCTTCCGAGTTCCACATTCTTTCCAGATGAGG
The DNA here is from genome assembly GCA_026315105.1 of Locusta migratoria. Classification (NCBI taxonomy): domain Eukaryota; kingdom Metazoa; phylum Arthropoda; class Insecta; order Orthoptera; family Acrididae; genus Locusta; species Locusta migratoria. The sequence goes on from CM048746.1 coordinate 559,902,692, forward strand.
ATCCAGCGATTGCCTGTGTGAACATAAAATCTTGACTCAACTGTGAACAGAATCTTGCGCCATTCGTTACGACTCCAATACTGATGTTCCTCCGCCTTGTTTGAGAGGGCTAAACGGCGTTGTGGTTTCAATGGGACACACGCCATAGGCCTCTGTATGCAGAGGACACATTTTCGAAGGCGATTTCTGACTGCTTGTGTTGATATTGCGCGTGCTGTTGCTGCTTGAAGGGTGCGTTGCAACTAAGTTGTATTCAGCCGTCAGTCTCGACGGGCTGTTAATCAGAGATAAGTCATCTCTTGCTGATATTACCAGTGGACGAACTTGGCCTTGTCCTCTTTTAACAATTCTTGTCTAAAATCGCGTCCCTTGACCTTTGGGACACTTCGATAACTTCAGCCAACTTCCTCTGCGTCTGTGCCGCTTCCAGCCCTCCTATAACTCTCCTTGCAATAGCTTCGGGTAAGTCACGTTGTTGTTGCATTGCACTACATGCTCACTACACTATTTGAATCCAACTGCTTGTGTATTTCAATTGGTAGAGTAAACACAAATTAACACTAAACCTCTCTGCAGCAACTCTCTGTTATTACCACTATATTGGTTGGCGTAATGTTGTTGTCTCCATTCCGTAGAACCACACAGGAAGACGTCGAATTATTTTAGTTCATTCTGCCAATGACAATACTTCAGAAGCTAGATACCTCAAGTGATCCCCTAATTGTTTTGTCCAGTGTAGTTGAAACGTCATGAGTAAAAAATCAGTGTTTATAAATATTCACCATGAACCACAGATGCCACAGCACATATTGGAAAAGACATGTGGCGATAGTGACAATACTTAAAATCTGTAATCTCAGCTGAAACACACAGCATTTACTATGAAGTGCTATTTAGTGAAGTTCGGAGTCTTCTAAATGTTCAACGGACTGTTTCCTATGTCACAAAACATACTCAGTGCAGAGAGACAGCCCGATAAACTCTTGTCACTTTTTCGAAATACTTTTTTTTAATACTTACTTTATCTAGCAGTCAAGAACGTTAAATGGGCTATGAATTGAAAGGAAGGGCCACGTATATATGACCCCGGAAGAGGGGTAACTAAGAAGAGCAAACTGGATAGCCTATTAGTCATCGTATTCATATGGTGGACTCCCCAAAATAAATAGATTTTTTCTTATCTCTTCACCTTTTAAGCACAAACATTCAATCAATTTCTTTTTTTTTTTTTTTTTTTTTTTTTTTTTTTTTTTTTTTTTTTTTTGCACCTCCGTAACATCAGGAACTTGCTTTCCTCTAATATCTCTATTCATTCTAGGAAACAAATAGAGTCGCGCTAGGCAAGGGCTGGTGAGCATTATGGTCGAGAAACAGGGATCATCCCATTTTTTGGGATGGTGGCACAGGCAGGGCTGTATGAGCAGGAACATTGTCATGCTGCAAAAACCAGTCATCCAACTGCTACAAATTTGGCCGCTTCCGACACACACTGCAGTGCAGTCTTTTCAAAACTACCAGGTAGAAAATCCAGTTAGTTTCCAGGACAAACTCTGAATCAACGATTTCTCTCTCATCGGGAAAACATAAGCATTGTTTTAAAGGCTGATTTCTCGTGACAAGCTTTCAAGAAGCGAGGAGAACTTGAAGTCTTCCACTGTTTTGATTGCTACTTTGATTTAGGATCGTGATCATAAAGTTACTTCACCAATCATTTTTTTGAAAAAAAAATGCGGATCTTTTTTTTTCAAATGTCAGAATGCTTCCATGTGACTTTGTTTTTGTTCAGCAGTCAGCAGTTGTGGCTTTTTATGCGTTCGGCCCATGGTAGGACGACTATAGGGGTTTGTAATATGTTGACATTTCACCATTTCTGAATCGGGGAAACCCATTCAGACACTTGAGTTGTCTCCTACCATCGTCCTTGTACGCCTTTTTCAGTATTTCGATAGTTTCCGCTTCACATTTTCCTAGAAAAAGCCGAATTTCACTGCCGCTGTTCAAGAAAATAAGCCACAGGCAAAACGACGAGTACACAAAAAAGTTATCCCTATAAACTCCGTCGATCAAGGCCTTATCGTATTCAGTGATCGTACTCAGCGGCAAAAAACGGTGCTACAAACGCCCAAAAACTTTGTTCCGTTTCTTTTTGGTATCTCCTATTATAAAAAAAGTTAGAGTTCACACTGGGGGTTAGTGTCAGATCAAAATGAAACACAATAATCTATGTCGTCTCTGTGTTTAGTCTCGCAGCCTCCTACTTGCAATGGCCTGCTGCATCTTGGCTAAAAGGCATTCTCTGTGTGCACTCAAACGTGTGCAGAAGTTCGCTGGACAGCAAAGCGCACATATAAGGAGACACATGTCCCAACTCAATGTATGTCGCGGCAGAATCAGCACAGTATCACAATATCAACAGTACTTCGAGAAAGCTTCAGAGTCGGGCCCACCATCAAGCGTGTAGACAAGTACTTAACTACTCGTATGATGGCCAGGCCTCACCGTCATACTAGAAGGTTCTCAGCGCATTTCTCCGTAAAAGACTTTGTTTGTTGTCTCCTGTTCTTGTTTTCAGAGTTCCGACAATGTATTCTCTGTCTTGCCAGTTCTTAGCATTCCTCCTACTACGCCACCCCCACCCAAAAAAAAAAAAAAAAAAAAAAAAAAAAAAAAAAAAAAAAAAAAAGGCGACGCATTTCTGAAACTACCGAGATATCAGAATTTGTCATATACTTTCAACAAGTAGCCATTTCAAAGTGTAACCGTATAGCGTTGCTACATACTCATATTCTACTTTACATTTTCAAACAAATAAAAGAGCTTGCATGCAGAAAAAGCTTCTGCTGCATTACAAGGCATGTTCAATAACGGCACCATACACTTGTAGCTCGCGTAGTTGCTACGATACTAATACTGAAAGTAGAAAAAAAAACTTATTCTTTTCATTCTCCACTCCGAGGAGTGGAGCGAGCTGTTTGAGATCCGGCCCATCAAGAGTCGCGGTTCTATTCAGCCAATTATCAGACAGGCTGATGGTGGGGCAAAGGGGGTATCCCAATTGGGAATAAGTGGGAGGGGCTTACCAGTTCCGGCATACGCCTTACAACCACGGAAAACCTCCCGAAAACCTTGGTCGGAACCGGGGGATTGGGACCAATTTAATTTATCTCTGGGACTTTGCCCCAGACTAAAAATAGATTATCGGGAGAACACGAGTGCACTCACGACAATCAAGGATCGGACGCCCGAGTTACTCTCGTAAACTCGTAGAGATCAGCTCAACCAACAGTGAACAAGCTTTACCCCTAGAGAAACCGCACCCTAGAGCACGGTGTTCTCTGCGTCCGATGAAAGTAGAGAGCAACACGTTTCTAAATTCTATCAACACAACAGAATCGACTGCAGGATAGTAATCTATGGACTTACATTGCTTGTTACCATACTGTGATGTCACTAGCACCACCAGAGTAGTTTTAGGATTTTTCATTTAAAATATATGTTTTTCATACCAACAGTTCAATCATCTATTCAATACTTTAAATAAGAATAACTTTCACATATATTTAAAGTCACTTACTTGGGTCCAGAAAGGTGTAAACTATTCAACAATGCAAACTTTTAATGAAAAGTTTAGCTGAGTTTGAGAGGAGTCTATGGAATTCATTAGTGGCCAACTCCTACGCCATTGATGAATTTCTCAGAAGTACCGATTGTTGTGTTGTTGTTAGTAAAAATATACGTAATGGGAATATTGCGTACATTCTGACTTCTGAGAAAATCTTGAGCAGTAAGGCAATCATTGTAAATAATGTTTGGAGAATGTGTATTTCTTTTAGTTTTATGCGGCAATGCGTGACTGTAATAGCCTCATAATTAATATATGCAAGCAACTATTGAATGTTTATTATACGGTAACTAGTATTTCAATCCTTTTAATGTAAATATATTTCCGCAATTTTTTATTTGATAAGTTTTTATGTTCTTTTAAATGTAAAATCCAAAAGGGCAATTTCATCTTGGTTCTTTGGAAAGCACATAGCACATCTGTTTTTATTTGTGACCTTTTCTATATCTAAGACGATTTCTCACTATGGATCAATCGGAATGGAATGTACATCTGATCATCTAATCTAATCACGTGATAACAGGCAGGACTCTCAAAATGGTCGTCATCACTGTTTCGTTTCGTCAGTGTTCCATCATCGATTTTCTATTCAAAGAGGGAAAACACGCTTCTAAAATCAACTACAGATTTCAACGTGCCTATGGAGATGTCAGCTGTGCGCCATAGTGTTATGAGATGAATGGAACATTTCAGAGATGGAAAGAAGAGTGTCCAAGACGTTTCTCATAACAGTCGCCCTCGGACTGCCTCCATGGAAAGAAACAAGGAAAGAGAAAGAGTTCATAAGCTGAACGAAAAACACAAGCTTCTGACAGTGAATGAATCGTCTGGAAACTTGCACAAGGTAATCGAAAACGTTTTGCCCATTGGGTCCTAACGTTATTGACCCAGGACCACGAATTTCAGAGAAGAACCATCACCCAAAATCTTCTTCAGAGATTTCAAATTGACTGAAGTCATTTCACTCAGGTTGCCTAGAACATGGGGTCCTTTCATCAGACCGCATTCACACAGTATTATGTCAACCGTCTTAACAGTAGCAAGAAGTTACACTATTCATCTGTGAGTGTTTCGAACGATTGATGATTCTGTACTGAAAACTGGGTATACGATATTGGCGCCGAATGCCCTTACTCGCAGTTTGTCCGGTAAATGATCTCCTGGCATAAAGCAAGTTGGTATTATCAGCTGTCTGTTCCATGCAAAAGGACAGTGGCAACAACATACCACCCCTTATTACCATCATCAGTGACACAGTGGCAACAACATAACCCTCCCCCCCCTTACCATCATGATCAGTGGCCTTTCCTGCCTGAATTATCATGAGCCGGAAATAAAACGCAACAGTATTGATGTACTGGATTCACCATCGGAGAAGAAAGCGAAGATAGTGGCATCTGCTAGGAAAATTATGGGTACTGTCTTCTGTCACGCACAGGTCCAATCCTGACTGATTTTCTTGGACCTGGGCAGAACATAAATACTCCCGCATTTACACGCACTTTTGAAAGTCCTTCGAACATTTCACGATAAACGCTTTGGGAAGAAGATTAACTTGCAATAGGATAACACGCGTTGTCACACTTTGGAAAAGGTATACACCTTTAGGAAAGAAACTCTTCCAGGTCCTTCCTTACAGTCGTTACTTGACACACTCGGGGGAAATTGTAAAGTAAAAGCAACTGTCCTTGCATCAGCACGGCTCTAGAAAGCATCAAATGTTCAAAATGTTCAAATGTTTGTAGAACTTACGGGACTTAACTGCAGGTTCATCAGTCCCTAAGCTTACAAACTACTTATGAACTAGCTAAGACTAAGGACGGCACAAATATCCATGCCCGAGGGGGGATTCGAACCCCCGACCGTAGTGGCCGTGCAGACCGTGACTGGAGCGCCTCAGTCCCCTCGGCCACCGCGGCCGGCTAGAAAGCATCGCTGGTGACAAACTCAGTTGCCCTTTTTCTCACATGAGCTCTTGCGAGCCATAGATGAGGACCAACAGGCAGATACACATTCCTTGATTTTCAAAGTGAGTTTGACAGCGTGCCGCACTGCACACTGCTGACGAAAGTCTGAGCATATGGAATAGATCCCCAGATATGTGAGAGGCTCGAAGTTTCCTCGAGGAATAGAATCCAGTATGTTGCCGTTGTGGGCAAGTTTCATCAGGCAAGCGTATCATCGAGACTACCCGAGGAAAGTGTGAAATGGCCGCGATTATTTGATATCCACGTAAATAAAGTGATGGACAAGGTAACTGGCAATCTGGGGCAGTTTGCTGATAACGTTGTTGTGTACGGAATGTCTCGTTGTTGAGTGATAAAAGGAGAATGCAAGATAACTTAGACAAAATTTATAGTTGGTGTCATGAATGGCAGCTAGCTCTAAAGTTAGAAAAATGTAAGGTGTTGTAGATGAGTAGGGAAAAACAACCCCATAATGTTCGAGCACAGTATTAGTAGGATATTTCTTGGCGCAGTTGCATCCATTAAATACCTAGGCGTAACGTTGAAGAGCGATATAACATGGAACGAGCATTTTAGGACAGTTGTCGAGAAGGCGGATGATCAACTCTGGTTTATTCAGAGAATTTTGGGAAGATGTGGTTTATCTGTAAAGAAGACCACGTTCGGGACACTGCTGCCACCGATTCTAGAGTACTGTTCAAGTGTTTGAGGTTCCCATATTGGTTTAATGGAAGATAAAAGAGCAATTCTGAAGATTAGATAGGTAGATTGCGTAATGAGATACTGAACTGAAAAGAAATTTTTGGCATATCTTGACTAAAATAAGGGGCTATTGGTATAATACATTTTGAGACATTTAGTAATCGTCAATTTATTATTGAAGGCAAGTGTGTGTGGGGGGGGGGGGAGGGGGGGCGGAAGGGGGGGGAAGGAATTGCAGAGGGAGACAGAGTCATATATAGTAATCAGGTTGAAATGCATGTGGGTTGCTGTACTTATTGGAAATGAAGAGGGTTCCACAGGATAAAGTAGTAAGGAGTGTTGCATCACACCGGTCTCTGGATTGAAGACCACAAAAACAGAGGCAATTCAAAGGCGTATTACTAGTAACACGCGAAGGTTACGGAGATGGATCAAGAGCTCAAATGAGAATCACTGGAAAGAAGGCTATGGTATATTCGAGCAACACTGTTGAGGAAATATAGAGGTCCAGCATCTGATGTCGATTGCAGAAAGGACTTTGCTGCCGATGTATGTTTCGCGTATGGAGCAACGAAAAATGAAAACAGAAATTCGTGCTCCAACGGAGGCAAATAAGCGGTCGATATCCCTCGCTCTGCGAGTATTTCTGTGTGGAATAGACGCCCGTCTGATGGAAGCGCGGTCTCAGGCGTCGTGTCACGGATTGCGTGGCTGATTCTTCCCGGAGATTCGAGTCCTTGTTCGGGCATGGATTTGTGTGTTGTTTAAGTAGTTAGTTTAAGTAGTGTGTAAGTTTAGGGACCGATCACCTCAGCAGTTTGGTTCCTTGGGGGAGAAAGTGGAAATGACTAGCCACACATCTTATAGTGGCATGCCGTGTATGTATGTATGTAGTTGTAGAAGTACTGTTGTAACAGTGTCTTCAAAACTACATGACGATAGGTAAATATCTGTGTAACGATATGGAGACTATGTTGACAAGTGTGTCTAGAGTAAGGCCTTGTTCTTTGCATGTCAAAATAAAAAAGAATGTTCCTCAGTATTTCCAGCATGACCCTCGTGCTCTAGTAAGTGAGGCATGAGCCGCGTTGGCGGCGGCGGTATACCTGTGAGGTGAGGCGCGGCGCGCGTCGAACAGCTGATGGCTGGCCTGGCTCGGCCTGGCGGCTAGGCGCGGTGTCCCAGTCGGCAATCGACTGACGCACGCCGCTCCCCTGCCCTCCGCGGCCGCCAGACAAGACAGATGCGTCACACCCCACCTCCGAAAAAACTTACGTCACGGCCATAAAAAACAGTCACCCCCGGCGTTTTTTATACCGCCCTGGCCTACCCTCACACACATCCCCCTACAATAGCACCCCTCAACGGCCGACATAGCGCTTCGCAGCACACCCTGACCCAGCGCAAGGACACGGAAAAAAAACACGCGCCGAACGCAAGCCTGGCTGACGAGCGATTAAAACTTTTTTTTTACCTTTTTTTTCGTGCTACTGGGTAGGCTGTGTTTTAAAGGTGCGAATAATAGTACTGTGTGTACACTGTCACTTCTAGTTGGGTTTGAAACTTGTTCAAACAAAAAGGCTTTGTGTTACGTAACATTCTCCAGGGTGACACAAACACTACGTTTACATGCAACATATCTTCCGGAAGACGAAAACCGATTTTCGTAAACCGTTTATCGCTGTCGTGTTTACATGGCATAGCCTGAATCGGATTTTCTAGCTCACTTAAAATGGCAGCTGGAAAACAGCTGATTCAGTTCCTTATTTCGTTTGCACAATCGCTATTTTCCTTCGTTTAAATACACAGATTTATGTTCACACTAATATTTATACTTTTATTTCACATTAGAAAATATCACTCTTTCCATATGTGCCGAAAATTCTTAACAAGAAAACACAATCTGACAAGCCAAGAACGCTTCAAAAACGGTTGCGTTTACATGGGCACGAAAATCGATTTTGGAACTGGAAAACCGCTTTAGGGAAGTGGATTTCCAGAATAGATTTTGGAGTGTTTACATGACCAACCAAAAGCGGAATTGGAAAATCGGTTCACGAAATCCGGTTTTGGGAGCCCATGTAAACGGGGTGAAAGAAACAGGAACATATCCACAATCCAATACAACAAGAAGTAAGGTATCTTGAATGACAGCAACCAGTCGCCTTTTATGAAAAATGTTTTGACTAAATTTCTCCCATTACCGGTTTCGATATGCCTAGCATATCATCATCAGATTGTGAACGGGTTTTTATATATAACATATGGTGTGTAGTGGGATTTGTGCATAATTTGTGTTATCCATAATCCAATGTCACAATTGGTAGCATGCACACATTAATTGTGCTGCTATACACTTCTCACGTATTATACAGCATAACTGGTAGCATGCACATATTTATTGTGTTGCTAAACACTTTATACATGTTGTACTATACAGTTTCCACACGCTATACAAATCTAACAAAAAATAAATAAAAATGAAGAAGTAATGAAATTTAGAAATTTAATTCATAGTAACTGAAATCTTACGACTTTGTCATTTGCGAAACATTGATATCACTTACCATTTTTGATACATTTACGTCCTTAAGATGGCGTACTACTGTATTAATACATTTATGAAATCATCTAAGCTGGCTGGGAAACTGTGAATTTCATCGCGAATTCTCTGTTGTAATTCATCAAGTGTTCTTGATCAAATGTTACGGAATCGTGAGACCACAAGGTTACTAATGATTCTCGCACACATTAGGCCATTCAAATTAGAGACTGAAAAAGCAAATAGTTAAGTAGTTCTAATTTTTTGATATGTTGTTAGGACCAGTTAGAGCAGTGTGAAACCAAGCTTTCAGCTGCGAAAACCCTGTGTTTCCCGAGTTATAAGTAAAAAACTGCGAAATTTTGCACTATTTTTAGTTGTTGCCTTCTAACTCATATACTATGAGTTTTACGATGTTAATAGTTCTTACCATTTTTCTAAGTACATTGAATACGTAACAATTTAATCCTAACCGCAGAGTTATAAGCCCAATATATTATAGATATGAAGAGTCAAAAATGGGCTAGTTTTTACTAAAAATGAACATTTTTAAGGTTTGCTCTGATTTCGAGCTGAATATCGGCATAAACGCTCATCCTGCTAGAAAACCCATAACAATTGAAGTTGTACTAATTTTTTTTACCTTTAAAATGAGCACAGATGAACTCTCTAGAGTGAGAAGTTCTCTTCAAAAGCTACAGAAACAAAAAGTCAGTAAACTGAGAGTTTTGAAGGAATGTGTCTAAACAGCAACTAACAACAAACTGTAGGCATGCAAGGAAATAAACATGTACAGTACTGTCTTTAAAGAAATATAAGTATATTTAAAAGAATTTGTGTAATTAAAAGCATACATTTCAATAACCGAAAACCCTCACTGTTTTGATTTCTTAGAAGGTCCTGGTTGTTCACAGCTGTGTTCTAGGACATAAGGAAGTTGCGGGAGATCATATTAATAGTCTACATTCTCGTAGAACCGACTCGTAGTGACGTTGTAGCAAGTTGTACCAGAGCAGCGAGTGCAAAAAGTTGAGCACTGAAGTCCAGATCTCCGGCAGTTGCACGATCCCATGCATCCCTTCTTGCACTTACATGACAGTGATCTGAGAAGTTTTGGTGGTGGTGGTTCACATAATGTTGTTATTGACCAACTGTATGGCATCATTCACCACTCCCAACCATTTTTGCACTTGATATATATTGCAGGATTGAAAGGAAGCAACTTCTTTGGTCGGAGGCAAATGTCCCAGGTCCATCTTCGCATTGGCTGCTGACGACGAACACGCGGAATTGAAGACTCCATAATGTCATACGGGATTATTTTCTGGGGCAACTCATCAGGCCAAGCAAAAGTTTTCAGAGCACAAAAACGTGCGTTATGGATCATTTGCGGTGTCAACTCAAAAACATCATGTAGAGGGCTATTTAAGGAACTGGGGATACTAACTACTGCTTCTCAATACATTTATTCTCTAATGAAATTTGTCGTTAAAAATATATCTTTTCTTTTTTTTTTTTCAAACCAATAGCTCAGTCCATGGGATCAATACTAGAAACAAGATAACTTGCATAAAGATTTAAAGTCACTTACTTTGGCTCAGAAAGGTGTCCAATATTCAGCAGTACACATTTTGAATAACATGCCAGCAGCCATAAAAAATTTAACTCGCAATAAAGTACAGTTTGAAAAGAGTCTAAAGGATTGTTTGGTGGTCAACTCCTTCTACACCATTGATGTATTTCTTACCAGAAGTGATTAATGTAAGTTATTGTATATAATATTCACAAATATGAATACTGTGTTCAGTTTGACTTCCGTACAAGTTTTGTGCAGTAATGTGATCATTGTAAATCAGTGTTGTAAAGAAATGCTATGAATTTTAATATGCGCCTAGTATATTAGTATGTAGTGATAAGTTTTATGTCCTATAAAATGTAAATATTCTTAAGGCAATTGTTTTTCCTGACCAATTGCACACCCACAAGGGCAATTACAATTTGGATCTGTGGAAGGTACGTTAACACGTATGCTCTCTTTTATATTGTGTATTTGGTTCTGACATGTTCTACATCCAAGATGATTTCCTCAATTTGGATCTACTGGAACGAAAAGTACATCTAATCTAATCTATAGGAATGAAAGAAAGCAGCTTCTTTGGTCGGGGGCAAACGTCCCATGGTCCACCTTCGCATTAACGAACAGGCAGAATCGAAGACCATGTAGGGCGTCGAGGGATGTGTCCCATCCATACAGAGTGATAAGGCACTTCTCTCCGACATCAGCTATAGTTTCACGACTAGTATCTGGCAAGAGAAACACGGCGGCCAGGTCAAACAGGTACTTGTTCCTCTGAAGAACGCTCCACAATTTTGTTTTTCCTTGCCAGAAAAGGGAGGAAATGGTGTCACATTCGTTAGATGCATGTACGAAGAGTTCAAACCCGGTGGACAATTCTATTTCTCTTTGACGAAAGAAGTTATGGAAAACTGAGTACCACTTGAGTTGCCTCTGTTGTTTTTCTGGAAAGAAACATTTCTGACGTTAGAGCCCAGGTCGCAAAGGAGGACGAGTAAGTCCACATCCCCTCCAAGTACGATCACGTTCTCGTAGGATGTGCTTGTATCGAGGACAGTACAGATAATGTCGCGGTCTGCGTCCCCTGTTGCTCTCTTTTTTCCAATTCCCTCTAGTTCAGACGCAGAGCACATTTGGTGAATGAGACGTCTTTTGTTTGAGTCGTTGGCTAACACTTTCTCCTGGGGCATTTTCATAATAGTTGAAGACTGAAATATGATCTCATTGCAAGAAAGAACAGATTGCAAGATCTCCTAAACAGGTTCTTCGTTCCTTGCCAACCCATGCAGACAAAGAATTTTTTTATTTTAGTTTTCTTCTCTTGGAACCGAGGATAAATGAATATAAGCTCTTTTAGTGGGTCGCGGTGAAGTAACCTCTCTTTTCAAAGAAGGGAGTGCAGTGGTAAAGGCACGCTATTGAGACTCGAGTGTAGTGGAATTCTACATCTACATATACATGGGATACTCTGAAAATCACATTTAAGTGCCTGGCAGAGGGTTCATCGAACCACCATTATACTGTTTATTTCCCATTCCATTGTCGAATAGCGCGCGGGAAGAAAGAACACCTGAATCTCTCCGTTCGAGCTCTGATTTCTCGTATTTTGTTCTGATAGTCATTTGTACTATGTACGTGGGAGTCAACAATATATTTTCGCATTCGGAGGAGAATGTTGGCGATTGGAGTTTCGTAAGTAGCCCACGCCGCAGCTATAAGCGCCGTTGTTCTAATGAGTCCCATCCCACATCCTGTATCATTTCCGTAACGCTGTCTCCCTTGTATCGTGACAAAACGAAACGAGCTGCCCTTTTCTGGACTCTTTCGATGTCCTCCGTCAAATCCGCCTGATAAGGATCCCATACTGGGCAGCAATACTCCAAAAATGGAGTTAAGCTTTTTCGTCGTATCTTTGGTTCATTCGATTGATTGGGCCTATTGTGTTACTGCATAGTCTTAAAGGGCCTCGTTGTCTACATTCACTTGAGACAATTGCACAGGGCGAGTAGCTGACACTCAGAGGTGGCGAATGAATTGGCTATGGACATGATCGGGCCCGGAGAGGTATTGAGATATGCAGCAAGGGCACTTTCTACCTTTACTGGTGATGTATGTGAAACTACAATCGCTTACTCTCAATTCGCTCTTCAATGGCGCGGAAATCAGGCCTCTAGGAGACAGTCGCAGAACTACGAACGTAATGTTCCGTCCTATGCTCGACAGAAACGGTTGTGTTAGTGCAGAGAATACCCTTACAGAGGAGACACGGGATTTCCGCCAGTGGGTGAAAGCCGAAAAGTCCCAGAACTTGTGACCACACCCGAGAAGGGGAGGTGCGGGAACCGATGCGCTGGTAGCAACATACCTTTCCCAACAGTCCTGCTTGCTCTGCTGGATCATTCGCTGAGCTCGGGCTCAGAGCAGTTTGAAAGCAATCAGATGCTCTACGAAAGGGTGGCATCATTGGTGTTGACGTTCCCATATGGCCTCAGCGATCTCTAGTGTTCACCAAGGCACCGATTTACGCCGGTGTGAACGAGAAGGATTAGAAACAGTTGCCTTGGTGGCGGAAACAATGACCTTAGTGAGCTGTTGAACCGCCAAATCAATGTCAATGGGAAGCGGAGCAGTACCCACAGCAACTGAGATGCTAGTCGGCCAGTCAGCTCTGTGGAGAGACCACCTGAGCGGGCGGTCTGCAGGTTGAAATTTTAAGAGCGACAAAAGGAGAGGAAAATGGTCGCTACCACTATGGTCGTCGTGGATCTTCCAAGATGCGAGAGAAGGCCTCGGCTACAAAGAGACAGGTCAATGGCTGAGAATGTGTCATGCGCCACGCTAAATGGCGGGGAGCACCGGTGTTGAAAAAGGCAAATGGCCTGCTGTGCCAAGAGTGTCTCAACATCTATAAAACAGAACATGGTCTGGGTTCCAATCCTCAAAGAGCGGTGAAGTCTCCCAAAAGTATAAATGGTATGAAGACGTTGACCGACCAAGGCAGTGAGGTCAGCGAGAGAGACAACTCGTGTAGGAAAACGTAAACAGAATAGATTGTAAATTCCTGCATTGCCCAGACTCCTTGTGATAGTCTGAATCGTTTTTATAGTCACCCCAATAGCAACGAAGGGCAGAGGTACTCTGGACAGGAAATCAGGTTTCCTGGAGGGCTACACAAAAAACAGGGAAGCAACACAATAATTGTAACTCCAGGTGGCAGACGAAACCACCACAGTTCTAGTCCATAATCAGACTATCTCCTGAGTTGTAAGGCATACTGAAGTGGAAGGCGAGTAGGTACCACAGAACCATCTGTCATCACTGGCTGCAGAGGCAGAGTCTCAATCTCGATACCCTTCGAAGTTTCAGCAATTGCCAAGTCCTCAGGGGATGCGAGGGTCTCCATCTTGTCCTCAGACGTACATGTATGGGGCGGTTGTATGGTAGCCGCTGGGTTTTCTTTCTTCTTTTTCTTCTTCTCTCACTGGTCTTTTGGTTTCTACTGCTGGAAGGGCTTTTCTCAGTTTCAGGGACTGTGGATGACCTCAAAGCAGTTTCATCCACTCACTGGTATCCACTTTGCCAGTGCGAGTGACCATTGAAGGAAGGGTTCTGAGGGATCCCTTCATAGTGAGAAGGGCCGGAGAAAGCTTTTGCTTCTATGGCTTGGTGATGGAGACTGCTTTCCCCAATGGTTGAGGTGAGGCTTCTCCCACAGGAGGTATTAAGGGAGTGACTAGAGGAGAGCTCCCAACCACCTAGGGGACTGATTCATGACTCTTAGGCTCCCCAATAGGTGGTTGAACGTTTGTGACAGTCGTCCCAGAGAGGGTGGCAATGATGTGTCTGTAGCAACTTAAGTTACCATGGACACAAGGTGAAGCTGCTCATAGTTTTTCTTTACTTCTGTGTATGTCAATCTATCCAAGGGCTTAGTCTCCGTAATTTTCCTCTCTTTGTGGAGAATGGTACAGTCAGGTAAGCATCGTGGATGGCGCTATCCACAGTTGACATAAATGGGAGGAAGGTTCACAGAGCGTCCGGATGTGATGACCATCTGCATTCTCTGCGTGTGAGGCTGGAGGTGCATCGGAAAGACGTGTGCCTGAATTACCAAACTTAAAACATTGCATCAGGAAAGGAATAGGCCTATAGGGATTTAAGTCAGAAAGATAAATAATAATTTTGACATTTTGGGTAATGTATCACCCTCAAAGACCAACATGAAAGAACCAGTGGCAACCCTACGCTCTTTGGTCCGCTATAGATAAACTGAATGAGATGAATACCTTTTCACTGAAAATTGGCGCGCAACCTCTCGTCAGACTGCAAGAGGAGATCACAGTGGAAGATGATCCCATGGACCATGTTGAGAGACTGGTGGGGTGTGATCTAAACAGAGACATCACATAGCTTGTCAGTAGTCATCAGAGCCCATGACTGGCCTGAAGATGCTGCTTTCATCAGGACTGATCCACTTCACATTTTAAACATACCTGTGACTTCCTCAAACTTATATATTTCCCATAAAAGTCTAGCATGCCTGGATAAGCTCGTCCTCGCGACCCGGGAAGCCAAGATCTCCAGGCTCCGTAGCATACAATGTTCCACCATCGCGCCGCACTGTGGTCGCTGAGACACACACAGAGCTTACGATATGGAGGACTGTTGGTACGACGCAGTCCCCAACTCACAGACCCCAGGTTTGCCAAGCCCGTAGCCAGCAAACAAATGCTGAGCTCCCTGAGGGGCACAGTGTCGGATTCGGGAACCTAATCAGCAAACAGTTTTATTCTATCAGCAAGTTTAAAAAAAACGAACACTTAGCAATGGAGTGTTATCATTCTACAAAGGAAAATATTGTTTTACATTCATTCGTGGTTCTTCCAAGCAAAAGACACTCTAAGAAGGAAAACGGTTCACCATTATTTTATTTAAACTCATCAAAGCCGGCCGCGGTGGTTGAGGGGACTGAGGCGCTCCAGTCACGGTCTGCACGGCCACTACGGTCGGGGGTTCGAATCCCCCCTTGGGCATGGATATTTGTGCCGTCCTTAGTGTTAGCTAGTTCGTAAGTAGTTTGTAAGTTTAGGGACTGATGACCCCATAGTTAAGTCCCATAAGCTATACAAACATTTGAACAAATCAAAAATAAATGATTCAGTGGTTTTTACAAATCACAAACATTGTCATACATATGCAGACTGAAGCATCGCGTAAACATCACTAGGCGGTTGCTCTCGCTACTACACCCCACTGGCGCAATGTCTTTGCACAACTGCGCCGATTTATCCTGTCACGCCTCCCTCCTCAGTCCAAATTCGCGCCTCTGCCAGTCTACCTGATGTTCCCCTTAAACCTTAAACAACATTGTAGAGGCTCTCCAATTCAATTCGAATAATATCTCCGTACAGAATGAAACAGGAATCAAGTGACAAGGGTTCGAAGCCCAGCCTCGGTAAAAAATTGCACACGATGGCTTAGTCTGTACATATATAACTTTCAATATTTAATCCTATTTTTTCGTTTTTATGCGAATAAGACGAGATCTGAATTACGTAAATCCGCTGTCAATATTATACATTATTTTGTTATTTTTTAAACGAAGAATTAAGTTTGGGAGATACACTACCGGAAGAAATGGTACATTGGGAAGACAACATTGACTATATCCGATGACGAAGGATGCCACCTGGGAGATAGCAGATGTACTGATGAAGGTTTCAACGTCGTCGAGCAACTGAATGCGTTGTGACACAGCTTCCTTAGCGCCATTTGTGTGTACCCCTTAATCTGCTCAGTGATAGCAACGTGGAAGTAAACAGACTGCATGCCATGGAGACGCACCTGTGCTGCCTACAACCAACAGAGTGTGTTTGAAACGGGTCAAATTGTTGTCTTTCGAAGAATTGCCAGACACGTTGAACGTACTGCGTCATATCTGCAACGGTGCTGCATGCAATGGTCACATGAACACATTCGCACCTAAAGAAGAGGTTCTGGGCGTACATGCAGCAGTGATGTGCGCCAAGATCGTCGTATTGTAAGGACAGCAGTGCACGGCTGGTGCCGTCTTGGTATCACTTGGGTGGTGGGTCGTTGTCTTCAGCGATTAAAGAAGTTTCTGTCTACACACAAGGGGTGGTCGTTTGCACAAACGGCGTAGAACTGGCGAGCGCTTTCTCTTATAGTTCGTGTCGAGAAGCCACTACTGGCCCCACGCTAGGACTTATGGTCTGGGGTGTGATGAGCTACAACTCTCGTTCAACTTTGGTCGTTGTGAGGGGAACGTTGACCAGCGCTCGGTAAGAGCAGAAGGTTATTTTGCTAGTCTTACAGCAGGAAGGTGATATTTTGTTCCAATAAGAAAATGCTCGTGTCCGTAATGTGCGAGAAACTAAACGTCCTCTGCAAGACGTGAAGCAATTTTCCTGGCCAGCACGATCTCCCGACCTGTCTCCAATCCAGTACATACGGATATTGCTGGAGATGAGCGGTAGGCTCCCAGCTTTATGTCAGGATGAGACGTGAAACCTGGCGGAGTGCCAGAGGCCGCTAGTAAAACAGTATTAGAGTTTACAAGTTTATTCAACTGAATACGAGATTCCGTGGTGTAGCCGCTAGCCCGGCAAGGGCTAGATCAGCAGGTGATATCTCCCTCTGCCGCGTTCTCACGCCGCCTCGCCGAGTCTTCTATGGGCTCGCTGTTGTACCGTTCGAACGGAGGTGACGGCGCTGCGACGTCTGGGTGTTGAAGCGAAGACTGACAGAAGAAGTCCTCTGTCCCATTCCGAAAAATACACACATAAAACTTCGTCCAACACATTAAAAGAAAGCTGAAGCTAAAGAAAGAAGATGTATTCCCTTTGAGATAACGTAGTTTTGTTACGGCTTGTGAGGAAGAGGGGGACCGAATATTTTTATTTCGGAAGGGAGTCGCGAGACAATTTTTCCTTGGAAGGGGGTCGCATATTCTAAAAGGTTGAAAAACACTGTCCTACGGTGTTGATACTACAGGTTTTGTTTATTTTTATTTTAATCCTTTAATGCATGACTTTTATTTGAAGCTATAAAACCTACCATGATTAATGTATAGTACGTATATACTGAGAAAAATATTGAATTAAAAAATCCTTAATATTGTTATGCACTACCAGCAACAAAACGTTCATAGCTGGTCAGCTATATAGTGCTTCCATGATGTACCCGATGCAGTAAATGTCACTATTATGCCTCTAAGCTTTCCAGAGAGCATCTCATATCCAACAGTAGTATGTGATTGACTACTTTTACATGGCAAAGGAGGAATACTAAAGTAAACAAACGCACATGTTAGGAGTAGCTCAATGCAGCTAACTGTCGAACTGATTCACTAGCACTCTGCAATTTATAATTTCTAGGACGAGCTAGTTGCATATTTAACACTACGTATAGAAGCAGCTACAAATGAAATTGTGGTAAAATGTTGATCAGTTTGAGATATAATGGAAAAAAATAAGGCATGTAGCTGATCAGCTACACTATGCATTAAAGCAGCGGTCGGCGACTGGCGGACCGAGATCCAGGTCCGGACCGCGTAAGGGCAAAAACAGGACCGCCAAAAATACTTTGAAATTTAAGTTACATACCCAAATTATTGAAAAAAAAACTTTCCGGAAGATAACAATTCGTATGAGAGCCACCCTTATATTTTTATAGAATTTTGCAATTAATTGCTGAATGGTTAGAAATCTTAATGACTATTATAGGTAGATTAAATAAATAGTTGTCATGATGTTCAACGACGGAGACTACAATGACGAGCGGCGGCAGAACGGAGCAAGCTGGCCGGTGATCCGCATAAAAGCTCTGTACACACGAATGCAGCACAAGAACTTCATTTAATTAACAAGGAAATTCTATAAATCGGATTCATTCTCTGGTACGGCTCGGTAGGACAGTGGTAGAGCCAGACTATGAATCCAGAGGTCGCCGGTTCGATCCACGCCAGATCCTAGGATTTTTATCTGTCACTTTCCAGTTCTTTCACTTCTGGCGGTGTTGCTGATGTGAAAAATATCGAGTAGCACCGTGGTTCGGAACCCACGATAAACTGTAGGTCCCCCTATAACTGGCTGGATAAGTCAGTTCGAAGATCGGAGGAAGGCAACGGCATATCTCCTCCCAACAGGATCATGCCAAGTAAAGCACTGTGTTGTTCAAACCAATCTTCGGATTGTTGACTGCTTTTTGTTCTGACAATCTCTGAAACTTCTACTTCAGCGCTCTGGGCATATCCATTTAAACATCGTTGTGCTCCAAACGAACGAAAAGGCTGAAGCTACTTTGCAAAAAATAATACACGCTTTTCCGGAATTTATTTTTATTATTATTTTTTTTTTTAATTGCTTGTTCACAACTATTGTACTTCATACTAGTTTGAGAATGAAAATCGAATTTTTTTTTCTTTTTTTTTCTTTTATATATATATATATATATATATATATATATATATATATATACTTAAAGTAGTGTACTTTTCCTGGATTTTTGAATATAAATATGCCTGTCTGTTGTATTTCATATCATTTTATGGATGAAAATTAAAATAAAAATTTAATCAGGAATTTTCCTTGTGGACCTCGATAAAAATTTTCAAAAGTATCCGGACCCCATCTAAGATTACTTCCTGACCTCTGCATTAAAGGGTTAAACGAACAATTAACCGCGGGACATATGAGCTAGCAGTGGATCAGTTTTAAGAGGCCATCAGAATCCACAAGCATACGTGCTCCGAAGCACCGAGCCCCGACACATGAATCCTTCCAAGCATATGAGGGGAGTGCAGCCGAATCCATCACCCAGTTGGCAAACTCCTGCAAGGCACCTCGCCGGAGTTGGTATGCGCCCCCCCCCCCCCCCCCCTCCCACTCCTCCCACACCTTCCAATGTCGCCGAATCCTCTCACCTTCAGAGTTCTGCTGGCGAAAGTTATTTAAAAACTGCCTCGGCCGTCATTGGTCGCGGCCCGAAAAAATATCGATATAACGACTGCGGTTAATACTTTTCAAACTGGGGAAGGAGCGAAAGCGGAATGAGAGTGTGGGCACGGGAGGGAGGGAGTTCGGGGGAGGGGGTAGTCGGGCTGGCGTTGGCTGGCGGCGCGGAATAATTCAGAAACTTTCCTAAGTGCTTCATGTGTAATTCAGCAGCCGCGTAATCCCATCAGGAGACATCATTGTGCCAGGCGGGCGTTGGTGGGAGAGGGGGGGGGGGGGCGGCCGGGGCACTCGCGCGATTCTCGGCTGGTCAGCCGCGAGAACTTTTTCATTTCCGAGATGGTTAAAAAGAAGTTCTGGTTTTGCAACCGCTTTTCCTGGGGCGGCGTAACAAGTGACCAGTCCCCTGCCGACAGCGCCCGCCTCGGCAAGTTTTCGCTTGTTCACCTGCTCTGCGACAACACGGGTTCGCGACTAAGGGGTGGGGTGAGAGTCGATAAGAACGTTCTCAGTGCGCGCCACCAATGACACTGTAGCTGCTATAGTGGCCGGCACGAAGATAGACACCTCACGTTCATGCCCGCTACGTGTAATCAAATAGCTTAGAAAGATGATAGCGGAAACTCCATAGCATCTACATGTCGTTTCAGATGAAGCAGATAGAAATAAAATACATTGCTTCTTGAAAGACAGATTCCACTCGTTTCTAACACTAAAAGTAGGTGTAGACTAGATGAGGCTCAAATTCAAAGAAATGGTATCGATAGCAATTAACAGTTTTATAACAAAGAAATTAATAAAAGAAGGTGGTGATCCCCCTTGCGACACAAAACAGGTCAGGTCACTGATGCAAAAGCAACGGAAAAGGCATGCTACATTTAAACGAACACAAAATCCCCAGGATTGGCGATCCTACACAAAAGCTCGAAATTTAGCGAGGACTTCAATGCGAGATGCCTACAATACTTATCACAACGAAACTTTTTCTCGAAATTTGACTGAAAACCCAAAAGATATTTTGGTCATATGTTAAATATACTAGAGGCAAAACACAAACAATACCCTCACCAAGTGATAGTAATGGCGATCCTGTCGACGACAGCGCTACAAAAGCAGAGTTACTAAACATAGCTTTTAGAAACTCATTCACTAAAAGAAGTGCATATCATCGGAGTAGTGAAGCAACTAAAATCACTTAACAAGAACAAGTCTTTTGTTTCGGACTGTATAACCATTCGATTTCTATGTCATTATGCTGAAGCGATAGCTCCTTACTTAACACCCATATACAACCGCTCTCTGTAACAAAGGTTTGGAAACTTGCACAGGTCACACCTATATTCATGAAAGGCAGTAGGAGTAACCCACTAAACTACAGACCTATTTCATTGACGTCAATTTGCACCAGGATTTTGGAACATAACCTGTATTCAAATATTATGAATTATCTCGAACAGAATGGTCTATTGACTCAAGGTCAACACGGATTTAGAAAATATCGTTCATGCGAAATACAACTAGCTCTTTACTCACACGAAGTGATGGGCGCTATCGACAAGAGTTCGCAAATCGATTCCGTATTTCTTGATTTCCAGAAGGCTTTTGACACCGTACCTCACAAACGGCTTTTAATCAAACTGCGTGGTTATGGTATATCGCCCCAAATTTGCAGCTGGATAGGGGAATTGTAGTCAGAGAGGAGACAGGCCGTAGTAATCGATGGTAAGGCATCGAGTAAAACAGAGGCGATACCGGGCGAACCACAGGGTAGTGTTATTGGTCCTCTGCTGTTCCTTATTTACATAAACGATTTAGGGGAAAATCTAAGTAGGTATCTTAGGTTGTTTGCAGATGACGCCGTCATTTACCGTCTAGTGAAATCATCTGAAGATCAAAACCAACTGCAGAACGATCTGAATAAGATATAATTATGGTGTAAAAATTGGCAGTTGACTCTAAATAATGAGAAATGTGAAGTCGTCCACGTGAGTACGAAAAGAAAACCCTTTAAACTTTGTTTACAAGATAATTCAATCAAAAGTGAAGGCTGTAAACTCCACAAAATACCTAGGAATTACTATTACTTCAGACTTAAACTGGAAAGAACACGTAGATAACGTCGTGGGGAAGGCGAACCAAAGACTGCCTTTTAGTGGCAGAACCCTTAAAAGATTCAACAGAACTACTAAAGAGGCTGCATACACTACGCTTGTCCGTTCTTTTTTGGAGTATTGCTGCCCAGTGTGGGATCCTTATCAGGTGGGTTTGACGGAGGACATCGAAAGAGTCCAAAGAAGAGTAGCTCGTTTCGTATTGTCGCAATACAGGGGAGACAGCGTTACTGAAATGATACAGTATCTGGAATGGGAATCATTACAACAACGGCGCTTATCGCTGAGGTGTGGGCTACTTACGAAATCGCCAACATTCTCCTCCGAATGCGAAAATATATTGTTGACTGCCACCTACTTAGGTAGAAATGATCATCAGAATAAAATACGAGAAATCAGAGCTCGAACGGAGAGATCCAGGTGTTCTTTCTTCCCGCGCGTTATTCGAGAATGGAATGGGAGATAAATAGTATACGGTGGTTCGATGAACCCTTTGCCAGGCACTTAAATGTGATTTCCAGAGTATCCCTTGTAGATGTAGATGTAGATACCACTGTTGGTTCGAGTTGTACACTATACATGATTCCGTAGTGATTCCGTATTTTACTTCGCTGTGTACCAAAAGTAATGAAGTGAGCGTTTGACATTTTTGGCGGGAGATTCCGTGTGGGATTATTCTGCCGCCTAGTGTAAGTCATTTTAGTTGACGCCACTTCAGCGACTTGCGTGTCTATGATGCCAAGAATCGAACCTGGGCTGCCTACGTGGTAGTCACACATACAATTACACACGTCTTACAGCAGAAATATACAATTTATCTACTTAAGAATTGCAATTACCTTATACCATTTACAAAACTTTTTGAAAGTATTTATCGAAGAGATAAAGGTATCCACTGAGCTCTGATTTTTTGTCCTGTAAGAATGCCACATTGGAAAAATATTCTTCTATTATTGTTGTGGAAAAGATATCATGTGCTGTTCTGCTGGTGACAGAAAAATTCATTTTTAACGTTGAGGGGAATATGGCTGTACGAAATGTAGATTCTTCATGTAATTCGTTGCATGCTGTGAGTTGTCTTATTGAGACGTCACTGAACAGTGCGTCGTAGGAAGTTAGCAAAGAGCTTCTTGTAGTTTCTTTTCTTGATAAGGTTGAAAGACGACCGTCTGTCGTCTTCCATATATTTTTTATAAAATTGTAATTTATTTGATGTAGCTAGATTAGCATTTTGTTAAAATCTAGAACCCCACTCTTTTCGAGTCATGAGGATTAGCATCTTTATTTCATGTTTTAAAATATTAGTTTCTGAAATGTTAGTTAATATTGCTAGGATTTTGTTATTTAATAATTTATTATTGTCCCTGTGAGAATGTTTACTTGTTTTACTTTTAAGTGGATGTGCGAGTTTCTAATGGCTGTCTGAATGTGGGTAGTAATAGCTCGCTTTAAGTGGTTATCTCTGGCTCAGAGTCGATGGTTAATCGTTACCAATGCCTGCTGCTGATGCGACCAAACAGGTTTCTACACCCTTTGGTTACAAGCCAGTCGACGAACCCTCTCCAGGGCGAGTCTCACAATCTTCTCTCCCCACCACCCCTGTTTTCATCGGTTTTGCCCAGTTTCCGGTAGCTTTCGCGCCTCCTGGATGCTCGGTGGTCACTTTGTGCTCGGCTTGTGATGAGATAAGGTTGGTTCTGCTCTTGTGTCCGCGGAGATGGTAGCGATTCATTGTCTAGCATGTTTAACTTAGGCTCTTGACCTTAAATTCATTTTTCGGAATATTTCATCAGATCGTGCGCGAAAATGTCTTCTAGTTCTTTAATCCATTGATTTCCAACAGATCAACGCGGTTTACGTGTTACTAGTTGCAGTTGCCTGGTATTCTCAAACCATTTGCGATTATGTGGCGGTGTACGAACTCTGTGTAAATTCTTTTTAGCATTGTGGGGCCCGATTTCTAACATACGATATGTTCATTTTTTGACAGAGCACGTAAAAATGTTTCTTATCGTTTCCTTCCATGAGTGATATGTGTTCCGCGTGGTTAGTTCTTAGAACAAACCTTCAGCTTCCACTATTCTTTGTTCCATGCCCATCAGGCAAGTAACTATGCTTCTATCCTTCTGATTTCCACTAACATTTCGCGATCTTCTCTCCCCGCCTATTATAATTTTGCTGTTTCTTCTCTGAACTTGTAGTATGCACTCAGTCTTTGCCAGTAATTCTCTCCGAACCTTATACAACCTCCTTCAATAGCATGCTTATGAAATTCTATGTATTTCTAAGGGTTTCATGCCTTAGTTTTTATTCTCGTTTTGGTTTTTTTTTTTATTTCTTTTTATTTTCTTTTTTAATTATTTCATTTTTCTGGTTTTTTGAGACTGGACTTCATCCGTCTCTGTAACCGCTCCCTATCACGTGTAGCTACATTTCATTCGCTTCCTTTTGTAATTCTAAACATTTATATGGTTTGCATACCGTAGCTTTTATTTTTACTTTTCCGACTTTTTAATTATTTCATTTTTCCGGGTTTTGAGACTGGACTTCTTCCGTCTCTGTGAACACTCTCAATCGCATTTTGCTGCATTTCAGTGGCTTCCTTATGAAATTATACGCAGTTCTAGAGGTTGCATGCCGTAGTTAATTTTCTTTAGTTTTGTTGTTATGGTTGTTATGGTCTTCAGTCCGGAGACTGGTTTGATGCAGCTCTCCACCCTACTCTATCCTGAGCAAGCCTTTTCATCTCCTCATAAGAACGGCAACCCACATCCACTTGAATCTGCTTATTATACGCGTCTCTTGGTCTCCCTCTGCGATTTTTACCCCACACACTTCCCTCCAATGCTAAATTTACGATTCCTCGATGTCTAAGAATGTGTCCTACCAAGCGATCCCTCCTTTTAGCCAGGGTATGCCAAAAATTCCTTTTCTCACCAATTCTGTTCAGTACTTCTTCATTGGTTATGCGATCTACCCACCTAATCTTCAGCATTCTTCTGTAGCACCACATTTCAAAAGCCTCTATTCTCTTCCTGTCCGCACTGCTTATCGTCCATGTTTCACTCCCGTACAAGGCAACACTCCACACAAATGCCTTCAGAAAAGACTTCCTTACACTTAAATTAATATTCGATGTTAGCAAATTTCTCTTTTTCAAAAATGCTTTTCTTCCCATTGCCATTCTGCATTTTATATCCTCTGTACTGCGACCATCGCATGTTATTTTACTACCCAAGTAACAAAACTCATCTACCACCTTCATTGTTTCGTTACCTAATCTAATTCCTTCAGCTTCGCCTGATTTTCTAAGACCGCATTCCATTATTTTTGTTTTGCTCTTGTTAATGTTCATTTTGTATGCTCTCTTCAACACACTGTCCATTCCATTCAACTGCTCTTCCAGGTCCTTTGCTGTCTCTGACAGAATTACAATGTCATCCGCAAAACGCAATGTTTTTATTTCTTCCCCCTGAACTTTAATCCCTATTCCAAATTTTTCCTTGCTTTCCTTCACCGCCTGCTCGATGTACAAATTGAATAACATCGGGGAAAGGCTACAACCCTGTCTTACTCCCTTCCCAACTGATGCTTCCCTTTCATGCCCTTCGAGTCTAATAACTGCGGTCTGGCTTTTTTACAAGTTATAAATAACTCTCCTTTCCCTATATTTTACCCCTGCTGACTTCAGAATTTGAAACAGTGTATTCCAGTCAACATTGTCAAATGCTTTCTCCAAATCTACAAAAGCTAAAAATGTAGGTTTGTCTTTCCTTAATCTATCTTCTAAGATAAGACGTAAAGTGAGTATTGCTTCCCTGGTTCCTACGTTCCTCCTGAATCCAAACTGATCTTCCCCAAGGTCAGCTTCTACCAGCTTTTCCATTCTCCTGTAGATAATTCGTGTTAAAATTTTGCAACCATGACTTACCAAACTGATGGTTCTGTAATTTTCACACCTGTCTGCACCTGATTTCTTTGGAATGTGGATTATTACATTTTTCTTAAAGTCTGAGGGTATTTCGCCTGTCTCATAAATCCTACACACCAGTTCAAATAGTCTTGTCGTGGCTGGCTCTCCCAGAGACTTTAGTAGCTCTGAGGGTATGTCATCTACTCCTGGGGCCTTGTTCCGACCTAGGTCTTTCAAGGCTCTATCAAATTCATCTCTCAGTATAGCATCTCCTATTTCATCTCGATCTACGTCCTCTTCCCTTCCTACCACATTGTCTGTAAGTTCATTTCCTTTGTAGAGCTGCTCTATGTACTCTTTCCACCTTTCAGCTTTCCCTTCTTTGCTGAGAACCGGCTTCCCATCTGAGTTCTTGATATTAGTAGAGTTGCTTTTCTTGTCCCCAAATGTCTCTTTTATTTTCCTGTAGGCGGTATCTACTTTTCCCCTTCTTATACATTCTTCTACAGATTTGCATTTGGCTTCTAGCCACTCCTGCTTAGCCATTTTGCACTTCCTGTCAATCTCATTTTTTAATCGTCTGTACTCCATTTTGCCTGTTTCATTTACTGCATTCTTATATTTTCTCTTTTCATCGATTAAATCTAGTATTTCCTGTGATATCCAAGGATTTTTTGTAGGTCTTGCCTTTCTACCTATTTTGTCCTCTGCTGCCTTCACTATTTCATCTCTCAGTGCTACCCATTCCTCTTCTACTGTTTTATTTCCCCCTGTTTCAGTCAATTGATGCCTAAATCTCCCTCCGAAATTCTCCAGAACTTCACTTTCCTTCAATTTATCTAAGTCCCATCTCTGTATTTTCCTACGTTTCTGCAATTTTTTCAGTTTCAGCCTACAGTTCATGACTAACAAGTTATGGTCAGAGTCTATATCTGCCCCTGGGTACGTCTTGCAGTTTATAACCTGGTTCCGGAATCTATGTCTTACCATTATAAAATCTATCTGATACCTTCCGGTGTCTCCTGGTCTCTTCCATGTATACAACCTTCTTTTGTGATTCTTAAACCAGGTGTTTGTTACGATTAAATCATGTTCCGTGCAAAATTTTACCAGGCGACTTCCTCTTTCATTCCTCCTGCCCAGTCCATATTCACCTACTATTTTTCCTTCTCTTCCTTTTCCTACAAGCGAATTCCAGTCTCCCATCACAATTAAGTTTTCCTCTCCCTTAACTGTCTGAATAATTTCCTTTAGCTCCTCATATATTTCTTCGATCTCCTCATCATCAGCAGAGCTAGTTGGCATATAAACCTGTACTACTGTTGTCGGTGTTGGCTTCGTAGCTATCTTGACAATGATAATGCGATCACTGTGCTGTTCATAGTAGTTTACCCGCATTCCTATTTTCTTATTCATTATCAGTCCTACTCCTGTGATACCCCCAACTGATTTTGTATTTATAATCCTGTACTCACCTGACCAGAAATCCTGTTCATCCTGCCACCGAACTTCACTAATCCCCACTATATCTAACTTCATCCTATCCATTTCCCTTTTTAAATTTTCTAATTTTCCTACCCGATTAAGGGATCTAACATTCCACGCTCCGATCCGTAGAATGCCAGTATTGTCTTTCCTGATGACAACATCCTCCTGAGTAGTCCCCGCCCGGAGATCCGAATGGGGGACTATTTTACCTCCGGAATATTTTACCCGAGAGGATGCCATCATCATATGTTCATACAGTAGAGCTGCATGTCCTCGGGAAAAGTAACGGCTGTAGTTTCCCCTTGCTTTCAGCCGTTCGCAGTAACTATGTGGCAAAGCCACATGAGCTAATGTTACAAGGCCAGCTCAGTCAATCATCCAGACTGTTGCCCCTGTAACTACTGAAAAGGCTGCTGCCCCTCTTCAGGAACCACACGTTTGTCTGGCCTCTCCACAGATACCCCTCCGCTGTGGTTGCACCTACGGTACGGCTATCTGTATCGTTGAGGCACGCAAGCCACCCCACCTCGGCAATGTCTGTGGTTCATGGGGGTGGTCTTTAGTTTTAGGAAATTGAATTTATACATTTCTATCGGTTTTCGGAACCACGTGGGTACGAACTTCGACTTCAGGGGTTTGCAGCTAGTCACCTGAATTCAGGCCACTTCTCATACAACCAGTGTCAAGACAGTTTACTCTCAGATTACAACTTAAGAGTCCGTCGTGGTTTTGTGCAAAGAATCCTATTTTTAACCACTTCACCTTCAGCGGAGTGCGATCATGTAACGTATCCGTGTGTCGCCGTTACCGTGTGTGCCCGCGGTCTCATCTAGATGCGACTTAACTTTGCTATACTCACGCACCATCTAAATCAGGCACGTCAGACCAGTGCCATCTTCGCAGTTTTATTGTTTATTGTGTTGTGTGGTACTTTGGGTTTGATGAATTTCGCCTACGATAGCGGCGCCTGCTTCTGCCTCGTTTCAGCACGCTGATTTTGGTGAGCTTCTCTGTTGCATTGCGTGTGTGTGAGTGAGTGACTGTTATTTGTAAATCCTACCCCCCAATAGCGTTAAGTTCTGTGTAATTTATGTTAAATTCAATGCTGGGCATTGTCAGTATTAGACTATGTAAATGAGATGCATTTTTATTGTATTAACAAAATTGGTTCCCCATTTTGCTTGCGTTCGATCTGAATAAACAAGTTAAGTTCAGTATAATTTTGACTTGCCTATAAATTGTAGTTTTCTAGCACCTTCCCCCTTTTATTTAATTTTTTTTTTCACCAGTGATGAGAAAAAGCTCAGATGCAAATTTTATGTTTATGTTCCATTGCGTCATAAATGTCTTTCTCAGCCACCTTTATGAAATAACTTTAATTGTGGTGGCTGGTTTATTAATTCCTGTGTGTAGTTCGTGTGAGCTGATACGTATATTGGCCACTGTATCGTTAACTTCCTGTTATTAATTTGAACCAAGTCAGTTCTCAATATGGGACAGGGAACAATGTTTTGCAGCAAGGAGTAGCCGGTAGTTCACACGGACCTTTTGCTAATTTTACTGCTAAAATTAAGCTTTTTTATAACAGTAAACTTTTAATCTGGGTAGCTCCTACCATAATTAAGCTTTTATTTCGTACAGTGGCCCATTTTTAAGGTTTTGTTGTGTGTTCACGTACAGGTGGAAGTCTTCCTTTCTTTTGGCACCTTCAGTCCTAATGTATTGAATTGCTTGTCCTTTAATCCAGTTAACAGCATTTCTTTTCATGGCTGGGTAAGGCACGTCATTCGGTTTTAGAAGGTTAACAGGTGTTACGGTATGTGAAGCTGTTCGGGTTACTTTGGTTAACAAACCAATCGATGCTCTTCAGTGACAACTACATTGCCAGTGGAACAGTTCAGTGAATCTGTATGGTGAATGCGGTGTAACTTAAGAGTTGGTGGCTATTTTCCGATTGACGGACTTGTACCATATAACTATGACGTTGGTTGGTAGAAAAGGGCTACGGATAATTTTCCAGGTTGCCTGCCAGTTGTAAGATATTATGTTAGATGACAATTCATTTAAAGTGTGGGGTTAAACAAACTGTATCAATAGTTTCTGTCATGAACTGTGCAACACACCGGCGCCTCATGATGTGAAGCGAAAAATCAAAGAAAAAGTTTTCCAAAAGTAAAAATAATAGACATTTTACAAAAATTTTAATGAAATGTTTTCCTTCTACAATCTACAGTCAAACTGGTTTGCAGACCACAGTGCTTTACTAGGCATGGTCCTGTTTGGAGGCGGTATGCCGTTGCCTTCCTCCAACCTGAATTGTCCAGTCATTATAGGGGGACCTACAGTTTAACGTGGATTCCGAACAATGGTGCTATTCGGTATTTTTCGCATCAGCAGCATTGTCAGAGGGGAAAGAAGTAGAAAGTGAAAGATAAAACTCCTACAACCTGCCATGGATCAGACCTGCAAGCTTTGAATTCATAGCCTGACACTCTACCACGGTGCTACCGAGCCACACTTAGGTAAAGCAGTCAACAATCCGAAGATTGATTTGAACACTACAGTGCTTTACTAGGCATGATCGTGTCTGGAGGTGGTATGCCGTTGCCTTCCACCGACCTTCGGTTTAAGGGGACCTACAATTTAACGTGGATTTCGAATTACGGGTTTTCCATCTAAGAAAGAAAATAAATTGTAGATATTTGTCATTTCAGACCACTGAAAATGTTTATATTCAGTATAACAAAATGCGTCTCTTACCCCTTATTGTAGTTGCGTAGACGGTCAATTTGGATAGAATTCGAACTGAAAATAACACAGTAACCATATACATGAACGATCTTTCAATGAGCGTTTAGGTAGCAGAACGTTAGGCACTGCACCAAGGAAAATACTGAAAATGACAAAGAAAAGGTGAGACATTATTTTAACTTTCTGTTTAGCCTTGTCTTTCATAAAATATAACTTATGCTTAAATAATAACGCTGACGATGAGGATATTGTGTTGGTAGTTTAAAGTCTCGTCTACTCTTAAAGTAATTCAAATAAATCTTATACAATTATGCATTTTTAAAACACAACACCCAAGGAACAAATTACAACACATACCCCTAACTTGACAAATTTTTCTTTCTGAAATATTCCTCCCCAAAGTGATTAGAGCATACATATAGCTTTTATTCAAATGCTCTGGGCCCTCCATTTTCAAAATTTGATCCAAGTCAGCTCTTTGCCCACGAATAATCCACTGGCTGCACCTATAAAAAATTATAAATGTTCAAATGTTTGTTAAGCTTAAGGGACTTAACTGAGGGGTCATCAGTCCGTAAACTTACAAACTACTTATGAACTACCTTATACTAAATACGACACAAACATCCATGCCCGAGGGGGGGATTCGAACCCTCGACGGGGAACGGCCTCACGCATCGTACCATAACGCCTCAATGCGCTCCGTCGCGACTAAAAAATTATAAAAAAGACACAATAAATCAAAGAGTTAAATTCACTAATGGAAGCCACCTTAAACCGTAATTTTTCGGGAATCTGCTGTGTTGCAGCCATATACAGGGTGATTCTCGGAGATATGTAAATATTTTAATGTGTTATTCTACAAGTAACACCAAAGAAAAAGTTCATATAAACATAGGTCGCAAATGTCTAGTTACGGAGTTGCGGCTAATAAAATATTTTTCCTGAAATTTAGCAATCTCGCTGGTATGAAGCCATCTCAAACCTGTACGACATTAAAGTAAAGCCCGATTTCCATTTACGTTTTTGTTATCGATCTCATGAATCTAATGAAACATCTTCCAGACGTCTATCGGCGGTAGTTTTCCAGAAATTCCAGAGAAGCAAAGAAATAATTTAGGAAAATTAGTAATTCATTAACTATGTGAACCTCTTCTTTTTTTTTTTAAATTCCAGACAATTGCAAAAAGTGTTCAACAGAAGGTGTAGAAAATTATAGTAATAAAGTTAACTAAAATTGTAAAAATATGTCAGACAATCTTCTTTTATTAAACCTGTCATTACCAGTGTTGTTCCTGGACAATAACGTATTAAAAGTAGATTTATACCGTATTTTGTGCATCAATCCTTAAAGTTGAATTTTTGTTGATGAACAACATCCTTATAGTACAACATTTTCCGATTGGTACGGCGTGTAGCCACTTCTGAGGCATTAATCTGTCCATCTTGGATGTTGTGTTGCTTTGCCGTCTGTGCGTGGCTGAGATTGTGAGCATGAGTGTGGTTCGTTTTATTTTATTCCAGCGGTGAAGTGTCTTGTCTTCGGTGCTGTGGTGAAGATTATGCTAGCATTATTATCTGGCAGTGTTAACTATCAACATAATAACGACCAAGTAATAAAATACCTCGATACAAACGTCTGTGTTGTGCACGAAATAAATACATGACCCAAAAAATCAATAGTTCGACCAAACATTTTTAAACACATTTTTTGATGTTTGCTCCACTGTATTAATACAGAAAACACTGAATTTTAATTTTCCCAAAGCTGATTTTATAATGTGGGACTGAAAGGGTTAATACTACAGCTCACGTGAATTCATGTTAAACCGGAAAAAAAACATAGCTCAGTGTTAAGGAAGTTGTACAGTGTACATACAATTTCCAAAATTCAATGTCTAAAACTTCTGTTGAAAACTTTGTGCAACTGTCTGGAATCTAAAATAAAATTGGGCCAAGTAATTAATAACTTACAAATTTTCGCAAATTATTTCTTTGTTACTCTGGGATTTCTGAAATGCACTCTGGGACGTGTTTTATTAGATTTACCAGATCGATAACAACAAAATAAATGTAAATCGTGCTTCACTCTAACCTCGTACAGTTTTGCGATGGCTCCATACTAGCGAGGTTGCTAAATCTGAGGCAAAATCTTTTATTAGCTGTAACTCCGTAACTAAACATTTGTGGATCTACGTTTATATGAACTTTTTTCTTTAGTTTTACTTGTAGAATAACAAATTAAAATATTTGCATATCTTCATGAATCATCCCATATGGAACATTTACTCCCTCTTCCAAGTATTTCCTAGTTCTATAAAGTAAGTGGACGAATCAAGTAAGTCTTCTCAGTTGTACATGGTAAATCGACTGTTCACTCGCAATTTTAGTTTACAACTAACGCCGCTAGGAGGTGCTCGAGAGCGCTGTCGCATAGAGCCCTGTATTGGGGGCTCTACTGTCGTACGCATTGTTAGCAGGGGGCTAGGTCAGAGCCAGACTGCCAATTGAATATTCGCTGTTTACGTGCGATATCATTTTTGGTTCCAGTGTTCATTTTTGGTTTCAGTGTGTTATAAATAGGTACACTGACATGTTTCGCAGGAAACGAAATACAAGAGCAAAGACCTTCGGCATTACTTTTTCGGTCGGTGTGTGTAAAGGACAAAAAGACATTCGGATACAATCTAAAACTACATACCTCATACATTTTGTTGAGGGCCGAGGCAGAATAGCCGCGCGCACTAAGGTACCCAGCTACGGTGCGCGCGGCGGTTCGCCGACGGAGATTCCATTCCTCCCTCGGGCATGGGTGTTTGTGTTGTCCTTGGTGTAAGATACTTTAAGTTAGTGTAAGTAATTTGTAAGCCTAGGGACTGATGACCAGCCGGCCGCAGTGGCCAAACGGTCTGTGGCGCGCCAGTCACAGTCTGTACGGCCGCTACGGTCGGGGGTTCGAATCCCCACTCGGGCATGGATGTTTGTGTCGTCTTCAGTATAAGGTAGTTCATAAGTAGTTTGTAAGTTTAGGGATTGATGACTCCGCAGTTAAGTCCCTTAAGCTTAAAAAAAACATTTGAACATTTGACTGATGAGCAACGTAGTTAAGTCCCTTAGATTTACAAACATTTGAACATTTGTTGGGGTCCATCTGCTATATTTCTTATTACGTTAATTGCGAAGAACACTTTGATGACTCGGTACCACCCTCAGTTGTGAATCATCGCATTTACTATAAATAAAACTGCCTCATCATACATTCTGAACACATCGTACTCAAGTGTTTTACTGTTTTGTACAACAGTAATGAAGCTGGGAATTAAATAAATTTTGTGCAAATTCATAAAGTGACAACAAAACCGTCTGGTATTTGCATATAGACTGTAGCCACATTAGTAAATCAGTAACACTGGCAGAATCTCCAGATGTGTACACGCGTGTCGCTTCTACAAAAAAGGGTTACAAAGCAGAACGGTAAACCGCACATTTTGATGGTTTCGACAAAGAGCTTTCGAGTAGAAATGTATTTGGATATTATTACAGAGGAGAATATCCAACAGCTAATAGAATATAGAGAGATTTCGTGAAAAACTGAATTATTCTGTCCCATAGCCCTGAATACTTAGTCTTCTCCACCCCCTTGGTTTGCGATAACTTGGGTTTGGCAAAACCTTTCGAATACATATATTTTAACGCTTACAACGGAAATATTTGTCTGAGAGTGACTTCACCTACTTTTGTTTAACATTTATATCGGCGTTTTCTGCAGTGTGTACGGTACCGGAGGATCTGTAATAGCGATAAGTAAAAAAATTTCGGTCCTCTTAATGCGAGCAGTCAGAATAAACAATTTGGCGACCGACTGCAACTACTCGTGCTACGTTGCGCGCATAATGCCTCGGAAATAAATTGCGTCCACACGAGACACTAATACCCGAGTTATTACCAAAATTAATTTCTTAGTTATCTTGCATCTTTCTCGGTGGAAGTTTCTTCGAGGTCCAAGAGAATGCGAATTTATTAGCGACTACACATTTTTTTTTTTTTTACACAGCCGGAACAGTTTCACATCCCTTACCATATTTTATATTTTTTTTATTTGTGGTTACATTTATGTTTTCACGATAAAACACGTACAACATATAAACTTTCGGGCTGTTAATTTTGTCAGTCCAAATATGTCAGTGGTTCTGATTCTTCCACTATTTCCTAATTGACAGGTGCTTCCTTGACGAGCAACATCAAAAATATCCATCAGTTTCAAGATATGTAGTTAATCACATTGTTGCTCACAAATTTCAACACAGAAAGTGACGATCAGGCGACAGAGTTATTTCCTGCTATGACCCAAAAACCGATACCAGTACTGGATAAGTGTTTATGGTGAATATATTGGCAAGTGAAACAATGTTCATGTTTTCAGAATGAAACTTAGTGTGTACCAGAACCGAGCATCGAACCTGGAATATTTGCCTTACGCGGGTAAGAACTCTACCGTTTGAGCTATCCTGGTATGCTTCATGGTCCATCCTTCAAAGTAAAGTTTCGAAAGTAGGAGACGACGTACTGGTAAAAGCAAAGTTGTGTGGAAGGACCGTGAAGCGTGCCGGGATAGCTAAAGGTCTCAGGTTCAATTCCCGGTTCCGACACACAATTTTAATCTGCCAGGAAGTGTCATAACGTTCATGTTGTAGTTTTGATACAATTGAAGTTCATAAATACAGATTCTCCTACTCCATTACAGATCGCTCCTTACTTTAAAAATGTTCAAATGTTTGTAAATCTAGGGGACTTAACCACTCCGGTCATCAGTTCCTTAGGCTTACAAACTACTAAAACTAGCTTACGTTAAGGGCAACAAATTCACCGATTACCGACGGAGGACTCGAACCTCCAACGGCGAGCAGCAGAGTGTTCCGCAGCTAGGTGCCTTAGAACGCTCTGCCACTCCATCGAAGCTCTTATTTTTAAAAAAACACCCTCGTATAAATAAAAAACCGTACTAATGCTAGCGAAGCGCGTACACTATCGTGCTCCGAATAACGACATATCTACTAATACGGCCAGAAAATATGTTCAAATAATGTATAATTTGTGTGTTTCCGGCATTTTTCCCATTTAATTCCTTTTTTCCTTAATTGTCGGTGGATAACTTGGTGTCCCATCAGTCCGGAGAAACTAACTTCTACTGCACTTGGAGAACAAACCGCAAAGCTACAGAGGTCAGGAAGGAGGGAGAACTTCATTTACAAAATAGTATTACTTCCACAATCAGGCTACGAAAAAAAAGCCCTTTTGCCATTGTTGTGATGATAACTTCATTCACAAAAAATGTTAAAATGTTTGTAAATCTATGGAACTCAACTGCTTGGTTATTTAGTCCCTAGCTTTCAAACTACTTAAACCAAGGTAAACTAACAACACATATACCTATGCCCGAGGGAGGACTCGAGACCCGAAGGAGAACGGCCGCGCGTAACACAGCAAGGCGCCTCAGTGGGCACGGCTAATCCGCCGCGGCCTTCATTCACTCTCAAACACAATGGTGTTGGATTGTACGAAGAAGTGGATAAATTGGTTAAGTGTATGAATTGAACGAATAAATGGATACATTGGTTTGAGGTTGGAGAGCATCTGTGGTCGAGGGCCGCGGGGAATAGCGGTGCGCAGTGAGACGCCTAGTTGCGATGCGCGCGGCCCTTCGCCGTCGGGGGGCTCGACTCCTTCGTCGGTCATGGGTGGGTGTGTGTGTGTTGTTATAGGGTAAGTTAGTTTAAGTAGTTTGTAAGTTTAGGGACTGATGCCCCTGCCGTTAGGTCCCATAACTTTACAAACATTTGAACATTTTGTGGTCAAGACGCTGTGAACATAAACAAATGCTGCATGGAAATAATATCTTGTGTGATAAAGACGAATATCCTGTGTCGTTATGGAGACACACTGCAGCGTCTTGAGTTAGTGATTAAACTACTGCGTTTTACTACGTTACTCATAGTAGACATACTGCTGATGGTGGTGTGGCGATGTCTATCCCTAGTTGAAACCAAGAAATGGTGCAGAAGTAGGTGCGACGTTGTAGAAAGCAACTCATTACATCCAAGCGAAATAGGTATGTAATTAATTGTTACTCAGTAATGGTTTCCTCTTCGTTAAACATTGTTGGAGCAACATTAAAAAGGAACATGGACGTCTAACTACAGTCTGTTGACTAC
Source organism: Locusta migratoria (assembly GCA_026315105.1). Taxonomy (NCBI): domain Eukaryota; kingdom Metazoa; phylum Arthropoda; class Insecta; order Orthoptera; family Acrididae; genus Locusta; species Locusta migratoria. The sequence continues at coordinate 559,938,551 of CM048746.1, forward strand.
TGAAACTGTCTTAGGAGCCAGTTTTGGGAGGAAGAGCTGCAGAGATCTCCCTGTTTTGTGCGACACCGATACGAAGTTCGTTCCTTGCAGTGATGTGAGCGGAAATTTAACGACGCCATTTCTCGGATGTCAAGCAAACGCGAGAGTCTTTCGGCGATAAAAGGAAATGGTTTTTTGTGTCGATGATAAATCTACGCCGCTTCTGATAATTGTGGCCCAATAAAAACTGCAAGCCTCGGGTCGGTTTCTGATTGGCCGGTGCTTATAATAAATGAATGGCCACTTCGCTGCCCCGAACCCCCTCCCCCCACCACCCTATTAGATAAATGACCGGTCGCAGACAGAATCCGCGGAAATAGAGAAAGAAAATAAAGGGACGCCGTCGTGAGGAGGAAAAGCAGAGCAGGAAAGAGAGAGAAGGGGGGGGGCAGCCGGGCGAGGGAGGGGGGAGGGAGAGGAAAGGATTTATTGTCAATAATTGATCTGGATAACGTCAGGGACACAGACCGGCGACGTGGGACGCTGGGACGCCACACGAAAGCCGGACCACGCTGGAGCCGGGTGCAACCGCAGCCCCGCCTGTCATGTCCAAAGCCGCTGTTGCGGTTAAAGGGGGGGGGGGGGGGAGGGTAAGGGGGTGATCAGTAATAGGTGGGGAGCCGACGGCCAGCAAGACTCTGGCTGCCGAACAGGCAAAGCCCCGCAGCGAAATGGCATTGCACGGTTTTTGAGATCAAGCTGCTGTTGTACTTCATATGACTTACTTTGTAGATAGCCTTTGAGGCTGTGAAGAAAGATGCTTTGTGCTAGAATTATAATACTGTGGCAACGAACACTACTCACTTTGCTATCTTAGGGTAAGGTGGTACAATTCCGATCATTTAGGACAAATGTCGTTGGTACTGGAAATATGTTGAGAAAAGAGATAATTTTAACTATGGCACTTGTTCTTGGGTGTTTAACGAATATGTAACACAAATACTAGACCATTACAAATGTTGGTATAAACACAAAAAATGTTACAGACGTGTGAAAAATCGATCGAAAATGTACCACACTAGGTACAATTATGATCACTTCCTCGTAAAATTTTGATCACTGGCTTCTTCCACATAAAAAGCACTTTTTCCCTTGGGCACCAAAGCATACTTCTTAGGTAATACACATTGCATAATATAGAATTTGCAATCGCGTGGAAACTAGATAGTTTCGACGACGTTGCTCCACGTACCTCTTAATAGAAAAAAATTTATATCTCCGTAGCGCAAAGTGGTGTATTCTTGGAAAAGACAGGAGGAGCTGTAGAAACCTGCTACACTACAACGCCATACAAAGGCATGTGCTACCAACACTACGAGACTGACAAATTATGTTGATCGGAATTGTACCTATATCGAATTTGTACCACCTTACCCTACGACGTATTTCGACTATGTTGGCAATAGAAACAAATGAAAGTGCCGTCTAATAAACAGATGTTCGCCTTATTTGACTAGCAAGGAAGAGGTTAGCAGACAGTTGTTATTTGGCGCTATGAAAAACAAACGTGATAGAGGCTCGAATTTTAAAGAAGTGAGTGCGAGAGTCTTCTGTCCCTAAAAGGGAAATATGAGGACACATTGGACTGAGAGAGGCCAGTGCCAGTGTTACCTCCCGAACAGCTTTCCAAGCAGACGTTTTGCAGACACTAGCGAAGTCCCCTATGGCAATGAACATACTGCCAAGTGCATAGTGCCTTAGTGCAAGCAATAGCTTGCACACAGGCGAAAGTACACTGTTCCTGTAGATCGGAAGAAGAAATCACATTTTAGCCCTTACTCTACGCCCAACAGGCATAAATAGGCCTAAATACTGAATTAATAAGCTTGCAGACATAAGTATTTATTCTATTTTCTATTATGACAGAACTCTTAAAAATTACATATCCATCTGTTAGACACTTCAGCTGGTGGTGGAGTTTTTCATGCAGCATTCCCACAGTGGCCTTTTGAAGACGAAATCGCGTAACAAATTCTGCATCATCCCAACATTCAAAATGATTTGGACGACCATAAATATGCCTAGGACGCCTTATTGGGACAATGACCACTAGATCGTCAAAGATATTGACATTCTCTTCGATATTAACCAAATCTCTTATTCCAGCCATTTTAATCATACCGATTCTCACATAACTAGTCCTTACCTGTAAGTTTGTATTTTGATATCGGAACAATAATTTTAAGAATAAAATTCTTGAATATCCGTCTGCAGATCGTTTTATTTTCTAAAACATGACCGGTTTCGGGACAACTTCCCACCTTCAGATCAATTCTATGAAGTTACAGAGTGACCTGTCGTGTGATGAACGAGTGTTCACAGTCGAACAATCCTTCATCACGCTACAGGTTACTCTGTAACTTCATAGAATTGATCTGAAGATGGCCAGCTGTCCCGAAACCGGACATGTTTTAAAAAATAAAAGCGATCTGCAGACGGATATTCAAGAATTTTATTCATATGACGATCGCGGAAAATTTCTCAAGACTCATAAGTCTAATTTTTGACAAATAGTTTTAACGTTATGTTTCGTATCTGTAATATATCTAACTCATCTAATCGCTACTGTCATGGACGGGGGCGAGAAATATGACGATAAAATTTTCCAATAAAGCAGCTTTCCACGCTAGTTTTTCGTACAAGTAGCGCTCCTGTTGTTTTGTTCAATAAATCGTTCTTTATTAGGTGAATATATTGCGGTATTTTAGTGTTTTAGAATCATGCCATTTTCATACAGATTCTCACGTAACTGGTCATTAGCCGTGTAACGAGCAGTATTCGTTATTTTAACGGCCAGCTTGAGGTCTTTTAACGTCAGGTTAACTCATAACGAAACATTGACAAACGCAATTCTTTCCTAACGACAAGCTAAAATCTTAACTGGAACTTAACGAGACACTGACAGACCGGCCCTTAGCAAGTTAGGTTCTCCTCTTTAAAATAATAATAATAATAATAATAATAATCTTCTTTATCTAATATATAAAGCAGAGTGTTCGTATGTTTGTGTATTTGTGGGTTTGTGTGTTTGTGTCTACCATGTGCACTAAGGCGTCCAGTTGCGGTGCACGCAGCCGTTCACCGTTGGGGTTCGAGTCCTCTCTCGGGCATGGATGTTTGTGTGTTGTCCTTAATGTAAGTAGTTTGCAAGCGTAGGGAGTAAAGACCACCGTAGTTAAGGCTCTTAGATTTACTAACACTTAGAAAGAGCTGTTTGTTGTGGGTTAGTGTTGTAGGTCAGTCGTTGGGTTGGAGATGGTTGTTGTTACATAGTGTCGTAGGCTAGTTGGGATAGAATTTAATTAAAAAGTGTTTCAAATATGTACTGCAGTATCTGTTTCCAGTTGTGGACGATGTTGTGTTGCGATAGAGCTCTAAAGAAGTCGATTTAGGATTATGTTCTTAAAACTCTGCACTGTGTACGTTACGAAGTATTGTCTGTTTGATCGTGTGTTAGTGGTGTTTAATTTATGAGTGGCATACGATGATAAATTATTGCTGATCTTTTATCTTATACGTGCGTAGTAAATTCGACAAGTTCATCATGGAGACAATGCGAAGTTACCATTTCTCCTACCAGGTGGCAGAGTTGTGAGAGCACTTGGAATACCGGAGAAACTCGGCAAGGAAGCACTGGAGAATCTCCGGCAAATCATTTGGCTGTACCTTATAATAAAATTACAGGTAGTCACCTTATCGATTTTATAACATGCATTTGCGGGATACTTTTACCTCTTCGTTCGGCATTACCACACTGGAGGCTACAATATGCACTTACTCTGTGTAAATCCCATCCATGTGTCCTCGGCTAACAAATTCCTTAGAGAGCATTCATGTTGTTGTTTTTGTAAATTGTTTGCATGGTTAATAAAAACACTAAAAATTGACTGGTATTTCCATAAATCTAGCGAATCCCTCTGCCCAATAGGATTTTTGCGCTCTTTGTCTCTCTTCTCGCACTGCTGTGGTTTTGGAGACCTAAGATATACTACTTTAGCCTTTAAGTTGTTGGTGTAAACGTTTTTGTTTGTGTAATACTATTCCGAGAGAGGATGATAGCTCAGACGACCTCGTTGATGAATGCTTTTATCTCTAGAGGGTCTACTAAATTTCGTTGTGTTTAAGCATTGTCTACTATTATTATTAGGATAGAGCATATGTCATCATCTGTACTTTGACATAGGACTTCGAAATATGTGAAGCTTGTTGGTGTCTTGCAATGATGACCATAAATTTTTCTGGTGTTTGCTGTGTGTAGGTTAGCATCTTCGTTTGCGGTGAATTTCTCGAGGGGGTGGCAACAAGTTGGTGGAAAGTTGTTTAGTCTCTAAAGGACTGCTCTTGGCGTTCGATAAAATTTTCGGGTGTTGTATTAGTTCGAAATGGTGTAGACTATTTTTCGTTGTTGGTTTAAGGATTAGATACATATAAGAAAAGAGCTTGGTGTTGATCTGGACCGTTCCTTGTTAGCTGTTCTTTGTGTGTCACTCATTTTTACAATGTAATTGGGATGGATGGATGGATGCTTAGGGTTTAACGTCCTGTCGACAGCTTGGTCATTAGAGACGGAGCTAACGCTCGGAGTATTTTGGGTTAGGATGAGGAAGGAAATCGGCCGTGCCCTTTGAAAGGAACCATCCCGGCATATGCCTGGAGTTATTTAGGAAAATCACGGAAAACCTAAATCTGGATGGCCGGAGGTGGATTTTAACCACCCTCCTCCCGAATGCGAGTCCAGTGCGTTATCACTGCGCCACCCCGCTCGGTTACAGATGTTTATCAGGAGTATTTATTTGTTAGAAGGGGGAATACGACTGTCTTTGCTCGAGTGATTAGCAAACGTACAAGGTATGTGCGTTCGGGATGAGTGTAACGGTGCTTGCAGATGTATATTTAGACGCATTCCTGTTTGGTGCTGATGTAATGGTGACTGACTGACAGAGCGGCTGTCGCTATGTTCCCTCGCTGCGGAGCGCGCGGTTGCTCGCCGTCGGAGGTTCGAGCCCTCCCTGGGGCATGGGTGTGTGTGTGTGTTGTCCTTAAGTTAGCTTACCTTAGTTTAAGTATTATGTAAGCTACGGACTGCTGACCACGCAGTTTGGTCCGATAGATTTGCAAACATATGAACATATTTCGCTATGCTCGGTAAAATGCCTTGTGTGTTGGAAATCTTTAGTTTCTATGCTTACGATGTGCTAGATGTCTTTGGCGATTTTCTTTATTTCCACTAGTAAATTCGAATTTTTTATAAACAATATGTCGTCTTCTGCTACTGTTGTTGTTGTTGTTGTGTTACCAAAAGAGTGTTTGACATACAAGTTTGTAGCGTTCGTTACTGTTACATTCCGTTTATTATCTAACGCACGCTATTTTTAACACGTTCGTCGTCTGTTGCAAGTATCGTCTATACATTTATTTTGCTTACAAGTGGCGGCCGAGTTCCGAAACGAAACATTTATTTTCTTTTGGGTAGTCCCAAATGTTTGACTCTGGTTCGAAATGTTTATAAATAATCTGGACATCGAAAGAGTACTTGTTAAGGATTTTCGTTATTTCCACCAGTAAATTCGGATTTTGTATAAACAATATGTCGTCTTCTGCTGCTGCTGTTGTTGTGTTTTACTGTCAAGGTCTTTCTGAAGGAGTCTTAATTTGTTACGAAATCTGAACGCAGAAAAAAGTTTATATTTTCCTTATGATGATTTATTTAGTGCTTGTAAATGCTCTCAAGCTGAGGTAAAGATTTTCCTTTTTCTTGAAGAATTTGCTTGACTGCATCCAGTAATTGGAAAAATCTGTGTAGAATTACCTGCTGATATCCATCTCATTCAGCAATACTAAGTCACATCATCAGAGATGTCGTCATTGCTGATCTATTCTATTAAGGATTACAACTGTCGGTGTTTTTTGCATTTGAGCGAATGAAGCTCGCGAATTTTAGTACCAACAGCAGAACATGTATACCTTGAAAATTATTAGATGCTAAATTTATGATATGTCAGTGGTTAAAAGCCCCACAAGTCCTTGGTTTTAAGCTGTCATAGGTGGTGCATCATCAGTAGCCATATTGACAGTCTTCGCAGTAGGCACTAGATATTTAGCTAAAACACCGTCCAGGTCTTCGTCAATGTCACAACATTAACAAGGTCTAAGAGCTCTTCTACCACCTCCAATCCATTTGATACATTCCTCACAAATATGGCAAATTGCGGTTTACCTTGGATATTAGTAGACTCGTCCAAAGCTAGACTCATTGCTGAACAGTCTCTTATACATTCTTGCAAGTTACTTACACTGTCACCACTAATAGCAGATACTCTCCTTTCTAGATGCGGACATTTGGCCAACCAGTTTTTGTAGTTTAGTATTATCGGGGTCGAAAATAGAAATAACTTGTACAATATTGTTCTTCACGATCTCCCCCTCTGTGTAAGGTTATTTTGATTTTGGAATATCAAAAGCCAAGACAAAGTCAGCTTCGGTTGTTAAATCTGCATCGCTGGTAATCGTGGTCATAACACTACAGTGCTTGAAGTTTTTCCTTTAATGACGACAATTTAGTTTTTCTCAACTGCGAACCAACAGAAAATGCTTTCCTGAAACCAGTATCGTTAGTGTCGTGATGGCGTTTGAGGTTACTGGCTTTTTTACGGTGACGATGTCATTTGACACAAAACACTTTGGTTTACCGTTCTTCTCTACAAAAACGAATTGTCCGTCCCACTCTTTAAAACACTCTGTTGTAACTATTAGGACACCAGCCAAAATCACAAGCTTACTTAAACAGTGTTAGAACACAGAAAAGTAATTAGACTATTAGCTACGAATATGACTGGTTACTTTTTAGTGCCGATCGCTACCAACAGGAGTTTTCCAGAAGATATGTCTCACGTAAACCTAGTGATGTCTGCTAGTCCTTCAGTAAAAAAAAAAACCGTCTTGATTGCAAATTGTTTTATTCCTCATTTAATGATGCGTTTCGCCTTTTAGCAGTGCATCTTCAGATTATCTGCTGGACTGAATTTACACAAAATTACATGGCGTTATTACAAAACTGGAATAATGGGACAAGGGCTTATTTTGTATTAAGAAGACAGTATAAAGCCGCTTAACACAAAATAAGCTAATGTTCCATTATCTCCGTTTTGTAATTACGCCTTGTAATTTTGTGGAAATTCTGTCACGGAGATATCTGAAGATGCCCTGCTAAAGGGCGAAACGCGTCATTAAATAAGGAATAAAACAATTAGCAATCAAGACGGTTTTTTACTGAAGGAATATTTATTCTCACTGATTGCTGTACACCATGGATTGGAAATCATTTTAGTGATGTCTGCTGTCTTACTTTGTTGTACTTGATGCAATTCGTTGTTTTCTTGCGATATGTGTACGCAATTGATGCAGTCAGGACCTTCGTTAAACATGTCAGACGTTCTCAGTTTCGTTCAGGAACAACATTAACAGCATTTTTTACTTCCGCCCGGACTTGTGCTTTGACAGAAGCATGAAACGCGACGTTATAGCGCCGGGCAGGTGGGTCCTGCTGCCCCCAAATGGCTGCTCACGCCGTGGCGAACTGAGTGCTCATCCGTCCGGACGGCGTGCTTCCTCCGCTACTCGCTATCACCTCCAGAAATCAACCAGCTAAACAGTTACCACACTACTGACTGCCACATCTCATTCAGTACTTCTAAAAGACTGTCGCGACGCTGCACTACCAACTCGATAAAGTTCACAGTCGTAGTTATGAGCATTGAAGTTTCATTTGTAAGTGAGAGGCACTTTTTACATTTTAAAACAAGAGTTATTTACAGACGAATGGAAAAACTTGTGGAATCTAACCTCGGGGAAGATCAGTTTGGATTTAGGAGAAATGTAGGAACACAGGAGGCAATACTCACATTACGACTTATCTTAGAAGATAGGCTAAGGAAAGGGAAACCTACGTTTTTAGCGTTTGTCGATTTGGAGAAAGCTTTTGACATTGTCAACTGAAATACACTCTTACAAATTCTGAAGGTATCAGGGGTGAAATATAGGGAGCGAAGAGTTATATTCAACCTATACAAAAACCAGACAGTCGAAGGGCAAGAAAGGGACGCAGAGGTTGGGAAAGGAGTAAGACAGGGTTGTAGCCTTTCCCCAATATTGTTCAATCTTTACATTGAGCAGGCAGTGAAGGAATGGAAGGAGAAATTTAGAGAGGGTATTAAAGTGCAGGGAGAAGAAATAAAAACATTGCGGTTTGCCGATGACATAGTAATTCTGTCAGAGACCGCAAAACATCTAGAAGAGCAATTGAATGGGATGGACAGTGTCTTGAAAGGAAGATATAAGATGAACATTAACAGAGTAACATGAAGGTAATGGAATGCAATGTCAGAAAATCAGGCGATGCCGAAGGAATTAGATTAGGTAATGAGACAATAAAAGTAGTAGATGAATTTTGTTATTTTGGTAGCAAGATAACTTCTGATGGCCGAAGTAAAGAAGATATAAAATACAGAATGGCTATGGGAAGAAAAGCGTTTATAGAGAAGCGAAACTTGTTAACATCCAATATTAATTTAAATGTTAGGAATTCCTTTCTGAAAGCATTTTTCTGGAGTGTAGCATTGTATGGGAGTGAAACATGGACGATAAGGAGTTCAGATAAAAAGATGATAGAAGCTTTTGAAATGTGGTGCTACAGACGAATGATGAAAATTAAATGGGTAGATCACGTAACTTATAAGGAGGTGCTTAACCGAATCGGGGAGAAAAGGAGTTTCTGGCATATTCTGACTAATGGAAGTGATAAATTGGTTGGACATATTCTGAGACATCAAGGAATTGTCAACTTAGTAGAAGAAGGAAGCGCGTGGGGTAAAAATCGTAGAGGGAGACCGAGGGACAAATATAGTAAGCAGATTCAAAAGGATTTAGGTTGTCGAACGTATTCTTAGATGAAGTCACTTGCACAGGACAGGGTAGCGTGGAGAGCTGCATCATACCAGTCTGCGGACTGAAGACCACCACAAACACACAACAAAACAAGAGCCGCACTGCATTGAAACAACCTTGGACTACAGTGCCGCTAAGGTTGACACTTGCGCTAGGGGCGCTACGTCCCATGTGCCATACAAAAAACTTTTACGTGTAGGTTAGACTGTAATATTAGTATGTAAACATGGGTTAACACGCTGATTGTGTAATCATGGTATCCGTTGCGTTGAATGATATTACGTAGACATGGCAACCAGTAAAATACATACACACATCTTATTTTTTTAGATGTAGAAAGTAAATTGCACCCTTGCATGTCTGGGCAGGTCGCTAGTAATTCACAACTTATTGCTTTCTTTTTTTATGGTCTTTGGGCATTACCCATTCAGACAATCTTTAATACATACTTGAATACAATTAATAGTTGTAGACCAGTACAATTCTCATTCCACATTACACTAAAGTTAGAAAGCATCAATTATTTAAACAGAAATGTTATATCATTATGAGCTCAGTTGCCAAAAACTGATATAAATGTCTGCACAGTGATAATGATTTTCTTGTTACAACCACGGTCTATCACAGACACTCGCGAAACTCTCCAGGAAAAAAAATGCAGCTCAAGCGATACTAGCGCTCCCAGCGGCCAGTAGGTAGTAACAGTGGAATGTCATAATACAATGCTCGATCCATACTGACATGTTGCACGAGTTTTATTTTAGTAGATTTAGCGTAGTTTCAAAACTACACGTGATTTTTACATTGTAGGAGACTACATTCTACATTCTCTTATAACCGTCATTTCACCTTGTCCTTGCTTCTGTGCCTTTCTTGTATCTATCATAATTTTTTTAGCTACTTGGCAGGTATCAAACTGAATATATTCAAGAATGTGACGAGCAAATATTAACAGTTCATATATTGTCATATTTATTTGTAGCTACCCATTCACGTTATCAAACTAGTAGGTAACCACCAAAATATGTTAGTATTATAATTTTTGTGAAACTGAGGTAAGAAACTAAGCATGCTCTACTGAAATAGCTGATTAACTGCTACTGGAAGCATTCGGAGATTAATTTTTGTTGAGAGAGGCAATTCAAAACTCTCAACAGAATTTCTTTTGTATATATATGTTCTTTTCTTTTCAAAGATATATGTGTGCTATTGCTTTTATTCTTGTGTTGTATGGTTGCTGTGTGTGTCTTTCCATGTGTTTTTTATTAAAAAGTAATAAAATATACCAGGAGGATATTCAGGAGTTATTATTACAAACAAAGTTACATTTTGTGTGCCTGAAGGATGTCCACAGCTCTCTAATTTTATCAGGTTATAGGCCCAGAGCTGTGCTGATTTGCAGGATTCGTAATTTGCTTGTTAAAGACGCGATCTCACTCTTAATTATGGTTGACGAAGCCGAGAAATACAAAATTCCACTTTTTGATGGAACCAATTTTAGTAATTGGAAATTTCGAATTGATGTGCTCCTAAGTGAGATGGACCTGCTGGAATTTATTCAGATGAAATATTCAAGAATGCTCGTATTTGATGATAATGATAAAGAAGAAGTACGCACAAAGAAAGAAATGCAATTAGCGTCTTTGAAGAAACGTGATAGCAAGTGTAAGTCTCAAATCATTCAGAGAATTGCGGACAATTATTTAGAATACGCTGAAGATAAAACTACGTCGTTTGATCTGTGGTTGTCGCTGTGTAATGTTTTTGAGAGAAGAGGAATGGCGAGTCAGTTGTTAATTCGGAAAAGTTTACTAATGATGAAATTTGACTCGACAAGTAACTTCCTTGCTGATCATTTTCTACAATTTGACAAATTAATTCGCGAGTTGCGATCATCTGGAGCAAGATTAGAAGAAGCCGACGTCGTTTGTCATCCATTGTTGATAATGCCGCCGGATTATGACAGTCTAGTCACAGCGCTAGAAACACTGTCACCGGGTACGTTAACTCTAGATTTTGTGAAGAACAGACATCTGGATGAAGACACGGAGAGGAAGGATGCTGTCACGATAGACCACATTCAGTCATCGACTGTTTTTTTGTCGCAGTCTAGACAGAAGTCCGGCTGATAATATTATTAAATCAGATAAGCGTTTTAGTTTTCTGTGTTGTAACTGTGGTTTGAAAGGACATAAAATGTCAGATGGCCGAAAACCTAAGAAAAGCGAAGCACAGAAACCGAAAAATAATTCCGCAGGGGCAGCGTCCGATAGATCGAGAGAGAAAATAATTACTGTTTTCCTGCCGCTGCTTGTGAAAATTTGGCAACGTCAACTGAAATTAAGTTTATTTAGATTCTGGAGCGATAGAGCATTTAATAAATATCCAATTAAAATCAATGTTACGAAGTCTGGAACATTTCTATATGCGAAATGTATAGGTGAAATTGAAGTTACAAGTTGTGTAAATGGCAAGAAAATTACCATTTTGATTACAGATGTTCTGTCAGTTCCAGATCTTACCTATAATCTGCTGTCAGTACGTAAACTAGTATCAAAAGGTTTGCGGGTGATTTTCGAGAATGGTAAAAGTGTTATTCAAAAGGACGACATAACTCTTGCCATTGCAGAGAGAAGTGAGTCAAACATGTGAACAATGAATTTTGTACATAAGGAACCTCACTGTCATGTAACTTCACCAACTGAGACCATTGAACTATGGCACGAAAGGTTGGCTCGTCTGAGTTACGATAATATTTGTAAGTTGTGGATGCAAGTGGATGGAATGAATTTCAAATCTGACAAAACGGGTCATGATATTTGTCATACTTGTGTTGAAGGGAAACAGACATCACAGCCACATAGTAAACGAAGAGTAAAAACTACCAGGCCATTAGAACTCATTCACAGCGATCTAATTGGACCCATTACACCAGTTTCATACGATAACAAAAGGTATGTTTTGACATTTATTGATGACTTTACTCATTTTGTTTGTGTATATTTTCTAGAAACGAAGTCAGAAGTGCCAAAGTATTTCAAACTGTTTGATGCTATGTCTACAGCTCATTTTAACTTGAAAATAAGTCGTTTTCGCTGTGATAATGGGCGAGAGTATATATCTAATGAGCTGAAGTCTTTTTCTGAAGATTTGGGTATTCAATTTGAGTTTACAATGAGATATACACCGCAGCAGAATGAGGTTTCTGAACGTCTGTATAGGACTATTTTGGATAAAGCGCGTTATATGCTTCTCAAATCAAAACTTGACAAGAGTTTTTGGACAGAAGCAGTATTGACTGATGTCTACAGAAGTCCAACTACAGCCTTGGATGGAAAATTACCAGCAGCTCTCTGGTATGGGAGAAAACCTAATTTAGAGAAGATGAAGGTTTTTGGTTGTATTACATTTTTAAAGATTCCAAAGGAACTTCTAGCAGGAAAGTTTGATTCTCGTTCACTTAGATGCATTTTTAATGGCTATTGTTCAAATGGCTACAGATTTTGGTGTCCAGAGCTGAAGAAAGTAATTTCTGGGAAGGATGCAATTTTTGATGAAAGGAAATTTACTTCCGATGGCACAACTAGTGAACAGTGGCTTTCAGGAGGAGGAGATACTGTAGAATATGATATAGGCCTTGATGAAGACAGGACAGAAGTATACAAGACAGATGAAGACTTGAAAGAAGAAAAGGACAGTATAAATGCAAGAGAATTGGCCAAGACTCCTGAAAATGTACAAACTCTTAGACGAAGCAACAGAGAAAGAAAGATGCCTGCAATATTTGATAATTATGTAGTTCTAGCCTTGAATGCTGAATCATTTGTTGATAATGTTCCTGAATGCTATGAAGATATACAAGGCAGACATGATGAACATGAGTGGAGACAAGAAATGAATGAAGAAATAAACTCATTAGAACTTAATGAAATTTGGGAGTTGACAGAGTGCTCTCCAGAGAAGAAACCTCTTGACAGTGAATGAGTTTTCAAAGTAAGAGAAATCAACATGGAGATATTGAAAGATACAAGGCAAGGCTTGTGATCAAAGGGTGTGCTCAGAGAAAGGGTTATGATTATGATGAAACATATGCCCCTGTTGCACGTTTGGCTACATTAAGAACATTAGTGTCACTAATCATTGAAGAAGATCTATGTACGTGCCAAATGGATGTTAAAAATGCCTTTCTGCATGGGGAAATACATGAAGATGTCTACATGAAGATCCCTCAAAGTGTCACAGGTAAAATAAATAAGATCTTCAAATTAAAAAAGGCATTTTATGGATTGAAACAAGCTCCACGTACATGGAATGCTACATTTGATAACTTTGTCAAAAATATTGGACTTCGACAGTCAAATGTTGACAGATGTTTGTATATGGATAACTTGGAAGATAGTAGAGTGTATCTTCTCTGATATGTAGATGACATAATGATTGCTGCAAGTAATTCTGATGAAATCGTGAAGATTAAGAGGGATTTGGAAAATAAATTTTTAATGCGAGATATGGGAGAACTTGAATCATTTCTTGGCAAAGAGTATATGACAATAATAATGAGTCAACGTATATATCTGCAGAAACTACTGGAGCGTTTTGAGATGAACAATTGTAATTCAGTTAGGACACCCATGGAGACCAAATCCATAATGGAAAGTACATCAGAAATAAATAATAATAAAGACTGCATAAATGAAACAAAATCATTTCGTCAACTGATAGCTTGTTTGATGTATGATATGATTACAACAAGACCTGACCTAAGTGTACCAATTAATTATTTAAGTAGATATCAAAACAAACCAATGGAGAGTCATTGGAAGGGACTTAAAAAGAGTAGTAAGATGCATAAAAGGAACACTGAATTTTGGTTTGTGGTATGGAAGAGGAGGAGCACAGTTGCTTCTTTGCTATGCAGATGCAGATTTTGTCAATGGAGAAGATAGGAAGACTAAATAAGGATTGCTACTGCAAGAGCATGGAAATACAGTCTGTTGGATGACTAAAAGTCAAGATTGTGTCTCCTTATCTTCAACTGAAGCTGAATATGTAGCCTTGGCCACATCAGCAGCTGAACTTCTGTGGCTAATTGAACTGTTAACAGACATGGGTCTCGCAGTCAACTATCCAGTAAGGGTTCTTGAAGACAACCAATCTTGTATTCATTTGCTAAGAAGATGGGAACATCGACGAATGAAACATATTGAGATTAAATATAATTTTGTCAGAGACTATGTGAGCAAAGGAATTATTAATGTTTGTTATATAAATACAAAGGCACAACTGGCTGACATGTTAACCAAACAATTACCCAGTGAATAGTTTGAAAAATTGAGGGACTGTTTAAATGTTGTGGTTGTGGGTTGAGAGTGGAAATTCAAAACTCTCAACAGAATTTCTTTTGTATATATATGCTCTTTTCTTTTCAAAGATATCTGTGTGCTATTGCTTTTATTCTTGTGTTGTATAGTTGCTGTGTGTGTCTTTCCATGTGTTTTTTATTAAAAAGTAATAAAATATAACAGGAGGATATTCAGCAGTTATTATTACAAGCAAATTTTCATTTTGTGTGCTTGAAGAATGTCCACAGCTCTCTAATTTCATCAATTTTTTACAGCGGTAATATTATGAAATAGTAGTCAAGTATTTGCGTTTTTCAGTTTGTACGTGAATCAATTGTTAAAGATTTACTTCTATGTCTAAAAGTATAGCTAACCACCGTAAACGATCACTTATTATTCGTAACATTATTCTCTCTTACTTCTGGGCAACCTTTGCAAGTGAGAGATTTCCGAATTATATTTCTGATAGTTTCCACAATTTATAGCGCCGAAAAGCTCGTAAATACGAATTTATTTTGAATGTGCTGCATCACTCGAAATACGCATTCATTACTCAATCGTTTCGCGATATGTTTTTACGACCCATACGCTTGGCAGCGCTGCAATCGTGGGGTTGCAAACATTCACTGGTACACTAAGTAATTGTTGGTAATATTTAGGGCATGATCTTCGACCATGGTCGAAGGGCATGATTCTGTATACGCAACATAGCCGAACGCGAGTCTGAATAATGGTTGCATCATGGTCCATCTTGAAATGCTAAGTGTTTGCTTTAACGTAATCTCTGTTTGTAACTGTTCTTTGGTATCGCTATTCCTTTTTTTTCTCTCTGGATACCTTTTAGTTATTTGTTTACTATTTGTGATCAGAGCCACTGAGTTATAGAAGCTTTAATCCAAACATTGCTTCGAAAGGCGGGTGGCATAAATACTACTTTTTTGTATAAATATATTGAAGATCATAAATGTTTAACACCAAACTAATATCTGTTATGTTTATTTATACGTGGTAAGTAAATATGAATACTCTTTCACCTAAAAACATTTTGTCGTATCACAAAGAGGAGGAACGGAAATTGTGAATTATATAAAGGTAAAAGATATTAAAGTGACTGTCTCAAAATAATCTATCTTTCTGGTGATGCTTCCTGTAAGTGAAACGTGTTATGAAATTTCCCATTTCCAAGTTTTCTAGACTAGAGTAAGTAATTTCACGTGAAGTAGATTTAAAGCTAAAACTTTACGACGCTTCTCGCCGGGCTCCAGTGCTTATGTTGGTACCAGATGAACAATGATGTGTAGAACTGCGTTAATATTTTTCACGAGCTACAGAGTAAGTGTTATTGCTGCTCGTTTCACTGTACCTTCTCTAAGGTTCTTGTATGTACCCTTGTCCGTTTAGAAATTGAAGTTGTCAAGACAAAACATTTATTGGTTATCTGAGTTGCCGTCATTAAGCACTATAGGTCCCAATATAAGCACTGGAGCCCGGCGAGAAACGTCGTACAGTTTAACCGATTTAAAGGAAATTAATTTCTGTAAACTTATCCTAATTTTTTACTTTAAAAACATATGAGTCTAGAAACACATATTACAGTTCCTTGAAATATGTTTTTCTAGACTCATATGTTTTCAAAGTAAAAAATTACGATAAGTGATATTTCAGACACTTGCCCTATCAACTGCATTTATGATAAAGTTACGTGAATGAAATTAAATCTACTGGTAAAATTTTACGACTTGCCTCGTCGGTCCCGGGAGATAACGCTGCACTAATGGTTTCACTCGCAGTATATACTGTTCCTGCTCAATGGTAGACATGTTCTTTTATGTACCATTGTCCGTTCAGTAAACTGACTATCCTCGTAAATTAAAGATTATAGTTTTGACAAAAATATACAACGAATCTCAATGGCTGCCAACATCTGCCTCGTGGTTGGTCATCTGAGTTGACCATTGATGCCAACATCAAGAACCTGTCAACCATCGAGCGGAAACAGCATTAATTAATTTCGCAAATTTGTCACAAATTCCGAGGGCAGTATTGCGTTGAGACTGAAATTGCAGTAGGCTAACATTCGTGACGCGAAAACCTGTAAAATTCACGTCCAGCATGAGGAGATATGTGATAGCATCCGTTTGTCTATTACTATTATTGGTTAAATTGTACGACGCTTCTCGACGGGCTGCAGTGGTTATGTTGATACCAATGATAATGACGGCAACTCAGATGACCAATAAGTGTTTTTTCGTGACAACTTCAATTAAAACGAAAATTATTTTTTTCTGAACGGACAAGGGTACATACAAGAAACTGTTAACCATAGAGCAGGTACAGTATTAATTTTGCTGCGAGTGAAACGAACAGCAAAAACATTTACTCTGTAACTCGTGAAAAATTTCTACACTTCATATGTTCATCTGTTGCTAACATACGCACTGGATCCCGGCGAGAAGCGTCGTAACATTTTACCCTATTATTTTGTTTACAAACCACAAACAGTAAAGCTGTTTCTTATTGGCTACGCGAACGCAGCTCTTGATTGGCCTTCACTTTCATAGCGCCATTACCAACATCTACACGCCGAGCACTAGTCGTGGACTCATAAACTAGACTTTTACCACATTATCTTCCGGGACCGACGAGGCAAGTCGTAAAATTTAACTAATTTCCTGATTGTTTGCGGATAATTTTAGTGTCAGAATTAGGTTATTGTGCAACTATAGATGTGCACTTGTACAGTTCGTTTACCGAAGCTATCGGTTTTTATTACTAAATGTTTCAAATGTTCAAATGTTTGTATAGTCTATGGGACTTAACTACGGGGTCATCAGTCCCCAAACCTACAAACTACTTATGAACTACTTACGAACTAGGACGGCACAAATATCCATGCCCGAGGGGGGATTCGAACCCCAGACCGTAGTGGCCGTGCAGACCGTGACTGGAGCGCCTTAGTCCCCTCGGCCACCGCGGCCGGCTTATTACTAAATATAATCTTAGGGTGCTCATGTTCTTAACTGTATCTTACGTACAAATACAAGTAACATAGGTCTCATACAAAGCCTATATGTACGTCACAAAGTATGTAAGCATGAATGTTCTGTAACGTGCAAAATTTGGACGAACATACACGACTTCTACCATTGCAATCCTTAGTGAATGTGCAGTATGTCAATGTGATCATTGGAATCTCAACAATGGAAGATACATAACAACTCACAGTCAAGAGGCTCGCTGAGCTGCTGACAGACACGCAAAGTAGACAATTACTTTCACACAAATTTTCGGCCATGGCATTCATCAGAAAAAAAAATCATATACATTCACACAATCACCCAGACAACTATACACACACAATCACCATGTCCGCCGCTGGAGCTGCCGTACAAGGTGATTGTGTGTGTTTACTTGTCTGAGTGATTGTATGAATATGTCTTTCTTTTTCTGATGAAGGCCATGGCCGAAACTTTCAAGTTGTGTGAATGTGATTGTCCATTCCGAGTGCCTGTTAGCAGCTCAGCGAACCTCTCTTCGGTAACTTGTTAACTATCTTCCATTATTGACATTCCAGTTGGATTTTCCATTGAATCCTGTGATAAATCGTATATTTTATAAATGGAATGTGCCGCTGGAGAATAATTACATTATTCTTCCAGACGTATGTATGTTATGAAATTACATGATGAACAGAAGGAAAATACGAAGTAGGATTATTCCCAACAGTGAGGATAAATTCCAATAATTACCACACAGAGGAAAGCTCAGTGAAACCTGATTGGCTCAATTATTTCGTGGCCTTAATGTGTAGTAGGTGAAAAAAGATGGCCTCCAATTAGTTTCCAAGAAACGGGTGATTCTATTTACACTTCGGTAAAATCAGACGTGACGTCATTATGACGTATCCACACTATCGACATCCAGAACAGCGGCGCATCGACTTTTGCGATCGTTCGAGACGCTGGTTTTGGGTGGGACAACATGTTTAATTCGACATTCTTTCTGAACTGCATACTTTTTCCCTTCGTAGTTTAGTGACAAAACTAGGCCTTACTTAATATTGGTATCATGTTTTGGAAAGCACTGACGTAAATTTCAGTAAATGTAAATTGAAAATTATGTCAGAAATAACGCAGGCGGAGCCTTAGAGAACGACAACTTCACACATTTAAAAAAAAAGAACTAGCATGTTGCAGCAACTTGGCCGTAGATGAGTACCCAGTTTTACGAAATGTTTTACCTGATGTTCGTAGAGCCTCTGTAACAAATGATTGTATTAATATCCAGCTCATTTGATTTATAGTTTCGGCAAAAACATACATATACCTACGCCGACTATATGCTGTTTTTGTATATCGCATATTTTGACATGTCCAAGTACACATTGTCGCTTCATAGCCTGGTAACCGTATTTTGTCCTCTTAGTTTAACGTAGACTCCGTACTACAATGCAACTCGGTAGCATTTTTCGCTTAGAGAAAAAGTTTCCATTAGTTTTAAACACAATCTTCACAAATGGGCCACGATGACATCATCAGATTTGGCTGAATAACGTTTCAGAGCTCACAGCGTAGGTCCTTTTTCGGAAAGTTCGTAGCTTCTTACTTTCAAAAAAAAGAAAGCAAAGTTATAGCTTCCGAAACTGTAATGAATTACCATTACCAACTGAAGATATTATCAGCTACTCGTTTAATTCGTCTGCTACAATTGCAACCGCAGTTTTGCGTCTAGAACGACCACACAAGTCGATCATGGCTCCAGTCGTCTTCGATAGTGTGGTACGTCATAATGACGTCACGTCTGATTTTACCGAAGTGTAAATAGAATCACCCCCAAAAAACAGAGCACCTCGAAGTCGCGGCCTCCAAACGATTTATCGAACACGCGAGAACATCATAGTCGATAAAATTTTACCTACCATCCTGGCGGCCTCACGTGATTATGTTGGCAACATCAACAATCTGGTAATTAAAATCTTTGCCAAGATGTTAATGTTCTTAAAAATTCACATAGAATGACTTGATTAGTGTTTCGTACAGACCATGCAGTAAATAATTAATGCTGTTCCTTCTCGATGGTTGACAGGTTTTTTAAGGACCTTTATCAGTAAAATTAATCAATTACCCTCATAAAACGGAGATTGCAGGATCAAACATTTGTGTTGTCACGTTATTGGCTAATGGCAACGTCGCACGAGTGCTAACATTATTACGCAAAGCCAACAGGATGTAAAGTAAAATATAACTCATACATGCGGTTACTGTTTACCACGTTAACAAGAATGACGACTAAAGAACAAAGATTTTAAGTCTATAAAGAAACAAACATTAAGCTCTTAAGGAAACTGCACAGAGAATACACAATGTTTTATGAATGAAAGTTCTGAGCATTTCATTCAGGAGTAGCTTTTATCGGTTAGCATTTCAAGGAGTGTTTGTAGTAAAATTTTCCTAATTAATTAAAAAGCTGTTATTCACATATTTAGTGAGAGATTCTTGGTGTATTTCTCTTAAGATTTTCTCCAGGAAATTCGTCACACTCTGTAACTTTCTTAAAAACATTTAAAACGTCTATGTCATGTGGCATTTATGGCCGTTAGACTCCAACTTGGGTCGTGTTCGGTCTGCTTGGTGCAAGTCTTCTTAGCTGACGCCACTTCGGCGACTTGCGTGTCTAACCATCGTAGTAAACAATAAGCATGTATTTGACTGCGACGCTCACTTGTTCGATATACATCGTTTGGACACGGTTTGGATGCCGCGGTGTCATTGTTTACTGTTTCTTGGAAAATACTCAAATTTCTTGTCTGCCAATTTCATGACTTCGTTATCAGAAGACTATTAAGTGAAATGTGCGCAATGTCGCTGCACATTTCGAAAATTTCAATCTTTTTCTAAGTGTAAGTACGGTAAAGCTGCAAAAACTGGCATGATAGTTAATTTCTTCTCTTCCTAGGCATAAATTTTATGTAATTTAGTACGCAATTTTTTTCTCCAGTACCACTTGAAGTAGTTGTTTTAGAAACTTCTCCTTTAGTGTCCTTATTGCCTGTTATCTTGTTTACAAAATATATAAATTTAAATGCATTTGGATCCTTTGAACAGTTATACATTGCGAACCGGAAGTATGCGACCTTTATAAACGTCTGTGTAATAATGTATTACGTCCGAGATCCCATCGGAATTAAAATGTTTACATTACAAACGTTAGCTATTTGGAGAAGCGATTAATCCGCTTGCACCTTCATCAACATATACATCAGTTTCAAATAATCATTTTGAACATTATCATGTCAGTGAATTACATCATATCATATGGAACACTAAATCTGTCATACTCGTTGACTACCCAGGGGCTGGAAACCTCTTAAATCTTCCTGATGCTCTAACAGTGGTATTCAAACTACGGTCAGAATCAAGTATCCGAGCGGCCCGCGATTCGTATCTGTGTTTTATAATGAAATTTTCTAACAATCTAAAAACTTCAGCTTAAGTCCATAACTTCTTAGTAAAGATTACCTGACATAATCTGGTCTGGAGGCGATCGAATTGTTTTATAGTTTTCAAAATAACAAGCCAAGATCGCACACTAACAATTTATTAAATGACGACCGGTTTCGGTGCACTGTGTCACCATCATCTGGTCATATATATGTTATAATGTGGTCGTCTTGTTAAAAAAATTGGGTATAAAATAACAAGTGCAACATTGCACTTAGTCACTATATAAAAATACATAACTTATGTATTTTTTATA
The DNA here is from genome assembly GCA_026315105.1 of Locusta migratoria. NCBI lineage: Eukaryota > Metazoa > Arthropoda > Insecta > Orthoptera > Acrididae > Locusta > Locusta migratoria. The sequence goes on from CM048746.1 coordinate 559,959,631, forward strand.
TAGTGACTAAGTGCAATGTTGCACATGTTATTTTATATCCAATTTTAACAAGATCTTTGACCAGATTATAACATTTATGTGACCAGATGATGGTGACACAGTGCCCCGAAAGCGGTCGTCATTTAATAAATTGTTAGTCTGCGATCTTGGCTTGTCATTTTGAAAACTATAAAACTTCTTAGTAGTGTATCTTTCTGCTCTGTAACAAACACATATACGAAGAAGCTCGGCCTTAAACGATATGAATTGCATCCAGATACAAGAAAGACACTTCGAACACCGCCTTTAACAGCAACCCATACGTGAAATGTGAACTAAATGCGATGTAAAACCTAATACTAAAATCCAAATTTCAAATTAATGTTTACTAACTAGGGCGATGTTTACAATGACATCAGTGGCGGCTTGAAACCATACATTCGTAATTCTCGCAAGCGGCTCGTTGCGGACTCATGTTCTCTGGGACATTTTTACTTCTTCTATCGAGTATTTTCAAACACCTAAGTTTGCGCCATCCTTTTGATGTACCCCGTATAACGTAAGGCGTGTTTGAATATGAGCGTCTGAATAATGTACTTTTAGGAAATGTTTTTATTCCGTATTGTAATTTGTGTAATAGCTGCTGATCAACTGTACGAATGGAGCACACGTCACTAGAAGTTGGCAGCCTTTCTAGCCGATACGTCACTTTGCCCATGAAAGTAAATAATTAATGCTGTTCCTGCCTCTTATCCTTGTTAGAACATGGTCGACGCTCAACTTATCTTGTATTACCTATACATAAAGCTGAGGAGGCCGGAGCCTATTGGGGCAGATTTTAGGGGCGACAAAATTGGGCCCAAAATTTTTAAACTGTAAGTGTAATAAAAGTTAGTTAATTACATTTAGCGAATGAACATTATTGTGTAAGAAGTATTAAGGAATACTTACCTTCACATTATTATATCACTGCGCTTTTATTATCTCAGAAATATAAACCAAAAATATTTCTTGTGCCATTTAACAAAACAGCTGAGTTGTAAAAATAATCTGGAAAGTCCTTTGATCCCCTAATTCTGTGTTTTTCAACCTTCTTGACTATGCGCCAACCCCTCCCCTCCTTTAAAATAAAAATATTCAATGATTTCCAATCCATGGTGTACAACAGCAATCAGTTAGAATAAATATTCCTTCAAACCGTCTTGATTGCAAATTTTTTATTAGTTATTGACGCGTTTCGCCCTTTAGCAGGGCATCTTCAGATTATCTGCGTGATAGGATTTACACAAAATTACAAGGCGGAATTACAAACGGCTATAATGGTACATGGGCTTATTTTGTGTTAAGAAGACAGTATAAATGGTAAACAAAGCTTACAATGCGCTCTCCGTGGTGTGACACCGTAAGTTGTTATTGCGGTGTTTCTACTTTCTCGGAATGTTTTTTGGTTTTCCTTGTGGCCCTACAAATGTTCGGGTAATAACGAATTACAATTGGAACATACTCGGTAAAGATGTGAGCAACATAAAACCGATTTTTAAGATTACCTTAATCGAAGCGGTGGTCTCTGAGGGAGTGACATAGGAAGCCGATGTATAAGACGGGACGGGTGAAATCTAGCTATCTGAATACAAATTTAACTAAAGGGAGGTTATTAAGCAGGACAGAAGTTTATAATTTATGTTGGTATTTGTAAATGAGAGGAATTTTATTGGAACAGAGATATCATAATATCAAGGAATGTTTGATCTTTGCATGCCAACTGATAGTTTAGGAGGTGTGGGTGTCCAAAGTAAGCGCGCTTCGCTATCTCAAACTCTTCCAGTAAATTTAGCGTACGCCCCTTCTGCGCTATATGTAAGATTTGCATGTTGTCAGTGGTAGGTTGTTATTGATCGGATGCTTTAGTGTGTTCTGCAAAAGGGGAATGTTTTTTGAGTTGGCCTTTTTTTGTAAGAAGGTGCTCAGTAAAACATACTTTAAAGGGCAGACAGGCCGGACCTTTAAAGTACGTTTTACTGAGCACCTTCTTACAAAAATAGAAAGAGATATTTCTATGAAATATCAATAAGGTTCATCTGATTGCGATAAAATTTTGGACATTCGACGTTCAAGAGAGAGGAAGGTTTGAATGAAATAAGAGCTTGGAATAGTTCCCTAGAAAATAGGAAAATTTGTGGAAAACTTGAAAGAGCTCTTTTCTTTGGTATATCAATATCATTCGTACGATTGCGATACAATTTTGCACATTTGTCGTTCAAAGCAAAAGTACATACATATTAGCAATTGCGAAGCATTGCCGGGTCGACTAGGTGAACCGGTTAACTTCATATCACTTACATCTGAATATAAACCATATTAATTTAAATCGTATATATTTTAGACCCAGTAGCTTTATAAAGGCATCATCAGATAGAATACGTATCGGCTCAATAGTGGGCGGAAAGAGTGGACAAACCACGCACACATGTCCAGGATAATGTTCATGTCACATTCGTGGAAGTTCAGGGTAGGTTTATACGGTGATGTGGGGAAATTGTGAGGAAGATTTATATTTAAACATGTAAAATAATGTCTTGGTTGTTGCGTTGGGTGCGTTCAGAAATATACTTTGAAAGAGTAAACTTCGCTTTACACGATCTGAACCCGTATATGCACTGTCAAAGATAAAAATGAATTGTTGTCCATTTATCATCACTTAAACCTTCACTTAACTCCCGCGAATGTGACATGAACATTATCCCGGACATGTGTGCGTGATTTGCCCACTCTTTACGCACACTATCGAGCCGATACTTAGACATTGCGATGATGCCTTGTATAAAGCTACTGAGTCTAAAATTCGTATGATTTAAATTAATATGTTTCATATGAAGACGTAAGTGGTACAACTTGAACTTTCTCTGGGTCATCATTGTAAGTTTTAACAAAAGTCTGTGACCTGGGAAGGGGGCATGGTTGAAGAAGCGCATTCCGGCTCCAATAATTTTAGAAATTAAACAGTGATGGCAAGGCTATGCCAACTAGCGGTCTGTGTCGCAGCAGTACGCACTTGGCTGCTTTTTAACATTTGAGCGGAAATTGATGTCACGTGACCTGTCAACTTGTTTCAAGATGTCTTCCATATCCACTCTGCTCTTAGCTACCACTCTGAGCGCTCCGTTTAACTTCGTTGCGGCTTCTTTGTTTCGTTATTGTTTTCTTTTTCTATTATTTCGTTGTTACTGTCTTTCGGTGAATATGTTCAAATGTTTGTGAATCTATCGGACCAAACTGCGTGGTCATCAGTCCCTAGCTTACAAACTACTTAAACCTAGGTAAACTAACCTAAGGACAACACACACACCCATGCTCCAGGGAGGACTCGAACCTCCACGGCGAGCAACCGCGCGCTCCGCAGCGAGACGCCTTAGACCGCTCGGCTACTCCACCACGGCTCGGTGAACATTAGTGATTCGCACAAAACATTACAAAAGTGTGAGGAATGCAGTGCCGAGTTCAATATGCAGAAGAACCTCTACACTCACTCGAAAAAGTTCATTTAACTGAGAACATTCGTGTGTCGAAAAATGGAAAATGTTGTCTCCACAGTGTGGCATTCATTATCAAGATTCAGTTGATTAAAACGCCATCAAATAAAATATTAGCCCACTATGCTCAATTCGAGTTACTTCCTAGAGACTGATGACCCCGTAGTTGAGTCCCATAAGCTCTACAAACATTTGAATTATTTTTTTTTTTTTTCTTTTTTATGTTGTCAGTGTTTAACTGTCAAATTTGTTATGTCAAAATACTTACACACACATCTGATTCGCGATTGTGTATTCAGAAGATAAATTGCTATAGGTCATTAAGTTCATGTGCGAATTTACCCATGTTAGGCACAACTGAGAACAGTTAATCGAGTACTTGTTACTAATTTAAGGATATTGCCTGTTTTGGCCAAATGTGACAAATGCACAGCGTACATCTGAAATCTTGAATGTATTGACAATCATCGCTTGTGCAGGTTATGTTTAACAGTGACAGCTATTTTGAGTTGGCGAAGCCAGCCAGTGTGAATACAAAATAAGTAGTAGTGGTAAACTGATCTACAGTGTCGCAAAGCGTCAAGGTTTTCGCCACGGTTAGTTTAAAATATTTAGCACATTTATTTATAGGAATTAAAACTTCCAGATAATCACAGGGAAAAAAAAACAAAAACATGTTTCCGTTGAGCATTTTAGTGCATCCTTTGCACATATTAAGGATAGAAGTGTTTCCAGAAGTTTACGTCAAACAGACAATTACACACCGCAGTCTTAACTTTATAAACACAATCTAACATTGAATTTACATCGTTACGGAGTGTGAAATTAATTTCACTTTTTGTATGAAAAACTTTATGAACATTTATCGTTTGCGATAATGACTTCTACTTAAATTTGACATCTTGGCTAGGAAAACTAAGTTTGACAGAGCGATCCAGAAAGGTTTTTTTTTTTTTTTTTTTTTTTTTTTGCTGACCTACGTCCGGAACTCAAAAAAACTGCGATATACACAGGTCCCTCTTTAACAACCATTGCGAAGCACGGGCATATAAGCTAGTGTAATATAAACGAAGTAAACTGCAATGAATTCTTCAATAGTTTCAATAACGGTTTCCGTGAGGAGCAGGACTGCAACATCGTGTTTACATATGGGACAGTCACGTGACGTAAACTTCTGGCAGCTAAACGTCAGAACAGCCAAGTGCGTACTGCCAACTAGGGGGTTGTGGGAGTGGAATCCCTAATACCGGGTGCAGAAGCAGTTCGTGATGCACAAAAGAACAAATGAAGGTTAGGGTTCGTCCAGTCGACGGCGTGGTCATTAGAGACGGAACTTGGGGACAGTCTTTTCTGCTGAAAATGTTGCTGCGAAACAGACCAATTTTTTGTGACAGGGTTCGTGATGTGGCAGAGCGACCCATTAGTGTCATGCTCACAGTATGCCTGTCATCACTAGTAGTCTTACAATAAGTGGGTGCAACTGGTCTCATCGGTCCGTCGTTCACTGCTGCAACCAGCAATTACAGATTCACAAATAGTTGCTTTATTACGTCCTAATAGTTTAAATTTAAGCTCGTTAGTTGCGTCTGACACGAACGCCGATTCCTTTGAAGGATAATCCGCAATCCTATAGGCAGCTATTCTTCCACGGTCGAACACTGAGAAGTGCTCGGAAGACGTTCGCTGTCATTCACGGGGTATACTGAAGCTACTTTCGCAAAACAACTACACGAAAGAACGATTGTAATACTTCCACACAGCCATCTGTTCCCTCTTAACATAACGATTGCATGTAGTGCTGTTAATATGCGCATCTCTCATCACCTGAAATGTGTTTTGTTTCCATTGGGGTTTAGGTGGCTAGCACTGTTGTTGAATTTATGTTGCCAGCCGAAACATCGCGAACAACAGAGGAAAAAAATAGTTCTTTGTGTTATCGATATCACATATCATTTCCTCGAACAGTATGGGGCTATTCCCCTCTGTTTACTACATTTGACTATAGAAACAATACAATATGTTCCAGCTTAGAGCATAGTCTCTCTCTCTCTCTCTCTCTCTCTCTCTCTCTCTCTCTCTCTCTCTCTCTCTCTGTCTTTGTCGTATGTAACCACGACTGTGCTGGCACAGCTCTCTTTATCATTTAATTAATGAATGTATTAAATATCTTTACTCTCCACAATATCATCATTTTTGTGACTTACAATGTTTGTATTGCAGGCAAGTCTCAATGAAGGAAGAAAATGGCTCCCACTGAATAACGTCTCAGAACCTAGTCTGACAAAATATAATTCTGAGACGTAAATTATATACACATGAGGTACTTACCTGTGAATTGTTACCGGTCCCATTAAAGAAACTTACTTTCCTTCGACTATGGTTACTGAAGATCTTGCTAAACGAGTAAGTATAAATCTATTTTATATTTTGTAGTTTCTGAATACGTTTGGGAAACATAATCATGTCACACTTACATCTTGTTAAACATAATATATACATTATATACGCCTAGACTGCGGTACCTTTGGTAACCCGTGGTCCTTATTCGCATTATTGCTTAGTTCGCGTTGTGCCTCGTCATATGACGACAGTAGCACTGTAGGGTCCGTGACGTCAAAGTTGTGGAGTATTACACCGAAATGAGTGGAACATTTTTCCCCACAGACCACGTTAGGAGTCGCAAGAAACGACATGCGGTTCAGATTCCTCGTTAAGCTGTAGGTCCCCTTTCCCCCGTTGGATAACTGGGGTAGGCTAGGGACACGCAAGTCGCCAGAGTGGTGTTCAATTGAAAGACTTGCACCAGGCCAATGAGCCACACGAAATTATTATTACTATTATCTTATCAAATAATCCCTCAAATTCCTTTTTAAGTGTTATTCATTCTGTGTTCACTCCACCTTTAGGTGTTTACACTCATTTACACGCCATGAACTTTCTTTAACATGCAATGTCTTACAATGCTGTTGGTACAGAAACTATGTACAAATGTAAACGTGTAGAGTTGGGATACCAGACATCTTGCAATATCATCGAGGAAAAATATACGCCTATAAAACCACTGGCAGCTACAACTTAATGTCAAATTACCTGCGACAGTTGCATTTTTCTAATACGTCCACAATAAGAAAAATTCTTACAAACTACCAAAACTCGTATGCTTTGGAACACAACTTAATGAAGGGGCTTTTTAGGTTTATGAAACTCAGCCGAAAAACGGAACCCTTACAGAATCAAGTAGTCTATACATTTGTTTATTCCAGTATCAAAGGATTTTTTAAAAATTCGTTAAGAAAAGTGTGTTCCCTGTAGGTAGGATCGACCTCAGATCATCTGCATAAGACTCAGACATGCTACTGCTTGAGCAATTTCGCCATACTCTCATAAAAATCTCATTTAGCTACTAGGCTAATTCCTTGGTGTACTATGATGTACTACAATGCAGAGAAGACCCCTACAATTTTTTGATGCAATAAAGCCTACATGTAGACCCAACTTATGCTAAAGCTACCTGTGGGAACCCAATGGAAATTCGCATAGTACTTTGAAGATTGACGTGTCAGAGTGACAGAAATGCCGATTGTTGATAAAAATCCCTTAATTACGGTATATTTTATCCGTGAACTGATTTTGATGAAGTAAATCCTTTATTCTGCCACAAGCTAAGCTCAGGTTATCTGTGGAAATACTATTAACATACTTCTCGTAGTTTTGCATATTAGCGTATCCAGTCAGGACATAAGAACATACGTTCATTACTTTATTTATTTTCAATTAAATCACTTAAATTTTTGAAGGGTCACGTCGGACATGAAATTTTTATGTGTGAGAATGGCATTTTTGTTTGTAAAAGGTTTTGAGTGGACCGTGTTTATAAATAATACACAAAAGTGTCTTTCTAGCCGCCGGCTGATCCGTAGCAGTAGCCACCTTAATATTTCGTAAGTGAAACGGGCTTCTGATTAGATGACATATAGTATTTTGATTTTTGTCTGCGCCTTTTCGTTTCCGTTCGTAAATTTATACTGTGCTCTCGTGCATATTAGATTCAAATTCGCGTTTTAAGAAACAGTGTAGTCTTCCTTTGAGTGCCTCTCCGGGGGACACCACCTTGACGAAGCACTGTCCGTGCGGATGGAGAGGCTTGCGTATCCGCGTGAAGCTGAGAGCTATACCGAAGGTAGAGAACCTACTGCCGGAAAGGCCTCAGCTTATGGATCAGACCAAGCGTGTCCCACAACGTCCCGTCTTCCTTATCCTCTCCCAGTCCTTTCGCAAATCCTTTCCCAACACAAGGTGTGATGCGATCCGTGCCGAGGGCTGCGTGGCACATGGGTGGATGTGTCTCGAACGGAGCCTCAGGGATACCGGACGACCCCCCTGAGTAAATAGCCTTGCACTGCGCGGGGTTATCGTGGTGTGAACCATATAAATCCCCAAATCTCGTGGAACTAAGATGAACACGGAGAAAAAAATTATTTTAAAAGAATCCGAGGGGCAATCTGAGACCTCAGATACTCAGACATCGGGATCAGGACCGATGGAGTGCACTCCTACTTCTGAATCAGGATCTAGACCTGAGCACGAAGTGGGAACTGTAACAGAGAAGTTGGACCAGATTAGGATTAAGGCCTTGTCTGGGGCTCAGAGGAGGAAACTTCTCAAGGAACAGAAGCAAAAGGAAGGAAAAGAATGGCTTCCTAAACATAAGTGGAGGGAATCAAAAGGGCTTGAGCCCAAGACCCCCAGAAAGAAACTGACTCAGGTCGAAGGGGATACACAGACCCCCTCGACGTCAAAGACAGGTGGCAAGAGGGTTAGGGAGGAATCTAAGACTCCCTCCTCTCTGGACAAGCGTAATCCTAAAAGGCTGAGGCAGGAAATAGGGAAACACACCTATAGTACTGCAGTCTCGGTCTTTAGAATGGTGGTTGTCCAAGAAGGATACCCACTGGTAAGCATCACCTCGCAGCAGGAGGAGCTCGTGCAGATGGCCCTCTTTGAAGAGATTGGGGGGGACGCTGGTCCAGGACCCAAATTGAGGAGGGTTTATCTAGATCGCGGTGCCCTCATTTTTGTCTGCGAGGGGGAGCACTCAGCAAAATGGCTTAAGTACAAGGTCCCCTTGATATCCCCATGGGAGGATGCGAAGCTGCTGGTCAAGACAGCAACCGAACTCCTGAAGACCGCAAAGGTATCAATATGGGTACCAGAGATCCTTAAGGATGTATCTCCAAAGACTCTGTTTGAGAAAATAAGGGTCCAGAACTCAAAAGTCTCGACAGGGGATTGGAGGGTAATTAACCAAAAGGTCAATGCGGAAGGACGAACCCTGGTGGTGGAGGTCGGAGAGAAGTCCCTGATGGCATTGCGAGAGCAAGGCCTGAAACTGTTTTTAGGGTTCTCACAGGTCGCCGTCAGGGTAATCAAAGACCTTAAAGGCAATAATGGCAGCAAGATGGGGACTGGAAGTACTGCAGATAAACCTGCAGCACAGTAAAGGGGTCACTGCTGCCCTGAGCCGTCGCCTGGGGAGACAGGAGGTGGACGTGGCCCTGATACAAGAACCCTATTTATACAAAGGGGGTGTATCGAGCCTCGGTGGTACTGGAGGTAAGCTGATTTATGCCAGAAATTAAAAAAAAACTCCAGAACATGCATTTATGTTAGAAATGGAATACCTTTCATACCAATGATGGATTTTTGTTCCAGGGACTTGGTGACCATCAGGATGCAGCAACGTGAGGAAGGTATCAAGAGGGAAATTGTTTTGGCCTCAGCATACCTTCCTTACGAAGACAGCTCTCCTCCTCCTTTGGAAGTGAGGAGACTGACGGAAGCCTGCCATTGGCAAGATGACGAACTGTTGGTGGGATGTGATGCCAATGCCCACAATCTATTGTGGGGCAGCAAGGACACCAACAGTAGAGGTGAGCACCTTCTTGAATTTCTCCTATGTAACAACTTGAAGATCCTGAATAGGGGTAATGAACCTACATTCAGGAATAGTAGAAGGGAAGAAGTATTTGACATAACTTTTGATTCCATGATGATGGGAAATTACGTCAAACAGTGGCATGTGGTCCTGGAGCCATCCTCATCAGATCACATGTATATTAAATTCAAAGTTGAAATGGGAACCAGACAGACCATGGGAAAACGGACTGAGAGACATATAGGAAAGACCTTGACTTCAGCCTATCGGAAATTAAAACTTCGATAAGGAATCCAGCAGAGTTTGATGAAGTAGCAGAGGCCGTAACCTCTGCTATAGTGACCTCATTCCAGGACAACTGTTCAATCACTCAATCACAAATAGGAGTGTGCCTGGGTGGAATAATAACCTGGAAATGCAAAGGAAACAGGTACAAAGACTGTTTAACCTTGCGAGGCGCAAAGGACAATGGGCAAAGTATCGCGAGGCCCTTGTCAATTACAACCTTGCCATCAGACGGACAAAGGAGGCATCCTGGAAGGTATTCTGTGAGGAAGTGTAGGGCACGGCTGCTCAAGCGAGACTTCATAAAATCCTCACTAGGGTACCAACTAATCCAGGAGGAACATAGAGGAAGGAGGATGGGGAGTATACAAAGACAGCACATGAAACGCTGGAACTGCTCCTCAAGACTCACTTTCCTCAATATACTCTGGGGGATAACTCAGACCAGAATGCGATTCCTGAGAGACAACTGTTCTCAGGTATTCGCAAGGAGGACTGGGATTTGGCCAAGGAGTTTGTCGATCTCAGTAAGGTCCGATGGGCGGTGGGAACATTTCAACCGTTCAAGTCACCTGGCCCCGATGGAATCTTTCCAGCTCTCCTGCAACAAGCAGGAGAAAATCTTATTAGATTCCTATGCAGGTAATTCAGGGTTAGCCTAGTAGCAGGAATCATTCCCAATGCCTGGAGAGCAGTGAAGGTTGTCTTCATTCCTAAACCAGGGAGAATTGATCATATCAAGGCCAAGGATATGAGGCCAATCAGCCTGTCCTCCTTCATTCTTAAGACATTGGAAAAGCTGGTTAATGTGCATGTTGGAGAAAGGAGGTTAAGTAAGGCTCCTCTACATTCAAATCAACATGCATATCAGCCAGGTAAATCATGTGAGAAAGCTCTCCACCAACTCGTTGGGAAGGTGGAGAAAGCACTACCCTTTCAGGAAATAGCCCTCTGTATCTTCCTGGACATCGAGGGGACTAGGGCCATGCTCAGAAGAAAGGTTGAAGCTACCATGACGAATGAAAAAATGGTAATCAACACTGCTGAGGAACTGCTAAGGAGCTTGGTAAGGTACAGAGATTAGCCTGCTTAGCCATAACAGGCGGAATTAGCAGCACACCAACTGCTGGAATGGAAGCCATGCTGGATATGCCTCCATTACACCTTTGCGTCAAGATGGAGGCAGCAGCTGGTGCATGAAGACTCAAATCTGGCAACAACTGGAACTTTTTGGGATATCCAGAATCACATACTAAAATAGTGAGTGAGGTAAATATAGGATAGGTTGGGGAAATGCCAGCCGACTATATTATAACCCCATGCTGCTTTAACACAATTGGAAGTAGGGAGCAATGGGAGAAAATAGTTCGACACCGTATGGGGGATGTCTGTACAGGTCAAAATCAGACCAAGGTGTTGGGGCAGGGGTATATGGGGTGCAGCCAAGACTAGAGGGCGTCATCTCTCTAGGAAAACTGGCTTCAGTATTCCAGGCCGAAATCATTGCCATCAGGGCGTGTGTGGAGGAGAATTTGCGTAGGTGCTACAAAGATCGCAGCATCTATATCTATTCGGACAGCCAGGCAGCTCTGAGATCACTGGCATCTCCGGCAACAATGTCTAAAATTGTTGCAGAATGTCACAGGGTTCTGGTGGAGCTAGGGGAAAGCAATAGAGTAAACCTATTGTGGGTCCCTGGCCACTCGGGGATCAGTGGCAACGAACATGCCGACAGATTAGCCAGGATGGGGGCAGAGACTCCATTTATTGGACCGGAACCTCTCCTGACAATCACCAAGGCAATGATCAAATTGGAGCTACGTAACTGGCTCAGAAGACAGCATGTAGAATACTGGACCAAAGTCCATAAACAAAAACATGGCAAGGTAATGATGACAAAGCCATGTTTTAAAAGAAGCTCTGCAATCCTGGGTTTTGAACAGGAGAGAGATTAGATTCATGGTTGGATTGCTGACAGGCCATGGGAATTTCAAAAAACACCTACGTACAATGGGAATAACAGAAGAGGACCCTAAATGTAGGATCTGTGATGACGGTGATGAAACTGCATCACATCTAATCTTCGAATGCATTGCATTGGAGAATAAAAGGCACAGAATATTTGGGACAACCAGACTCGAAGAAATTGTGTCTAATAAAGAACTGGAAAAGGGACTCCTTGCACTGTTCAAGGGCATTGGTTGGCTTTACTAGATATACAGGGAGCGATACCGCACAATAAACTTAGTTTTGGTGCGGGCAGTGGCGGGTTGGACCAAGACTGTTTTGGCTTCCCTGGAAAAATCAATCAATCCTTTGAGTGCATCGCGACAGTAGTTTTTGTTTTCTCGGTACTGTAATTATGAATAGGGACTGTGACTGCTGTGTGCACATGCAGTATGATTTGGTGACACTTCGCTCCCAGCTTCAGGCTGTGTTAACCTAGGTTGCTCACCTGGAGGCTGCGATCAAGAGGCGCCGTTGCTGTTGGCCGGTGATGGGGACCAAACGGACTCCCGTCGTCTCCACCGATAGCCTGCGGTAGCATGCCCTGATACTGCCAGCAATGAGGCAGACACCCCAATCTTGGTTGTGTGGGAGGTCGCTTCAGTGCGTGGCAGGCGGCGCAAGACCTTCCGGGCGACCGATCGTGAAGTCTTTCCAGTTCGTCTTGCGAACAGGTTTCAGGCGCTATCTGTTCTGAACAATGTTCTTGAGCCGGATGGTGCCGCTCATCCTGAAGTCACCACGCAGCCTGCTAGATCTGGGCTCTCACAGAGGGTGGGTTTGCTCATAGTTGGAAGCTCCAACGTTAGGCGGGTGATGGAGCCCCTTAGAGAAATTGCTGACAAAGAGGGGAAGAAGGCCAACGTGCTCTCCGTGTGCATACAGGGTGGAGTTATTCCAGATGTGAAATGGGTTCTCCCGGATGCCATGAAGGGTACGGGATGCAGCCAACTGCTGCTGGTGGCTCACGTCAGTACCAATGATATGTGTTGCTTTGGATCTGAAGAGATTCTCTCAAGTTTTGAGCGGCTATCTTAAGTGGTAAAGACTGCCAGTCTTGCTTGCAAGATGAAAGCAGAGCTCACCATCTGCAGCATAGTTTACAGGACCAACTGTGGACCACTGGTACAGGGCCGAGTGGAGGGTCTGAATCAGAGGCTCAGACGGTTTTGCGACCGTAAAGGCTGCAGATTCCTTGACTTGCACCATCGGATGGTGGTGTTTCGGGTCCCGCTTAATAGGTCAAGCGCCACTACACACGGAAAGCAGTTACAAGGATAGCGGGGACTGTGTGACGTGGACTGGAAGGTTTTTTAGGGTAGAGGGCATTGGGGAAACACTAAATGGGCTGTCTCAAAGGGTGCATGTCATTCACAGGACACATATAGATCTAGGAACTATCGGTATAACCGTTGTAAATTATCTTAGCTGTGTCGGGAAAGTACCAGAACTCTAAGCGTTGATAGGAAGCACTGAACGCATTTCATTATAGGTAGCGAAAGTTGGCTTAAGCCGGAAATAAGTTCAGCACAAGTTTTTGCAAAAGATCTGTGTTCAGAAAGGATAGATTAAACAAAATAGGTGGAGGAGTATTTGTCGCCGTCAAAAGTAGTCTATCGTGCAGTGAAGTTGAAGTTGCTATTTCCTGTGAATTATTGTGGGTAGAGGTTGTAATCGAAAATTGTAAAAAGTTAATAATTGGCTCATTTTACCGGCCCCCGACTCTGATGATACAATAGCAGAAAGGTTCAAAGAAAACCTGTGAGAAATTGCAAGCACATACCTGACTCACAAAATAATAGTAGGCGGTGATTTTAATTTACCATCAATCTCTTAGCGAAATTATATTTTCAAATCAGGAGGTACGCATAAAACAACGTGCGAAATTGTACTCAACGCACTATCTGAGAATTTCTTCGAATAATTAGTTCATGGGCCAACTAGAATTGAAATGAATGTCAAAATACACTTCATCTCTTAGCAACAAATCATCCTGACCTCATAACGAGCATCAGAACGAATACAGATATTTGTGTACACAGAGCTGTCGTCGCGAGATTGAATATCGAAAGTCTCAAAGTTAGATGAAAAATATATTTGCTCAGGAAAGCAGATATCAATACAATACATTGCTTTTTGAAAAACAGTTTCCACTCATTCCAAACACTAAATGGAAGGGTAGACCAAATGTGGCTGCAATTCAAAGAAGTGATATCTATAGAAATTGACAGTTTTATACCAAATAAATTGATAAAAGAAGGTGATCTCCCTTGGTACACAAAACAGCTCAGGACACTATTACAAAAACAACGGGAAAGGCATGCTAAATTTAAACGAATACAAAATCCCTAGGATTGGTGATCCTACACAGAAGCTCGAAATTCAGCGAGGACTTCAATGCGAGATGCCTACAATACTTTTCACAATAATAGATTGAAGATCGAAAGAGATTTTGTTCATATGTTAAATACACTATGATAAAACACAAACAATACCCTCAGAATGTGATAGTAATGGCGATCCTGCTGACGATAGCGCTACTAAAGTAGAGTTACTAAACACAGCTTTTCGAAACTCAATCATCAAAGAAGACGAAAACAATATTCCAGATTTCGAATTACAAACAGAGGCCAGAATGAGTAACGTTGAAGTAGATATCCTCGGAGTACTGGAGCAATTTAAATCACTTAACAAGAACAAGTCTTCCGGTTCGGACTGTATGCCCATTCGATTTCTATTTGATTGTGCTGAAGCGATAGCTCCTTACTTAACAGCCACATATAATCGCTCGCTCAAAGAAGGATCTGTATCAAAAGACTGGGAAGTTGCACAGGTCACACCTATATTCAAGAAAGGCAGCAGGAGTAACCCAATCAACTACAGATCTATTTGACGTCAATTTGCAGCAGGGTTTTGGAAAATATCCTGTATACAATTATTATGAATTATCTCGAACAAAATGATCTATTGACCCAAGGCGGTCAGATTTAGAAAATATCGTTCAAGCGAAACACAACTAGCTCTTTACTCACACGAAGTGATGAGTGCTGTCGACAAGGAATCTCAAATTGATTCCGTATTTCTTGATTTACAGAAAGCGTTTGACACTGTACCTCACAAACGGCTTTTAATCAAATTGCGTGGTTATGGTAGGCCTATACCGCCCCAAATTTGCGTCTGGATAGGGGATTAGGGGATTTCCTGTCAGAGAGGACACAGTTTGTAGTATCGATGGTAAAGCATCGACTAAAACAGACATGATATCGGGCGTTCCACAGGGTAGTGTTATTGGTCCTCTGCTGTTCCTTATTTACATAAACGACTTGAGAGAAAATCTGAGCAGTTCTCTTAGGTTGTTTGCGAATGACGCCGTCATTTACCGTCTAGTAAAATCATCTGAAGATCGAAACCAACTGCAGAACGATCTGAATAAGATATCACTGTGGTGTAAAAATTGGCAATTGACTCTGAATAATGAGAAGTGTGAAGTCGTCCGCATGAATACGAAAAGAAATCCGTTAAACTTTGTTTAAAAGATAAACCAACCAAAAGTAAAGGCCGTAAACTCTACTAAATACCTTGGAATTACTATTACTTCAGCCTTAAACTGGAAAGAACACGTAGATAATGTCGTGGGAAAGGCGAACCAGGGACTGCGTTTTATTGGCAGAACCCTGAAAAGATGCAACAGGACTACTAGTTCGTATGGTATTGTCACGCTACAGGGGACACAGCGTCACGGAAATTATAGCCTACAGGATCTGGGATGGGAACCATTACTACAACGGCGTTTATCGCTGTGGCGTGGGCTACTTATGAAACTCCCATCACCAACATTCTCCTCTGAATGCTAAAATGTATTGTTGACTCCCACTTAAATAGGTAGAAAAGATCATCAAAATAAAATACGAGAAATAAGCGCTCGAACGGAGAGATTCAGGTGTTCTTTCTTCCCGCGCGCTATTCGAGAATGGAATGGGAGATAAATAGTATAAAGGTGGTTCGATGAACCCTCTGCCAGGCACTTGAATGTGATTTGCAGAGTACCCCATGTAGATGTACGTATTACATGTATACTACTGGGCATTAAATTGCTACAGCAAGAAGAAATCCAGATGATAAACGGTTATTCATTGGACTAATATATCATACTAGAACTGACATGTGATTACATTTTCACGCAGTTTGGATGCATAGATCCTGAGAAATCAGTACCCAGAACAACCACCTCTGGCCGTAATAACGGCCTTGATACGCCTGGGCATTGAGTCAAACAGAGCTTGTGTGGTACGGATGCTCATGCAGTTTCAACACGATACCACAGTTCATTAAGAGTAGCGACTGGCGTATTGTGACGAGCCAGTTGCTCGGCCACCATTGACCAGACGTTTTGGTGAGAGATCTGGAGAATGTACTGGCCAGGGCAGCAGTCGAACATTCTCCGTATGCAAAAAGGTCCGTACAGGACCTGCAACATGCGAGCGTGCATTATCCTGAAGAAATGTAGGGTTTCGCACGGATCGAATGAAGGGTACAGCCACACATCTGAAATGTAACGGCCACTGTTCAAAGTGTAGTCGATGCGAACAAGAGGTGACCAAGACGTGTAACCAGTGGCACCCCATACCATCACGCTCGGTAATACGCCAGTATGGCAATGACAAATACACGCTTCCAATGTGCGTTCACCGTTATGTCGCCAAACATGGATGCGATCATCATGATGCTGTAAACAGAACCTGGATTCATCCGAAAAAATAACGTTTTGCCATTCGTGCATCCCAGGTTCGTCTTTGCGTACACCATCGCAGGCGCCCCAGTCTGTGATGAAGCGTCAAGGGTAACCGCAGCCATGGTCTCCGAGCTAATAGTCCATGCTGCTGCAAACGTCGTCGAGCTGTTCATGCAGATGGTTGCTGTCGTGCAAACGTCCCCATCTGATGACTCAGGGATTGAGACGTAGCTGCACGATCCGTTACAGCCATGCGAATAAATTGCCTGTCATCTCGACTGCTAGTGATACGAGGCAGTTGGGATCCAGCACGGCTTCCGTATTGCGCTCCTGAATGCACCGATTCCATATTCTGCTAACAGTCATTGGATCACGACCAATGCAAGCAACAATGTCACGATACGATAAATCACAAACGCGATAGGCTACAATTCGTCCTTTATCAAAGTCGGAAATATGATGGTACACATTTCTCCTCCTTAGACGAGGCTCAAAAATGTTCAAATGTTTGTTAAGCGTAAGGGACTTAACTGTGGGACCATCAGTCCCTAAACTTACAAACTACTTATGAAGTACCTTATACTAAAGACGGCCGGCCGCGGTGGCCGAGGCGACTGAGGCGCTCCAGTCACGGTCTGCATGGCCACTACGGTCGGGGGTTCGAATCCCCCCTCGGGCATGGATATTTGTGCCGTCCTAGTTCGTAAGTAGTTCATAAGTAGTTTGTAAGTTTAGGGACTGATGACCCCGTAGTTAAGTCCCACAGACTATACAAACATTTGAATTTTGAACTAAAGACGACACAAACATCCATGCCCGAGGGGGGATTCGAACCCCAGACTGTAGCGGGCGTGCATACTGTGACTGGCGCACCGCAGGCCACTCGGCCAATGCTCCGAGGCATCACAACAACGTTTCACCAGGCAAAGCTGGTCAATTGCCGTTTGTGTATGAGAAATGGGTTGGAAACTTTTCTCATGTCAGCACGTTGTAGGTGTTGCCATCGGCGCTAACCTTGTGTGAATGCTCTGAAAGGTTAATCATTTGCATATCACAGCATCTTCTTCCTGTCGGTTAAATTTCGCGTCTGTAGCACGTCATCTTCGTGGTGTAACAATTTTAATGGCCAGGAGTGTATTAGTACTACATGGTCCAGTTACATAACGTGACCACGGCTTATGCCCGAGATCAATGTTCATTAACCATTCAGATATATCCTGTAACAACATTAGAAGTGGAGGGTAAATCAAAAGTGTGTGGTAGAGGGAGATAGGAGAGGGAGGGCGCAGAAAACAGTGCATTCCAGTGATCGGTCCAGTAGTTAATTCATCTACATTTGCATAAATGCTCCTCAATCATCCCATAGGAGCTTGGCAGAGGGTACTCGGTACCACTACTAGTTACTTGCTTTCCTGTTCCACTCCCATAGAGAAGACAAAAAAAATGATTATATGCATCCGTACAAGCCCTAAACTCTCTGATCCAGTGGCTGTCGGGCTGCAGCCCCCTCCCCCCTCCCCTACTCCCTCCTGGAGCCCCCTCTCCAGACCTTGCTGCAGCCTCCTCTAGAGAGAGAGAGAGAGGGGGGAGGGGAGAAAAAAGGACCAATTCTTGTTTCTCCTACTCATTTAGACGTATTTGCCATTCCTTACAGCACCTAGAAATTTGGTCCAAGTTATCCCACATCCTACTAAAGTCATTCAATGACGTCACCTTCTGTGAACTACTTCACTCATTCACACTCTTTACGGTGCAGTGTTCAAATGAAGTACTAAAGCCTGACAAAAACCCAGGGCTCCATCCTCCCCCCCACCCCCACCTCTACCTTATCTATTTGGCTGATATGCCACAACCCCAGCCTCCTCTCCTTCCTTGCCATTGCCCCATCCCTCGCCCGCTCCCAACACCTCCTTCAACCCCATCTCTCCGACTTCTCCGCCTGGTGTAACTAGTGGCTCATCACCGTTAACACCAGTAAGTCCCAGGCAACCATCATAGGTCACACCACCCCATCTTTCCGTCACCGCATCCTCTACCTTATGCTCCATGACCGTCCCATCCCACAAACCAAAACCCTCAGTTACCAAGGCCTCACCTTTGACCACTTCCTGTTCTCGAAACCACACCTTCAAATAGTCCGTGATAAAGCCCTCTCCCGCCTCAACCTCCTTTCTGGCCGGACATGGGGTCTCAACCCTTCCACCATGCTCTTCACCTACTTTCCATCATGCATCCTATCCACTGCTGTTTCCACCCTGCTCGGGTTTCCGGTCCCCCTGCCCACTACCAATCCCTCTAGGCCCTTGAACGCCATGCCCTCCACCTCACCTACCGTATCCGTCTCCCCTCCCCCACGTGGATCCTTTATGACCTTATTCCTTTCCCACACTTGCTCAAGTTCCTCGAATACCTCCGACTCTGTTATGTAACATGCAAGCTTGACTCTCAGCACCCGATTGTATCCCTTCTTTTACTGCATCCCCGGCCTCTGCCACGCTGATGTCTTGTTTTCCCGCCCTCCCTTCACCTCCATATTCTCCACATCCTCTCCAAGGGTAACTTCCGTCACCTCCCACTACCGGACGACACCCTCCATCCCAACATCTATCCTTCCTACGAACTTTAATCCTTCCCTGTACTTGTGCGTCCCCTCTCCTGCCCCTTCCCATCCCATTCCCTCCCACGCTTGGCTTCCCCCTCCTCCCCCATCCCTTGGAGTCCTTGTGCCTTCCTCCCCTATCTCCCCCACCCCTTCCCCGCCCGTCCCTTCCCTCCGCGCCTCCCCACCCTCCCTCGTCCACTGCGGGGTACCTGTGCCCTACAATTTTAACAGTGCACCGTCAGTGTTGTCGTGTCAGTGCTAGTCATCAGTGTTTCGTGTTTCAAGTTTTAAAACGTCAGCAACCGCCGAGCAGGCAGTTTATTGTGTTGCCATGTGTTTTTAAATATGTGCTCTCGCCATTGTCTACTATCCTCCAGTGGCTGTGTTTTAATCTCTGAGATTTTAACTCTGCATATCTATGTGTTTTAACTACCATGACTATTTTAATTTCCAAATGTGTATTTTAAATTTTTTTGTTTTTTTGTCTATGTCTCCACTTTTTAATCTCCTGTAAATGTATTAGTTCTACAATTTTTATCACTGTTCCATGTTTTTGTGCAACTTGTCAAATTGTAAAACTGATTGGCCGAAGAACAGCACTAAAGCTGCTGCCAGCCTGCCATCACAGTTGGCTTTAAAATATCAATAAAGAAAAATAAAACTAACATAAAACTTCAAATTACGATATCTTTCCTTCCTCTGATGCGATTTTGATGAAATGAAGCGTATGTTACTCTCTAAACTATTCTAAATTTACCTGTGGAAATCCATGAAAGTTCGTTTAGTATTTTTGGAGATTACCCTCAACAAACAGTGATTAAATTATATCTTTATTTTCTCTGATCCGATTTTAATTATCAAAGCCTTTATGTAACCACACAATATGCTCAAGTTACATGTGAAAACCCCATGAAAATTCGTCAAGTAGTTATGGAGGTAAACATGTTCAATGAGACAGTTAGACATGACAGTCGTAGATAAAGAATGTCAAATTACGATATTCTTTTTTCCGTGATCAGATTTTTTATGAAACGAAGTCTATATGTTGTCCAGACTCCAGAGTTACAGTCAAGTTATCTGTGAAAACACCATACAAATGCGTGAAGTGATTTGGGAGATAAGAGGTCTTTTATAGTTGAACAAACAGACACAACAGTTACTGAAATCACTTAAAATTACGATATCTTTTTTTTTTCCTTTCTTTTTTTCCGTGATCCGATTTTGATAAAATTATGCCTATGTGTTGACGGAAACTTTTCTCATGTTTCCTGTGAAAACTGCAAGAAGATTCGTCCAGTAGTTTTGAAGACTGAAGTGAACAACGACAGGCCTACATTTAAAGATTTACTATTAGTATAGATTATGAAGCTTTAGAATTAGTACTAATAATATCTAACAAACATCCATCAACGTATAAGAAATCCCCTACATCTCATTATCTGGTAGCACCTGAACATAACATAGCACTACATCTCCATAAATACTCCACTGTTTTAACAATGGAAAATCCGATTGGAATGTCAGTCATAGAGGATAGATAACAACTTACCATAAACGGGTTTGCTGAGCTACTGACAGGAACGAAAATAGATAATCACATTCACACAATTTAAGTTTTCGGCCATGGTCTTCGTCAGAAAATAAACACATACATTCATGCAACCACTCATATATTATGATGTAGAGTATCTACTCTATCCTTTTTATGAAAGAATTCCAGGAAAATCTACCCTAAAATGACGTACCACAAAGGAAACAGGCTACGGATAAGTTTTATATTTTGTAAGATAATGTTAAGAAAGAAAACTAAATGATATCTTATATCATTATTTGGTGTATCATAAGGAAGTTTACACAATGTCATGTTAAGAGTGTCATTGGACAAAATGATAAACTTTTGTGACTTTTATATATATTCGCCTTTATATACATAAGTCACATGTCTATGTCTTTACTTTTTGTGGAAAACCAGCTTAGTCACTCTGAGCCTACATTGAACATGCAACTCACGTGAACCAAGTCTCTTTTGGTTAAAAGCAATTAAATAAAGTAGAACCCCATTTTTACACTTCTCAAGGGACTTCAGTGAAATGGTGTAAAATGCAGGAAAACGTAAAATGTGGGAAATAATGTTTTGAATGGTAAAATATACTTACTTGAGCACCCTTGCATTTTTGTGATATATGTACATCATTGGCATCAAAATACTTGCCAGTGAGTTTATTATATAATAAAGGTTATCCAAATTTTTACCATTTTAAGTGCCAGGTCGAACTGGAACTAGTAATTTTATGGGAAGTAGAAATGTTTGACGGAATTTCATTCATCATAATCAATTAGTCAGCAAGCCTTTAAATGGCATTAATTATTTACATAGTAAAACTGCACAAGTTCCTTTCTCTTTGTATTTTTTCATTTTCC
This sequence comes from Locusta migratoria, assembly GCA_026315105.1. Lineage (NCBI taxonomy): Eukaryota > Metazoa > Arthropoda > Insecta > Orthoptera > Acrididae > Locusta > Locusta migratoria. Next base: position 559,981,122 of record CM048746.1, read on the forward strand.
ACATGACGATACTGGAGAATTCATTTGCATTCTCGAGTTCAAATATATGCATAAGTATTTTTGTGACATTTGCATAGGGTCATCTCACACTATTATTGATTTTTGGGTTAATAATATACCGTGCCCCCTTCAATGTGCAGAAAAACATACACAAGCAATCCATCAGTCTGTTCATAAAACGTCACAAAGAATACTTAGATAAATATTTGCATTTCACAACAAGAATAAGCTCTCAAAACCGTCATGCAAAGCTTGAAAAACTACTAGTGGCTTTAACGAAGCCAAGCTGACAATCTGTGCAGAGGCTGATGTAATAGTATACTCCCATCAGCCATTGCATTGTAAGTCAATTAGGCGCGTACTGCAAACAATGGAACACAAAATATACTTTAGTATAAAGGCCTCTACACATGCTCCGATTTATTAACCGACCAACAAACCAACCAAATTCATAGCAACCTACATACGTTCCAACCAACTTTCAAAAAGCGTAAAACATAGGTGAAGTATAAATATGTTAACGCAAAAACAGGGGCAAATTATCTTTGTGAACATAGGAAATTTGACAGAACTGACAAAAGATGTGGTAAATGGCAGGAAAAGGTAAAATCCAGGAACATATAAACAGGGTTTCACTGTAAGTCATTACAGTATAGACAAGGAACATCTTCACGATCAGAAAAGTCCATATATTCTCATATCCAGAAGGTCTATCATAACAAAGTTTCTCCTTTACCTAGTTGGCCGCAGTGGCCAAGCGGTCTGCAGTGCGCCAGTCACAGTCTGCATGGCCGCTATGGTTGTAGGTTCGAATCCTCCCTCGGACATGGGTGTTTGTGTTATCCTTAGCATAAGATAGTTTAAGTAAGTCAAATAATTAGTGTGTAAGTCTAGCGACTGATAACCACACAGTTTGGTCGCATAAGACCATACACATCTCCTTAGCCTATTTAGCTGCACATTTGCATTCCAACTTCTTTCATAGATGACTTTGACTTTTGCTGTTGAAATATATGGTCAAGTCAGCTCTTGCAAGCTCTTTGCTTTCCATTTTATTTATTTATTTAGAAACGAGACTAAGATCCAGAATAAAGTGTGGATACATAAACCACCCTCTCAGTTTCTCTGAATTCCATAAAAGGCAATTACCGATTCTCTTAAAATTTCCAACCATTATTACTGGAAGACAAATACTATGAACTACATCATATATTAACAAAAACACACATTAATGGAAAGACATGAAGCATAAATTTATTTGTAGGAAAATGACACACCTATATCATTGTTTCATTCACATTCATGGAATGTCATTTTACCTGTGCCAATTACATTACATTTCTACTAAGCACATGGATAAATGTACTTTAAAGAAGAAGATACTCACCTTCTGAATAAAGACATATTATTAATTTAATGATCCAAGAACAGTATACTATTGAGGAACAGTTATCAGGTTGTGCACAAATTGTTTATATAATACATACAACCTCTGACAATAAAGTTCAATGAATACTCATTAACATTAATGTAAATGAACTACAGTTACCTTACTCTCCTTTTAGTCACCTTGCGACAATTCTCACCAATAACACTTGGGCAATACATAACTCAGGGTAGTAAAAGTTTATGGCTCGTTGGCTCTGTTCATAGGGGTGAGTTATGTATGTCAGCTTCTAGGCCCTAAACAGCTACCCAACCTCTTTAATCAAGATCAATAATTAATCTGTAGTTTAGCCAGTCTATCAATCTGCATATGATGACATGAAAATATATTTAACAAACATAAATTAAACCTTTGAATGACCAAAAAATTAAAAAAAAAAAAAAATAAATAAAAAAAATGGATTCTAAGATAAAGAAGTGATTCACACATGAAGTAATTCTTTATAAGTGGAGTTTATTACTTATATTAGACATGAAATGTGGAGGTGGTCCTACTTTATACATCGGTAAATAACTAAGTATTTCTCCAACTATTGTTCATGAGAGGCACAATAAGTATCACATGCACTCAAGAGTAAAAGTTCCAAATTATCACTCATAAATTAGTGTAGTCCATCGAAGTTTACAGTTCCAAGTTAATCCGCAATAAAAGTATTTGTTATAAAACACAGTTCGTCATCACAAGAGTACACAATTGCTGAATTATCACAGTTCCACAGCTCTACTACCGTGCATAGTTTATCAATTTTCAAGCAGAGACTAAGTTCTGCAGTCACAGTCCCATAAATTTTCAAAGTCTACACATGCATCTCTTTAAATCACAAGTTCGTAATGCGGCTTGAGACTGCCCAGCATCACAGCCTTTCACCACCACATCCAAGTTATGAGTCTCTTCCCAAGCGTTCGAAAGCGTGCTCTCTCTGCTCGCAAAATTGTATGCTTCCGCGCATTCTAACGTCTCATTTAAAAAATATATAATTTCCCTTCCAAAATAGTATACATTTGAATATCACAGAATTAAATTCTTTGACCACCTCCCTACAAATATTGTTTACATTTAACAAACAAATTTATATTTAACAATACTAAAAAACGGTTGAGACTGAAGCTCTTTGCTCAGATAGCCATTAAGCGTGGCGTCTCAATGTTCAAATATACTGCTGCCATCAAAATATAGTTACACAATTAATATTTAATTTATCATGGCTTTTTATGCTAATATAGTCTACAAATACATATAATTGTTTATATATAAATTATCTGCTGCATATCTTGTATTTTTAATTGACCATGAAATATTTAAGTGACAGTCTTCAACATAAAAAATGAACGTTACTAAGAATATTAAATATAATAAAATATATATATAAATGTAATGCGCTTCACTGGGTTCATGTTTTGTGTTTCTGTGGGGGAATCTATTATCTGACACAGGAATTTACTACCTCAACAAAAAGCAGAACAAGAGAGTGAAATAAATTTTAATGAAAGAATACAGAAATAATGTGGCATGTCTTTTAAGATAGGTAGCGTGGTGCAATACTGTCCATTTGCTTCTTAAACTGTTACTGATAAACACTACGTATCAATAATTGTATATATAAGTCTTATAATATTATTATTATTATTATTCTGAAATTTGTTGGCTTTTATCTGTAAGGGATATTGAAATTGTAATTACAATGTTTGATTCTCTCAAGTCTCCTGAATCCATTCATATAATTATATTTGCCGAATGATCATTTCCTGATTTTATATGGATTTTTAGAATAACGTGTGTGGCTATATTGTATTTCAGTTGCATTCTGGGTTAGCCGCCCTCCCTCATTTAAGAGTGTTGCTTCCAGTTTCTGACCACATTAGGAAAAACCTGACTACCTGCTGTATCCCATTCACTATGCGCAAACTGGTAGCTGGCTGGCTGGGGAACCGAACAGCCTGGCAAAACCCGCCTTTCACATGGAAACAATCAGCTTCCCCCTGTATTAGTTAATATCACAACCTCCCAGAACCATGCACCACTGAGCTCTGTAACACATACAGTGCTTGGCCACAAACACCCAATATTGTCAAACCCAGCCAGTTATAGAGGGACCTACATTAAAATGTGGATTCTGAAACATGGTTCAACTTTGCATTTTTCACATTAACAACATTTCCAGAGTCAAAAGAACTGATAAGTAACAGCTAAAAATCCCACAATTGGCCTGGGATTTAACATGTGACTTTGGCACTTTACCACTGACCCACACAACTAAATTCAGCTACACCTCTTCAAATTCTACTCTGGGAACAATCCTTTGTTAAGAACATAGTTGGGGACATCAGTTATGGAAGTCTGAAGCACCACATCCAGCTGTAATGAATATTAAATGCAGATCTACTACCTCTCGTAACTAGTAAGGCTGTAGTCAGCAGTGCCACCAGGCAGAACTCAGTTTAGTAGTGGGCAATGGTAATAAAGTTTTAGTGTATCAGTGTGCACAAACAGAAATGGAAGTAGATGTAAAACTAACATATAGTTTTAGTTTTGCACAGGTACTGTTCATAAATCTGGTGTTACCTTAGGTGGGGTCAAAGTCGAACTATGTGGAGAAGTCGGAGAAGGACTGGCTGCTAGGCCTTGCGAAGTCTGAGGATGGCAAGTCATTTGTGGCAGAGTTGCGCCGCAAGAATGGTGCCTTGGCGGAGGTGGCATCACGACAGCTGCTGGTGGCTGAGGCTCGCCTTGAACGCAGTGGGAACCCACCACCTAAGTCAGTACACTTGCTTCTTTTTCTACTAGTTACGCTACACTCCAGAACATTAAAGCTGCAACAACATGAAGGCAGCTCATAAGAAATGTCAAATTAACATGATATGTTCTACATAACTAGATATGCATCTACATCTACAGCTGCATACATACTTCAGATGCCGCTATATGCACATAGTGAAGAGTACCTTGAACCACTCCTAATAGTTTCCTTTCCTGTTCCTGACAGATAGAACACAGAGATAACAACTGCCCATTGCAATACATGCACTGGTTTTTCTTATCACAGTTCTTATCCAATATAAGGTGGAAGTAATGTCCAGTATGCATATGTTACATATGTTGGTTCTCTACAGTTCTCAATAGAGCTACCTAAAAAGAACATTGTCTTCTTTACAAGGCTCCCAATTTTAATTAATGGAACATTTTCATAATAAATGTTGCTCAAATCTACCAGTAACAAATCTATTAATAAGCTACACTTTCCAAAGATTTCTCCCAGTTAAGTGAAGCATCTGCCATCATTACAACCAGCCTTGTGCTTATTAAATTTCATGTTGCTTAGCAATGTTAGCCCAGATATTTTATCAACATGACTCTGTGAAGAACCACACCATTAATTCTGTAGTCAAACATTCCATGATGATTTTTCTATCATGTGCATGAACGTACAATTTTCCACATATAGACACACATACAACATGCTCTGTTTCTCACACCAAATAGAATTTCTTATATCTTCCTACAGGTACTCAAGAATTAGAATATAGCACAACTACACAAAGTAAGCATAAATAAAGCATCTCAAGTCTGTATATAAGGAAAGTTTATACAGTAGGTTTCTCATTCAGTAGCCACCCCCATGAACCACAGACATTGCCGAGGTGGGGTGGCTTGCGTGCCTCAACGATGCAGATAGCCGTACCGTAGGTGCAACCACAGCGGAGGGGTATCTGTGGAGAGGCCAGACAAACGTGTGGTTCCTGAAGAGGGGCAGCAGCCTTTTCAGTAGTTACAGGGGCAACAGTCTGAACGATTGACTGAGCTGGCCTTGTAACGTCAGCTAATGTGGCTTTGCCATGCAGTTACTGCGAACGGCTGAAAGCAAGGGGAAACTACAGCCATTACTTTTCCCGAGAACATGCAGCTCTACTGTATGAAAATATGATGATGGCATTCTCTTGGGTAAAATATTCCGGAGGTAAAATAGCCCCCCATTCGGATCTCCGGGGGGGGGGGGGGGCTACTCAGGAGGATGTTGTCATAAGGAAAGACAATGCGTGGAATGTTAGATCCCTTAATCGGGTAGGAAAATTAGAAAATTTAAAAAGGGAAATGGATAGGTTGAGGTTAGATATAGTGAGGATTAGTGAAGCTCGGTGGCAGGATGAACAAGATTTCTGGTCAGGTGAATACTGGATTATAAATACAAAATCAGTTGGGGATATCACAGGAGTAGGACTGATAATGAATAAGAAGATAGGAATGCGGGTAAACTACTATGAGCAGTACAAGGATCGCATTATCATTGTCAAGATAGATACGAAGCCAACACCGACAACAGTAGTACAGGTTTATATGCCAACTAGCTCTGCCGATGATGAGGAGATCGAAGAAATATATGAGGAGCTAAAGGAAATTATTCAGACAGTTAAGGAGAGGAAAACTTAATTGTGATGGGAGACTGGAATTCGGTAGTAGGAAAAGGAAGAGAAGGAAAAATAGTAGGTGAATATGGACTGGGTAGAAGGAATGAAAGAGGAAGTTGCCTGGTAGAATTTTGCATGGAACATGATTTAATCGTAACAAACACGTGGTTTAAGAATCACAAAAGAAGGTTGTATATGTGGAAGAGACCAGGAGACACCGGAAGGTATCAGATAGATATTATAATGGTAAAACATAGACTCCGGAACCAGGTGATAAACTGTGTACATACCCAGGGGCAGATATATAGACTCTGACCATAACTTGTTAGTCATGAACTGTAGGCTGAAACTGAAAAAACTGCAGAAAGGTAGGAAAATAAGGAGATCGGACTTAGATAAATTGAAGGAACGTGAAGTTCTGGAGAAATTCAGAGGGAGATTTAGGCATCAATTGACTGAAACAGGGGGAAATAAAACAGTAGAAGAGGAATGGGTAGCATTGAGAGATGAAATAGTGAAGACAGTAGAGGACAAAATAGGTAGAAAGGTAAGACCTACAAAAAATCCTTGGATATCACAGAAAATACTAAATTTAATTGATGAAAGGCGAAAATATAAAAATGCAGTAAATGAAACAGGCAAAATGGAGTACAGACGACTAAGAAATGAGATTGACAGGAAGTGCAAAATGGCTAAGCAGGAGTGGCTAGAAGCCAAATGCAAATCTGTAGAAGAATGTATAAGAAGGGGAAAAGTAGATACTGCCTACAGGAAAATAAAAGAGACATTTGGGGACAAGAAAAGCAACTCTACGAATATCAAGAACTCAGATGGGTAACCAGTTCTCAGCAAAGAAGAGAAAGCTGAAAGGTGGACAGAGTACATAGAGCAGCTCTATAAAGGAAATGAACTTAGAGACGATGTTGTAGGAAGGGAAGAGGAAGTAGATCAAGATGAAATAGGTGATACTATACTGAGACATGAATTTGACAGAGCCCTGAAAGACCTAGTTCAGAACAAGGCCCCAGGAGTATATGACATACCCTCAGATATACTAAAGTCTCTGGGAGAGCCAACCATAACAAAACTATTTGAACTGGTGTGTAGAATGTATGAGACAGGTGAAATACCCTCATACTTTAAGAAAAATATAATAATCCCCATTCCAAAGAAAGCAGGTGCAGACAGGTGTGAAAATTACAGAACCTTCAGTTTGATAAATCATGGTTGCAAAATTTTAACACAAATTATCTACAGGAGAATGGAAAAGCTGGTAGAAGCTGACCTTGGGGAAGATCAGTTTGGATTCAGAAGGAACGTAGGAACCCGGGAGGCAATACTCACTTTACGTCTTATCTTAGAAGATAGATTAAGGAAAGGCAAACCTACATTTTTAGCTTTTGTAGATTTGGAGAAAGCGTTTGACAATGTTGACTGGAATACACTCTTTCAAATTCTGAAGTCAGCAGGGGTAAAATACAGGGAAAGGAGAGTTATTTACAACTTGTACAAAAGCCAGACCGCAGTTATTAGACTCGAAGGGCATGAAAGGGAAGCATCAGTTGGGAAGGAAGTAAGACACAGTTGTAGCCTTTCTCCAATGTTGTTCAATTCGTACATTGAGCAAGCTATAAAGGAAAGCAAGGAGAAATTTGGTGAAGGAATTAAAGTTCAGGGGGAAGAATTAAAAACATTGTGTTTTGCCGACGACATAGTAATTCTGTCAGATACAGCAAAGGACCTGAAAGAGCAACTGAACGGAATGGACAGTGTGCTGAAAGGTGCTTATAAGATGAACATTAACAAGAGCAAAACTACTGCTAATGGAGTGCAGTCTAAGAAAATCAGGTGATGCTGAAGGAATTAGATTAGGTAACAAAGCAATAAAGGAGGTAGATGACTTTAGTTACTTGGGCAGTAAAATAACAAATGATGGTCACAGTACAGAGGATATAAAATGCAGAATGGCAATGGGAAGAAAAGCATTTTTGAAAAAGAGAAATTTGCTAACATTGAATATTAATTTAACTGTAAGGAAGTCTTTTCTGAAGGCATTTGTGTGGAGTGTTGCCTTGTATGGGAGTGAAACATGGATGATAAGCTGTGCGGACAGGAAGAGGATAGAGGCTTTTGAAATGTGGTGCTACAGAAGAATGCTGAAGATTAGGTGGGTAGATCACATAACTAATGAAGAGGTACTGAACAGAATTGGTGAGAAAAGGAATTTTTGGCATGCCCTGACTAAAAGAAGGGATTGCTTGGTAGGACACAGTCTTAGACATCGAGGAATCATAAATTTAGCATTGGAGGGAAGTGTGTGCGGTAAAAATCGCAGAGGGAGACCAAGAGACACGTATAGTAAACAGATTCAAGTGGATGTGGGTTGTCGTTCTTATGAAGAAATGAAAAGGCTTGCTCAGGATAGGGTATTGTGGAGAGCTGCATCAAACCAGTCTCCGGACTGAAGACCATAACAACAACAGCCACATTTAAGTGATTGTTCATGAAAAAATAGTGGCAAGGCTCATGTAAGAAGAAGAAAATTGTACAAGAATGTGCTGATTCAACAGAAGTAGCAGGCCCATGGCATATCAAGACTGCAGTTTAATTTGTCATAGGTATATGAAAGATCTGAGTTGAATAAAGGCACCTGGAGTAAATGATATTCCCTTGGGAGAACCAGTCATGATCAAACTGTTCCATCTTGTGTAAAAAAATGTATGGTACAGAAAAATTACCCTCAAACTTCGAGAAGAGTGTAATAATTCCATCTCCAAAGAAAGAAGGTGCAGAGAGGTGTGAATATTACAGAACTATCAGTTTAATAAGTCATGGATGTAAAATACTAACACCAATTATTTACAGAATATTGGAAGAAACTGGTAGATCCTGACCTTTAGGAATATCAGTTTGGATTTAGGTGAAATATAGGAATAAGTGATGCAATACTCGTCTTTCGACTTATCTTAGAAGACAGATTGAGGAAAAACAAACCTCCATTTATAGCTTTTGCAGATTTTGAGAAAGTTTGTGATAATATTGCCTTTAATACACACACTGAAATTCTGAAGGTAGCAGAGATAAAATGTAGAGAACAAAAAGTTATATACAACTTCTGCAGAAATGAGAAAGCAGTTATTAGAGTTGAAGGTCATATAAGGAGCACAGTGTTTCTAGCATAGGCTTGTAGCTGTTCCTCACTGTTACTCAATCTGTATATTAAGCAGTATATGAAAGACAACAAGTAAATACTGAATTAAAACGAATGGTGAAGAAATAAAAACTTTGTGGTTTGCCTATGACATTGTAGTACTGTCACAGACATCAAAGGACATGGAAGAACAGTTTAATGGAATAGACAGTGTCTAGAAATGAAGGTATAAGATTAACAAGAGCAAAACAATAGTAATGGGCTGTAGCCTAACAAAACAAAGTGACGCTAAAATAATTAGATTAAGAAATGAGTCAGTAAAAGGAGCAGCTGAACTTGGTTATTTGAGCAGTAAAATATATTATGGTGGCCTAAGTAAGGAAGATATAAAATGCAGAATTGTCATGAAAAAAATCTGAAAAAGATATATTTGTTAACATTGAATATTAATTGAAGTGTTAGGAAGACTTTTTCTGAAGACATTTGTCTGGAGTATAGCCTTATATGGGAGTGAAATGTGGACGATATGCTGTTCAGACAAGAAGAGAATAGAAGCTTTCAAAATTCATGTTGTAAATGAGATGTGTGGATCACATAACTAATGAGGAGATACCGGACAATAATGAGGAGAAAAGAACTTTGTGGCATGTCTTGACTGAAAGAAGAGATCAATTGGTAGGACACATTCTGAGACATCAAGGATCATCAGGTTCGCATTGGAGGGAAGTGTGTAAGGTAAAAAATCACAGAGGGAGAACAAGAGATGAGTACAGTAAGCAGAATCAAATGGATGTGGGTTGGCATTGTTATTCAAAGATGAAAAAGCTTGCACAGGATAGAGTAGCATGAAAGGATGCATCAAAACACACTTTGGTCTGAAGACCATGACAGCAAATATTGCTATTCACAATGTGTGGGATTCCATGGCTATAATGTAAATGTAGTCAATGGGTTCTAGAGATCAGCTGCTTGCTGCAACAGTCTACATCAGAAAGATGTGCAGTCTGTAGAAATCATGGCTAAAACACCTTGGACAACTTCATAAATATATGGTGAAAAATACCAAACTGAATGCAGGAAACATATACTGTTGATGGGGGTTATGGGCTAGCTGGACAGGGACTATCTTTGAAAGGAAGATATGAGAGTCAATCAGTTTTGTCAAGCTGGCCAACAGCATGAACCACAATGCTGGTGTCCATTTTCTTGACTACCAATCGTTGCTACACAAGGACAGGCCATACTCATAAGGCTACCCTTCAACAATTAGATTTTTTTAATAGTTCATTGTTAAAATCTGAATCTGAAATTTAAACTCGTTTAGATCTCTTAATGAGGCAAATTTTCAATCTTTGATCATAAATTTAAACAGTTCAGTTTTAATCAATATAATATGTAAAACATTTCATGGCACAAGCCATTCTTTTATATGCTGTTTGTGAAGCAACTATAAATCAAATGAGTTTTCAATCACAATTTGCACAAATACAATAGCAAGGCACCTGGTAAGTTATACCTTCTTTATTTTTTAATATAAATATTCTGTTTCTTTTGTTTGAACTGCATTCACTATTCTTTTAGTTAATATGGATGGCTGCCATGACAATTGCTAATCATTGACATTCAACTTCTGACCTTTGATTGATGTCACAACTTTGGTAACATCAGTGCTTTGGAACTAGGTCAGGCATGGTGGTCTATTCAGGCCACACAGCCTATTTATCACAGCCTGGTCTGGTTTGTGTATGGGCAGGCCGTTCTAATACAGCAAACTGTAGTGCTTATTGCAGCTCAATCAGTTGAGCGGCATGCTGAAGTTACTTGCTGAGTAACCGTGTCATCTCTGTTGCATGACACCAGAGTTTGAACGTGAAACCCTGTATACTGTGGAATAGATAATGGAGATTTTCTTATTTGCTTACAACGATACCTGTGCTCCAATTTTAAACATTGGAACAACCTGAAGAAATTTTTTATATTGATCTGAAACTGTCTTGACTTGTACTTGAGAGCAGAAACAGCCCCCCCTCCCCTCCCAGAAAAATAAATTATCTATGCCTCTACCATAATTTATCCTCCTCTTTGACATTCAGCTGAACTATACAAGAGCAGACTGAAAATAGCCTGAAAGGACTTTCAAGATACATATCATAATACCATTTATAAAATGATGAGGTAGTATTTTCAGCACTGACCCACAGATGTAAGTTTGATTCCCATGTCATTTTTAGTGTACCAGTGTATGTTCGTGAGAAAAATTTTAAATCGATCAATAAGTGTAGTTACAATTCATTTATCTAGTAATGGAAGTCCTGGTTGGAATTCAACAATTTGGTGAGGATAGTTTATTACATTCAACGAATTACAGAAATTATCTACTGAGTTGTGAAAATAATGTTCACTAATGTTTTCCACACCCTTCATATTAGTATCATTGAGAGATGTTGTCTAAACACCTTACTTCTCTTTATTGTTATCTACATCACATCTCTTATCTCCTAACATGTTTCATCTATGGTGATAGAAACTTGACTTCCAACACATCCTCTCCTCCTGCCATCCTCCTGATCCAAACTTACATTAACCTCTCCCCCTCTACAATCTGCAACTCACTTATTCATTAGTCATTTCTCACCCTCCCTTGTGTGTGTGTTTTTCTAATCTTCCCTTAATTTTTAATTACCCCCTCCCCCTGTCCCCATTCAGCATTATTCATTCACTTCTTGATCTATCAACTTTGGTTTGCATTGGCATGTCTCAGTACTTATTATGCAATATCTATGAAGATGAAACATCACTGACATCCACATTCACCCACCCCACCTTATGGCCTAGGTTGTGAGTAACCTTTCCCTTCTGTCCCCTTTCTCTTCCCTCCTCTCTTAACTGACAAAGTTAATGGAAACATTTAGTTACATTGCCAATTATTTCTTTTTTTTTTTTTATATTACTAAAGTAAGTACTGGCCTGCCACTCTATCTGTTTTGAACATTGTAATTTATTATATTGTATACTTTATTTATGTCACATAGATTTACATAGTGTCACAAGATAAGTAATTAGGTTCCATATAATAGAATAAAAGCCCAACAACAGAAATATTAAAGCCCAGGAAGAAATATCATGTCACTTTGTTGTATTTAGAAAGAAAAATTTTGTTTGAGAACACAAGCTTTCAAACATTACATAATAGGTGACTGCTCAGGATAGCTGCAGCTATGGTAGCTAATTTTTCAAAGCAAACTCTGCTAACAGTTGTCACCAGTATAAATGTTTACCCAGACACTACCAGCCTAGAGTGACAGCATCAGGTGCATAAAAACAAGAAACAAAAATGACCGCATATACCCCTTCACATGAAACTAACTCCACATGAAGTACAAAATATATGACTGCCAAGAAACCTTAGTGTACTTACAAAAGTTAAAACATATTTGTTTAAATAAATAAATAAGTCACATATGCTGTTGTCAAGGTTCGTTTTCCACAGTTTCGGAAACTCATGTGCAGAGGTCCCAAATTTCATAACAAGCACTCTTCTGGCCTACTGCCAAGGGTAAAAGTCTGTCTGTAGCCAAACCCTCACAGCTATATTTGTGAATTTAACTAAACAGCAGAAGACTCTTTCAGCCATCCTGGTTAAAGTATTGAGTTCAGCCTCAGGTCTGTCTCTGTCCTGTGTATCTGCCAGAATTTCCATCATATCCTGCTATGGCAGAAGATTGGGATGATTAAGTGAAATAGCTATGTCAACATTTTCTTGCTTTTGGTGTTAACAACCACAATTTCTGCAAATAATTGTTTTTGTTAAATCCACCAAGGGTATAACGTTTACTGTATCAACTAGCTTCAACACAGAAACTGGCTTCTCTTTCATTCATCTGCATGTGCAGCTTACTTGCAAGCTACTACTACAAGCATATGCTTATCATCGCAGTATGAGTGGAGTTCTCCAGGTGTAGAAGAAAGCCACAGCAGTCATACCAAGCCCGGAAAGTAGATTACACAATTTTGGCTATGTGTACCAATTTATTTTTGAAGCTAATGATAGATATTATAGTTTGAGATACTATGTGTGCCACACAACCTGACAATAAGATCTATGATAAGGCTTTGCTTTAGGAAAATTCCTCCATTAGAGAAGTGTTATAAATGCCACAGATTTTTGAAGTATCATGGGTTCAATCAACACAGAAGTGGCTGCCACCAACAAGGAGTAGTGACGGAAGGTGGAAAACAATCAAGTGCAGAATGCTTAAACAAAGGCAAACCAATTCATTGTTAAAATATGTAAGAGAAGGACAAATTTATTTTGTTCATGTTATGTATTTGTATGGACTTAGTGATCTTATCTGGTCTCACAAAAAGAGGTTTTTCTCTGTGTGCGATTTTTTCTTCTTTTTTTGGAGCTCAATATCTTTGATCTTTGTGTTGTTTGTATCCATTTTGCTTGAGGATGTGTTGAGTAACTGTGCAATAATAATATCCAAGTTCATCATGTCTGATTTATTATCTGATATCTTTCTCAGACTTTTCATGATATTTGAGTTCACTCTGCCATTCAACATGTGTGCTCTCCCCCCATTTCACCTTCAACTGAAGTGGGAGGCAGAGCACGTGGTGCACAGATTTAAGACCCAGATGAAAATGTACCTGCACAAATTCCACACTGAGGAGGCATTGACGTTTGTCCTGACAGCTTACCAGACCACACCCATGGAAGATTGCAGCACATCTGAACTCCTTCACCAACTGCGTACTCTGCCATATCTCCTCTGGCCTGGATCGTACTCTTCTTTGAGTCTGCAAGTGTTGTGATCACAATCCTCACTGTATACCAGCAGTCATCATGCACTGGAAAGGTTATTGCTCCTACACCTTACAGACAGAAAATTAGGAGTCCTGCGCCATCAAAATTGACTTCATATCACACTAGACACTCTCCACCCCCTCTCCCAATCCATCCAGCTGGTTGCAGCATCTCTCTTACCGGTTCCCCATGTAACAGTATACATCTCAATGGGGGTGCCAACCCCCCTTCCACCAGCAGGACTGCCGTAGTTCAAAGAGCCTCTCCTGCAACAGCCTCCAGCTGTAGCAGTGGAGGCTCAACTTCTGGAACAGCAATCCCAGTCTAGTCTGACGTCACAGGATGAACCTCTTGCTGTAGCAATGCCTCAACTGCCCTCTGTGCCACCAACGCCTACACTGCTGCTGGTTAATGCCACAGCATTCACCATGGACCCCCCCCCCCATTCTGTCTCATTCACCGGTGATTGAACAGTGGGATCCTCTTCACACTGTCCACTTTCGCTCATATAGTGAGGCCCCAGCCCAGGGAGTTGGCACACCCCCCAACTAGAGTGTCTAAATAGATGTGAACACCATTTTTGCATTACTCCCACCTTCAGAGATTGTAGGATAGCAAGTTTTCCCTACTCTCTATTATGCCAGTTAAATATCATGACATGTGCATCTGCTGTACAGCAATACTTCAACACTTACAAACGATTGAGCAACTGGGCTCGATATCCATGTCAGTACAATGTCAGAGCAACAGAATAGCCGCATTTATAAATAATTTCAAAACTGTGCATAATATTCAGTCCCACAGTGTTAATGCTACAAAAATATGAATTTTAGATTTATAATAATGGAAAGTCCAGGTTGAAATTAATAATATAGTAAGGACAGTTTACAACTCACCGCAAAGACATGGTGACGAGCTGCGACAGGCACATACAAAAGACACACACATACAACACTTGCAGCTATCGACCATGGCCTTCTTAAGAAAATAGAACACTCCTGCAATCACACAGGCACACAACACAGTCATACAACCATCACCTCCAGCTGCCGCACTTAGAATCACACTCTGTGGCGAGTAAATCGGGGACAGGAGGGGATGGGAGGGGAGGGGAGGGGAGAGGGGATAGGAAGGTTACGTCACGGTGGTGGGGATGGGTTAGATGGGAATAACGAGATGCACCTTAGGAATGGAGTGGGGAGGTGGATGAGGGGAGAAAAATAAAATAAACAAAATAAAATAAAATAAATATACAAAATACGTGCACACTGCAAGTACACAAGACCGTGTACACACACACACACACACACACACACACAATCGCACATTCACGCACCACTCAAAATAGGTGAGGTTTGGGATAGATAGGTAAGAACTGTGAGGTAGGGGGGGGGGGGGGAAGGAAAGTTATCGTAGGTTGAGGCCTGGTTGATTTCGGGATCGGAGAATGTATTGTAGCGATAACTCCCATCTGTGCAGTTCAGAAAAGCTGGTGGTGGATGGGAGGATCCAGATGTGCCAGGGTGTGAAGCAGCCATTGAAATCAAGCATTTGCTCTGCTGCATGCTGTACCACAGGGTGGTCCACCTTGTTTTTGGCCACATTCATCCTAATGGGTAACTGTTTGGTGGTCATGCCAATATAGAAAGCTGCACAGTGTTTGCAGCACAGTTAGTAAATTATGTGGTAGCTTTTATAGGTGGCCCGGCCTCTGATAGGGTAGGATAAGCCTGTGACAGAACTGGAATAGGAAGTGCTGAGTGGGTGGATTGAACAGGTCTTGCAGTGGTGTCTTCCACAAGGATATGATCCCTGTAGCAGTGAGCTGGGTTTCGGGGTGGCATAAGGATGTGCGATCGTATGTGTTTGTGTGTGTGTGAGCGCGTGCTTGTGTGTGCGTGCATGCGCGCACGATTGTTTGCGTGTGTGTGTGTGTGTGTGTGTGTGTGTGTGTGTGTGTGTGTGTGTGTGTGTGTGTGCGCGCGTGCACATTTTGTATATTTATTTTATTTTATTTTGTTTATTTTATTTTATTTTTCTCCCCTCACTCTGCCTGACCCATCCCCAACACCGTGACGTAACCTTCCTGCCTCCCTTGAGGGAATACGCACAACATGATCATTTATTGTTTCTATGCAGCACTACAAAACCAACAGCCCCTTTAGTGGTTTGTTGCTGTTCTATGGCATAACCCCTGGAAAGAAATAGAAAAATAAAATAAAAAATACAGTAGGGTAAACTAATACTCCTTTGGTGCACTATGTAACTAACAGGTCTCCTATTTGTTCTGTACTGTGCTACACCATTTTCTATGCATTCCTAAGCAGAATGGACTCAATATTTAATAAGTATGTACCAAAATCTGAAAGGAGACTACATAAATTCGTGTTTCCTTGCAAAGAGTTCTTAGTAAATGAAAACATAGATAGACGCGAAGGAATGTTGTAATGTTTTAAATTCAAATTATACCTGCTGAAAGAAGCACTTTTTTTTCTTTTCATGGCATTGCAAGGCAAGCAGGATAACAAAAATACCTTTTTGTGTCGTACCTGGTTAAATTTTACTTGCAGTGGCAGCAGTTTCGTATGTTAACGTCAGCAACGAAATATTCGTTTTAGGGGAATCATTAATTTACTGATCAGAATAACATTTTTACTTATATCTTTATCAACAAAAGACTCATTCCCCTCATTGTATGTGACTAATTTTTCAAAAAGGATTCAACGGCCGTTGCCAACTTCAATACACTTCACTGCTGCCGTAAGTCCATATTTTTTGAGTTATGTATTGTACCATTGTATGATTTTGCAGGTATATATTCATTTGTATAAGTGCTGTATGTCTGAAAATTCTATTGTGAATACAGTTAGTAGTAAAGATGAAATAGATTAAAACGTGGTGTGTGATGGGGTGGTTTTCCATTCAGGTTACTGTTTATGTGCTCATATCTCATGAACTACATGTCAAACTGTGATACAATTTCGAATGTACATTCAGCTGTATACTGCCTGTACAATTTCCAGCGAATACAATATATAGTGTAGAAATAATAAATTTCAACCTTATACCAAATGCCTTAGTTTTACTCCATGGGCAGCGGAAAAGTAGTAAGCGAGAAACTTTTTTCCTTTCAGCATTTTGCTATGGTGGTCAGCAAGAAAAAGTTTCCTAGAGGTTTGGAATCATGTTTAAAGTTTGTTGCAAGTCGCTAAGTGATCTCATTCTCAAGTAGTGGACTGATAAAGTCACACTATCAAGCGCCACAAGATGGGAACTTTTTCATTGTTTATGATATCATATCTTATGAAATATTGGCCCTATCCAACGCTGACGTCTTCTACATATAAACTAAAATCCTGCCAAATTTCAGCATCATAGGTGAAGTAGTTTTTGAGATTTTGTGTTTAGTCAGTGAGTGAGTGAGAGAATTAATAAGTGAGTGAGTGAATGAGTGTCCTTTCGCTTTTATATAGTTAGAGATTAATCTAAAATGCTTAGAGAAGTATTTCTATGATTGTATTTTATGGTATTCAAAAACTATCAACACAAAACTAAATTTTAACAATGGAAAATATGATTGGAATGTCAATAATGGAGGTTGTTTTAAACTTAAACTGTAAGATGTACCCAGGGGCAGATATAGACACTGACCATAACTTATTGGTAATTTATTTATTTATTTATTAGCCCTTGGACAGCTTACTAGCTGCATAAGGCATCCCCCACATTACATACTTTTTATATTCATTACATTGCATCATTGTACAAACCAGGATACAATATTTTCATACTAACACAGAGCATACTCAGTAGGCCTACTTGCATATTTACACATTACTGAAACATAAAGTTTGTCTATGTACAGAGGTTACAATTTGTTATAATCATTCGATACAATACATAGGGCTCTCCAGTACAATTAAACTTACATAGTGTTTCTTAAGTTTACAAGTCATCCTTATTGCACCATATTCTTATGTATATATATTCTTTGTTTAGTTTTATAATTTACTGTTGAGAAAGTACATCCTATAATAAATGATTGATTACCTGACAGTTCCACACACTACTTAATTACACTGTCCTACCATCTGGCAGTCTGCCTGACAATTTTCTATGTATTCCTTAACACTATATGGACTGGCCAGAATTAGATATGACTTTAATTTTTTTCTACAGTCCTGTATTTTGTTGATATTTTTGACGCACTGTGGCAACTTGTTGTATAGAATTTTACCAGCATTTATTGGATCTTTGTCACTTAATGAACAGTAGATTAAAACTTAAGAGACTGCAGAAAGGTAGAAAAGTTAGGAGATGGAAACTAGACAAACAGAAGGAACCAGTGGTGGCTGATGGTTTCAGAGGGAGCATTAGGCAAGGATTGGCTGAAACGGTGGAAAGTAATACGGTAGAAGAACAATGGGTAGCTCTGAGAGATAAGGTAGTGAAGGCCGCAGAGAATCATATAGGCAGAAGGACAAGGCCTAATAGAAATCCCTTGATAATACAGGATATACTGAACTTAATTGATGAGAGGAGAAAATATAAAAATGCATCAAGTGAAGCAGGCAAAGGGAGTACATATGTCTGAAAAATGAGATTGACAGGAAGTGCAGACTGGCTAAGCAGGAGTGGCTAGAGGACAAATGCAGAACCGTAGAAGAATGTATAACCTGGGGAAAGATAGATACCACTTACAGGAAAATAAAAGAGATATTTGGACCCAAGAAAAGCAGCTGTATGAATATCAAGAACTCAGACAGAAAACCAGTACTAAGCAAAGAGGGGGGAAGCTGAAAAGTTGAAGGAATATATATAGGGCCTGTACAAAGGAAATAAACTTCAAAGTAGTATCCTAGAAATGGAAGACAAAGTGGAGGAAGAGGAGGCAGGAGATATGATACTGCGAGAAGAATTTGACAGAGCACTGAAAGATTTGAGTCAAACCAAGGCCCCTGGAATAAATTATATTCCATATGAACTGCTGATATCATTAGGAAAGCCAGTCATGAAGAAATTGTTCCACCTAGCATGCAAGATGTATGAGACAGGGGAAATATCCTTCGACTTCAAGAAGAATGTAGTAATTTCAATTTCAAAGAAAGCAAGTGCAGTCAAATGTGAAAATTACAGAAGTATCAGTTTAATAAGTCATAGTTGCAAAATACTAACACGAATTATTTACAACCAAATCCAACCTTGGGGAAGATCATTTTGGATTTAGGAGAAATGTAGGAACATGGGAAGCAATAAACGCATTACAACTTATCTTAGAAGATAGACTAAGGAAAGGGAAACCTACGTTTTTAGCATTTAAGGATTTGGAGAAAGCTTTTGACTATGTTGACTAGAATAAACTCTGAAGGTAACAGGAGTAAAATATAGGGAACAAAGAATATTATTCAACTTATACAAAAACCAGACAGCTGTTACTAGAGTCGAAGGGCATGAAAGGGACGCAGAGGTTAGAAAGGAGGTAAGACAGGGTTGCAGCCTTTCCCCGATGTTGTTTAATCTGTGCATTGAGCAAGCAGTGAAGGAATGCAAGGAGAAATTTGAAGAGGGAGTTAAAGTTCAGGGAGAAGAAATAAAAACTTTGCGGTTTGCTGAAGACATACTAATTTCGTCAGAGACTGCAAAAGATCTAGAAGAGCAACTGAATGGAATGGACAGAGTCTTGAAAGGAAGATATAAGATGAACATTAACAAGAGTAAAACGAGGGTAATGGAATGGAATGTCATAAAATCAGGCGATGCTGAAGGAATTAGATTAGGTAATGAGACAATAAAAGTGGTGGATGAGTTTTGTTATTTGGGTAGCAAAATAACTTCTGATGGCCAAAGTAGAGAAAATATAAAATGCAAAATGGCTATGGGAAGAAAAGCGTTTCTAAAGAAATGAAACTTGTTAACATCCAATATTAATTTAAATGTTAGGAAGTCCTTTTTGAAAGCATTTTTCTGGAGTGTGGCATTGTATGGGAGTGAAACATGGATGATAAGGAGTTCAGACAAGAAGATGATAGAAGCTTTGGAAATGTGGTGCTACAGATGAATGATGAAAATTAGTGCTGTTTGGATAGGAACAATAATTTACTTGACAATTTAACATCTGATGTGCAGTTGATGTTTTTATAAAAGAATATACCAATTTATTGATAATTGTGTAAATTCATTTTCTTCAAAGTAGCTGAGTCCTCTGAATTTAATATACATTAGGAACATTCTACTACAGCTTCAAAAGTTAAAGTGTGGACTGGCAGACTGACAATTAAGAGCTGGAAGTTGTTTCAGTGAACACTAAGATGAAAATCTATAACATGGTGAAATGCTCAGCAGTAATATGCAGCTCAGAAAAATGGAGCATGACTAAACAAGATAAGGAAAACTATTAACATTTGAAAGAAAAGTAATCAGGAAGCTGTGGGGACCAATTTTAGATAATGTAGAATGGAGGAGGAGGACAAGTGAGGAAATCTAACTTCTGATGCAACAGCCAAACATGTTATAGAAGATAAAGAGCAAGAGAATGCAGTGGGTGGGCCATGAAGCCCATTTGCCAGAAGGAAGACAGGCAAAGGTGGCACTACAAGGGAAACCAAACATCAAATGCTCCCCTGGATGACCAAGGCAGTGTGGATGGATGACCTGGCAAAGGACCTGGCAGAGCTGGATATTTCACTCCTGGAAGAATGGCCATATATCCCTCAAGAGCTGATTCATAACCTCATACTGTCCGTACTACGCCAGTGTGCAACTGTACAGGGCATCCATGGTGATTACACACCAAATTAGAGGGCAATGAGAATTACTTTTCCACTATTACAGTAGCCCCATGGTGCCTCCCTCTAAGTAAATGTCTTGTAAACCTCAAGTAGAGTTGGGACAGCAAAATATTGTACTGTATCACACACAAATTGCAACTGTAATCAATATTTGAATAAAATACATTACCATACATACAGTGTGTATGATATCTCGCCTGATCCCCTAATTGTTTTGAGTAGAGTAGATAGACTTGAGCAGTGAATATTGCTAACAGAACATACAATGAAATTTGTAGTTAAGCTGACAGGCCACCTGGCTGGCTTCTAGCTGATTGTCTATTATGGTCACCAGCCCAGCAGACCAGGTGGGCTAGCACATGGCCAGTACATGCAAGTGATGGGTATTCATTATTTTCATCCTTGTTAGTATAAAAGAACTGAATTACTAATGTTTTCACACTTGTCAGACAGTTCAAGAACCCCAAACATTCTAATTGTTAAATCTGAGACATATGCAGTAGTATCACATTTACAAGTGACTTTTTGTGGCGCTAAAACATATTATATTTCATATATATTAATATGTATGTGACAGTTAAGGAGATGCTGAAAAGAGATCTTAAATAAAAAAAATAAAAAAAAATTTAACCATTCATAAATAATGCAAATTGCATTAAGGATTTTTATTTCTTTGGAATAATCATGATCCAGCATAGTAAATTTATTTCAGAAGGACACACATGTGATCATTAAGGGAGGAGTGGGCAGCTGAAAAATGTCAAACCAAGACTGTGGCATGACATGAAACTTTACTAATTTAATAGTTGAGTATTTTATCCATTACACAAATTAAGAAATACAAGATTTCAATAGCATAAAATGGAAAACAAAGGCTACATTGTGAACACATCACATTGTGGTGGTTGACAGACATGTCCCTCACTCAAACTCTGTGAGTGTTCTCTTTGCTTTTTGAATGCGGCCATGTTTCAGATGCTTGCTTGCCCTTGCACTGTATGCTTTGTCATATGTTAATAAGTGTTTTATGTTGACTCAAGGGGGAAAGAAACAACGACAACACACACTGGTGACTATGATGAGCGTTTGACCACATCCCAAGTGCCATGAAACATTTATTTCATCTCTTTTCTGATTATCAAATTTATTGTTATATTGTTCCACAACAATGACTTCCAACACTGTATCCAACAAAAACCATTTCCACAATGTGTTCACTCTGCCACAGTAAGCAATGGATACAGTGCTAATTAAGTTAGAATATGATGATAAATCTACTGATATATGACAGTTTTGGCCATTGTCTGCTCAACTCACAATTCAGTCTGATTAGTGGCATCTCATTCCATGTGTGACAGCCAATAGGTTGCCTGACTCCCACCAGCCTTCCAGCAAGCAACAAACATTTACAGTAAAACATAACTTTATCACACATTGATTCGATACTAGTGCAGAGGATACTGACAACATCGTGTCACAATATTCTGTACCATGTGTCATAGAGCTGCAACAGATTTATTCAGCTTCTGCACTGACCATCACATTTTCTCTGTTACACAGTCTATCCACATTCATTTGCACCTATTGTGCCATTAAAGGTCACACATAATGTTATGCCATCTGTGTTTCTTACTCACCCACCATTGGGACACTGTGCAACCCGTTTGTGGATCCACCTATACTTATCTTTCTTCCATGTCATCCTCACAAATCACCATCATGATGCCTGTCAATTTGTGCAAACCAGACTTACAGTTAAGATACCAGCAAGTGCTAGTGTTGCCGTTCAGACAGTCAGTGTTCAACAGTGTAGGTGTTGTCATACAATGATATTACAGTGCACTTCCCAAAGCTTCCAACTGTCATTAGAGACTGCCTGGGAATATGGTTTGCCTTGGTCAACACAATACTTGATGTAAACAATGTCTACAGCAGTGACATGTTTCATCTGACTCCTCAGGCTCCTTCACAGGAAGCTTGACCTCATTAGCAAATTAATTCGTAAACCACCTCCCAGTTCCAAGAATGCCAATGCATGACGAATATTGGTAGGATGCCTTTCCAAACCACCAGAAAAAGCTCTACAGCACATCAATCATAACAGTTTGGTGACCAATTTCCATCTCATTTGTGCCACAGGCTACGCACCTTGACAGTCACCTAAATACTTCATGATTTCATGCTGTGGACAATATAGATTGTAAAATCGTTGATACATATTCAAGTGCAACTCCTGGCTACATCAAACAAACACTTTGGATGTGCATTTACAGTATGCATCTCACATCCAGCAGATCATTAAACACCGTCATCAGACTGCAACATCTTCACCTTCAAGCTCCTCAGTCATGTAATCTACTACACCTACTGGCATTAGACCTGCTCCATTCTGCCCACCAGGCAGATAGATCCTGGCATTACTGTCCCCGCAACTTGCTCCACTTTCTGCAATGCCAGCTACAGCTTCATCTGTACCACCTTCTATGCCACACCCAGTATACCCTTTGTGCTGGTACCACATGAACCACTGCAATGCTGCACACAATTGCTGACCTCCATGCACAGCATCAAACTTGTCATGTGGGGTCACATTAGGCACCACACGTTGCATGGACACCAGGCACCACCAGATAACTCAGACATCACTTGCTCCCACTGAGACATCTGGTATTCTCTTTATGTTAGACAGAAGCACAAACTTGCATTTTCTAGTGGATACAGGAACAGATCCAGAGTCCTTCCTTGTTACACGACATTGTCATGTTTGAAATCTGCACCAGGCATCCTTTGTGTAGCTAGTAATACTAACATCTGTAGTTCATATTAGGCACAATTTTGGAATGGACTTTTCACATGGCCAATGTTGATTGTTCTGTAATAAGTCTTGACTTTCTGAAGCACTATGGAATGTCTCCTGACATAATGTCAGCATCTCTCTTTCATCTCTACACAGGCATGTGATTTGTTGGCTCTTTCACACAGTCAACTTCTGCTCTGATGCTCACAATTGAGTCAATGACATTCCCTGTCTCTGCTGTGAGTCGGAAGTCATTCAAGTGGAGAATGACACCCTCTGTCACCTGATCGATGACACTCCTTGCATCCTGTTGCATGTTCGACGTCTCTGTGTTGCGCACGTATCCACCACACTGAACAGCACACTGTCCCATCCCCGCTCCTTCTCCACAGGCTATGTCACAGCACAATAACAAGGTTAGTGAAGACACTCCGTTATGTAAATAATTGCCTTCCCTTGTGGTCACGGTGAGGGACGTTATGTGTCACTGATTAAATACTAAAGAAGGTACATTAGAGGAATTTTAGACACGGGCATCATCCACCTGTTTCTAGTGACTGGTCCTTCCCTGTCCATTTAGTACCAAATAATGACAGTTTATATCATTTGTATGGATGCAAAGGTATTCATTTTCATTGATTGCTACAAAGTATATCACCAGATTCTAATGGCGGTTGAGGACATTCATACGACTGCTATCATTATTCCATTTGGGCTGTTCAAGTATTTCTGAATACCTTTCAGACTTAAAAACATGGCTTGGCAATGGCAGAGATTTATTGACAGTATACTGTTTCATTTTCTATTTTGTTATGCCTTCTTAGATGGCATTATTTTCACAATCAGATTCCGAGTAACACATCACAAGTTCTACAAGCCCTCAAAGACAATGGTGTGATAATTAATGACAGCAACTCTGATGGAATTCCACCATATCGTGGGACACGAGTTAGATGCCAACAGTATCCATCTGATCACATCAAGGTTATCATGAACCTTCCATTGTCTGAAACTTAGAAAGAATTAAGAAGGTTTCTGAGAATGATTTCTGTGTGTGTGTGTGTGTGTTCCACTGACTTACAAAGGACCTCTTACTGGTGCTTTGACAGGCAACAACACTTCTGGTTAATGCAAGGTTCTGTGAACAGATACTGTGGTGTCGCACAAGTATAAAGTGCACGCCACCTACTTTCGCCGTGTGCCGCCATGCACACACGGCGCGGCGTTCTTACGACGTCAGCCACAAGCGCCCTCTGCTGCAACTCCGCTCGTGGCCACCACTGGACTGCATTGTTCACTTGGGACTGAGATAGGAACCAGTTAACACCAGTGAAGACTTGGCTATCGGATAGGCACTAGGCAGGCCTCTAGCTCAACTATGTATCAGCATTCTGAAGTACTGAGCTATGTAAAAGTTAAGTATTATTAAGTCTCTAAGAAATATATATCTCGTTCTAATTTACTCTAGTGTTTCTATTTTCTGCTGTCCCACTGGCTGTTCACCTCCTACCTGCACAAGTGTGCATCCTTTACTCCTGTGTTGGTCTTTCTACTCGACCACCGACCCCTTCGACGGAAACGAGACACAAAAGTGGCGACGAGGCTGGGACACAAAAGATACAATGATTGATGCTTTCTTGGATCTTAAGTTATCTCCACAAAAGCTGTCACACTTTCTCACCCCACTCCAGACACTGGTAATGTATTTCTGTTACCACAGACACCAGTGACACTTGCATATATGTGCCATATTACAACAGCAGATCAGTAACATGTCTCAGCCTCTGTGTTTCTTCCCTAAAAAACTTTCAAAGTCCCAACACAAGTGGGATAGAAAACTATTTACAGTTCATAAGGTTATTAGGTACTACTGAAAACCTGGTGTTGCCCAGGTATTTATTCAAGCCTTGAGTTAGTACTTCTTCTATCCCTTCTCTCTATGTCCATCTCCTTTTTCTATTAACATGTTACATTTATCAGAGAATGTTTAATAAATAAGGCTGTCTTGCATATTATACAAAATTTAGAAAGATGGTAATCAAAATACAAATGATATGTAACATCAATCTAATTCACAACTTTACTATAAACAATATTTCTTGTTACTTGTCCAGGATATAATATGAATAATTTCTTTGGTGAGGCCACCCCAGACCAAGTGACATAAAGTTTTCTGTGTGATAAACATGAGCATGTCAAATCCACTCCACTGTGTTTAATAGATTGCCCTGTGGTTTATTAATGGTAAGAGAAAATGCAAGTTGCACTGGAAACTACAGTCTCTTGAAGTTAAAACCCAGATCTGTCGTAAATAGTGGGTATTTGTTTGATGTACTCTGTTTCATTCTCTTCCTTTCCTTATAACACGCTAGAAGTCTATTGCTATCACCTGCATCCATGCGCATTTCAGAGCTCAAAATTGTCAACACTACTGTGAGCTTCCCAGGAATTTCTTTAAGCTGACCAGAATATGTGTTACGTGATGTAGAAAGTTTTTACCCATCGCAGATATTCATTTGTATAAATGTTGTATGTTGATAAAATCTGTTGCGAACAGAGTTAGTTGTAAGAAGTGTTAGATTAAAACCGGATGTGTGATGGGTGGTTTTCCATGAATGTTACTGTTATTTTTCTTGTATCTCATGAAGTACATGTCATACTGTGATACAATTTCTAAACTAAATTCTTCTGTATTGAGTGTATACTATCTGTAAAATAATCTGAGACTACACTTTTTAGTGTAGAAATTATAAATTGCAATGTCACACCGAATGTCATAGTTTTGCTCCATGAACTGCAGAAAAGTAGTAAGCTAGGAACTTTTTTCCTTCCATGATTTTGCTATGGTTGTCAGTGAGAAAACTTTTAATAATGGTTTGAAATTATGTTTAAAGTTTGTCATTCTCAAATAGTGTATTTATAAAGTCTCATATAGTGTATTTGCATTATGTGGCAGTTTCTTGCAATTTCTATTGTTTCTGACATTATATCTCCTGAACCATGTGTTATATGTGGTTCTTACTCATACAGCAATTGTTATCTCATGTAAGGAATGTGTGTGCCAAATTTGGTTGAAATCAGTCCAATGGTTTAGGAGAAAATGAGCAGCATTGTCGCTTAATTCAGCAGTTTTTTGAGCATCACATTGTTTATGACATCTTACCTCATAAACTATATGATTCTTACACTTATGGCGACCATCCTCATGGGCTGAAGCTTACATGTACAAAATATAATAAAGATTGGAACAAAACTGTAGATTTGTATGCAACATGTACACACAAACATATGGACATACTGCTTTATATATAAAGATTTCCATGAGGATATTGAGGGTTGATGACATAGTCTATACTGATCATTGCCCTCAAGTAGATGTGATACGAAATCCCTTTGGCAGACATACGGTGTTTCCATCATACGGACTTTATACGTCAAGTTACTATCGATCTTTGTTACATTAAAGGTGTAGACAATGTGGTTGAGGACTACATGTTATGTGTCAATGCAGTTGACTCTGTCACAAATTTTGATGAAATGGCATGTCTACAAGATACTAATGAAGAAACTCAGTCTTTTATTCATTGGCAAGACTCTTTCCTTAAGTTGATACTGCACTCTCTTTCTGTTACAGACCTACAAGTGTTCTGCAATATTTCCACTGGTACCTCATGTCCCTTGGTGCCTGAAAGCTTCAGATGAGCCATTTTAATGCACGTCACAATCTCACACATCCTAGTATATGCAAGGAAGTCACCTCTCATCTTGTTTTGTTTGGCTGGCTGTTAAATGTGATTGCCAAGGTGGTCCTGTTCCTGGCTTACATGTCAGTGCAGTGAGATTGGATATAATACCCACCCACCTCTGGGCAATTTCAACATTTCCCATGGACAATTTCAACACACTCATATCGACCTGGTTGGTGTCTTGCCACCATCTGATGGATATAAATACCTTCTGTCCATGATTGACCATGCTACTAGCTGGGTTGAAGTGATCCCCTAACAGACATGTTCATCAAAACTGTTGCACAGGCTTTTGTTTCAAATTGTATTGCCCATTTCGGTTGCCCTACCTCAATTACAATGGATCAGGGCCACCAATTTGAAAGTCGTTCGTTCTCCAGTCTGTGACACCTCTGCAGGATGGACAAATTCCACACCACTGCCTACCACCTTCAGAGTAATGGTCTGCTTGAGTGATGCCACAGTATGTTAAAAACCACCTTGATGTGTCACAATGACAAGTGGACCAAGGTTCTGCCCTGGGTACTTTTAGATATACACACCACCTTTAAAGACAATCTTCAGATGTCTTCAGCAGGGAATGTATATGGGAAGCCGCTTGTATTACCAGAGCACTTGGCAGAAGACACTTCCATATTGACAGACGTGGAACCACCTAACTTAGTTGAATGCATGCACGAGCACATTGCCATGTCTGTCCCACTCCCTCATGCAAACTCACTTCCTTGTGTGTTTGTGCATAAATAGCTTGCAATGTGTGATTATGTCATGCTGCATGACAATTCAGTGTGAGCTGTGCTACTGCCTCTATACTCAGGCCCGTATAAGGTCCTTTCCAATGGGTGCATCACTTTTGAAATCTTTATTAAGAATCAGCAACATACAGTTTCTCTCCACTGCCTTAAACCCATGTGGGTGATTCAAGGCAATCTCCCTTATCCCTCTCCTCCAGTTGAGGAGCCCCCTCTCTCACTCCCATTGTGTATGATGAGCATGATACTGCTAACACAGATGTACCGTGTGAAAGGGATAAGTACACAAGTGATAGTGATAATGATGTGATAGTGATGTTGCCCCTGTGTCTCCCGACTTCCAAGCTATGTGCTTTCACACACCCCCAACAACAGCACAGCAAGATGAATTGTGTGGCAGGTCAACGTCTCAGAGTACTGCACAGTTCAGCTCCAAGACAATACCCTTTTCCTACTCTACATTCTTTCAGGCTCCATCGTTGCCCCTACTATACACCTGATTAAACATTTTTCGTTCTCTCCTGATATAGACATCCCAAAAATTCAAACCTTCTGTCATTCTTCTGGCATTCTGTCAATCTCAGTCCCACCACTTCCGTCCCCCTTCCTTTCCACCTTGCCTCCAACTTCCATTGCTATGTCTTGACTCATCTGCTGTTCATGCTGGCTTGCTGACTATATCGAGGACGTTGCATTACCATTATGAATCTGCATGTCAAGCGACAAACTATCATCTTCACACCTACACCAGCTTTCTATTGAGTCTCTGATTGCTGCACAAAAGCTGTCCACTACTGACATCCATCACAATCATCTCCCCACCAAGCCACCTGCCTTGAGTATCTTTGCCTCCCTCGTGATCAGTACTCCCTGGTGGGGGGACTTCTTTGTGGTCAACAGACATGTCTCTTGCATAAACTCTTTGAGCATGCTCTCTGCTTTTTAAATACAGCCAACTGTGCACTTCATCTTATGTTAATAAAGTCTTTATGTAAAACTTAACAACTGAAAATCGAATTGGAATGTTAATAATGGAAGATAGATAAATGTTTTACGTCATATGTACAGTTACTTTGTGGTTTAAAAAAAAAAAAAAAAAAAAAAAAAAAAAAAAAAAAAAAAAAAAAAAAAAAAAAAAAAAAACAGAACATAATAATATTTGTAAATTTGGATTCTACTCCAACCTATGTTATTTTTTGTAACAGAAGAATAAGTAATTTTAATTCTATTGAACAGTGACCAAGAGTCATTTAGCTGTAACTTATGGTGTTTTTCAATTAATTCAGATCTTTCGAGATTTGTGAATGTTAAAAAAATGTAAACAATATTTGGTGCAGAATAATAAGAAATCAAAATTGTCTTCAAGCATATATTTTCATGTTTCAGATGGGCCAGCATTAAGGAGAAACTGTTAGCAAACAAGAATCATATAGCAGCTGGTTGTCTTGCTGCTTTGGCCTTGTGGTTGATTGCTCTTGCTGGTGCTATTGTTGGCCTAAGACTCTGCTGCCGTGATGGTGGGATGTCATCAACAACATGTTGTTGGATTAGCAGTATGTTCGTACAGCATACGACTGAACCAAATAAACAGTTTAAAGTATGCTTCTGAACTTTAAAAAAAATACATAATTAGAGGAGCAACATAATACTCTAACATTTAAATTATATTTATTATTATTTTACAGGGAAATAATTTAATGTTTTGCAAATATAAATTGCTGATAATGACATCTGAAAGTGTCCTCTTTGCGTAATAATGTATGTTTTACAATTATTTTTTTCATTAAAAAAACTGTTGTCAGAGCTACTACTCCAAAAACAAAAGTATATTTTATTCCCTGTGAAGGAATGCTGTGCAAGTTAATGCTGAGTTCTAATGAAGTGAATGAATTATGGATTATGTGCTCCATAATGTGCTCCTTAAATTTCTTTGGATCCGAAGCAATCCTTTAAATGATCTTGTGACCACTATTTGTATTAAACAGCAATAATTTTAAATGGTATAAAATATCTGCTTTTAAGGGCACTTCACTCTTAATTGATTGTTGATTGCAATAATTTAGTAATCAGGATACTGCATTTGTACTCAGTAAGAATGGCATTCAAAGTTCCATCCAGTTAATCACATCTAAGTTCTCAATATTATCCTGTACACCAACTTAATGTGTATGCCTTGGTATTTATTTTGTTGTTAAAGAAATTATACAATCATCCATCCATCCTTCTCTAAATTTAGACAAGGCATTAGATATAACCTTCATCTTATGATATAATTACGTAGGCTTCCGCGGCCAGAGTCAGATGACATAAAAGTTTTCTGGGTATGGTACCGCGTCATTATGTAAGGCTATTACTTAAATAATCCAACGTTTCGGCCAACGTTACAGTGGCCTTCATCTGGGAAGGCCACTGTAACGTTGGCCGAAACGTTGGATTATTTAAGTAATAGCCTTACATAATGACGCGGTACCATACCCAGAAAACTTTTATGTTCATCTTATGAGTTTAAATAACAACCTTCCATCCACAACACTCTTTTAATAATAGGTAATGGTCACATTCGTTTATTTTTATATAATCTAAATAAATACCGTAAATGAAGGTCTGAGTTACCTTTCTTGTCCACACCACCCCCATGAACCACAGACATTGCTGAGGTGGAGTGGCTTGCATGCCTCAATGATGCAGATAGCCGTACCTTAGGTGCAACCACAGCAGAAGGGTATCTGTGGACAGGCCAGACAAAAGTGGGGTTCCTGAAGAGGGGCAGCAGCCTTTTCAGTAGTTACAGGGACAACAGCCTGGATGATTGACTGAGCTGACTTTGTAACATCAGCTAACATGGATTTGCCATGCAGTTACTACAAACGGTTGAAAGCAAGGGGAAACTACGGTTGTTAATTTTCCCGAGGACATGCAGCTCTACTGTATGAGTATATGACGATGGCATCTTCTTGGGTAAAATATTCTGGAGGTAAAATAGTCCCCCATTCAGATCTCCAGGCAGGGACCACACAGGAAGGTGTCGTCATCAAGAAAAACAAAACATGCATTCTACTGGTCGGAACATGGAATGTTCTAACCCTTAATAGTATAGGTAAGTTAGAGAATTTGAAATTTAGAAATGGATAGGTTAAAGTTAGATATGGTAGGGATTACTGAAGTTTGGTGGCAGGATGAACAGAATTTCTGGTCAGGTGAGTACAGGGTTATAAATATAAAATCAGTTGGTAGTAACACAGGAGTAGGTCTGATAATGAATAAGAAAATAGGAATGTGGGTGAGTTACTATGAACAGCATAGTGAATGCATTATCATATCAAAGATAGACATAAAGCCAACACCGAACACATTGGTAAAAGTTTATATGCCAACTAGCACGGCCGATGATCAGGATATCAAAGAAGTGTATGAAGAGATAAAAGAAATCATTCAGAAAGTTAAGGGAGACTAAAACTTGATTGTGATGGGGGTCTAGAACTCGGTAGTAGGAAAGGGAAGAGAAGGAAATGTAGTAGGTGAATATGGACTGGGAAAAAGGAATGAAAGAGGGGGATCACTTGGTAGAATTTTGTGCAGAGTACAATTTGATGGTCACCAACAAATGTATTGTGTAGTTGGCAGTAAGACAACTATATATATTGTGCCAAATGAAGTGTATTCTGAAAATTAAAGGTCTAAGTTGCAGCAGACTGTATTGAGCACTGTACATCTGTCAAAAGTCATTTCAGAGAAAAAAATAGTTATCATTACTTCTTATCCAACCCTTGATAAGGTACTGTCTTTAAAGCAGTAGCTGAAGTCAGAATGTTCAACAATTGGGTGATCCACCTTGCTCTCAACCACAGCCTGACAGCCATTTATGCAGACAAGCATGTCACTAATGGTCATGTCCACAAGGCTGTTTCCCTAGGTGACCTTGACTTTGATGGGGTAGTAGATCCCTGTGACAAGACTGGAGTAGTGGTTGTGTAAGGATGTATAGGGCAGGTCTCGCACCTACGTCTATTGCAGTTACACACTGTGAGAGAAAATAAGTGTGGAGGATCTTTTCATTACATGACACAAGAGGTAGTCAAAACCCTGCTGAAGAATGTGATTCATTTGCTCCAATCCTTGGTGGCACTGAGTCACTGTGTTGAAACACAGAGGGTATGTGGGGGATGGTAAGTGACTGCGAAGACATTCCAGAAGGTGCTGTTTCTGCACAAGGTGGGATGAGAGCTCTGGTCTGTAAAGGCATTAGTGAGAATCTTGGCAATTTAGAGAAAGGGACTGCTGAACACTACAGATGCAAAGAAGGTGTTTATATCAAAGGGACTTCTTGATGTGGAGTGGTAGCCACTCGTCAAAATACAGGTATGGGTTGTTGGTAGGTTTAATGGGAAACAAAAAATGGGACACAATTCTGGAAACTGTGTTTCTTCATCAGGTGGGATAGGAAGGAAGAAAATGGTGATGACACAGTCTAACTATACAGTCACATCACTTCCAATGATTTTTTTGATAAGCTGTGACAGCAGTGCTCCAAGCAGCCAGCAAGATACATTTCTGAATTCGATATTGAATGATTGTGAATAGTAGCATAATGTTATGACTAACAACACACCTATGCACATTATGCCAGCTGAAAGTGTCGCTACGATCCTGAACCGTCCCATCGAAGTCCAACACAAGACAAGTCTGTGCACACCCACTTTTGTCTATCTATTAGTATCGTCCGGAGACACAAATACATTCGCGGGCACAGTAAGCAGACCACTGAGGCGAAGTTCACGGCTGGCCCAGTACCTATCTCAAAACGCCGCGTGGCCGGTAGGGTGCAGCGCGGTAGTGCCGCCAGCGGCACACAGCGGTCAGTCTTGGTAACGGGCAGCGCGCTGTCCAAAAACGCACCGCGCGTTACCACATCCCTCCCCCTTCACAGTGTAATGTCCAGGGGTGCCAAACGCACCCAGCCTACATCCATGGGTGATGCCTTGTCCATCTCCGGCCGCCATCGTCGGACTGGTACTACCCCATAGGGTCGAAGATGTCCTGATCGTCTTTACCGGGGATGAAGGGGCACCATCCACCCCCAAAACTGGAGGTAAAAAAGCTTTGGAAGTGGTGGCCGTCTCCCCACTGTCCAGCGCTGGAGGCTCAGTGAGGGAAGGCAAAGGTGGCGGCGAGCCGGTGCCCAGGGATGTAACTGCTGGGACTGGTGATAGTGCCGGGAACAGCGCCCGTAACGCCAACGGAGTTTGGGCGGACACAGCGCGCAGTACAGAAGTCGGCTCCTCAGAAGATGTCGGTACAGAGCATACCGTTGAAACAGGCCCCAAAGGAGGCGGGGGTGGAGGTGGCACCTGTGAATCTGCCGGGAGTCGCGGGCACAACTGATCCCAGTGTAGACTAATAGTGCCCACAGTGCAGAGGCAGCGGCCTAGACATGACTTCACCTTACCCAGCAGCCAACGAGGATGCCGGCTAAACCCACTTGCCCTCATGAGCGACAACGGAACATACCGACCGGATGGCCATGTGGGAACACTCGGTGGCTGAGGCAACAACAAATGAAAGTGAAAGAGAGTGTGAGGTTGCCAGCCATGAAGCAATTCCGCCGGGCTGCATTCCCCCGCCAGGGTGAATCGATAGGACATCAAGAAACGGATAATGGCATTGTCCACAGAGCAAGAGGTCACATATTCGCGCATTTGAGCTTTAAAGGTATGCACAAACCTTTCCACTTTGCCCTTAGACTGGAAATGAAACGGAGGGGCCGTGATATGGCGAATACCCAGACAAGCACAAAAATCTTGAAAAACAGATGAAGTGAAAGGGGTGCTATTATCTGAAACAAGTGTGTGTGGAAACCCCTCCAAAGCATAAACTTTAGACAGTGATTGAATAGTTACAGCTCTGGACATGGTATGGCAACGAAAAATGTATGGAAGGTTTGAATAAGCATCCACAAGACAAAACCAAGAGTTCAGGGAGGAGCCCACGTAATCGATATGCACTGTTCCATGGCTGTTGGGGCTGTGGCCAAGAAGAGATGCCCGAGGTGCCGCCTGCTGCAAAGCGCACAACGAGCACTTAGCCAACAGCCTCGTAATGTCACCATTGAAGACGAAACAAAACACATACCGGGGAGCCAATGTTTTCATGCGGGAAACTCCCCAGTGTCCTTCATGAAGCATCTGAAGCACTTTGAACGGAGATTTGCCGGATCAGCACCCGCAAAGCCTGTCCGTCTGTAGCCAAAAGGAGAACCCCGTCCCATTCAAACAGATGAAAACGGAAGGAATAATAGTTATGGAGGGGATCTGAAGCCCTACGCGGAGGGGCGTCCAGCCAGCCCACACGAATGTAGTGAAGAACGCGGCGCAACACAGGATCAGATGACACCGCCTTGGCCAACACTGTAGCCGTAATAGGAAAACCATCAACAGTAGCCTGAGCTTCCTCATCCAAATAAAAACATAAAAGCTTTTCTCGATTGAAGTCAGGATCAGGACCCACCGGAAGGCGGGATAATGTGTCCACGTTAGCATGCTGTGCATGGGACGGAAATGGATTTCATAATTATAACAGGAAAGAAAGAGAGCCCAACGTTGCAACCTATGAGCTGCCTTGTCGGGAAGCGCTGCGGTAGGGCAAAATAGAGACACCAAGGGCTTATGATCAGTAATAAGATGAAATTTGACCCCATACAAGTAAAAGGCATACACAATGGCTAACGCCTCTTTTTCAATTTGAGAGTATCGTTGCTGGGTCGCCATCAACGTCTTAGATGCGTACGTGATGGGGCGATCCAACCCATCGGGATACTTATGGCCAAAACTGCTCCATTGCCATGTTGAGACGCATCCATAGCCAGAACTAAATGTTGCCCAGGAACATACGCCGTCAAACAAGTGCTTTAACGTGCAAAATGCCCATTCACACTCAGACGACCAGGCAAAGGAAACACCCTTGTGAAGCAGACTATGTAAAGGATGCACTACCGATGCAGCCCCCAGTAAAAATCGGTGGTAATAGGCAATGTTTCCGAAGAAAACCTATCCATCTGTAACAGATGCAGGACGCAGCAGGGACTGTACCGCTGCCACGTGATCCAGCAAAGAGCAGACGCCCGCTGAAGATACTTCAAACCCCAAATAAGGAATAGAAGGTTGGAAAAAACGACACTTGGCCAGGTTGCAGTGGAGACCGGCTGCCTGTAGGACAGTGAAAAGTGCCCAAAGGTTTCGTAAATGTTCATGGGGTGATGCCCTGGCACAACAATATCATCTAAGTAGTTAACACAGCCCGGAACTGTATGGAAGAGCTGCTCTAAGTAGCGCTGATAAATAGCTGGGGCACTAGCAACCCCAAGGGAGTGGCTGCTGATATTGGTATAACCCAAAGGGAGTGTTGACGACCAATAGACGTTTGGTGTCGTCGTCCAAAGGAAGCTGAAGATAAGCTTCCGCTAAATCTATGTGAGAAAAAGAGTGTGAACCAGAAAGTAAAGCAAGGAGTTCATCCATACGAGGCATGGGGTATGAGTTATCACACACTGCGCATTGATGGTGACTTTAAAATCCCCACAGATACATAAAGACCCCCCAGGCTTCTTTACAATAACCAGTAGCGTAGCCCATTCACTGGAAGAAATAGGAGTTAAGACCTGCAAGTCCCCTCTCCTGGGGACACCACCTTGACGAAGCACTGTCCATGCGGGTGGAGAGGCTTGCGTATCCGCGTGAAGCTGAGAGCTATACCGAAGGTAGAGAACCTACTGCCGGAAAGGTCTCAACTGACGGATCAGACCAAGCGTGTCCCACAACGTCCCGTCTTCCTTATCCTCTCCCAGTCCTTTCCCAATTCCTTTCCCAACCCAAGGTGTGATGCGATCCTTGCCGAGGGGTGCGTGGCACATGGGTGGATGTGTCTCGAACGGAGCCTCAGGGATACCGGGCGATCTCCCTGAGTAAGTAGCCTTGCACCGCGCGGGGTTATCGTGGTGTGGACCATATAAATCCCCAAATCTCGTGGGACTAAGATGAACACAGAGAAAGAAAGTATTTTAAAATAATGTGAGGGGCACTCTGAGACCTCAGATACTCAGACATCGGGATCAGGACCGATGGAGTGCACTCCTACTTCTGAATCAGGCTCTAGACCTGAGCACGAAGTGGGAACTGTAACAGAGAAGTTGGACCAGATTAGGATTAAGGCCTTGTCTGGGGCTCAGAGGAGGAAACTTCTCAAGGAACAGAAGCAAAATGAAGGAAAAGAATGGCTTCCTAAACATAAGTGGAGGGAATCAAAAGGGCTTGAGCCCAAGACCCCCAGAAAGAAACTGCCTCAGGTCGAAGGGGATACACAGACCCCCTCGACGTCAAAGACAGGTGGCAAGAGGGTTAGGGAGGAATCTAAGACTCCCTCCTCTCTGGACAAGCGTAATCCTAAAAGGCTGAGGCAGGAAATAGGGAAACACACCTATAGTACTGCAGTCTCGGTCTTTAGAATGGTGGTTGTCCAAGAAGGATACCCACTGTTGAGCATCACCTCGCAGCAGGAGGAGCTCGTGCAGATCGCCCTCTTTGAAGAGATTGGGGGGGACGCTGGTCCAGGACCCAAATTCAGGAGGGTTTATCTAGATCGCGGTGCCCTCATTTTTGCCTGCGAGGGGGAGCACTCAGCAGTATGGCTTAAGGACAAGGTGCCCATGATATCCCCGTGGGAGGATGCGAAGCTGCTGGTCAAGACACCAACCGAACTCCTGAAGACCGCAAAGGTATCAATATGGGTACCAAAGATCCTTAAGGATGTCCCTCCAAAGACTGACTGAGAAAATAAGGGTCCAGAACCCAAAAGTCTCGACAGAGGATTGGAGGGTAATTAACCAAAAGGTCATTCCGGAAGGACAAACCCTGGTGCTGGAGGTCAGAGGGAAGTCCCTGAAGGCAATGCGAGAGCAAGGCCTGAAACTGTTTTTTAGGGTTCTCGCACGTCACCGTCACCTTAATGGCAATAATGGCAGCAAGATGGGGACTGGAAGTACTGCAGATAAACCTGCAGCACAGTAAAGGGGCCACTGCTGCCCTGAGCTGTCACCTGGGGAGACAGGAGGTGGACGTGACCCTGATACAAGAACCCTATTTATACAAAGGGGGTGTATCGGGCCTCGGTGGTACTGGAGGTAAGCTGATTTATGCTAGCAATGTAAAAAACTCCAGAACATACATTTATGTTAGAAATGGAATACCTTTCATACCAATGATGGATTTTTGTTCCAGGGACTTGGTGACCATCAGGATGCAGCAACGTGAGGAAGGTATCAAGAGGGAAATTGTTTTGGCCTCAGCATACCTTCCTTATGAAGACAGCTCTCCTCCTCCTTTGGAAGTGAGGAGACTGACAGAAGCCTGCCATCGGCAAGGTGACGAACTGTTGGTGGGATGTGATGCCAATGCCCACAATCTATTGTGGGGCAGCAAGGATACCAACAGTAGAGGTGAGCACCTTCTTGAATTTCTCCTAACAACTTGGAGATCCTGAATAGGGGTGATGAACCTACATTCAGGAATAGTAGAAGGGAAGAAGTAATTGACATAACTTTTGCTTCCATGATGATGGGAAGTTATGTCAAACAGTGGCATGTGGTCCTGGAGCCATCCTCATCAGATTACATGTATATTAAATTCAAGGTTGAAATGGGAACCAGACAGACCATGACCTATAGGAATCCCAGGAAAACGGACTGGGAGACATATAGGAGAGACCTTGACTTCAGCCTATCGGACATTAAAACTTCGATAAGGAATCCAGCAGAGTTTGAGGAACTAGCAGAGGTCGTAACCTCTGCTATAGTGACCTCATACCAGGACAACTGCTCAATCACCAAGAAGTGCACAAATAGGAGTGTGCCTTGGTGGAATAATAACCTGGAAATGAAAAG
The DNA here is from genome assembly GCA_026315105.1 of Locusta migratoria. Lineage (NCBI taxonomy): Eukaryota > Metazoa > Arthropoda > Insecta > Orthoptera > Acrididae > Locusta > Locusta migratoria. The sequence goes on from CM048746.1 coordinate 560,018,947, forward strand.
GATACAGGTACGAAGACTGTTTAACCTTGCGAGGCACAAAGGACAATGGGCAAAATATCATGAGGCCCTTGTCAATTACAACCTTGCCATCAGTCGGGCAAAGGAGGCATCCTGGAAGGTATTCTGTGAGGAAGTGGAGGGCACAACTGCTCAAGCAAGACTTCATAAAATCCTCACTAGGGTACCAATTAATCCAGGAGGAACATTGAGGAAGGAGGATGGGGAGTATACAAAGACAGCACATGAAACGCTGGAACTGCTCCTCAAGACTCACTTTCCCAATATACTCTGGGGGATAACTCAGACCAGAATGCGATTCCTGAGAGACAATGGTTCTGAGGCATTCGCAAAGAGGGCTGGGATCTGGCCAAGGAGTGTGTTGATTTTAGTAAGGTCCGATGGGCGGTGGGAACATTTCAACCGTTCAAGTCACCTGGTCCCGATGGAATCTTTCCAGCTCTCCTGCAAGAAGCAGGAGAAAATCTTATTAGATTCCTATGCAGGTTATTCAGGGTTAGCCTAGCAGCAGGAATAATTCCCAATGCCTGGAGGGCAGCGAAGGTTGTCTTCATTCCAAAGCAAGGGAGAATTGATCATCCCAAGGCCAAGGATATGAGACCAATCAGCCTGTCCTCCTCCATTCTTAAGACATTGGAAAAGCTGGTTAATGTGCATGTTGGAGAAAGGAGGTTAAGTAGGGCTCCTCTACATTCAAACCAACATGCATATCAACCAGGTAAATCATGTGAGACAGCTCTCCACCAACTTGTTGGGAAGGTGGAGAAAGCACTACACTTTCAGGAGATAGCCCTCTGTATCTTCCTGGACATTGAGGGAGCTTTTAGCAACACGACCTTCGATTCCATGGTTAGGGCAGCAGAGGTGCATGACCTAGGGACCACTATTTGTAGGTGGACTAGGGCCCTGCTCAGTGGAAGAAATGAAAAAATGGTAATCAACACCACTAGGGGTTGCCCGCAAGGAGGAGTTCTTTCCCCTTTATTGTGGAATCTAGTGGTGAATGATCTCATTGGAGAATTAAACTCTAGGCAGTACTTTTGCCAAGGATATGCAGATGATCTTGTTATAGTAATACTTGGCAAATTTGCTGACACAGTGAAGAATATGGCACAAGGTGCATTGGACATTTGCATGACTGGTGCAGAAAACAGGATCTGGGGGTTAGTACTAAGAAGACTGTTGTTGTACCATTCACAAAGAAGCATATACAACATTCAAGTTGGAATCTAGAGCTTTTCAATGAAGCGCTACCTGCGAAGGGGACAGTGAAATATCTAGGGGTTACTCTAGATGAGAAACTGACATGGACCCCTCACAGGAATATTTGCTCCAAGGCAAAAGGTACTTTAGTAAGTACCAGGAGAGCTTGTGGCAAAAATTGGAGCCTGAGCCTCAAGGGTAGGCACTGGATATACACCACAGTGATTAGACCCAGGATCACCTATGGGATGGTCGTGTGGTGGAAGAAGGTAGAACAGCAGGTTGCTGCTAAGGAGCTTGGTAAGGTGCAGAGATTAGCCTGCTTAGCCATAACAGGCGGAATTAGCAGCACACCAACTGCTGGGATGGAAACCATGCTGGATATGCCCCCATTACACCTTTGGGTCAAGATGGAGGCAGTAGCTGGTGCCTACAGACTCAAAACTGGTAACAACTGGAACTCTTTGGGATATCCAGAATCACACACTAAAATAGTGAGTGAGGTAAATATAGGAAAGGTTGGGGAAATGCCAGCCAACTATATTATAACCCCATACTGCTTCAACAAGCCTTTCAGTATAACAATTGGAAGTAGGGAGCAGTGGGAGAAAATAGTTCGACGCCGTATGGGGGATATTGTCCGGTTCACTGGTCGAAATCAGACCAAGGCAGTGGGGCCAGGGTATACGGGGTGCAGCCAAGACTGGAGGGCGTCATCTCTCTAGGGAAACTGGCCTCAGTATTCCAGGCCGAAATCACTGCCATCAGGGCATGCGTGGAGGAGAATTTGCGTAGGTGCTACAAAGATTGTAGCATCTATATCTATTCAGACAGCCAGGCAGCCCTGAGATCACTGGCAGCTCCTGCAACAAGGTCTAAAATTGTTGCAGAATGTCACAGGGTTCTGGTGGAGCTAGGGGAAAGCAATAGAGTAAACCTATTGTGGGTCTCTGGCCACTCGGGGATCAGTGGCAACGAACATACCGACAGATTAGCCAGGATGGGGGCAGAGTCTCCATTTATTGGACCGGAACCTGTCCTGACAATCACCAAGGCAATGATCAAATTGGAGCTACGTAACTGGCTCAGAAGACAGCACGTATAATATTGGACCAAAGTCCATCAACAAAAACATGATGCCAAATCCATGTTTTAAAAGAAGCTCTGCAATCCTGGGCCTGAACAGGAGAGAGATTAGACTATGGTTGGATTACTGACAGGCCATGGGAGTTTCAAAAAACACCTACATACAATGGGAATAACAGTAGAGGACTCTAAATGTAGGATCTGTGATGACGGTGATGAAACTGCATGACATCTAATCTTCGAATGCATTGCAATGGAGAGTAAAAGGCACAGAACATTTGGGACAACCAGACCCGAAGAAATTGTGTCTAATAAAGAACTGGTAAAGGGACTCCTTGCACTGTTCAAGGGCATTGGTTGGCTTTGGTAGATATACAGGGAGCGATACCGCACAATAAACTTAGTTTCGGTGCGGGCAGTGGTGGGTTGTACCAAGACTGTTTTGGCTTCCCTGGAAAAATCGAATCAAATCAAATCAAATCATGCAAGCCCGAAGGCGATCCAATTCAGCCTTATGTTGGTTGCGCAGAGCCACCGGCACCTAGCGCGCGTGGAAAACTTGGGTCATGCCGTCAGTTTCATAGTAATGTGGGTGAAGCCCACTGCACAACCCAGGCCACCCGCAAACAAGGAAGAAAATTCCTAACAGAGCATCCAACTCCAGGAAAGGGACCAAATCCGACATAAGATTGACAGAATTATCAATAGAAAAACCAAAAACATTAAAAGCATCCAGGCCGAATCTGTTTGCAGCTGCAGTGTCTTCAACAACAAGAAAAGTGACTGGCCTGATGACAGATTTATACACTGTGGAAGCCGTAAATTGACCCAGGATAGGGATGCGCTGGCGGCTGTATCCATGCAAAGAACGGTTGACAGCATCCGGGGGAGCGAGCCAAGCCGTACATATGTGATATAGCTGAGAAGAGAAACAGAAGCTCCTGTATCGAAAAGTAAGGTAAGTGCCCTGTCCAAAATCCATCTCATCTTGCTCAGTCAGCCGGGAATGGCAAACAGAAGCCATGTGGCCTTTTTGCTTGCACGAGTGACGTGTAACCCAATGCTTGGGGCAATCTGCCCTGTCATGCTGTACAAACCAAAGGGAACAAGATGGAAAAGGTCTCTGTGTGCGAGCGGGAGTGTGCGATGCGGCCCGCGGTTGCCGCGAAGCCATGGCCTGTTTACGGCTGTGCGTGCGGCGAGTGGAGCGCTCCCGCATAAAAGTGATATCTGTGCAATCCAAAGGTGCCGAGCCCAACTGCGAAACTGCTGCGACATCACCCCAAGTCTCCTTGCAGGTCGTGAGACTTCAAAAGAGTGCGCAATGTTTAAAACATCCGTCAAGGTAGGATTTTCCAGCTGTAGGGGGCATGTTGGTGCACTTCCCTATCTGGAGCAAGCCGGAGAATTGCGTCCCTGACCATATCGTCCGCATATGACTCCTTGTGAGTCGGAGTAATGAACATACACCGACGGCTAAGACCGTGTAGCTCTGCGGCACACGCCTGATAGGACTGAGTGGGTTTCTTATGCGACCGGTAAAATTCAACCCGCGCTGCAATAACATGCCTACGCGGGCGGTAATGGGCCGACAACAAACGACACATCTCATCGAAAGACAAAGCAGCCGGTTCCTGCAGGGGGGCTAGTTGACGAAAAAGTTGATAGATGTGAGGGGAGACCCACGAAAGAAATAAAGCCTTACACAATGCCGGGTCGGATACCCCGAATGCAAGAAAATGTTGACGTACCCTGTTTTCATAAGAGTCCCAATCTTCTAAAGAATCGTCCAGAGAAGGGAGGCGGAAACACTGTAGCGGGAGAGACAGAACTGGGATCAATTGCCGGCCGAGGCGCTGACGGCAACCGCGACACCAGGGAGTCAAAACGGTCCGCCTGACCCAACACAATCGTAGTTAACCGATGAACAGACTCAACTACAGACTGTAACGATTGCTGCAAGATTTGGCCCCAGGAGGGTAGCTGAAAGTCCGCCGGACCCAGTCCTTCGTTTTTCACCATCGCCCACGAAGGAGCACAAGTCAATTCAAACACCACCTTCGTCGCCAATTGTGTTATGTCTAATAACACACCTATGCACGTTACGCCAGCTAAAAGTGTCGCTAGGATCTTGAACCGTCCCATCGAAGTCCAACACAAGATAAGTCTGTGCACACCCACTCTCGTCTATCTACTAGTATCGTCCGGAGACACAAACACGTTCGCGAGCACAGTAAGCAGATAACTGTTGCGAAGTTCACGGCTGGCCCAGTGACTCTCTCAAAACGCCGCACAGCCTGCAGGGTGCAGCGCAGTAGTGCTGCCAGCACCACACAGTGGCCAGTCCTGGTAACGGGCGGCGCGCCGTCCAAACACACACGCCGCGTGTTACCACACTAGTTTTTACATTAGGGAACACATGTAGTGCCATAAAAAAGGTCAAACTTAAAAAAATCTTCTCATTTGTATTTCTTATGTTTTTAAGATCCCTAACAAGGTATGATATAGTACATTACAGGACAGTTTACTTACATTTATCTTGTAACTTACTGGTTTTCGGTTTCTATTAAAAATAAAAAATGACTACGAAACACCAGGAGACTTGCCCTTTGCAGAGATGTCGCTTTTCTACTCAGTAATGTGATGGTTTATTCATTACAATTCCAGCAAAATTGGTGAGGGTGGAATGTACCAAACTTATATATAATGCAATAACTACAGTATTTTACATACCGAATCAGCCACCACAGTTGTAGCTGAAGGAAAATCATCACATATATGGCACGCGTGTGCACACACACACACAAATTATGGCAAAAGCCATCTGTTTCTCAACAAAGAAGTAACCAGTTCCATAATAATTGCTAGAGCTGAACCACAAACAGCAAGAATCTTCAAAACATTGGCTTTTTAAGTTAAAGTAATTACACTCAAAAGCATATATGAGTATAAGAAAGACTAATTAAATGTAAAAATATGTGAATAATTAGACTCCATATCGAATTGATACAAGTTAAAAAATAATGCCTATCACAGTAAGAAGAGACCATAATAGAAATTTATGTTTATATTCCACCTACTTTCATCAGATAAGCTGCGAATATACAAGTACAGTATTCCTAAGTATTTGTTCATGAATAATTTTTTCTTTATACCAGTGAAATTCAGCGGTTTTTACATTAATTTCACACTTATGTAGGTCTCTTGATATTTTACTAATGCAGTTAATGAAAAAAATATAGTAAGTATTTCATTTCCTATTACTCCTTTGGCGGCTTGGTCACTGCTAGGAGCACTAGTGTCATTCCAACTGTCAATTGGTAACAACTTTCACAGCAGTAAGTGTCTGTATTAAGACTGTGGTGATGACCCATCATCATGGCCTAGGTCATGAATAACATTCCCCTTCTTTTTCCTTTTTCTTCCCTCCTCTCCACCTGATTAAGGAACACAGTTACGCAAATTTGGCCTGTTTTTTTGTCTTCATTTTTATTTTTCTGTGCACAACTATCGACAGTAAAGAAGTAAAACTACAGTAAGTACCGGCCAACCAATTCATCTCTTTTGAAAGATATTTTAGTATCTCTATGGAGAATTTCCATCAGTAATTGAGGCTTAGTTCTGTACGAGATAAAAATACATGGGTCAAAACAATTAGGGGATCAGTTGATATATCTAGACTCTGAAGTACTGTCATCACAGAAAGAACTAAAATGGTTTGACATCTTTCTGTCTTTTCTATGGAGTGGAGACAACATTAAGAGAGTGGTAATAACAAAGTTGCTGCAGACAGGGTTGGTGTTTACTCTACCAAATGAATTACACAAGCAGGTAGTGCAATGCAACAACAATGTAACTTACCTGTGGTGTGGAGAGTCATAGGAAGGTTGGAAGTGGGACAGACACAGAGGGAAGTGGCTGCATCTATTGGAGTGTTCCAAAGTATAATTTCCAGGACCCGGACATGATTTCAGACACCATCAGCAAAAGATAACCATTATTTCCAGCTAAAAGCCTGCTGAGACAGGAGGCTGAGTGCAACTCAGCTGCAATGCTCCCTCCAGGCAGCAACAGGAGTCGCAATATCAACACAAACCATCTGAAATTGCCTTTGGGAATGTGGCCTCTACACACTGAGGCCTATGATCCACAACCCATTAAACCACACCATTTAGCCCACAAAAACTGGGTGGAAGAAATTCAGGATTGGAGTTGTAATGAATGGTGCCAGATCCTGTCCACAGATGAGTCAAGATTTTATGTTCAGCCTGACAATCATCAATCCCTCATCTATAAATAACGTGGGACTCTGAAAAATCCTTCTTTTGTGCACTAAATATCACAATATCATGGTGGTGGATGAATGGTGTGAGCAGGAGTCATTATCAGTGGATGTACAGACCTCTGTGTCATTCAGAATGGCGCTTTGACTGCTCAAAGTTATAGTCAAGGAGATCCCTCTACCTTTTGTTGTGCTCTATGCTGGTGCCACAGGAGAAGGGTTCGGTGGATGATAATGCTTGTCCCGAAAGTGCTACACAGATGGACAACATACTTGAAGCTGAAGGAATTGAATAAATAGAGTGGCCAGCTTGTTCACTGGACTTAAATCCAATTAAGCATGTCTGGGATGCACTTGGCACACACAATGCAACCAGGCCAGCACATCCCATGGCTGTTGCTGGCTGGATATTGCACTCGCGGAAGAATGGCCAAATACCCCTCAAGAGCTGATTGATAACCTCACAATGTCCATGCCATGTAGGTGTGCAGCTGTACTGGCCATCCAAAGTGATCACACACCATGTTAATAGTAGTCTTGTGATGCCTCGCTCTAAGTAAATGCCATGTAAGCCTCAAGTAAATAGACGAGACAGCAAAACATCATACTGTGTCACACACAAATGACCAATGTAACAAATATCCGAATCATATGTATATAATATTGTATATGACATCTCACCTCATCCCCTAATTGTTTTGAAAAATGTAGCAAGTGTGGTCTAAAAGAATGACGAACAATGTAAAAGTTATTTCAGTACTTATCAGTTTGAGTAGTCTGGTGTCCAAGTTATTAAAGTACTGTAGATGACTTCAAATATCTAGGAAGTAATTTAACCAAGAAAGGTGACATCATGGATGAAAACATAGAAAATTGATCAAAATTTTACTATTGTGTATTGGGCATAGTTAGAAACTGGAAAATACTGATGAAGCAAAAATCATGATGTACTACCCATATTATCTTCAAGTTTTAACTTATGGATCCGAATGTTGGAATTGGACAAAGAAGGATCTGAACATGATACAAGGACCAGAAAGACTTCCTAGAAGAGCTCTAGACTGGACAGAATCTTTAGAAATTAGTTGGAACACGACAAGCAAGATGGAGAGACCAAATAAAAGAAAATATATTCTGAAGAGGAGTGAAATGGGAGGAAGTGTTAAATGATTGACTGTAGGAGACGAGAAGCCTGGTAGAAGCTCTGTAAATGGCCTGCATAGGCAGAAATGTTGCAAGAAGAAGAAACAGCTTGCAACTACTGCTTATTAATGGATAACTTGACTCATTATACCATACTGAAACTTCTCCTTGATGAAGAACATTGTGTGTGAATACATGAATGATTTAACCATTCATGCCCGGTGTTGTATGGAATAGGTGTACGATTAGCTTGCCATGCCTGGCGGAGTACAATTACTGTCAGTGAATTAAATCCAACAACAAATTCCAAAATCTTTTAAATATTTATACTAGCCACTGGAAACACATTCAAAAGTTTGGTGAGACACGTGAATGATGATAAAACTTGGCAAAGCCAAGGACTTCTAGCACAGGTCTGACTGGCTCTAAAATCCCTGATCACTCAACTTAATTTTGTCATTTAGCGACTGATCATTCTGCATTCAGTAAAAAGAGCACAGAGACAGATCACATAGCATACAGTGCAAGTTGGTGAACACCTCATTCAACTTGGTCCCCGTTTAAGGTGGTATATAAAAACCGATACTTAACAGATGTAAGTTGCCATGGGTGTATATATGGGGTAGGGGGCAAGATCCTGCCCCCCAACTACCCTCCAGAATTGATGAATAAACAGAAAAAAGCTATATTTTTTATGCTGTAATGCAAACAATAAAAATGCTTTATGTCGGTAAAGTAAAAGTGGCTTCAGTGTAAATTATCCTCTGAATATAAGAAGCAAAACATACATAATATCATGGGTTGTCTACATAAAACTACATATCTTTACATTAATCTTGCCCACTTCCCCCACCACCAAAAAGTACATGCATACCTGCCAACCTTCAAAATGTAAAAATCAGGAGATCCAGTTTAAAAAATCGGGAGATTCTTTAAAAAATCAGGAGATACGTACTATCAAAAACTGCGGCGCACTTTACTATAAACCTTAAGAAAACCGATTCTAATCTTTTCCTGTCATCTCATAATGCTACGTAATGGCTACAAAATCCAAGTTTTGATTACATCCTTATATTTTGTAGCCAATTGAGGTGAAGTGATTGATTTTTTGGTTAAAACAAAAAGTTTCACATCTGTATATTTGTGCTATACTGCTACCTGGGAACATTTTATGAACAAATGACCCACATAGTCATCGCATTTAATTGGTAAACCATACTCTATAATAAACAATGTAAATAAGCGTTCTGCTTGTATCACATGATTAATTTCACTTTGGTCAGCAATTTCAATCTTTTATTATTACTAACACACTTTTTAGTTTCTCTGCACGTATTTTGGTACATCGCATTTTCCACCATGTGATGTGGAAATATCACATTGACAAAGAACACAAAATACCAAAAATGTTCTTGAAACTGCTTGAAAATTGATTATATTTTTTGCCATACTGGAACACATATCACAGAACTGAAATCCCAAAATCAGTTAAAATAGCTGTTTACACGAAAGTTGCCTTTCTGAATTCGCGTATGAAACTGATGCTCCTAACTATACAATCAAAAGGTTACCAGCGATTAAAAAAACCACTGAAGTGATTTCACTTACGTACACTGACAAAACATCACATTAAAAAACAATACAACATCGAAACACTACATGTGCACTAGCAAATATGTGCAAAGAGCAGAACAATCGTTATGTAAGTCAAGCGCAACTCCTACTTTCTATGAATTTCGATACTTATTTATTTTTAACTGATAAATGAACAAAGGACTTTTGACTATTGGCGGAAAAACGAATCTTGGGTTTCAGGAGAAAAGCTAAAAATCGGGAGAAATAATGGCAGAATCAGGTGGCGCGAGAAAAAGCGAAAAATCGGGAGACTCCTGACTAAATCAGGAGAGTTGGCAGGTATGTACATGTTATATTTGCTACTCACCCTTCCTAACGTGTAATTAAGAAACTGCGCCCCTTCCCACTCAATCAGTTTTAGGTATTAGACAACTCTCAAGTTGAAATTGTAGAACTATCCTCAAAATTCCTTGTATGACAGTGCCATTTCTTAAATAAATAAAAAGAAATAAGAAAAGAAAACCATCCATAGTCTTACACTTTTTTTTTATTCTCTGTTGATACATAAATTGTGTACATAACTCCAAGAAGCTCTTTACAAACTACAGACAAAACATTTCACTTCACATAAAATATATTTTATGTATAATGAAGTTACTGTCAAAAATTTTTATGTGAAATATAACACCTATTAAATATTTAGAAGTGACATTTATTTCATATATGTGAACTTAACAGATGCATGAAAACTAAGTATACAAATATATATATATTTATTTATTTCTCAATACAATAAAAATGAATATGAAGTACAAACAGACTACTTTCAATTTCACTCAGTGGTGTAAAAATGGCATATTGTATCTTTTACACAAGGAGATTACTAAAAAAGACTAAGTCTACTGATGCAACAGACAGTAGACATAGCAATTCCTTTATTTCAGAACCGATTCATTCAATACATCCGAAAGTCTTCATTTCATGGACGAGATAGACAAGTAGAATAATGAGCATTTATTCAATTACTTATAAAGAGACTTTAGTACAAGGCAACACACTTAAACCCTGTTTGCAGGATTTTCATCATTAAAATAACAACAAATATTAATTGTTGACAATTATAACGATTACAATCCAGTCATTTCTTAAAATGCACCACACTTACAAATTTCGCAATTGATATTTACATTTGGGCATACAAAATAACTTCATATAAGCATTATTTAATTTTTACCTCTGGGAGGTAAAATAAATGTTATCAGGTAACATTGTAAGCATTTGGTTAAACCATCACTTTCATTACATTACGATTCACGATGAAACTATAAGACTTAAGATTAATAACATTAAGAAGGAGAGTGTGTGTGGACAATTCTCATAATAAATAAAAACTCCTTACTGGCACTCACAATAACAGGTCTTAGTTTAAAAAAAACACCTACAAAGAGGAAGTAGTTCTTTGGACAACAATCCTGGCAAAGTTATTTTTAAATGTACCATAACTGCATATACTAGTAACAATAAATATAGAGACATAACATACAAAACTCTGACCTACAACTGAGAACAAGCTAAGTTACTAGCTCACACCACTTTCTACTACACTGTCGAACTCTGTGGCAAGTAAAAAGGCCCTGAATATTTCAGAAAGACACATATTTTGAATATCAGAATCTTTACTTGACTACATATATAATATGAACCAGACTATGAGAACAATGAAAACAGACATGTATCAACAATGCACAAAAATTAACACACATTAGTTTGTACCAACCATAGTAAACATTAAAAAGAATAGGCCTTAAGCTAATATTAATTGTATATCCACAAGTAAACGTAAATAATGCAGTTATCTTCATTGAGTTACAGGCCACTTAACAATTCTACACACAGTATCATTTTGTGTAACTACACTCTGAGAATATAATAAGAAAATTACAAAATTTGAGATTAAATTTGAGTGTACAGAAGTGATGACAGTTATGAACCAGTTGAAGCATACTGAGAGCTTTTGGGATCTGTGTGTTGCATATGGAGTTTATAAAAAGACCAGAATATCTTAATTCTACCAAAGTTTGATAAGAATTGTGCTAAAATGAATGTCTGTGTAAATGATGAGCAAGTGATTGATACAAAGCTAGGAAAAAAACAAATGAAAGTGTCAGATAGAGTGAAACTCACATAGGAAATTATGACTAGTAATAAGAAATATCAGTATGCCAATAGACCAAAGTAAAACAGTGAAAATGAATGATGCAAAATGAAAATTTGCCTGTAACACAAAGTCTCCTACCTTAAATGAATCAGTAAAAATATATTTCATATAATACTTTAGCCAGTGCACATGCAATTTTTACTGGTATGAAATCTGCCAGAGTTCCTATAGATTTAAAGCAGGATTGAATTTTTCAGTAAGTGCAAACACCAAGACAAAACATGATTCATTGTGTCATAATGGAACTGCTTCAGGTATTGTGACACACACACACACACACACACACACACACACACACACACACACACACACACACAGACAGAGAGAGAGAGAGAGAGAGAGAGAGAGAGAGAGAGAGAGAGAGAGCACAACTTAAACCATCATCACTTCACCACTCTCAGAGTTTGTTGTTACTACCATAGCTTCTACATATTCAATTCTACACATACATTAATGTTAATTCTATGATAAAGAAACTTACAGAAACAATTTTCAGGGAGAAAGTCACAGTGCAATACTTGTATAACTTGTACCATGTTTTTTTTTTTTTTAATTTTATTTGCAGAAAAAGTTGTTTATTAAAATAGCTTGATATTGAGTATAATTATAGATCATTTAACATCAATTATATAAAAGAGTGATAAATTTTATACAGATGAATTCTGTACAATGAAGAATAATCTTGATTATAGAAAGTTTCTCGCCTTCCTCTGAAATTTTTCTTTGTATAAGATCATGACAACATGTTGATAAATTTCACTTATCTTTCTGGGTATTGTACACTGTATTATTATTTATGCCATGCTCCCACTGGCATGACAAGTCTTTCTGCATTAATAAATGCTCGAGGAAATTTAAACTGTAAATCAAGTGTGGCAGAATGATTTTGAAGACTAAACCTTGATATCACTATATTTTTACCTATTAATTATAGGAAACAAAGTATCATTACATATTAAATTATTATATTATTAAAAGTTATATTAATAATGGAATTACAAGCAAAATATATGATAATGTTTACGATTTATGCTGACATTTCTTATAAAGACCATGAAGGAAAGACTACAAAGGTAGGCCTATCTGACCAGTCCAATTTTTGTGTGGAATTTACACACTCATCTTCCGTTTATCAGCCTAAAGGTAGCAAGAACAGTATATGCTTCAAACGGAATACTGTTTGGCTGTTTATTATAATGCTTAATATACATTTTTGTACTATTTTATAAACTCAACCTTAAGTTATTTCAGATTTTTATAACACTATGGGATAATTTTTGTGAAAACCAAAATAAAGAGAAAAGAGTAGCACAGCAATACTGAAGCAGGATTTTATAATGGGTCTTTAGTTTTAAAATGCAAACTATATTTAAAATAGTAATAAACAAATTGAGCAAGTTCTCCCAGGAGTAGCTAACATATGGGATATATCAACTGTTTAACAAGTTACTGGGAATAAATATTAGATTTTTATGAGTATTTTTTAAAAAATGTAGGCACTACAAATTTACATAGTATAATAAATTCTGAATAAAAAAGGAAAACAAAAGAACACATTCAGATTAGGGAAGGATGAGAAGCATAGGAATCATATCCTCTTTGAAGGAATCATTCATATTAATGAGTTCACAAAACCATGGAAAATCTAAATTTAAATTGCCCTAGCTGTCCTTTTCCCAACATTTCATTTCTGAGTTTGGGTCTTTAATTGCTTGCCAACACCATCATAACAACATTGACATACTATTTCTTCCTTCTCCCAAGTACTAAAATGGCGGAATAAGTTTCCTTTCCTTAGGTGGAAAGCAATTGACGCTTGAGTGTGAAGTCAGCATTTCATTTTGATGGATGAGCAAGTTTCAAAATGAACAGACATAATAACCACTGGTTAACAACTATAGTAATAAAGGGAACTTGAAGAAGACCAAAAGTCTCAAAGTGCTGGACATCAAATGTACCAAAAAGGTTGGACATGATGCTGATGAATTCGATGCTTCTTAAAATCACACAGATAAGATACACTCATATTTGGAGAAAGAAAGGAAAATCTTTCCAAAGCTTGTGGTCTTTTACAAGCCAAGCAGATCACATTATATGCATTAACTGTAACCCGTGTAGCTACCTATCTAATATTTTAAATTCAACCTATTAATTCTAGTATTAAACATACCGTAGATGACATTAGGCCAACCTTGAAAAGAGCATACTATAATGTTAGATGCAATAACATCCCCACTCTCTTCAATAGATGCAGTAACATTCCCTCTATCATGTTCAGTCATGTTAGGTGATAGGTTTACAGCTGAAACTTCAAGACTATAGCTGTAAAGCATATGTGACCATATATTTATGTAATACACAGATATTAAAATGATTTTACTGGTAGGCTGATCATTCAGTTTATTAACATTGTATTTAGCACTAAACTAGGAATTCTCTTTCCCATGATCACCTAATTATGACTACAATAAATAAAACCAAAGACTTTCATATTTTATGGAATTATTTGTAATATGATAATTAACAAATGAAAAGGTTTTAATTTAGATACCACCCGAAAAAGTAAAAATCACCCTGGACAACTTGCGGCTGTGTGTGGCAGATTCAGTGGGTTGATGCATAGAGACTCTCAAAGTAAAGAACTTGCAAAAGAATAACTGCAGTTCAATAGACAAACTTTATATCCTAAACCACTACATACGTATTCAAAAGTCATATGATACTCTGTATTCTTTAAAAACACCAGTTGCAAATGTTTTAATGTTAACAAAGAAATTTAAATTTTTCATTTGGTGAACAAATTTCTTTGCAAACCAGGTCTAAACAACTACAACAACAAAATAGGAAAAATGTTTTACAACAACATATCAAGTGACACATAAAATACCTCCATAAAAATGACAATAATTAACATACAAGAGTGATATAAGATTTAAAAAACACTGTTTATTGGTGTAAAGTCAGGGTACTATCATCTTCAGGTAACACTTGTGCTAGAGTCATTCATAATTGACCTTCAACTAACAATAATATGGATATATTTTACAGTTAATACTTAATAGAGATTACAAGGTAATTTACAATGGGAAACAAAAGGTTAATAGTGGTTTAAAACTAAACTACCATGAAACTTACTAGTGAAATAGAGAGCCATACATTAGTTAGTATTAAAGGAGGTACGACCACTAATTAACTGGAAACTGGAGAGAACACAAACCTCCCCCTTACAGAATACTCTACTGAGATTTATTTGCCATTTTAAGTTGGCAGTTTAGTAGTGATGGCTTTTTCTGCTTATTATCTAAGCCACTAAACTTCAATTTATCAAGACACTGATGTCATTTTTCTACAAATAAAGTATAATAAAAATAATCTAGAACTACAGGAGATGGGTCAAGATTGTTATCTGTTAGAAATTCATATAGGCAGTTTTAACCTTCAGAATTTATGTTTAAAATCAATTTATTGTATCTGTATTGATCAAATTCAACTGGGCTCTTCATTGGAGCTGGTTTGTTCACAAACCACTGAAAAGATATGGGTTTAATAGAAACTAATAACAAAAATTTGCTGTAAAAACATTGACAAAACTACCATAGAGCAAAGACTATTCAAATTTATCTTCTGCAGAAAAGCTTAATAATTTATCTTGCTTGAAATAATTTATATCATTATATAAATAAATGAACATGAAAATTGAAATAAATATTTTTGATATTAATTATACAAAGAGGCCACTGAAAATTGTAAAATTTGAAAGGGGCTTTGGCATAGATGTGCACAAAACAAAAATCATTATGTACCCAGTCATTAAGATTGGTCAAAGGAAGCAGATGTTACTTTGTGAACACAATTGGTTAAATATCAACCACAGGCAATATCATTTTATATAAATATGAATAAGTATGCAAAGAGAACCTTATAAAATTTATAAGCTCTAGACCTGTCATTCCCCAACTAAGTGTAATTATTCCCTGGGGAGGGGGAGAATAAAATTAAATTCTGTAGGAGGTAAAAGGTGAAACAGGGTTACTTGTGTTTCAGACTATTAATTATATTTAAGAAGTCATTTTATCATCAATATTTCATTAAAATAGCACAGGAGAAATAGAATTTATACAATATTACTGGAGTGATAGTTATTTAAATTTCATCCAATGTCAGTGCTGTCCACAACATACTGCACTTGGCCAATTGTTGGCATGATGAAAGCAGTTAGTCAACCAAGTTATTGCCTCAATTGCCCCTCTCTTATTAGTGACTTGTTCAATCCCCCATGAAGCCAAGATAACAAATCAAGGCTTGGAGATTGCCTTGGAGGAATAAAAACAGACAACCTTAACTTATGGCTGTATATAGTTAGTATTTTAACAGTATAAAACATAATCCATAACTGGTATGCCTAGGTCCCAGGCACCTGAACAACATTTCTTTTTTCCAGCACTGTGATGTGTGTTGTGACACTGACTTGCTTCTCCCTGTACTCTACTAGCAACATTGTTGCATGCAGGTCTCTATTACTTTTGTTTCTATTATGGTGATTGGGATCCAAGGGCACAAGTGTATCGAACGTTTTTTTCGTGGCACCATTTTCAGTATCTAATTTATGGTACAATGCTTCAGAAAAGTGAACAGGAAGTATTACAGATATCCTGAAGGAACCAATGGCCTATGGCAGTCATCTATACCAAGCTAGATATAGCAGGTGTAAAAGCTTTTGTTTTGTACTATGTTACATGAGATACTGATTGTGTGACATGCAGAGAATTTCAACTCTTAAGTGACTGTAAAGAAAAAAAAAAAGTGTACACTATTTTTTAGGAAAGATATCAGGAATTCCATTTGTGATATTCTAGGCATTACTCCCTGCATCAGGAACAACCCAAGCTCGCAATGAAGAATGTACTACTAAATCAAAGGGGAAAAGATGCATAGTGTGCCCATCTAAAAATGATAGAAAAGCAGCATCAGGGGAGTGTGCCGTTGTCAAACGCCACTGTGTTTGGAATGTTTTATGTCCAAACTGTTCTGTGCTTGGATGAATAAAATAATTGAAATGGACTGGTAAAGACTCTGAATAACCATAAACTAAAATTTTGTTGTAGTTCCTGATATTGTGTACTATTTTCATAAATCACATAGTCATTTGGTGGAAAATGTCACACTAAAATTTTACCAAACAATGTGCCTGCAGGAACTTTTCTTCTGGTATACCCAGATGTGAGGCATAGTCTGTTTTGCGTTTAAATGTGAAGTTTCGTGTAGCTTACAATTTGTAATTGATGTTTAGGACTTTGGGAAAGTGTGTGTTCCAAATTTAATATTTTATGCACTTTGCTTTGCTTAAATTTCACCTGTTTTAACCAAAACGTACTCAAACCTTATTTGGGTCCTGAGGACCCCTAGCTGTTTAGTCCCCTCAAAAACCAACAACAACAATCCTGAGGACCCAGGTGTTCAATTTTTAGGCGTACCAGTTATGGGTTAATATTGCTAACTCATGCTATCAATCTGAGGTTCTCAGAAAGTTTGGGAACCACTGCCCACGGTCCCTCACGCAGTTTAGTAACATTTAATCAAAATAATTTTTTTTTTTTTCAGTGTGTGCTGATGTAGTCATTTGTAAATATCTCCAAACATACACCAAACACTATTGCTCTTGACTCAGCTGATTTTCAACATATAGTATTCCAAATTCATGTCATCTTACTTCCAATGATAAAATACAATAAAATTATTCCACAAGATATTTTGCTCTTAGTGTAACTAAATTAATACATACTTAAATATAGAGGCATATCAATCACACAATGTATTATGCTCTGTTTAAGGAAATAGGGAACAACATATCTGAATTCAGGGTACAGTAATCAGCAGTATGTATAGAATTGGAATGTTAAAACTGAAAAATAATACTTGCATAAAAATAATATGGGTATTGATTACATCCTGTGATATCTAAGTGCAAGATTATCAGCTCTTTTAAACATCCAAACATTTACTACACACCAGACTGAAAAAAATAGTGTTGATTAAAACTTCAGCAAAATTAGAATAAACCCTGGTTAAACCAAGCAACATAATAAATTTAAATAATCAGCTTATGTTATAAAACATATCTCTTTTTGACAGTCAACATCAGGTCTTAATAACATTATATTACACTCCGCAAAAATGTCCATAATTTGAACACGTGTAGAATTCATATTCAAACCCTTCAGAAGCTCAAGGCTGGGAAAGCATCTGAAAGTAGGTGGAAGAATATCATAGGTGTGACACATGTGAGTGCACAACAAGACAAATTGCAATATACACATTTTGTGAGGAAATTACACACTGAAAGCTGTATGGGAAGTCATTCTCATATACGGGTCATAAAAATTGCTAGCAAATTACTTCCCTGAGAAACTTTTCCATAACTATCTGTATTATACACTGTTGAACAGCCAATTTCTTCTATATTATGCTGCTTTCTCCATAGAAACAACTGTTTATCCATTGCACATATTGTCCAATACCATATAAAAGAATTCTAAAACAATATAAAATCACAGATAATGAAAAACAGGCAAACATTTGTCCTAATTCCCTAGAAGCCATATAAAAATATATCTACAGGTCAAGTCATACTTCAATGTAATTTTGAAAATGGGAAGAAGTATGCATTTCTTTCCATAAAAAATATTATAGCTTATTTTTCAATTTTAATACATCCAATTACAATTAAAAATCACACCAAATCTAGAAAACAAACAAGTTGGTACACATGAGACATTTTAGACAAACAATAGACATTTTTTCAAGTAGATAAGTATTACCCTTACACAAGGTAAAAACTTTAATTATAGGTCATATAAATCTAGTAAACTGAACTTCCAGAGAGTGTACATCTGTACACATAGCTGTTGTCAGTTTTCAGAAATAAATTGTCAAATGACAAATATAATAAATACATATATTTGGGCACATATGATCATACACAAAATGTACCCATATTTGTCTACAAATTTTCGGTTCATGGGGTTATGCTTATTCAACAGTGAGACAAGTACACATCACCTACTAAGCAGAACTGCATTTTTTAAAAATTATCAGACATGGTAATATGTCTGTTATATTACGTAACTTCATTAGATGTAAATAATAATAATGCATCCTGTCAACAGGAAGTTCATATGTGTGCTACTGATGAGAAATTAGAAACAATGATAATGTTTATCAAAGCAGACATTTACACAAAAATACAAAGTCAAAATTTGGAAATTGAACTGGCAGTGTATCATGGGTATTCGTTGTGTGCTTCTTATTTAAAAAACAGAATTTTTCTACTACACTAGTATATTGAACTTTGTGGCAATTTAGTATTTTGCCTAACAAACATCTTAAATGCAAGAAAATACATCAGAAGTACATTATGGATTTGTATGAAACACTTATAAATACAGTACTTCTTTCTTTTAAAAAAATCTGTCAATAATTCACATCAATTCACTTAATGCTATGACAGAGCTACAAAAGGCATCATCAGTAACCCAGATACTCTTATCACTTTGCACTCTTTCTGATACATAGAAATCAGGTAAAACACACACAAACATAGATGAGGACCTTAGCACACCTGAACATGAGGTTCGAAAGTGCTTTTTATAGCCATACAATTAATCACATACTTTATGTGTAACTCAAACAACATAGCGAGGACGAATTTTCCTCAATGCTACTGACTGAAGCAATATTGGAAAAAATGATCTTGTGCATACGAGTTTACAAAAATTAAACGAAATCACATAATGTAATATATACATCTGACAAAAAAATAGAATGAGCTCTACAACTTCATATGAATATAAACTATATAACAGACCCAATTTAGTTCAAATGACAATAACACAAACATAAAGCTGACAACTATCACAGCCATGTGACAGAACAAACAAGTAACTCTGACTCACTAATAATGTGATTTTGTCACTTTTCAAGTGCATGGAATGAACAGAAATAGGAGGCTGCAGCTTTCACAACAGTGAAAAAACTAAATGTAACACACAAACCTGGAAGTTCAAAAAAGAAAAAAAAAATTATTAAGACATATGTTCATGAAATAATTATGTAGTCACATTACATGCCTTTTCAAGGTTTTTGACTATCACAGATATTTCCTTCATTCATCTATAGTCTTTGGTCTGACTAGAATATTGTCTGCATCTATGGCTTCAGCACGTATTGGGCTCATTGACAGATCGTATCAGTCAATCTTGCGAACTGTTGAATCACAGAGATCCTCCATACTAGTTTTCCTGAAATTTTAAGAATAGAAACTAAGATAATTGAATGTAATGGTAACAATAGTAATGACAAATAATACTATTTTAACCCTTTGAGTGCTGCAGACTTGATATGCTGTGGTGCTCCACCTTGCCGTGGGGCTTGCGGATGCCGTTTGCCGCAGAAGTGGTATTTTCCGTGGCCCCTACAGATGACATTCACCTCGCAACCTTGCCAGTAGCCCAACAGCTGCATAAGCTGATGCTGGTTTCACTGCCCGTGGGCCTGCAGACTTCAATAGCCGCTCAAGGCTGCTGGTTACATGCTGACCACCACAATGTTTGGAGCACATAGAATATTTATCAACCTATTCTGAGAAAACTATTCAATGAAAAAGTTTCTTTTTTTTTTTTACATCTTATAGTGTTATATATTCGCTCGATAATGATCTCACTTTCTATTTGTTATTCCTTATAGTTACTGTGCTACATCAAATTAAGTAAACTACTAAGCAAAATTTTGAAGAGTTTGCAGATGAAAAATCTTATCGCGTAGACTTTGTGTATAGTTAATTTTAGCACATACAAAGCTGCAGATGAAAAGTATGTAAGATATTTAAATTTTATTTAAGATTGAGAGCAGAACAATAACTCATTTCATTCTTGAGATATGGGGTGTTATGTCCGACGGACAGATGCAGAACGTGCGTGCATTTCTGCCCATGCGGACTTGGTGGCTCTATGAAATACTCGTCGACCGATTTTCAGGAAACAGTTTTGTTTCTAGTTTCAACCTATTATTATTCAAAGCACTATTATCTTTTAAACAGTTCATTCCTTCAAAACAAAGTAAATTTGGAATCAAGACATTTATGTTGTGCGATTGTAAAACTGGGTACGTCTTGGACTTTATTGTAGAGACAGGCACAACAACAAAAATTTAAATCCATAATTTACTAGAAAACCTTAGTTGTAACAGATGTGTCAAATATAGCCTACACCATTTTCACCTTCTCTCAAAAACTGCCATGTTTACGACAATTTTTTCTTCCACATTCTTTTGTTGCCAACCTAAGAAGTATGAAGTTTCATGTTCAGTATGCATTTACATTAAGAGATATAAGAATCAAAAGTTTACACTTTTTTCGTGGGGTGATTTACGCTTTCTACTTTGATTCAAATTATCTAGGATTCTTAGCCTGTGCAGGATGATGAAATACACCTTTTTGTAATTCAAAATAATGGTCTTTCTAATTAGCCCAGTTTGGAAATTTTTATAGAAGATAGCTTTTTGCAAAATAAGGTAGCAATTGCCGCATTTTTATCCTTTTCTAAAATCTTCAATTTTGCACTTAATTTATTTTCAGTACTGGAAAGTGGCACATAAATAAAACTTCACGTTTCAGAACCTTGTACTGTTAGGTTACCACATGCTAAGTGCCATGTACATCATAGCTTTAGTTCCTGAGATATAACACGCTACATGTTGAAATGATTCTTTGGCCGCCAATTTTTTTTGAGCAATTTAGTGTGAACTTTTCTGGCTATATATACAGTATGTCTGCCTAAGTGTACTTGCGTCTGTGTAAATGTGTGGGTGTGTGTGTATTTGTTTACCCTCCTTTTTTCTCCCCAAGGTAAGTCTTTCCTGTCCCGGGATTGGAATGACTCCTTATCCACTCCCTTAAAACCCTCATCATTTCCTTTTCCCTATATATATATATATATATATACACACACACACACACACACACACACACACACACACACACACACACACACAAATTGATGAAACGAAAATTATAGAGGGAAACTTTCCCGGTGGGATAAACAAAAATAAAAATAGAAAAGAGATGACTTACCAAAAGGACCGGCTCGTCGAGAGAAACAAATAAAAAACAAAATCACACACAAACACACATACAAGCTTTCGCCACCACTGGCAGCTTCTTCAGGAAAAAGAGGGAAAAAGGGGAGGAAAAGGGAAGGATATGGGTTTTAAGGAAGTGGAAAAGGAGTCATTCCAATCCCAGGAGTGGAAGGACTTACCTTAGGGGACAAAGAGGAAGGTAAACAAATACACACACACTCAGACATATCGAAACGCAAACACACCTAGACAGACATTTGTGAAAAGCCTCAATGTAGGGTGACATGAGAAGTATGGAGGAAAAAAAAAACTGTTGGTAGAATAAGGTTGAAGGATGAAAATAATCTGCCGAATGAATAGAAGTGAAAACGTGTAGAAAAAAGATCGGAAAAGTCGGAAAAACAGACGGAAATATCGAAAAAACGGGAATGGAAATAATCGGAAAGTTGCTACGAAATTCCGAAAATTGTTATGAAATGAAAACGTGTAGAAAAAAAGATCACAAATGTCTGTCTAGGTGTGTTTGCGTTTCGATATGTCTGAGTGTGTGTGTATTTGTTTACCTTCCTCTTTGTCCCCTAAGGTAAGTCCTTCCACTCCTGGGATTGGAATGACTCCTTTTCCACTTCCTTAAAACCCATATCCTTCCCTTTTCCTCCCCTTTTTCCCTCTTTTTCCTGAAGAAGCTGCCAGTGGTGGCGAAAGCTTGTATGTGTGTTTGTGTGTGATTTTGTTTTTTATTTGTTTCTCTCGACGAGCCGGTCCTTTTGGTAAGTCATCTCTTTTCTATTTTTATTTATATATATATATATATATATATATATATATATATATATATATATATATATATATACATACGACAGTCAAATTTCATATTTTTGAACGAATTATGGCCAGAGTTATAACGACTCAAAGTTGTTAGGAATTCATACTCGCCCTGATTATATCTCTGTCAGTATTGCTTTCACGAATCTTAAATTTTACCAATGTTTATTGGGAACATATTCGAATGTTCACATAAAATTGTCTGTGATGGTCGAGTTGCACAATGTTCCGAAATTAGGCTATTAGGAATGACCCAGGAGTCACTCGTTAGCAGCGTAAGCAGTTTCAGTGTACATTATGTCTGTCAAGCAATCATTCCAGATTAAAAGCCATGGAATAAGTATTATTTGTAACATTAGTGAGCACATTGCAGCACATTGTCGCAGCCACCCTGGTTTCAGATATGCTCAGGCCAGTGTGAGGGCTCAGACACACACAATACACCGTGGAGAGGGCTGCCAGCACAGGTCGACAGATTAGGCGGCCACAACAGCAGGCCTGACTCGGCAGGTGCAGCACTCAAAGGGTTAAGAGTTATTAAACATTAACTACATAAAACTTCAACAAAATAACTTCTGAATAGTGATCTTTTTATCAAATACTTCATAGATTCTAATTGTCAGGTATGGAAATTTCTTTTAAGCAAATACCAATCACTTATTTCTAGATCATCTGTGAGCATTCTAAACATGTCTCATGGCTTTCATATTTTGTTGTGGCAGACCCATTTATTGTTTTACACATACATTTTTAATGCAAAAAGAGCACAATTTGTCCAGCACTTGAAAATATTTTTATAATCACTTTCAAAATGTACATTGATACGTGACAGGCGCACGCTCACACTCACACACACACACACACACACACACACACACACACACACGCGCACACTCATACACACAGAACTTACACTTTCGGCCATTAGCCTTCATCTGAAAAGACAGCACTCACACCATCACACATTACAGACACACAACTGTTGTGATGTCTCGACAGTGAAATTTACTCAGACACCACACTTAATGTATATCATTAAAAAATTGCTTGTTTAGAGTTGTCAGCACAAATGTTTTTGCTAATGATGGCACCAGCTAGTCTGTTTCTGTAACAATGTTTATGCAACTTATGTTTTCAGACTTTAATCTTCCAAAGACCCAGTTAATATATTAAATCATATCAATACTACTACTTTATGTTATAAATAACTTCTTCACGCACATTTTACATTCATTACCAAGTTTTATTCCATCTTAATACATCTGTAAGTATGGAATATTAAACGTCTATACCTAATAACAACCAATCTGAAAATATGATAAGACAGACTACTCTTACAGAACCTAAAGTTTTAACAATACATTTATTTTGTTTTTATCCTGCCATGGAGCTTCTAGGTATAAATTCCTCTGTGCATCCTAGAGCTTCTTACATGTTGCAACTCAAAACACTTTGCGTTTGCCTGGAACGCGCAAAGACAAGAGTTCCCTGGGTAGTTTCTAGCATTAAACAACTTAATACCCCACAAATAAATAATTTGATTATCTTGATTAGAGTTTGAGACATGTAGTGAACCTTGCTACTCAACACTGTCATTGAAGTTCCACAGTCCAAAGCAAGCTCTGTGGTGAGGGGCGGAGAAGGGAGGAGGCGGGGGAGGGGGGGGGGACAGGACAGTTGCAAGACAGTGGTGGGGTTGATTGGTCTTGCGTGCAACACACACACACACACACACACACACACACACACACACACAGAATGAGTGAGGTATAGCAGTAGGATAGGAACTGTTAAGTACGGGGACGGGGGGGGGGGGGGGGGGGGGGAAGCTGAGCCCTAATAATTTCAGGATATCAGAGATATACTGTAAAGATAGCTCCCATTTGTGTAGTTTCAAAAATCTAGTAGCAAGGTGGAGAATATAGATGGCCTGGGTTGTGAATCAGGTGTTGAAATATGCTCAGCGGCATGTATTGCCACAGAATGGTCTACCTTGTTTTTGACCACATTTTGGCGGTTGCCATTCATCCCAATGGACAACTGATTAGTGGTCATCAATTTAAAAAGCTATGTGGTGATTGCAGTTCAGTTGGCAAATTACACAGATGATTTCAAAGGTGGTCCAGTCTTTGATTGGATTCAATAAGCCTGTGATTGGACTGGAATAGGAAGTGCTGCATTGGTGGATTGGGCAGGGTCTTCCACAGGGATATTATCCTTGTGGCGGGGGACTGGGGTTGGGGGTGATGTCTGAATGGGCTAGAATGTTATGGAGGTTGTGTGGGAGACAGATTGGTGAAGGATTGGTCAAGTTGATCTAGTCCAGGGTATGGGTGATGAGGGGAGTACTCTTTTGTGGCTGGCCACTGGTGGTGGAGCAAAGATTTGGAGTGTATGGGGATGTGGTATGGTAAATCAGTTTGTGGACTCGGTCTGCGGGGTACTTTCTGATTTGTATAGACTTTTCTCTGCAGTTTGGGGGTTGAAGAAATAGACTGCTGCTAAATGGTGTGCATGCCGAAGTCGGGTTTGGATTTGAAGTGGCACAGGAGGGCAAAGACTCAGTGGTTGAATGGGAACTGATCTGGAGTCTGCTGCAGGAGGGACAATGCAGAGCAGAATGCTGTGTATGGGTCAAAGAGAACACCCTTGGGTAGCTGATACTTGTGTGGTCTTGTAACGGGAAGACAAGTATGGCACATGGGCATGGGATGTCAGTGTGACGTAGTGGGTAGAGCCACCGTAGAGTATTGCCTCAATATGACAAATCAGATTTAATTAATTTCCTCTCACTTTACAACAGAGTGCCAATTTTGACTATTGTTTTGGTTATTGGTAAATTAACTTGAGTGAATGGAGTTGTTGGACAGCAGAAAATAGCCATTTTTCTGTGAACTAATTTACTTGCTTGGTCTGAGAGCTAAAGGATGGTGTGAAACCTGTTGTGGGTGTGGGGACACTTACACATTGTTGTCATTGTTCAAATTCTAGTCTTGTGTGGATTTGTGTCACTCTGTACACACCTGCTAAATGGATTTTTGCTATGTGCAGCGAACGGACCAACTGGGTAGTATGACAGTCATTTCATTTCTGCTGCTGCTTGCCATGGCTGATAGTAAATTGTAAGTTAATATATATTGATTGTACTGTGACACCCACCAAAGTGAAAGCCTGCTTAACCAGAACTGGTATTCATCAACATTCTGGAAGAGTGTTTTAGCAGTAAAATGTGGTTAGAAGTTGCTGCCAAATTTGTAGTAAAGATATTTTCCTAATTGCAGAGGACACAATCTGTGGCTTCATTTAATCTAATTTAAAGCAGTGATAACTGAGATTAGGTTACTGGACATTTGTAACTCACAGAGAACCCGCCTATTCAAACTGACTTTATGGTTTGAATATTATAGACGAGAAATTCCTAGCAGGAAAAATTATATATAAAATATAGAATAAGAGATTACTCACCAGGCGAAGGAGCACAAGTGTGATAGTAGCGCGCGCGCGCGCACACACACACACACACACACACACACACACACACACACACACACACACAAACGCAAGCTTTCGCAACCCTGTTGCTTCTTCAGGCAGAAGGGAAGGAGAGGGAAAAGGAAATGATGAGGGTTTTAAGGGAGGGAATAAGGAGCCAATCCAATCCCGAGAGAGGAAAGACTTACCTTGGGGGAAGAAAAGGAAGGTGAACAAATATACACACACCCACACATTTACACAGATGCAATCACACCTAGGCAGTATGTCTGCCTAGGTGTGTTTGCGTCTGTGTAAATGTGTGTGTGTGTATATTTGTTTACCTTCCTTTTCTTCCCCCCAAGGTAAGTCTTTCCTCTCCCGGGATTGGAATGGCTCCTTACCCCCTCCCTTAAAACCCTCATCATTTCCTTTTCCCTCTCCTTCCCCTCTGCCTGAAGAAGCAACTGGGTTGCGAATGCTTGCATTGTGTGTGTGTGTGTGTGTGTGTGTGTGTTTTATTTGTGCTACTATAACACCTGTGCTCCTTCGCCTTGTGAGTAATCTTAATCTATTTTTTATATATAACTTTATGGTTTGAATGAAGTTTGTTTTACTTGTTAACCCTTTCACTCCCACATTATGAAATCAGCTTTGGAAAAATTAAAATTCAGTGATTTCTGTATTAATACAATGCAGTAAACATCAAAATATGTCTTTTAAAATTTCTGGTCGAACTATTGATTTTTTATGTCTTATATTTCATGCATAACATAGACGTTTGTATTGAGGTATTTCATTACTTGGATGTTATTTTGTTGATAGTTAACACTGCCAGATCAATAATGTTAGCATAACCTTCGCCACAGCACCAAAGACAAGGCAATTCATTGTGGAATAAAATAAAGAGAACCACACTCACGCTCACACTCTCAGCCACGCACAGTACAGACGACAACACTACACAACCTCCGAGATGGACAGATTAATGCCTCAGAAGTGGCTACACACCACACCAAGTGGCAAAATGTCTTACTAGAAGCATTTAGTTCATCAACAAATACGCAATTTTAATTATTGCTGCAGAAAATATGGTATAAGTCAACTTTTAATACATTGTTGCCCAGGAACAACACTGGGAAAGAAAGGGTTAAGCGATAAACTGGGCTAGTGCCCCGCCTTGTCAGACTGACTTGTAAATTTGTTGGTGCTTCATAGTGTAATTTTGGGCTAATACAAAAGGACGCTGTTCAAATTAATTTGGTTTTAAGTGAGCAAGCTTCCCATCTTGTCAGAGTAAAATGCAATGTTACTTTCAGTCCTGCTTAGACAGTTCTGTACTCCCACGAACTAACATAGAGAATGATGTTCTTGGTTCAAATTGTAATTCCTTAAACAAAAGGGAAGTTTCCTTTTACATATGATTAATGTCAAGTGGGCTAGTGCCCTGTCTTGTTAGATGGAACAGTTTTGAAATTATGATTGAAAAGGTCGCTCTCAAGTTTCAGAGCTCGAGACAGAATACATTTAAAAACTTGTTCTATATAAAATTTTCAGCATTTAAAATATGGTGCGTATAAAACTTCTTGCATTTAAAGTTAAGTGCATTTAAATTTTATAGCCTTTATAGTAAGTTGCAATTAAATTTCTTATATCTAGAATTTGTAGTTTTTAAAAATTATTACACATGGAATCTGTTCATTTTAAAAATGGTTGTTTTAAAATTTACTGCAGTTACTATTGGTTACCTCTATGTAACCTGTTGTGTCAAATTTTTGTATTTTCTCTGGATAAGGTCATGATTCAATTCAATCATTTAACTGTGTGGAGCTGTTCCTGTAACAGGATTAATTAATGTGGCTTGTGCCCACAGATCAAAAATGTCGAACATCAGAAATGTTGAACTTTGCTCAGTGCACAAATGTATGCATTTGTATTGTAATAGTTCTTTATAATAATAAAACTTGCTATTTGCCTGCTCAGTTGTGTCTAATCAATGATCTGTTTATCCAAACTTTAAATATATTAATTAAAAAGCTTCTCCCTTATGACTACCTTTTCATTTTCTGTCAGTGAACACGTTTGTGAGACCTTCAGCATATCGAGAAAGGGAATTCTTGTCACTGCAGATATGCTCTCCATGGGTGGTTACACTGTAAGGAAGCTATTTTTTGATGTGGAAGGGATAGCAAATGTGAAAGTGTAGGTGCTGTTGGTGATAGGTAGATTTAATGTGGACGTAAGAGTGGATGGAGCCATGAGATGTAAGTTAACTTATAGGAATGAAGTATTGGGTTTGGAGTTCGAGCGTAATTGGGAGAGGTAGTGTTTGAGAGCAGGCCATGGACATATGAAATGTTTGTGTATATGAAGGAGGAAAGTAAAGTTTCAGAAGGTAAAGTGGTGGGGATGGTGGAGAGTTGGTGAAGGAAGTTATTGGTATCCTTGATATGGGAAGATAAATTTTGATTTTAACAATTGGTTGAAGATGTTGGGCAATGAGGCTCGAAATTCATCATTAGCAGCACAATAACAAGCTACAATTGGGCATAAAGGGATATTTGGTTTGTGGATTTTGTGACTCATGTAGGAGGCAGATGTGCAGCGTGCTGTTTGGCGTGAGAAAGGAGAAGAATTCAGAAGAGTGTGTTCAGTGTTGGGTTTAGGTTGGCTACGGTCAATGGGTTTAGGCAAAGTACTGTTTCCACTGTAGGGATCAGGCAAAGGAGAGTAGCTCTTTGACAAGTTCAACATGATTGAATTGTGTAGGGATGAATGTAAGACCTGTGGAAAGAACTTAAACTTCTGTGGGGTTGAGGGTTTTGGTGGTCAGGTTAACCAGTGTTCAGAGGATGTTTTTGCCTGTGGATATTGTGGAGTGTTGGTAGGGAGTTCAGAAGGGCAGCTAGGCATGATCTGGGTGCTATGAAAGGTTTGTGAGCAGGAACCCGTGAGTATGTTAGAGATTGGAAAGGGGGGGGGGGGTTGGGAGGCGGGGGTAGCCCACAGATGCAATATAACAGCAGTGGGTTGGCCAACTTGTGGAAGGGTGTGTGGAGTGGTCCTCTGGGTACTGGAGAGTCCAGAAATCGATATGACAGGTGGGATGTGTGTAGTTTGGATTAAGCATTTATGTTATGGAGAAGGAAGAGGTTTGTGCAATTAGAAGCTGACATCATCAGATCTAGCATATAATTAGCAGTTCTTGAAACAAAAATCAACCATCGGTCTTACATCGTTACAGGAAGATGATGAGGACATCAGTGTGTCAAAAAGTACCCAGCAACCTGCTGTTATAAAGTTAGGTCAATGGTTGAATTTGTCATGAACTGCTAATAATATGCAAGCTATAATGATGCCATTCAGATCTACTGAAACTGGTTATAAAGACATTTTCAAGTGGAAAAAAAAGATATATCACCCCCAAAATGTAAAATAATGTCAGAAATATATACATACTTTCTTGTCTTTTTGGTTTTTGAATTATTAGATGTTCTAACTAATATTACTAGTAGTTTAGTCTGTTTTATTTGTATGCAGAATTACTATTACTAATAGCAGTAGTAGTAGTAGTAGTAGTAGTAGTCCCTATGAAAAAAATAAAATACATTAAGCTAAAATGTGAAATACTGAAAACAGTATGCCACAAACGCTGCATACTTGACAGTCTGTAGCTGGAGGAGAAAATTGTGTATCAAACAGCAGTGTCCTAAAAGTGTAGAGACAATAAATTGAAAATATCATTATAACTGGGTGTAGGTACAAAGAGCAGAGATTGTGACTCTTCACCAAGAGACATTCAATCTCTCACTCTTCCAATGCACACATCCATTACAAATGACACTATTAACAGAGGGTACACTGAAACTACTACTTTTTTGTCTCGCCTTTGTTGTTATTTCATTATAAAAAATCATTAATTATGTAATTACCTTTGTGCTGTACCGCTGCATCCTCCTACTACCACATACTCCAGCCCCACCACAGGAAAAACCTACTCTATTCAAGGCAGGGCCACATGTGAGACAACACACGTCATATATCAACTGACATGTGTCCACTGTACGGTATTTTATGTTGGTATGACCACCAACAAATTGGCTGAGTGGATAAATGGTCACAGATGGACTGTTCGGCTGGTGGACACCCAATATCCTGTGGCAGAGCATGCCCTCCAACACGATTCCAGGACCTCGGCATGTGTTACACCACACACGCCATGTGGATACTACCAACTAACACCAATCCTTGAGAACTATGGAGATGGGAACTTGCCCTCCAACATATCTTCTCCTCCCGCCAACCCTTCCGCCCTAAATCTACGCTAACATCTCCCCCTCCTCCATCCTCAACTCACCTATCCATTACTCATATCTCACCTACCTTCCCTGCCTTCCTCTCTATATATACATTTGTGTGTGTGTGTGTGTGTGTGTGTGTGTGTGTGTGTGTGCGTAAAACGTTTTGACAGCCCCCCCTCCTCCGTCCCTCAGCATCATTATCATTCGGTTCACTCGTCTTGTCTTTACTGCTTGCTCTTTTCTCTCTGGTTATATATATTCACCCTCTTTGGCATGGCTCAGTACTAATATACAGTATCTCTGACTTCCACAATCCTCATCACCTAGGTCGTGAATTGCCTTCCCCTTCTCTTCCCATTCCTTTTTCCTCCCCTACCTGAAGAAGGTACCCTGTTCCGAAAGCTTGTTCTTTTTTCTTTCTGTGTGTGACTATGAGCGGTACAGCACAAAGGTAAGTACTGGCCAGCTAATCTATCTCTTTTGAAAAATAATTTAACATCTCTACGGCGAATTTCCTCATTACTTGATTAATTATGTAATTAAACTGGTATAATAATAATACTTTCATATCACTGAATAAAAGCGAATACATGAGCATTTAGGTTTATATTATTTATTACTGTTGGACTGCACAGACAAGGTAAGACATGTTCCATACTCAACCAATGCTAATTAATGACTGATTCCTGCTAATTAACAGTCAGAGAAGTTCTTAATTTCCCCCTTAAGAATGCACATACAAAGATATTTACACCTCTTCTTGTGATTTTGATAGTGTAAGAAAAAAGGATAAAAATATTTCCTTATGTGGATTTTTCCAAGTGACAGCTCAGCAAGGTATGCAATGCAAGCTATATGATTCTATTAGTCCATTTCCACTGTTTCACAGATGACTAGTACATGTTTTACCCTGAAGAGCTGCTGAGAAGTGTTGTGGACTAGCAAGTGCGACATTCAAGTTGTAGGGTTTGGCATTGTGCGTCTACAACTCGTGTCGACCAGGCCACGCCAGTACACGGCACAGCTACTGTAGGACACAGCTGTAGACAAAAGCTGAAACTAGCCTTGAAGCACTGATAAATAGCCAGCGCATGTTGGCCACCTCACCCTCTTTTGTGTATTGCGAGTGACTGTTAATAAAGTGTGCAATCCTGGTGTGGTGTTTGTTTACTTCAGTGGTGACGAGGATATTGGTTGTGCTTATCTTGCTGTTCAGAGCCACGTCTGATCAATGTGCACTTTGCTGTCTCAACTTCAGTCATTGCCACAGGTTTCACTCAACAGGATGCCTCACTCAGCTCGTCTATTGACATTCTGACGTGGGCTGTGTCACAACAATTTGGGTTGTGGTCTTCTAAGCCTGTAATTTCATTTCCATCTTTTTGATGAAAATACTGAGGATTGGTCTGGCTACGAGCAGCATCTGTGGCTTTGCAAGCACCTGATGATGGTAATCAAAAAGCTAATTTCCTTTCATGGCTTTACCATCGCCTTTTCTTTTCTTTTTTTTTTTTTACGTGATTTGGCACCGCTTCAGGTGTAGGCATCTCTCTTCCTTTCAGATATCTGTTCCCTCTTTGCTACATATTTTAGTCCCCATTCTCATGTGGTGTCGGTCCACACATCAATTTATCGCTCGCATAAACACCTGGGCCAGCCATTCTGTGCACGGGCAACGGAACTTAAGGGAGTGGCCTGGCATTGTCAATTTTGCATGAAACCGCATGGGGATTCATATGTGGACTGTCATGGTCCACAATGTTTTGCTCCCGACCTAGAAGTTCGTAAGTAGGCCCTTGAATCCTACAACCCCCCCCCCCTCCCCCGGTGGAGGTGGTCTTGCGTATGTCGATTTGAGGTTATTGAGGCAGTGGAGGGTCAGCTTCCCACATAGGGTGAGGTGCCGTCTGTTGACGATTCAGAACATTTATCTGCTAAGCTCGTTTCTTCAGTGGCCATTGTCACATCCCCCTCTCCCCTACCGACGCCAAGGTATTCCCCGGTGTCTCACGTGCAGAGGGGGTAGTGCTTTGCATCTCCAACTTCCGAGGGCGAGCGGCATTCATGTTATTCTTGTAGGGTGTTTCATGGCTTCTCATTTGCAGGATTTGTGCCTGCACCAACGGGCTAAATGTCATCGCTGTGGTAAAGTTGGGCACAATGCCTGGGTGTGCCATTCCTATAGATATTAAAAGGGTTTTGTGTCGCTTCAGGTGCCACAGTGTCTGTTAAACTCAGGTACTTATCACTCATTGGGCTCGCTCAAGTTTTGTCTGGTGCTTTGCCCATTAGTCGGCTACGGAGATCACCCCATTCCACTCTTGGATTCATTTGTGGCTGTGGCCACATATCAGAATGTTTGTGCTTGGTGCCATGTGTGGTCAACAACAGTGTGGCGGCTACAAATATTTTTGGCTTTCCTATTGCTGAATCTATCTGCTTGGTTTCTGACCAGATTCTGTCAAGGGCCTTTCTCAGCTGCACATGGAATTCGTGTCATTATTTGCGCAGAGTGTCGGGTGTGCAAATAATTTTTGGGCCTCCATTATGCGCAAACCCACTGCTCGCCCCATCTTTTGTCAGGTTTGGCATATTCCTATCATTCTTAGAGATGCCATTAAAGCAGAGTTACATCGCCTGACAGCTGCTGGTATCCTGCCATGGGTAGCGAGTGGGCCTCACCTCTGATTATCATAGGCAAAGGGCCCCTGGGGCTTGCGTATGCGGTATATGGAAAATTCCGATTCCATAATTGATTCCTTGCCAATGCCTATATATCAATAAAGGGGTACTCAGTTTGTTTCAGATGGCTAATCACAACACAGGACCTGTGGCATAATGGAATATCACTCTTTGCTAGCATGACATCATAAACAACATGGATTGAACACACATGAAAAACTGGAACTCCTCAAGTATAGAATGCATGTTAACATACACATCATTGACTAAATATGCTACCTACAGATCTCATCTTTGAGTTAGCTTTAAGGTATTTTTCATAGTTGATTACGAAAAAGGAAATATATGCAGTGATTTATGTGCACCACACTAAATCCTATCCATCAACTGAAGTGAGAAATCATCATCTATTTGTGAGAGTGATTATTTATGTTTTTTTATAAACAAAGCACAGAATTGTATTACTTTATGGATTTTTCACCTCAATAAAAGATGAGTTGTCATTTAAAGGCAAGATGAAAAGTTTTTCACTACATCAATCAAAACCCAACAATTTATTAACAACCCCTAATGGTAAAAATTCGGCATCTGAACAAAAATCATCGATTTATGGCAATTTAAGTATAAGCATTTGCAAAATAACTGCAAATAAACACATCCTTCGAGTACTGGTGTCACATTGATTTTCTGCTCAATTCCAACCTATAAGCAAATTATAAGTTAACAAATAATACACTGAAGGCACATTACAACCTGGTGCAAAGATGATTGTTGTACTGCAGGAAAAGACATAATACCTGCAATGTTTGACAATCTAAAAGAAGATGGAAATTGACGATTTTATTCCACAGAATGTCATATTGAACAGGAACCTTGTCAAGGGACAGGATGCAAAATGTTAAAACAAGCACTTTAGGAATTGCCTACCTGTGTTTGTCCTCATTCTTCCAGCTGCTAACAGCAATATGAGGTGGTGGCAGAAAAGAGCGAAGAGACTGGACAAGTTGAATTGTGTCCACCAATGCTGTAAAATCCGGGAAAAGATACATGGTCTTATTGTAAATTTGTAGCAGTTTGTAAATAACAAACTACATTCCTCTAGACTCAAAGTGATTACACTCGGGATGGTATATATCTAGAACACAGCAAATTACTTAACTTGCATAATGCAAAGATTGTACAAACATTACATTTAGTAGCGATGCAATTATCAAAAGGTAACTTTCAAATCACAAATATACATAACACTAATTCTCTTCAAGAATTTAAGAATAGGTATTCATTCATGAAATTACACAGGCTCAATTCACTAACACTCAAATGTCATCTCCAGCTGTTGCATTTCAAGTAAGGTCCAAAAAATGAGAGCAACTTTGAGTGGGGAAGGTGCAGGGGGGTGATGGGGGGATAGATACACTAGCACCGCCTGATGGAATGTGTAGGGAAATAAAAGGAAAAGGCTCTTTGCAGTCAGTCAATCTTGTAAAAGGAAAGAACTAGGCCATCGCTACATAGATTTCTCAATACTGTAAGAACATTGCTGGATTCCCCAGCAGGGGAATGTTCAGCTTCCTATCCCATATTGTTACGGCGGATAAAGAGTAAAATGGATCTACAGACCATGTGTCATCTGCTATGATATCAAGCAACTCAGATGGGAACCACAGACTGAGATGTAGAATGGGCATTCAACCACTGGGTGACATACAGTCAATTGTTGAGAACAGTGACCACAAATTGAAGCAGGGTTGCCACTTAAGTAAGTGGCAGTGGCTGAATTGACAGTGTCCTATATGTAACCAGGCAAGAATGACCACCTCATGATCAAAGGGTTGAGAAGATGCCAACCAAGAAGTAGGAAGAAGTTTAATGTCACAGAGTTTGTTTCCTTCAAGGGAAGAGCAATGGGCATGCCAGGGCAATATCACTTGCCTAGAGACACTGGCATGAAGATCATCCAAGGGAACTGAACAGGTAGCGAACCAAGAGAGGAGATCTGCATTGTTTGCAGCAGTATCTGCCATCTCATTCCCCGACATACTGATGTGGCCAGGAACAAACAGGAACTCCACATTGGTCCCACAGGCAGCGAGGGAGTGAAGGCATGCCTGGATTCTATGTATCACAAGATGTACTATGTACAGCAGACAAAGGCTCTGGAGAGCACTCACAAAATCTGAGCAGACAACACTATTATGGAGGCTGTGTCACCCGATGTACTGTATGGCCTGATAGAGGACAAAGAGTTTCACAGTAAAGATTGAACACTGGTCATGAAGACGATATTGGAAAGAATTGTCACCGAGTAGAAAGGCACACCCAACACCATGGTTGGTATTCAAACCATCAGTGTAAACAAAGAAACTTTCTCCAAGCTGTGTGCGAAGAGCAAGAAACTGGTTGGGATACATTGAACCTGAGGTAGTGCTTTTGGGAAGTGAATGGAGAGCAGGGTTAACACAGACTTCGGGGTGGAGCCAGAGAGGTGAAGGACCCACCCCTGTTGAGGATGTGACAGGGAGTGTATAGTCAAGCTGCCAAAGCAGAAACTAAAGGTGAACTTCAGGATGTAGTAGGGAAGTATGACCAGCTGCATAATGATGGTCCAGGAAATCATCAGAAAAGAAAGCATAAGATGGATGACTGCAATTAGATGACAACTGGCACACGTAACAACTGAGAAGGATTTCCCATCAATAAGACAGTGCCACTTCAGAAGCTTTAGCAAAAAGGCTCTCAACATGACTGGTATAAAATGCCCATGTGACTAGACAAATCCCGTTATGGTGGATTGTGTTGAGACAATGAAAAATGGATGACTGTGCAAATGAATAAACAATACACCCGTAGTCCAGTTTTGAATGGACAAGGGACAGGTATAACCGAAGAAAGATGGTCCAGTCCAC
Source organism: Locusta migratoria (assembly GCA_026315105.1). Lineage (NCBI taxonomy): Eukaryota > Metazoa > Arthropoda > Insecta > Orthoptera > Acrididae > Locusta > Locusta migratoria. The sequence continues at coordinate 560,054,791 of CM048746.1, forward strand.
TCTCCAAGACATACCAAATAGTGCACATTGAGAGAGCAGGTACAGCGAGCTGCCAGATAAGATGTAGACGGACCAGCAGAGTTTCTTTCAAACTCTAACACCAAAAAATTCAGTTGTATCAGCAAATAGAAGAGTGACTGGGCTAAGATGAAGGAATGGTGGGAGAAATTCAGTAGGCCACCAGAAATTCAACACATTGTTTTGTCAGTGGAAAAATGGAAATCTTTATTGGTGCTCCACGAAAATAGACGGTCGAGGCAGTGCTGAAGATTTAACACTGAGCTCTTAGGTACACAAATCTCTTGAGAGAAAGTGTTTGATAGTACCGAAGCCACACATACTTTAAAATAATGATCTTGTAAAAGTCTCTGAATAAAAATGAGCAAGTGACCCTGGAATCTCCAAGCATGTAATGTTTAGATGGTACCCTTTCTCCAGCAGGTGTTGCATGCCTTCTCCAAATCAAGAAAAACAACCACTCTATGGCACTCCCACACAAAAATTGTTAATAAGATGAGTTCAAAGGGCGACAAGATGGTCAACTGTGGAGCAGTGCCTACGAAAACCACATTGGGCATTATTAAGTATATTCTGAGATTCCAGCCACCATACCAACTGACTGTTAATCATTCGTTCCGTCACCATTCAGATGCTACTGATGAGGGAAATTGGATGGTATCTTTGTCGTTCCCAGGCTTAGGTATGGAAATGTCTATGGCTTCACACCAGTGACTAGGGAATGTGCCATCTGTCTGGATGTGGTGAAAGGTTTGAAGAAGATAACGCAGACCCTCAGAAGAAATGTGGCTTAACACTTGTATGTGAATGCCATTCGGTCCCAGAGAGGACAGTAGAGATGAAGAGAGTGCGTGATGAAGCTCCCTCATAGTAAACTCAGCATTATTCCCCCGAGAAGAAAGATATCGCCTTCACTTCCACCGCCCATTTATGAGGGAGGAAAGGGGAAGGGTAGTGTGTGAAACTGGAAAACACAGCAAAATAGCAGCCCAAAAGTTACAGGTGTCTACGGGGTCCACTATCACTTCATTTGCCACAGTCAGATCGGGAATCGGGGAGTGAGACGATACCCCAGAAAGTCATCGGAGGTTGCCCCAAACAACAGAAGATGGAATAGAACTGTTGAAAGAACTAGAAAATGCAAACCAACTAGCTTGTTTATTCACTTTAAAGTGGTGGTGTCACTGTGCATGTAGCTTTTTGTACTGGATACAGTGCTCCAATGTAGGATGGTGTGCAAAGATGTGGAGGGCGCATTTCCAAGCTCTGAGAACATCACGGCATGCCTCAGTCCACCAGGAAATGTGGGAGTCATGTCAATGAAGGTGTGAGTAAAACATTCTGTGGCAGTGAGGATAGCAGCAGTAAGATAGTCGACCTGCTTATCAATACTGGAGAATTGGTGTTCTTGAAAGTTGCCAGTAAAAAATAAAGCTGCCAGTCAACTTTGGAAAGCTGATAATTAGGTGTTTTCAGACTAATGACACATGGAAAGAGGTCGCTCAAGTGTCTATTTGAGAGAGTTGTAATTTTAGAGAGATTTTCCTGTTTACTATCATATATCACTAACTGTGTGTATGACACACACACTGATTCAGGCTTTTACTTCTTTATAGTAACATTTTATTGTTTTACACTATCAACTGTTTTTGTCGTATTTTTCTTAGAAACCACTTGCTAGGAAAGTCAAACACCATATATATAAAATGTAATTTTACATATCACAACACCCCTCCTTAAAAATTACAACGGTTTTTTTTTTTTTACATATTACTCTTCCTTGCACTCCAAAATCTTGTCTCTGAACTTCTCAAACTTCCTTCTTGCCACGGGTTTGGTCAGGAGATCAGCCACTTGTTCTTCAGTAGGGCAGTAAGATATTTCAAACATACCATCATGATACATTTCAGAAATAAAATGGTATCTAACATCAATGTGTTTATTTCTACGGCTGAGTTGACCTGACTTGACTAATTCTATGGTACTCTGATTGTCCACCAGTAGAATTATTTTCACATTTCTTCCTGTCAGCTCATTGAGTAGACTTTTTAAATACTTAAGTTCTTTGCAGCACTCTGCTGCTGATATATATTCAGCTTCAGTTGTGGATAGTGCTACAATACTCTGTTTCCTTGAATTCCAGGCTATTGGTGCATTATTGTATACTGTCACATAGCCAGTTGTGCTTTTCCTCGTCTTCAAATCTCCTGCGAAGTCAGCATCGCAGTATGCTTTGAGGATCACTTCTTGCTGTGATTCTTCTTGGTCATATTCGTGGTTGTGCTTGTAAAACATCCCTACTTTCCTTGTTCCATTTAGGTATCTCAGTGTTCTTTTTATATTTTTGACATCAGTCTTGTTAGGATTTTCTATCTGTCTGCTTTCATAATTTACACTGAAAGATAGATCTGGTCTGGTTCATCTACATACATACTCCGCAATTCACTGCAAGGTGCTTGGCGGAGAGTACACTGTACCACTACTAGGTATTTTCTTTCCTATTCCACTCCCAAATTGAACGAGGAAAAAAAGAATACCTATATGCCTCCGTACGAGCCCTAATTTCTCTTATCTTGTCTTTGTGATCTTTACGCGAAATGTATGTAGGCGGCAGCAAGATCGTACTACACTCAGCTTCAAATTCCGTCCCTCTAAATTTACTTAACAGAAATTCACGAAAAGAACGTCGTCTTTCTTCCAGCGATCCCCAATTGAGTTGCCGTGACACTCGCGCATTGGTCGAACCTACTGGTAACAAATGTAGCTGTTCGCCTCTGAACCGCTTCTATGTCTTCCTTTAAACTGATCTGCTGCGGGTCCCGAACACTTGAGCAATACTCAAGACATGGTCGTACAAGCATTTTATACGCGGTCTCCTTTACAGGTGAAGAACATCTTTCCAAAATTCTCCCAATAAACCGAAGTCGGCTGTCCGCCTTACTCACAACTGTCCTTACATGCTCGTTCCATTTCATATCGCTCTGCAATGTTATGCCTAGATATTTGAACGACGTGACAGCATCAAGAAACTCACTACTAATGCTGTATTCGAACATTATGGGATTGCTTTTTCTACTCATGCGCATCTTACATTTTTCTACATTGAGAGCTAGCTGCCATTCTTCGCACCAACTAGAAATTTTGTCTAAGTCATCCTGTATGCTATTACAGTCAGTTACAGACGACACCCTCCCGCACACCACAGCATCATCAGCAAACAGCCACAAATTACAACTTACTCTGTCCATCAGATCATTTATATAGATAGAAAATAATAGCGGTCCTATCACACTCCCCTGGGGCACGCCTGACGATACACTCGTCTCTGATGAACACTCGCTGTCGAGAACAACGTACTGCGTTCTATTACTTAGGAAGTCTTCCATCCAGTCACAAATCTGTGAACCTAATCCATAAGCTTGTATCTTCGTTAGCAGTCTGCAGTGTGGCACCGCGTCAAACGCCTTTTTGAAGTCGAGAAAAACACAATCCGCCTGATGCCCTTCATCCATGGCTTGCAAGATGTCATGTGAGAAAAGGGCAAGCTGAGTTTCACATGAACGATGTTTCCTAAACCTGTGCTGATTCATGAAAAGAAGCTTTTCCGTTTCAAGGTTTTCTTGGACAAGTATAGCAAACTTCCAACTGCTTGTCTATAAGGAAAATTCTCATCATCCTCAGAATGGCAAATGTCATTCCTCTCAGCAATAGGTGTTGACATTTTCTTGCTGTCTATCATACCATACTTTTTCAGCAGTTTGATAGCATAGTTTTCCTGGTGCAGGAATAGACCATCTTTGCTTCTTTCAATTTCTCTACCCAAATAGGTGTTTGGATTTGCTATGAATGTCATATCAAATTCTCTCTCTAAATTTTCAAGCAGTATATTCATTCTGTTTTTGTTATTTCCCATGAGGATTCCATCATCCACATGAAGAGCAAGAAATAATTCTCTGGTTTCATCTTTGAAAATGCATTGATCTGTCTTCAGCTACTGCATTCCTTGTTGTCTTAGGAAATGTGTTAATCTCTTATTCCATTTTAAAGGCGCTTGTTTCAATCCATATAAGGATTTCTTCAGAATGCAAATTTCGCCTTTATCTTTGTATCCTTCCGGAATCTTCATATACACTGGTTCATCAAGATCTCCGTACAAAAAGGCAGTTTTTACGTCAAAAGTCTTTATAATATAGTTTCTCTCAGCTGCTATCGCAAGAATCAATCTAAGGGAATTTGTATCCACCACTGGACTAAAAATTTCTTCGAAATCTATTTCTTGTGACTGTTGACAACCTCTTGCAACAAGTCTTGCTTTATAGTGAGCATGTTCTTTAAGTTTCATTACCCATTTACTGGTTATAATGTTTTTCCTTCTGCATCTTCTTTCTTGATTTTTGTCCATGTATTATTCTTTTGCAGGCTTCTCTTCTCCTCTTCTATAGCTGCTTGCCATTTTAGTTTGTCTTCACTTTTCATACACTCTTGATTGTTAAGAGAGCTTCTGTATCTGATTCATTGAGTTCATAATCAACAAATCTTGATGATTTCTTCAGACGGTTTCTGTTCCTCAGTTCGTATCCATCATGCCAAGTTTCTTCATTTTGTTCATTGTTTTCTTCTTCGTCCTCATTATTTTCAGGTTTATTTTCTTCTTCTACTTGCTCATTATTTTCTGGGTTATTCTCATCTCTATAACTGTCTAAGTTATTTTCTTCTTGCTCCTCATCTTCCCATGCCAATAAACTCCTCTGTCTTCTTTTCTGTTCAGGGAATTTATTTGTGAATGTCACATCTCTTGAAATTCTTACATTTTTAGTTACTGGATTCATTATTCTGTAGCCATTTCTATCACATCCCACAAAAATTCCTTTTTGTGCTCTGTCATCTAATTGAGTTTTCCAAGTTGTTTACTGTACACTTCAGTTCCAAAGATGCCTAAATTTGAAATGTCTGGTTTTCTTCCATACCAGATTTCAGCAGGAGTGGATTTTACTGCATGTGTTGGTCTTCTATTTGTCAAATATGCTGCTGTCTCAACACAGTATCCCCACATATCATTACTGCACATAGCTCTTGTTTTGTTCATAAGCGTGAGATTTACTCTTTCAGCTTTGCCATTTAGTTGTGGAGTATGGGGAAGGGTGTAATCCAACACAATTCCTTTTTCATAAATAATATAGTGAGGACAGTTTACAACTCACCGCAAAGACGTGGCGACGAGCTGCGACAGGCACATACAAAAGACACACACATACAACACATTCAGCTATCGGCCATGGCCTTCTTCAGAAAATAGAGCACTCACGCAATCACACAGGCACACAACACAGTCATACAACCATCACCTGCGACTGCCACACTTCGAATCACGCTCTGCAGCGAATCGGGGACGGGAGAGGAGGGGAGGGGGAGGGGATAGAAAGGTTACGTCACGATGGTGGGGATAGGTTAGATGGGAATAACGAGATGCAGCTTAGGAATGGAGTGGGGAGGCGGGTGAGCGGAGAAAATAAAATAAAAGAAAATAAAGTAATATATATATATATATATATATATATATATATATATATATATATATATATAAAATGCATGCACACTGCAAGTACACAAGACCGCACACACACACACACACACACACACACACACACACACACATATATATATATTATAGAGGGAAACTTTCCCGGTGGGATATTTTTATATATATATATATATATATATAATATAAAAAATAGACGAAGATTACTCACCAGGCGAAGGAGCACAGGTGTGACAGCATCACAAATAAATAAATGAATACACACACACACACACACAATCGCAAGCTTTCGCAACCCAGTTGCGTCTTCAGGCAGTAGGGAAGGAGAGGGAAAAGGAAATGATGAGGGTTTTAAGGAAGGGGGTAAGGAGCCATTCCAATCCCGGGAGAGGAAAGACTTACCTTGGGGGAAAAAATGGAAGGTAAACAAATGCACACATGCCCACACATTCACACAGACACAAGTACACCTAGGCAGACATACTGTAGAAAGCAAAGAAGTTAAGTTATAGAAGTTAAGAAGTTAGACAGAGATACCACTTAAGGCAGAGGCTCTGTCCAGAGAACTGATGCAAAGATGTTAAGAAGGTGGGTGGGAATTCAAATTTAGCGGAGGTTGAGACCAGGTGGGCAACGGGAAGAGAGAATATGCTGAAGGGCTAGTTCCCATCTCCGGAGTTCTGAAGGATTGGTGTCAGTGGGAAGTATCCAGATAACCCGGACGGTGTAGCACTGTGCCAAGATGTGCTGGCCGTGCACCAATGCGTGTTTAGCCACAGGGTGATCCTCGTTACCAACAAACACTGTCTGCCTGTGTCCATTCATGCGAATGGACAGTTTGTTGCTGGTCATTCCCACATAGAACGCTTCACAGTGCAGGCATGTCAGTTGGTAGATCACGTGGGTACTATCGCAAGTGGCTCTGCCTTTGATCGTGTACACCTTCCGGGTTACGGGACTGCAGTAAGTGGCGGTGGAAGGGTGCATAGGGCAGGTTTTACAACGGGGGCGGTTACAAGGGTAGGAGCCCGAAGGTAGGGAAGGTGGTTTGGGGATTTCATAGGGGTGGACTAGGAGGTTACGGAGGTTAGGTGGGCGGCGGAAAGACACTCTCGGTGGAGTAGGAAGGATGTCTTAATAATCGTTTCATATATATATATATATACATATATACACACATACACACACACATGCATATATACACATATACATATATATGCCGGTCCTTTTGGTAAGTCATCTCTTTTCTAGTTAAGTTAATGTTTGTTAAGCTTATGGGACTTAACTACAGGGTCATCAGTCCCTAAACTTACAAACTACTTATGAACTACTTACAAAATAGGACGGCACAAATATCCATGCCCGAGGGGGGATTCGAACCCCCGACCGTAGTGGCCGTGCTGACCGTGACTGGAGCGCCTCAGTCACCTCGGCCACCGCGGCCGGCTCTCTTTTCTATTTTTATTTCACACGATCACACATTCACACACCACTCAAAATAGGTGAGGTTTGGGATAGACAGGTAGGAAATGTAAGGTATGGAAAAATATATATATAGGGAAGTTATCGTAGGTTGAGGCCTGGTTGATTTCGGGATCGGAGAATGTATTGTAGGGATAACTCCCATCTGTGCAGTTCAGAAAAGCTGGTGGTGGATGGGAGGATCCAGATGGCCCGGGTTGTGAAGCAGCCATTGAAATCAAGCATGTGCTCCGCTGCATGCTGTGCCACAGGGTGGTCCATCTTGTTTTTGGCCACAGTTTGGCGGTGGCCATTCATCCTAATGGACAGCTGGTTGGTGGTCATGCCAATATAGAAAGCTGTACAGTGCTTGCAGCACAGTTGGTAAATTACGTGGCTGCTTTCACAAGTGGCCCGGCCTCTGATAGGGTAGGATAAGCCTGTGACAGGACTGGAATAGGAAGTGCTGGGTGGGTGGATTGGACAGGTCTTGAAGCGGGGTCTTCCACAATGATATGATCCCTGTGGCAGTGAGCTGGGTTTCGGGGTGGCATAAGGATGAACTAGGATGTTGTGAAGGTTGGGAGGGCGACGGAACACCACTTTAGGAGGGGTGGGAAGGATCTTTGGCAGGATGTCTCTCATTTCAGGGCACGAGGATAGAAAATCAAAACCTTGGCGAAGGATGGAATTTAGTTGTTCGAGACCAGGGTAGTACTGGGTGACAAGGGGAGCGCTCTTTTGTGGATGGTTACTGGTGTTAGGAAGAGGATTTGGGGTGTGTGAGGATATGGCACGGGAGATTTGTTTGTAGGCTGTAAGGGAGGGATTTTTTGACGTGGAAGGGATGGCAACTGTCAAAATGTAGGTACTGTTGGTGGTTGGTAGGTTTAATATGGACGGAAGTGTGAATGGAGCCATCAGTGAGGTGGAGGTTGACATCCAGGAATGTGGCATGGTTGGTTGAGGAAGACCAGGTGAAGTGGATGGGAGAGAAGGAATTGAGGTTCTGAAGAAAGGAGGATAGGGTGTCCTGGCCCTGAGTCCAGATCATGAAAATATCATCAATGAACCGGAACCAGGCCAGAGGTTTGAGGTTTTGGGATGCTAGGAAGGATTCCTCCAGACGGCCCATGAACAGGTTGGCATAGGAGGGTGCCATGCGGGTGCCCATGGCTGTGCCTTGGATTTGATGGTAAACTTTCCCCTCAAAGGAAAAGTAGTTGTTAAGTAGGATGAAATTGGTAAGGGTTATGAGGAATGAGGTATCAGGCTTGCGTTCAGAGGGACGTTGGGAGAGGTAGTGTTCCAGAGCAGCAAGGCCATGGGCATGTGGGATGTTGGTGTATAGGGAGGTGGCATCCACTGTGACAAGTAAAGATCCAGGAGGCAAAGGGGTGGGAATGGTGGAGAGTCGGTGAAGGAAGTGGTTGGTATCCTTGATGTGGGAAGGTAGATTTTGAACAATAGGTTGGAGGTGTTGGTCAACTAGGGCTGAAATTCGTTCGGTAGGAGCACAGTAACCAGCCACAATAGGGCGTCCAGGATTATTAGGTTTGTGAATTTTGGGGAGCATGTAAAAGGTGGGTGTGCGGGGTGTTGCTGGGGTGAGGAGGGAGATGGATTCAGGGGAGAGTTTCTGGGAGGGGCCATAGGATTTTAGTAGGGATTGGAGATCTTGTTGGACTTTGGGGATGAGGTCAATCTGGCACAACTTGTAGGTGGAGGAGTCAGAGAGTTGGCGGAGCCCTTCTGCCAGGTAGTCACTGTGATCCATAACTACAGTGGTGGAACCTTTATCAGCAGGGAGGATGATGATGTCAGGATTAGTTTTAAGGTTTTGGATGGCTCTTCTTTCTTCTGCTGAAAGGTTTGAGTTCTTGGGAAGGGACTTGGGAAAGGATGGTGAGGACAAGTTGGAGGTGAGAAACTCTTGGAGGGTAACCAGAGGGTGGTTAGGTGGGAGTGCAGGGGGATCTTTGTTGGATGGTGGTATGAATTGGGACAGGCAGGGTTCAATATTGGGATTAGTAGATTGCGGTCAGAGGGATTGGTGGCAAAGTAGTGTTTCCATCGTAGGGATCGGGAAAAGGAGAGTAGGTCTTTGACAAGACCAACATGATTGAACTGGGGTGTAGGACTAAAGGTAAGACCTTTGGATAGAACGGAAACTTCAGTGGGGTTTAGGTTTTTTGTGGATAGGTTGACCACAGTGTTCTGGGGTTGTTTTGGTATTGGATGTTGTGGAGTAGTGGTAGGGAGTTTGGAGGGATGAGGTAAGTTCCTTTTTCTTTACACCAGTCTTTCAACATATTACTTCTAGACTCACCACCTCTGCCACACGTTATTTCTGACACTTTTGAGTTAAACTTAGCTTCCACTTCGTTAACATACTCTTTTATATATTCAACAGCTTCATCTTTTGTTCTGAGTAGATACACAGTCAGAAAGTTTGAATAATCATCTAGACAAGTGATGACATAATTTTCACCATTTACAGATTCTGGAGATATTTTTCCACAAAGATCTGTATGAATTCTTTGTATTATTCTAGTTGCTCGTTGTCTTTTGTATTGAAGGGGTTTCTTGTTTTCTTGGCTAACTGACAAGATTCACATATATTTGTCACATCAGTCTTCTTCAAAATGTCATGTACACCATGGCACAAATCACAATTTTTTTTTCATATCAGAAAAATTAAAATGTCCTAGTTTCTCATGCCATATTTTAATGTCATCATCTTGTTTCTCTGTCAATGGAGCTTGTTCTTTCTCTTGCTTCATGTCAATTAAGTACAGACCATTCTCATGTTTATATCCTTCCAAAAGAACATGAGAATCTTTCATTAGTTGTACCTTTTTATCATCAAAAATCACTATTGCACCTTTTTGTGTTGCTGCATGAACTGAGAACAAATTTCTTCTCAGCTTGGGAGTATAAAGAACTTCTTCCTTAATCACTGTATCTGATTCTACTTTACCCATTTTGTCAGCTATAATGAAACCATTCTCAGTGGCCACATTATTTGCACATCTATTTTCATCAGATTTGTCATTGTTCTTTCTTCACGTGGCATAAGCCCTGTGCATGCACTGTCTGCTGCAAACAAAGTGTCAATATTCTCTTCAGAAAAATTATGTATGTTTATTTCTAAAAAATTGGCTTCTGCTGCTGCATGACTGCTTTTTCATTTTTCTTCTTATTTTCTGTAATGTGCTGATCCTTGAATTTGCATCTTTCACTCTGATGATTTTCTTTCTACAATATATGCAATTTTCTCTGTTTGGTATAGGCTTATACAGACAATCTTTAACAACATGATTCTCTCTGTTACAATAGTCATATTTCTTCTTCTCTTTATTCCAGTCATTATCTGTTTTGTTTCCTCTGGTAAAAGACTTTCCTTCCATATTCTTCTTGTAAGTTGTTTTGAATGCCATTGTTTCTTCTTTATTCTTCTCTTTGTGAAATTTTTCTTCTTCTTTCGTAAGTCTAGCAAATAAGTTGTCCATGGTTCTTTCATCAACAGGAGCTGAATCCCACGCTGCTTCAAAATACTTGTATTTTTCTGGCAACACTGTCATTATTTTGTTCATAATCATAAAATCAGATATCTGGTTTGTTGTTTCTATTCTGTTCAATTGAAACACAATATTCTATAAATCTCCAATATTAGTGACAATATCTTTACCTTTATCAAATCTAAAATTGTAAAAGTCCTGAAGCAATGCCTGAGACCTCTGCACAGTATCTCTCTTGAACATCTTTTCCAGTTTTTCATACATTTTTTTAGATGTGTCATAAGTAATCACTTGTGTCTTGATACTCTTGCCCAAAGACTTCATGATAATGTACTTTGCTCTTGAGTCTTTAATGTTCCATTTCTTTTTCTTTTCTACATCTACACCACAGCTGTCTAGTGTTTCTTCACCACTTACCACTGACCATAAGTCTTTTATTCCGAACAAGATTTTTACTCCATAGTGGATATGTTGAGGAGTCCTTAAGCACTTGTATTCCACTAGTTTCATCCAATTCTTGTTGGAGCATTTTTATTTAATTTAATTTAACAATAACTTTCAGAATGTTTTATAAGACTAACCTTCACAGTAACACAACACCAGATACTATATATAGTCACTAGCACACTTTTTGTTTTAGAGTGCTGGGCCCATAATCTGTTGTAATTTTATAGAGATTTTCCTGTTTACTATCATATATCAGTAATTATATATATACACACACACATAGAAAATGTCTGCCTAGGTGTGTTTGCATGTGGATATGTGTGAGTGTGTGTGGATTTGTTTACCTTCCTTTTTGTCCCCTAAGGTAAGTCCTTCCACTCCTGGGATTGGAATGACCCCTTTTCCACTTCCTTAAAACCCATATCCTCCCCTTTCTCCTCTCCTTCCTTCCTCTTTTTCCAGAAGAAGCTGCCAGTGGTGGAGAAAGCTTGCATGTTTGTGTGTTTTTGTGTGTGTTTTATGTTTCTGTCAACGAGCCTGTACTTTAGGTAAGTCAAAAATCTTTATTTTAAACACACACACACACACACACACACACACACACACACACACACACACACACACACACTAGCTTTCGCAGCCTAGCTGCTTCGTCAGGCAGAAGGGAAGGAGAGGGAAAAGGAAATGATGAGGGTTTTAAGGGAGTGGGTAAGGAGTCGTTCCAATCCCGGGACAGGAAAGACTTACCTTGGGGGAAAATAGGAGGGTAAACAAATACACACACACACACACACACGCACGCATTTACACAGACGCAAGTACACTTAGGCAGACATACTGTAGAAGTTCCTGTTCAATTGGACAGAAGGAAACAATTCTCTGCACCACGCGAGAGGACCCTTCAGATTGATGTTGCATTCTTTCAACCGCAATTGCTTCAGCTACTGCTTAGCATTGAAAGTTCAAAAATAAATTTTTTGAATTTTCTCCAGTTACTGAAGGGTAGTGTCTGGTACACCGACGAGTTTACATATTCAACACTTTTTATTTCCCTTATTTTGTTTAATATAATAAGTAAACGGAAAAACTGAGTGAATGGTAATAAGGGCACGGTTAGTAGCAGTTGTAACTTTAAACAGAGTAGTATTTCAATAAAATCCAGCTTTTATCTTTTTACAAGTGATCTATGATGCTTGCCATTATTTTTAATAGCTTGCATGTATTTTATGTATCCAGTTATGGCGGGTATGAACATCAGTCGACATTAGCAATGGTTTCTGCCTCAGTACCAGCTTTCAATTTCAGTAGAATAAAATTATAAATCTTTAATTGTAATATTGTGGTTTTACCGATGACGTTTAAGGATTTCGTGTTACAAATGTACAGATGTGATGCTCCTAATGCACGTTTACCCACGTGTCTTTCTGTGTTATTTACAGCAACTAATAACATTGTAGACTAGAAACGTAGAATACTTTTCAGTAAGAATCATAAAAAAAGATGTCGAAATTTTAAGTAAGGCTGCCAGGTTAAGTGAAGCACCAGCAACTTTTATATTTATGATACATGACGTTCAGAACTAAAATACCGATTTCCTAAAGCAGTTGAATACTATTATCAAACATTCATAAACCATATGTTTCTTCAGGCTTTCCCGACGGGTTTCTTCTAAATATGGTACTCGGGCAAGATGTCGGATATTATTGTCAAAACTGCACAATATTTCGTCAGCACACCTGGCAGACATCTTCAGTTGCGATGGACACACTACTGGGCCATGACCGACGAATTCCTATTCAAAAATCAAATGTTTGTGAAGCTTAAGGGACTTAACTGCGGGGTCATCAGTCCCTAAACTTACAAACTACTTATGAACTACCTTATACTAAAGACGGCAGAAACATCCATGCCCGAGGTGGGACTCGAACCCCCGACCGTAGTGGCCGTGCAGACTGTGACTGGAGCGCCGAAGACCTCTTGGACACTGTGGCTGGCTATATCAAACATTCCTGAGACAACAGGCTATGATGTTTTGTGCAATACACTACAAAACCAATATGTCTAATATGCAAGCAGTCTATCCCAGTTCCAAAAGACTATAACGTCAAACGGAATTACGAGACTAAACATACAGTTATGTTTGACAAGTACAAGAGACAATATCGGCAAGATAAAGTAAACGACTTAAAAAGGAAACTTTGTACTCAACAGTAGTTATTTACATGGGCTAATTCTGAGCCAAAATGCTATGTGAAAAAGAGTTATGCAGTAGCTCTGATATTGGAAAAAATCAAACCCATATTCAGATGGCAAAATGTTAAAGGAATGCTTTGGGACCATCGTCGTAAAGGTGCGTCCACAAAACAAACAGGATTTCTAAAAAATCAGCCCTTCTCGTCAAACCATTACTAGACGTGTGCCCACCATGGAAGACAAATTGAAGAACATTTAGAAAATCGTGCTTCTGAGTTTATGTTTCATTCACTAGATTTGGACAGCAGTGCACATATTCCGGTACCGCCCAAGTGGCAATTTATGTCAGTGGTGTTAATAAAACAGTAGAATTAGCGGCACTGTATCCACCTAGGGATACTATGGCCATGAGATTTACATCGTCGGTTTTCATTAAAGCTTGACAACTGATCGGGACTAGCAACAGATGGGCCTCCAATAATGGCTGGGAAACACAATGGTTTAGTTCAGTTAACTGAAAATGAGTCCCACAAAGTTGGCTATACATCGGTGTTAAACTATCATTGCGTTATCCCTCAAGAGAATTTATGTGGCAAGTCCGTCAAAATGAAAATGTCATGAACGTAGTTGTCAAAACAGTTAACTTTATTAAGTTGAAGTTTGAATCACCGTCAGTTCCAAGAAAGTTTGAAATCTTTGGATTCAGAGCATGACAACATTTCGTAATATATAGAAATAAGGTGGTTAAACCATCAAAAAAATTTCCAAAAGAGTGATTTGAAGCAAGAAATATTACCATTCTTTGAGAGCAAAAGAGATTTCCGGAGTTAGAAGATAAGGAATGTCTTCCCAACTTTGCGTTCTTAGCTGATATAACTAGCAACCTAAATGATCTTAATGCTCAGCTCCAAGGAAAAGTTCAGCTGATTAATGTCATGCATGATCTTATTTTCGCATTACAAATGAAACGTTTTGGGAGCAACAGTTACAAGCAAAAAAATTTTCACACATTTTCCTCCACTATGAAAACAATAGGACATGACAACGGCAACACTTAAATACGCTTCTTTAATGTCCGAGTTGAAATATGAATTCGTAACCTGATTTCAACATTCAGGAAACATCGTCTGATTTTCCTGTATTTGCTATGCCACTGCCTGTAGACATCTGTTCACTACCAGTACGTTTACAAACGTAATGCTGAGAAATGCAATTTCATGCACAATTAAAAGAGAAATCTTATCAGGTTTTTTTTTTTTTTTTTTTTGGAAATATTCTATAAAACATATTTAGACGAGAAATATCCAGCATTTTACAAACATGCTATAAAATGATTTCATTATTAGGAAACACGTGCATGTGAGTGAACAGCTTTTTAGTCGGATGAATTACATAAAATTGTATATGAGAACATGAAATACTGATGTTTATCTGGAAAAATCTTTCGTGTAGAAACCTAACTTGATGTTAACAATGATTCACTTACTTCCGTTTAAACAAAGCTAGACACCCCAGTAAACTGTATTTCATAAAATTGTATAATAATTTGTACAATAAATGTTCTTTAATTGCATTTGTTGTATATTCTTTAAAAAATAATTAATATTTCTTGCTTTTTTTGTTCACAAAACAAAAATCGGTAATGCGGCCCAAGGGGTAATCCGATCTGAAAGATTTGGCCCACCTGCTGTAAAGGTTGGCCACCCCTGATCTAGACACATGGTCCAAAGTCAGATAAGAAATAAAAATTAATTTGTATCTGCTCCAAAAGAGGTACTATCTCATTCAGAAAATTTTTAAACCTAACCACTCATTACGTCAATTTTAAAATAGTTGCTCTGCTCTTTACAGCCCACATCAACAGTTCTCGAAACTTGTGTGTTGTCAGCAAGTGCGCTCTTATTTTCTATTTGACCACTTATAAGTAGGTGTTTACTAGCCACATGCAAAAAATACTTACTTTTTTGTAGTGCTTCTGATTGTTTCCCATAGGGTTTGCACATTGCTGGTCGAATACAGGTCTTCATACGAGTCATGTTCTTCATAATTTCAGCAAATGCCCTAACTATTTTTTCCTGTCCCCCTAAAAAAATGAGAAAAAGTAAAAAAATTAGAGCAGCATTCAAAGATGAAAAGATAAGAGACTCAAGTAATCATCTTTCTTTCTTTCTGTAATATTTTTTGTTATACTTCACATGAAAACATCTCACCGAAAAGACAAGGTGCCAAGCTTCGACTTGCATATACAAAACACACACACACACACACACACACACACACACACACACACACACACGTACGTATGGATGGACGCACATGCACATACGCACTCCCATGCATCACTCAAAATAGAAAAAGGTTAGGATAAAGAGGTAGTACCTGTAAGGTGTGGAAAAAGGGAAGTTATCGTAGGTTGAGGCCTGGATGATTTTGGGATTAGAGAATGTACTGTAGGGATAATTTCCCATCTGTGGAGTTCAGAAAAGCTGGTAGTGGGTGGGAGGATCCAGATGGCCCGAGTTGTGACGCAGCCATTGAAATCAAGCAAAGCTCCACTGAATGCTGTACCACAGGGTGGTCCATCTTGTTTTTGGTCACAGTTTGGCACTGACCATTCATCCTAATGGACAGATGGTTAATTATCATGCCAATATAGAAAGCGGCACATTGATTGCAGATTAGTTGGTAAATTACATGGCTGCTTTCACAGGTGGCCCAGCCTCTGATAGAGTAGGATAAGCCTGTGTCAGGACTGGAAAAGGAAGTGTTGAGAGGGTGGATTGGACATGTCTTGCAGCGGGGTAGTTCACAAGCATATAATCCCTGTGACAGTGGGCTGGGTTTCAGGGTGGCCTAGAGATGAACTAGGATGTTATGGATGTTGGGAGGGCGACAGAACACCACTTTAGAAAGGGGTGGGAAGGATATTGTGCAGGATGTTTCTCATTTTTGGGCACAAGGACAGAAAATCAAAACCTTGGCGAAGTATGCAATTTAGTTGTTAAAGTCCAGGGTAGTACAGGGCGACAAGGGGAGCACTCTTTTGTGGGTGGTTATTGATGTTAGAGGGAGGATTTGGGATGTGTGAGGATATGGCATGGGAGATCTGTTTGCGGACTAAGTCTGTGGGGTAGTTTCTTTCTGTGAAGGCCTTTGTGAGACCCTCAGCATATTCAGAAAGGGAGTTCTTGTCATTGCAGATATGCCGTCCACTGGTGGCCAGGCTGTAAGGGAGGGGATGGAAGGCCCATCGCCATCGCCAGTGCTAGGATGTCCCTCGCAAGGATGAATCCCTCATCCCACAGATTCAGACTGTGCGTGCCCATATTATGCACCATTGGCTTGCGCTGGCCAGGACACGATAGTTCGCGACCTAGCCACGGGAGGTCACAGCCGTCTAAGACAACTTACACGAGTTGCGCGTCATCTGCTGGCTGTGCACTGTCAAACGGTCAGGAGTGATGGCCGGCCCAGTCTTCGAGTGTACTCGGAATGTTCAATAAAGTGTGTGTGCGAAACAGTGTATACACTACTGACCTTATATATGTTACATTTTTAAAAATTGAATTTTTTGACTGAGGTGTTCCTGATTTTATTCACAATGACAAGTAATATCGTTTTTACAGTCATGTTGGAAGTAATTAAGCTCTTTTTGCTGCCAACTCATCCATGGAAATCTACAAATTATCATCCATAAATGATATTAATCTATCTTTTCAAATTGTAGCTATAGCCCTAAAACACTGAGTGTCAAAGAATAAAATCTGTATATGGAAACTTAAATCTTTAATAATTTGTTACCACCAATTCCAATTACATTTATTGGGCACTACTTTCATTTATCTTTATCACAACTGTAATAAAAAAATTCAAAACAATTCATATTACCTTCAGAAC
The DNA here is from genome assembly GCA_026315105.1 of Locusta migratoria. Taxonomy (NCBI): domain Eukaryota; kingdom Metazoa; phylum Arthropoda; class Insecta; order Orthoptera; family Acrididae; genus Locusta; species Locusta migratoria. The sequence continues at coordinate 560,071,867 of CM048746.1, forward strand.
CAGAAGATACTCTCTTATCCACCATATCACTGTTGGGCCAAGCACCATTGTGAAGAGCCAGAAGATCCTGAAAACACAACACAACATGATTTCTTTTGAAGCACTGGACATTACATAGCTCATGAAATCTTCACTACCAGTAAGAATAAAACTTAACAGAATTATAATAAACAGGTTCATAATTTACATATGAAAATTTGACAACATATCAAATTTAATGCAAAAATATCTTCTACAATATAAAATACTTGAAGCGCATCTGACCAAGTGAAAGAGCATTGAGACATTTCATAATTAAAACAGTTTTCTTACAGCACAGGTAACTACTTAATACTGATTTATGTAGGAGCAAGATATTAATGTCTGTGTCACATGGACAAGAATAAGATGAAATGGCTCTTCAGGTTACATGACAAAATCAGGATAACGGAATAATTACCACAATTAAGATTTACTGAAGTTTCTTTTTTATGTACAGTATGTAGGCAAATAAAGTGCATTTTCCCTAACTGTATCAAAATGACAAATTCAAATGAGAAAACTGTAAAATTACAAGGAGACAGAATTACTCAAAAGTGCTTAACTAAATAAGGCAAAATTTCAAGCACTGCCAAATTAAAAGTACAAAAAACTGTACCTAACTTTTTGAAAAATACAGTCCTTCCTTGGGGAAGGATGAAAAGGAGTGAAAGTTAACTCATTCATTTGGAGGCCACCTGGAGAGGTACCATTCTACTGTGACTCAAGAGAATGCAATTTTTTTTGTCTAAACTAACTAAAAGTTACAACAGTACCTGCATTATGACAGCTGCCATCCATTCCATATCAAACGTTCCCTTCCTTACAGCTTAGGTCTTCGTGGGAAACGGGTCTGCTCCAGTCCTGAAGCTCTGAACCAGTACACCAATAACCTAATAACAGCTTTCACATCCCGCAGCTATCCTCCTAATCTGGTACAGAAGCAAATTGCCAGAGCCACTTCCTCATCCCCCCAAACTCAGAACCTTCAACAGAAGAATCCCAGAAGTGCCCCTCTTGTCACCGGATACTTTCCAGGACTGGAGCGGACTCTGAATGTGGCTCTCCATCAAGGATACGACTTCCTTAAATCCTGCCCCGAAATGAGATCCGTCCTTCATGACATCCTTCCTACTCCACCGAGAGTGTCTTTTCGCCGCCCACCTAACCTCCGTAACCTCCTAGTCCACCCCTATGAAATCCCCAAACCACCTTCCCTACCTTCTGGCTCCTACCCTTGTAACCACCCCCATTGTAAAACCTGTCCTATGCACCCTTCCACCACCACTTACTCCAGTCCCGTAACCCGGAAGGTGTACACGATCAGAGGCAGAGCCACATGCGATAGTACCCACATGATCTACCAACTGACATGCCTACACTGTGAAGCGTTCTATGTGGGAATGACCAGCAACAAACTGTCCATTCGCATGAATGGACACAGGCAGACAGTGTTTGTTGGTAACGAGGATCACCCTGTGGCTAAACACGCCTTGGTGCACGGCCAGCACATCTTGGCACAGTGCTACACCGTCCGGGCTATCTGGATACTTCCCACTGACAACAATCCTTCAGAACTCCGGAGATGGGAACTAGCCCTTCAGCATATTATTCTCTCTTCCCGTTGCCCACCTGGTCTCAACCTCCGCTAAATTCGAATTCCCACCCACCATCTTAATACCTTTGCATCGGTTCTCTGGACAGAGCCTCTGCCTCAAGTGGTATCTCTGTCTAACTTCTTAACTTCTTTGATTTCTACAGTATGTCTACCTAGGTGTACTTGTGTCTGTGTGAATGTGTGGGTGTGTGTGCATTTGTTTACCCTCCATTTTTCCCCCAAGGTAAGTCTTTCCTCTCCCGGGATTGGAATGGCTCCTTACCCCCTTCCTTAAAACCCTCATCATTTCCTTTTCCCTCTCCTTCCCTTCTGCCTGATGAAGCAGCTAGGCTGCGAAAGCTAGCGTTGTGTGTGTGTGTGTGTGTGTGTGTGTGTGTGTGTGTGTGTGTGTGTGTGTTCATTTATTTATTTGTGATGCTGTTACACCTGTGCTCCTTCGCCTGGTGAGTAATCTTCGTCTATTTTTTATATTTAATTTTTCATCTTAATATTCGTATCTAACTAAAAGTTAGTGATAGATCAGCCATAAACAGAGTTTTGCTGATGAATAGCTGTAAGTGTGGCACTGAGACTATTTTGCACCCATATCAGAGAAAAGAAAATTGCTTAAAAACAGGGTGTCTCAAGAAAGACGCCTGCCACGTGTCCGCGGATCGCATGTTACGGCTCCTGGCCACCACCAACGCATACACAGGCCATGGAAGCGATCTATTCTCAGACTCTATTGTGTCGCAGGTGCATACACTGAGTTAAAGTCTAAAAAACATTGCCATCTGAGTAACCTAAGCTTACCTTTATTTACAGTAAATGTTCAAAATGATATCCCTCTATGGAAAGAGCGGCCTGACATCCCTTGAACACATTTGCGAACACACTACGAATTTCAGCTGCCAAAATCTGCGAAATAACTCTTCGAGTGCATAGGGATTGCTTGCATACACCTTGCCTTTTAACATTACCCAAAGATAAAAGTCACAGGGATTTAGATCTGGACAACAAGGAGACCAATCAACTATCCTTTCATCAAAAACACTTGGTATTGCTGCCGTAGAAGCATTGGCAATGTGTGGTCTTGCACTGTCCTGCATGAAATAACCGTACAGCTTTCTGTTGGGTGAAAGTTCTTGAAAAAATGGATGCAGGATATTGTTCACATACCTGTCAGAATTTATTGTTTCGTGAAAAAAGAAGATTGGCCCAATTATTTGCCTCGCACTATTTGCACACTACATACTATTCTGTTTTTGCATAGTTCAGCACAAGAAACACTCTTTGATCCTTGGTGTATACCATGCTGAAAGGAAACTCAAAACAAAACACCCAAACATTCTTTCACACAGTACAGAACACAAAAGAATGGTGTTTCTATCTGATGACACTAAGGCCAGACTCGGTTCTGTTGCCAAGTGTCCCAGACATAGCATAGGGGTGACCGGCAGGCAGAGCGGCAGCAGCCGGCAAACACGCCATGCATCTCGCGAACCTCTCTCAGGCGTCTTTCGTGAGACACCCTGTACTACAGCCCTCACCCCCCCCCCCTCCGAAGGTACGAAATTGCTTTTTGTGTAAATTGATGATGGAAGAATCCCTACAAAAATGTCTTCAAGTAACCAGAAGACTGTGATTCAGAGTTTTTAATAGTACCAGGGGTAGAGTTCAATAATATTTGAGAAGGATAGGTTGCTTACTCACCACAGAGACGACCAATAAGCCACAGAAAGGCACAAATAATAGACAACAACATTAAAGCTTTCGGCCTTTTAGGCCTTCGGCAGAGGCAGACACAAACACACAAACACACACACACACACACACACCGCCACACTATCTCATGATAAAAAGAGATATTCCTGCAATCAATCAAGGAAAGATACAATGCAATAACTCATTTTGAGGCCTTAGGCTGTATGTTATGCCTCTTTATTAATTTAAAAAAGGAAAAAAAAATTTCCAATCTGACAGAATATTCCATAACTGCGCAATTTGATGATAATCCATTTGCGAGGTATGGTGTCAAAAGCCTTCTGGAAATCTAGAAATAGTTGGAGACCTAAAACTTTTATCTATTATGGATGTGGAACCTACGACTGAAACGTAAAGGTGGTTTCAGAAATTACTACAGTCGGTCACCTTTTTGATGGAGGTATAAATTAAACCATAAATGGTTTCTCAAAATGCCTAGCAGGTCATTATCAGTTGGTACACAAGATACATTTCAGTAAACATTCTATGTAATGTATCATCTGATGATGAATTGCTAGACAGTTTGAAACCAGTTAAGGTCTAATAAACACTTTTGTCAAAAAAGGTGACTGACTGCAGTAATTTCTAAAACCTCTTAATCGGAGACTTTACTTTTGGGATTACCTTCATTCGTAAATAAGGATGGCTTCTTAGTTTTTATGGTCATTTTTCTACCAAATGTGTTTTGCTTTCAAATGAACAATGACCTTAGTAAAATTATCTAAAATGTGCGTGACTATGCAGTTACAATTTGGTTTCACATTAATTTGTGCATATATGTAAATTAATTTTGCACACTTGTCACTTTCCACACATCATTATGCTCATTTTTTGTACTATTTAATTACAGTTTTAGGGTAGGAGTCTGCAGCCAGTGATGAACGTATATGGTAATGCAATGGTTAACACATCAGCTTTGAAATCCAATGTGATTTTTTGATCTCTTGTAGTTGCTGTGCAAGTAAGCAATATTGTTAAATAGATGGAATTATTGACAAAAGAAGCATGAATTTCAAGTAATATTAAGAACTCTTGCATTCAACAGATGCTCTAGAAAATGCATGTTCTGAGTAATTATCATACAGGGAAGTAAAATATTAAAATAGTCAACTATTAGTTCAGTTTAATACTTTGTAGTGAATCAAAATTAATTAATTAAATAAATAAAAGTACAAAATTTCATTAGAAAAAGACTTTAATTAGTTATAAATTGTTGGCTTGTTATATTGCACAATGCTACATTGCAAATTTAAACACAAGCATGCTAACCTGTAATAATAAATGTAATAGTTGATACTGAACAAACAGAATAACAGTATAATGAGAATAGGTTGACACTCACCACAAAGATGCATGTTTTTGTGTAGTTTTGCATATCGTGGCACATCTATCTAAGTGTTTGATTCCTAACCTCCTCCTAACATCGACATTTCCCCCTTGATTTTACATTTTCGTAACATCATCCCTGCTCCAATTGAGCCATCCTCCATCGTTTTACACCAGTTTAGAAACATATACCTTTCCCTGGCTAAGACCCAATCCCATATCCTATTTCTTTAATGCTGCCTAAACCATGGAATCCCCCCCCCAAAAAAAAAAAAAAATGTCTAACAATAAAAATTCCCTTCCCTGGATCCCACCCCTCCTTTCATAGTGAATTCCATCCTTTCAGATTTCATCAGGCCTTGTCTCTTACAAACCTGGTATTACAAAAACAATTCTCCACAGTGCATCCATCCCGGAATCACTTCTGCTCCCTCCACAAGATTCTTATACTACGTAATCCAAACTACATACATCACATCTCTTAAACTGAAACCCTTGCTTTCCAGGATCTGGAGCAGCACTCCAGACACCATCTGAACAAGTTATCCAACCTACTGACATTGTACTGCCACCTTGGAACATCATTATTTGATCCCTACCCTAACCACAGTATTCCTCCTCTTGTAGTTCTGTTAACACCCACAGCATAGTTAGCTGAACTTTGAATTTTCCACATGCCTCCAAACTCCCTACCACCACAACATCCAGAGCCAAAACAACATCAGAACACTGTGGTTGACATGTCCATCAAGAACCGCAATCCCATAGAAGTTGCAGCCCAATCATAAGGTCTCACCTTCAGTCCTCTGCAGATCCCTACAATGGAAACCTTACATGTCACAAATACCTCTAACTAAAATCAATCCAATGTCATCACTGAACCCAGCTTCTCCGAGTTCATACCATCATCCAATCGAGATGTGAAGTTCAGAACTCAAACAGCAATCAGACAAAGTCATTTAGAAATGAGAGCACTTAACGATTTGCAACAAACTTCTCACTCATAAATAGGTAATTCAGGAGTAGATACCACTCACTGAACAGCAGAAGTATTGATCCCTGACAGATATACACACGAAAGAGAATGAAAGCCATCAGGGTGCAAGTTTTCTTTCTCTTTTGCGTGTATCTGTTGAAGACTTCATGTCTCCATTAATTCGTTAATGGTCGCCTTCACACCTAAAATGATTTACATTATACTCAAGCTTTACACACTGTTTTAAACTTTTTCTTACTTAATCTTTTTCTTACAGACAACCCTAAAAATAATGAAAGGGAAAATAAAATTCTCTCAAAATACATTATCACTATTTATGCAGTAAAACTGCCACATCTGGCAAGATTATAACTTTTTTTATTAATAACTATCTACAACACATTATGCAGACAACATCATCATATAGCACAATTACAGTAAAACTTCGTTTATACGTTTCTCAATTATATGTTTTTCTCACTTATACGTTTTTCTTGTTTTGGTCCCGGCAAAATATCTGCTCTGAGAACAATTTATTATTATTATTATTTTCCTATTAACACACTTCTGTGGAGGGAAATGCTGTAGGGGGAGGGGTATAGTAGCAATTTTAATGCTGAAATTAAATTTAAATTCGGCAGCGATTCTTATGGGAATGACCATAAATGGGAAATGCTTTTGCGCTCATTTCCTAACAGCCAAAGTGCTAGTATTGTTGTGTTCTGTTGGGAACAAGATGCAATAATTAGTTTGTTACAATGTTAATAGTCAACACATAATTTTTAGTGTGACACACTTGAGATTCTTTTATATATATATATGGCGCAGTGCTACACCGTCCGGGTTATCTGGATACTTCCCACTGACACCAACCTTTCAGAACTCCGGAGATGGGAACTTGCCCTTCAGCTTACTCTCTCCTCCCGTTGCCCACCTGGTCTCAACCTCCGCTAAATTCATATTCCCGCCCACCATGTTTAGCATCTTTGCCTCGGTTCTGTGGACAGAGCCTCTGCCTCAAGTGGTATCTCTGTCCAACTTCTTTGCTTTTTACAAATGTCTGTCTAGGTGTGTTTGTGTTTGGATATGTGTGAGTGTGTGTGTATTTGTCTACCTTCCTTTTGGTCCCCTAAGGTAAGTTCCACTCCTGGGATTGGAATGACTGCTTTTCCACTTCCTTAAAACCCATATCCTTCCCTTTCTCCTCACCTTTTTTCCTCTTTTTCCTGAAGAAGCTGCCAGTGGTGGTGAAAGCTAGTAAGTGTGTTTTGAGTGTGATTTAGTTTTATTTGTGTCTACCGACGAGCCGGTCCTTTTGGGTAAGTCATCCATTTTCTATGCAAAAACAACAGTCATCACAGGAACCAAATAATATATGAAATTTGAAACTTTTACGGTTAGGCGGGAATAGCCATATGAAAGGTTGGTACTGGGTGTAGCAGTCGTTTGTTTTTGCGGAACCAGTAGGTACTTGCTCAAGGCCATGAGAGAGTGCGCGCGTGTTAAATGTAGTTATTGTATTAACGCCTACTTTATACCCTACAATATTGTAACTACTGAATTTTGTTCTATATTGAGAAATGCTACCATGAATAGGAGGAGGACAACAAGTATCACGATTGCTCAAAAATTACAGATTTTGAGTGTAGTTAAAGAAAACAGAAAGCATGTAGACATTGCTAAAGAACTGAGAATTCCAACGTCTACTTTAAATTCAATCGTTGCAAGGTGAAAGAAATTAAAGGCTGTGCAAGTGTGTTCAGAGTTTCTTCTAGTAAGCTGACACACATTCAGGGCGGGAAATATGAAGATGTGGAAGACTGCCTACTACAATGGTTCTGACAACACAGAGCAGAAGGTATTCTTAAGTGGCCCAATGCTTTGTGAAAAAGTTACTGAACTAGCAGCTCGTCTTGGTGTGGAATATTTCAGTGCTTCATCAGGCTGCCTGCATAAATTTAAAGTGAAACATGGTATAAGTTGTCATAATGTGTGTGGGGAAAGTAGAAGTGTGGATCCCTAAACAGTGTGAGACTGTAAACAAACATCTCAGTAAGCACAATGGCATTTAAAGGTGAGAACTGCCATGGAGGGCAAATAAACAACGTGTTTCAGTACTGTTACGCGCCAACAGTCATGGTACTGAGAAGCTTCCCCCACTTACAATTGGAAAACTTGCAAGGCACGTTGTTTCATAAATGATGTAACGTTTCCCACAAAATACACAAACAACAAAAAATCTTGAATTGCAATGAAAGCTTTTGAAAGTTGGCTCAGAAGCCTTCATGCGAAAATGGTTTCAACGGGACGGAAGATTTTGTTGTTTGTAGATAGTTGTGCAGTACATCTTCCACTTACTTCCTATTTGAGTAATGTTACTATTGAATTCTTTCTGGCAAACTGCACCAGTGAGCTCCAGCCACTTGAGCTTGGCATAATCCACAATTTCACATTACACTATTGGAAAATGCTCGTGCAGCACGCCACCAGATGTGTAAATGTCAGTAAAAAGGACGACATGAAAGTCAACATTTTACAGGTGAGATTTGTACTTGTCACTTTCGAGAAATTATGAACGAATTTCTTTCTTCTGACAGAACGCACTAAATAGCAGATTCTTGACAGTGTGTTATGGATGCAACCATTAGAAGCTGTTCCCGAAAAGCTGGTTTCGAAAATGAAGTGAATGATCCTATAGTTATTGACGATGTTTCACCAAATGACGAAGAGTGAAATATACTCCAAAATTAAGCATCATTTGACAATTACGTAAATGTTAATGAAAATCTCATCATGACAGAAGCCATGAGCATCTCGGAAATTGTTGAAGCTGCATCGTGCAACTCTGAGGAAGAAACTGACGAGGAGGATGATACTGATGAGCCACAACATTCGTCTGTAACATTCAATGATGCACTAAAGGCTCTGGAAACAATAAAACAATTTGTGACGTGCCATAATATGCCTGACAACATAATGGCGGAATTGTCTCTGTTTGAGGGTACGGTGTACGCCATAGAGGCAGGGGGGGGGGGGGGGGGAATCTAAGATTATGAACTTTTTTGACAAATGATGTTTTCTTCTTTGCAGAAGTTAACCTCTTTCTGTATAGTCTGCCTTAAAAGTGCACTGTAGCCCTATATATGATTTTATGTTATGTACCTTTTTATTTACTGTATTTGTGATTTTTATTTCTTTCCTTTCACATATACGTTTTTCAACCTTATACCCCTTCTTCTTTTTCTCCATTTAGTCCCCTAAAACACATATAAACGAAGTTTTACTGTACATCACTTTAAATGTTAGTAAATGTAAGGGACCAAACTGCTGAGAACATTGGTCCCTAGACACACAAACTACCTAAAATAAGGACAACAAACACATCCATTGCTTGAGAATGACTCAAGTCTCTGATGGGAGGGCGCTCTCTCTCTCTCTCTCTCTCTCTCTCTCTCTCTCTCTCTCTCTCTCTCTCTCTTTTTTTTTTTGGTTTTAGGGCGCACAACTGCTGAGGTCATTAGCACCCGAATCAAAACTGGGATATACCCAAGGATAATAAGACTATAGAAAAACAGTTAAAACATAGAATAAAAAACAACAAAGGGAAGAAACTTCCTGGCAGATTAAAATTGTGTGCCGGAACCAGGACTCGAACCTTGAACCTTTGCCTTTCGCGTGCAAGTTCTCTACCACTGAGCTACCCCGACACGACTCACGAAGCCACCTCACAACTTTATTTCCACCAGTACCTCGCCTCCTACTTTCCAGTAGCTCAGTGGTAGAGCGCTTGCCCGCGAAAGGCAAAGGTCCCAGGTTCGAGTCCCGGTTCCGGCACACAATTTTAATCTGCCATGAAGTTTCAAATCAGCGCACACTCCGCTGCAGACTAAAGTTTCATTCTGGAAACAAAGGGAAGAGCTAAATGTCCTCTGACAAATTGGTCAAGTTGATAAAATTCAATACTCGAGCAACAGCTCGCCCGTCATCAGCTAAAATGTCTTCCACTGTGTCCGGCAGATGTAGTGCAATCCAAACAGGAGTAAAATTTGAACACGACAATAAAACATGGCTCAACGACAGCAGGTGGCCACAGGAACATAACGGTTCAGGGTCACCAGTGAGCAAGTGGTGGTGGCTGATCCGGCAATGTCCGATCCGCAACCGGGCCAAGACGATCTCTTCCCGTCGCGAGCGGTGTGAGGTGGTCATCCAAGCCACCGGGAGCGGTTTAATGGTCCGAAGCTTATTATTTGTAAGCAAAGACCACACATTATGCCATGACGATATAAGGCGACGGGATAGAGCCCCTTGAATATCATGCGATGGGACACAATACATAGCTGTCCGAGGTAAGAGAGTTGCAGCCTTGGCCGCGGCATCAGCAGCCTTGTTACCAGGTACGCCTGCTTGGCTAGGTACCCACAGGAGGTGATTGCGAGGGCAGTCAGCAGCTAATAACTGAAGAGAGCAGTTGATTCGGTGCACAACAGGATGGGCTAAAAAGGGATCGCTCAGACTCTGGATGGCACTGAGTGAGTCAGAGCAGACAACATAGGAATGAGAACGGTGTCGGCAGATGTAGAGTACAGGGCAAAAAGCTCATCTGTAAAATTCGAGCAGTGGTCATGAAGCCTGTACTGAAAACCGTCATCCCTGACAACAAACGCATATCCGACACCTTCATTGGTCTCTGAGACATCCGTATATATAAAGACGGAATCTTCGAGTTGTGCACGAAGTTCAAAAAATCTCAAGCGGTAAACAGCATCCGAAGTACTCTCCTTGAGCCTGAAGCCAAGGTGGCACTGGGATCTCAACTATTTGAAATGTGGAAGGGAGGGTAAAATCGAGCTGCCGAAGCAAGCAACGAAAATGGACTCCAGGAAGGAGCAGGGCAATCGCGGACAGCCTGTAATTGCTAGCGAGGGAGTCATTAAAGAATGATGGATAGGAAGGATGGTGGGGCATTGAAAGCAGACGGCATGCATACCGACATAGCAATATGTCACGTCGATAGGGTAAAGGTAATTCAACAGCTTAGGCATAGAGGCTGTCAACAGGGCTAGTATAAAAAGCTCCTATTGCCAGGCGTAGCCCCCGATGGTGAATTGTGTTCAGGTGGCGTAAAATGGACGGCCATGCAGAAGAGTACACGAAACTCCCGTAATCCAGCTTGGATCTGACAGTAGACAGATAGAGGTGAAGGAGGACAGTGCGATCTGCTCCTCGTGATGTCCCACTAAGAACACTGCGAACGTTGAGGGAACGAGTGCAGCGAACAGCCAGAGAAGACACATGTGGAGATCAGCCGAGTTTCCTATCCAATGTTAGCCCTACAAATGTCATCGTCTCCATGAAGGGGAGAGCGACAGGGCCAAGATGGAGAGATGGTGGAAGAAACTCTGTACCTCCAGAAGTTGCTACATACCGTTTTCTCATGGGAGAAATGGAAGCCGTTTGCGACACTCCAGGAAGAGAGACTGTCAAGGCAATGCTGAAGATGACACTCCAGGAGATACATTCTCTGAGCACTGCAATAGATCATAAAGTCATCCACAAACAGGGACCCTGAAACATCAACTGGGAGGGACCCTGAAACATCAACTGGGAGGCAATTGGGTTGATCGCAATGGTGAAAAGTGCCACACTCAAAACAGAGCCCTGTGGCAACCCATTTTCCTGGCGAAAGGTGTCCGACAAAACAGAGCCCACTCATACCCTGAACATGCGATCTTTCAAACAAGCACGAATAAAGAAGGGGAGACGGCCGCGAAACCCCCATGTATGCATGGTGTGGAGAATGCCCACCTGCCAACAAGTGTAGCAAGCCTTCTCCAAATCAAAGAAAATGGCCACAGTCTGACACTTCCGCAAAAAGTTATCCATAACAAAGGTCGACAGGGTAACGAGGTGATCAATAGATGAGCGATGCCTTTGAAACCCGCATTGGACATTAGTGAGGAGATGTCAAGATTCGAGTATCCAAGCTAACCGATCATTGACCATGCGCTCCATTACCTTACAGACACAGCTGGTCAGGGAAATGGGGCAATAACTGGAAGGAAGATGTTTGTACTTTCCTGGTTTGGGTATGGGGACAACAATTGCTTCACGCCAAGGAGTGGGAACTTCACCTTCAGTCCAGACACGATTATAAGTGCGAAGAAGAAAGCATTTACCTGCAGGGGAAAGGTTCCTCAGAATCTGAATATTAATGGCATTGGGCCCCCGAGCAGACGATCGGGAGACAGCAAGGGCACGTTCCACCTCTTGCATGGTGAAAGTGGCATTGTAATTTTCACGATTGTGAAACGTAAAAGAAGGCGTTCGTGCCTCCTCGGCCTGATTTCGGGGGAGGAAGACAGGGTCATATTTAGCTGAGCTTGAGACCTCAGCGAAAGAGCGGCCCAAAGCATTGCAGATATCAACAGGTTTCACAAGAACTTTGTTTGCTATGTTCAGGCCAGATTGTCAGAGGTCATTTGTTACAATCCCTGATATTGAAGTATCTAAAAGAATATTTGTTGATTTATTATCATTGATGGAAGAAGACTGTTATCCTGGTGGACATGAAGAAAAGTTGGAAAGAGAAGGTGCAAGAGAACTTGAAAGTGACGAATCAGATACTGAAGATTTTCCTAGAAGACATCAAGTAAACCGACTTGTTTCAACAAAGAGACACTGGCCTGCAGCGAGAAAAGAGACTGTAATGAGCTGCAAAGAGCTTATCTTACAACGGCTGAACCTTAGTGCCAGATAACCGGCGTAGGTTACCCCAGACAACTGATGAAGGAGTAGATCTGTTGAAAGAACTTGTGAAAGATATCCAGCAGGCTCTTTTGATTTCTTTAATGACACAACGGCATTTCGCTTGTAGCCTTTTGTAATTAATACAATTTTCCAAAGTAGTCCGGCACTGAAACATCTGTAGAGCACGTCGCCGGGCTCAAATAGCGTCACTACATGCTGCATTCCACCAGGGAACTGGGACCCTACATGGAGATGTTGAGGTTCGGGGTATGGAATGTTTGGCAATGGTGAGGATGACGTCCGTGAGATAGTTGACTTGACTGTCACAGCTGGTGAAGTTCTGATCATAGAAAACTGCCATGGAAGAATAGAGCCCCCAGTCGGCTTTGGAGATGTTCCAGCTGGTGGAACATGGAGAAGTAGTACAATGTAGTAAAGAAATTATGCAGGGGAAATGGTCGCCCGAGTACCTACCAGACAGAACATACCATTCGAAACGTTGTGCGAGTGGAGTAGTGCAAATTGAGAGGTCCAGATGGGAATAGGTATGCACCGTGTCAGATAGGAAAGTCAGTTCACTGGTATTTAGGCAGACAAGGTTAAGATGGTTGAAGATGTCAGCCAAAAGAGAGCCCCTCTGGCAAGGAGCTGGAGAGCCCCACAGAGGGTGGTGGGCACTGAAGTCGCCGATCAACAAAAATGGCGTAGAAAGCTGAGCAACTAGGTCCAGTATGTCTGCCCTAAGAATGGCAGACGACGACGATGGGTTGTAGACATTACAAATAGAGAAGGTTAATGTGGGGATGGTGGCATGGACGGCAACCGCCTGTAGGGAAGTTTGCAGGGGGATGGGATGATAATAAACGTCTTCCCGAATGAGCAGCATAGCTCCTCCATGGGCAGGAATACCTTCCACAGGAGGTAAATCAAAACGTACTGCAGTATAGTGCGGGAAATCGATACGATCGGTTGGACGGAGCTTCGATTCTTGAAGAGCGACTATAAGCAGGCAGTGCAATCGAAGGAGTAGTCTTAATTCATTGCGGTTGGAACGTATACCTCTAATGTTCCACTGAAGGAGTGCCATAAAGAAAGCGAAGGAAGAAGAAAAAGGAAGAAAGCAAGAGGGGATCATGTCGACGGCCGCTGAGGGCCTGGCTGCGAGGGGGGCACTGCTACTGCCATTGACAGATGGACAATCGTGTTCCATGTGTTCAGACATTGGCTCTGCCTCCTTCCTGGATGGATCAGAAGGGGTAGCTTCCTCCGCCGGTGAAACGCCGGCAGATCGGCAAGCAGTAGAGCGTCCTGGCGAGACAGAGGATGGCCGGGGCCGTCTACTGCTAGATGACGTGATGAGGATGAAGAGAAGCTTCTCTTTTTGTGTGCCTTTTTGGAAACAGTTTTGTTTGAAGAATGAGTGGCTGACGGTTAAGAAGATGAAGTTTTCGGAAAATCTCCATGAACAGGATCTTTTCTCAAAATCCGGGCTTACAACTTAGTGGCCTGTGGTTTCTGTGAGACGGAAGTGGACTGGGATTTAGATTGAGCAGACATCACTGGAGATGTTGAGTGGGCAATCTTTGAGCCGGCTGATCTAACAACTGAGTCGCTGAAGGTAAAGTCACACGTCTGCGTACCCATCTCCTTTGTTGGTCAAAAAGAGGAATGGACATTGCTGTAGGTACCTGCTGAGAGCACAGCAGGCTTTCTACTCGCCAATAACTTCCGGGCAGCAGACGTGAAAACTTTTTCCTTGACTCGGATTTCCTGGATGGCTCGTTCATCTTTATATACAGGGCATTCACGCGAATTAGCAGCATGGTCACCCAAGCAGTTGATGCAGCTGGTAACATCTGGTAGGATTAGGGACATACGGCCGAACGGAGATTATTCCTGCTTTTATCTTTGAAGGTAGGTCAACTTTGTTGAAGGTCAAGAAAACAGTTTGGGTCGGTGTTAACTTCTTGTTAATTCTCTTCATCACTCTACGTACAGCTGTTACACCCTGGTCAGAAAGGTACTCCTGTAGTTCCTCGTCGGACAGGCCATCAAGGGATCGTGAAAACACAACCCCCCACAATGACTTTAGGGTACAATGAGGTTCGACCTTAACAGGAAAGGTGTGTAACAGTGTGGTGCGAATCAGCTTTTGAACTTGAAAGGCACCTTCCATTTCCAGCAACAGTGTCCCATTTTTTTGGCGGGAACAAGTTTTAACAGGACCTGCTATCGCGTCAACACCCTGTTCTATGACAAAGGGATTTACTGATGTGAAATCTTTGCTATCAGTGCGTGAAACGAGTAAGAACTTTGACTTTTCTTCGACTTGGATTCATCGTGTGTCCTTTTCTGGGTAAATGCAGAAGTTGAAGAAGAAGAAGTCATTGCAAAGTTTTCCCCCATGATTACCAGCGTCTCCGATGGCACGCTCCTTCCTAATGGGGAACCCTCACTGAGGGCTCACCCGCCTTAGATGATTGTTCACACCTCAGGTCACACCTCCCGAGAAACGGACGGAGGGACCAATCGGCATGGTCAGAAGGTTACAGCTCGGGTAATCACCCCTCCCTGGGCCTGGCTGTTACCAGGGGGTACGTGCGGGCTCTACATGCCAACCTGGGGCTGGGACTTACTCATTACCCAGTCACCTGTTACGCAATGAGTGCGTGGGCGGCCTTCAGGAATGCACAGAGAGGAAGAAAGAGAGGAAAGAAGAAGGAAGTGGGAAACGTTGAGTCTCAAATGCCGAGGTGGAGACTAGAGGAGGAGAGGAAGGCTAGAAGAATACAGCAAGGAGGGAAGGCAGAAGCAAAGTTTAGGAGAAGAGAAAAATAGAAAAGGAAAAAGCTGGAACAAGAGATCACTTCAAACTCATATGGGACACCCATCTCTGGGTGAAGGCATAAGCCGAGGGGGGGCCCGTGCGCGCCACACACGTACCCACAAAAGAGCTGTGGGCACCCTGGGGCTGCTGATGGGAGTTGCAACACAATGCACAACATGACATCTCAAACCAAGCAGCTATTCCTGCATGGTGACATCACTGTATATTTTATGATACATGCTTCAGAAAATGTAGTGCCATAAATATTGATAAGTAAGAAAAATGAAACATATATTACCCACACAAGATTCATTCAGTGATTAATAATGAGAGCATTTAGCAACTTCAAAACAAACTTTAGCCCTCCGATGGGCACGCCGCAGCATTCACAATGCAAATTTTAGTTTACTGTGTGTTGCGAACAACCTCTGCGGTGTGTTTGGAGCCACATGTCTTATGTAAGTACAATAGAATCCCATTTTTTACACTTTTCAAGGGACTTCAGTGAAATGGTGTAAAATGCGGTAAATAATGTTTTAAATGGTAAAATATGCTTACTGGCTCAGCCTTGCATTTTCGTAGTTTATTTGTGATATAGGTACATACTAGGCATTAAAAAACTCGCCAGGAAGTTTATTATATAATAAAGGTTATTCAAATTTTTACCATTTTAAGCACAAGGCAGAACTGGTAATTTTATGGGAAGTAGAAATCTTTGACATAATTTCATTCATTATAATTGATTAGTCAATAATCCTTCAACCGGCATTAATTATGTACGTAGTAAAACTGCACAAAGTCCATTCTTTTTTGTATTTTCGATGTTTCACATAATGATATTAGAGAATTTATTCACATTCTCGAGTGCAAATATATGCATAAGTATTTTTGTGACATTTGCATAAAGTCGGCATTTCACACTATTATCAGTTTTTTGAGGTTGTGGGTATTATAGGGATGCCGAACCAAATAATACCCAACGTTAACACATCTCATTCTTTATTAATCAGAAAGACGTATCACACAAACAATGCAACTCGCTATTCTCACGTCAACTGAGCAACTGGTTCTGTTTGAGTACACACCAGTCGTGTTGGCAAAGAAGCTAGCAGAAAGAGGAACTACTACTCCAAAAGGTTATAATGCACTGTTACCCTTTCAAAGTGCAGAGTGTCATACACAAGCAAAGGACAGGGTTCACTGTTTATAAAATGTCAAAAAATGTACTTAGATAAATATTTGCATTTCACAATAACAATAAATTCTCGAAATGTGTCATGGCAAGCATGAAAAACTACATGTTGTGTAAACAAAGCCAAGCTGACAATTGACGAATTGTAAGTCAACTAGACACGCACTGCCAACAACAAAATGCAAAATACATGTTTGAATAAATGCAAAGTGTTAAGAAACTTGACTGTGTAAAATTTATAAACACAGTTCTTTAAGGCGAAAGCCTTATTATGTCGATTACATCATTTTTTCTTCACGAACATGCTTTTAAAAAGCGTGAAATTCAGAAAATGTGTAAATATGTTAACGCAAAAATGGGGGCGAATTAACATTATGAACATAGGAAATTTGGCAGGACCGCCAAAAAATGGTGTAAATGGCGGGAAAATGTAAAATCCGGGAACATAAAAGCAGGGTTTTTACTGTATTTGTTCAACTTTTTTGCCTATGATTTTCTACACATTTTCAATATTTATTCTTATTTCGGGTTTTAGTTAGTTGTTTATGTACCTACTTATTCCCAGTTTAGTGATATTGTAAGGGACCCTGAAGAGATCCTATGGATACTAGCAAAATTTTCTGAAGATAATGTGTGATAAAACTGATGACAATGTTGATATGTAAGAGGAAATCATTCAAACTGATCACCACAAAACTGATTCTGAACAGCCACTGGTGGGATATGACAATCAGGAAACTGTTCTACTTGATATTATAGTAGCAGGTACCAACAAAATTTAGAGTGGGAAAGACAGCAAAACTCTTTGGACTAGTCAGCCTCTACTGACAGAAAAAACAATTGCTAAAAAACATTGTTACAATTTTACCAGGGTCAAAAAAGAGTGCCAGAAATACACATTTACATTTAGAAGCATTTCATTTTTTTATCACTGAAAAAATGGTATAAGACATAATAACTCATACCATGGACTGGTAAAAAACGTAGTGATACTATTTCCAAGTTCATGATTATAAAGACACTATAGTAGAACAAATTTGGACCCTTTCTGACACATTATTTCTAAGCCTGGAAGTTGTCACATATGTGGACGACACAAAAATGTCAAAGAGATCTAGCAAAACTTCTGGGAACAACACATGCAAGAAGCATTCTTGTCAGGTGGTTTCTTGTATGATTCTGATGACCAGCAGATGGTAATTTGTTTAGATTGAAGATATTTATCAACATATTTTCTAAATAATAGTGGCAACTTTTTAAAATTTATTTTCACTTCAAATTAATAACTAGCACAATGGAAAGTTGTTTTAGTATAGTTTTTACCCTCTGGATTTCATAAAAACTATAATTACGTCAAGACAAAATTGTGATAAAACTGCTGCAACACGCCTTCCTGTGCAAAATCAGGAGGCGCATACACTGGAGGGTTAAACATAATTTAAAACCCTTTCAGAACGTTTTTCGCTTATACCTTAATGTCAAATATTTAACATAATGGCACATTTGTTAAATAATCAGAAGTCTGAAGCTGTTTTATACAAGGGAGTTTGATTCTTTAACCCAGATAGTGCTGACATCCTTCTAGAAGGATGAGAATGATGGCTTAGTTTGTCATTCTTGTAGACAAAAATTTCTTTGAATAGTCAGCTTGCACTGGAGATCAATTTTAACTCTTATTGTTGATTGCCAAGTGGTTGGATACAGCTGCAAAGTTGAGGTTCAAACAGAAGATATTGAAGACTTCCTCATATTTAGGTTTGTATCTCTTCAACATTCTTTAATTTTTGTGACATCTGTTTGTATATGTTTCATCTTAAATGTTGTTTTAATAGCAACGATTCATCAGACAAGCAATAGTGCAAAACTAATGGCGTAATTACAAAAAAATCACTTATAACATTTTTGTGCATTATTCGAAGGTATTATGTACCTTTTGAAAAATTGTGAAACCCAAAAATAATTCTGCAGTATCTGGGTTAAAGAAGCAGACATTTACTGACATAACGTAACAGCCAATCTTCATTATATGTTCTTGATACAACTTACGCAATGTAATGGAATGGCACACATTTTAATTTTATGTTTAAAACTTTTAGTATATCTGATTAACATCTATTAGATGACAAGCTTCTATAAGAGAAATCTATTTCCTCACCTTATTAGCACTGGAGAAACCTTCAAGATTCTCAAGATTAGCTCTTATAAAATCTGCTAATTTTGCATCAACTTGTTCATAGACTTTTTGCTGCTTGTGGTGAGACTTTTTATTTGCTGCATCTCCCATTTCCACTGGGTGATGTAGTGGTAATGGTACACCAAATTCTGCTCCTGCTGCTGAACTTGGATATGCAGCACTCCTCAGTAAATTTGCAGCAGCTTCTTGAACTGATGGGTTTAACTGACTTGAACCTGAAGAGACACAGATAATAAATCCTCATAATTTCAGTACCAAGAAATCTATGTATATAAAAGAAAGTGTGTTAGTTACACTATTTATAACTAAAGAACGTCTGAACTGATTTGACTCAAAATTGGTGAGGAGGTAGCTTGATTTGATTTGATTTTCTCAGGGAAGCCAAAACAGTCTTGGTCCAACCCGCCACTGGCCGCACCAAAACTAAGTTTATTGTGCGGTATCGCTCCCTGTATATCTAGTAAAGCCAACTAATGCCCTTGAACAGTGCAAGGAGTCCTTTTACCAGTTCTTTATTAGACACAATTTCTTCGGGTCTGGTTGTCCCAAATGTTCTGTGACTTTTACTCTCCAATGCAATACATTCAAAGATTAGATGTGATGCAGTTTCGTCACTGTCACCACAGATCCTATATTTAGGGTCCTCTTCTGTTATTCCCATTGTATGTAGGTGTTTTTTGAAATTCCCATGGCCTGTCAGCAATTCAACCATGAGTCTAATCTCTCTCCTGTTCAGGCCCAGGATTGCAGAGCTTCTTTTAAAACATGGCTTTAGCATAATTACCTTGCCATGTTTTTGTTAATAGACTTTGGTCCAATATTCTACGTGCTGTCTTCTGAACCAGTTACGTAGCTCCAATTTGATCATTGCCTTGGTGATTGTCAGGGCAGGTTCCGGTCCAATAAATGGAGTCTCTGTCCCCATCCTGGCTAATCCGTCGGCATGTTCGTTGCCACTGATCCCCGAGTGGCCAGGGACCCACAATAGGTTTACTCTATTGCTTTCCCCTAGCTCCACCAGAACCCTGTGACATTCTGCAACAATTTTAGACCTTGTTGCAGGAGCTGCCAGTGACCTCAGGGCTACCTGGCTGTCTGAATAGATATAGATGCTACGGTCTTTGTAGCACCTACGCAAATTCTCCTCCACACACACCCTGATGGCAGTGATTTCGGCCTGGAATACTGAGGCCAGTTTCCCTAGAGAGATGACGCCCTCTAGTCTTGGCTGCACCCCGTATACCCCGGCCCCAACGCCTTTGTCTGATTTTGACCCGTCAGTGAACCAGACAATATCCCCCGTACGGTGTCAAACAATTTTCTCCCACTGCTCCCTACTTCCATTTGTTATATTGAAAGGCTTGTTGAAGCAGTATGGGGTTATAATATAGTTGGCTGAGGAGGTAGCTTAGATGCAGGAGCCGCGGTGGGGTAGTCTAAAGCGTCTCGCTGCGGAGCACGCGGTTGCTCACCGTGGAGGTTTGAGTCCTCCTTGGGGCGTGTGTGTGTGTGTGTGTGTGTGTGTGTGTGTGTGTGTGTGTTGTCCTTAGGTTAGTTTACCTAGGTTGAAGTTGTTTGTAAGCTACGGACTGATGACCACGCAGTTTGGTCCGATAGAATTACAAACATTTGAACATTTAGAAGCAGGAGACGGGCATAGCATACTTTTTGTCCCGTTCGACCGCGTTCCCATGTTACGTGACATAAAACATCTATCTATATTAATAAAAATGAATTGCCACATGTATGAAAACGCATCACTTCAGAATAGCTTCACAGCTTTCGCTGATCTTTCCTTTGTTCTTTTTGTGCCTCGTAGCCGCTGGTTGTCCTAGGTGTCGGTGGCCGAGTAGAGAGAGAGGCCAACACATGAATATAGGAAGCACACGTGTGCAGGTACAGAGTCTGAGGTGACCAGCCAGTGGGACAGCAGAACTAGAAACACTAAGCTAGATTAGAACAAGATATATATTTTATAGAGACACCACAATACTTAACTTTGATAACTTAAGACTAGTGGAATGAGGATACATAGCTTAACTAGATAGCGACCTGCCTACTGATGAGTCCTAGTGCCTGTGTGATTGCCAACTGATCGATGCAGTTCAGTGGTGGCCACGAGCGGAATTGCAGCAGAGGGCACTTATGGCCGACGTCGTAAGAACGCCGCGCCGTGCTTGCATGGCGGCGCGCAGCGAAAGTACGTGGCGCACACTTCAGACTTGTGCACCACCACAGTTCTCTTCATAATAAACAGGACAAGGTTTGTATGAAAGAAAATTTTTGGATAATCTACTGGAAAATATCAGAATTTGAGAAAAACTGAAAGTATGCTTCCAGCTCGGATCAGTTTCTAGATTCTCCAACAGTCAGCTTATTCATCCGTTACTAGCCTAGCAACCAAATGCACTATAATGGAGCAAACAAATACTCAAGGAGATTAGAATACAAGATTAAAACAGCCAGACAGATTTAACATGAAACTTTGTTTCTTTAGAATTCCCTCCGTATTATTCTTACCTGTATGCTCTTACCAGTGTGATTATATCTTTGGGGCGTTGCAAATATATAATTGATGTTAGTTTGTGGTATTTTTGAGTGTTAAACAAACAAATGAAGTACAGATCGTGATTTATTTTTTTAGAACAGTGCATTCATTGTGGCCGCGTAATATCTGTCGGTATACGCGCAACGGCATGACGATTAAAAGAAATCTAGGACAGTTGTTGGAAGTTTGTGGAATAAATCTTGAATTGCCGTGCTGTTCCCACGGGTGGTTGTATGTGGCATGTTAAGAGTGTTGGTAAGCCATCTGCTTTGTTCGTTTTCACTCTGGACGGAAATACAGAAAATACCGTTGATCAACAAGCGTTACAATGAACGCAACACAAAGACTTTCGAAACGTTGTATTTCCATTCCACGTATTGTATTTCAATTAACTGTTTTGTATCATATGCAATTGCTATAATTAAAGTATGATCATGCTACATTTATTTTGTTTTCAATTCAAATGTTTGTAGAGCTTAAGAGACTTAACTGAGTGGTCATCAGTCCCTAAACTTACAAACCACTTATGAACTACCTTACACTAAAGACGGCACAAACATCCATGCCCGAGGGGGGATTCGAACCCCCAACGGGGAACGGCCTCGAGCATCACAGCATAGTGCCTCAATGCGCTCGGCCGCGACTTTTGTATTCGATTCCGAAACTCTCAGAAGATATAAAATCATTTAAAAGGCATTCCTATTCTTCTCGCTGCGAGAAAAACATGCTAAGCTGTATTGTAAATATGTGAGATTTTGTTTTCCTTTTCCCAGTTATTTTTAACATAAAACAGAAAAGCTGTTTTTTTTTTGGAATGAAACAGATTTAAAGTAGGGAGGGGGGGTTGATAAAGACACAGAAAGGAGGGGGGGGGGAGGAGATGGATATGGTGTGGGACAAGAGGAAGTGGCATGAAGGTACGGGGAGGAGGAGGAGGAGGAGGAGGAGGGAGGAAGGGATAGACTTGGGAAGAAGAAGATAATGTAACCTACATCCATATGTAGTTTTACTCCCTTAAAAATTTATAGCAACTTACAAAATGTGAGTATTATTCAACGTAAATCTTTGATCCGTTACAAAATCTCTTTGGGTTATTTATATTTTGTAAAGCATGAAGAGCCGTACTAAGATTAACCACATGGATGCATTTAACTGTAATACCAGCATGTTAATATCATAATGTAAATAATTCTGCATACTATGCCACTTCTGAAATATCGCATATACTCAAGTAATCCGCGCACATCTTTTTCCAAATTTATGAACATAAAACTGGGGTGTGCGGATTACTGAAATTTAGTTCGTTATTACTCCATCTGCAACAACAAAACACACCAGGTGGGGATTACTCCGCTTCAAAAAAAAAAAAAAAAAAAAAAAAAATCCCTTTAGGACGGTATTACACGATAATATTTTCGATCAAATCTTTGACAAAGAAATATTCGTAATATATCATAGACATAAATTTTCATCGTAGGGTTAAAAAGTGAGGTAATTTCCTAGACCTCGCGTACATCGAACAAAACGGCATTGCCATCGATATATATCGAACGTTTGATATAGTGTTTCTGAACCGGAGATTCAGGCGCTACGCACCCTAACGTACTACTGAAAAAACAACAATTCATGTTTAACCTATACCTAATCTTCTTAAGGCTACGCTACAGATCACATTTTTAAGTCAAAGTTAGGTTAGGTATAGGTTAAAAAAGAATTTTTTATTTTATTATTATTATTATTATTATTATTATTATTATTTTAGTACATGAGGGCGCCTAGCACCTGAATCTCCGGTTCAGAAACACTATGTCGAACATTCAATATATATTGATGGCAATGCCTTTTCCTTCGATGTACACGGGGTCTAGGAAATTACCAAAAGGGGTATTATTATCATCATCATATTTCAAGATAGCAGATAACAACAACTTTTTATTGTGCGCTGCCTTAGCCGGTCACATACATTGCGGAGTAGCGTATCTTTCTGGCAGCTTCTTTGCCAGCACGGCTGGTGCGTACGAACAGTTGCATTGTTGATGTAAGAATGAGTAGTTTATGGTACCATCTTTCTGAGTAATAAAGTATGTTATCTACTAAAGTTAGGTATTATTCGGTTCAGTACCACCATATTACCCACATCGGTATCGGAACATGACAAAGTCTATATATCTAGAGGAGACAGGGTTATAGTGTTGCAGTTACGTTCAAACGCACGCACACGTCAATTAGCAACAGCAATGCTAGCACTCAGAGCGGATACATTTGCAGTGGAGAGAAGACAAGCAACTTTTATAATCAAATATACAGCGAGGCGCTACAATTGATGACATCTCTTTGATGAATAATACTTGTATGTCGAAGTTCCTTATTATGCTATCAAATATCTTTGATCTAAATACATGACATATAGACTTTTACGAAGATATATAACCATGTAATACCAGTATCAGCTCCATTTATTTAACAGTTCAAATTGTACAAGTGTTCATTTTATTGTGTTACTGTGAGTACGATTTCACAGTAATATGTTACAAATGAAACATTTTTCAGTTTGTATGAGAATGTTTAGTAGGTAAAATACGAGAATTTTATGTTGCTGGTGCGAGATTTGCATGCTCTGGATATGACAACATTGCGCGCCTCTCTCTCTCTCTCTCTCTCTCTCTCTCTCTCTTTCAATCTGTGCGGCGTCAATTATTTTGATATTTACGTGTCGTTTTGAAATTTAATAGACATGACATCCCAAATGGCTGCCCTTACTTAATGTCAAATCCGATGGGTGGTATCCTGATCTACACAAATCCACGTGGATTGCTCTCCCCCGCCCCCTCCCCCGTTGTCAAAATTTAAGGTGCGCGGATTACTAAAGGGCGCGGATTACTCAAGTATATACAATAACTTCATTCTATTTTTTCTGTCTTGCAAGTTTATATTTACACTTCAAAAGAGAGGTTGGCTGGTTAGTACTTACCTTTGTGCTGTACTGCAGATAGTCACACAAAGAAAGAAAAACAAAATGAAAAAGAGAAGAACAAGCATTTGGAACAATGTTCCTTCATCAGGTAGGAGAGAAGGAGAGGAAAAAGGAATGGGGACAGAAGTGTAAGGTAATTCACGACCTAGGTCCCTAGGTCGGTCATGAGGATCATGATTAAAGATTTTTCTTCCCTTCTCTCCTAACTGAAGAAGGAACTTGTTCCAAAAGCTTGTTCTCATCTTTTTTTTTTTTTTTACTATTGGCGGCACAGAACAAAGATAAGTACTAGCCAGCCAATCTATCTCTTTTGAAGTACAATTATCATCTCTACACACACACACACACACACACACACAGAGAGAGAGAGAGAGAGAGAGAGAGAGAGAGAGAGAGAGAGAGAGAGAGAGAGAGAGCACAGCCGAGGCGAAGGAAACCAGCGGTGCGGGTGAGGAAGCGGCATGATGGAAAGGGAAGGAAACGGATGCTGGTGGGGATGGAGCAATATGTCATGGCTGTCTGACAGATAGGAAGGGTCTGGAATATGTGGGGAAAAGGGAGACGTATGTAAGCTGGAGTGTGGGTAGGAAAGAGGGAGGAGAGTGGTGGGGGCAGGAACTACTGAACGTTTAGGTTGATTGATTGATTGGTGATATAGGGCACTCAACATCGAAGTCATCAGCGCCCGTGTTGAATCTTGAATGGACGGAAGCAAAATGACGCATGTTGGATGGACTTGCAAAATACAAAGGGGAACCTACAGCTGTAGAGACAGCTTAAAACAACTTGTAAAAGGACTAAAACTGAGGATAAAACATTGACAGATGCATGTGGCCTGGTGACTACTTAAAAATAAAGGGTGACCCAGCCACTTTAACACATATTAAAATCGCACACCCAGTATTTTTGGAAGAAGTCCAGACATAGTACAAAATCATAGGACACAATCCACAGACACCTCATCATCACCTAAAATAGATTTCAGGTCCTGTGTGAGAGACCCAAATTTGCCCTGGTACCAGCAAATAAAACATTCTGTTAAAATGTCATATTGGCAGTTGTGTCCTACATCTGCCACACTCCGGCGGTTCTTCACTGCGTAAAAGAAAACCATGTGTCAGCGGGCAATGTCCTATTCGAAAGTGAGTGAGGGCGACTTTATCAGCTCATTGAGGGCAGAAGGACGTACGCCATGGGTGGACTGAGGATTTTGCTGCGCGTTGTTTATTGTCCACCACATCCAACCACTGAACCTCCCACAACGCCATGGTTGTGCGTGTCGCAAAGGTGACAGCTTTCAGCGGGACAGAACAGCGTACGGCAGGGGGGAGAGAACAAGCCTCTTTAGCTGCTGCATCGGCCAGCTCATTTTCCTGGATCCCGATGTGCCCAGGAACCTAGCAGAAAATTATCTCCTTGTGGTGTCGTTGCAATGCAAAGAGTGTGTCCTGTATGTCCTGCACCATCCGATCTGCCGGATAAATTTGGTCGACAGCGAGGAGGGCACTGTGGGAGTCTGAACAGATCAGGAATTTTATACCTTGATGCCTTTTAATCTGTTCTAGTGCACTCAGGATAGCGAACAGTTCTGCATAGTAAACGGAAAACTGTTTTGGGAGTCCTATCCGAAGGACAGAGTCAGGGAACACAACGTAGCAGCCGAGACGATCTCCCTGCTTGGATCCATCTGTATAGACAATAATACAATCTGCATGGTGGTTTAAATCTCCAAAAATCTACTTTTATAAAAACTGTTCAAGGTACAAGGGTTCTTAAAAGAAGTCAGATCTAAAATCAACGCAGGCCTATGAAGGAGCCAAGGAGAAACCCTACTCCACCCCTGATGTCCTGCACCTGCAGCAACTCAAGGCTGTCCTGTGCTCGAATCCCAAACGGCCTCATAGCCTGTGGGTGGTTCTGAAACAAACGTTGGTTGGGCTGCTGTGTAACACTGAGAGAAAGTAACATATGCGGAACTGACTAAGCTATGTACACCAGGCGTGCCATGAGCAGAAGACGGCAAATAGAGAGTGGGGGCTCACCAGCTTCTCCACACAGGCTAAGTACTGGACTTGTGTGATATGCACCAGTCGCCAGCCTGATACCTTCGTGGTGTACTGCATCCAGTATTTTCAGGTACGAAGGCCTGGCCGATCCATAGACCTGGCAGCCATATTCCACTCCAGGCTGCACGAACGCTTTATAGAACTGGAGTAGACGTGCCCTGTTGGCACCCCAAGAACGACGGCTTAGACATTTTAGGATAGATAGAGCCTTGAGGCATTGCAGTTTGACCTCTTTAAGGTGTGGCAACCACATTAGCCTCTCGTCGAAAGTGAGGCCAAGATATTTCACCTTGTCCTGAAAAGTGAGAACAGTGTCTCCTAGTTTGAAAACAGGTGTATTAAAAAGGGAACAGGAGCGATTAAAATCCACACAGACAATTTTCTCCAAGGAAAACATGAAACTAGTGGTGTTACACCATTCCTCCAACCGCCTGATCGTCAAATGCAATTGACGAGCTGCCATTGCAATGGAGAAGGATGCACAGAAGATGGAGAAGTGATCCACAAACAAGGAAAACTGTACAGGCAGTCGTACAGTGGATGTAATACCGTTGTTGGCTATGGAGAATGCCGTTATGTTTAAAACACTCCCTTGTGGGACACCATTCTCTTGTTTAAAACAGTCAGACAAGGCACTCCCAACCTTGTATCTAAAATACCTGTCAGAGAGGAAAAATCGGATAAAAGTGGGCAAATGTCCACGAAAACCCCAATTGTAAAGCTGCTGTACAACAAGGCGACACCAGGTAGTATCATACGCCTTTTCAAGGTAAAAGAAAACACCGATTATGTGTTGCTTCTGTATGAAAGCTTGCTGGATCGCACTTTCAAGCAGGGTGAGGTTACCCAGTGTAGACTGGTACTTCCAGAACCCGCATTGAGAGCGGCTAAGCAAGGATCTCCTTTCAAGGATCCATACTAAGCGCCGGATGACCATACGCTCCAACGTTTTGCCAATGCAGCTCATGAGGCTAATGCTCCGATAACTACCTGGATCAGTGCGATCTTTCCCTGGTTTTAAAATTGGAATTAAAATGGATTCTTTCCAAGAACATGGAAAGTTCTCTGTAATCCAAATTTCATTAAAAAGATGTAAGAGGACAGCCTTTGACTGGAGTGCCAACTGTTTCATCAGTCTGTACAGTATCTCGTCATAGCCAGGTGCAGAATCACGAGCTGCTGACAATGCGGACTCCAGCTCCAACTTCGAGAAAGGTTGGTTGTAGTCCTCAATGTTGGAGGAATGGAGGTCAAAGCCAACCCTCTTCTGTATTGTCTGATATTGACGGTAGACTAGATCCTGGCGAGAATCAGATGTAACAGCTGCATAGGATTCTGCCATAACTTGGGCAATGTCCCTGGGTGATTTTAAAAGACATCCCTGCCCTCGCACAGCTGCTATTGGCAGTCGGGAGGTCTGTCCTGAAATCCTCCTAATGGCTTCCCGTACTTTACCTGCAGGCATGGCCCTATTGATGGAGTTTTGGAACTCCTGCCAAGATCTCTGCTTACTCTCTCTACTAATTCTCCTTGCTCGTGTCCTTGCCACTCGAAAATTGGCCAAATTCGCATCAGTAGGGCACCAATGGAATCACCGCAATGCTGCTCTTCTGTCTCTGATCGCGGAATGACAAGCATCACTCCATCAAGGAACAGCTGGTCTCTGAAGCATTGGCTTCGACTTTGGGATGGAGGTGTCAGCAGCATTGTGAATCATTGTTGTGATGATGTGGTCCACCCAGTCTTGGACACCTTGACACCGCTCGAAAATAGCCAACTGATGAAAAAGTGTCCAGTTAGCTTTGCGCAGCTGCCATCTTGGTGGCTTTCCACTGTAATCTATTGCGACTGGCAAGTCTATCCAAATGGGATAGTGGTCGCTTCCATGAAGCTCATCGTCCACGATCCACTGAGCAGTGTGTGCAAGAGCAGGCAAGCAGAGGGAGAGGCCTATGGCTGAAGACGAACCTATAGCAGTGCTAAAATGTGTAGGCTGGCCTGTGTTCAGTAAGATAATATCAGAGGAGTGCATCACAGTCTCAACCATCCGTCCCCTAAGGCAGTGGTTGTTAGAGCCCCACAGTGCATTATGTGCATTGAAATCTCCTAAAAGAAGGAAAGGGAGTTCTTCAATTAAGCTGTATCAGGAGATTACTGTGAACATGCTCTCCAGGCGGTAAATAAAGGGAGCATCCTGTGATGATATGATGGACCAGTATATGAATAGCAACTGCTTGCAATGAAGTGGTCGAAGGCACAGGTGAGGAGTGAAAAGTGTCCTTGACGAACACTGCCACACCACCTTGTGCCCTATCACCTGTTAGGTCGTCTTCCCTATGGAGGCGATAGCCTTTCAGGACAGGTGTATCAGTCCGTTTGAAGTGTGTCTCTTGAAGGGAGACACAGAAAAGCCTTTCCTTCACAAGAAGCTGAAGTCCAAACGAGTCCTGAATCCAGCCAAATTCCACTGCAGTATGGGAGCCATGTCACCTGTGTGGGTCTATCTTTTCTCTACCCTTGTGACACGATGGTGAGGCACTCTTGGAGTGTTGGGTGGCAGATGGACTGCTTGGTACCGGCGATCATGCATCGAGGTCCATAATAATGTCCACCTCGTCAGTCAACGCTGCCATTAAGACGTCCAATGACGCTCCCGAAAGAGTTGCAAGTGGATGTGGAGATACTTTCCTCGGCTTCTTCTTTTAAGTTTGTGCAGTTTGTGTCAAGGCATCCTCTGTGATGATGGGTTTCTGTAAGGCAGCAGCGAACGAGGTGGGAAATACGGGTGGCTGCATGGCCTTAAATATCTTCTTGGCCTCAGCATAGGAAATGCACCTGGTCGTCTTTATCTCCTGTATTTTCTTTTCCTCAAGATACAACTGGCAGTCCCGACTCCAAACTGGGAGTTCCCCAGAACAATTGACCCATTTGTCAGGTGACGTACAATCTGCGCCCTCATGTGCCATCTTTCCATATTTGCCACAAATGGCCTTCCCCTTACAGTCGAGCGTGGTGTGGCCAAAGCGCTGGCATTTAAAACAGCGCATGGGTTTAGGGACGTTGGGACGGACCTTCAACCGCAAAAACCTTGCCTTAACATCCTCAGGGAGTTTAGGAGTATTAAAAGTAAGGATGAAGCTCTCAGATGACACATGTTCACCATCCACCCTGTTCTTAATATTTTGGACGTCCACTATGCCTTCCGTTGTTCATTCTGCCTCGAGTTCTTCAATTGGAATGTCCATCAGGTCTCTACAGGTTGGGAGTTTGACGTTTCAACCAACAAGGTACCGTTCCGCAATCTTTTAACAGATTTCAAAGTGACTGCAAGACCTTCTACGCCCTTGTTGATATAAAAGGTTGAAATCTTCTCAAAAGAACCTTCTTTCCTTTTAATGATAATAAACAAATTCTGGCTAGCAGACTGTCTTCTGTTACTCTGGACGAAACTCTTTACTACTGGACTGGTCTGGGGGACTAGCCACCCGAGACCTTTTTTTTTTTTACTGGGTATTGGTACCCCCAGTGGTATACCCATCCCACTGGAAGGTTTGAGGGACAAATTAGGATTTTGCATCTTGGTCCCACGAGTAGCTAGGGAAGTACATGTCCGCTTAGACAGAGTCCCGTGTGCCTAGGTAAGCCTTATACAACTGAGGTGCAGCAGTACCCCCAGAGGTTGCTAGATAGCGACTGTTCCGCCTCAACAGCCATGCATCCCATCAGCACGTACCACACCTTGGGATTGAGGTTTTTTTTTTTTTTTTTTTTTTTTTTTTTTTTTTTTTTTTTTTTTTTTTTTTTTATAGAAGTAATTGCTTCTTCGAAACCCGGGTGGTCAAGCCAAGATCCCCATTCCCCAGTACACACAACGATCCACCGTCGCGCCACACAGTGGTCGCTGAAGCGTGCCCAGAGTTTACGGTGTCTAGAGGACTGGCGAAGTTTACCAGTCCACAGCTCAGGACCCCAGGTTCATCAAGCCCATACTCAGCAAATTAATGCTGAGCCCCTGAGGGGGTGAACGTTTAGGCCTGGGGGATTGCGGGAGATTAGGATGTATTGTAGGGAGAGTTCCCATCTGCGCAATTCAGACAAGTTAGTGTTTGTAGGGAGGATCCATGTGGCACAGGCTATGTAGCAGTCATTGGAGTGAGACACATCATGCAGTGCTGCATGCTCTGCAACAGGATGGTCCAGCTGTCTTCTTGCCACAGTATGACGATGGCCATTCATCCGGACAGACAGCTTGTTGCTGGTCATGCCCACATAGAAGGCTGCACAGTGTTTGCAGTCCAGTTTTTGTACAACATGACTGTTGTCACAGATTGCCCAGCCTTTTATGGGTGGGGTAGGAAATGCCTGCGACAGGACCGGATTAGGTGGTGGTGGTGGTGGGATAGTGGATAGGGCAGCTTTTGCATCTAGGTCTATTGGAGGGATATGAGCCATCAGGTAAGGGGTTGGGAGTAGGTATGGACATAGATATTACATAGGTTTGGTGGACAGCGGAATACCACTGTGTGTGTGTGTGTGTGTGTGTGTGTGGGGTGGGGGGGGGGGGAAGGATTTTGGGTAGGGTATTTCTCATTTCAGGGCAAGATGAATGGTAATTGAAACCCTGACAGAGACTGTCGTTTAACTGCTCCAGTCCTGGGTGGTATTGGGTGATGAGATGAATGCTCCGTTGTGACCGAATGGTGGGTGTGGGTGAGGTGATGGGTGACTGAACAGACAGGGCCCGCGATATCTGTTTCTGGACAAGGTTTGGTGGGTAACTGCAGTCAGTGAAGGCCTCAGTGAGGCGTCTGTCATATTTAATTCATGTTTTAGCCAATAATGGAAGGATAACTTATAAAACATCCCAGAATTTCAGTCCCGTTTTCAGTCTTCATTTTAATCTAGGCTTCACCTCTCTATAATGTAAGTAGTCACCAGAAAGAACACATTGCTCGAATTAAACACTGAACTGTAGGTGGAAGCAGTGCACCAATGTACAATGATTCTTCAGAGTTCACTGTGGTCAAACGTACATCACACTTTCAAGAATGAAAAGACTGGATGGATTACATTTGATTAATGTTGAATTTGGCAGTATCAAAGCTCAAGTATCTACAGTCACTGAATATAATAAACTTAGGAGTTACTGCCCAGACTGATAAAAACTGATATGTCAATGCCTCTGGAGAAAACTGTGTATACAAGTAGACTAAAAAATCAATAATCTCAAGCAATAATGACTACATCATTTTATGACTTTTTATTTATTTATTTTTTTTTTTCTTAAAAGCTGCATCTTGCCTGTGAATAAATAAAAAGTCTACTTTTCATTCCGCACGAGTTTTTAGTTCCATAACACTCCTCAGTCCATTTTGTTGAAAGTATGCAGTTAAAAAATCTGATTTGTTAACACATTGCAGTAAAACATCTTATCTTCTGAAGAAGAGAGAGTAAAAAATCACCTTTTCGTAATTCCTAACAGTAGTTTTCAAATGACACTTGATTTACAAATTGTGTATTGAAAAAGTTAGATAGTGGGTAGCTTACTGTTCTATGTATTTTAGACCACATATTAAAGTGAGTGAAATGGAGCTCAAAGTACAGAAAAGTTTTTGAAATGCTCGTTGCACTGATATCTACCTCCTTTCACAAGTAATTGCGAGTTATCTGAGCGGTGTCAAGCCGCAATCGCAATCCTATGAACTTGGCATGTGTTGAGCATAGCGTGAAGCGCTGGAGTGCCGAAAAAATTTTTTGCTGCCCACTTATATTGTTCCCTTGTGATGTGTTAATAATCCATAACCAGAAAATAATTATAAACCAATTTTTATTGGGTGGCGACTGATTACAATGGACAACGATTTCTAATGTGCTGGCTTGAAATAGACGTCAGTGAACAAGTATTGGTCACCCCTGGGTTTCCTTCAATCTTCCACTGACAGTGGGTGAGGACTCCTTGTTCCTGGGCACAAGGAAAAGACAAATCACAACATGAAACAAAATGACACCTGCTTCTCATTCTTTACTGGTCTGCAGCGTCTGAGGCTAAACTAAATCTGTGTATTTTTCTTTAATTTAAAGTAGAAAAATCCAAATGAAAGTACCATGGAGACAAAAAAAATTGTCATCAGATGATTCAGGAAATGTTCATAGAAAAGTTGTTCCCATCAGACAGTTCCTTACAAAATAAATAAAAATTCTGACAACCATGGAGACTTCTTTGAAAAGTGGAGATGAGTTGAAACAGTACAGCATGTCCCACATAAAACTGGCACACCTCACATACCCTCATGACCAAAGTCCCTTGTAAGGAGGTAACTAAATGTTTTCAATTTTACTGTTCTGTATTTCTCTTTAATTTTTTCATTCCTACTTTTGTCTCGGGTGTGAGGGATAGTGCTTTTATGTGAGACACTGTATACAAATTGTTTCACCTTGTGGTACAATATTTTCCAAGAGCTACAAAAGTGAAAATGAGAAGGTTATATAGTGTAATAGTCATCATTAGACATAGATACAGCAATAAATGTAAGTATACTTTTGGGCTTCTTCCATTTATCACCTCTACCTAGAAAGTCATTAAGTAGAATTTCAGAAAATTTTATTTCAGTCCATCAACAGCAAACAATTTTATTCCTGTCTTGTAGTTCCAAACACAAAATATGTATTCCATCAATAGTACCATGTGGGCAACAAACCAGTTGCATATCTCTTATTAAGTGAAGTATTACCTTAAGTAAAACCACAGCAGATCACTGTCCAAGAAAAATTAGTTTCTAGTTATTTTCTGGTTATGGATTATTAACACATCATGAGGGAGCAATATACATGGGCAGCAAATAATTTCTTCAGCACTGCAGTGCTTCACATTAAGCTCAACACATGCCGAGTTTATAGGCTTTCGAATGCAGCATTGACGCTGCTCGGATAAGTCGCAATTATTTGTGAAAGGGGGTACACGTCAGTGCGACAACCATTTCAAAAACTTTTCTGTTATTTTAGCTCCATTTCACTCGCTGTAATGTATGGTCTAAAACGCATAGAACAATAAGCTGCCCACTATTGAACTTCTTCAATACACAATTTGTAAAACAAGTGCACTTACCTGACATATGTTGTTTTAAAACGACTTATGAATTATGAAAATGTGAATGGTTTATTTGAAAGCTAAGCTGTTTTACTATAATGAGTCCAAAAATTAGACTTTTTACCCACATACTTTCATAAAAGTTGAGTGAGGAGTGTTACAAAACTAAGAACTTGGGTGGAATGAAAAGCATACTTTTCTTTTTTTTACATACAAGGCAAGGCTTGTAAGATAAAATATTGTTTGATAAAACAATGTGGTCTTATGTACCATCAACATTTTTTCATCATGAAAATCGGAATGTGAATTTTCCCCCCTTTCTTCCATCTCAGCTTGTCAGACAGTGTGAACGCAGTCTTATGTAGATATGTGCTGGATGGGCACAAGAATTCTGGCTAGGTGAGGAGGGCTGGCCGTGCACATGTGCACTACTGTTGGCTGTTCTACATGCCTGCCGGGAATGTTGAGTGCCTCACTCCCAGTACCGTGTTATCGGCACGCCTGACTCCCGGGCGCGGCAGTCTTGCGGGAATGAGTGGGAGCAAGGCTACGTTTGACGGCCTCTAGCCCCAAGTCAGTTAAGCGTTCAGACCCTCCAGTTTGATGAAATTGAAAATGTCAGACTGCCATTGAAAATAAATAATACTGCAAACATAAAAGTTGGTCTGGTGTCTGTATGGCTCTCTCTGCAGGCCACTGAGGCACCGCACAACATGTGGCACTGTAGGAGGTGGGACAAGAGAGGCCGGTGCCTGTCAGTGCAAGGGTCCCACCCGTAATGTTTTTCCAGTCTCTTCATCTGCCACACCTGTCCCACAGGCTACAATTCAGCGACCCCTTGATTATAGCAGTGCATAGAGCAGAAAATTTTATTCGGCACTTTGTCTCATGTTAAAAATTGTCCGAGATCAACTATGTATCAAGAATTTCTTGCAGTTTTCCGGACTTTGGCAATTGAATCAGATTTGGCCAGGCGATCAGACTTTGATGATGTGATTCAAATATTCACTGAACTAAAAGCTCACAAAGTGCCATGACAGTGCAGATAGGCTGTTGTACACTACCAGTTGCATGCCCCAATGCAGTTTACACATGAGTCCGCTAATGACTTGCTGAAAAGAGTAGTCATGACAGGGAAAAGGCATTCCATACTGCAGCGTACTGACAGATATTCATCAACAAACAAAACATTGAATGAGATGTGAAAGTAAATTAAAGAAATTTGTAAAATTAAATGGACAATATGCCTAAATATAGCATCCTGACAAGAAAACAGACAAGTCAAAAAATTGCAATTGTGAGGTCCCTCGGGAAATATTTAAGAAATGCCCCAATGGTCCAGAATATCTTCATATATTCATCTCACCATATATCCAATTGAGGGCAGATGTGGTAGTTTTACTGTAGGCAAAAACAGTGGCACTTCAGTGTTGCTACTGAAAGTTGGTAATGAGTACATTAAAGGAGCAGTATATTTTAAGTTGTCACTTTTCTTGCTTTGGTTTGATATGTTACAATAATTCATTATTGAGTAGCATGTGAAATAAAACCTGAAAATGCATAAGTAGTATCAGTTTTCTCTGTGAAATTGTAGGTCATGGCATAATGCAGTTTCCTTGCTGTGGTGATCCTAGATTACTGGTAAATGTTTCCCTCGCTACTTTCCACGACAGAATTTATTACTATGCATTATGTACTATGTTAAGATCATGCTCTAAATTTCATACTTGTTTTACAATGAAGTCATCTGACCACTCTTTTTTACACAATAGAGCTTCTTTCATATTGTTGTTAAGTTCAAATTGATGCATTTTATGAATGTTGCTTTATTAAGGAAAATGTGTACTTTCATGCTACCTATTATATCAGAAAACTAGGAATAATTTTTGTTGTAGCCTACTTCTACTACAATATTCTATTACAATCATCAAAATACTCTAGACCGAAGTGAAACAAGAAAGTAGTCTAAAATTTCCTACTTTGGTTTAAAAAGAAGTAACACATAAATAACCATACAAATAAGGAAATAATACATTTGCTGTAACTATTTCATAGAATAGAAGAAGTAAATGATAGGTTAGGTCAACCATCTCTTATATGTAGGGACAGGAAAATTTCGTTTTATTTTAGGGCCGATTTCGGTGTTATTTTCTGCCAATAGCGGT
The DNA here is from genome assembly GCA_026315105.1 of Locusta migratoria. Taxonomy (NCBI): domain Eukaryota; kingdom Metazoa; phylum Arthropoda; class Insecta; order Orthoptera; family Acrididae; genus Locusta; species Locusta migratoria. Next base: position 560,107,351 of record CM048746.1, read on the forward strand.
GTTATTTTTTCAGTGCATATTTGTCAGTTTCATCCTTTAGTATTGCCTTATTTCACTATTTTTCAGTTCTATGTTGAAATTAAAAATATATACATCCCAATCACATATTTATCAACCATTAAACTTATGATTTATTTAAACTTTTAGACAAAAATGTTGTAAATGCATTTTTTAAATTTTTTTCATCATTTACTGCTTTGACAATGAAAAGATACTTCCAATACCATATTTATGAAACATCAAATTTGTTTAAATTCTTGGACTGATAAATTTTCTGAAACTGTTTCAAGTTTGTTCATTTTTTAAAAACTATTTTAATGTTTTTCAGTACTAGGTCTATGTTGAATGAAAAGACACCTCTCCATTACATTATATTTATTACACATACAAAAATTATTTACATATTTTACAAAGAAATGTTTCCATGGAACTCAAAAGAAAAGAATTACTGGCACACTTAACTAGTTTGAGAAAAGAACATACAAGAACCTGTCAACCATAGAGTAGGTATAGCATGTTTTATTTACCCTATGATCTGTACAAAACAGTGATCAAGTAATTCTAAATCTTCATTTTACGAGGCCAATTACTGTTACTGACCAGACAAGGATACATACAAGAACCTGTCAACCATAGAGCAGGTAAATCTTGTTTTATTTATTTTATCATCTGCCCGAAAGTGTAATCAAGGGATTTCGAAAATGAAATAATTGAAAATTCATGTTAAGACGTTAATTTTCACATCCTGTAACCATTGTGTGGTTTCGTATATAAAAACATTACTGCATCAAAAATTCTTATTTGCATGTTGCGCGGCGGTGAGGTTTGGTTACCATTGGCCGACGACGATACTCTTCTTTGTGCTGTGATTCGCTAGCCACATAATCACGTGGTCTACAACAAATGAACATCGCGTTGCGCACCCTCCAATTCAGCCGATCGGAAGCAAATGTGCCGTATTTGGTGGATTTTTCATTCATACTTCAATATTACAAAAGCTGGCAGCCTAAATGTAACGGCGCTTGATAGACTTTGGCAAAACGCGTATTTTAAAGTAAGGTATGTCGTAATTAAGTACTGAAAAATTATGCCTACGTATATGAAACCTTTACCCAAATAACAGCAATCAATCGCAAACCTCAAGACAACGTGGACGATATATTGCAGCGGCATTCTTTGCACTAAGAGTCAAAGAATGAATGCTCGGGCCCAAGCGATACATATCGAACATACAACCCGGTATCGACCATTCTCATCGGATCAAAAAACTTTGTTACGACTCACTCCCGCAGGCCGCAGGATCCATTTGTTTAGGAAACAAATCAGTTGCTATCGGAAAGTCTATATTCTTCCCATTGGCCTTTCATAAGACACCTGAAGTGCTTTCAGGACATCAGTTGTTTGAGTGATAAATGTATAATCATTTTCAAGTTTTATGCGAATGTCAAAGTCAAGAACAAATTTTAACGTAAAATTAGTATTAGCTACCAAAATTATTAAACGGCTACCCTCTGATTTACAAACATTTTCTATATTGTAATTAAGAAAAAGCAACATTTTACGCCAGTTAGTCAAAAACAGCAAAATTTCGCGCCAGTTTGTTAAAAAAACAGCCACTTTCGCGACTTGTCACCAAAAACCGCCGATTTCGCGTTATTGTTAACGCGAAATTTTCCTGTCTCTACTTATATGTCAGCACTCATGAGGGAAATAGACATTCCAATGATAATCCAGAGTTTGTGGTATATCAGGGGTGATTGTGGTGCTTTTTTAAAATCCCTGAATTTTTCACTATCATTTATATGTAGGAGATAACGTAAAATTTCAACTGGGTCTACTATGTTTTCAAACTCAATTATACAGTACAATTACAAGCAAGTTAAAAGGTCTTAAATTTTAATTTAGCAATTTTTTAACAAAAAAATCAGTAGGTTAATTAGTTGGGATACTTCTAGTGTTGTTTTGACAATGAAGCATGGTCAAAGCTGTAAGAAAATTACTTTTTCTGAAAAGTTTCCAATATTCATTTGTTTTCCTTTTATTTCTGAAAATTCTATATTTTTTCGTTTGCCATCATTTTCTACGTTTCTATAAGGCTGTGGGTCAATGGAAGTAGCTCGCACAGAGAATGAAGAAGAAATTGTAGGTAGCACTAATTCCCATGTAGAGTTTAATTTAGTTTTGCCAGCAGGGCAATATATTTTAGAACTGACAGTTTATCCTGCAATTCATAAGTAGAACTTTCTCCATTAGAACTAGGCCTCGATGAATCTGATGACTGGGCTTTGTGTAATGTCGACTGATAAAACGACCAACTTTTCATTAAGTTTTATATATACTGTCTGCCCAGTGGTTTCTTTAATGGAACATCGCTCGTTGTCATGTCTGACGCATAGCTCTACAAATGTTGCCCACATAGGACAGACTCATAACAGTATGTGCGGTTGTGATTTGTCGCTCTCTTTTGTCACCCACATAGGTTAAGCTGAAAGGTGGATGATTACATTATAGATCGCACACTGCGGCTATACATAGAGCATAAGAAAAAAAAAAATTGTTTCGTGAACTGAAAATTACTGATTTCCTGTGAAAATTTTGTACACGGCTAAGCGCCTGTATGCAAGCCCGGAACTATCTGGGTACATAACTAAAAAATCCCGGATTTCCGGGACAGACCCAGAAAACAGTCACCCATGGTATATGAACATTTACAAAATTTTGCTGTACTAGTGGACCTTGATCACTTACCAGCACATAAACAGTATGTCTCGAAATTTCTACCAAATTACTTTCATTTCATTGCATGACCAGAGAATGGAAACTACAGTTTTACGTTTGTGGATTCATACACCTGTCAACCCACTACCTTCCATCATGGTGTAATAATGATCTGATAATGGCCTCAGTTTGGACTAAATCAAGTTACCAGTAATAATAAATATTTTATCATTGTATAGACTAGAGCTTCAGAATCATGACAACAGCAGAGCAAACAGGAAATTTCATGTGTTGTATATGTTCTGATAACTTAGGGTAACAGTATACAGCACATGAAAGAAACTAGTTGAGCCATAACCACAATGAATCTGACGACAATTAGTACAGAATGAAACCAGTGACAGTTTGTGAAGCTACCTTTGCTTTTTTAGTAGCTTACTAACATAACTGTTGAAGAAAGGCAAGTGTTTTTCCAACCTACACAGGTACACTCCACAGACGTGCTTATAACATGAAGTACAATAATCTTCAACTTTCTTTATGTACACACATCACTGTGTTCTAGAGATGACGATTTAATGTTCACTGCCTTCTAAATATCAAAGCAGCAATTCCCAAATATGAGTCAAAATTTTATCTTAAGAGGAATTATTCAACATACCTTTGAAGTAAAATGAATATGGTACATACATCAGTTTACTCATAAGTTAGCATGACTAAAGTCATAAAAAAAGGAATTATAAGGATACTTGTTTAAAATTACTACAGAAAGAGATGGAATCCAATACATATTCACAGAATATACGACATCAACTGCGACTGGGCAAAGCTGGAAATGTGTACCCAGCCGGAACACGAACTCGGGTCTCCGGCTTTCTAGGCAGTTGTGGTGACCACTTACACCAATGGGACACCGTGATCACCGCACCTGCAAGGACTACCTAAGCACGCCTCCCGTCAGATACAAATTTTCAGCTGCACCCTGCCCACAGTCCTAAAACTCTTAGTTTTGAAACTAATTCCCGTAAGAATAAGGGCCACAAACATGCCCACCCCACCCCACTCAGGAAAGGATCATTGCCCGTCACTGGCATATATATGACGAAAAATTCCTAGCAGGAAAAATTATATATAAAAAATAGACGAAGATTACTCACCAGGCGAAGGAGCAGAGGTGTGACAGCATCACAAATGAATAAATAAATACACGCAGACACAAGCTTTCGCAACCCAGTTGCTTCTTCAGGCAGAAGGGAAGGAGAGAGGAGAGGGAAAAGGAAATGATGAGGCTTTTAAGGAAGGGGTAAGGAGCCATTCCAGTCCCAGGAGAGGAAAGAGTTACCTTGGGGGAAGAAAAGGAAGGTGAACAAATACACACACACCCATACATTCACACACACCTAGGCAGACATACTATAGAAACCAAAAAAGTTAGACAGAGATGCCACTAGAGGCAGAGGCTCTGTCCAGAGAACCGAGGCAAAGATGTTAAGATGGTTAAATATGGTGGGCGGGAATTCAAATTTAGCGGAGGTTAAGACCAGGTGGGCAACGGGAAGAGAGAATATGCTGAAGGGCTAGTTCCCATCTCCAGAGTTCTGAAGGATTGGTGTCGGTGGGACGTGTCCAGATAACCCGGACAGTGTAGCACTGTGCCAAGATGTGCTGGCCGTGCACCAAGGCGTGTTTAGCCACAGGGTGATCCTTGTTACCAACAAACACTGTCTGCCTGTGTCCATTCATGCAAATGGACAGTTTGTTGCTGGTCATTCCCACATAGAACGCTTCACAATGCAGGCATGTCAGTTGGTAGATCACGTGGGTACTATCGCAAGTGGCTCTGCCTTTGATCGTGTACACCTTCCGGGTTATGGGACTGGAGTAAGTGGTCGTGTAAGGGTGCATAGGGCAGGTTTCACAACGGGGGCGGTTACAAGGGTAGGAGGATGGGCACTTCTGGGGTTCTGTTGAAGGTTCTGAATTTGGGGGGATGAGGAAGTGGCTCTGGCAATTTGCTTCTGTACCAGATCAGGAGGATAGCTGCGGGATGTGTAGGCTGTTATCAGGTTATTGGTGTATTGGTTCAGGGATTCAGGACTGGAGCAGACTCGTTTGCCACGAAGACCTAAGCTGTAAGGAAGGGAACGTTTGATGTGGAAAGGATGGCAGCTGTCATAATGCAGGTACTGTTGTTTATTGGTAGGTTTGATGTGGATGGATGTGTGTAGTTGGCCGTTGGATAGATGGAGGTCGACATCGAGGAAAGTGGCATGGGATTTGGAATAGGACCAGGTGAATTTGATGGGACCAAAGGAGTTGAGGTTGGAGAGGAAATTCTGGAGTTCTTCTTCACTGTGAGTCCAGATCATGAAGATGTCATCAATGAATCTATACCAAACTTTGGGTTGACAGACTTGGGTGTCCAGGAAGGCTTCCTCTAAGCGTCCCATAAATAAGTTTGCATATTAGGGGACCATCCTGGTTCCCATGGCTGTTCCCTTTAGTTGTTGGTATGTCTGGCCCTCAGAAGCGAAGAAGTTGTGGGTTAGGATGAAGCTGGCTAGGGTATTAAGGAAAGAGGTTTTAGGTAGGGAAGTGGGTGGTTGGCGTAAAAGGAAATACTCAATCGCAGCGAGACCCTGGGCATGTGGGATATTTGTGTATAAGGAAGTGGCATCAATGGTTACAAGGATGGTTTCAGGAGGTAACAGGCTGTGTAAGGATTTCAGGCGATCGAGGAAGTGGTTGGTGTCTTTTATGAAGGATGGGAGACTGCACATGATGGGTTGAAGGTGTGTATATATAAAATAGACGAAGATTACTCACCAGACGAAGGAGCACAGGTGTGACAGCATCACAAATAAATAAATGAATACACACACACACACACACACACACACACACACACACACACACACACACACAAACGCAAGCTTTCGCAACCCAGTTGCTTCTTCAGGCAGAAGGGAAGGAGAGGGAAAAGGAAATGATGAGGATATATATATGGAAGGAGACTTTCCTGGTGGGAAAAATATGTATAAAATAAAAATTTTTGACTTACAGGCTCGTCGAGAGAAACATGTAACACACATAAAAATACACAAACATTCGAGCTTTCGCCACCACTGGCATCTTCTTCAGGGTCCCCTAAGGTAAGTCCTTCCACTCCTGGGATTGGAATGACCCCTTTTCCACTTCCTTAAATCCCGTATCCTTCCCTTTCTCCTCTCCTTCCTTCCTCTTTTTCCTGTAGAAGCTGCCAGTGGTGGCGAAAGCTTGAATGTTTGTGTGTTTTTATGTGTGTTTTATGTTTCTGTCGACGAGCCTGTACTTATGTATGTATATGGGGTGTTTGTTCCGAAAGAACGGATGTCACTTCTGATTCTGCAGCTGGGTTAACATTTTCAGGTTCACCCAAGTGCAATTTATGTCATGTATTCTGTGAATATGAAAGAATAATAACTGCAGTATCAGAAGTGACGTCTGTTCTTTCAGAACAGATGCCCCATATATCCTTTCGTTACTATGAAGAGGTGGACAAGTTTGTGGCCCTTACTCTTATGGGAATTAGTTTCAAAACTATGAAGCTGGAAATTTGTATCTGATGGGAGGCATGCTTAGGTAATCCTTGCAGGTGCACTGATCACTGTGTCCCCAGTGATGTAGTGGTCAGTGCAACTGCCTAGAAAGTGGGAGACCCAGGTTCGAGTCCAGGCTGGGTACACATTTTCAGATTCGCCCAATCGCAGTTGATGTCATATATTCTGTGAATATAAAAGAATAACAACTGCAGGATCAGGAGTGACATCTGATCTTTCGGAACAGATGCCCCATAAACACAATACAGTTGCACTTTGTTACTGACATTGGTATAGTTAACCCAGATAGCGCTGACATTCTTCCAGAAGGATGACATGGTAGCTTAGTTTTTTATACTTGTAGCTACAATTTGGTGCACAGTGTCGTATTCCATTTCTTTGAATCTTCTCCTTCCATTTTAGATAAATTTTAGTTTGAATTGTTGATTGCAAAGTGGTAGAATATGGCTGCAAAGTTGAGTTTTATACAGATGATATTGAAGATTTCCTCAAAGTTAGGTTCATATTTCTTGAACGTTCTTTAATTTTTGCGTCATTTATATGCATATATTTTATTTTAAATAGTGATTTAATAATAATGATATATCATATGAAAATTCTAAAATGTTCATTTGGACAACCTTCCAGAAAGATGGGCAATATTCCAAAACTAATGGTGTGTTTGTGTGTGAGAGAGAGAGAAATAAAAAACTTATAAAGTTTTTGTGAAATCATATGAAGGTAATTTATACCTTTTGAAATAAAAATAAAACCAAAAATAATTCCGTGCTATCTGGGTTAACCACAGAGTTTCCTTTGCCTCCTTCAGATAAAAAACTGCTTGACAACTTTCTAATACTAACCTCCTGCTGAATCAGGGATGTATGTGGGGGCACTAAGGTGCATGCCCTTCTGTGTTAGTTCAAGTTGATTCTTGTAGTAACGACAAGCAGCATTTGGGCAATTCTGAACCACATCTACAATAAATTCTTTCTCCATTCCAAAACATTCTCTTCCAATTGTATACGACTCCATTACCTGAAGATAGGGCAGAACTCATCAGCAACATAATTATTGAAGTTTTGACTAACTTTGATTCTACACAATGAAGCAACAAAATGAGAGAATATAGTATCAAATTTATGATATTATCATTATTATTATTATATAGCTGCTAATAGTTGACACTCAACAATAAACAGTATGCAAGTACAAAAATATCTACCAGTCTTAGAAGTTTTATTGCAATCTTTCTAAAATAATGAGACTTTTCTCCCTTTATACATCAAGGATTGAAATAAATGTAATATACACATACCACTAACTTTCATCCAACTGATGAAATATGAAGTGAAACAGTATAAGAAGAGTGTTACATAGTCATCAGCTCCAGTATGAAGTGCATACCAACCATGTGTCATTTGATTTCAGTTCAGGCCGAGCTGAATCCAAATATGGTGGGGAAGGAGATAGCGACAATGAGTAACGACCTTGCTGAAAATGCTATGTTCACCTATGTAACTACGAATGATAGCACCTTGTAAGGATACCTCACCATGTCTGCAAGTGAAGACAATAGTTTTGAAAATAGGAAAAGGTGACTTCATTATAATAACAGCAACCCTGGGGGCAATGTGCTATTCTTTGAGTGCTATGGAAACTGTGAGCAGTGTGCAATTAAGTCTCTAAAGCAGCGAAGATAGGCATCATTAATGTAATGACACTGGGAAGTCAAAAGAACTGATTGACTGCACAGAAGGGACTGTAGAAATGTTGGGGCTTACTGAACTGAGGTGGAAGAGAACAGAAAGAAGAAGAAATTGGAATGGATTACATAGTTTATTAGATTGGTAGAGAAGAGACCAAAATGGAGTGTGTACAATAGTAAAATAAACTGTACAAGAATACATGGAAGCAGTGGAATAAACAAGTGACAGGATGATAAAGTTTTGGCTGATGACAAGTGATGGACTAAAGGACTTCATCCAAGAATATGCATCACAGACAAGAAATGCAAATAAAATTACAAAATTCACTGAGAAATTGGAGAGTGAAATTACGACTTCAACGTATTGTTCTAGGGATGGTATCACTTAATTGAGGACTACCGTATACTTCCGCAGATAAGATGAAGGCTGAAACATAAAAAAAGGCCCCAAAATCCGATGTCTTAAATGAGTACAAAAAAAGTTAGATTGAAATTTAGTCTGAAATGTACATAGTAGAAGAAAGATTAACAAAAACAATGGTTTGCGTAATTGTTTAAAAAGTATTAGATTTACTAAGTGGACAAGGGTACATATGATAACCTATACACCAAAAAGCAGGAATTGAATTAATTATTTACAATGCAGCTTGATTTTACAATGTCGCTTGTCAAAAATTATTTCTTATGGTATACAGAGTAGCACTGAAACAATTAGCATATATTTACGTACAGGGCAGTGAAAGGGTTAAAATATTTTGGAGCTTCATGCAACAATTGTGGTTTCCTTTGAAATCCTTTATCTTCTGTTCTCGGGCAATTTCATGTGTTCTCACCTGCATAGTATGTGCATCAGTGGGATTAATCGTCATCTCAGAGAAAGAAATTACTTCTCTCTTAAACTTCCAGGTGTAAAAAAATAACACCCATGCTTCTTCACGATTGGATACAAGATAGCATTACATGCACAAAAGTTCAAAAGCAGATTGCAAACACTTAAACAAAGGATGAAATCCAGATTTACGAATACTACTTATGGCGACTTCTAGCAACATTTTTAGGAACTACCTTTCACAAAACTAGGCGCTCTACACAAAACCAAAGGAGGTTAGAAAATCTAACATCCTGTTCAGCTACCTGATAAGACGCCTAATATAATTAATAGATGTGTCTATAATTAAGTGTCAAATTTATGTAGTGTATACACGACATTTTCCTATATTGTCAATTTATAACTTTTAAATTAGTAATTAATGCCAATTTCTGTTTTATTTATTGCAATAACTTGGTTAAGGTCTCAACTGAATTTTGGTGACATAATAATGTGATAAAACATAAAATGAAAATGATCTTAAAATGACATTCTCACAATGGTGTTATCTTCAAAGCAGGAGATGACTAAGGATAGATTACACACATATTGACTTATAGTGGTACACATATTAAGACGAAAAATTCCTAGCAGGAAAAATAAAATATAAAAAATAGACGAAGATTACTCACCAGGCGAAGGAGCACAGGTGTGACAGCATCACAAATAAATAAATGAATACACACACACACACACACACACACACAATCGCAAGCTTTCGCAACCCAGTTGCGTCTTCAGGCAGTAGGGAAGGAGAGGGAAAAGGAAATGATGAGGGTTTTAAGGAAGGGGGTAAGGAGCCATTCCAATCCCGGGAGAGGAAAGACTTACCTTGGGGGAAAAAATGGAGGGTAAACAAATGCACACATGCCCACACATTCACACAGACACAAGTACACCTAGGCAGACATACTCGCCTAGGTGTACTTGTGTCTGTGTGAATGTGTGGGCATGTGTGCATTTGTTTACCCTCCATTTTTTCCCCCAAGGTAAGTCTTTCCTCTCCCGGGATTGGAATGGCTCCTTACCCCCTTCCTTAAAACCCTCATCATTTCCTTTTCCCTCTCCTTCCCTACTGCCTGAAGACGCAACTGGGTTGCGAAAGCTTGCGATTGTGTGTGTGTGTGTGTGTGTGTGTGTGTGTATTCATTTATTTATTTGTGATGCTGTCACACCTGTGCTCCTTCGCCTGGTGAGTAATCTTCGTCTATTTTTTATATAGTGGTACACAGTACCACATGATTTCTTATATTAGTATGCAAGTTCTGTACTTTTGTACGGAGGCTTTCTTTCTTTTTTCTCATGTTTACTCAGTTTGAGTTTATATTTTTCTATTCTTGAGGTTAGTTAGACGCACACTGTACGAGTACGTGACACTAGATACTCGCCAAGGCATTGCAATAGTGGCAGTAGGAGCCTTTTTTCGGGGGATCTTGAAAGCGGCCTTTCACGTCCGTCCTGTAGTGGGGCCGAGAACATCCTACGTGACATTCTATTGCCCTAAGGTGTGTAAGGTGTCATGCTGGATAGATCAGGGGTTCCCGGGGAAGGGGAGAGGTATGGGTTTCCTATCTTTTGGACTACCTTCTGTCTTTCTTCGGCTCCAACTGCCAGATCTTTCTTTTCCTTTTCTTACTACTCTTTTATAGAGCACCGGCCTTTCAGTCCCCTTTCCATGTTTCAATAGTTTCTATTGCTGAAACCCTACTTATTTTCCGTGTCAGAATTTGTTTTTCTCTCCATTTTGTCTGACTACGACCCCAGTTGATTACTCCTGAAATGTAGTTCAATAACTAAACACACACACACACACACACACACACACACACACACACACACACACACACACACACACATACATGGAAGTTTTAACTTAATTTTTTTCCTTTAGTTGTTAAGTTGTATTTTCATTGTTAGTTTTAAGTCTAAGATTAAGTTGAATTGTAAGCACATGAGTGAAGTCTGACAAGTGGACTTCAAGTCGTCCCCCCCCCCCCCCCCTCATACACTCCTTTAAGGTGGGGGGAAAGGAGGAGATTAGTAAGATTTGTGACGATTAGGAGTGCACGATAGTGTGAAACAGAGTAGGTATACATGTATTGTCCCAAGATGGTGAGCAATAATAAGAAATACCAGGTTAAGCTGCAGGTATGTGAATAGAACCAAATAAAGGGTTAAAAGGGAGGACATTAAATAACATTTGTTCTCAGAAGACAATCAAAGTAATGGAAAAAGTGTTGGGAGTGGCAGACCCGTGAAATGAAGCTGTTAGCTCCTGTTAGGTGCCCATATATACATATATAAAGATTGTTTGACTTACCCAAAGCACAGGTTCACCGATAGACACACACACAAAAAAAGAAAACCACACAAACATTCAAGCTTTCGCATCCGTTGATCACTTATTCAGGAAAAGAGGAAGGAAGAAGAGGAGAAAGGGAAGGATATAGGTATTAAGGAAGTGGAAAAGGAGTCATTCCAATCCCAGGAGTGGAAGGACTTACCTTGGGGGGGGGGGAGGGGGGGGAGGTAAACAAATACACACACACACACTCTCACATGTCCACACACAAACACACCTAGGCAGACATTTGTAGAAAGCAAAGAAGTTGGACAGAGAGGTCCTCCAAGTGGTCGGGATTGGTTTTACGGTTGCCGTGGAGTGAGAACCACGAACTGTGCCAGGACGACACAATACACCAGTGAAGAGCTCGTTGAATATCGTATGAGGGACGCAAAAGGTAGCCATGCGAGGCAAAAGAGCTGCTGCCTTGGCTGCAATGTCTGCAGTCTCATTCATGGGCACACCCACGTGGCCATGAACCCACAGAAAATAAACGTTATCTGCTAGCAACTGAAGGGAGCATTGGATTCGGTACATGACAGGATGGGTTGAGAAAGGGTTGCTAAGACTCTGCAGGGCACTAAGGAAGTCAGAGCAGATGGCATAAAAGGGATGGCAGCAAAGGCGGATGTATAAAACAGCCTAGTGGAGGGCAAAAAGCTCAGCCGTGAAATTCGAGCACCGGTCAGGGAGCTTGTATTGGAACAGGTCATCCTCGACGACGAAGGCAGATCCGACACCATCGGTGCTCTTGGAGCCATCAGTGTAGATAAATAACGCATTATCGAACCACGAACGGAGTTCGACAAGCCTCGACCGATATACCAAATCCGGAGTGCTCTTCTTGGGGAGCGAACTAAGTTCAAGGTGGGTGTGAACCTGGGCCTGATGCCACGGTGGCAATGGGCTCTCGCTCAACCGAAAGGTGGAAGGAAGGGTGAAATCGAGCCGCTGAAGCAGGTGGCGAAACTGAACTTCAGGTGGAAGCAAGGCTATGGCAGACAACTGATATTGACGATTGAGGGAATCATCAAAGAATAATGGGTAAGATGGATGGTTGGGCATCAACAGCAGTCTGCATGCGTACCGACACAAGAGCATGTCACGCCGAGAGCTCAGGGGTAATACAGTAGCTTCGGCATAAAGACTTTCAACAGGGCTAGTATAAAATGCACTGGTTGCCAGGCGCAATCCCTGATGGTGAATGGAGTTGAGACGGCGGAGAATGGACAGCCGTGCAGAAGAGTATACAAAGCTTCCGTAGTCCAGCTTCGACTGCACAATAGCCCAGTAAAGGTGAAGCAGAATGGTACAATCTGCTCCCCATGATGTGCCACTAAGGACACTAGGGATGGGCTAAACTGCGATTTTTCGATATCAGTGATTTCTGTGACTGCGACTTTTATATATCTGTGATTCTTAGTTGCGATTTGTCACTGTTTACAATCGCACATGTACAAATCCTCGACATGTATCCCTCCGCACTCAAACTGCGATTTCGGTGACTCTGAATGCTACTTCTGCGATTTCTGCTACTGATATTGCTACATTGCTACTTCTGCGATTTCTGCTACTGATATTGCTACTTCTGCGATTTCTGCTACTTCCGTGATATCTGCTACTTCCGTGACTTACGCGATATGTGTGGCAAATGCAATATACATATCATTCATAACAGATCCTCTTTCTACGTGTAAATATATACAAAAAAAGAATATTGATGCTCAATTTACGTGTAATGTTGGGATTATTTACACATCGACAATTGTCAATTAGTCTTATAAAAGCTATTTCAGTGTTTGGTGTGTAATGTATAGTTAAAAGTGAGGTTATTCGCAAGTAATGTGTAACCGAAATCGGCAAGTAGGCCTATTGTCTACCTTAACAGAAACACTTGGTAGATTAGGCACACAGCAACTATAAAAGTGCAACGAAAGTGCTATGTTCTTGCCTGTTGAATGAATGATTAGATTTTTTTTAACATTGTGTGATATGTCACTTACCAATTTGAAAGAGATAAGTAAATGTGAAATACAACGTGAGTGACTTCTGAAAATTCCTTTTTCTCTTTAAAACCTTTCGGTATCACTACATATTCTGCCAAATAACTATAGATAAGAGCTTGCGTTATATTTTACTAATCGACGTGCTGACCTAGTGTGCTGATGTTGGCAACTAAAGCTTCATTTTATAATAATTTTTAACTTACTGACTGTGCAGGATTACACACAAGAAATTTTACAACCACAGATTAAGAATAACATTAATTATTAATTTTATGATAAACAAAATATTACTTCAATCATTCTGTATGATTTAGATTTCTAGGATCATTCATCGGTCGTTGCCAACATAAGCACACTATGCCACCATTGCAGTAAACAAAAGTTTTAATAATACTGAAGTATCCGATACCACCCATCTGCTTTCACTCATGTCATCACAGGACGGAATGTACGAAACGGAAAAAGACGGAAAACAACATTCCTAAACCTAAAACAAATCAGATAAAATAAAACTTTCCATTACGCGAAAAACTTGTTTATTTTCAAGTGTAATGTATTTATAGAATCCTCGAAGATACAAGTTTACTCCTATATAGCAGTACTTAACACAGTCCACATTGAAAATGGAGTTGGCCTACTTTTAAACATTTCGTAAAATTACCTGTACTTAGTTGACCACTTGATACCACCCCCTTGGAATTTTTATTTTATGTACGATGTATAACGCAAGCAAAAATATTCGTCTAAACCAGATTTGCAATGTAACATACGTATTTTGAATTCCCATAATAGTTGTAGGTTCTATGACGAAAAATTATTTTAAACAGGGATCAAGTCCGTAAGGCAATATTTATTTGGCATTCACATTTGTTGTCTTTACCAACTATAACCTAAAAACATATATGCCAGGCTTTGCTTCACAACATGTAAATGCTGCCGCCAGGTAAAATAGTGCCACTATGTGTAAACATTTTCACAAAGAAAATTATCTTCTTGCTCATTAATTCGACAACATCCCTTAACTACACACGAGTGAAAGTACGATAGTTAGTCAACAAGTAGCATAAGGCGGAATATTAAATGCTATTCTCAGTTGCTACTTGCGACTCTTAATCGCGACTTTTCACTGAAATCGCAGTTTGGACCAGTGAGGACGTTCGAGCTCACTGGTTTGAGCCGATGGCGTTCGACCAACACATACACAAAAAGCCACACATACACGAGGCAGACAGCGGGAAGCTAGAAGTACCAATTTCGGCCAACAGATGGCAGCCGGCAAAGTCTAAACTGCGCCTCTTAGTTGCTACTTGCGACTCTTAAACGCGATTTGTCACTGAAATCGCAGGTAGACTCTATAGCCTGCCCAATGCAAAGATATTAGTACAAACTTTGACCAACAGATGGCAGAGTGCAAACTGCTTCTTGCTACTCTTAGTTGCGACTTGCTACTTTTAGTGCTACTGCGCTTCTAAACTGCGACTGAAATCGCAGTCAGAATCCGTAAAGTTGCGACTGTGAATACTGCTACTTCCAAATCACTGTGACTCTTAACAGATACGCGATTTTCGACCCATCCCTAAAGGACACAAAGAACATTAAGGGATGGGACACAACGGGCAGTCAGGTAGGACACATGTGGGGACCAGCAAAGTTTCCGATCCAACTTTAGGCAAAAGGATTTTGTTGTCCCCACAAACGGGAGAGCTACAGGGCCAAGACGTAGAGAAGGTGAAAGAAACTCCTTGTATCTCCAGAAGTTTATACACACAGCTTTCTCAGTGGATAAGCGGAAGCCGTTCCCAACGTCGGCTGAAAGGCAGTCTACGATCGGATTGATTGCAATGGCAAAAAGAGCCACACTCAAGACAGAGCCCTGTGTCACCCTATTCTCCTGGCGAAAGGTATCTGACAATACAGAGCCCACCCATACCCGGAACTTGCGATCCGCCAAAAACACTTGAATAAAGAGAGGGAAGCAGCCATGAAGGCCCCATGTATGCAAAGTGCGGAGAATGCCCGCCCTCCAACAGGTATTGTAACCTTTCTGCAAGTCGAAGAACACTGCCACCGTTTAACACTTCCTTTGAAAGTTATTCATAATGAAGGTCACCAAGGTAACGAGGTGATCAGCAGCAGAGCGGTGTCGACGAAAACCACATTGGACATTAGTCAGGAGGCGTCGAGATTCGAGGAGCCGGACCAACCGAGCATTAACCATGCGTTCCATCACTTACAGATGCAGCTCGTGAGACAAATGGGGCGATAAGTGGAAGGAAGATATTTGTCCTTCCCTGGTTTGGGGATGGGGACAACAATGGCTTCACGCCAACTTGTGGGAACCTGACCTTCAGTCCATATGCGATTATAGGTGCTAAGAAGGAAACACTTGCCCACAGGAGAAAGGTTCTTCAGCATCTCAATATGGATGGAATCAGGCCCAGGAGCAGAAGATCAGGACAGGGCGAGAGCACGGTCTAGCTCTTGCATGGTGAAGGAGACATTATAACTTTCATGATTAAATGAGTGGAAAGAAGGTGGCAGTGCCTCCTCTGCCTGTATGCATGGGAGGAAGGCAGGGTGGTAATGATCAGAGCTTGAAACCTCCGCAAAGAAGCGGCCCAAAGCGTTGGAAACATCAGCGGGATCCACAAGTACTGCGTTCTCGACGGTCAGGCCTGAGATCGTCGAGTGGACCTTGATACTGGATAAACGGTGTAGGCCACCCCAAACAGCCGAGGAGGGAGTAAATCGGTTAAAGGAACTGGTAAAAGCAGTCCAGCAAGCTTTTTTGCTCTCTTTTGTAACACGACGACATTGCGCTCACGGTTGTTTATAATTGATACAATTCTCCAGCGTTGGGTGGCGGTGGAAGGTGCATAAAGCACGTCGCCGGGTTCTAACAGTGTTGTGGCAGGTTGCAGTCCACCAAGGGACCGGGACGCAACGTGGGAAAGAGGATGTACAAGGTATGGAATGTTCGGCAGCGGTGAGAATAACCTCTGTAACGACTGACTGTCACAGCTGGGAAAATTCTGATCGTGAAAAACAGCCATGGAAGAATAAAGTCCCCAGTCGGCTTTAGAGATGTTCCAACTAGTGTAACAAGGAGATGGGCGTATGATGCAGAAGGTGGATTACACAAGGGAAATGATCACTCGAGTATGTGTCAAAGTGCATACCACTCGAAATGACGTGGAAGCTGAGGAGTGCATATCGCGAGGTCCAAGTGGGAATAAGTATTTGTTGTGTCGGAAAGTAAGGTCGGTGCACCGGTGTTGAGGCAGACATGATTGAGTTGTTGGAAAAGGTCCACCAAAAGGGAGCCTCTCGGACAAGATGCAGGAGAGCCCCATAGGGGGTGGTGGGCATTGAAGTCGCCTACCAACATGAAAGGTGAAGGGAGCTGGTCAACGAGGTGTAGCACATCTGCCCTAGTAAGGGCAGACGACGATGGCGAATAGATATTGCAGAGGGAAAGGGAAAAGGTGGAGAGAGTGATGCGGACAGCAACTGCCTGTAGGTGAGTATGCAATGAAGTGGGATGGTAATAAATGATGATGGTGAATAGATATTACAGAGGGAAATGGAAAAGGTGGAGACAGTGATGCGGACGGCAACTGCCTGTAGGTGAGTACGCAATGAAATGGGATGGTAATAGATGTCATCCCGAATGAGCATCAGAACCCCTCCATTGGCTGGAGTACCTTCCACAGGGGGCAAGTCGAAACGCACAGAGGTGTAGTGCGGGAAGTCTGCATGATCACATGGACGTAACTTAGTTTCTTGGAGACAGACTAGAAGCGGGCAGTGCGATTGGAGGAGCAGTTTTAATTCCTCCCAATTGGAACGAATGCCACGAATATTCCATTGAAGGAGCACCATGATGAAAAATGAGAGAAGGAAAGGAGGAACAAGCTGGCGGTGTCACATTCCTGAGTTGATCGGTAGGGGCAGCATCATCCGCCGGTAAAATGCCGGTTGCCCGGCTAATAGTAGTGCGTCCTGGCAAGACAGATGATGACCAGGGCTGACTACTGTTGGACAGCGTGACGGATGAGTCGCGCCTTGGCGGGGAAGGAGAGGAACTCTTTTTTTTTGGTTGGCTCTTTTGGAAGAGTGACAGTGAGAATAGGCATTGACGGTTGAGAAGCCCGAGTATGGAGAAAATCTTTATGGACAGGTACCTTTTTCGAAGCCGGGCTTCTTGTTTAGGTGCCCGTGGTTTATTACAGGTTGATGAAGACTGAACTTTAGAAGCAGCATGAGGAAGCAGGGACATGGAACGGGCAATCTTCGGGCTGGCCAATCGCACAACTGTGTCAGCGAAAGTGAAATAACAGGTCTGCGTATCTGCATCCTTAGTAGGTCGAGTGGAGGTGAGGACCTTACTGTATGTGCCCGCTGGAAGGAGAGTGGGCTTCTGACTCGCCAACAACTTTCGAGCAGCAGATGTTGAGACCTTTTCCGTGACCCGAATTTGCTGAATGACCTTTTCGTCTTTATAAACAGGGCAGTCCCTAGAGGAAGCAGCATGGTCACCACAGCAATGCAGTGAGGCAGTGAGGGGACGGAGGTGGGCAATCGCCCTCATGGGCATCCCTACCACAAGTGACATTTTTCTGTATTGGGGCAAGATTGATGGGTGTGGTTGAATCTATGGCATTGGAAACAGCGCGTAGGGTTTGGTACATAAGGGCGAACAGAGATAACTTCAAGTCCTGCTTTGACCTTGGACGGGAGTTCAACTCTGTTGAACGTCAAAAACACAGTACCAGTTGATGTTAGCTGTTTATCGACCATTTTCAACAACTTATGCACGGCTGTTACACCCTGATCAGATATATAGTTTTGTATTTCTTCATCTGACAACCCATCAAGGGATCTCGTGAAAACTACCCCCCCCCCCCCCCCATGATGAGTTGAGCGTGCAATGCGCTTCTATTTGGACAGGAAACGTGTGTAGCAGCGTAGTGCGTATCAGTTTTTGCGCCTGGAAAGCACTGTCCACTTCCAGCAACAATGTTCCAATGCGCTACCATGAACAGGTCTTAACAGGGCCAGCAATCACATCAGCACCTTTCCGAATTGCAAAAGGATTAACAGAAGTGAAATCTTGACCATCAGTTCGGAAGATTAGGCAAAGTTTTCTTATGCTGAGGTGAATCGATTTTTCCTTTTTTGGGTCAAAGTCACAGTAGAAGAGAAGGGAGTCATTGCGGATGTGTCCCCCGTGATTACCAGCGTCTCTGATGGCGCGCTCCTTCCTAGTGAGGGCCCTCTCTGAGGGCTTATCCACCTTAGGTCACACCTCCCGAGAACGGATGGAGGGAGCAATCGGCATGTTCGGAAGGTACCAGCTCGGGTAATCACCCCTCCCTGGGCCTGGCCTTTACCAGGGGGTACGTATGTGCCCTACTTGTCTACCCGGGGCGGGGAATTACGCATTACCCTGTCACCTGCTATGCATGATAATGCGTGGGTCGGCCTTCCGACAAGCACTGGGAGGAAAGAAGAAGAATAGAGGAAGTGAAGAGAAAGAAGTGTCTCAAATGCTGAAGCGGGACTAAATGAGGAGGATAGGAAGGCTAGAAAAGTACAACAAGGAGAGAAAGACAGAAGCAAGGGTTAGGAAAGGAAGAAACCAAGGAAAAAGAAAAACTAGGACAGGAAACCACCTTGACTCGCAAATGGACACCCGTCTCCAGGATAAGGCATGAACCGGGAGGGAAAATGAAGCAGACTAGGGCGGGAAAATGAAGCAGCCTGGGGCAGGGAAAAAAGGTTGCTTCGGCTCGGGGCCCTATGTGCGCCACACACGTACCAACAAAAGAGCTGTGGGCCCCCTGGGGGTTGAAAGAAGACTGTATAAGTGGTAGAGATCAGCGGACACTGGAAGGTACCAGATTGACTTTATAATGGTAAGATATACATTTTGAACTGTAAATCATGTCCAGGGGCAGAGACACACTCTGACTATAACTTATTAGTTATGAACTGTAGATTAAAACTTAAAAAACTGCAAAAAAGTAGAAAAATTAGAAGATGGAATCTGGACAAGGTTGCTGAGTGTTTCAGATGGAGCATTAAGCAAGGATTGACAGAAAATGGAGAAAAATAATAGAGTAAAAGAAGAATGGGTAGTTTTGAGAGAGAATAGTAGTGAAAGGCACAGAGGATCACATATGTACAAGTACAAGGCCTAATAGAAATCTCTTTATAACACAGGAGATACTCAACTTAAGTGATGAGAGGAAGAAACATAAAAATGAAGCAAATGAAGCAAGCAAAATGGAGTACAGATAGCTAAAGAATGAGGTTGACAGGAAGTGCAGTATGGCTAAGCAGGAGTGACAAGAGGACTATGCAAGACCATACAAGAATGTATAATGAGGTGAATGAAAGGTACTGCCTAAAGGAAAATAAAAAGAGATGTTTGGAGTAAAGAAAAGCAGCTACATGAATATCAAGAGCTCAGATGAAAAACCAATACTAAGCAAAGAAGGGAAAGCTGAAAGTTTTGTGTCCCGGCCTCGTCGCCGCTTTTGTGTCTTATTTCGGTCGTAGGTGTCGGTGGCCGAGTAGAAAGAGACCGACACAGGAATTAAGGATGGACGCTTGTGTAGGTAGGAAGAGACCAGCCAGTGGGACAGCAGAAACTAGAAATACTAGAGTAAATTAGAACAAGATATATATATTTCTTAGAGTCTTGGTAACACTTAACTTTTATATAGTTCAGTATTGCAGAATGCTGATACATAGTTGAGCTATAGGTCTGCCTAGTGCCTAACCGATAGCCAAGTCTTAACTGGTGCCTATCTCAGTCCCAAGTGAACGATGTCGTTCAGTGGTGGCCACAAGCGGAGTTGTAGCGGAGGGCGCTCGTGGCTGACGTCATAAGAACGCCGGCATGCATGGCGGCATGCGGCGAAAGTAGGTGGCGCGCACTTTAGACTTGTGCGACACCACAGAAAGGTGGTAACACAAAGAGGGTCTATACAAGCGAAATGAACTTTAAGACAGTATTGTAGAAATGGAAAAATAAGTAGAGAAGCTGAGATAGGAGATACAATAGTGCGAGGAGAATTTGACTGAGCACTAAAAGATTTGAGACAAAACACGGCCCCAGGAGTATATGATATTCTACCCGAACTACTGATATTGTTCTGAGAGCCAGTCTTGAAGAAATTATACTACCTGTATGCAAGATATGAAACAAGGGAAATACTGTCAGACTTCAAGAAGAATATAATAATTCCATTTCCAATGAAAACAAGTGCAGACAAGTTTTAAAATTACAGAACTATCAGTTTAATAAGTCATGGTCACAAAATACTGACACAAATTATTTACAGACGAATGTAAAAACTGGTGAAATCTGACCTGTGGGAAGACCAATTTGAATCTGGGAGAAATGTAGGAACAAATGAGGCAATATTCACATTATGATTTATTTTAGAAGACAGGTTAAGCAAAAGTAAACCTACATTTTGGGTTTTTGTATCTGGAGAAAGCTTTTGACAATGTTGACAGGAATACACTCATTCAAATCCTGAAGGTAGCAGGGGTAAAATATAGGGAGCAAAGAGTTATATTCCATTTATACAAAACTCAGACAGCAGTTAGAGTCGAAGGGTATGAAAAGGACGAAGAGGTTGGGAGGGGATTAAGATAGGGTTGTAGCCTTTCCCCAATGTCATTCAATCTGTACTTTGACCAAATTGTTAAGGAGAAATTTGGAGAAGGGTTTAATGTTAAGGGAGAAGAAATAAAAACTTTGCTCAGTTTATACAAAATACATGTTCTTCAGAGTGCACACACACACACACACACACACACACACACACACACACACACACCAGCACTGTAACAAGGAACCCAATGGAATCATTTATGTTACCTAGATTCACTCAAATGTTGGTACTGCACCAATGATTTTCCAGCATTATTATGGTATAATCTGAACAGCTAATTCTGATCATTATTTCAGGGTTTTTCCATTTTTGAGAATTAAAACAGACTAAGATTAAAAATTTACACAATCAAAGTAGTTTTTAATACATAAGTTTATAAATTTTACATCTATATTCAGTCACATGGCATAAATGTTCACGCATTATTAGGTAGGTACATGAAAGTTACAAGTTAAGAGGCAAGACATTAATACCCAATGTGAACCAAATGTAATGCTATGATGTATAAATTCAAATTATTTAAAACACTTACAGCTCTGATGGTCCCCTCCAATCCAAGATGAAGCCCATGTGGTCCATTCATATGCTTCAACATTACAGCATTAGCAAAATGTTCATAAGGCAGGATTATCTTGCCATTCTCCCTTAATATCAAACGACCTTGAGCATCTAATGCTACACGAGATGCCATCATCCTGAAATTTAATAAAATCCTTTTTGACTGCTAACATTAAAAAACATTTATTACACTTAACACACAGTTAAAGATCTAGCCAAAATAACTTTCCTACTTTGTTTTACATTTTGAAATGTCATAAATTACACACAACTTTCGAATAGGGATCACTCACTACATGTGTCAGATGGACAGAAAAGCAACTGCAATTGTTCAACAGAGTAAAGGCCGCTGGACCTGACAGAATACCAAATCTACACAGAATATGGGAAGAACTTACCCCTTCTGGCAGCATCTACGGTAGGTCTTTAGAGGAGTAAAATGTTCTTAAGGGTGTACATTAAGTGCAGGTCATTCCTGTTTACATGAAGGGTTGTCGATCTGATGCACAAAACTATAGGCATATATCTCACACATTGGTCAGTTGTAGAATTTTAGAACACATTTTATGTTAGAATATTATGTCATTTCTGGAGACCAGAAATCTCTTTTATAGAAATCAACATGGTTTCCTAATGCAACGAACATGTGCAATACAACTCGTGCTATTCATCCATGAGATCCAGAGGGAAGTTGGTAGATGCCATGTTTCTTGACTTCCACATGGCACTGATACCATTCCACACCACTGCCTGGTGAAGAAAGTGTGAGCATACAGAATATCAGACCAAGTTTGTGACTGAATTGAGGCATTCCTAGGTAACAAAAAGCAGCATGTCATTCTCAACGGAGAGAAGTTCAGATGTTAAAGTGATCTCAGGCATGGTGCAGGGGAGTGTTACAGGTCCACTGCTTTTCAGAATATATATATATATTCGCTTACTGCAGATGATGCTGTAGTTTATTAAGAAGTTGCAACACTGAAAAAGAGTAGTGAAACGCTGGAAGATTTGCAGCATACTGATGCATGGTGCATGGAATGGCAATTGAGCCTTGACATAAACAATTGTAAAGTACTGTGATACATAGAAAGAAAGATAATAACTATATCGCCAGCAGCGGTGACCGAGGGGACTGAGGTGCTCAAGTCACGGTCTGCACGGCCACTACGGTCGGGGGTTCGAATCCCCCCTTGATCATGGATATTTGTGCCATCCTTAGTATTAGCTATTTCATAAGTAGTTTAGGGACTGATGACCCCGTAGTTAAGTCCCATAAGCTATACAAACATTTGAACATTTTTTATAACTATATGATAGCAGGACAAACACTGGAAGCAGTTAATTCCATAAAATATCTGGGAGCAGACGTAAGGGGAGATCTGAAGTGGAATGACTATATAAAACCAGTTGTCAGTAAGACAGGTGCCAGACAGATTCTTTGAAAGAATCTTCAAGAAGTGTAGTCTGTCAACAAAAGTAGTAGTTTACAAAAGTCTTGTTCAGCCATCACTTGAGTACTTACTCATCAGTGTGGAATCCATACCAATTAGTGTTAATAGCAGTCTTAGAGAAGATCCAATGGCGAAAGGCACACTCTGTTACAAGTTCATTTAATAAATGCGAAAGTGTCACAGAGATTACTAGAAAACTCCAGTTGCAGATGCTGGAAGAGATGTTTTGTATCATGGTACATGCTCCTGTCAAAGTTCTGAGTTGTACGTTTCATTAAGAGTCAACCAATATATTGCTTTCTCCTATGTATGTCTCACAAGGATAGCATACAGGCAATCATTTTTCCCATGAACCACATGCAACTGTAATAAAAGGTAAAGCAGAAAACAATCCGAAGATTGGTTTGAACACCACAGTGCTTTACTAGGCATGGTCCTGTTTGGAGGTGGTATGCCGTTGCCTTCCTCCGACCTTCGAACTGACTTACCCAGTCAGTTATAGGGGGACCTACAGTTTAATGCGGGTTCCGAACCACGGTGCTACTCGGTATTTTTCACATGAGCAACACTGTCAGAGGTGAAAGAAGTGGAAAGTGACAGATAAAAATCCTAGGACCTGGCGGGGATCGAACCTACGACCTTTGGATTTGTAGTCTGACACGCTACCACTGTGCTACGGAGCCGCACTCAACTGTAATAGGAAGTGAAAATGGTATTCAAAGTACCCTCCATCACACATCGTGAGGTGACATGTGCATTGTTGGTGAAGATGTAAAGACAGTAAAGGTAAAGTATGAAAAATACTGGAAGGAATTATTGTCTTAATATTGGAAATTTGAGTAATGATGGAAATTATGCACCAAGATGATAAATTACCCTTCAAAGCAGATAGTGTGACTGGCTAGTACCTTTGTGCTGTACTGCCGATAGTCACACAAAGAAAAGAAGAAGAAGACGAAAAAAAGTAGAACAAGCTTTCAGAACAGGGTACCTTCATCGGGTAGGAGAGAAGGGAAGAAAAAAGGAATGGGAACAGAAGGGGGAGGTAATTCACAACCTAGGTCATCAGGATGATGATTAATAAATCCTTAAACATCATCCTCATGACCAAGGTTTCATATAAAAGTTGCTACTTATGAAAAATTACTTCAGAAAAAGTGAATGTGTGATTCAGCAGGAAAGAAAGAGTTTTAGTCTGATGGGAATAAGTATTATTGCTGTTATATTCAGACAAAATAATAATGGTTGAAAAAAAGATAGGAGGGGCTGTAAATGTTTATAACACGCTAAAGAAGGTAAAGTGTGTGGAAATCACTGTCTCTCCACATGTAGCAAGCATATACCATAAATTCAGTGGAATGCTTAAATGCAGAACCTAGGAAAAGTGAGTATTTCTGAGGAATGAAACAATAAAAGGCAATTACAGCCACGAATAAGAGGTGCATCTTCACGCCTTTCCTGCTCCCAACCTGTAAGCTAATGAGTTATTCTTATTTGACACTTCCATGATGATCAGGGTTCATACTGAATGTACAGAATAAAAATTAAGGACTTTTAAGCACCTTTTGGTCCACACCAGGTTACAGTAGTAACACTAAAAGTGGGCCTTTGCGATCGCCTTTTGACAGCTCAAAATTTAAAAGAAAATAATGCCTTAACCATTCAACTGACATGACAATTGAATAAACGAATTTGTAGAAATTATCTATAAATTTCATTATTTTTTTCCATATCTCCCATCATTTCAGAGATATATGCAAAAATAATGACTATTTGACAATGTCTGTCTGTCCGTAATGACTTCCTATTTTTTTTTTTTTTTATTATTTTTTTTTTTTTTTTTTTTAGGTCGAAGCACTCAACTGATCAGCACCAAATTTTACAGGCATAATTGTTGGCCGCCATCAACCGGAAACTCATTTGCTCTCTTTTCATTGGCTTTTAGATTTGATCGATCCTTTGTGGATGTTGGTTAATTTCATTTACTTTTGATCATTTCGTCCTTAACTCATTTTTTCATTACAGAGGGCGTCGAGCCGTCTGACCGAGCGCGCTGAGCTACCACGCCGGCAACCCTCTGACCGAGCACGCTGAGCCACCACAACTGGCAAGTTTCCAATCACCGTCTAACATGTTCGTACATCACAAACTAATTTGCCATCCATTAAGGTGCGCCGAACACTTGCGAGAGTAATCCGTAATTCTCGTACCATCGATGTCAGGTGTTATCTGCTAACATGTCTTTTTAGACATTAAATTATAATTCATTATTATCGTAACAGGTAAGCTCTATTAGCCAGCTGAAATTTCCTTAGTGGATGTCTTTAGATAGCACTAACTATTATTTGTATTCATCTTTTCGTAGCCACAGTTGGCTAAACACACACTTTCTGGGAATTTTAACACAATTTTAAAAATACACCTATTCAGCAAATGTTACCAGCAAACTTATAAGAGTAGCAATGGCCAATAAATCGCAGATGTTTCTTCTCGCATGTGTTCTAGGTTCCCGCACACATTACCATTGCTGCCAACGGATAGTGTAGCGACCCCATTAAACGCCATTGCCGGTCGCGCTATTTTTTTACCCCACCTTTTAACTTGGCCAAGTTAACTGATTTATGTGTGTGAACAAAATTGCAGAGCCAAAAATAAGGACTTTTAAGGACAGTTATTAAAAATTAAGCACTTTTAAGGCATCATATGAAAATTAAGGTCTTTTAGGCACTTTAAGCATACGAACCCTGCTGATACATCCATCCAGTTCAATATAGTCAAACTGTCACTAGTATGTAGCACCATCCCTGTAAAAGTAGCTATTTTCATGTCTAAACTACATTACAGCTATTGCAAAGCTTACTAAGCAAGCATTATTAGTTTATTACCAACAAAGAATTCATCAATACCAGTAACTACCATCAATCAGTTGCCTAGAGCATAAGTAGACATAGTGCTGAAATGTGGAACTCAGTGCAGCACATACATTACTAACACTGTCTTCTTCTCACCATGCCTCATCTTTTGCTTTAACTTCACCAAATTTAACAAGTCAGAACTGTGTTTCCAATACATCATTCAACTTGGAATCCCAGTAAGTGGAATCTCTGTCACTTCCCAGAATATTGTCTCCACCCTACCTGTTTTCACACAATTTTCATGATGTGTCAACCACTTCTGTGCCCAAGGTTTGTGGTCCTTCACCCATCAACATTGCCTGTTGTCTGTCCGCTCTTTCTCTATTTACTGTGCACAAGAAGTATCTATATTTACTTACACCATAGTGTGTTATTTGATGCGGTATTCCTATTCCTACCTTTCCTGCATACTTTGTTGAGCTCCCCCTTTGTTTTAATCTTTCAGGTCATCCAACTACTCCACAGTTGGGGTGCATTATATAACATTCCATAATCAGAAAGTTTATAAAAGAAGAAATAACTAGTTTTAAAATATTGAAATACTATGGTTAGAAAGGAACAGGTACATCTCTTGTATTCTCTACAATTCACTAAAATAAATAGGCCTAAATAAAAACAGTAAATATATTTAAATCTGCAGCTTTTCCTGGCATACTTTATATCGAAATAATTTACAGGTAAACTGCAGACTATCAGTGTCCAATGGACACAATATTTCCACAAACAAGTATGTTGCAATTATCAGGTGTATTGGTGAACTGACTGATGGGGGATCTGCACTGCACTTTTATTTCCTCCTGCTCTATCAGCAGCCTGCAGCCCAGCATCCCTGCCCTTCCACTGACTGAGTGTTATTTCTGGGGTTTGTGACCAGGTGCACATACTGGCAGCCTTCTGCTGCTCCCCCACTTGCCCCTGAAGTCATACTGTTATCTAGTAACTGATGACTCTTCTCGACCACTCTAATAGTAAGATCCCATGTTTTACTAAGGTTCGAACACAGACATACCACTTCTGTGCCTGCTTTCATAAACACTTTATAGAGATTTGCGTCAAGGAACGACTGATAAATCGTCTTAATGGGTGCACAGTAAGGCATGGTACTGCACTGTAAAACTTGTCAATATGAGGCATGACATACCAAACAAGGACCTGACTTCAGAGTTTGGTGTGGGAACAGCAGAAATACCACAATCACACAAATGGACATGAACCCCGAACAGAGCACTCAGTCAGCAGGAAGAGCAGGCCCAGCAATGCTGGGCATGGCCCATTCATGTCAGTTAATTTTTCAGTACAAGGGTTAAGTCTTTAGGGTTGATGATAATATATAATTAAACTCGTCAATTATTTCAATTGACACATCATGTCCTTTTAATGTACATTTTACATATATTTTTATATTGACAAATTTATTTTGAGGATTAAATTTTCATGTTATATTGCTTGGATGTATTAAACAGACTGGCAAAGGAAAATTTGTTAGTGATCCTCATTATTTGTTATGAGTACATCCTCATCATCATCATCATCACCATAAAATATATTTTATATTCTAGTTTCGTTCTTATGATTTGGTAATTAAGTTCCAAAGGAGTGTAGTGTGTTTAACATGTCTCCTTGTCTTGTCAAATTCCTTTATCGATTAGGATTTCATCTGTGAGTCTTTAATCTTTCAAAATTATTGTATGTTCATCTTCTATTGTTTTAATTAAACCCATTGGTACTACCTATTCAATTTACGATGCAATACCACCCATCTGCTTCGACCCATGACGTCATCAAAATGTCAGAAAACCCATTTATCAGTTGTAGCCAATTGCAAATAATGTTTCAATTGGTGGGTGTTTTCATTAAATCACAGTGCTCATTAAAATTTTACTGGTAATTTGAAAGAAGCGTTGCACATCACAATTGTGACCTACTATCGGCACATTTAGAACATGCAAG
This sequence comes from Locusta migratoria, assembly GCA_026315105.1. Taxonomy (NCBI): domain Eukaryota; kingdom Metazoa; phylum Arthropoda; class Insecta; order Orthoptera; family Acrididae; genus Locusta; species Locusta migratoria. Next base: position 560,135,138 of record CM048746.1, read on the forward strand.
CATTGCAGTGCCATTGTTGCTTGTTCACTCACAACAATTTAAGTTGTAATACTATTAGATTCCTGCCTAACTACATCCTTTAAAATTACGAAATATTGGTAAAAAAATATTAAAGCACTTATGTTATTCAGAATAGACATCTACAGTCAATCTTGTCAAAAGTACTTTGCCTACTACACAACATGCCAATATCACAGGTAAAAACAGACAGGTATTATCACATCCAGTAAATGACATGTTTCAATTATATCCTTCTTTCTAAACTTATCTAGGGCTTTTGGCAGCTGGTCGCAGTCTGCGGCGCGCCAGTCACAGTCTGCGGCGCGCCAGTCACAGTCTGCACGGCTGCTACAGTCGGGGGTTTGAATCCCCCCCTCGGCCATGGGTGTTTGTGTTGTCTTCAGTATAAGGTAGTTCATAAGTAGATTGTCACTGGGACTGATGACCATGCAGTTAAGTCCCTTAAGCTTAACAAACATTTGAACATTTTTTTTTTTTTTTTACACAGAATATTTGAATGTGTGATATGAAATGTTCCAGTTATGATTTACAGTTAATTTAATGAAGGACCAAGGGTACATACAAGAACATATCAATCACAGAGCAGGAACTGCAGGAATTATTTACATACTCCATGATCAGCAAAAAAGTAATGCAAATAAAAAATAAATATCTGTCAGCAACTTGTGAGATTTTGTTTTTAACAAAAGAAAAACACACACACACACACACACACACACACACACACACACACACACACACAAAGTTGGGTATTTCTGTAAGTGGAATAAAAACATAGTTCTGTTAGCACTACATGAGATTGACTTTTCTTCACATTGGAATTTTAATACTTTCTTTTCACTTTCTTGGTATTAAACTCTTTAACAATATTGTTAAATAAATAATGAATCTATAGATATAATAACTAAAGAGGTGACCATATATGTTACATCTTTATACCGTAATTTAAAATAATTTTAAAATTGAATATACTTATATAGTGTATATAAATATGTCCATTAATATCCCTCTTATTTCTGGCACATCTACCATGCTTCCTTGTGTGTCATGTAAAGGTCTTGTTACATACCTTTCATATATTACTCCAAATAATTCTATTTTACTATTTGTAAAATATAGATGAAGCTTACTTACCAGGCGGAGGAGCACAGGTATGTGACAGCAAACATAAATAAAACAAACACAAACAAAAGCAAGCTTTGCATATGTGTGATTTTTTGTGTGTGTGTGTGTGTGTGTGTGTGTGTGTGTGTGTGTGTTTACCTATCCTTTTTCCCCAAGGTAAGTCTTTCCTCTCCCGGGATTGGAATGACTCCTCAACCACTCCTTTAAACCCAAATCCTTTCCTTTTCCCTCTCCTTCCTTATTGTGCCTGAAGAAGTAACAAATGGTTGCGAAAGCTTGCTTTTGTGTGAGTGTGTTTTATTTATGTTTGCTGTCACATACCCGCGCTGCTCCGCCTGGTAAATAAACTTCATCTACTTTTTATATATATTTTTCCAGCTAGGAATTTTTCCTCCATAATCTTTGTATTTTACTTTTTGGATATTTATTGTGTATAACCCTAACCCACAATATAACTCTATTGTGAATTATCTTGTACTGACTTAATATTTTTGGAGTGTTTTCTTCTTCTGATTAACTAACAATTAAACATTTTATTGGAAACATGGTATTACGTATGTAGCACTGCCTCATATCACATTTACTCTTACCATACCTACAAAGCTTCTCGTGCTGCTGCTTGTATATTCATTTTAAGCAGGGATGGCCCAACAGGGAAAATATGAAAACATTCCCCGATTTTTATGTCCTAAAATACCTGGAAAACTATCAAGAAAAATGTGCAAAATATCAATGAAATGTTTTAAAAATGATATACAAAACATATAACATGGACTTAAAAATTTCAGACTCGTGCAACTGCCCATGTGTTACTAATGAACTGAAGCCTGAAATATTTGTGACTGAGATTACATGATAATTCCTTTTCATATTGCCATAAATTGTCACTCCCTAGGTATTTGTATGAACTGACATTAAAACTGACAGCAGCCTAGTGCTGTAGGGCCTACCAGTACTACCAGTATGTAAATTTCAGATTAACAGAAGACAAACCACTTCCTGATTCACCCACAAATACAAACTGTGTTATCTTGTTGGAAAATTAACATCATTATTTTACTAAATACTCGAGACACAGGTATAGCCTATCACTGCACTGCATGATCTCTTCTCCTTACATCGTTCATTAGGTACAAGAATAGGCCTACTTTAAGAAAACAACTTCGGGTCAGAGACTGGTATGTAAAAAACGTTCATAAGAGATACATTATAAATTAGTGAAGTATTCTTACTGTAAATAGGCAGCACTTGGTAGCATCGATGCTTCCTTTAATTCGCTGAAACACTGCAACAATTCCACTGATGGGTTCCATCCTTTATTTTGCAAATATAACTGAAGTAACATATACAACTTTTCCGTCACATAACCAGCACCAGCAAATGGAGGGCCCATCTCAGTTTGTATTCCTTTTGCGACTATATTCTTCATGGTTTCAGCAAGATCCATCGGACTTTTAGTAATTTCTCCAGGTAGTCTGCATAAAAATATTTATGTATATAATTTCAGGCAGCTGTTGCAATGCAAAACATAAAGGCATCTGCAGCAATTTTATTCACAAAAGAAATACGTCAAAATATATGAGATATTTTAACTCAATAATATAAAAGTAACAATAACATTGTCACACTAATTTGTTGGTAATTATTGTCTTCTGGCGAAATTTGCGCAAAATAAAACGTAGACGTAACTTTTCATTCGTTTTATCCACTGGAAAATTCACAGAATTTTAAAAAGTAACAACTTAAGTTTTAATGTCATACATGTTATTCAAGTTTGACCAGAAGTCAATCACGCTCATCAAAAGTAGTGGGGATGAGTTAAGTCCAGCCGTTTTTCCACTGAAGAACGTAAAATATACATTTGCTATCGAATATCGCTTGAAAAATGCATTTTTTCCTGCTTAAATGTACTATATTACATATTTATTTCGCTTTAAACACTGCCAAACACCATACGCAAATGTTACTTTTTTTCATCTGATTAAAAAAAAAAGCAAGGCTTGGGTTGAGTACAGACAAACTTCGATGTCTCTTCCGCACTCTTCGATCAGAAAATTATTCCATTTACTTACCCGAACTGAAACTTAATATTTGGAAGGTGATCCAAGCCAGTGCGTTACGATGACCAGTTGCGTCTTGTTACCATGGCAACAGGTGAATTGTCTTCGGAAATGGAGCGTAAAGATGTCTTTTGAACTGTTCCCTCCCGTATAAGGAACAGCTGATTGATATATCGAATAGCCTCCTTGACTCTGTTCGATAGTTGAGCGCAAGCGCGCGACGATCGATCTGTACACGAAGAAGTTGTAACAATCTGAAATAAGACGGTGTAAGGAAAAGGAAGTGCACAATTAATGTTCTTTTTAGTGATGTATTGACATTAAAAAAATACTCATCTCCTTTTTAGAAATCAAAGGAGAGCGTGAAATGTTGCCAAGATTGTGTGAGATAACGTCATTTCTTGACCTATGTCTTGGAACAGCGTACAAAATAGTGCGAAGATATCCATCGTGTTGCATACATACTATTTGTGCTTTTAGCTTCATTTCAGATTGACAGCAAGTACAGCTACTTTTAGCTAAAGTGGGTGTTAGAAAACCGACAAAACGCCATTTTCTTGGAGGAAGAATAAGATGTACTTTTCATGACATCCAGGAGCTCATGAATTTCAGCTCTAGTATATCATAAAATGACCTTAACCTAGCCACATTTGTTTTTGTTTAAATACCTGAGACCATATATGGACATAATACAGAAATCATAGATTCCTTTCACTGTTGTATTGATGTAGGTTAAAGTTCAAAGTTTTAGTATTTTCTGTTTTAGGGCAAGCTTACCACCCTTATCAGCCAAGTAATTTTATCATTGAATTAGGATCATTTGGAGAACACTAGAGCATGTTGACACAGGTAATCAGAATGTTGAAAACTAGTTACCGGTATCCAGGAATAAATTTAGGGAGCAGTATGTCCACTATCTTTGAAGACTTGAAGCAAAAGCAAATACTGTCATGTGGGAAACCTGAAGTTGCGAATTGAATCAAGATCTGAGGTACCTAGTGCAAATGGGCTAAGATGAAATTTATTTTATAACTGGAAGAACTTCATGATGAAATTGGTTGAGATGTCTTCCAGATATTTGGCAAAAGAACATAAATAGTGGCAATTATATTGACCAATGAGTAGGCTAACTATAAATACCTAGCTGTCATAAAGTTGTTTCATAGAATAACAATGGTTCTCACTACTTTTTATCCAGACCGTTTATTTACCTCCAACAGTTTCCTTCTCATGCCTGTCTTAATTCTTTTCTGTATTCTGCAATTTTATTCTACTTTTGTTCTACAAAAATCACTGTGAAGTGCATGATGTGATGCTTTTGATTGTGCCTGTTGATAGTGGTGCTTCCTATTCCATTCATGTGTGAAGTGTTGGAATAATGCAAATGCTTTTGTTTGCACTGGAATTATTCCAGTCTTGTTCTCGTGATTCCTAAAACAGTGACACATGTGGGATTATATTATATTCCTAGTTGTATTATTTAAAGCTGTGTCTTGCAACTTTATAAGTAAACTAAAGCATTCTTTGGATATGTTGCATCTAACTTCAAGTGTCTGCCAGTTCAGTTTCTTCACATTTCCAAGTGACTCTGCTGTTGGTTAAGCCCACTATGACATTCTTGCTTGCTCCTTCCTTTTTATGTTCCGTAGCCACCTGTCTTATTTAGTATGGATCCCACATACTCAACTAATAAGCTAAAATGGGTTCCATAGATGATTTGGAAACAATGGCCTTTGTACACTGATTACGGTACCTTTCCCTAGTATTTACCAGTGTACTGAATTCTGCCATCTGCTTTACCTATGACCATCTATACATTTGCATTCCATTTGAGTAAAAACAAAATTGTCAACATTGTTTCAGATTCATTGATATCTTCTTAATCTGGTCTGAAGATGATGACAACTTTTCCATGTTCCTTGAACAACAACACTTTTTTCTCCATTCATATCACCTGGTCCTAATCAAGCCAACAAGCTACCTTCCTCAATTATGACCTCCCTCTCAAGGATGTTTACATCAGAAACTAATTCCATATCAAAGCTACTAACCATTAATAACAACTCCATTGGTTAAATTATACGACACTTCTCGCTGGGCTCCAGTGCTTATGTTGGCACCAATGGTTAATGGCTCAACTCAGATGACCAATAAATGTTTTGTCTTGACAACTTCAATTAAAATGAAAATTATTTATTTCTGAACGGACAAGGGTACATACAAGAACCTGTCAATGATAGAGCAGGTACAGTATTAACTTTGTTACAAGTGAAACGAGCAGCAATAACACTTATTCTGTAGCTCGTGAAAAATATTAACGCACTTCATTGTTCATCTGTTGCCAACATACATACAGGAGCATTGCGAGAAGCATTGTAAAGTTTTATCATCCATTTGACAGTTGTCACCCATTCTGTATCACAAAGCCCCTTCCATACAGCTTAGCCACCCATGGTTGTCACATGTGCAGTGACAATCCCTCTTCAAATATGCAAGTCAGTATATATCAGATTGTAACAAAGGAGTAGTAATTGATACGGTGAAACATATGACAGGGCTAAGCATAAGTAGAAAGCCAGGGTGGCTAACAAAGGGGTAAGAGTATCATGTAGAACAAAGTGGGAATTTTATCAAAATGTTAGAAGCAGTCAGAATGAAGATGCAGTAGCTCGTTACAAACAGTACTGTAAGGTTCTGAAAAATGTCATTAAGAATGCAAAAAGAATAGCAAACTCTCGTGATGAAATTAAAACTATCTGGTCAGTCATGAAGGAAGTGTGGTCAGCAGCAGCAGGTAGAAGATATAACGTCAGTGCCTAGTAGAAACATTTCTGTTACTGACAAGATATATGTGCAATATTCAATAATCACTTTGTGAATATAGTAGGTGAACTCAACAAAAACCTAGTTTCTACAGGTAATCATATAACATTTTTAGAAAATGCCTTTCTGAGGCTGTTACCTGAAATGGTCCTTCATGATACTTCCATAGTGGAGATTGAGTACAGTAATTAAATCACTAAAGACTAAGGACTCTTGTGGATATGATGGGGTATCTAGCAGAATTCTAAAGTACTGTTCTCCATATGTCAGCCCAGTATTAAGCCATATTAGTAATTTTTCCTTTCAGAATGGTCAGTTAAAGTACTCAGTAGTGAAACCATTTTATAGAAAGGAGAAAGTGATAATTTAAACAACTATAGACCTATTTCTATGCCATCAGTTTTTTTCTAAAGTTATTGAAAAGGCTGTATATTCAAGATTAATTGATCATTTCAGTTCACAATTTTTTTTTTTTTTTGTCAAACTTACAGTTTGGTTTTAGAAGTGGTTTAACGGCTGAAAATGCTATATTGACATTTCTCTCTGAGGCACTTGATGGCTTAAATAAGAGGCTTTGATTTAATAAAAGCGTTTGATTGTGTTGATCACAAAATATTATTGCAGAAGTAGAAACAGCCAGCCGAGGGGACTGAGGCGCTCCAGTCACGGTCTACACGGCCACTACAGTCGGGGGTTCGAATCCCCCCTCGGGCATGGATATTTGTGCCGTCCTTAGTTGTAAGTAGTTTGTAAGTTTAGTGACTGATGACCACGTAGTTAAGTCCCATAGACTCTATAAATATTTGAACATTTTTTAAGTTTAAACAATATGGAATACAAGGAGTAGCTCACAACTGGTTCACCTGTTACTTTAATAATAGGCAACAGAAGGTAATTCTCCACAGTTTGGAAAATAGCTATGACGTACAATCGCAATGGGGCACAATTAAGTGTGGGGTGCCCCAGGGGTCTGTTTTGGGACCATAGCTGTTTCTTATTTATATAAATGATATGCCTTCGAGTATAAAAGGTACTGTAAAATAGTTTTGTTTGCTGATGATACCAGCTTGGTAGTGAAGGATGTTGCTCGTGATTTGACAGAGTATCAACTTATGCAGTTCAAGAGATAAGTTCATGGCTGGTAGAAAACAAGTTGATATTAAATCACAGTAAAACAAATTCTAACACATAATTTGACGAAAGCTGACATATTGATTACACATAACGGGCATATTATTAGTGAGACTGAACAGTTCATATTTCTAGGTATTCGTATAGACAGTAAGATGTTGTGAAAAGCCCATGTTCAGGATCTTTTTCCGAAACTAAATTCTGCCATATTTACCATTGGAACAATATCTGAAATAAGTGATTTTTCAAAACGAAAAGTAGTCTATTACGCTTACTTTCACTCACTTATGATGTACGGCATTATTTTTTGGGGTAACTCACCTTATGAAAAACGATATTTATGGCCCAAAAACGGACTGTTCGAGCAATATGTGGGGTAAGTTCACGAACGTCATGTCGACCCGTTTTCAGTAGGTTGGGAATTTTGACACTGGCGTCACAATACATTTTTTCTTTCATGTTTGTTGTTAATAATATCAGTGTATTCCTACGAGTTTGTAGCTTTCACTCGGTGAATACTAGACAGAAGTCGAATCTACATTTGCATCACACCACCTTGACACTTGTGCAGAAAGGTGTACAGTATTCTGCAGCATCCATTTTCAGTAAGCTGCCACAAGAAATAAAGAATCTTAGTACTAACCCACACACTTTCAAATCTAAATTGAAGAGTTACTTCGTGGCTCACTCCTTTTATTCTGTCAAAGAACTCCTAGAAAAGTTAAACAGTTAAGCTAATTCATTCTTTTTTCTTTATTGATTCTTTTCACTTCGTCTTAAGATGCATAGGACTACTTAAAAATTTTCTACCACCATTCTTGTGTAAAAATTCATGTATTGACTTGTTCCATGACCATGGAGTATGATTCCTAAATTGGGTCCTATGGAACAGAAAACCATAATAAGTAAAGAACCAACAACGTAACACAGGTAGCTTAATTTTTAATTTTTCCAAGCAATAGAATAGAAAAAGTAAGACACGAGGAAACTTCCCATTTTAGCCTTGACCGTGAGTGGATTACTACTAAACCTTATGAATTCTTGTGGCAGCTTATTTAAAATGGATGCGGCAGAATACTGCACGTCTTTCTGCACAAGGGTCAAAGAGGTGTGATCCAAATGCAGATTCAATTTCTATATAATATTAACTATATGAAAGCTGCAAACACTTGGGGAATAACTGAATATTACTGACAGCAGATGACATTAAAGATAATATTGTCATTTTGAAATTGAAGCAGGCTTGACTTCGAAGGCAGGGTTGTCAACTGAACACAGCACTTATACTGAAAACAGGTTTATTGCGAACTGAAACATACACGCAGCACTGACTGCCTTCGGGCAGAGTGCTCTGCTGTTTATACACTGACAGAATGTACCAGAAATTAGAAGAACAGTTAACATAAGAAACATGTATAAATTACAAGTGGACATAAGAAAAATGTATAACATTCTGGAAATGATAAATACAAAGAAATAACTTTTTGGCGGTGGGCAGGATTTAACCAGTGACTTTCAGCACCACAATCAGTGAAGCTATCCATTGCGCCACACCGACAGTCGGATAATTTGTGTTCTTGCGGCATTGCTCCCTCTCCTGAAAAAACAGTGACCCGCAGTTAGGTTCCTTTCTGGAGCCAGCTGCAACGTCCTGGACCTTGATCTTATCATGGGTCCTCTGTATGGCAGTTCAGAGAATCCTTCCCTTCCGCATGATTACAAACTAGAGACGTTCCTGTCATGCCTTCATCAGTGACCTTAGAGTCCTAGAACAAGAAGCCATTTTCACCTATCTGCTCTTCAGGATCTTAGAAGGGCTTCATGTGGAGGATGTGAACAATGTCTCTACGTTTTTGGCATTTTGACAACGGCTCATAATCCTCGACTTCATATGTGACGTCTCACAGGCAGTGTATGACACGATATGGACCAAAGAATCACTTCAATAACTTTTCTGATAGCCCAACTTTCCGTACAGGGGTAAAAATCCATACCAGATCTCCTGGGCTGTACACAACAGGTGGGTGCTTGTCGTTATACCACTGACGGTCCTTCTCCTGGGCGTCCAGTGACCGTATGCAAGCCAGCTGCCTTGTTTCTTCGACTCCGGTGATGAGCTGTTTCACATAGTCATCCTGAGTGTCGTCCGGCGGGAACGGGAACAGTGTATCCATTGCCATCTCAGCTTCATGGCCATGGAGCAGGAAAAACGGTATGAAGCCTGTGGTGTCTTGTCTTGCAGTTATAAGCAAATATCACAACTGGCGGTATTGTATCCCAATTCTTCTGCTCGACATTGAGGTACATCAACAGCATACCTGCTAATGTCTTGGTAAAACGTTCTGCAAGACCATTTTTCTGAGGATGGAATGCAACTGTTATTCTGTGGACAATGTCACAACATGACATTATCTCTGATACTAGTTTTGACTGGAATACTTTTCCACGATCAGATATCACACTTAGTGCTCCATGCTTCAAAATAATGTCTTCTAGAAGGAATTTTTGCGATCTCTGGAGCTTCTGCAGTTGGCACAGGTTTGGTGACAGCATAGCGTGTGAGGTAGCCAGTGCTGACTATTATCCATTGGTTACCAGTTATCGACTTCGGGAACCTCCCTAAAAGGTCAATTCCAATTGGGTAGACTGGAGCTGCTGCAGGTGGAATTGATACAAGATGCTCTGGAGATCATTTAAGTACATTATTCCGTCACTTACACCTTTTACAGTGACTCACATAGTGCTTGACAGATCGGTAGATACCTTCCCAGTAATACCTGTGTCTAATTCTGTCTAGGGTCTTCACGAATCCCAGATGACCAGATATTGGAGCATCGTGGAAATACTTGAGAATAGCTGGCTTGAGATGAGCCGAAACGACCAGTAGCCATTTGGGGCCCAGTGGAGCTGCTCTTATATAATGTCCCGTTTATAAGTTGGAACTCTTCATTGGTCGGTTCTCCTTTCTCCAAGGTGTGTATGGTTTTTAATAGTGCTGGATATTCCCTCTGTTCAGCTGTAACGTCACCTAATTCAGTGCGGGCTGAAATTCCATTCATGCTGATGTGTTCCACTAATGCATTACATAATCCAAATGGCATTACTTTGAATTCATAGAGGCCGTCAGGTGTAATAAAAGCCATCTTTTCCTTGTCAGCTTCGTCAACCTCGATTTGACAGTAACCTGTCTGCAAGTCCATAGTTCATCTACATCTATGTACATACTCCGCAATTCACCATAAGGTGCATGGCGGAGGGTACACTGTACTTCTACTAGGCATTTCCTTTCCTATTCCACTCCCAAATTGAACGAGGAAAAAAAGAATGCCTATATGCCTCCGTATGAGCCCCAATTTCTCTTATCTTGTCTTTGTGATCTTTACGCGAAATGTAAGTAGGCGGCACCAAGATCGTACTACACTCAGCTTCAAATTCCAGCCCTCTAAATTTACTTAACAGAAATTCAGGAAAAGAACGTCGTCTTTCTTCCAGCAATCCCCAATTGAGTTGCCGGAGCATTTCCGTGACACTCACGCATTGGTCGAACCTACCGGTAACAAATCTAGCTGCTTGTCTCTGAACCGCCTCTATGTCTTTTTGTAAACTGATCTGCTGCGGGTCCCAAACACTTGAGCAATACTCAAGACGTGGTCGTACAAGCGTTTTATACGCGGTCTCCTTTACAGGTGAAGGGCATCTTCCCAAAATTGTGTCCCAATAAACCAAAGTCGGCTGTCCGCCTTACTCACAACTGTCATTACATGCTCGTTCCATTTCATATCGCTCTGCAATGTTACGCCTAAATATTTGAACGACGCGACAGCATCGAGAAGCTCACTACTAATGCTGTATTCGAACATTATGGGATTGTTTTTTCTACTCATGCGCATCACCTTACATTTTTCTACATTGAGAGCTAGCTGCCAATCTTTGCACCAACTAGAAATTTTGTCTAAGTCATCCTGTATGCTATTACAGTCAGTTACAGACGACACCCTCCCATACACCACAGCATCATCAGCAAACAGCCGCAAATTACAACTTACTCTGTCCATCAGATCATTTATATAGATAGAAAATAATAGCGGTCCTATCACACTCCCCTGGGGCACGCCTGACAATACACTTGTCTGTGATGAACTCTCGCCGTCGAGAACAACGTACTGCGTTCTATTACTTGGGAAGTCTTCCATCCAGTCACAAATGTGTGAACCTATTCCATAAGCTTGTATCTTCGTTAGCAGTCTGCAGTGTTGCACCGCGTCGAACACCTTTTTGAAGTCAAAAACACAATCCGCTTGTTGCCCTTCGTCCATGGCTCGCAATATGTCATGTGAGAAAAGGGCAGGCTGAGTTTAACATGAATGATGTTTCCTAAACCCGTGCTGATTCATGGAAAGAAGGTTTTCCGTTTCAAGGAAATTTACTATATTTGAACTGAGAAGTTGAGAAGTATGTAGCTCCTTTCAATCAGTCTAAGGTAAAGTCAGTGCGCGGTAATGGGTAGACATCTTTCTTTGTAATTTTGTTCAGACGCTGATAGTAGACACAGAATCGTAACGTGCCATCCTTCTTCTTTACCAGGACCACCGGAGATGATCAGGGACTGTCTGAAGGTTGAAACATGTCATCATGCAACATCTCCACTTACTCCCAAATTATCCGTCTTTCAGCTGGCAACACTATACAAATGCTGGCTAATTGGTGGATGATCCCAATTATTGATACGGTGTCGTTTCGTCTGACTTTTCTCCTGCTGGGGTTGAATGCACCTGAAAATTGGCTTAGTATAGCTAACACCCACTAGCGTTGTTCCCTCGTCAGTCCGGGCTCTGTTGGCAGTTCCACAGTTGTTTCCTCCAGCGTGTTGTCTGTACTAACAGCAGAGCATGAGTCTTCATTGATGACATTGAGCTTACTGTCCTGGATTGGTTCAGCTGTCTCGATACACATTCCTTTGGGGATAAGTTGTGACTGCTCATGACAATTAGTGATCCAAATCTCTCCTTGCTCATCGGTAATGCTTATGATAGCTGCTGGTATGTAAATTTCTTGGTGAGCCTAATAAACTTTTTACTATTGCCAAGCACTTCACAGATTAACCTGTCATCTATGTTTGTGACTGGAACTCTTCTCATTGTGTATTACATGTAATGTACCTGTCGGAACGACTTCCTCAATTCGCAGCTCAGATAGCTTCCACAGTCAATGATAGCTTGGGATGCCTGAAGGAAGTCCCATCCGAGGATGACATTATGACTACATTTTGTTAAAAATGACAAATTCAAACAGCTGGGTCCTGTTGTTGATGGTTATTCTTGCGACACAAGTTCCTGCTGGCTGGACTTACTTCTCCGCAATCTTCAGCACAGTTGCCCTCATATCACAGAACATTGTCTTCTTTAGTGTGCAGCAGTAATTATCTGACAATACAGAGAAAGAAGCTCCTGAATCAACCAGTGCCCGGACAGGTTGGCCGTCAATTATGATGTCGATGAGATTTCCCGACATCTTAGCAACTGTCATCCATGGAGGGTTTTCATTTGTGGCGGTCTCACCTTGCTTAGTTTTCCTGGATACAAAGGCTAGGGGAGTGGCTGGTACCTCTGTACAGTGACGATGAATGCCAGTGGCATGTCGGGGAGTGATCTCGTCCAGGGTATAGTGAGGGGCTTCTTCCCATAGGCCGACTGAACTCATCAGCAGGTTACTGCCCAGTATAGAACTACTCTGATGGCTGACATCTTGTGGCAAAATAATCATTGAATACTCACCTTCTCTCTCTGCAGTTGTGTACGACATGTCCAGGGCACCCACAGTGGAAACACACCTGTGTGTTTTCTTCTGTCCTCTAGACGTGTGTTGTTCTGCTGGGCATCATAGTTGCCAGGGGACTTGGTTGTGGCCGCATCGCTCATTTCCTAGGCTGTCATTTGGTGGCTGCAGTGTAAGTCATTGTAGGGCGAGGCCATTCTTCACATCGGGTGCAACTGGCGGAGTGGACAGGTGCTAATGTCTGAAATAACTCTTCCTCAGTGGTATCGGCTTCCTCATGATTTAGAGGGCTTACATCCATGGCTATAATCTGATGCTCCCTTGGTTCAACAGTCCCAGCTGCCATAAACTGTTGTAATTCTTCTCTCACAATTTGTCGTATGAGAGAAGCAAAGTCTTCCACAATGGCCATAGGGACTACATTGGGAAGTCTGTCATATTTCTTCCGTCCAACCCTCTTCTGTTGCATCTCTTCAATCCGCTGGCACCACTTGATGAACTCTTCTGTCATAGAGATGTCTTTTATAAGAAGTGCTTGGTACATGTCTTCTGCAATGCCCTTCATCAGGTGCGTGATTTTGTCAGCCTCAGTCATATCCAGGTAACTATGTGACATACGGCCAAAACATTCTGAATGTGCGATTGTGTCGGCTCACCATGTCGTTGGGCGTGATTCTTCAGTTGTTCTTCCACCAAGCGGATTTGTTGCTGGCGGACTTGAAACATATCTGCAACATTTCCCATTCAGCTTCTCTTCATTGTTTTCAAACTATTGCTGGGCTGTTCCATCCAGGTAGAAATTAACATTGGCCAAGCACATTGTATGATCCTACCTGTTATACCTGGCAACTTGGTGGAACCCTTGTAGCCAATTTTTGGGGTCCTGTCCAGCGTCTCCAGAGAACACCGACGGGTGTCTGATGTGCAGCTGGCTTACTGCTGGTTTCGTGTCAATGGGTCTTCTGATGATACGAACTTTCGGAAGGATGTACTGGATACATCCCTTGTACTCCATTTCTAGTCTGTGTAAGCAACAGCTTTTACGTTGCGTAATGGGAACCACGGTGATGCAGCTGTTGCACAGGATACCCGACAATGATGTCACGTTGAAATGGAAGCAGGCTTGACTTCGAAGGCAAGGTTGTCAACTGAACACAGCACTTATACTGAAAGCAGGTTTATTTATAACTGAAACATACGTGCAGCACTGTCTGCCTCTCGGGAACAGTGCTCTGTTATTTATACACCGACAGAATGTACCAGAAATTAGAAGAATAGTCAACATAAGAAACGTGTAGAACATTCTGGAAATTATAAATACAAAGAAATAAATTATTGCCGGTGGACAGGATTGAACCAGCGACTTTCAGCTCCGCAATTGGTGATGCTATCCATTGCGCCACACCAGCAGTCGGATAACTAGTGGTCTTGCGGCAATATCTATTGAAAGGCTAATGTCAGAAATTCCAGACTACTAAACAGGGGTCAACAAGAGGTACACAAACTTACCTCACATATTGCTGGAACCACCCATGTGTGTGTAATAAACACTTTTTTGACTCAGTTGAGTTACCTCATCACCATATATCACAAGGGAATCAAGATAAGCAAAATGGATTAATTTGCATGTTGAACTGTAACTTTTTTTCAGAAACTGAATGATCTTGAACATGGGCTTTCCATTGCAGCTTACTATCTATCTGAATACCTAGAAAAATAATAAAAATAGAAAAGAGATGACTTACCTGAAGGACTGGCTCGTCGATAGAAACAAATAAAATAAATAAAATCACACACAAACACACATACAAGCTTTCGCAGCCTAGCTGCTTCGTCAGGCAGAAGGGAAGGAGAGGGAAAAGGAAATGATGAGGGTTTTAAGGGAGTGGATAAGGAGTCCCAGGACAGGAAAGACCATGGGAAGAAAAAAGGAGGGTAAACAAATACACACACACCCACACATTTACCTATTTGAACTGTTCAGTCTCACTTATCATATGCCCAATCTGTGCAACTGAAATGTCAGTTTTTGTTGAATTATGTGTTAGAAGCTGTAAAAACTGATTCTTACTGTGATTTAGAATCAATTGACTTTCTATGAGCCATGAACTTAATTCTTTAACTGCATTGTTTTATACTGCATCAAAATATTGCCGAGAACATCCTTCACTACCTAGCGAGTGTCATCAGCAAACAGAAACATACTAGAATTACCTGTTATACTAATAGGCATATAATTTAAGTGAGAAACAACAGAGGCCACGGAGCTGAACACTTGGGACATCAACTAAACTGTGCTTCATTATGAGTACACCCAGGAATGGAACAAGTCAGACACATTCTCCTCCTGGGTTTTTATTACCTCTCATTCTGCCTAGAAATGACAAATATCCTATCAACTGTCCTTCCACCCCATTCCATAACGGAATTCTGATTTTCAAGACACCTACACAATATCCTCGACAATCCCTCCTCAGTTTCTGCTCCCAACTGCTTACCTCTTGGCTCTTACACCTGCAATAGGCCTATATATATGAGCTACTCCACACACATTCCAGCACTAATTAATTCAGTCCTGTCACAAGTGTCTTCTATCCTATCAAAGGCAGGGCACTGCGTGAAAGCAGGCATGTGAACTACAATTTTAACTGCAACCACTGTGCTGATTTCTACATGGAATAACAACTAACAAGCTGCCTGCTCTCATGAATGGGCAATATTCTATGTCCTCATAATCTCCGTAGGCTCAACCTTTGCTAATTATGGTCTCCCTTCCCCTATCTCTCCTCCTGTTCTGTTTGCACTGCAGTCCCACATATGCAGCATCATAGGCCTAATCACAGGTTCTACTACTCTCCATTTCCGCTCCCTGCTTTCTAATTTTGTGAACTGCACAATTTTAGGTTTCTGATGTTTAAAGCAAGTTTGATAGGAGTGGTAGGTGGGTGAAAAGAATAATGAAACGTGGGCAGTTAGGTGGGTTTACCAAAAATAGTCATCATTTGCTGGATAATAAAATTGTAATAAAATCTTCAATATGAATGTATCAAATTTCTTTTAAAGCACACCTTAAAATGAAAAAATAAATTACACATGTTGCCCACAAGCAAAATTTAAACAATCCAGAGCCCAAGGTGGCTTTGACCAATTTTAAGTTTACAATACATGAGTGTCTTCTGCCTTATACCCAAAGCTCAATAACGGTCACCAGAATTGGACAGATTTTAGAATTAACAATGGTACAAACAGAAACTCCAAGTGCCAATAAGACAACAAGCTGAGTTCAATTTTTCTTTCTTTCGTTTTTGAACTTTACACCACAAAGCAACAAGTTACAATTTAACAACTCCACTTGAGTAAGATCAACACACAAATAA
Organism: Locusta migratoria; assembly: GCA_026315105.1. NCBI lineage: Eukaryota > Metazoa > Arthropoda > Insecta > Orthoptera > Acrididae > Locusta > Locusta migratoria. The sequence continues at coordinate 560,151,450 of CM048746.1, forward strand.
TAACATGGAAGGAGTAGATTACATTAAACAGATAACAACAATTTTCTTTAATAGTGAGGTTAACTCACAAGTCCACTCTAAAGTTTATAAAAAGGCAAATGCATAAAAGAGTAGTAGATACGAGTGTGCAAGATTGCCGTTACAAAGGTAAGCAGCATCAAGTTCAGAGATGGTAAATGACTTGCGCACCAAGAATTCAATCAAATGCAAGAAAGCTCAGAACACTTACATTAAGATACTAAACAAAAGCCGGCCGTGGGGACTGAGGCGCTTCAGTCACGGTCTGCACGGCCACTACGGTCGGGGGTTCGAATCCCCCCTCGGGCATGGATATTTGTGCCTTCCTTAGTCTTAGTTAGTTCATAAGTAGTTTGCAAGTTTAGGGAGTGATGACCCCGTAGTTAAGTCCCATAGACCATACAAACATTTGAACTAAACAAAAAGAAAAGTGTAATCCACTTACATCAATTACACACTAAAACTCCAAAGATAAAGGCAAAGCTCTCCACCCTGCTATATCCTGAGCAAGCCTTTTCATCTCCTCATAAGAACGGACATCCATTTGAATCTGCTAATTGTGTTCATCTTTTGGTCTCCCTCTCTGATTTTTATGCCACATACTTTCCTCCAATGCTAAATTCATAAGTCCTTGATGTCTAAGAATGTGTCCTACCAATCAATCCCTTCTTTTAGTCGAGGTATGCCAGAAATTCCTTTTCTCCCCAATTCTGTTCAGTACCTCATTTTCAACATTCTTCTGTAACACCTCTGCTATCCTCTTCCTGTTCCTCACTGTTTATTGTTGATGTTTCACTCCCATACAAGGCAACACTCCACACAAATGTCTTCAGAAAGGACGTCCTTAAATTAAATTAATAATCGATGTTAAGAAATTTCTCTTTATCAGAAATGCTATTCTTCCCTTTGCCATACTGCATTTTATATCCTCTGTACTGTGACCTTCGTGTTTTATTTTACTGCCCAAGTAACAAAACTCATCTACCACCTTTATTGTTTTATTACCTATTCTAATTCCTTCAGCATCACCTGATTTTCTTAGACTGCACTCCATTACCCTTGTTTTGCTCTTGTTCATCTTTTATGCACGTTTCAACACACTGTCCATCCCATTCAATTGTTCTTCCAGGTCCTTTGCTGTCTGAAAAAATTACAATGTCATCAGCAAAAAGTAATGTTTTTAGTTCTTACAGATTCACATCAATGGAGCTTCTTAATCTGCTAAAACAGAAACAACTGACACGAGTGGGTACCATGAAGAAAATAAGTGTGAAATTCTGCCTCAGTTTCTTCCCGTGCTTGACTGAGAAGTTGGATCGGTCATTTTTGGCTTCATATCTAACACTAACATCTTTTGTACCAAAGCCAAATAAATCTGTGCTTGTTTTATCTAGCATGCATCATACCCAAGCATTGATTCAGATTCGAAGAACCAAGAAATGATCATATTTTACAACAGCACAAAGGGAGGCATTAAGAAACTAGATCATAAATGTGCTGTCTACTTCATGTCTAGACAAACTCAACGCTGACCAATGACAATATTTTGTAAAATCCTTGGCGTATGTTCAAGAAATGCATACATTTTTAGTATCATGAACCAATCACAGGCAAAGGTATCATGCTTGACTTTCATTAAAAAAGTTGGCAGAAGACCTTATAGACTCTCACTTGAAACACCATGTACAGTGTTTTGGTCTGCCAAGAGAACTTCAGTGCACCATTCGTCGAATTCTGAAAATGGAACGAATACCCAGTACTGCATCAACCAAAATGTCAGAGAAACATGAAAAATATGTCTGACTTGTGATCCCAAAAAGAAAAGTAAAGCAGCATATTTATGTTGTTTGTGTATAAAACCTATTTTCTTTGATTGCAGTAAAAATATGTTCGTTGAATGTTGCTGCAATTTGTGAGTGTTTGTGCAGAGCTTGTACAGATTTAATAATGTAGGGAAGAGGCTACATTCCTGTCTTACACCCTTCCCAATCACTGGGTGCCTTTCATATCCTTTGACTCTTATAATTGCTGTCGTTTTTGTACAAGTTGTTACAACTTTCGTTCCCTATATTTTTACCCCTGCTAACTTCAGAATTTGAAAGAGTGTATTCCAGACAACATTATCAAAAGCTTTTTTTAATAATTAAAATAAGACAGTCTATCAACAAGGTGCCAAAGGCCTGAAGATGGTTCTCTAGAACCGAAACCGGTTGCCAGTAATAAATGCAACAAATTGCGATCTAGACTGTCTTATTTTAATTATTAAAAAATTTTAAGATCACTGTTAATAATAATAATAATAAATAATAAAATGCTTTCAAAAATTATCTAAAGCTTTCTCCAAATCTACAAAAGATAAATAGATAGGTTTGCTTTTCCTTAAACTCTGTTCTAAGATAAGTCATAAGGTGAGTATTGCCTCAGGTATTTCTAAATTTCTCCCTGTGGTCACATTCTGTCAGTTTCTGCATTTGTCTGTAAATAATTCCTGTTAGTATTTTGCAACCATGACTTATTAAACTGATAGTTCTGAAGCAGTATCACTGAAGTGATAGTGATAATCTGAAGCTTTATTAGTCTGTGACTTAATCTTCATAAATTACAGTGTCTCCAATACACTTTAAATGAATTTGTATCCACTTCTCATAATTATTAAATTTATCCTTCATCTACAGAAGCAAGGTTTGTGGACATATCAAAAACACTTATTGCTGAAAGAACTCCTCATGTGGACAGCGAAGAAAGAGAAACTGAGACATACTTAAATTAACAACAGAAACTATGTAAAAAAATTAATTCTTCAGGAAGTATTGCTTCAATGACGAGGAATAAGCATGCGAGGAAGCACTCCATTTGGCAACTGTGCTAAATTCTTGTATGACACTGCCATCAGCTGATCGTGACTACTGCACACAGGGCTTCTGTTTGTCACCACACAAGCCCCCCCATGGAGAAGTGGAGTGTCATTTGCATCCATTATAGTTGATGCTGTCAAATAATTTCGCAGGATAGAGGACATGCTAATCCAACCTTATTTGGCGCCATTGCTGTGTCACTGGTGAAGCATGAGGTGGCTGAACCTTTATATATGAAGGTGGAAATAGTTGAGTGGGATGGATTGTGTTGCTAGGAGCTTAGCATGAATGTCTGGCACTTGATGCAAACCCTAAATTTGCTGCCCCCCCCCCCCCATTTTCTGAATTAAGCAGAAAATAACACACCTTTCACAATGCATACAAGTATTGGGTTAGTGCTTATCAAACTGAGATTGGAAAAATTCAGTTTATTTTCCTGCATAACTTTTTGGGTCTCTTGTATATTCTCTATTATGCAAAACATCATTTTTGAAGATAATTTATATGACTTATTTGTCTTAGTTGTCCGTAACAGCAAAGAACAAAGTAATAAATTTATAACACAGTTTCAACAAGGAAAAAAATGCTTTGAGAAGTAAATAATTTGTAACAAAGAATTTATGAGTGTGCAGGCATTTTATAGCAGTAAATTATCCTATTCTGATTTAAGTCGGGGGAGTAGTTTTTGTGTGTATTAAGTGTATAAGTGCCACACGAGAATGGCCCTGCCGTCTAAGGTGCCCTGCTATTAATTGCGGCACTTCCTGTTGGAGGTTCTATTCTTCCCTTGGGCATGGGTGCATGTGTTGTTCTTAGAATAAGTTAGTTTATTTAGCTGAAGTGCTTTGTAAGTCTAGGAACCATTGAGCTCAGCAGTTTGGTCCCTTAGGTTTACAAACATCAGAATATTTGTTCCCTTAGGTTTAGAGACTCTTTTAAAATGTTTTGAAGTGTATAATCATTCCTTGTCAATAGGACGTCAGTGGTCATAATTCGAGATCCATACAGTCTGCGTATAAACAGACACACCTCATTTTGTACGCTTACAGTATTGATGGACTTAACCCAGGGTTTTTTGGGTGCTTGAGAACTTTGCCATTTGAATTCAAATGATTTATTGTCTATACACACCATTGCTGTTGCCTGAGACATTGTGGGTTACAATTTGTTGTGTGTTTAAATAACAGATTACATGTTCAACATACATTTTAGTTTATACTTGTGTACTACACTGCTTATATTGTTGTTGTGGTCTTCAGTCCACAAACTGGTTTGATGTAGCTCTCCACACTACCCTGTCCTGTACAAGTATCGTCATCTGAGAATACATCCGGCAACCTACATCTTTTTGAATCTGCTTACTGTATTCATCCCTTAGATTCCCTCTACGATTTTTACCCCACACACTTCCTTCTAATACTAAGTTGACAATTCCTTGATGTCTCAGAATGTGTCCTACCTATCTATTCCTTGTCTTAGTCAGGGTTTGCCAGAAACTCTTTCCTCCCCAATTCAGTTAAGCACCTCCTCATTAGTTACGTGGTCTACCCATCTAATATTCATCATTTTTATGTAGCACCACATTTCAAAAGCTTCTATCATATTTTTGTCTGAACTCCTTATCGTCCACGTTTCACTCCCATACAATGCTACACTCCAGACAAATGCTTTCAGAAAGGACTTCCTAACATTTAAATTAATATTTGATGTTAACAAGTTTCTCTTCTTTAGAAACACTTTTCTTCCCATAGCCATTCTGCATTTTATATCTTCTTTACTTTGGCCATCAGATGTTATCTTGCTACCCAGATAACAAAACTCATCTATACTAATAATAAATCTGTAAATGTAGGCCTGTCGCTGTTCCCTTCAATCTTCAAAACTACTGGACGAATCTTCATGCGGTTTTCACAGGAAACACGAGAAAAGATTGCGTCAACATATAGGCATAATTTTATCAAATCTGATCAAAGGAAAAAAAAGGTAATGTAATTTTAAGTGTTTTCAGTAACCGTCGTGTCTGGTTTTTTTTTATTTTATTTTTTTTTTTTTTATTGATGACTGTAATCCCTTATTTATGTTTTATAAGGTAGTCTATTACTAAATTTGTCCTGTTTCCGATTTGCTGCAGACTTGAAAATGGTCATCACTGACCGAAACCTGTCGTCAAAACGACGAGAAATTTTGTGATCGACGTAAATAAAGATATTAAAAGTAATTACAAAATGGATCACTGATATAAATTCGCGACCATGTCGCACCTTGGGAAACAGAACTGCTTCGTATCACCTAACCTTCAAAACATTATGTCATATGCTACGTCGTGTTTCAATTGTTTTTACGAAGACGCTAGCGTCTGAAGTCGCTGCGTGTCATTGCATCAGCGTACTCATTCGCTATTCTGCCATACGCCGAGCGACAACAGGCACCAGCGACTAGCGACCAAATACGCTCCGTGTAATATACCCTTAACAGAAATATTTTGAATTAAGAGCGGCAATCTTATCTCTGGAAATAAAAACTAACATTGAACAGCGAGTTGCTGATTACAATTTGTATATTCACAGCTTAACGACATTTCTTTGCCTCTTTTAACAGGGAACATTTGAATTTAAAACATAACGACATTCCTTCGCGACTAGCGATGTTGTAATTTACATAAGAATTATTTGCAAGGAAAATCGAATTTATGTAGTTCCCTTTCTGATTTCGGTGTATCTTCATTACATTTTGAATGTGTTCTGTTTAGAAATGCATCCAAAACTCCATAGTGCAGGAAAGGACAAAGTGAGGCGACGTTAGTTACACGGTACAGTAAATAACTATGGCGTTGCTGCGTTTTTTTCATTCTCATAACTATTATGTAATACACTACAAGAAGAGTACAATCTTACGTACGGTGACGCCCAGTGGCGTAACTAGGACTTGGCTTGGGGGGGGGGGTAGATGTACTTGAGTAAAATTTCAGTCAGTTTCCAGACAGACTACCATCTACCACTCCCGTTGAAGAAACTAATTCACTCCCTTCCAAAGAAAGCTTATGGTAAACCACCCCAAGTTTCCAATCTTTACCTTTACCAGGTTGCTGTTATACTATTTCTTTTTTTCCCTCTCTCTTTTTTCCTCTTGTTTTCGGGTTCTGGGGGGATCTATCCCCCTCATTCCCCCCCACCCCCCTCCCCCACCCCCATAGTTACGCCACTGGTGACGGCAACGGCCGTTGAATGCTTTTTCAAAAATCAGTCATGTAGAATGAGGGGTATAATTCTTTATGTTCACGGTGAAGAAAATAATTTATGCTGTTCCGGTCAGTAAATTAATTATCCTCCTAATGCGAACAGTTCGTTGCCAACGATAGCAAATAAACCGCTGCCACTGCAAGTAAAATTTTACCCAGGTAGGACACAAAAAATGTTTTTCTTGCTAGATGTATCCCATGTGTTTTGCAATGTCAGGGAAAGAAAAGAAATGCCTCTTTCGAGGGGTATAATTTGAATTTAAGAAGTAACGGCGTTCCTTCGCGTCTATCAATGTTTTTAATTAATAATAATTCTTTGCGAGGAAAATCGAATTTACTTAGTTTCCTTTCTGATTTCGGTGCGCACGTATTTATTTACATCTTGAGTCCCTTCTGTTTAGAAATGCCTAGAAAACGGTTTAGTACAGTAAAGAACAAATAGAGGGCCTGTTAATTACGTACCTGTAGTACACCAAATAAATAATAGAAGGTAATGATGCTTTTTTCATGCTCATAACTATGTTGTAGTTCTCTACAACAAGTGACTGTATCCTATCTTTAATATTCGTTACGATGTACGGGTGTACAGCTATCTATTACAAATCTCTAATCTCCTAAACAACGTCACGGATTTACACTAGGCAACTTCCTTTCATAAAAGTGGGATCACGGGAAAAAAGATATCGTAATTTAAAGTTTTGTATCTAGGACTGTAATGCCTATTACACATTTATCTCCAAAACTACTTGACGAATTTTCATAGGATTTTCAGCCGTAACTTGAGCATATCGTACACGCTTCATTTCATCAAACTCAGATCAGGAAAATAAAATATATCGAGAAAAAAAAATGTTCAAACGCTTGAAAAGCTTAAGGGACTTAACTGCGGAATCATCAGTCCCTAAACTTACAAACTACTTATGAACTAACTTATACTAAAGACAACACAGACATCCATGCCCGAGGGAGGATTCTCCGACTCGGGAGACCGCGCGATCCGCAACATGGCGTTCCAGACCGCTCGGTTACTCCCGCGCGGGAAAATATATCGTAATTTGAAATTTTAGGTGTATTTCATCAGTGGCGGCGCTAGGCGTCGGCGATATCGGAGGGCCTGTGGGGGCCTCGCAAAACATCGTCATTTTTTTTTTTTAATTTGATAGCGACGACGTCGCGTACGAAATAAATACTGAAACTAGCCCTGAATCACGGCCTCCTCTATAAGAGGCCGGAGTGCTGAATTGTGGCAACGTTGCGTTAAGGCCTACATCGTGGCTGTGTTTGTACTTTGTATGAAGTGGTGTTCGTTGATATTCGTTTGCTGTGTGTTTCGCACAATTTGATGCTTTAAGTGTGCCAAACTCGATACTGTGAAAATTATAGCACACTGTCGTTACTGCAGTTGAATATATACACAATGTAAGTATAGTATTCTGTAAAGTTTGTAGTGTTTTTAAACGTATATATTCAGCTACGTTACCTTCTTACTACTTTCGCTAATAGCATTGAAACGTGAATCTATATAGAATTTTAAAATAGTGTTTCTAATTCATAAATATTGTACGAATCAACAGCGGTTATGTGACTATGTTTATATAATGAATATTCCCACACGTTAACCTCAATTCACAAACATAGTTTTTGTGATGCCCAAGTGTACAACAAACTATTCTTTCGATTTTCTCAGTTTTTGTTCGTACCTCATATTTTGACGTAAGATGTTAACAATGAATACATCATTATATTTACAGATGCCAGAAAAAATGTTGTGTTCCTGGATGCAGCAGCAACTATAAATCCAAAAAGGAAGAGGGTTATATCTCGGTGTTTAGATTCCCCACTGAAGAGACAAATAGAAAGCGCTGGATAAGAAACATTCCCAGAAGAGACTGGACTCCTACCAACAGGAGTGTTGTCTGTATAAAACATTTTGAAGAAAGTGATGTTTCGAGGGTAGAAATTTATAAGGACTCTGATGGGAATTGTCACGAGTACCCTCGTCAGAGGCCACTACTTCTACCAAATGCTGTGCCAAAAATATTCCCTGGGTTACCATCATATCTTAATAAGATTCAGCCTCCAACAAGGTGTGATCCAGAGACCAGAAGGAAGCGTGCACGCAAAGAAGAGGAGGAGAAGATTGAAGCTTGGTTAAACGATGACATTGTACAAAATTTTGAGTGTTTGTGTGCCAAGTATCAGGATAAATTACAGAGTTTAGGAAAGTGGAGTGTTAACGTTCTAGACAGTAAAATAGTCTTTTATAGTGTAGATTTTTCTGCAGACATACCTCAGGTAAAAGTGAGTGTACAAATTAATAACAAACTTATTTGCAGTGTTTGTGTGAATGGTTTCATTCTGACATATGATGATCTTAGCTGGATTTTACCTTCCTCACTTAAAGTAAACAGGTGGTCACAGATTGAAAATATTTTGAGCAGATATATCAACTGTAGTAGCTACATACCCTCTTTTAGTTCTCTTTTAAGTGAATTAAAGAACATTGTTAACAGACTTACTCAGCATTCTGAATCTAATGCAGATTGCTGTACCACTCTTTTGTTTTTATTGGAACAGATAGGTTTGTTGACAATGAATAAGCGAACATATTCAGTTGATATGATGTTACATGCTTTCATCATCTACACCCAGTCTGCAGCATGCTATGCAGCTCTCCGATCAAGTGGATTACTGATCTTACCACATGTGAAGCATATTCAACAGCTGTCATCCTCATTGAAGATAAGTCCAACTAGTGAAACAGAAAATGCCCATTTTCTTAAAATTCTAGTGGATAAATTAGATGAGAGAGAGAGATTTGTAATCCTGCAAATAGATGAAATTTATGTAAAGCCTTGTATTCAGTTTAAAGGGGGGAAACTTCATGGATATGCTGAAATTAGTGTCCCAGCAGAGGCAAGAACTGTGCTTGCCTTTCTTACATCTTCTCTATATGGCAGTTTCAAAGAAGTTGTTCATTTGGTTCCTGTCAGACAGTTGTCAGGCTCAGATCTGCATAAATTAACACTTAAGGTGTTGGATTTGCTTTCTTCTTGTGGTTTGACTGTCGTTGTTATTATATCTGATAACAATAGGATTAACAGGAATATGTTTTCACTGCTAGTAAAAAATTCCAACAGGCCCTATTCTTTCATGTCATGTGGTTCCCCTGTGTTCTTAATGTTTGACACTGTTCATTTATTTAAAAGCATTAGGAACAATTGGTTGAATCAAAGGGACAGTGACAAAACATTTAAATTTCCCCACTTTGAATCTACATCTAATGAAGTGCTAACAGCAAGATTTTCAGATATTGAGAACCTATATAGAAAGGAACTGAACCAGCTGTTGAAATTAGCACCTCGATTGACCTATAAATCAGTGTATCCCAGTAGCTTAGAAAGACAGAATGTCAACCTTGTGTGCAATATTTTCAATGACACAACAGTTGCAGGCTTAAAAACTGAATATGGTGACAATTCAGGGACTGTACACTTTGTTCAAATTATTCTCCGTTGGTGGAGTATTATGAATATTAAGAATTCTACAAAGGGAATTCACAAACAAAATGAATTGCTTCTACCTTTCACTAGTGCTTCTGATGACAGGCTAGTGTTTCTTGATAAATTTTTGGCTTGGTTGGAAAGATGGAGGGCTTTGGACTCTACCAATTGTCTAACTACAGACACACATCAGGCACTGTATCAAAGTACTTCTGTTATTTCAGAAATTATTGAATATTCTTTCAGCAGTGTAGGTGTGCAGTATCTTCTGACAGGAAAACTCCAAACTGATAATTTGGAGTCACAGTTTAGTAGATATCGCCAATTATCGGGAGGAAACTACAATATTTCTGTTACTCAAATATTTGAATCAGAAAAGAAACTCCGTGTTATGAGTGTTTTGGGAATAAAGTCAGCGAAATATGGCCCAGTGAAATTCTCTCCAGAAATATTGAATGATGTGAGCACCTCAGACATAATGTATTCAGATGTTGACATGACTCCATTTTTAAGTGTTTTGAACAAATTAAGTACTGAAAGTGTTCATGTTGACCAGTCTGTGCTTCTGTATGTTTGTGGGTATGCAGCACACAAAACAACCCAAATGCTCAGTTGTAAAACGTGCATTGATTTTGTCTTAGGGCCACATACTTCAGATAAATATTTTGAAAATCTAGTCCGTAGTGGATTGACTGTGCCGTCAGATATTGTTGTGGAACTTGGCAATTTTGTATATGGAGCTATGCAGCTCTTAATATCTCAAGAGCATGAAACAAACTTTATCCTGTGCAAAAATCAAAAGCAGCTGCTGCAGAATGTGGTTGACCAAGGAGTTAATACACATGTTTATCTTAAAATATTTCTAACAGATTCATGTCTTTGTGGAAGACCACTTACTGATGTATACAAGAAGTTGGTTTGCATTATGTGTAATATATTGCTCAACAATTACACCAAACTGCGTAATTAACATTTAACATGTTCTAAGAAGGTAGGAATTAATAGAAAAATAAATACATTTCATAACTTCTGACTAGACTACTGGTGGTTAGAAAAGAAAAACCAATCCTGAGTGAATGTTTGAAAAATAATTTGTTGTGGTTTTCTCTGGCACGCGCCACTTTTCTGTTGTACCTTGTTTATCAAAATACTAAAGATCTATTTTTTTTCCTGTGTGTTTTTGCTTTCCAGGTGGAATGTAATTTAAAAATATTTAACTGTACTAGTAATTGCCATGAAATAAATTATCTGGAAATACAGACTCATACTTTTCATCCACCATAAAGTGCTCCTTTTATTTTTTTCTGTTCTACAACTGAAGGAATGTGTACTGACACCATTATTTCTGGTATGTTTTTATATTTGCATCAGGAATAGCTGATATACATTTCAAGTGGGTAAAATTTTATTTACCATGCTGGTAGCCTCATGTGATTATTGGACTTCACCAAGATTTTCATTTTCTTAGAAATCCAAATAGAATTACTTGGTTAGTGTTTTGCATAAACCACAAAGTAAATAATTAAAGCTGTTCTGTAGTTGACAAGTTCTTGTATGTACCCTTGTACACTCAGTAAAAGTATTTAGCCTCGTTAAACGAGGATTTCAGGATGAAACATTTGTGTTGTCAAGTGACTGGCTAATGCCAGTGTCACATAAGTGCCAGCATTTCCACACAAGACTGCCAGCATGATAAGTAAAATTTAACCTTTGAAGTGTGCTACAAGAACTTTCATAAGGTCATGCTCCACACATAGTGAAATATTTTTGTTTCCCACCACTGTTCCAAATTGTAGACATTTAAAAGTTCTTCCAGGTAAAGTGACAACTTATTCAACTGATAAATCTTTATCATTGCAGCTGCATTTCAAACTGAGCAATATATGTAAAATGTAGTTCATAGCACAGAATAAACTTTGGTGTCCTTGCAACATATTTCTTAAATTTGAAATTGTGTATTACATATAAACATTTTTGGTTTCATAGTCTGACCTCACTGTTGTAGCATTGCAAGGAGACATTTTTACATCCTTGGCCCAAAGCACTTCATGTTGTGATTTATAAATGTTGGAGGTGAGCACCATGAAATAATCTGCAATACATCGATAACTTTAAAATATTTTATTCAGTTCATGGTGTGGTTCATGCAGCAACCAGTTAAATTTTAGTTTCAAATACAAGCCATCCTGTTGCTCACCTGAAGACAGAGATAATGCCCATTAGCTTGCGGTAGTTTTTGAGTGCATGTAGAATGCCTGAGTAATTATGTGGTAGCTGCGTTAAAGACGATAGTTTACAAACAGAACAGATTAGAGATTAATATTCTGTGTTTAACAAGTGATCTGTAGCTTTCCTCTGATAGTAAGGTATAGGTTGACAGACTTTTTTTTTCCGCATCTGAGCAATGAAGGTGATAATTTTTGGGGTGAGACGTGTGATCAATGGTACATTTCGTTATCTGCAATTGTAATTTACGAGGATAACTACAGATTAATTATTATATACAATACAGAAGTATTGAGATATCCCGTATGTGGGTTTCCCGGCATGTTAGTGATGTCGTGGGTCAAAGCTGACGGGTGGTATCCCAGTCTTCATTTATGCCCACCTTGTTGCGAAGTTGGTTATGATGAAACCAGGAAGGCTTTTATTTCAAGTGGATAAAGTTAAAAAAAATCAGTTGTGTTTCTTACACACTAGCAAACATTATCCCACAATGACAGTGTCTGATAACTTAAACCGTACAAGGAATACTGCCATTACTTTCTTAGATCGGTTACTTGGAGAAATTCCTTCTGAAGTCAGTAAAATCAGTATTTTGATAGGTCATAGCTCACAGTTCAAGACTAGTATAAAGTGTTTCAAAATATATTTTGAAGAAAGTCATGTGGCATTTACTTGCGGAAGGTGCTTTGGCATGATCAGTGCAATTAGAGGTAAGTTACAGCACATATCTTCGACAGAGTGTAAGGTTATTTTATGTAAAACAATAAAAAAAAAAAAAAAAAAAATACATGTCAGTATTCTTACAAATGAATTGCAGCCTTATTCCTAGTTAAAACATATTCCTATGTAGGAAGATTTACTAGTCATGAAGAACAAAGATTTTCTACAAAATATTGCCTGTAAGAAATTCATTATAGTCAAGCAATTCTTCAGTTGAAAATAAAAAGGAACTGAGGGTCACATTTCTACAAAGAGAAAAACTTACATTAAACTTCACTGTCACTGAGGAGGTATGAACAGGACAAATTGTACTCTTAGATCTGAATAGAATGGAAGGGGCAATAGGCTATATTACAGGTTGCTGCAGCCCAGGATACCTTCATGGATGAAAGTTTAAGTATTACTGTTTATTATATTGGTTGCAAAAGTCTTTAATAATGGTATTCCTTCTCAGTTCTCTTGATTGTCATGTGGGTGACAATCTTGTCTTGACTAATGAATTTTTCTTATTTCATAACGACATTAAACAACTTTAATTAACCTGTTTCGTGATGTCTGTGAAAGATAAAGAAGAGAAATATTTGATTCCACGGAAGAAGAGATTTAATATGTCTTTTCTCTGTAACCTGATGGTTTTCTTAGTAATATTCTTCACAATTCAGTTGGCCTAAATTACGCAAAATACAAATCAAAGAAAGAACATTTTGTCAGCAATAAGATAATTTAATCGTAGCCTAAAATTTACGTGACGTAACTTAATTTTTTTAAAGAGAGAACTGTTAGTGTGTAATGTGATAGAGAAATATTTATCGTCGCAACGTAATGAGAACGAAATGCGCAATTTCAACATAAGATCAGCATATTTGTGCAACAAATTGGCTTTCCGAAGTTACTTTGTTATCTGTTGACATATCGCCAAAAAAAGAAACTGATTACAAATGTAGAATAGCCAGAACGGCGTCTGAACTTCACGAATAAATTGTCGCTACTCGGCCTAGCCGGCCCACTGACGTCACAGACTACAGCGTTGTCAACTTGACGACTCCGGCCTCTTATTGAGGAGGCCGTGCCTGAATACTTGGATGTTTTACGTTGAACTGTCTGCGCAGTACTGCATTCCCACGTTCCCAGCGCTGTCGTTTCGCTGTTGCACCGAACCCTGTCGCGGGCTCGCGCCCGGTGGGTATCCGGCCGAACCTCGGCCCTCGACGGCACAGCGCGGCTCGCTCCGTACAGTTGGGCCCGAATAACCTCTGTACAGAGCGGACAACGGAGCGCAGCTGTCAGGCACTGGCGGCCTGGGCGGGTAAATAGGCCGCGATGCACGGCTCTTGAGTTCCGAAAAACCACATTCAAATGTATGTAAAGCTTATGGGACTTAACTGCAGAGTCATCAGTCCCTAAACTTACAAACTACTTATGAACTAGCTTATACCAAAGACGGCACAAACATCCATGCCCGAGGGGGGGATTCGAATCCTCGACGTGGAACGGCCTCGCACATCGCAGCATAGCGTCTCAGTGCGCTCGGCCGCGTTTCTGATTTACACTACCAATATATTGGCTCGATGAATACATATGAAGCTACATAGCTTTGAAGTAAGAAGTTCATAGCGCAGAAGATCGCACAATGCATACTACAAACTAAAATAATATACATATGAATCGTGAATTTGCAAAACGACACACATTTTCATGGTTTTGTGTTATGGGCACAGCAATGTTCCAACATCCAATACACATCACTTAATACCAAAGATACTTTTGTCCCCAAATTCTATACATTTTTTCAGCAACAATACATTCATGTTTACCGGCAAAACAGCCTTAGTCCAGCTCTTAAGTAGTTTTGCTTGTAGGTAATGATAATTGTTAACAGATTCATCTATAGCTTTAATTTGGTAAAACGTCTATATTAGTTTTGTTTGTGTGCAACCAAGTTATGCATTAAGAGAGAGGATTTTCTTGCTTTAACATTTGACGACATACAAAATGTATGTTTGCCTAAGATACCAGTTCAGGAATTGTGTTATCCATGTATTATGACCGTAAACTAACAATTCCAGTTTTCCCTGTGCATAACATGACAACTAATTGAGTATCCTTCTACATCTACCATGAGGGGAAAGCTAAGAAAAGTCCAAATGAAGTACGCAGTTTTCTCCTCCATTATTTCAATACCTGTGTCTCATCTAGTGTTAAAGAACTCTGGTTGTTTTGTGTCGGCTGTCCAGGCCAGAATAAGAACAACACTCAGATTTTTTAATGGCTCTAAGTGCTCAGAGGCATTTTTCAACATCAGACTTCCTTTCCCTGTCAGAGAACACTGCTTTCTGCCAAATGATAGGGACTTCGCAGTAGTGGAAAGAAGACAGAGGCGTGTGGACAGACTATATACATTGAAGGACGTGTGTGAAACCATAGTAAGCTCTAGCACTATAGGGAATTTTATAGTAACAATCGTTGAAAGTGAGGATATTTATGATTACAACAACTGGTGGCCACACTATTAAAAAAGAAATGTCAATTCCATGGAGACATCGGTTAAGGACGATCGTATAGATAAGAAGGTATCTTTCAGTGTTTCAACTTTTATGCATATCTGCTTTTCTGCAGAACAGATCGGAATAGGTGTGACAAAACCATTCATAGGAGAAGTAATACAACATTCTTCCATCCTTGGGCCAACATATCACATAGATAAGCTTATTCAAATGGTATGTCCCCAATCAATGAAAACAAAATTAAAGATTTACGCAAAATTCTCAAGTATGATATTTATGAAGAAACCTACTTCAGATGAAACTGCTTCAGAGGCCTCTGACGAATCTCTCCTGCAAGTTTCTGTAGTCGCTGACAGAACCAGGGTCATCAAAATTTGTCAAAACTGCTGTTATCCAACATTCTGAGCTGAATAATGAGTTAAAAAGTGAAAATATTTGTGGTTCAGAATCGAGAGGACATTGTTAATAAAACAGAGTTATTTACAGAATTAGATATGGGAAAGTGGTTTTTTTAGTAACAGATTCACAGCGTTATTACTTGCCTCAAAATGGTTCCCAACAAAACTTCGAGAAATCTGATGAGAGTTACCCCAAAGACGCAAATAAAAGACATTGTGTGTGTGTGTTGTCCTTTGGTTAGTTTATCTTAGTTTAAGTAGTTTGTAAGCTACGGACTGATGACCACGCAGTTTGGTCCGATAGATTTACAAACATTTGAACATTTTTTTGGCGTTGCTCGTGTATTTATTTATTAATTTCTGCCATTTTCAGGTATATATTCATTTGTATAAGGGCTGTATGTCTGTAAAATCTCTTGGGAATACAATTAGTACTAAAGAATTAATAGATTAACTTGATGCGTGATGGGCGGTTTTCCATGAACGTTAGTGTTTATGTGCTTATATCTCATGAACTACTTGTTGTTACTGTGATACAGTTTAGAAGGTATACTCAACTATATGCGTACATCCTGTCTGTAAATTTCTTGCGGCTACAATTTGTGGTGTAGAAATTATAAATTGTAACGTCATACCGAAAGTCGTAGTTTTAGTCCATGAGCAGCGGAACGTTACTGTTTATGTGTTCATATCTCATGAACTACGTGTCGTACTATGATGCAATTTAGAACTTACATACAACTATATGTGTGTATCCTGTCCGTAAAATTTCCTGCGCCTACAATTTGTAGTGTACAAATTATAAATTGTAACGTCATACCAAATGCCACGGCTACCGTCTTCATGGATTGAAGCTTATGTGTGCAAAATTTCATAAAGATTGGAACAAACCTGTAGATTTGTATGAAACACATACACGCAAACATACGGACAATCTGTTTTATATATAAAGATATCAATTATTTGAAATCTCTATCCAAGGAGGACCTTCTCAAGCATTGTAATGATTTAAGTATAATACTCTGAGAAGGCGAAAATAGTGACATACAGCCTTTAGAACGTTACGAGTAACTCCAGTTTTTAAAATCCAACCCACTAGACTCAATCAAAGATGCAAAATAACGTCTTCAGTACATTTTAGAAAACAATTAGGAAAAGTATATCCAAATGTTTACATAACAATCAGAGTCAAGGTCACAGTTTCAATCAGTACAGTTTCAGCCGAGAGAAGCTTCTCAAAGCTAAGATTGATTAAGACTTACTTGAGAAAATGTTTAGGTGCTAATCTACAGACGTGATGTACTTTGAAAAAAATCATTCCTATGCCAAGACTGCAAAATATTTTTATTTGTTATATACTACCGGTTTTGGCAGTTGCTGACATCAACAGGAAATCAACAAGGTATTGTACATCATTTTTACTGAGTACAGCAATGTCTGATTTACAATAAAATATTGTGATTATTTTTACATTACATTACATTAAGTAGTACGTATCCCTTTAATTAATCTTTAACTTTCATGTCAATAGCGTCATCAGTACATATTGTTAGTCTTATAGGTAATAGCTAAAGATTAATGAAAGGAATACGTACTACATGATGTAAAATGGAGAGGCTTTTAGAAACAATCACAATATTTTATTATAAATTAGACGTTGCTGTACTCAGTAGATATGTTATGTTATTGGTTTTGATGTAAAATATTTTGTTGATTTCCTGTTGATGGCAGCAACTGCCGAAACAGGTAGAATATAACAAATAAAAATATATTGCATCCTTGGCATAAGAATGATGTTTTCAAAATTACTTGAGAAGCACAATGAGGCAAGAAAGACCATCTGCGTTGTCAGTGCTATCAACTGAAGCAAAAATAGCGGCTAGTATTAATTATGATGTGATCTTTAAAAAATTCAGTGAGTCGAAAAGCCGAAAAGTTCTCTATCTTAATTTCTGTTTGTTGTAATTTTTGTTATTGCAATAATACTTGTATATTATACAAATAAAAGTTTGGTATAATAATTATTGGTGTATAATTCAGCTCATTTTATTCAACATTTTCTTCGTTACTGAAAAAATAAAAGGGGCCTCGCAAAGACGAGTTCGCCGACGCCCAGTTTTCGTCTAGCGCCGCCACTGTATTTCATGATTGAAAAGAACGGCTTAATGCAGCAAAGAGTAAATGGATGCTCTGTTAGTTTCGTAGTGCATCAGAAAACTAATGTGAAGCTGGATAGCGATCGGATTATTACCCTTTGAAAATGCTTTTTACTCTTTTACTTTTCAAATTTACCATTGTTCTGAAAATCGTTTTCTTGGTTGATACGTTTTACGAAATATGACTGAACTCAATAAATATCAAACTGATAGAATCCTCGCCATGTTTAATCCATATATTTACATACCGACTGTTATCACAGTCTAAAGTATACGTACAACTGCTATGGAAGTTTTAAGTCTCACGCTTGGAGCGACAATAGCGCCTCTAGCGGAAAGAGCCGACCGTAAGAATAATGATTTCAGTGATATTTCTACTTATTTAAGGAAATAGTTATGACTTAGGCCTATTATATTTCAGCTTTCCATGTCTTAGTACAATGTCAAGAGAAATACATGTTTAAAAGCTACATTCATATATGAAGATATGCCTATTTGTAAGACGTTTCGTAAATGTATTAAGGGAAAAAACAAAAACAATCTACTACAAAGTTTCGCAGGAAACTTCAGATAAGATTGGAGCAACATGTCGGCATGATTTCATCAAAATCAAATCGCGGAAAAAAGATATTTCGTAATCTTAAGTGTTTTCAGTAACTGTCTGTTCATCTATTAGAAATCCCTAATCTCTTAAACTACTTCACGTATTTGCATGGAGCAACTTCATTTCATAAAAGTGGGATCACGGAAAAATTTTTAGACGTAGGTTAAGCTTGAAGTATGGATGGTGCAGTACAGCAAACAAGCGATAGGGGCGGCGTAGTGCACCAAAGAACTAAGACGCCGCGTAATAAGTAGTGTGGTATAGTACAGCAAAGAAGCGTATGTCTGTGACAATTTATTTAATTTTTTGTATCAAAAACTTTATGAATATCCATCGTTTCGGAGCATGACTTTTACTTACATCTTGGCTAGGACATCAGTTTATTGATAGAACGATCCAACAAGGATTTTATTTTTAGTGACCGAGATCCGGAACCCTCGATACACACAGGCCCTTCTTTAACAACATATGCGAAGCACGGGCATATAAGCTAGTCTGCTACTATTATTGTCCTTCTGCCTATATGATTCTCTACGGCCTTCACTACCTTATCTCTCAGCAGTGGCGGCGCTAGACGAAAACTGGGCGTCGGCGCACTCGTCTTTGCGAGGCCCCTTTCACTTTTTCATTAATGAACAAAATGTTAAGCTGAATTATACATCAATAATCATTATACTAAATGACAAATATTACAATAAACAAACACAAATTCGAGGAACTTTTCACCTTTTCGTCTCACTGAATTTTTTAAGACCACATCTTAATACTAGTCGCTATTTCGGCTTCAGTTGATAGTACTGACAACGCAGATAGTCTTTCTTGGATCATTGTGCTTTTCAAGTTAGACTTAATCAATTTTAACTTTGTAAAGCTTCTCTCGGCCGAAGCTGTACTGACTGGAACTGAGAATGATTCTGATTGTTATATAAACATTTGTATATACTTCTTCCAAATCGTTTTCTAAAATGTACTGAAGAAATTGTTCTGCAAGTATTTAACTAAAAATTGCATCACTGCTACACTCATACGGAAATAAATACGGGCAACTAAATAGCTGCCGACAGGGAATGGCCGAGCGCACTAAGGCATCATACCACGGTGAGTTAGATCGCTCTTGGCGGGGGTCGAATCCCACCCTTGAGTACGAATGTTGTGTTCGTCCATTGGTTAAGCAAATGTAAGCTAGATGTAGGTTGTTGCTACATAACCTAGAAGTTGGAAAGCGCCATTAATCATCAAATATAAAAAATAAAATAAAACTAAAATTTTGACAATGTTTTGCGAGGCCCCCACAGGCGCGAGGCCGTCGGCGGTGGCCGACGTCGCCGAAGCCTAGCGCCGCCACTGTCTCTCAGAGCTACCCATTTTTCTTATACTGTATTACTTTCCCCCGTTTCAGCCAATCCTTGCCTAATGCTCCCTCTGAAACTTGCAACCACCTCTAGTTAATTCAATTTGTCCAAGTTCCATCTCCTAACTTTTCTGCATTTCTGCAGTTTTTTCACATTGTATACAGTTCATAACCAATAAGTTATGGTCAGAGTCTAAATCTGGCTCTGGATATGTCTTACAGTTTAAAACCTGGTTTCTAAATCCTTTCTCCTCAGGGGCTCAGCATTCATTTGCTGAGTACGGGCTTGGTGAACCCGGGTCCTGAGCCGTGGGCTGTGTCGCGCCAACAGTCCACTACACCATAAGCTCTGTGTGTGCTTCAATGACCATTGTTCAGCGTGACGGTTGAATGTTGTACTTTTCAGAGCCTGGGGATCTTGGCTTAATCGCCTGGGTCGCGAGGAAACCTCTATAAAAAAGAACCTCAATCTCAAAGTATGCTACGTACCGAGGAGATGCATGGCTGTTGAGGTTGAACAGTTACTAGCGAGCAACCTCTGAGGAACTTGCCGCACCTCAGTTGTACAAGGCTTACTCAGGCAAGTGGGGCTCTGTCTGGGTGGACTTCTTTTCCCTAGCTGCTCGTGAGAACACCATGAAAAGGCCCCATAACGTTACTGGATGTACAACCGGTGTCTCTAAGAGAGGAAGGCGTGATTTAAATGCAGCAACGTATGACCCCCACACGTTCCCTTCCCTGGCCACCCCACGGTAGGAACATAGGGCTCGTCAACAAGGTGAGGCTTATGCCCCTAAATACCTTGTCTGTAGCAGGACAGATGGAGAATCCTTTCAATCGACAAAGCCATTACTTTTTGTGGAGCACCTGGAGGATAAGTATGGAGAGGTCAAGGGCATGACTAAAATGAGATCAGGGACAGTTCTCATAACGACATCATCCCCAGCACAGTCACGGGCACTGCTTGCCTGTGACAAGCTGGGTGATGTTCCTGTTTCAATAACAGCTCACAAGTGTTTAAACATGGACCAAGGCATTATATTCCATTAAGACCTCCTTTTGCAATCTGATGACGAACTGCAAGCAAACCTAGAGTGGTGAGGTGTTCATTTTATCCGGCGTATTTTTAGGGGTCCAAAGGAGAGCAGGGTTGCCACCAGTGCCTTCATCTTGGCTTTCGAGGGTGATTCATTGCTCGAGATGGTCAAGGTGATGGTCTACCAGTGCGATGTTAAGCCCTACATTCCTCCCCCTATGTGTTGTTTTAAGTGCTGGAGGTTTGGGCACATGTCATCCCAGTGTGATGCCAATCCAATCTGCCGGGTATGCGGACGTTCATCTCACCCCGATCTCCCATGTGCCCCTCCTCCAGTCTGTGTCAACTTCAACCAACATGACGCGCCCTGTTCGCCACATTGCTCAGAGAGAGGAAAATCATGGAATATAAGACCTTGGACAGGCTGTCATACTCAGAGGCTAACCGTAAGTACTTGAAACTCCATCTTGTAAACATGATCACCTCCTATGCTACAACTGCTTCGTCATCACTATCTATGGCACCAAGATCACTAAAGGTTCAGCCATTTGCAGTGGGCCAACAGGCCCTACCACCTCCACCTGCCTCCCTAGATGGTTGGGGGAACCTCTTCCTTTGTTGCTCCCAAAACTCCAACTTTGGGAGCAATTCTCCCCCAAACACCAGGGACTTCAGTCCCCACCCTTGAGTCAGAGAAGAAGCAGCCTCCTCTGGCTCCTCTTGCGAGGAATGGATCGCTTGCATCCCATCCTTCCTCGGCTTCTTCCGCTTCCTCCGCTGGAAAAGTGGACCTTGGCGAGTGGCAGACAGTGCCAACAAAGGCCGGTCGTAGGGCTTTGAGGTCATCCTCATTCCCAGAGCCTGAGTCAACGAAGCCCACCAGATGTGAGAAGCCGAAGGAGCAGCAAGAGACATAAAAGAAGAAAAAGAAAAGTAGTGAAAAGACAGAGACCATGGCAGTTCCTGCACTACCGCCCCATACCTCTGCCTCTAACAATGAGGTGGAGATTCCAGCGTCCTCTGAGGACCTGAATCTCAACGCTATGCCAGAAACTATGGACATTGATCCAACAGCCTCAGCAGCAGTGAAAGCAAATGATCCTGAGGTATAAAAACCGTCCTTAGTATCTCATGTCTTCCCAGACCATCCTCCAGTGGAATTGCGGTGGATTTTTCCGACACCTGGCTGAATTACAACAAATTTTAAGCAACACACGTTTTCTGCATTGCCCTCCAGGAGACTTGGTTCCGGCAATGCGGACCCCTGCCCTTCGTGGGTACAGGGGATACTACAAAAGTCGCAGTTTCTATCGTAGTGTGTCAGGTGGAGTCTGTGTCTACATCCTTAACTCTGTTTATAGTCAACCCGTGCCCCTTCAGACACTTTTAGAAACTGTGGCTCTCAGAGTAAGGATACCACATGATATAACTATCTGCAGCTTATATCTCCCACCAGATGATGTTGTACCACCAAACATATTAGCTGCACTGATATCTCAACTCCCACCACCGTTTTTACTATTGGGCGGTTTTAACGCCCATAACCCCTTGTGGGGTGGTGCAATAGCCAGTGGCCGTGGCAGAGATTTCGAGACCTTAATATCCCAAGTTGATCTCTGCCTCTTAAACACCAGTGCCACCACGTACTTCAGTGTGGTGCACGGCACTTTCTTGGCTATTGACTTGTTGGTTGGCAGTCCTGGCCTCTTACCATCTGTCAACTGGAGGATGCACGATGATTTGTGTGGTAGTGACCACGTTGCTATCTTTCTGTCACTACCCCATCATCAATGCCCAGGACGCTCCCCTCGATGGGCTTTAAATAAGGAAAACTAGGATGACTTCTGTCCTGCTGCCACTCTTGAACCTCTCCCGAATGATACGATCGACGTAGCGGTAGAGAATGTTACTAAAAGACTATTGTATCTGCTGCTGAGCACGCAATCTCCTGTTCATCCAGATGCTCCCGGAGAAAGACAGTGCCTTGGTGGTCGTTGGAAGTTGTGGACGCCATCAGAGACCGTAGGCGTGCTCTTAAGCGCCACCCATTGCTCGACACTGTAACCGTGTTTAAACGGTTCCAAGCTCATGCTCGACAGGTAATACAGAGGCGCAAACAGGAATGTTGGAAGAGGTATGTCTCCACCACCATAGGGTCACGTACCTCCCCTCACAAAGTCTGGACGAAGATCCAACGCCTGTATGGATACCAGACCGAGACAGCAATTCCTGCGATCTCTATACATGGAGCTGTCTGTACGGATCATGGCACCATCTCCGAGGCTTTTGCCGAGCACTATGCTTGTGCTGCTGCTTCCCAAAATTATCCACCTGCCTTCCGCACATTAAAACAGCAGATTGAATGCAAATCTCCTTTCATTCGCCACATGCCACCCTGAGGTGTATAACGCTCCGTTTAGTGAGTGGAAGTTTCTCAGTGCCCTTGCACACTGCCCTGACACTGCCCCAGAGCCTGACAGAATCCAGAATCAAATGTTGAAGCATCTATCTGACGCTTCTAAGAGACTTATTCTTGCCTTATTTAATCAGATCTGGAGCGGATGTGTCTTCCCGTCACAGTGGCGAGAAAGTACCATCATTCTGGTGCTTAAGCCAGGTACAATCCCACTAGACATGGACAGTTATCAGCTAATCAGTCTCACAAATGTCCTGTGTAAACTGCTGGAACGCATGGTAAACCAGTGGTTGTGTTGGGTGCTTGAATCTCAGGGCCTGCTGGCTTCATGCCACGGTGGTTTCCGTAAAGGGTGCTCGGTCTTCGATAACCTGATCCATCTTGAGTCCACCATCCGGACAGCCTTTTCTTGACATCAGCACCTGGTTGTCGTCTTTTGTGATTTGTCAAAGGCATACGGCACGACCTGGCGATGCCACATTCTTACCACCTTGCATGGCTGGAGGCTTTGGGACTCACTCCCACTTTTTATCCAAAAATTTTTAACTCTATGTACCTTCCGTGTACAGGTTGGGGCATTCCGTAGCTCCTTACATACCCAGGAGAATGGGTCCTCCAGGGCTCGGTACTGAGCGTCCCTCTGTTTTTAATTGCCATTAATAGCCTAACAGCAGCAGGCGGGTCGTCAGTATCACCTTCATTGTATGCTTGTGACGTCTGCATATATTTTAGCTCTTCTGGCATGTGTGTTGCTGAATGCCAGCTTCGGAGCACCATAAGCAAGGCGCAGACATGGGCCCTCTCCCATGGGTTTCAGTTCTCGGCCTTCAAGACGTGCGTTATGCACTGCTGTCAGCATCGGACGGTCCACCCACATCCAGAGCTTTATATTAACTAGCAACTACTCACTGTAGCAGAAACTCACCATTTCTTAGGACTGGAATTTGATGATCTGCTAATGTGTATGCCACGTTTTCACCAGCTTAAACAGAAGTACTGGCAGCACCTCAATGTCCTCCGGTGCCTTAGCAGTACCACTTAGGGTGCAGATCGCAGTACCCTGTTGCACTGTTACAAAGCTCTTGTTCTGTCATATCTGGACTACGGGAGTGTAGTATATGGTTCGACATCGCTCTCGTCACTACAGCTTCTGGATCCTATCCACCACTGCGGTGTTAGACTCGCGACAGGGGCTTTCAGAACAAGCCCTGTGGACAGTCTCCTTGTGGATGCTGGGGTGCCTACTCTGCGAATCAGGTGGCAACAACTGCTGGAAAATTACTCAGCACATGTATATGGTATGCCTACTCATCCCAACTACCGTCTCCTCTTTCCAAACAGAGTACTCCAGATATCAGAGCGACGGCCAAGATTAGGCTTGATGGTCAGTGTGCATGTTAGGTCTCTACTTAGTGAATTGGAGTCTTTGCCTCTACCATCTCTGTTTAAATTCCAGTCGTGTACACCACCATGGTGTCTACCTCGATCTCTACTAAGACTGGACTTGACACAAGACTCCAAACGCTCCGTTCACCCAGAGGCACTTCGTGGGCAATTCCTGTGAATTCTAGATAGGTACCAGGACTCCACAGTAATCTTCTCTGATAGCTCGAGGGCAGATGGTCGTGTCAGCTTTGCATATATGCATGCCGGACATAAGGAACTGCATTCCCTGCCAGATGGCTGCAGGGTATTCACTGATGAACTGGTAGCTATCCTTCGTGCAGTCGATCATGTTCGTTCCTGCTCTGCGGAGTCTTTCCTCATATGCAGTGACTCCCTAAGCAGTCTACAGACCCTTGATCAGTGCTTCACTCACCATCCCTTGATTAAGGCGATCCAAGAATCCCTATACGACATCGACCGTTGTGGGCGGTTGGTGGCCTTTGTCTGGACACCAGGGCCCATTGGGATAGCTGGAAACGAGATGGCTGACAGGTTAGCAAAAGAGGCTACCCATAAACCAACCCTGTATATAGGTATCCCAGCTCCTGACATCTGTTTGACATTACATAGTCGTGTTCTTGATCTGTGGAGTACAGAATGGCCTACCCTATGGACACCCAACAAATTGCGACTAATAAAGGAGACAACCAACATGTGGAGGTCCTCTATGCAGAAGCCTCACAGGGATTCTGTCATCTTCTGCTGACTCCACATGGGCCATACTTAGCTTATGCATGGCCACATTCTCCGTAGTGAGGACCCTTTTCACTGTCAATGTGGTGAGCCTTTGACAGTCGCCCACATCTTACTCGAATGCCCAACCTTCACCCCTCAAAGGCGGACTTTTAATCTTCCTGACTCCTTACCACTTGTCTATTCTACACCTGCTTAATATTATTAGGCAGGTGATTTTAATTTGTTTCAGAGTGGCTGGACGTTCTGTTTTTTTTTTTTTTTTTTTTAATTTCTGTGAACGCCCAGCCTGGACACTCTGGTCTTCTCTTTTAAATCTCTTCTTTCTTCCCTTTTGTTGATTCATTGATTTAATATTTTTCATCTACAGTTTTATGTAGTTTAACACATTATGTCCTATTTTAGCAGTCTTTTATGTTGTCTCTGTGATTGTAAAAAGGGACTGATACCATAGTAGTTTGCTCCCTTTCAAACACCAACCAACCAACCAACCATTATAAAGTCAATTTGCTACCGTCCAGAGTCTCCTGGTCTCTTCCATGTATACAGTCTTCTTTCATGATGATTAAACCAAATCATTAAATTGTGCTCTGCGCAAAATTCTACCAAGCAATCTCCTCTTTCATTCCTTTTTCCCAGTCCATATTCAACTATTACATTTCCTTCTCTTCCCTTTCCTATTACCAAGTTCCATTCCCCCATCACAATCGAGTTTTCATATCCCTTAACTTTCTGAATGATTTCTTTCATCTCTTCATACATTTCTTCGATATTCTCATCATCAGCTGTGTTAGTTGGCATATAAACTTGCACTACTGCGGTCAGTGTCAGTTTTGTGTCTATCCTTGCTACAATAATGCGTTCACTATGCTGTTCATAGTAAATTACCCGCATTCCTGTTTTCTTAAATTATTTTTCAAAAGAGATAGATTGACTGGCCAGTACTTACCTTTTTGCTGTACCGCCGATAGTTACACAGAAAAAAGGAGGAAAACAACAAGCTTTCAGAACTGTGTTCCTTCTTCAGGTGGAGAGAAGGTAGAAAAAGAAGAAGAAGAAGAAGAAGAAGAAGAAAAAAGGAATGGGAAAGGAAGGGGAAGATAATTCACGACCTAGGTAATGAGGGTGGTGTTAGAGGATTGTGGAAGTCACATTTACTGCGTAGTAGTACTGAGCCATGCCAGAGAGGAAAGATCAAGCAGTAAAGAGAAGAAAAGATGAGTGAACTGAATGATGCTGAGGTGTGTAGGGGAGGGGAGGGGGGGGTTCTAAAACATTTTTGATTAACAGGGAAAGATGGAAACACACACACACACACACACACACACACACACACACACACACAAAGAGAGAGAGAGAGGGGGGGGGGTTAAGGAAGAGATAATGGATATGTGAGTTGAGGATAGAGGAAGGGTAGGGGTTAGTGTAGATTTAGGCCAGGGGGGTGGCGGGAGGAGAGGATATGTTGGAGGGCAAGTTCCCACCTCTGTAGCTCTGAGGGATTGAGGTTACGGGTGAATGAGAGGAGATCCTTAGCCAGAGCAGTTTGATTAAATTTAGGTGTAGGACAGAAAGTTAAGCCTTTAGACAGGACAGATATTTCTGGAATGGAGAGGGATTTGGATGAGAGGTTAAGGACAGTATTGGTATTGAGTGGTGTCTGCATGTGGTGATAGTTGTGATAGGTTCTGGGTGGGGTGTGTGCTAGGATTTGAAGATTCAGTAGGGAAGCCAGGCTTGGTTTGTTACCAATGAGTGGGGTGTTTCGAGGGTGGTGTTGTGGTGGGTGGTTGAGGATGATGGGAAGAGGGATACCATTTCTGAGATGATGAACCAGTAGGGTAGATAATTTTCTTAGGTGTTGTGTAGCATACAGTTAAAGTTTACAGTTGGCTTGATGTATGATCACTCCAAGTTGTTAATTGAGCCAGGTGCTGAGAGGAGAAGTAATTTAGAAAGAGAGGAACTGTTGGGAGTAGTGGTTACAAGGGGCAACATACTATTGAAGGACGAGATGGGTAAGAGCTAATGACTGCTGAATTTGGAAATGAAGGAGAGTGATGAAGGAAGGATTACACCCAGAGATAGGAACTTTTAAAGTGAGTTCTTTGGGGATTGTGCCAAATGACAAACAGGACTGGAGGAAAAGAATGCGGGACTGCAGTTAGGCTATAGTAAATGCATGTTTGCGGAAAGACTGGAGGTACTGTGGTATAGGGTTGGGATACATGGTGAATAATTAATCAATAAAAATATGTATATATACACAAATGGGGACTATTAGGTCCTGATATGTATGAAGGGGCAGAATGGAAAGAAATATTAAATTTAATTTAGATGAAGGATTGGGCAAAACATCGCTGGCCAGCCAATCTGTCTCTTTTGAAAAATAATTTATCATCTCTGTGAAGAATTTCCTATTTTCTTATTCATTATCAGACCTATTCCTGCATTACCACCAACTGATTTTGTATTTATAACCCTGTACTCACCTGACCAGAAATCCTGTTCATCCTGCCATCAAATTTCACTAATTCCTACCATGTCTAACTTTAACCTATCCATTTCTCTTTGCAAATTTCCTAACTTACCTACGTGATTAAGGGTTAGAACATTCCATGCTCCGATCCTTAGAATGCCTGTTTTGCTTTTCTTGATAACAACCTCCTCCTGAGTAGTCCCCGCCCGGTTATACAAATGGGGGACTATTGTACCTCCAGAATATTTTACCCAAGAAGACGCCACATCATATATTCATACAGTAGAGCTGCATGTCCTCAGGAAAAGTAATGACTGTAGTTTCCCCTTGATTTCAGCCATTCACAGTAACTGCATGGCACAGCCATGTTAGCTGCTGTTACAAGGCCAGCTCATTCAATCATCCAGATTGTTGCCCTTGTAACTACTGAAAAGGATGCTGTCCTGCTTCAGGAACCACATTTATCTGGCCTCTCCACAGATACCCCTCTGCTGTTGTTGCACCCATGGTACAGCTACCATTGAGGCATGCAAGCCACCCCACCTCAGCAATGTTTGTGGTTCATGGGGGTGGGCTTATATGATACACCATTTAATTCACATTACATTGAAACCATGTATTATATGTTCAACATACATTTCTGTTTACTCTTGAGTACTGCACATCTTATATAACAAGGCATTTAATTCACATTACATCACTTACAGTATTACATAAGAATTCCTCTACATTAGAAAAGGCCTTATGTAACAAAGCATGTTGGTATTTATTCCAATTTGTTTGCATTACTGAACCTGCCAATACCAGTGTTGCATAATAATAGGTACAAATGTAATTAGTCTTATCATTTTCTTTTCCAAAACCTATTTTTCCTAATGTGACAACCTGAAGTAATTTTCTATTATTTGACGTTACAGAAGTTTGTTTAATTGGCAAATGTTAATTAGTTCAAGGAAGAGGCATATTATTGTAGGTCATATATCATTCTAATTAGTATATCTAATTAAACTAATTAATTTTTTGCCATAATATTAAAGTAAGTATTATTATGTTTCACAAGTAATCTTAGGAAAGTTTTGGTATAATTACTGTTTATTAAGAAATTATTGTTGAGAAACCTATTCCATTAAATATGTAAATGAAACACTATAACTGAGATTTTTATATCAATTTACTCGGTATTATTTATGCCACCTTTTACTATACCCAAAGTGCAGATACTTGTCTACAAATCCATTGTAATGAGCAGAGGCAGCTCGTTCTAAAGGGCCACAGTGGCCCGGCCCTACCAGAAATTTGTGATATACTTTTGCAATATTATACCAAACAGTTGGAGTGTGGCGTGATCCTCTTGACATACTAACTAAATTTACAATGACACAATCAAATGGTTTTGCTTGTGTCTCATCACAGCATAGCTGAGGGCCCGCTAGCTTGTGCCAGGTGGACGTAGACCCCCCCCCCCCTCTCTTTAGAATGAAACTTTCACTCTGCAGAGAAGTGTGTGCTGATATGAAACTTCCTGGCAGATTAAAATTGTGTGCCCAGTGGCAGCTGGCCTGTACTCCTTCTACACCCCGGGTTCCTAAAACTGCAGTCCCAGTGATGTCACAGAACTGTTTCCCTTTCCCCTCCTCACCCCTTGCCCTAGTGCTGCTTGGGACCTGGCATCCATAGCCCGGCACCCCCGTGTGCCTCTTCCCCTGCAGCCTACTGAAGCAGGCTGTTCCTGTTGCACTGCCACTCCCCACTCCCCATCCCTCGCGCACCCGTCCACAGGTTCGCAGAGTTGATTGAGGGCCCTTAGCACCTACGTTAAGTGCCTTACTGTATTCCTCCTCTCCCCCCCCCCCCCCCCCCCCCATGCCCCCCTACTGCCACTAATCAACTTGTGAAACAGCAAACAAGGCCACCTGTCAGTAGTGTTCTGTATTCTGGAGCTGTGTCATTGCAACCTGAGTGTTCGTAAACTGAGTATAAAATGAATAAAATAAACTCTTTGCTTAAAACACCTTTTCATTTATTAAGTATGGAAGAGAAGCTAGAAATCAAGCGGTTAGGTGCACATCAACCAAAAGATTTCTTGATGTCTCAGCTTGACAGAAGAAAGAATAGAACTTTCTGCAATACATGGGTAACTGTGAGTGAAGAGAAAACTATTTATTTATTTATTTTTGTTTCTACAGTGTGTTGTTTGGTGGTGAAGGATTGTGGACAACAGTCAGCTGCAAGGATCTACAGCATTTAAGTGAATGAATTAAGAAACATAAGGAAAGTGGACTTCATTTAGTAAATGCTTGTAAATATAAAATGTTAGGCACATTTAACATTGCTGCTCAGATTGATTTGGCGTATAAAATCTCAATTCAAAAACATAATGAATTAGTTACAAAGAACAGACATGGCAAATAAATGGACTGTAGTTTAAGCAAACGCTTATTGCACATTTGTATAAGTTTTTCTTAGCTATGGTGTTTTGTGGATTACATTAATTACTGCATAATTAGCATATTTTATATCTTTTGAATGTTTTTAAATGATGTTATATAAATGGAGTTTATATAGAGTGCATTATTCTGAGTACTAACTTTTTGTCTGGGCCCCACTAACGAAAGTGAGCATGACCTAATTAACAGTACGTAATTTTCAGTGACATTGTTTGGATGATATAATTAGGATGCTTTTGTACCATATAAATGAGTATCGTTTCGAGTCTGATCGAGGGCACAGTATGTCACTCTGAACTCTAATTTGAACCATTATGGTAAAAGTTCTTCACTGTTAGTTATGTGGAAAGTGTTTCTACCAGTATTATAAATTGATTATTAATATTCGTGCCACACTAATTGTACACTTCTAACTTTTGTATTCCACACACAAACTGTGAAAATTTGTATTATTGACGTGTGGAATGTGCATACTGGTTTGTAGTTACTGTTATTAATGAGACTTGTACTCTGGCCATAAATGGGGACAACTGTGCACTAATAATTCATTAAAGTGTCAATGAAATTTAATTATCTGTGTCACCTACATTGTTTGTAGGACTATTTTTCCCCATGTTATTTCACCCAGTCATTACTAAGATTGCCGAAAAGTGAGAACTTCAAGATTCAACAAACTATGACCAAGTAATGTCACACTTTCTTTTTAGCCACAATTCTATCACTCTTTTAAAATCATTATTTGGCAGTTCCTTAACACTAAGAGGGGCTGACCTTGACATGCGAACATATCATACAGTAGGATGAAAAGAATGGTAACTAGGTATCATGTGAGCAAATGAGAGCAAGAAGTAAACTACTAGTGGAGAAGTTGGTAAGGAAACAATAGGACTGCTTATCCTGGGGTGAAAGTCAGTGTGTTACCACAAAACTTGTTAGCTGTAATATTTAAACTAAAATGAACAGCCTTCAGACAAGAGATATCGAGGGCCTAATAAGAAATTGTATCTGACGGGAGGCGTGCATGGGTAGTCCTTGCAGGTGCGGTGATCACTGTGTCCCCAGTGGTGTAGGGGTCAGCGCAACTGCCTAGAAAGCAGGAGACCCGGGTTCGAATCCCGGCTGGGTACACATTTTCAGCTTTGCCCAATAGCAGTTGAAGTCATATATTCTATGAATATTAAATAATAACAGCTGCAGGATCAGAATGTGACGTCTGTTCTTTCCGAACAGACGCCACATGTATATATATAATATGCCGGTGACGGGCAATGATCCTATCGTTAGCGGGGAGGGGTGGGCAAGTTTGAAGCCCTTACTCTTACGGGAATTAGTTAAACTAGGAGTTTGAGTACTATGGGCAGGGCGAAGCTGGGAATTTGTATCTGACGGGAGGCGTGCATGGGTAGTCCTTGCAGGTGCGGTGATCACTGTGTCCCCAGTGGTGTAGGGGTCAGCGCAACTGCCTAGAAAGCAGGAGACCCGGGTTCGAATCCCGGCTGGGTACACATTTTCAGCTTTGCCCAATAGCAGTTGAAGTCATATATTCTATGAATATTAAATAATAACAGCTGCAGGATCAGAATGTGACGTCTGTTCTTTCCGAACAGACGCCACATGTATATATATAATATGCCGGTGACGGGCAATGATCCTGTCGTTAGCGGGGAGGGGTGGGCAAGTTTGAAGCCCTTACTCTTACGGGAATTAGTTAAACTACGAGTTTGAGTACTATGGGCAGGGCGAAGCTGGGAATTTGTATCTGACGGGAGGCGTGCATGGGTAGTCCTTGCAGGTGCGGTGATCACTGTGTCCCCAGTGGTGTAGGGGTCAGCGCAACTGCCTAGAAAGCAGGAGACCCGGGTTCGAATCCCGGCTGGGTACACATTTTCAGCTTTGCCCAATAGCAGTTGAAGTCATATATTCTATGAATATTTAATAAGAAATCCATGTGGCATCATGCAAGCATCCACACAGTCTTAATCACAGTTGTATCTGTTGCCTCCCATCATGCTACAACCAAACTACAATAACAGAACAACCGCCAGGCAACAGTAATGTGAGATTTAAGTGGGATATTGCTGGTTCTCTCATAACATATGTCAATTCCATAACCGTAATATGTGTCATTGTAAATGTTGTTATTTTGTCTATTTTATTCTATTTATTAATGAAATATACTTTACTGCCAGTCTCTCCTCTGCAATAGCATAATCACTCATGACTGTATTTGTTTCAGAAATGTTACTTTCCACAGTAGATGATAGTTTTCCAAATGAATTAACTGGCATTTTGTAATAATAATAATAATAATAATAATAATAATAATAATTCTCTAAATATTCTTTTAATTCCTTGTGTAGGAGAATAAATTTTCCTTTTATTGGCCTGTCACTTAGTGTAATGTAGATTGCAAGAATCCCCTCCTAGTGATTAACCAAACTTTGAAAGTATAGATGTAGTTAGTCCACAGAAGATGGTATTGGGGGCCATGCGATTTACTGGCCCACACTGTCCATCCAGAATCTGCAAATTAAGCTGACACACCTTCGACTCAGACTTGTGACCCAACGTGTGGTATTCCTACCACCTATTTTATAGGAAGTACTCCCAATGACACAATCCCTCGCAGCAAGACATCACGCTGCAGTATTACTGGAAATACTATTAAAAGAGCTGAAACATTAACTCATTATGGGCAGGTGGTTCATCGAAATAAAATCTGGGATGCCAATTATGGGGCTAAGATACTAGCCACACCATAATACAAGACTGATTAGTGACTTTGAAATTAACAATTATCAACAAATAATACAATTCCTTGAGACAACATTGTCTTGTTATACCAAAGGTATTAAATATAAGGAGAGGCATTGAATTAAAATTTATGTTGTGGCCAGGATTCGAACCCAGGACCTCCTACTTACTACGTAGGTGCTTTAGACCACTCAGCTAACACAACATTGTAGCCAAAGCAACTACATGGACTGTCTTAAAGCACGTCTCCCTCCACACCATATACTTTAATTCTGCCTCGTGTGGAGGGAGACGTGCTTTAAGACAGTCTGTGTAGTTGCTTTGGCTACAATGTTATGTTGGCTGAGTGGTCTAAAGCACCTGCCTAGTAAGTAGGAAGTCCCGGGTTCGAATCCTGGCCACAACATAAATTTTAATTCAATGCCTCTCCTTATGTTTAATTAACAATTATAGTTGTAAGGCTGATACTGGGATCATGGTTCCTATGAGACTGGTCTGGATTAGTTTCTAATACCAGCTGCCAACAGTGGCTTCCTGTAAACTTCGTACATCTTCAGAAGTGTTCATAAATGTTCATTAAAAGGCAATGTACTTAATTTATTTATCTATTTGAACACTATTACAGATTATGAAATGATCAGCACCCACTTATGTTGACCCCTAGTCCACTGCTAATGTCTGTATGCCACCTAAACATTGTTAAATAAAAAATATTAATAAATTAATGATGTTAGATTTATACTTCCCCAGCTTAGAGGTGCGGCGGCTGCAATGGAAGAGCCCACAGACAGCATCGTTCTAGAGCTTTGGGTACCCCACCTCCTCTGCCAATGCCATATAGTGTGGCTTCATGCAAAAAAATAAAATAAAATAAAAATTATATCTACCTGTAGGAAAATTCTCATTGAAGTATTTTTGCCTGAAAAAATAACAGCAATATTTATTAAAAAAAGAGAAGATGGAAATGACTTGTGCAAATGATGCAAATAGAAAAATAGCGCCTGACAAAATAATGTTCCATGAAATGAAAGTTAACACTGAAAGCAAATAAATTTTGAAATCAGTTGTAATTTTAAATGAATAGACTGGTGCTGAAATTACCATGGAGAAATATCTCTACTTAGTGGCCATGTTGCAAATCACCATCATATAAAAGTTGTACCTGCACAATTTTTTTGCTTTAACTGAATAAAGCGGGAAAATGGCACAAAAATATTTAATTCTACCAGTGTGGCTAAAAACCTGTCTGATTTGGTAGAAAAGCAGCTCACCACAAATACATTGTACAGATACTAACTGTTGTAATGCACTCGTACAACACCGATTTATCATAGGTGCACAGCTGGCAAAAGTTGAAAATAATTAATTTTGCATAAACCAGCATATATCTCAGGGACGTTTAGTGCAGAACATATGATTCTGAAATAATTATGGAGAATTGTGCACCCATCCAACATTTAAATTTGTACTCTGCAAAGAAAATGGTGGCCGAGGGCAATCTGTAAAAAAAATCCACATGCTATTAGTATATTGTACAGTTATGAATAATGAGATGGCTCTTTAAGTAAATAAAAATGGAGTTAAAAAAATAGCCGACAAATATTCTGAAAACGATTGCTGTTATGCAAACACACTTAACCCATTTCTGCCTGAATTAATTTGTCACTTTTAAATTTTACATATTACATGTTTATTTTTATCATACAAATGTATTACAACACTCTAAACTAAAAAGTAGTTAATAATTTCAGCAAAATAGGATGTAACATGTATGTCATGCTAGGCAGAACATACACTTTTAATGAAGTACATGAAAGTAAGGGAAATAATACACTGCTAAGTCATATGTATTATTTTATATACCAGGACTCATTTTCTGTGATATGGTACAAAACACTATACACACAAACCAACATCACATTTGAAGCAAATTGTTCTTGGTGCTCCTTTGCAGTTTTCTGCAGCATAGCATCTTCTTTATTTCTGTGGCACTACGGCTACCAGATTATTTTTCTCATCGTATCTGATATCCTGGAGCACTCTACCCTGATGTGAATTACCTGCAGGGTGACCAGGACATCTAGGGACTGTAGCATTGGAAGTCGGGTAGCATTTCACAATGTAATGCTGAAACTGCAATTGTGGCACATTCATACCAGTCTTTCTGTTGAGAAGCCACACATTATGTACAGATATGTCCAACAGCCATCTAAAAATTAGCCACTGCCATTTCTTTCCTCTGATACTCACCCTATACAACGCTATATTTTCATCCATTCGATTAGTTCAACCCATATTTTTTGTTGTATTCTCCAATAACTTGTAGCTGAGGAACAAGAATTCTCTTCTTCTCTTGTCTGGAGTATCAGCCCACAGAGCTCACTGGATTGATGCCATGGCTCGTTGAAGCAATTGTTACTGCAGAATTATCTAGTAATAATTATTCCACTTTCCTTGGTGCTCTTATAATCAAAATCTCCTCTCTTATTCCTTTTGGACATTGTTTTACAGGGAATAAGTTTACATTCTTTATGCGGATGATTCTCACGAATAGTCCCAGTCATGCCATAACCTTGTTCTCTTCTGTGAATCAGCTATGTTTGTGATGTAAATATGTTGTCAAAATAAAACCTGTAAGGCAGATTTTTTACTGTTTTCAGGAAGTGTATCTATCAATTGAACCAAAGGAGCGGCACATTTTCCAAAGGCTTTCTCATATATTTCAATCGTTTGTAGATCAGTTCATTGATATCTCTGGAAATCCACTACATATCCCATGTTTGTGTTTAGACACCATGCTTTCTACCCAAATCTAATGGTTTTACCTTTCGGAAATTGTTTGAATCCATGCCTTTATCAAGCTCTCATCATAATCTAAATCTTGCTTAGGTTGAAAATGAAGAGAAAACTGTTTTCTTAGCTTATCTATTAGTGGGCGAATTTTCCACATTTTATCATTCACTTTGATTTGTGTGTTATCACATTAGTGAATGAATCTTATAGTGGATTCAGATCTGTCTCTCCTCATCGTGTTGTGCACCATTTCATTTCTCATGTCCAAGCCTGAATCCCAATAACATCTGCTGGGTAGCCCAAGAGAATCAGTATTCCTAGAAAACCTTCCATCTCTTCATGTGTTATTTTTGGTTCCATACAGTTCCTGAACAAAGCATATTTTGTTGATTCAGTGATGAGAAAATTAATTATTTCATCATTCCAAAACAGTTCGAAACACTCAATGGGAGACAAACTTCTGTATTGACTATGATAACTTTCAGGAAATATAGTGTTAACACTTTTCAGGTCCTTTCTTCTCCAATCTCTGATGACAGTTTTCAAGATCTGTAGTGTTCCTGCATCATCTGAATGGATATTTTCAGGGTACTCATCGTGAGACCAATCAGTGCCACGTTCTCCACCTAACCTGGTTTTGTTGCTCAACACAGCTTCTGCACCAACATGAAGTTGCCTGGGCCCAAGATTATCTATTTTTCTACCGCCATCTTCTTCATCTGACTCTACATTAGCTTCAGGAAGCTCAATAAATATATCTGTTGCATATTCTTCCTCCTCTTCAAGAATGGCTAAGTAATGCACAGACAGGCCTCTGAAAAATGTGGAATCATTGTACATACTGTTCTGCCTGGCGTGACATATATGCAATGTGAACATAAAAACTAGAATAGAAACCATAACAGTGAACTGCATTTCGTGAATAACTTACATCATGAATTTCATCTCCTTAAACATTAACACAAAGCCAAAGTTTTACAAATTGTACTGTATATTGTAGCAGAAAAAAATACTTACTTATTGCAAGACATAGACCCAGAAAAAGTTACCAATGATTGAAGCACCAGAAACTGATTTATTCCCACTTTCTACTGGCAGAAACCTGCATAAATATGAACAACAGAGCTTTCTTAGCATGGAACACAATAATACGAACTCCAAATGTATACATTGTTGCAATCGAGAGGAAACAATGGCAGATTGTTACGTGACATATGTGTAATGCTAGGCAGAAACGGGTTAAACAAGAACTTACAACATCCAGTCTGCACCCTGAAAAATTACAATTCAAATAGGTTAATCTCAGAGCAACACGCTATTGCACCTGTAACCTATGAATGCTAGAGCAGGAAGAAGAAAAAATGGAGACAGCTGATCCTTCTTATTGAGTAAAATATGTGATACATGAAATTATATTTTTGTTTAAATAGATAAAAATGTGCTGGTTAGTGTTATACTTTAGTTACATAAATTATTTCTTTGGTTCTTTAGTAATTTACAAAAATAAATACTGAATAATCTTAATAAATACAAGAGATTAATTATGGAAAAATAAATAAAATTTTGAAATAAAGTCTGGGTGGCCCATGAACCATTATATGGCCCCCAACGAGATCTGGATGTAACTCTGTTATGGACAGATCTTGTTCCTATTTGACAGGTCCTTCAATTCATAGCACATTGTTCATAACTTCTCTATATTTACAACATTATCCATGAAAAATTGAAGAAAATAATTAATATATATGTCTGTGTATTGGCAGTTCATTTAAACATTTGATTCACATAAGTACATAAATATCTTGCAATACTTAAACAATTTCATGAAGGTAGTTTTGCTGACATGCTTTTGATTTAAAGTCTCTGGCCAGTCTTTGGTATAAGTGTTCACTCATATTTTGTAGTCAGGCCTCCATGTTGCATAGGTAGATAAATAGAATAATAAAATGATATTTTACATATTATATACATAAATGAGAAATTCGGTATCAAAATGGTTATTCATGGAGGCCTTATTAATATTCATAATGAAAAATGTTTCTATGAACCATCAGTGGCTTCAAATTATTACTTGGCATAAAAATTTTAATAGCAGTTACTCGCATATATTCAATAAACTCAAGTAAAATTTTAACAATGGAAAATCCAATTGGAATTATTGTTGTTATGGTCTTCCGTCCAGAGACTGCTTTGATGCAGCTTTCCACCCTACTCTATCCTGAGCAAGCCTTTTCAACTCCTCATAAGAACGGCAACCAACATTAATTTGAATCTGCTTACTATATGTGTCTCTTGGCCTCCCTCTGTGATTTTTACCCCACATGCTTCCCTCTAATGTTAAATCTACAATTCCTCGATGTCTACGAATGTGCCTATCAAGCGATGCCTTCTTTTAGTCAAGGTATGCCAAAAATTCCTTTTCTCACCAATTCTGTTCAGTACCTCTTCATTAGTTACACAATCCACCCACCTAATCTTCAGCATTCTTCTGTAGCACCACATTTCAAAAGCCTGTATTCTCTTCCTGTCCGCCCTGTTTACCATCCATGTTTCTCTCCCATACAAGGCAACAATCCACACAAATGCCTTCAGAAAAGACTTCTTTAAACATGAATTAATATTCAATGTTAGCAAATTTCTCTTTTTCAAAATGCTTTCCTTCCCGTTGCCATTCTGTGTTTTATATTCTTTGCACTGCGACTGTCATATTTTACTACCCGAGTAACAAAACTTATCTATCACCTTCATTGTTTCGTTACCTAATCTAATTCCTTCAGCATTGCCCGATTTTCTTGTTAATGTTCACTTTATACACTTTCTTACACACTCTCCATTCCATTCAACTGCTCTTCCAGATCCTTTGCTGTCCTTTACAGAATTATGTCATCAGCAAAATGCAAGGTTTTTCTTTCTTCCCCCTGAACTTTAATTCCTTCTCCAAATTTTTTCTTGCTTACCTTCACCACCTGCTCTATGTACAAACTGAATAACATTGGAGAAAGGCTACAACCCTGTTTTACTCCCTTTCCAACTAATGCTTTCCTTTCATGCCCTTTGAGCCTAATAACTGTGGTCTGGCTTTTGTACAAGTTGTAAATAACTCTCCTTTCTCTGTATTTTACCCCTGATGACTTCAGAATTTGAAAGTGTATTCCAATCAACACTGTCATAAGCTTTCTCCTAATCTACCAAAGCTAAAAATGTAGATTTGCCTTTCCTTAATCTGTCTTCTAAGATAAGTCGTAAAGTGAGTATTGCCTCTCGTGTTCCTACGTTCCTCCTGAATCTAAACTTTTCTTCCCTCGAGGTCAGCTTCTACCAGCTTTTTCATTTTCCTCCAGATAATTAGTGTTAAAATTTTGCAACCACGACTTATCAAACTGATGCTTCTATAATTTTCACACCTGTCTACACCCGATTTCTTTGGAATGGGAATTATTAAATTTTTCTTAAAGTCTGAGGGTATTTCGCCTGTCTCATACATCTTACACACCAGGTGAAACAGTTTTGTCATGGCTGACTTTCCCAGAGACCTTGGTAGCTCTGAGGGAATGTCATCTACTCCTGGAGCCTTGTTCTGACCTAGGTCTTTCAGGGCTCTGTGAAATTCATGTCTCAGTATAGTATCTCCTATTTTATCTTCATCTACTTCCTCTTCTCTTCCTACATCATCATCTCTAAGTTCATTTCCTTTGTAGAGCACCACTATGTACTCTTTCCATCTTTCAGATTTCCCTTCTTTGCTGAGAACTGGTTTTCCATCTGATTTCTTGATATTAGTAGAGCTGTTTTTCTTATCCTCAAATGACTATTTTATTTTCCTGTAGGCAGTATCTACTTTTCCCCTTGTTATACATTCTTCTACATATTTGCATGTGGCTTCTAGCCTGGCCTGCTTAGCCATGTTGCAATTCCTGTCAATCTCATTTCTTAGTCATCTGTACTCCATTTTACCTGTTTCATTTACTGCATTCTATATTTTCTCCTTTCATCAATTAAATTTAGTATTTCCTGTGATATCTAAGGATTTTTTGCAGGTCTTGCCTTTCTACATATTTCGTCCTCTGCTGCCTTCACTATTTCATCTCTCAATACTATCCATTCCTCTTCTACTGTTTTATTTCCCACCCATTTCTGTCACTTGCCTAGAGCTGCCCCTGAAATTCTTAAGAACTTCAGGTTCCCTCAATTTATCCAAGTCCCATCTCCTTATTTTCCTACCTTTCTGCAGTTTTTTCAGTTCCAGCCTACAGTTCATGACCAATAAGTTATGATCAGAGTCTATACCTGCCCCTGGGTATGTGTTACAGTTTTAAACCAGGTTCCAGAAGCTATGTTTTACCATTATAAAATCTATCTGATACCTTACAGTGTCTCCTGGTCCCTTCCATGTATACAACCTTCTTTTGTGATTCTTAAACCACGTGTTTGTTACGATTAAATCATGTTCCGTGCAAAATTCTACCAGGTGACTTCCTCTTTCATTCCTTCTGCCCAGTCCATATTCACCTACTATTTTTCCTTCTCTTCCTGCTACCGAATTCCAATCTCCCATCAAAATTAAGTTTTCCTCTCCATTACTTGGCTGAATAATTTCCTTTAACTCCTCATACATTTCTTCAATCTCCTCATCATTGGCAGAGCTAGTTGGCATATAAACCTGTACTACTGTTGTCAGTGTTGGCTCCATATCTATCTTGACAATGATAATACGATCACTGTGCTGCTCATAGATGTTTATCTGCAATCCTATTTTCTTTTTCATTATCATTCCAACTCCTGTGATACCCCTAACCGATTTTGTATTTATAACCCTGTACTCACCTGACCAGAAATCCTGTTCATCCTGCCATCAAATTTCATTAATTTCTACCATATGTAACTTTAACCTATCCATCTCTCTTTTCAAATTTTCTAATTTACCTACGTGATTAAGGGTTAGAACATTCCATGCTCCAATCCTTAGAATGCCTGTTTTGCTTTTCTTGATGACAACCTCCTCCCGAGTAGTCCCCGCCTGGAGACCCAAATGGGGGACTATTGTACCTCCGGAATATTTTACCCAAGAAGACGTCACATCATATATTCATACAGTAGAGTTGCATGTCCTCGGGAAAAGTAATGACTGTAGTTTCCTCTTGCTTTCAGCTGTTTGTAGTAACTGTATGGCAAAGCCACATAAGCTGATGTTACAAGGCCAGCTCAGTCAATCATCCAGACTGTTGCCCCTGTAACTACTGAAAAAGCTGCTGCCCCTCTTCAGGAACAACATGTTTGTCTGGCCTCTCCACAGATACCCCTTTTCTGTGGTTGCACCTACGGTACGGCTATCTGTATTGTTGGGTCATGCAAGCCACCCTACCACGGCAATGTCTGTGATTCATGAGGGTGGAGGAATGTCAATAATGGAGGATATTTAACAACTTGTCCTAAAGAGACTTGGTAAGCTGATGACAGACATGAAAATAGATAATCACATTCACACAACTTAAATTTTCAGCATACATTCACGCAATCATTCAGTCAGCTACACACACACACACACACACACACACACACACACACACACACACACACACACACAAAACCATCATGTCCAATCACTCCAGTGACGCAAGCATCTAGACTGTTAGTGAGGTGGGGAGTGGAGGGGGAAGGATGACGGGTAAAAGTGGGGATGGGAAGTTTCGCATTGCATGATGGATTTAAAAGACTGTGATAGGCGGGAATTTGTATTACGACAATGTATACAGTGAAGGGTAGGGGCAGGAAAGGATAAAAGGGAGATGAGAGGAGTGGGGGGATTTGCAATGATGAGAATAAAAAATAAAATAAAAATAGGAAATAAAGGAAAAAAATAAAGTTAGGAAAAGAGGAAACAATAATAAAAACTAAGTAAAAATAAAAAGTAATGAAGGGGATATTGTATGTGGTGACACACAATTGCAAGGAAGACATCAGATGTAGGATAATGAGTGGGGAAGGAAGAGGGGGGGTGATGATGATAGGCATAGGATGCAGGGATGGGAAGTTATCTTAGGTTGAGGCCAGAATGGTTGCGGGACCGTAGAAGTTCAGAACAACTGGTGGTGTAGGGGAGAATCCAGTTGGCTCAGGTAGTGAGGCAGCCATTAAAATTCAGACTACTATGCTCAGCTGCATACTGTGCCACAGGGTGGTGGTGTTTTTTTTTTTTTTTTTTTTTTTTTTTTTTTTTTTGCGCCACAGTTTGGCAGTCCCCATTTATCCTGACGGACAGCAATATAAAATGCTGTGCAATGATTGCAATATAGTTGATATATAACATGGTTGCTTTCACAGGTGGCTCAACCTCTGAAGGGGTAGGATAACTCTTTGATGGAACTGGAATAGGAAGTGCTGGGTGGGTGGATTGGGCAGATTTTGCATCAGGGTCTTCCACAGCGATACGATCCCTGTGATAAGAGGTTGGTTTTGGGAGTGGCATAGGGATGGACTAGGATGTTGTGGAGGTTGGGTGGGTGATGGAACACCACTTTAGGAGGGGCTGGAAGGATCTTGGGTAGAATGTCTCTCATTTCGGTGCATGATGACAGATAAAGCAGTGACAGAATTTGTAACTTAGTTGTTCCAGTCCAGGGTGGTAGTGGATGACAAGGAGGACACTCCATTGTGACTGTTTACTGGGGTTGGAGGGAGGATTGGTGGTGTGTGTGGGGATATGGCATGGAAAATCTGTTTGTGGACTAGGTCAGGAGGGTAAAGTTTGTCTGTGAAGGCCTTTGTGAGGCCTCCGGCATAATGGGTAAGGGACTTCTCACTGCAAATTCGTAGTCCATGGGTGGCAAGGGTGTATGGGAGGGATTTTTTGATATGGAATGGATGGCAGCTATCAGAGTACAGGTACTGTTGGTAATTAGTAGGTTTAATGTGGACTGACGAGTGGACTGAGCCATCAGTGAGCTTAACATCCAGAAAGGTGACTTACCAGGTTGAGAAGTACCAAGTGAAACTGATGGGGGAGAAGCATTTGAGGTTGTGAAGGTACAAGGATACGGTGCCCTGGCCCTGAGTCCAAATCATGAAGATATTGTCAATGAACCTGAACCAGACCAGGGCTTTGGGGT
Organism: Locusta migratoria; assembly: GCA_026315105.1. Taxonomy (NCBI): domain Eukaryota; kingdom Metazoa; phylum Arthropoda; class Insecta; order Orthoptera; family Acrididae; genus Locusta; species Locusta migratoria. The sequence continues at coordinate 560,194,193 of CM048746.1, forward strand.
TTTGGTAAGATAGGAAGTTTTCCTCTTGATGACCCATATATATGTTGGCATAGGAGGGTGCCATACAGGTGCCCATGGCTTGATTCTATACTTTTCCTTCAAAGGAAAAGTAATTGGTAAAGGTTATAAGGAATGAGGTATAAGGTTTGGAGACTAAAGGACATTGAGAAATGTAGTGTTCGAGAGCAGCAAGACCATTGACATGTGGGATATTTTCATGGCATTTATGTTTATGATTTAAATACAAGTCCACCAGTGTGCAATAGTCTACTGTGCTTCTAGCACTTATTTGTCAAATTACAGCTTTGCTGCTGAAATAGGGTTTTACCACTCTCAAATTGTATGACATAGCACATGAATATGTGTAACATAGATATAAACATCATATATAGATCCATGAATCACAGGTCAATGTTCATGACATAGAAAATGAAAATCAGATAAATAGCATAATATATTCAACATAGTAATAAGAACATAATAGATGTCACAGTATTTACAAAATATAAATGAATATATTTTGAAGCAGCACACTACATGGCATTTCTCATGGTTCACTTTTTGACATTTATGACATATAGCAGTTGATACTATATTTTTTCATATTTTTATAATAGCACTTTTAATAACACTGTTCGGCACTGATTTCACTGATATTCTCATCTTGAGGTCATCCTATCATTTATTTTTCATTTCATATGCTCTCAAAATGACACTGTATGCAGAATCTATATTTGTGTGGTGCTGTAGCCATGGGAATTATCAGCCGATTGGCGGTTGTGGTATGAGATGCCAGGCAGATGCCTCACTCCAATTGGCTGGGTGCAACAGCAAATGATCACCACTGTAATGGCTGGTCCTTGGGTACTGCCTCAGCAAACAGGTTGTCTATGGCTCCACATGAAAAATAAATATTTCCACATGAGCATCAGTTTTCATTTCATCTTAAATAGAAATCAACTAACTTACCCAAAGCACAGGCTCGTAGATAGATACAAAAACACAAATAAAAACACACACACAAACACAAGCTTTCACAACCATTGGCTGCTTCTTCAGGTAAGAGGAAGGAAGGAGGGGAAGGATGTGGGTTTTAAGGGAGTGGAAGAGCAGTCATTCCAATCCTGGGAGTGGAAGGTCTTACCTTAGGTGGAAAAAAAGGAAAGGTAAACAAGCACCCACACACATACACACGCAAACACGCCAAAGTACACATTTCCCCTCCTTCCTTCCTCTTACCTGAAGAAGCAGCCAACAGTTGTGAAAGCTTGTGTTTTTATTTGTGTTTTTGTGTCTATTTATGTGCTTTGGGTAAGTTATTTGATTTATATTTTTTATACATATTTATCCCACAAGGTAAGTTTCCTTTATATATATGTAAAAAAATATATGAAGTCTACTTACCAGAACGAAGGAGCACAGGCAGTGATAGTAACAAATAACACACACACACACACACACACACACACACACACACACACACACACACTAGCTTTCGCAGCCTAGCTGCTTCGTCAGGCAGAAGGGAAGGAGAGGGAAAAGGAAATGATGAGGGTTTTAAGGGAGTGAGTAAGGATTCATTCCAATCCCGGGACAGGAAAAACCTACCTTGGGGGAAAAAAAGGAGGGTAAACAAATACACACACACCCCCACACATTTACACAGACGCAAGTACACTTAGGCAGACATACTGTAGAAAGCAAAGAAGTTAAGAAGTTAGACAGAGATGCCACTTGAGGCAGAGGCTCTGTCCAGAGAACCGAGGCAAAGATGTTAAGATGGTGGGTGGGAATTTGAATTTAGTGGAGGTTGAGACCAGGTGGGCAATGGGAAGAGAGAATATGCTGAAGGGCTAGTTCCCATCTCCGGAGTTCTGAAGGATTGGTGTTGGTGGGAAGTATCCAGATAACCGGACGGTGTAACACTGTGCCAAGATGTGCTGGCCGTGCCCCAAGACGTGTTCAGCCACAGGGTGATCCTCATTACCAACAAACACTGTCTGCCTGTGACCATTCATGCAAATTGACAGTTTGTTGCCGGTCATTCCCACATAGAACACTTCACAGTGCAGGCATGTCAGTTGGTAAATCACTATCGTATATATCAAATAGATCTTCTGTGCCACATCCCCACACATCCCAAAGCCTCCCTCTACCACCTGCGCCCCTTGTCACCCAGCACTACCCTGGACTCTAACAACTAGATTGCAACCTTCACCAAGGTTTTGATTTTCTGTCTTCATGCCCAGAAATGAGAGACATTCCAGAACTTCCTATTCTAATCCTGTCACAGGCTTATCCTATACTAACAGAGGCCAGGACACCTGTGAAAGCAGCGATGTTACTTAACTGTGCTGCAATCACTGCACAGCTTTCTATATTGGCATGACCACTAACCAGCTGTCCATTGAGATGAATGACCACCACAAACTGTGGCCAAAAACAAGGTCGACCACCCTGTGGCACAGCATGAAGTGGAGCATATGCTTGATTTCATTGGCTGCTGCACAACCTGGTCCATCTGGATCATCCCACCCACCAACAGCTTTTATGAACTGCACAGATGGGAGTTATCCGTACAGTACATTCTCCGATCCTGAAATTATCCAGGCCTCAACCTTCGATAATTTCCTTTTTTTTCCCACACCCAAATGTTCCTACTTCTCTACCCTAAAGCTATCCTATTTTGAGTGCTGTGTGTGTGTGTGTGTGAGAGAGAGAGAGAGAGAGAGAGAGAGAGAGAGGAGAGAGAGAGAGAGAGAGAGAGAGAGAGAGAGAGACGCAATCTTAATATCCTCCCTCCCCAGCCATATTTCCTCACCGCAGAGTGTGATTGGAAGTGCAGGAGTTGGAGCTGACGGTTGTGTGGCTGTGTTGTGTGCCTGTGTGATTGCATGAATTTTGTGAAGAATGCCATAGCTGATAGCTGAAGTGTTGTATGTGTGTGCTGTGTCTTTTTATGTGCCTGTCACAGCTCATCGTCATGTCTTTGTGGTGAGTTGTAAACTGTCATTATTATATTGATGATTCCATTCTGTAAAGGTGTACAAAATACATTTTTTTGGTTAGTAGATTATTCAAATTGCAGGATAAGTTTCAGAGTTGTCTGAACATCACCTTTCTGCACAATATGCACGTTTGCTAGCAAAACATCATGGTTTTCAGTTGTATGTTGATAACAGTCAAAGATTTTTAAAAATGGAATGATGATGTTTCTAGATAAATATCTGCAGGATGTATTTTAAATCTTTGAACTATTTGCTATGGTTAGTTTTTATATATTTGCAACTTACTGTGCAGAAAATGCTAAAAACTGGGTTTTGTGATTTTATGCCAAATTATGATTAGTCTAAAACTCTGAATCTTGATAACTGATAAAGATATAGAAAAAATTAGAAAAGTGTTTTTACAATATCATAATAAGAACATATGGTAAAAATTTTAGTGATTAGAAATAAATAGAAAGTTTCTAAGTGTCCATCACCATAATTTGTGTTTATGGTACCCAAAAATCGTGGTTTTTCATTATTTTGTCAGAAATACCCATGAATAAATAGTGCATTTGTAAGCTGTTTAAAGCTCACCATAGACCACACATAATGTGGAAAAACAACCCGATTCACAAATTTTTGCTTAGGTGTGAGTCAACAGGCGTAATATACTTTAAAAAATGTATTGTCAATCGTCAGCTGTTTATTGTATTTAAAACTTTACTGGTTTAGGATATTATCCATCATCAGAAGAGTCAAATTAAACAGGCTGATTGATAACTACATAGTTGATCTGATAAACTTAGCAGAGCTCAAAGTATTACAATTATTCAATAAAGCAATGGGACATTTTGAATGGAATCATGTAACTTGCCGACAAGTTAGTGTAGCAATAAGTAAATCAGCAACTCCTGAACTGAAGACCACTATGGTCTTTCCAATTTTATTATTAAACAAATAAGTCTAGAGATTTTAACATCCATAACAAACATAATAAACAAAATATTAACAGTGGGAGTCTATCCCGACAGCCTGAAAATATCCGTAATAAAACCGGTCCATAATAAAGGTAGCACTTTATCACCTGACAACTATAGGCCTATTTCACTTGTTCCAATAATCTCTAAAATAACAGAGTACTGTATGCACCAGCAGTTGAACAATTATTTTGAACATAATAATCTGCTCTGAACAATTTGGCTTTAGATCTACCCTATCCACTGTGAAAGCAGTTGATAATATCATAACTAAAGTATATGACTGCTTTGAGAAAAAGACATTAAGTTGTGCCACACTACTGAACTTAAGGAAAGCCTTTGACATGGTGTCCCACAATATCCTGATAAGAAAGCTGCAGTACTATGGGATACGTGAGAACGCCCTCCGCCTACTACAGGCATACCTAAGTGATAGGCTACAGTTAGTGAATGTAAATAATAAAAAATCAGATCCTTTACCTGTTAAAAAAGGAGTGACCCAGGGTTCTGTTCTTGGTCCCTTTCTTTTCATTGTATACATTAATGATTTGCCTTCCATATTACCCTGTGAGGCTGTACTATTCGCCGACGACACTACATTAATTGCTCAAAATCCAGATATGGATGAGCTACTGCTGAATGTAGCTGTGGCAATAGAAAAGTGTACATTCTGGTTTCAGGCTAATGCACTACACATAAAGAGCAGCAAAGCAGAAAATATTATATTTGATCTAAATGCCCATAAACATGAAAATAAATCAGTAAAACTTCTTGGTTCCCATATAGATCAAAGTTTAATCTGGAAGACGTGGCGACGAGATGCGACAGGCACATACAAAAGACACACACATACAACACATTCATCTATCGGCCATGGCCTTCTTCAGAAATAGAGCACTCATGCAATCACACAGGCACACAACACAGTCATACAACCATCACCTCCGACTGCCACACTTCGAATTCGAAGTGTGGCAGTCGGAGGTGATGGTTGTATGACTGTGTTGTGTGCCTGTGTGATTGCGTGAGTGCTCTATTTCTGAAGAAGGCCATGGCCGATAGATGAATGTGTTGTATGTGTGTGTCTTTTGTATGTGCCTGTCGCATCTCGTCGCCACGTCTTTGCGGTGAGTTGTAACTGTCCTCACTATATTATTTATTCCAACCTGGACTTTCCATTATTATATAAAGTTTAATCTGGGAGAGACATACAGATAAGTTATGTTCAAAACTCGCACATGTGATCTATCTGTTGCATAAAGTGAGAGGTTGTGTAAGCAAAACTTTAATGTTGTATGCATACTTTGCTTTCTTCAATTCTCATCTTACATATAAAATTTTACTATGGGGAAATTTGCCTGGTTCTAAGGCTGTATTTAAATGGCAAAAAAAGGCCATCAGGTGTGTAGCAGGACTGGCACCACAGGTATTGTACAGAAATTTCTTCAAAGAAGTTCAAATGTTCAAATGTTTGTAAGGCTTATGGGACTTAACTACGGGGTCATCAGTCCCTAAACTTACAAACTACTTATGAACTACTTACGAACTAGGACGGCACAAATATCCATGCCTGAGGGGGGATTCGAACCCCCGACCGTAGTGGCCGTGCAGACCGTGACTGAAGCGCCTCAGTCCCCTCGGCCACCGCGGCCGGCTTCAAAGAAGTGAATATCATGACAGTACCCAGTTTATACATTTATAGCTGCTTAGTGTATGTTAAAGAAAACCTCCATAAGTATGATCTTAGGATGTCAGTACACAATCATAAAACAAGACACAGACATGCAATTGATAAGCCCCATGTCAGACTTGCATAGGTCCACAGTACCTACAAGTATCTTGGAATCCTCATATTTTAATAAACTGCCTAATGAAGCTCACTCAGTGCCTCTAAATAAATTTAAAAATATAATATCAAAATAGCTAAAAAGTAAAACTTTCTATACCATCAAGGAATTTGAAGAATGCACAATAGATGACTTAGAGTTTTGATATAGATGTATACAGAATTTTAAATTGTAAAATTACCGCTGTAATATTGAGTCACTGTTCTATATTGTACTGAACAACATTGTGATAGAGGGGTTTGACCATTCATGTAGATGTATACAGAATTTTAATTATAATTTCTTTTAACAAAGTTACTATTGTTATTAGTTCATTCATTGTACTGTATTGTATTAGGAAAATTAAAACTATAATAATGGAAAGTCCAGGTTGGAATTAATAATACAGTAAGAACAGTTTACAACTCACCGCAAAGACATGGTGATGAGCTGCAACAGGCACATACAAAAGACACACACATACAAAACTTTCAGCTATTGGCCATGGCCTTCCTCAGAAAATAGAACACTCACGCAATCATACAGGCACACAACACATTCATACAACTGTCACCTCCGGCTGCCGCACTTGTTTTGCGTGCCTGTGTGATTGCGTGAGTGTTCTATTTTCTGAGGAAGGCCATGGCCGATAGCTGAAAGTGTTGTATGTGTGTGTCTTTTGTATGTGCCTGTCGCAGCTCATCGCCATGTTGCGGTGAGTTGTAAAATGAAAATTAAAACTAAGTATATGATAATTGTACCTATGACAAACACTGCAAGTTACTAGCTGTTTAGATATGTAAATGTATATTATGACACCAATTACATGTAAAAGATGTTTAAAGGTGAATAAAATATTCTATTCTATTCATGGTGGAAAGTAGTACAGCTTGCTACCAATTTGCTAAATTTGGATGGGCTCCAGAAAGTGTGTAATATTTAAAATTTTGACACTGTACTATAGGTTGTAGGACAGCTACTGTGTGTAAACTTTTAGATGGCAGAGTTTTGAGGGGGAGAGGAGGAAGCAAGCCCTATCTCACATCATGGCAGTCTTAGGGAGAGAGGCAAGCAAGGGAGACAATTCACCCCAATGTCCTGCAGTGATGGCACTGCCAACCATGCAGAGTCATGCATATTGCTTTAAATGTTGGTTTTAAATGAAACTCAGTAGCTTACTCATGAGCATAGTTGATAACTATCCTAACTGCAGGAATCATTTATTTTAATTACTTATTGCACAATGTGGAACACTAAGAACACTGTTATGTGAACATTAACTAAGGACAGCTCTGTCATCTACAAAGTGCAGTTAACACACTGTACAGTATTGCCAGTCTTCCAATACATATACAAATGGCCACCAGGCTAAGTACTATCTAGAACACTTTACCCCTTAACTCTGTAAGCAGTAGTACCTGTGATATGGACCCCTGAAGAATTGCAAATTTTGACATGGCATTTCCAAAGCCATGTGCTGTATGATTAAACAAAAGAAATTATATTAAAAATTAATTTTTCACAGAGCATTGATTTCGCGACATGTAATAAACATGTGAGCCAGAGCTTCCAAGTGTCAGGCTGACTTATTGCAATCAGCTGATTGCACCCACTGCACATGCAATTTCTAGTTGTTTATGTAATTTAGATCCCATAGATAAAGTATAGTGAGACATTTGCTGGGATGTGGTATGTGTCAAATTATTAGTAAATGTAACATATAGAAATCTGTCTTGCAAGAGGAGGTATAGGTAGGAGACCAATTACACATTAAGGGTATAGACAAAATTATACATTAAAAGGTTAAAATAATGGTACATATTAACAGTAAGACATAGTAATGTTGAAAAAAATTACAAGTATCATAATACCATAAAATAACATTTGATTTGCTCAAAAAATACAACTAGTTAACACAATTGAAGTATTCTTCAACTGCATAAAAGGACTTAGCTATTAGATATTGTTTGAGCAGTTGTTTAAATTTGGAATGCTCGTGAACAAGTGATTTGAGAGGTAGTGGGAAAGCACTGACCACCTTGAAACTCATATACTGTGCTCCTTTATGTACAATACTAAATTTTTTTTAATTCATCCAAAGTAGGTGCTCTACTCTTACATCATCTCGACTTATGAGGGCACCATTGAGCTGCTTGGGGAGGGGGGGGGGAGTATTGTGATGATACTGCTGACCCCCTCATCTCAATGTTACCGTACGATACCGTCTGCGCCAGACCCGGAATCGTGTGGTTCAATAGTGATAAAAGTTGCGTGTGAAGTTAGTTAAAAACGATATAGCCAGCATAGGAATCGGTGTAGGACAGTGTCTGTGATACTGTGACTAAAACAAGTGATATATTTAATTAATTAAGAGATTCATTTAGTTACTTTCCAGACAGTTCTATAAACAATAGTTTCGTCATTGTATGTTATTTAAGGACTTAGACAGACGAAGGGTAAAAACTTTTGTAAAACAAAGAAATGAAAATAAATAGCATTGTATATATGTTAGGCTCATAAACAAGGTGTGTTGACCAGCTAATAGTGTTATTTCGACTATTACATTAATTATCAATATTGAATTCTTTGTATATATTGACTGACGTGAGATTTTGAATATATTTTGTGAATGGCCATGAGATTTGATAGTTCAATATACGTTAAGAACATGTATGACATATTCATTAACAAATTAATTGACATTTATCATTATTCTTTGTTGTCAAACAAAAAGTAGCGTGATTAAATCTTAAAACAATATGTGGCTTGTAAAATTATTGTATGTATAGTTTTCATTTTTTATTGTAATTAATTTTGTCTACATGAAATGTTTTTCTGTTATGTTTGTTAATTGTAAATCAGTATATTCAATTGTTATGAACAATGCATAATGTAATGCCATTATTGCCGATGTTATATATTTTCCTCACTGTCTTGCGTGGGGGAGTTCGAGTTTTGTCTTTTGTCTAGTACTTTCGAATCTATGTTAGTCTGCGTTGTTGTGGTAATTTGTGTACGTTATTGTAATGTTTTGGAGAAGAAGTTTGATTTAAATTAAAGAAGAAGTGAAAAATTGTACATATAGAGTATTTATTTCTACCACAATGCCCCAGGAGAATAATGTTGCAGCGAGCAGAACCCCCATACATCACAATGTTGAAAAGCTGAGTATCGGTACAATAAACTGTAATTACTCAAAAATATAGTAAAACATTTTATAACTAATTTCAGATTCTTTGTTTCCAAATAATCAATAGGTCACAATCAGTTAACTAATTATCAGTAATAATATTGCTACCAGATCCAAACACAGGCTTAGCCATTCTCTTAACAACGTCATTTGGTTTGTTGCTGACACAGAAAGGACCTGCAAGCTGTTGTCCAACATTGACTTCCAAGAGCAAAATGTTTTATTCCATATGTTTTTGGTTTTGATGGTATATACTGATGAAACACACACCTACTTTGAAGACCTGGAAGCATTTCATCTATTGTGACATTATCCTTAGCACAATAGCTCTTATGGTAATTTTCAACAAACTTTTTGAATGATTCATGAATCGGAGCTAGCTGGTCAAATTCTTTCCATTGGTTTGTGGTAGTTCTGTAATCAAAATGAAGACATTGTGTCAGCTTATTAAATCACTTGAGGCTCATCACTAAGCCAAATTTTTCAATGCCATCACCTTCTGTACCCCAAAGTCTCTCCACACTCTGTAGATTTCCTCTGTAAGTTACTGAAAGATACAGCGAGTCAATAAAATGTCTTTAGTTCTATTACATCTTCGTAACTGATGTCTTTGGCTCTGAAGAAATGATCCTTGATGGTGTCCATATACTGATTTGTGTATCTGATGATTGCGTAAAAAATGTCATCAGTGAATAGAATTCCAATATTGTATAGTGGTTTTGCATTCCTTGTATGTCCTATTACTCCAGGAAGGTGAGTGACGATATTATGTGCCAGCCGATGTCTTTTTCCAGGTAATTTTTTGGCTCATGTGTTCATATTATCTCATCCTACATAAACATTCCCTGTGTTTTCCTTCTTCATCTTCATCAGTATTCTCATCATCTTGCTCCATTGCAGAGTCATCTTCACACTCTCCCACGCCATGGTAGGAATCTATATTGCTCTCATCTTCAAGACTGATGAAGTTCAAGAGAATGGCTAAGCCTGTGTTTGGATTGGTAGCAATATTATTACTGATAATCAGTTTACTGATTGTGACCCATTGATTATTTGGAAACAAAGAAGCTGCAATTAGTTAGAACAGTCAGATTTTGTTGATGTGAAATAAAGAAAACAAGAAGTGTGGGATCATCCTCATCAGTGCACATCAACAATTTGTGTATTGAAATTTGAAATTCTTCTGAGCTATTTGTCACATCATGATGACATATATATCCAACATTTCGGATCCTATGGGATCTCTCTCGTCACCAGTAGCAGCAGACATCTTTATGGAAGTACTGGAGGAAACAGCTTTGAACTCAGCATCTTTATGACCCAAGTGATGGCTAAGGTATGTCGACGACATCTTCATCATATGGCCACATGGAAAGGAAAAGCTAGTTTAATTCCTTGAACATCTTAACAGTCAACATTAAAAAATAAAATTCACTGTAGAAACAGAAAACGATGGATCTGTTGCTTTTCTGGATGTAGTAGTGTACAAAAGTACAAGCAAGAGGCACACTAGGCCACAGAGTGCACAGGAAGCCAACCCATACCAACCGGTACTTCCATGCACAATCTCATCACCATCCGGCACAGAAGAACTCAGTTCTATGCACACTATTCATCAGGGTGCAATGGATTAGTGATGACAATAACTTGGAAGAAGAGGTCACCATGTTATGTTCGATATTCTGTGCCAATGGATACAGTGACAGAAGCATAAAGCAAGCCACAAAACTGCGACAAACTAAGGAAAGCAACATGGAAGTTGGAGAATCACCGGTGGCATGTTTGCCATACATTAAGAGGATTAGTGAGCGCATTGGGAAAGTGTTATGGTGAGCTGACATCAACCCCCCCCCCCTTTTTTTTCTTTTTTTACGCAATTACAGAATTAAAGATATTCTCAAATCAACTATGAATCTCATAGGAAAGCTGAATACTGCTGATGTTTATAAAATAGACTTTGGATGTGGGACTGTATACAAAGAAAAAAGAAGAAGTCCTATTCATGTATGGATGGTGGAACATGAAAGGTACATATGTTTAAAGTGGCATAGCAAATCAGCAGTTGCAGAACACAAGGAAGAGTGCGACCTCAAAATTAACTTCAAGGATGTACAAGTGCTCTCTAAACAGCCATTTAAAACCAAGAGAAAAGTTTGTGAAGAAATTGAGATTAGTAAACACCCCATTAATATGAACAGAGAAGACGGATACAAACTCTCACCATCTTGGCTATTGGTTTTGGCAGTGTGGCGATGGTCATCGGCAAGCCTACTACAAGCAAAGACATCCAAGTTCCTGGGTTTACACATTGACAGCAATCTTGTTGTGGTGTGAAGTCAGCACCACATGCAAGATGCAAGAGAATGATTGTGGAGAACGCAGTGGACGACATCCGACATCCTACCACATGCCGGCATTGTGCCTCTTGGAGGCCGACATGCATGTGGATGGCTTGTCAGAACTTGGCTATGAACTAGGCAGTAACTAGGCCTCAGTGCAGCTAGCATCCTACAGAAGACAATGTCGTGAGAAGAGAGAAGAACAGATAGAAGTTGAGTATTGTATTCTTCAGTCAATAAAACTTGTGTTAATAATCTATATAGAACTGTTCTAGATGACTACAAATCCTGCACTGTACCTTTCCTGAATGACAGGCTGACCAAGGATGAGTACTCAACAAATAGCAACAAGGATGATACAACAAATGGCAATGAGTATTCAACAAATGGCGACGAGGTGTTAAAATAGCAGATTACAACCCACATTGTAACGAGTTGTTCATTACACTGCACTATTATTTTTCTTTATTACAGGTTTCAGCAAATCCAGTCTATAATCTTTTGATTCTATTGCAGGGAATAGTGTCAATTTCTATATTTTTGCCTTGTTTGTTGCTGTTTTTGCAAAATGACTACTAAAACAAGTATCCCTGTCACTTCATCATAGTTTCCTAGGCTTGTAGCACAGCAGCTAATGCAGATGTTTCAGTTTCAGAGTCAACAAATTGCCTCTCTACTATCAACCATGCAACAACTTCTGCCCACACCTGTGCAGCAAAATAAGCAAGTTACACTGCAGCAGCCACCACGACTAGTCATTCCGCCAGTATGAAGAAGCAAATGAAGACTGGACAGAATGGCTGCAACAGTTTGAAGCCTACACCACAGTTAACAAGATACAAGGTACTATCAAACTCCACTTTTTTCTATCAACTTTAGGTCCCCCAGGCCCTTGTGAAAAAAAATTTTCCCACTGCGGAGCTTTCTGAACTTTCTTATGTTTCAGTTATAGGAGCCCTCACATTATATTATGACAAGAAAATCAATGTAGTGGCCGCTAGGTGTCAGTTCTTTCAGTGTATGGAAGGTCAAAATCAAACATGCAGGCAGAGGATAACAGATCTTCAAGGTCTTACTAGAAACTGTAAATTTAAATGCTCATGTGGAACTTTATATTCAAATGGGACGTTATATGGTGCTATTGTCTATAATGTATCTGATGTCTGCCTAAGGGAGCAGATTCTAAAACTGTCAGATCCATGTTCCATCAAATAGAACAGATTTTGGAGCAGTACGATTCAGCTACCATGGCAGTGGAAAACTTTGATTCAATTCCACTGTGTACTATAGCTACGTCACATGCCGACGAGCGCGAGTTCAGTCGCCGTGCATTTCCGCCTGCCTGCTCAAAAGTGTAAACATGTTAATAGACACAGAGCCTTGCCAAATAAGAAAGTGAAGTCTTGCCTGCAATGTTTCTCACTGCACAAAAGGCAGAACTGTCCATCCCAGTCAGCAAAATGCTATGCATGCAGCAAGAAAGGTCATAATTATATGAACAGTCTGCTTACAGCAATAGAAACAGAATTGCCCTCCTGGCCCAAACAGTGGCAAGACAATAATTATTCAATAAATGCAGTATTTTCAAAACCCATGGCTGCTCCCTGTAACATAAAGGACACGGAAGTAGCACAAATTGTACGTCAGACCAGAAAAATGTATGTCAATTTGCGTGTGAATGACATTTCTGTAAAGTTTCAACTAGACACAGGTGCATCAGTAACATTTCTCAGTCACAAAATGTATGAACAGTTAGGATTGCCACACCTTTCTTGTGCTAAAATGAGGTTAACTGCATACAATGGCAATGACATTCCTGTACTAGGACAGTGTTCACTACCTGCAGAATACTGATCACAAATGTGCACAGTGATACTTCAAGTAGTTCTTTCTTACGAAGGAGAGAATATTTTTGGTTTAGATTCTTTTGATATTTTTGGTTTTACTTTTAGTTTGTGAACAATTTTGATGCTAAAGACAGTGTAGATAAGTTGCTGAAAGACTTTCCAGATTTATTTTCTGCAGGATTAGGAAAAGCTATTAATTTGCTGCACTCATTACTCTCAAAGGGAAATGCCAAACCAAAATTTTGCAAAGCTCATAATGTACCGCTCGCTTTACACGACAAAGTAGCACAAGAACTTTGCACATTGCAAGAAAATGGTGCAATTGAACCAATACAAACTAGCCAGTGGGCGAGTCCACTTGTAATTTTGCCGAAGCAGGTAGCGTTCACATTTGTGTTGATTTCAAGGACACAGTGAATCCACAAACAGATGTAGACAGTTATCCTTTGCCAAGATCAGAAGATTTAATGGACAGACTAGGTGTAGGAAAATATTTCTCAAAAATAGATTTGAACAATGCCTACCTTCAGCTGCCACTTGACAAAGAATCACAGAAAATGTGTGTTGTCAATACTCATCTGAGCTTGTTTAAATAATTACATCTACTGTTTGGCAGTGCATCTGTGCTACAATTTTTCAAAGATATTTGGAACATCTTACAGCTCAAGTGCCTTGTTGTTCAAACTACTTGGATGACAGTTGTATCAGGCCATACCCAGAAGAACACATTCCAAATTTGAGGAAATTATTTCAAGTTTTGTCAGACACAGGTCTCAAATGCCACTTAGATAAGTGTGAATTTTTAAAACCAGAACTGCAGTATCTAGGACATGTGATTAACAGTCAAAGTTTACATCCCAAGCAAACACATTTGCTTGCCATTCGCAACCTGCCAGCACCAAAAGATGTGAAAAAATTACAGTCCATCTTGGGAAAGTTAACTTACTATATTAGATTTATTCCAAATGCAGCACAAATTGCAGCCCCTTTGCATTGGCTACGATGCAAAAATGTTCATTTTGTTTCGACAGAAGAATGCCAATGTGCATTTCAGCAGTTAAAAGAAGCATTGCTCAGTGATCGATGTTTGGTGTACTTCGATCCAGAAAAACCAGTTCTTCTGCAAGTTGACTCGTCATTGTATCCACAGAAAACTGTGACAACAGCAACATGCCTAATGTACATAGTAGGTCTAAGCAGCACACGACCAGAAAATTAATCAATAAACATGAAGACAACATCAAAGTCAAAATATTTTCCGATAGCCATGGACGTGAAATCACAAAAATATTACGTTACAGACACAGTATACAAGCAACTGGCATTGTCAAACCAGGTGAACCTATTCAAGAAATCGTAAAAAACATAGAAACTGAAAAGCATCGTAATATTGTTGTCATAGCTGGAGCCAATATTGTCTACAAAAACAATCTCTGCAGTGCAACACAAAACCTTAAGGAAATATTAAATTCTACAGAAGACAAATCAGTCTTAGTAGCCAGAATTCCACATAGGCATGACCTTTTGGAATGGTCATGTGTAAACATGGAAATAAAAAAAAAAAAAGCAAATAGGCAAAAAGGCCTACCAAAATGCATATTTTATAAGTACGGAATCCATGCAAAGAGACTGTTATACGAAACATGGCATGCACCTAAATAACAGGGGCAAGAAGTTTCTGTGTCAAAACATTAGCATGTTACTGGAAGCATCTGCCAACCAAGGAGAAGTAATTTTTGTTCTTCCAATTCCTTCAGACTTTATGCAAGCAGAGACTGAAGAAATGATTACTGTTAATGGAGCAGCAAGTGTACCTTCTCACACACAATATGATGCAGCAGCAGTGCCTACTACACTCCATCAGCAAGATTTTACAACAGCAGAAGATGAAGCAGGATCCATATATCCACATCCAACAGTGCCTACAATTACCACAACAGCAGCTCCATCAAAACCTGTGATAGCAGCCTCAACAACAATATTATCAGAAGAAGGGGAGTGTACTACAGAAGATATGCCGCCACCCCAAGAGAATCATTTTTTATTAAAAGGCAACAAGAAGCAGAAATCCAAAAGATAAGTCTGGTAAAAGGTTTGAAAGACAATCACCAAAATGGTCAGTGTGTAAGCAGCAAGAGTGTAAACTTAGATCTTAATATATGCTACCTGAATGTTCAAGGACTGAAAGATAAAGAACTTATAATCAATTAATTTGGTCTAGAAAATCAATTTGACATTTTATGTCTGAGTGAACACTGGGCAAATGAGAATGAACTTGCTGTTAACAAATCTGACAACTTTAGTATAGAAAATAGCTACTACGGGAAAGAACACATTAGAGGGGGTGTGGCAATTTATGTTAACCATTCACTCAATTGCACAATAACCAAATTGGACCTAGATTCACTGTGTGATGAACAACACTTTGAAGTTACAGGTGTAATCATCAACAGTCATAAATTAATTGTTGTGTCAATGTATAGATCACTAAAGGGATGTATTAACATATTTTTAGAAAAAAATGGACTTGCTGCTTAGTGTATTAAGTAATATTAGATGGCTACACTATGATATTGGAATAGGAGGGGATTTGAATGCTGATTTTGATGTTACTAAATGTAAGTGTAGTGTTGCAGAATTGGAAAACTTATTAAGACAATACAATTTACATCATGTTAATAACAGATGCACAAGAAATGAAGCATGTTTAGATAACATTTTTGTTAACTTCAAGACCACAGAAGACTCATGTAAAGTTATAGTGTTCCCATTCTCTGACCATCACTCTGTATCTCTAAATTACGTAAATAGAAGTATCCTTAATGGTAGCATATCAAGCAGACCTGTCCCAACAGTTGTTATTACCAGACCCATAACTGAGGATAAAATAATTACATTTTGTAATCCACTTGCTCAGAGAGACTGGTTTGGCCATTGTAGTGATGATGGACATTACACATCAAATAATGACCTGCCAGCCAAAATAGTATTTGACAGATTTTTTAAAGCATTCTTGCCCTATTTAAGAGTAGTATTCCCATAAAGAAAATCAAAATAACTGACAGTGGCCACAAAACGGTCTTAAAAGAGACAAAATATGTGGTTATGTTACTGTCCAATATATACAGCCATCTGAAGTTTGACTATGCTAAATCAGCTTATGTTGTATGTGGGAATGAGTACAAAAAAGCTATCCTGCTGGCTAAAAAGACCTACAATGCCAAAAAAATTCATAATTCCACCAATAAATGCAAAACTGCTTGGAAAATAATTAACAGTGCTGCCGAAAACATTAAAAAAGAAAAAATTAATATCCCACCACAAAAATTTAATGAATTTTTTATTAACTCAGTGAAAGAAATAGGTGATGCTATTATCAAACCAGACATTAGTTCATCAGAGCTACTCTCTCAAAATTTTTGTAGCCAACCACCAAACACAAGTATGCTAACCTTCTCCGAAGTATCACCTGGATATGTACAAAGGCTCATAAAACAACTGAAATCATGAAACAGTTTAGCTGTATATGACATATCATGCAGCCTATTAAAAAAAGTGAGTGATTGCATAGTGTACCCTTTAACCCATTGCATAAACAAGTGTTCACTTGAGGGATACTTTCCTGTTGAACTAAAACTGTCTAGGATAGTTCCAGTAAATATACGAAAAGGGTGATAGAAACTGTCCGTCTAGTTACAGACCAATTTCTATAGTACCTGCACTCTCCAAGGTAATAGAATGTATCATAAACCAACAATTATCAACTCATTTTGAAAATCTAGGGCTAATCAATGGTGCACAATATGGATTTAGAAAGAAACTGTCGACTGTGGATGCAATTGACACTGTAGTCAGATACATCCTCAAGGTTTTTGATGACAAAGGCTTTGCTCAGGTCTCATTTTGTGACCTAAGCAAGGCCTTTGACTGTGTTGAGCACTCAACACTACTAGAAAAAATGGAATTCTATGGCATCAAGGAAAACAGTCTCAAACTATTAAAAGACTATTTAAATAACCATAAACAGGTAGTTTGTGTTGGCAAGGAAATGTCAAACATAGAAAACGTTAAAGTAGGTGTACCTCAGGGATCTGTACTGGGCCCCTTCTTGTTCCTGATTATGATCAATGATCTGCCCTCATTTATTAGATCCACCACTGTATTATATGCCAATGATACTACTTTTCTACATAGCAGTAACAATCTTTGTGAACTTAAAACCTGTACTGAAAATACACTCTCTCATGCAGCACACTGGTTCAGAGCAAATGGATTCTTACTTAACGAAAACAAAACTCAGCAGATTCTCTTCACTTTAAGAGATAAGCTGTTATATACAACAGAAACACGAGATGATCTGTATCTCTTTATAATTCCGAATATATTCTCTGCTTACAATGAAAAATAATACTTCAATTACAAATAACCAAAATCAAGCACAACTTCTTTGGATGGACTAAAATAATTCCCTAGAAGCAAGTCTTCCTGATAATTATTTCTGACTCTTGTACTAAGTAGAGGTTCCTCAAAGTTCGATGTCCTCTGCTTCGGGACCTCGGTAGGAAGGGGCAGCGCCAGAGTCCGGCGGTTGGTGGCCAGGCGTAGCGGAGACGTGGCTTCGGTGACGGTCCAGCTGCGGTGGTGCTTCCTCGTGGTCCGCGGTGTCAGAAGACGCCCGTCTTAGCTGTGTTGCGGCTACTTAAAGCTGCGGCGGCTAGTGTCCTTGCACCGCTATTTGCATGTCGTGACCGCTTATTGGCTGCTGAGACAGTCATACTGTCTACGTGCGAGGTGCGAAGAGGTTCCTCGCGTCTGCGTGGTGAGCGGACCTGGAGACTTGTGGCAGTGCAGTGCCGCCTGCCGGAAGGCGCCGGGACTCGGTCGCAGCGCGCGGTTCGAACTGTCCGCCACTGACGACTTACTGGTGCGCGGCGTGTGCGTCTCTTGAGCTGGCGCGCACAGGGCTGCGCTGCGGCGCTGCGGCGCCACGTCGTGGTTCTGCGGGGCACGCCATGGCACAAGCCACTAACTGATGGCCCTAGTTCTGTTAAGTTCCTAGGTGTTTATTTAGATGACAAGTTATCCTGGAGCCAACACATAAATTACATTAGTGCCAAGTTATCTAGAGTAATTTATTTATTAAGACAACTTAGAAATTGTGTACCTGAAACATATGTCAGATCATCTTACTTCCCATTTTTCCAAAGTATATTAACCTATGGCATAATCTTGTGAGGTAATTGTAGCCATATACATGACATACTAATATTGCAGAAGAAAGCCATTAGGATAATTACAAATTCGTCACACAAGGCTCACTGCAAACCCTTGTTTACGAAACATCAAATTATGACAGTAATAAACTTGTATATATACTATGTCTTAATCTATACAAAGAAGAACTTACAAGATGTGAAACGCAGAGAAAATGTACACAGTTACAAAACAAGAAGCATCGGACACATATATATGCCTTACCACAGGCTGTCAAAATCAATAAATAGCTATGAGATCATAGGGCACAAACTATTTAATAAGCTACCAAATGCTATACAGGATCTTCCTGAACTAACATTCAAAGAAAAACTGCATGAATGGTTATCTGCCCACCCATTCTGTGACATTAATGAATTCTTCAACTGTAAAAAAATAGTAATTCAATAGCTGACCTACTGTGTAATGTTGTAATAAATTAAAATATGCTAATTAGTCAATACTTTATCATACTGTATTATTAAATGTATTTTCATTTGATGTTGTCTATTGCTATAATGGCCTAATGATGATAAAATCTTTATGGTCTAGGTGCAGTGCTGTTACATAGACATGGAGAAAATGGACAGTCCGATAGTGTTTGCATCCAAACTTTTGACAAACTCACAGTGCCGTTATTCTCAGATTGAGAAGGAAGCTTTAACAATAGTGTATGGTGTTACAAAATTCCATCACTATTTGTATGGGAGGAAATTCTATTTAGTAACTGACCACAAACCTTTACAGTCATTATTTCATCCAGCCAAGCCAATTCCTACGTGCATGGCATACAAATTTCAATGCTGGGCACTGCTCTTGTTACAGTATCAGTACAAGATTGTTTTTGTGGTTTTAGGGCGCACAACTGCTGTGGTCATTAGCGCCCAACACTGCCCATAGTAAAAAAGAACCGGGGTTAGAAATTAAATGGCTTTCGCCATATTTGCACAATGTATAAAATGTAAAACTCTGTTAACCGATTGCGGGTCATCAGCTAAAATGTCAGACATTTCAAATGGTAAACACAGATCATGACGGAGACGATTAAAAAACGGACATTGCACTAAAAGATGGTTCACAGTAAAAGGTGCATCACAGTGCTCACATAAGGGAGCAGGACCACCACGTAATAAATGCTGGTGGCTATAACGGCAGTGGCCAATACGAAGCCGGGCCAGAACAATCTCCTCTTGGCGGGAGGGTCGAGATGACGTTGACCAGAGATCAGGCACAGGTTTAATGGCTCGCAATTTGTTCCCTGACAGGGATGACCAATGTAGATACCAACGGGAGATAATACGCTGGGAGATACCAGCGTGAAGGTCATCAGAGCTGGTGGAAAAGGTAGATAGCCGAGGAAGGAGAACTGCCTCCTTGGCAGCCGTATCTGCAGCCTCATTCTCCAACACTCCCACGTGGCCAGGGACCCACAGAAACGTCACCGTAGTTCCGCTTGTTGAAAGAGAAGTAAGGCAATAGCAGATGCTTTGTACCAGGGGATGGGCCGGATATAGCATGCGAAGGCTCAACAAAGCACTCATAGAGTCCGAGCAAATGACAGTCTTACTGAGCGAGTTTCGCCGGACGTATTGTGTGGCTTGATATAATGCATACAGCTCAGCTGTAAAAATGGAACTCCACTGAGGAAGACGATATTTAAAAGAGACGTTGCCAAGTACAAAAGCACACCCAACACCCTGGTCTGTCTTTGAGCCATCAGTGTAAATGAACAAATTGTCATCAAATTTAAACCGGAGTGCGTGAAATTCTCTCTGGTAGACGAAACTAGGTGTGGAGTCCTTTGGAAGAGAATGAAGATCAAAATTAACACGGACTTTGGGGCTTCGCCACGGTGGAGAGGTGCTCTCTCCAGTCGAGAAGATAGCAGGCATTGTAACGCCAAACTGGCTGATTAGCGAACGCAAGTGTACTCCCGGCGGTAGCAGAGCAGACGGGCGCATAGCAAAGAGACTGTCAAGTGAGCCGTTAAAAAAAACTGCATACGTCGGGTGTCCTCGCATGGACGACAAACGACTAGAGTAACGGCTAAGGAGTTCCCGACGGTAAGAAAGGGGTAGTTCGGTGGCCTCGGCATAGAGGCTCAACGGGGTTAGTGTAAAACGCTCCTGTCGCTAGACGGAGACCTTGGTGGTGGATTGTATTAAGGTGGCGCAGTATGGACGGTCGAGCCGAAAAATAAACGATGCTACCATAGTCCAGTTTGCACCGAACTATGGTGCGATACAGATGGAGGAGAGTAGACCTGTCAGCTCCCCACGAGGTGCCACTTAACACCCGCAGCACATTGAGAGAGCGGGTACAGCGAGCTGCCAAACGGGATATGTGGGGAGACCAACTTAACTTCCTGTCGAAAACAAGTCCCAAGAACATCGTGGAATCCACAAATGGAAGTACTATGGGGCCCAGACGAAGGGACGGGGAAAGGAACTCCTTCCGCCGCCAGAAGTTCATGCAGACTGTCTTGTCAGCTGAGAATCGAAAGCCAGTGTCCATACTCCACGTGTGGAGAGTGTCTAGGCACCGCTGAAGGCGCCGTTCCAGGAGACCCGTTTGCTCAGAGCTGCTGTAGATCGCGAAGTCGTCAACAAATAGGGACGCCGACACTCCCAGTGGAAGGTGATCGGCTATAGAATTGATTGCCACTGCAAATAAAACAACGCTCAGGACCGAGCCCTGGGGGACTTCGTTCTCCTGAATAAAAGTGCTCGATAAAACCGAACCAACACGCACTTTAAAAACACGGTCTGTTAAAAATTCGCGGATAAAAATTGGCAGGTGACCCCGAAAACCCCATGCATGTAGAGTGCGGAGGATGCCAATACTCCAGCAGGTGTCGTATGCCTTTTCCAGATCAAAGAACACCGCTACTGTCTGGCGCTTCCGTAAAAAGTTATTCATTACTGAGGTAGATAGGGCAACAAGATGATCCACCGCAGAACGGTGCTTGCGAAACCCACATTGGACATTAGACAGGAGACGTCGCGTTTCAAGCCACCATACCAGGCACCCGTGAATCATACGTTCCATCACCTTGCATACGCTACTGGTGAGGGAAATGGGGTGGTAGCTGGAAGGGAGACATTTGTCCTTCCCAGGCTTTGGTATGGGAATGACTATGGCTTCACGCCAGCGTCGCGGAAAGGTGCCTTCTATCCATATGCGGTGGTAGGTGGCCAGTAGGAAGTGCAAGCTTGTTGGTGAAGGTGTTGCAGCATCGCCACGTGAATGCCATCTGGTCCTGGAGCGGAGGACCGCGAAGACGAGAGTGCGTGGTGAAGCTCTCGTACAGTAAACTCGGTATTGTAGCATTCATGGTTCTGAGAGGTAAAGGGCAATGGAGTCGCCTCCACCGTCCGTTTCCTAGCTAGGAAAGCGTCAGTGTAATGTGAAGAGCTAGAGACCTCTGCAGAATGTCGACCCAGTGCGTTGGCTATTTGTGGAGGATCGACGACGGTGTCAGATGCGACACACAGACCGGAAATCGGGGAATGAGCCATAGTGCCCGAAATTTTTCGAAGGTTACCCCAAATGATGGAGGAAGGGGTAGACCTATTAAAAGAGCTCGTGAATGAGCGCCAACTGGCGCGTTTACAGTCGCGAAAGAGGCGACGACAATAGGCCCGCAGCCGTTTGTATCGGATGCAGTTGTCAAGCGTGGGCCGTTGTTTGAAGATTCTAAGGGCACGTCGCCGTGCTCGCAGAGCGTCACAGCATTCTGCGGTCCACCACGGGACAAGGGGACTAGGTGCGTGGGAAGTCTTGCAGGGGATGGAACATTCCGTGGCTGTCAGAATAACTGTGGTAATGTGTTCCAGTTGGTCATCTATACTAGGATAATGGTAAGTACCAAAATCCACCACTGACGTGTAGAGCTCCCAGTCCGCTTTGGTTAACTGCCAGCGGTGTGGCTGCTCAAGGGTGTCAGGCATCATTAGGTGAATTACACACGGAAAATGATTGCTCGAATGTGTGTCTGAGAGAGCAGACCATTCAAGACGCCATGCCAGCTGAGCAGTGCAGATAGCTAGATCTATATGGCTGAAAGTATTTGTGGTGTCCGAAAGATAAGTTGGTTCACCAGTGTTAAGGCAGATGAGCTGAAGGTGGTTCAGTATATCTGCCAGGAGGGAGCCCCGTGGACATGGTCGTGGGGAGCCCCAAAGGGGGTGGTGGGCATTGAAATCTCCCACCAACAAAAACGGACGCGGAAGCTGGTCAATAAGATCTAGAAGATCTGATCTAGTGACGGGAAAAGAGGAAGGAGCGTAAATATTGCACAGTGTGAAGACAAATCCAGGAAGGTATATCCGGACAACAACAGCTTGTATTGGAGTATACAAAGGGACCGGTGTACTGTGTACGTCATCCCGAATAAGCAACATTACGCCCCCGTGGGCTGGAATTCCTGCCACTGGAGGAAGGTCAAAGCGAACAGTAGTGTAGCGTGGGAAAGTAATTCGAGTACCAGGGAGCAATTTTGTCTCCTGTAGAGAGAAGATGATTGGATGATATGTTCGCTTTAGAAGCTGCAGTTCTGTCCAATTCGACCGGATACCACGAATGTTCCATTGAAGAATATCCATAATAGGATAAAATGAGATGAAGGTGGACATCAGCCCGACGAAGGCGGCGGGCCACAGTGCGAATGTTCGCAACTGGTGGTATCTTGCTCCATATTCTCAGAGGTTACCACAGCAGCTGCGTGAGTGTGGTCGGCAGCCCCATCTTTGGCTGATGCACCTGGAGAGACTATAGGCTTCCAGGGGATGCCATCGTCACATTGTGAGGTAGGAGGGGGGAGAGTTTTCCCCCTATTTGATTTCTTGGAGCCCTGGTGAAGCTCTTTGGTTGGCTCAGATGTTTTGGTAGGGGTGTGGAGGAAATCCTCGCGCGAATGCTCTTTCTTAGACTTTCGAGTCTATCTGTGGTTTCACAGCTGAAGATGAAGATTTGGAAGAGGTACTCACACTTTTCGTTGAACGTGACGCTGTTGTCGATGTAGACTGTTTGACAACTACTGTCGTAAACTGTAGGTCACAAGTCTGTGAGGCCATATCCCGTGTTGGTGGAGGCGTTGCAACTACAGTACTGTAGTTACCACGCGGCGGGGTCTTGGGCTTACGACTGGCGTACATCTTACGTGCAACTTGTATGGGAACCTTTTCCTTTACACGGATTTCCTGGATGGCTCGTTCATCAGCAAACACGGGACATTCCCGGGAGGAAGCGGCATGATTCCCGTTACAATTGATGCAATGAGGGGACGGTGGTGGACAAATCCCCTCATGGGCCTCTTTACCACAGGTGACACATATGACCGGGTTCTTGCAAGACTGGCTTGTGTGGTTAAATCGATGGCACTGATAACACCGAGTAGGGTTAGGGATATAAGGTCGTACTGTGATGACCTCATACCCTGCCTTGATCTTCGGCGGCAGAGCCACTCGGTCGAAGGTCAGAAACACTGTGCGAGTGGGGACTACAACATTGTTCTCTTTTTTTGTCACTCTGTGTACTGCGACGACGCCTTGAGCTGCCAGATATTCTTTCAGCTCATCCTCAGTCAGACCGTCCAAACTGGCCGAGAAGACTACCCCTCGGGAATAATTGAGGGTTGGATGGAGCTCAGTGCGAACCGGGTAGCTGTGGAGCAGAGTAGCCTTAAGCAGCCGCTGTGCCTGGGAGCCACTTTCTGTTTCTAACAGTAGTGTTCCATTACGCAGGCGGTTGCAGGTCTTAACTGGGCTGGCAATGGCATCAACCCCTTTTTGAATAAAAAATGGGTTCACTGACGAAAAGGATTGTCCTTCCTCAGTACGGGTCACCACAAGGAACTTTGATGTCTGTAAATTTTTCTGTTCAGACACACTATTGTCTAGTACATCAATTTCTAAAGGCTCTTTCCATTTTCTTTTTTTTATAACCATCGCGGTTGTATCCCCCACGATTGCCAGTGTCTCCGATGGCACGCTCCTTCCTGCTGGGGGCCCCCAACGGAAGCACACCTGCCTTGGGTGATTGTTCACACCCCAGGTCACACCTCCCAATCTACAGACAGAGGGACCAATCAGCGAATCGGGAAGGTATCAGCGCAGGCAATCGCCCCTCCCCTGGCCTGGCCTTAACCAGGGGGTATGCACGCACCCTACATGCCAGCCCGGGCCTGGGACTTACGCATTACCCAGTCACCCATATGGGTGGCCTTCAAGTGCATACAGGGAGGAGGAAGAGAGAAATAGTAGGAGGAGAAGCCTCAAACGCAGACGCGGGAGGCAAATAAAGAAGTGAGAGAAGAGCGTAATCCAAAAGGTCAGTACTTCGGTTCCCCGAAGAATGCACAGACTCGGTCCCCAAGAAGGGGAAAAAGGACAGTAGAAGAATCGTCGTGTAGCACGGAAAGGAAAGAGTGCTACAAAGGCTGGGGCCCCGTGCTCGCCACGCACGTACTAACCACAGAGCGGTGAGCCCCCTGGGGGAAGTACAAGATTGTGTACAGACCCACAACTTGCCATGGAAATGCCAATGCACTTCATGTCTTCCAATTGGTCAAGATAAAGACTTTGACGCTTTGGAGCTGTCTTGTTGTCAGATAGATGCACAGGAAGATAGTTTGTTGCAGTTCTTCCCATTGGACTATAGGAAAATTGCTTGGGCCACAGAAACAGATCCCGAGTTATGGATTTCACTGCACTACATTCACATGATAAACAGTGGACGATAAACAGTGCGGACAGGAAGAGGATAGAGGCTTTTGAAATATGGTGCTACAGAAGAATGCTGAAGATTAGGTGGGTGGATCGCGTAACTAATGAGGAGGTACTGAACAGAATTGGGGAGAAAAGAAATTTCTGGCATACCTTGACTAAAAGGAGGGATAGATTGGTAGGACACATTCTTAGACATCATGGAATTGTGAATTTAGCATTAGAGGGAAGTGTGTGGGGTAAAAATCGCAGAGGAAGACCAAGAGATGGATACAGTAAGCAGATTCAGACAGATGTAGGATAGGGTATTGTGGAGAGCTGCATCAAACCAGTCTCCGGACTGATGACCACAACACAACACAACACAACACACATTCACACACAATGGCCTTATTCACAATGTGACATTCAAGATTCACTGGTGCGTCACTATTTTGCTAGAAGATATGAACTTTCAGTGCATAGAGGCGTCATTCTAGTTTCAAATAACAATGGACAATTGCGTGTGTTGATTCTGTGACATTTGCAAAAAGAAGTATTAAACTTACTTCACCAAGAACATTGGGGAATGGTTGGCAATAAGCAATTGGTATGACGACATTGTACTTGGCAGAGTATGGATGACCATATAGAACTGATGTCATCACAGTGTTCAGTCTTCACTGCCAACCAGTCAGCCCCACCTCAGAAATTTTTTGCATGGGCAAAAGCAGATTCACCATGGCAACGAGTGCATATTGATTATGCTGGTCCCTCCTGGAACACTAAGTGGATACAATGTTTTTAGTGGTTACTCATTTGCAGTGCTGATGTCTTCCACGAATTCAAGTAGAATGATTTGGACATTGTCTTCAATGTTTTGTCTGGAAGGTCTCCTGGAACTGATAGTCTCTGACAATGGCTCTCAGTTCACATCGCAAGGATTTCGCTCTTTTTGTGAATGCAATGGAATTAAGCATCTCACCAGAGCACCATTTCACCCACAGTCAAATGGCGCTGCAGAATGCTTCACCCGGATATTTAAGCAGCAAATGTTCAGACTTTGTTCAGAGCACTCATGGGAGGCAGCTATGCAACCATTCCTTGCCTCCTATCATTCACATCCACGAGATAGGTCATCACTGGCCTAACTTCTGCAGAGCTGCCGCCACTGCACCCCGCTCCATTTGCTCCACCCACTGCACCACCCAGAGCAGCAGCCGTTGACATGCAAGTATCGCTTCGCTCTGCGTAACTCAGTCTTTTTCAGAGTTTTTGGCAATAGCAGGCAGTGGGAACGGGGCAAGATCATCAGACGTTGTGGTGCTCATATGTTTCAAATTTCAAGTCCCCATGGCATCATATGCAGGCACCGCAATCAAATTCGCCCTTGTTGTGTACCCTTTGATCCTTCTGCATTTCTCTTGGCAGATTCATGCACCATGCAGACTGAGTGGCCGCAGCTGCCTGCGTGATCTCGGTGGTCGCCCCTGCAGCACATTTCTATCGCACTGTGGCCTGACGCTATGGAGACGGAGCCCTTGCCGCCTCCGCCTCAACTCGCCGTCCCTATGTAGCTGGACTAGCACACCACGCAGCATCCTACACTGACGTCGCCACCAATGTCACCATCTAGTCAGCACCTGGGCAAAAGGTCGAGGATGTGGATCCTTCGGAGGTTTTCACAGAGAACATTCCCTCATGAGCTCAGGCTGGATGGTGGGGCCCAGCTGGTAGTTTGACATCCTCTACAGCTACAGACTCGGATCTATCAGTATGTCGATGAGCCTGCCTCCTCCACCATTGTCGAGCTCCCTACATGACAACTGTTCGGCATTATGGGGGTGGGGGGGAGAGGGATGTTGTGGTGTGAAGTCAGCACCACACACCAGACACAGGAGAACAATTGTGGAGAAGGCAGCGGATGATGGCCAACAGCCTATCGCATACCGGCGCCATGCCTCTTTGAGGGAGTAACAGTAGATGCACGCCCTCTACAAGCTGCTATATCTAGGCCAACATGCTTCTGGTTGGCCTGTCAGAACTCGGCTATGAACTAGGCAATAACTAGGTCTCAGCACAGCTAGCATCACACAGAAGACAATGCCACAAGAAGAGAGAAGAACAGATAGAAATTGAGTACTGTATTCTTCAGTCAATAATACTTGTGTTAATAATCTATATAGAACTGTTCTAAGATGACTACAAATCCTGCATCATACCTTTCCTGAATGACAGGCTGACCAGGGATGAGTACCCAACAAACAGCCAGGATGATGCAAAAAATGGCGATGCGTATTCGACAAATCTAAAATGGTTTGAACATATCTTACTATTTTACAAACAGCTCAACTCAGCAACATTTGCTGTTCATACTATTTCCACTGTCTGTGACCAAGACACCACAAAAACTGCCTATTCTCATAACTTTCTTGCAATATTGTTGTTCAGTATAGCTTTCTTGGTAATCTACACTTTTCCAAAAAGAAAAAAAAAATTCATTGCACAAGAAATAGTTATTCGGATAATGTGCGGAGTCAAACCTAGATGTTCATGTAGATACCTTTTTAAAAAGTTAGGGATACTGTCAACTGCATGGAAATATATCTGCTCCTTGCTAAATTTTAGTGGTAAACATTAGCTACTGTTCAAACTAATGATTGTTACCATATTAAAAATAACAAAGAACATCAATCTCCATTATGAATTATTGTACAAAAAGGAGCACAGTATATTAGCTGCAAGTTGTTCAATGCTTTCCCACTACCTTTTAACTCACTTGTTCACAAGTGTTCAAAATTTTAAACAACTGCTGAAACAATATCTAATACATAAGTCCTTTTATTCAGTTGAGGAATGTCTCAAGTGTGTTAATTGATTGTATTTTTTGAGTAAATCAAATGTCATTTTATGATGATATGATACTTGTAAACTTTTTCAACATCACTATGTCTTAATATCTATTTTTATTTTAAACTTTTAATATATAATTTTGTCTACACTCTTTATCTGTAATTGGTCTTATACCTATATCTCTATATCTTACTTTTAGTAATAATTTGACACATACTACATCCAAGCAAATGTCTCGCTATACTGGGGACCTAAATTAAATTGCATGTGCATGTGCAGTGTGTGTGATCAGCTCATTGCAAAAAGTCCATGTGCCTGAAGCAACACTCTATGAAAAATTAAGTTTTTGATATAATTTCTTTTGTTCTATCGTACTACACATGGATTTGGAAATGTCATGTCCGAATTTACAATTCTTCAGAGACACATATCTCAGATTCTACTGCCTACAGAGTTAAGAGGTAAAGTGTTCTGGGTAGTACTTAGCCTGGTGATAATTTGTATATGTATTAGAAAAATGACAATATTGTACAGTGTGTTAACTGCCCTCTGTAGATGACAGAACTCTCCCTAGTCCTGAATTGTTAGAAGTTAGTAGATGTTGGAAGGATTTAGCCAGCAGTCTCTCTCTCTCTCTCTCTCTCTCTCTCTCTCTCTCTCTCTCTCTCTCTCTCTCTCTCTCTCTCTC
Source organism: Locusta migratoria (assembly GCA_026315105.1). Taxonomy (NCBI): domain Eukaryota; kingdom Metazoa; phylum Arthropoda; class Insecta; order Orthoptera; family Acrididae; genus Locusta; species Locusta migratoria. The sequence continues at coordinate 560,222,860 of CM048746.1, forward strand.
TCTCTCTCTCTTTTGAGGCTGTAGCCAACATTATTGACTGAACGTGCTGTATGAGACAACCATTGTTGTCTGCTTTGTTACTGTTTGCATATCAGTGTTCTCTATTGTTCAATATGTAATTAACAAGATCCAGAGGTTTAAACTTATAGTTTTGTATTAAAAAAAAAAAACAGTATTTAGCACTTCCTGCACAGTGAGTTGCAAATATCTAAATAACTAACCATAGAAAATTGTTCAAATATTTACAATACATCCTGAGGATATTTATCTAGAAACAGCATCATTCCATTTTCAAAAATCTTTGTTCATTATCAAGATACAAAAAAGAAAGAACTTATTTTGTACACCTTACAGAATGATATCTTCAACATAGTAATGACAGTTTACAACTCACTGCAAAGATGTGATGATGAGCTGTGACAGGCTCATATACAACACTTCAGCTATCAGCCATGGCCTTCTACAGAGAATAGAACATTCATGCAATCACACAGTCACACAACACAGACACACAATCTGTCAGCTCCAGCTGCTGCACTTTGAATCATGCTGTGTGGTGTGGAAATAAGGATGGGGAGGTAGGATAGGAAGTATGTGTCATGGTGTGGGCATGGATGCAGCACGGCCTTGCCGAGTATGTATGTAATGGATAGAAGAAACAAAATGCAGCTTAGGAATGGAGTGGGGGAGGGGAGGGTGAGGGGAGGAAAGTAATAAAATAAAACAAAATAAATAAATAAATCAAATGCACATGCAATGAACGTGCAGATCCAGAGGGCCCAGGTTGTGAAGCAGCCATTGAAACCGAGCATATGCTCCACTGCATGCTGTGCCATAGGGTGGTCCACCTTGTTTTTGGTGGTGGCCATTCATCATAATGGACATCTGGTTAACCCAGATAGTGTGGAATGATTTTTGATATAATTTTTTTTTCTCAGACGCTATTTATGATCTGCGTATGATAGCACAAGATCATTATAAGCGACTTTTTTCACACCATGCCACTTGTTTTGCAATACTGACCTCCTTTCTGGAAAGCTGTCAAAAGCTGGGAATTTGCGTCTGGCCGGGGGCATACTTGGGTAATCCTTGCAAATGTGGTGATCACTGTGTCCCCAGTGGTGTAGGGGCCAACTCAACTGCCTAGAAAGCAGGAGACCTGGGTTTGAATCCTGACTGGATACACATTTTCAGCCAATTCGCGGTTGATGTCATGCATTCTTTGAATATGAATGTTTTATAATTTTAATCTGATGAATCTTTATTATTAAAACAACATTTAATATGAAATATATACATAGAAATGTTTCGAAAATTTAAGTAAGTTCAAGAAATATAAACCCAACTATGAGGAAGTCTTCAGCATCTTCTGTATTGTAATGTAACAACATGAGCCACAGTCTACTGAAGTACAGGATACCTTTCCTATAGTGAAGCTCAGGATACCAGTTTTCTTCCTTTCTACCTTATATCAACCACATTGTTTCTACCTCTAAGAATCCCTTTCCTTTTATTCCCTTTATTAAATTCCAATAAAATTTGTAGTGTTTATGGCCTGACCAGATTTCAGTACATCTAGTAAATTAAACAATTATTCATGATTGATTGTCAAGCATTATTTACAAATTTTAAGTAACAATATAGTATATTCTAGATGTTCGATTATTTAATACAATCCTATTCTTAAATAATGCTGTAATTTATCAATTTCTTGTAACATAAAACTATTTTGTCTTATGGTTTCTATCCAATTAAAGATCTAGTATCAATTTTATAGTTTACATTTCATCAAAGTATTGTATTTTGAAAAATTTAATTATATATGAATAATTAAAAGTCATTGTTATGACAATGTTAACTGTCAGTAACTCTATATAAGTCAGACGAACGGATGATTTGGGTTGGTTGTTGTTGACGAGTTCTGGTGTTGAAGTTTTTGTACATTATGAATCTGTATAGAAATAAAAATTATTCAAAGTGAACTCATGTCTAAGTTTCAAATTAAATATCATCATAAATTTATATTTATGATGGTAGCCCAGATTAAATGGGGATCGTCATAGTATGAACCTCAACTTTGCAGCTCTATCCAACTGCTTTGCAATTGACATCAGAAGTTAAAATTGATCTACAGTGAGAGCAGGCGATTCAAAGAAATAAAATATGACACCATACACAAATTCTTACAGAAAAAAATAAAAAAATTTCAGCTGCCATTATCATTCTTTTGGAATGATGCCAATATAGAAAGCTACACATTGATTGCAGAACAGTCAGTAACATGGATGCTTTCACAGGTGCCTTGGCCTCTGATAGGGTAGGATAAGCCTATGACAGGACTGGAATAGCAATATGCTGGGTGGGTCGATTGGATAGGTCTTGCAGCAGGGTCTTCTATAGACATATGATCCCTGTGGCAGTGGACTGTGTTTCGGGGTGGCATAGGGACAGACTAGGATGTTATGGAGGCTGGGAGGGTGATGGAACACCGCTTTAGGATGGGTGGGATGGATCCTGGGTAGGATCTCTCTTATTTATGGGCATGGGCATGAGAAAATCAAAACCTTGGAAAAGGTTGCAATTTAGTTATTTGAGACCAGGTGGTACTGTGTATCAAGGGGAGCACACTTTCATGGATGGTTACTGGTGGTAGAGGGAGGATTTGGGATGTATGGGGCTATGGCAGAGGAGATCTGTTTGCAGTCTAGGTCTGTGAGGTAGTTTCTGTCTGTGAAGGCCTTCGTGAGACTCAGCATATTGAGAAAGGGAGTTCTTGGCACTGCAAACACGCTATAAATGGGTGGCCAGGCTGAAAGGAAGGGTTTTTGTAATGTGGAAGGGATGGCAGCTATCAAAGTGTAGGTACTGTTGGCTGTTGGTAGGTTTAATATGGACAGAAGTGTGGATGGAGCCATCAGTGAGCTGGAGGTTCACATCCAGGAATGTGGCTTGGTGAGGTGAGGAAGACCAGGTGAAGTGGATGGGGGAGAAGGAGTTCAGGTTTGGAAGGAAGGTGGATAGGATGTCCTGGCCCTGAGCCCAGGTTATGCATATATCATAAACAAAGCTGAACCAGGCCAGAGGTTTGTGGTTTTGGAATGTTAGGATAGCCCATAAACAGGTTGGCAGAGTAGGGTGCCATGTGGGTGCCCATGGCTGTGCCATGGATTTGATAGTAAACTTTCCCCTCAAAGGAAAAGTAGTTGTCAGTTAGGCTACAGTTGGTGGGGGTTATGAGAAATGAGGTATTGTGCTTGAATTCAGAGGGACATTGGGAGAGGTAGAGTTTGAAAGCAGCAAGGTCAAGCGCATGTGTGACAAGTAAGGATACAGGAGGTAAAGAAGTGGGGATGGTGGACAGAATTGGTTGGTATCTTTGATATGTGAGGATAGATTCTGGACAACTGGTTGAAGGTGTTGGTCAATGAGGGCTGAAATTCTTTCGGTAGGTGCACAGTAACCAGCCACAATTGGGTGTTCAGAATTATATGGTTTGTGGATTTTGGGGAGCATGTAGAAGGAGGTTGTGGGGTTCTGTTGGATTGGGGAGGGAGATGAATTCAGGAAAGAGCTTCTGGGAGGGGCCACACAGGATTTCAACAAGGATTGGAGATCTTGTTGGACTTTGGAGGTGGTTTCATTCCGGCACAATTTGGAGATGGAAGAGAGAGAGAATTGGCGGAGCCCTTCTGGCAGATAGTCACTATGATCCATATCTACAGTGGTGGAAGCTTTATCTGTGGGAAGGATTTGTTTTGAGGTTGTGGTTGGCACTCCTTTCTTCTGGTGAAAGGTTTGATTTCTTAGGCAGGGACTTGAGGAAAGATGGTGAAGCCAAGTTGGAGGTGAGAAATTCTTGGAGAGTAACCAGGGGTGGTTAGGTGGGATTTTTTTTTTTTTTTTTTTTTTTTTTTTGTGGGTTTAGGGCGCACAACTTCTATGGTCATTAGCGCCCAGCCAAGAACATTGATTCGCTATGATCTCAAAAAAATGGTGACTGTCAGAACATCAACAAGAGGCTAAAAACGAAAGATAAAAGACAATTAAAAGGGTTAAATATCCTTGGATAGGTTGGCCAAGTTCATAAAACGCAAAACCCGAGCAGCTGCTCGTGTGTCATCAGCTAAAATTTCCTCCAGAGTAGACGGAAAGTGAAGGGCTACACGGAGATGATTAAAATTAACACAAGTCAGTAAAACATGTCGCACTGTCAGCAGTTCACCGCAGGAGCATAGCGGTGCAGGTTCGGCGGATAGCAAGTGACGGTGGCTGAAACGGCAATGACCGATCCGCAACCGAGCCAGGATGACCTCCTCCCGCCGAGAGGGGCGTGAGGATGTCCTCCAAGCGGTCAGGATCGGTTTGACAGTTCGCAATTTATTGTCGTACAGTGAACGCCACACACTGTGCCATTGCGACACGATACTCCGGCGAAGAGCCCGTTGAACATCGTCCGATGGGACGCAAAAGGTAGCCATGCGAGGCAAAAGAGCTGCTGCCTTGGCTGCTGTGTCGGCGGCCTCATTCCCGGGCACACCCACATGGCCAGGGACCCACAGGAAAGAAACGTGACAGCTGTCATCCGCCAGCAACTGGAGGGAGCGTTGGATCCGATACACGAGAGGATGGTTCGAGAAAGGGTCCTTAAGACTCTGCAGGGCACTAAGGGAGTCAGAACATATGGCATAGAAAGGGTGGCGGTGGCGGCAGGTATACAAAACGGCCTGGTGGAGGGCGAAAAGCTCAGCCGTGAAGTTTGAGCACCGGTCAGGGAGCTTGTATTGGAAACAGTTGTCCCCGACGACGAAGGCAGATCCGACACCGGCAGTGCTCTTGGAACCATCAGTGTAAATAAATACGGCATTATCGAACCGCGAACGGAGTTCGACAAGCCTCGAGCGGAATACCAAATCCGGAGTGCTCTCCTTGGGGAGCGAACTAAGTTCGAGGTGTGTGTGAACCTGGGCCTGACGCCACGGTGGCGATGGGCCTTCGCTCAACCGAAGGGTGGAAGGAAGGGTAAAATCGAGCCGCTGTAGCAGGCGGCGAAACCGAACTCCCGGTGGAAGCAAGGCAATCGCAGACAACTGATATTGGCGATCGAGTGAGTCGTCAAAAAATAATCTGTAAGATGGATGGTTGGGCATCGACCGTAGGCGACATGCGTACCGACACAAGAGTATGTCACGTCGATTGGTCAAGGGTAATACAGCAGCCTCGGCATACAGACTTTCAACAGGGCTGGTATAAAATGCACCGGTCGCCAGACGTAATCCACGATGGTGGATAGAGTTGAGACGGCGGAGAATCGACGGCCGTGCTGAAGAGTATACAAGGCTTCCATAGTCGAGCTTCGACTGAACAATGGCCTGGTAAAGGTGAAGCAGGACGGTACGATCCGCTCCCCATGACGTGCCACTGAGGACATGAAGAACGTTAAGGGATCGGGCACACCGGGCAGCCAGGTAGGACACGTGTGTGGACCAGCAAAGTTTCCGATCCAACATGAGTCCCAAGAATTTTGTAGTCTCCACGAAAGGGAGAGCAACAGGGCCGAGACGTAGAGAAGGTGGAAGAAATTCCTTGTATCTCCAGAAATTGATACACACAGTTTTCTCAGTGGAGAATCGGAAGCCGTTTGCGATGCTCCAGGAATATAGACAGTCAAGACAGCGTTGAAGAGAACACTCCAAGAGACACGTCCGCTGGGCGCTACAATAAATTGCGAAATCGTCAACAAAAAGAGATCCGGAGACGTCGGCTGAAAGGCAATCTACGATCGGATTGATTGCAATGGCAAAGAGCGCCACACTCAAGACGGAGCCCTGTGGTACCCCATTCTCCTGGCAAAAGGTATCTGACAAAACAGAGCCCACCCATACCCGGAACTTGCGATCCGCCAAAAACGCTTGAATGAAAAGAGGAAGGCGGCCCCAAAGGCCCCATGTGTGCAATGTGCGGAGAATGCCCGCTCTCCAACAGGTATCGTATGCCTTCTCCAAGTCGAAGAACACAGCTACTGTTTGACGCTTCTTTAGAAAGTTGTTCATAATGAAGGTCGACAACGTAACGAGGTGGTCAGCAGCAGAGCGGTGTCGACGAAAACCGCATTGGATATTAGTCAGGAGGCGGCGAGATTCGAGGAGCCAGACCAACCGAGCGTTAACCATGCGTTCCATCACCTTACAGACGCAGCTCGTCAGAGAAATGGGACGATAACTGGAAGGAAGGTGTTTGTCCTTCCCTGGTTTGGGGATGGGGACAACAATGGCTTCACGCCAACTTGTGGGAACATGACCTTCAGTCCATATGCGATTGTAGGTACTAAGAAGAAAGCACTTGCCCGCAGGAGAGAGATTCTTCAGCATCTCAATATGAATGGAATCGGGCCCGGGAGCAGAAGATCGGGACAGGGCGAGAGCACGGTCTAGCTCCTGCATGGTGAAGGCGACGTTATAATTTTCACGATTAAAAGTGAGGAAAGAAGGCGGCCGTGCCTCCTCTACCTGTTTGCGAGGGAGAAAGGCAGGGTGGTAATGGGCAGAGCTCGAAACCTCCGCAAAGAAACGACCCAATGCGTTTGAAACATCAGCTGGGTCCACGAGGACCGCGTTCTCCACGGTCAGGCCAGGAATCGGGGAGTGGACCCTGATGCCGGACAAACGGCGTAGGCCACCCCAGACAACCGTGGAGGGAGTAAAATGGTTAAAAGAACTAATAAAAGCTGTCCAGCAAGCTTTCTTGCTGTCGTTTATGATACGACGGCACTGCGCTCTCATACGTTTGTAATTGATGCAATTCTCCAAAGTTGGGTGGCGGCGGAAGGTGCGTAAGGCACGGCGTCGGCCTCGAAGCGCGTCGCGGCAGGCTGCAGTCCACCAAGGGACCTGGACACGACGTGGAGAAGAGGATGTACGAGGTATGGAACGTACAGCAGCAGTGAGAATAACCTCTGTGAGGTATTCGACCTGACTGTCACAGTTGGGAAAATGCTGATTGTGAAATATATATGGGAATAAGTGTGTGTTGTGTCAGAAAGGAAGGTCGGTGCACCGGTGTTGAGGCAGACAAGATCGAGGTGTTGGATAAGGTCCACCAAAAGGGAGCCTCTCGGACAAGGTGCCGGAGAGCCCCATAGGGGGTGGTGGGCATTAAAGTCGCCTACCAACACGAAAGGTGAAGGGAGCTGGTCAACAAGGTTTAGCACATCTGCCCTAGTAAGGGCAGATGATGATGGCGAATATATATTACAGAGGGAGAAGGTAAATGTGGATAAGGTGATGCGGACGGCAACTGCCTGTAGGTGAGTATGCAGTGAAATGGGATGGAAATAGACGTCGTCTCGAAGGAGCATCAGAACCCCTCCATGGGCTGGGACACCTTCCACGGGTGGCAGGTCGAACCGCACAGAGGTGTAGTGTGAAAAGTCTGCACGATCACGTGGACGCAACTTAGTTTCCTGGAGGCAGACTAGAAGCGGGCAGTGCAACCGAAGGAGTAGTTTTAACTCCTCCCGATTTGAACGAATGCCGCGAATGTTCCATTGAAGGAGCGCCATGATAAAAATGAGAGAAGAAATAAGGATAAAAACCAAGTAGCGAGCGGGGTCACCTCGACGGCCGCTGGGGACCGGATTTCGAGGGAGCACTGCTATCGCTGTCTGGGGGCAAAGGGTCATGTTCCATTGGTTCGACCGACGCGCCTGCCACCTCCCTGAGTTGATCAGGAGGGGCAGTTTCCACCGCCGGTAAAGGGCCGGGCGCCCGGCAAACGGAGCGTCCCGGTGAAACAGAAGACGGCCGAGGCCGGCAACTGTTGGACGGCGCGACAGATGGGTCACGCCTCGGCGGGGAAGGAGAGGAACTCTTTTTCTTGTCAGCTCTTCTGGAAGAGTGACGGCGGGAAGAGGCAGTTGATGGTTGGGAAGCCTGAGAACGCAGAAAATCCTCACGTACGGGTTCCTTTTTCAAGGTCCGGGCATCTTGTTTAGGTGCTCGCGGTTTACTAGAGTTTGACGAAGACTGTACCCTAGAAGCAGCAGGAGGAAGCGGGGACGTGGAACGGGCAATCTTCGGGCTGGCGGATCGCACAACTGTGTCAGCGAAAGTCAAGTCACACGTCTGGGTACTGGAATCCTTGGTAGGTCGAGTTGAGGTGAGTACCTTACTGTATGTACCCGCTGGGAGGACAGTGGGCTTTCGACTCGCCAACAACTTTCGAGCGGCAGATGTCGATACCTTCTCCGTAACCCGAATTTGCTGGATTACCTTCTCATCCTTGTATACAGGGCAGTCGCGAGAGGAAGCCGCATGGTCACCGTTGCAGTTTAGGCAGTGAGGGGACGGAGGTGGGCAATCCCCCTCATGGGCGTCCCTACCACAAGTGACACACTTTGCTGCATTTGGGCAATGTTCACGGGTATGGTTGTACCTGTGGCACTGAAAACAGCGCGTTGGGTTAGGTACATAAGGTCGGACGGAGATGACTTCATACCCTGCTTTGACCCTCGACGGGAGGTCAACTCTGTCGAACGTCAAAAACACAGTACGAGTCGGTGTCAGTTGGTTATCGACCTTTTTCATCACCCTGTGGACGGCTGTCACACCCTGATCGGACATATACGATTGGATGTCTTCATCAGACAACCCGTCAAGGGATCTCGTAAAAACTACCCCCCGTGACGAGTTGAGTGTGCGGTGCGCTTCGACCTTAACTGGAAAAGTGTGCAACAACGTAGTACGTATCAGTTTTTGGGTTTGGAAGGCACTTTCCACTTCCAGCAACAATGTGCCATTGCGCTGACGTGAACAGGTTTTAACAGGGCCAGCAATTGCATCTACACCTTTCTGTATAACGAAAGGATTGACAGAATTGAAATCCTTTCCGTCGGTGCGAGAGACAACCAGAAATTTAGGTACATTAGGCAGAGTCTTTTTAGGCTGAGGCGAGTCTAACTTACGTTTGTGGGTCAACGTCATGAAAGAAGATAAGGAAGTCATCGCGGAAGTGTCCCCCGTGATTACCGGCGTCTCCGATGGCGCGCTCCTTCCTAGTGGGGGCCCTCTCCGAGGGCTTACCCGCCTTAGGTGATTGTTCACACCTCAGGTCACACCTCCCGAGAACTGACGGAGGGACCAATCGGCACGTTCGGAAGGTACCAGCTCGGGTAATCACCCCTCCCTGGGCCTGGCCTTTACCAGGGGGTACGTACGTGCCCTACTTGTCTACCCGGGGCGGGGAATTACGCGTTACCCCGTCACCTGCTACGCACGATAATGCGTGGGTCGGCCTTCAGACACGCACAGGGAGGAAAAGAAGAAGGAGATAGGAAATGAAGAGAAAGAAGGAAGAAGTGTCTCAAACGCCGAAGCGGAGACTAATGAGGAGAAGAAGGCTAGGAGAGTACAAGGAGAGAAAGACAGAAAACAAAGGGTAAGAAAGGAAGGAACGAAGGAAGAAAAAACCACAACAAGAATCACCGTAGCTCACGAAATATGCCTGTCTCCGGGCGAAGGCATAAACCGGGAGGGACAGTGAAGCAGCCTGGGGCAGAAGAAAGGCTGCTCCAGCTCGGGGCCCCGTGCGCGCCACACACGTACCCACAAAAGAACTGTGGGCCCCCTGGGGGGTTTGGGTGGGATTGCAGAGGGATCTCTGTTGGATGAACTGGGAAAGGCAGGGTTCAATGTTGGGATTAGGTTGGTCCTGGTCAGAAGGATTGGTTGCAGAGTAGTGTTTCCTTCATAGGGATCGGGAAAAGGTGAGCAGATCTTTGCTGAGACCACCATGATTGAATTGGGCTGTAGAGCTGAAGGCAAGACCTTTGGATAAAATAAAAACCAGTGGGATTGAGGTTTTTCTTTTGACAGGTTAACCACAGTGTTCTGGGGTTGTTTTGGCACTGGATGTTGTGGAATGTTGGTAGGGTTTTTGGAGGGATGAGGTAGGTTCAAGAGGTCAGCTAAGCAAGGTCTGGGTGCTATTAGAGGTACATGAATGGGAACACTGTGGGTCAGATATGGATTGGATAAAGGTGCTCCAAGGCAGCAATACAATGTCAGCAGGCTGGACAACTTGTGGTGGTGGTGTTTGGAGTGCTCCTCCAGTTGCTGGAGAGCAATGATTCAATCTGAGAGATGTGATGTAGATAATTTGGGTTACACAATAATAATATCTTATGGAGGGAGAGGAGGTAACTGAGGCATTTATGATCCATGGAGAAATGATATTGTATAACTAGGTTCGTGAGAGATAAGAATTGGTGGAATCTGAAAAAATGGAAGGAGGGGTGAGATCCAGAGAATGGAATTTTTATGGTTAGACCATTGGGATTCCATGAGTTAGGCAACATTGGAATAGGATATGAGATAGTGTTCTGGCCAGGGATAGGGATACTTTTCTGAACTGTTGTAGATAAAGCAGGGTTCCATTGGGGCAGGGACAGGGTAAAGACATTGGAAAATGATATGAGAGACGTCGTTAGGATATTATGATGAGCCTAAGGTCTGGGAAGAGGTGCCCCAACAAGCAAAATACATACTACCACAGTTTGTCAGTGGCCATTCATCCTTTCTATATTGGCATGACCATTAACCAGCTGTCCATTAGTATGAATGGCCACTGCCATGGTCAGTATTTGTCCATCTTATCCTATGGCAGAGTACTTAAGTCAGAGCCTGTATCAATCAAAAATTTAAGGCCTGACTTGCAATAGGTAAATAACAATTGGGTTTGGACACCAGGAAGTCTACTGATGTTTTCTTGATGCTTGCAGTGAATCCATATGTGATGTATGGCTTGTACAAAACAAAAAAATCAGTTTAGATTTCAGGAAATGCTTGCAAAGGACTCGTTAGACCACTTATGGAAATTCAATTTAGTAACAAACGCCTCACTATTAAAACTCAAACTGCATTAGGAGATATAAATATCAATTAATACAAATAAACAATTCCAGAGACGGATTTACGTCTCAAATATGTCAAAGACATTATTGATAGATCTGAAGCATTGAATTAAAATTTGTGGTGCGGCCGGTAATTGAACCCGGACCTCCATGCTTACTAGGCAGACGTCTTAACCGTTAAACTACGACACCACTAACGATTAAGGTGCCATGGAATAGTCTATGTATGATTTCCCTCCACAACACAAACTTTAATTCAGCTTCTTTGTTCCAAAGATAATTGCCACAACTGCTAAGGCTCTCCATGCAGTGGAATAGCACCTCAGCAATGGACATGGTGGAACAATCCTGTTATGGTGATATAAATATCAATTAATACAAATAAAAAATTCCAGAGACTGATTTATGTCTCATATGTCAAAGACATTATTGATAGATCTGATATTTATATTTATATCACCATAACAGGATTGTTCCACCATGTCCATTGCTGAGGTGCTATTCCACTGCATGGAGAGCCTTGGCAGTTGTGGCAATTATCTTTGGAACAAAGAAGCTGAATTAAAGTTTGTGTTGTGGAGGGAAATCGTACATAGACTATTCCAAGGCGCCTTAATCGTTAGTGGTGTGGTAGTCTAGCGGCAACAATACTGGCACATCTTGGGCTCTACATTGACTCAACTCGCCAATGAAATGTGGCAGCAGGCCTCTATACCAGACGAACTGAAGGAAGGACTTATAGTCCCTTTACCAAAACAAGGCAACAGCAGAAAAGTTAGTGAACTACGGCCTATAACATCATTAAATGCGGATTTCAAAATCATAACAAGCTCCTTTGCAAGCATTTCCTGAAATCTAAACTGATTTTTTTTGTTTTGTACAAGCCATACATCACATATGGATTTACTGCAAGCATCAAGAAAACGTCAGTAGGCTTCCTGGTGTCCAAACCCAATTGTTATTTACCGATTGCAAGTCAGGCCTTAAATTTTTGATTGATACAGTCTCTGACTTAAGTACTCTGCCATAGGATAAGATGCACAAATACTGCGCAACCTCTACTGTCTGACTGACAGTGGCCAACAACTGTGTCGTTTAAAGATATGGTTTGAAACATATGGGACTAGATATTGGGCTACTCTGAGGAATAGTGTCGAATTTGATCATTGCAGAACCAATAATCAAAGTAAATCTGCTAGCCCATCATCATCTCCAGCCAGGTATAACCAACACCTGATAACTGGACACCGTCATCTGTCTGGCCAGGTACTGACATCAAACTGATGTCAAACTTATCTGGCAGTAGGAGGTGAGTACATCAAGTTACTCAACCAGTTTCCAACACTCATAAGGCCACTGTGGGCCCCACAGCAGGTATGTCATGTTAATATCCATAACATCAACACAACAGCAGACCCCCCTCCCACCGCCCCCCACTCTGGTTTCGTGTAGATCTAAACGGTTGGCTCCTGACAAGTACGCCATAGCAAAGGTTGAGTTTTATGCTACACTGGCTGAAGGTATCATACATACATCCAGTAGTATCTGGTCATCAACTCTGCACTTAGTACCCAAGAAGAATGGTGTGTTGCAAACACGCTGACACTGTCACCAGAACTATTCTGGATCAATATCCAGTGCCACACTTTAAGGATTACAATCATGCCTTTTAGTTAGAAATGAGTGTTTTGCATACTTGACTGGACAAAAGCGTATTCACGGATCCCTATGGCCGAACAGGACATTACAAAAACTGCAATAACTATGCCCTTCAGATGAATTTAAAGTTTATTCATGAGTCTTTGGACTGAGCCACAGATGTAGCATTGGTTCATAGACTCACTGATATAATGTTTATTACAGCAGTTTGTTTGTCTCGGTGATATCCTTATTATTTCAGAAACACTGAAGAATATCAGAAACACCTCACTCAGGTATTCAAATGCCTCACTGCTCATAGTATCATCCTGAATGTAGCAAAGTGTGTGTTCGGTAAACCAATATAACTATCTTGAAACACTGAATTGTCAGAGGGATCATGCCCTTTACCTGAGAAGGAAGAGGCCATATGAAACATTCCATGACCCATTACAGCAACATAACTATGCAGATTCCTTGGTATGTTGAACTTTTACCAATATCACCTGCCACTGAAAAATAAAAACCATATACAGTGGCACTAAGACAAAAGGCAAGGCATTGTTGAAATGGTCACAACCAATGGCAGACACTTTCAAGATTGCCAAGAAGTCACTTGCCGAAGCTGCTCTTCTGACACACCCTGATAAAGATGCACACCTGGCTCTAGTGATAGATGCTAGTCAGGTCACAATCGACACAACACTTTGGAAATATGTAAACAAACAAGGCAACCTATCACTTCTTTTTTGCGCAAACTAAAGCGAACAGAACAAAAGTGGAGTACATATGATTGTGATTTATTGGCCATCTACACAGCTGCTAGATACTTCTGTACGCAACTCGAAGTGTGGACATTTACAGCATTTACTCACCACAAACTGCAAACATATACTTTTCGTCAAAATCATGACAACTGATTGGCAAGACAATTTAGCCAGCTCAAGTAACTAACGGAATTCTCCACATACTAACAAGAGATCTCAGGACTAACACCAACATAGTGCCTGACTGCTTATCTCAAATTGGTGCTGTCACAGTTGATCTCCAGTGCCTGTGCAAAGAGCAACAGACCAATCAAAGTCGTTGTGACCTACTTCATAACACTGAGACTGGCCTCCAACTCAAGCTCATTGGTGTGCAGGGAGCAAACACTCACTTGTACTAGACACTTCTACTGGAAAAAAAAGAACACCACCACCATGCCCATATGTGCCCATAGAACTAAGCAAAAGTGTCTTTGACACCCTTCATGACCTCTGCCACCTGGGCATCAGATTTACAGTGAAACTTGTCACCTCTCATTATGGGTGGCCAGGTCTACAAAAGATTGATGGCAGTGGGGCCGTGCAAGCCTAACTTGTCATCGGGGTAAGATTGCACTTCACGTACATGCAACTACTGTATTGGGAACTCCCCACAGACCACTGAAAGATTTGCCCACAGTTCATTTGTACGTCATCAGACCTTTGCTGCCAACAAATGGGTAGCACTACTTAAGTTACAGTTATCAATCGATTCAGTCATTGGTCAGAGGTGACCACAGTTGAAAACACCTTCACAAAGACACTAGTAGTGGCTAATGTGTCATAGTGTCTTGCTTGGTTTGGTTTTCCATTAGATATTACTATGGATAGAGAGCATCTGTTTACACAGACGAGTAAGTTTTGTGGTGGCACCACTCACTCAATGGAGAGCTCATGTATTATGACCCTAAGTAGACCACAGATATTCACCTTGTTTTACTTATTAATTGAATGGTACATAAACCAAAACTTCATGCAGCACCTGTAGAACTTGTATATGTTAGATATGTATACTTTCCAGGGAAATTTTTCGAGTCAGATAACTCATCGGAGGATATCTTACATACACCAGAATTTATATCTCAACACAGGGAGCATGTCACGGCATGTGATCGCTCATGTCCCTCTTTTGTGCACAAAGAATTGTCAAATAGTTCAAATCATGCTCCTCCAAGACAGAATTAAACCAGATTTTACAACCTCATGTACTGAACCACACTGTGATCTTCCTTGCAATGACATAAGAATGGACATTGTACTTAATGGTAAAAAAAAGAACCATTTCAATTGACAGTGTATTCAAAGACACAGCAGGAAGCAGCTGAGCTTGTTAAAAATACCTGATGCTGAAAGTGTTTAGCAGTGATGGGCATCACACAGGCTAAACCCACTGGATGCAGTGGCTGCTGTTCATGTGTCAGCTGTCTCAGTTTGCATGCACCACTAGAGAGGAGCTTGCAGTGTGTGGCGCCAACAGGCACCATCTGTATTGTGAGACAGGCAGCGAGACAGGTAGCGAGCACCATAGCTACGTGACCAGGTCACCACAGTTCGAGACCACAGGATGCGTCCTGTCTGGTGGTCAGTTCAGGTAACTGCACCATCATCGCTACAACATAGGCCCTTATTCAAAATTTCAAGGCTACTGGAGAATTGGTTCAAATTAGATATATAAAATTTGACCCAAATAAATAAACTGTGAACTTGGACTGCTTAATATATGTATATAATCTTGAGCCAAAAATGAAAAGAAAAAGTTTGTCTGCTTTCAGAGGCAACAAAGAAGTGAGAGCTCTGCATATTACTATAGTTTTCCAATAGATAGCAGAGGTGTTTTCTGTGCAGACAGATTTCTTTGTTCGTCTGTGGGCCAAGAGAGGCTCTGTTCTGGCTCATTTATTACAGTAGAAAATTGTTTTGGTTATTACTCAAACTTTCTATTACAGATACACCATCAAATGCTACAGATTTCAGTAAGTCATTAAAAAACTATAACTTCCACAACTTTATCCCCAGTTAGTTAATGTTTTTATGAAGTAAATGTTGTAAACACATAAATTTTTAATTTTTCAATAGAAATATCAAAAAGTGGTAACTTGAACCCATTTTTTTCCTCATGTGATTGGAACTAAAGAAACCATGAATGAAATTTCTAAAAGTCATACACAAAATCAATCTCGGCTGAGTAGCCTATAACAATGCATCCAACACTGGCTAATAGTATGTGGCACAGGTGGCAATGAACATCTGCAGAATGGTATGGCGCCAAGTTCCCTGACTACTCAAATCTTCAAATATTTGTAAATCTATGGGACTTAACCACTGTGGTACCAGTCCCTAGGCTTACAAACTGCTTAAACTAACTCATGTTAAGGAAAACTCATATGTCTGAGAGAGGACTCGAACCTCCAATGGGCAGCAACTGCACACTCCGCAGCTAGATCCTGACTACTGTCAGAACTAGGTGTCCATATGCCAAGTTATAGTTCCCTCACAGTAAACTTACTTGACAGTTATCATGATGTTTTGAAATTGGTAATATGCCTATTGTGATCCAGCAAATGAAACAATGATAGCTAGAAAGTATCTTCATTTTTTTTATATAGGAAATGAAAATATAGGTACTTAGACATAAATAAAGTTCTCTTCTTTAGAAATATAAATAGTGATATATACATTTTGTTGCAGTAGCTCCGATACAGCACTGCTCATGCTTAGTTTCATTGGTGGGGCCTGGACAAAACGTTAGTACTCAGTTTAATGGAATCAGTCTGAAGTTCTTTATATAACCTCCATTTATATAACGTCATTTAAACACACTCAAAAGATATTAAATATGCTAATTATGCAGTAATTGATATAATCCACGAAACACTGTAACTAATAAAAATTTATACAAATGTACAATAAACATTATTATTATTATTATTATCATCATTGAGGGGTGGGGATTATGTGTGTGTAACATTGTAGTTGGTCTAGTCCACCAGCTCCGCTGGTTTTCCATGTACTTATGTGGGAGTGGGTGTCTGAGTTTATGCTGTGGTGACAATTTGTTGAAGAACTTGGGGGCTTGGAGGTGTTTGGATTCGAACCAAAGTTCACTAGATCTTCTTACGCTGAAGTTTGTACATATTGTAGTTATGATTCTGTGTACTTATTGTGATGTCAATATCAAAATGAACTGTGGGAAGATATGACTTCTTCCCCATTGGGAATGCACCAGAGAGACAACAGGGACCCTCCTGGCTTTTACCTAATGGCTAAGGTAAAAACTTTGGGGAAAAATCTTGGCTAGGAAGAGTTTTATGAGGATTTTACCTAACTAGCATGTTAACTAATGAGATCTGTGTTCTGACAGGTTATTTATACAGTAAATGTGCAAGTCTGTACTTCTGACTGGCAAACTTGTCAATTACTCTGACATTGAAGTTTGGAATATCACTGATTTCCTCCTTGTGAATGGAACAAAGAGCCAGTGAGTTCAACCTTTCCTGACTCATACTGTTCCTGAGAAAGGTTTTCATTCTTTTTAAGGTGCTGAAACTGTGCTCTGATTATGTTGTTGAAATTGGTGTAGTTAGCACAATTTGTTATGTTTTGTGCACTTCAGTGAATGATTTTTCAAAGGAATATTCCACAAAGAAAGTAAACCGCTCACAAACCACTTTAATGCCTCTAAATGTATCACTGTGATAAATCACTGACTAGTTTAAGGAAAAACTATTGACCAATGTGGCTTGAAATGTTCTATAAAAGAAGCAAACTTTTTTGGATCAATGATTTCAAAGATTTTAATAACATGAGAGTTTTGAAATCTTCCTTTCAGTTGGTTGGTCATAATGTCACACACGTATCTGGCATCTGCTTTCAGATTAAGTTCACTGCTACATTTGGATGTTTTCTTGGAGAAGCAATACACTCATCAGTAACTCAAAACTGTTGAATGTTCTCTCATATTTCCATATACAGCACACTCAAGTAATGAGTTGGATATGGTAATGGCATTTACAATCTGCATCTGAACTGTGTTATAGAAAATATCAACATGTTTCTTTATATCATAGAAAAAGTGCAAGAGGAACAAAAAATGTGGATTGTGAAGTACATTTCTTAAAGCAAATGCTTCTCTTATTGTAACATCATCCGAAGAATTCTCTTCCTCAATCTTTTAAAAAAAAATCCAATAAGTGCAATTTGTTTTCTTTGACAGTATATACAATGCAGGACAGGTTCCATCTAGTTGAAGAGACTGAAGGAATTTTTCGTTGCAGACTGTCTGTAACAAATCCTTGGGAGATGATGAAAAAAACTTTGTTAAACCAGCAAAATTTGTGAAGAACATCCTTATCAATATGCTTGTACTGCAAGCATTCTGAAGAACCAAATTCATTTGGTGCACATAGCAGTGAACATACTTGGCATGTGGGAAAGTGCTCTGCATCAGTGTCTCCACACCACAGTGCCTGCCGCTCATTACTGGGACGCATCATATGCCTGAGCAACGAGTTTTTCTTGAACATTAAAAGGTTGAAGACTTATTTTTAATTGTAAAAAGATATAAAAAAGCCAAGATCACTGATCATCAATTTTTATTTACGATGACCGGTTTCGCTGAACTATGTCAGCATCATCTGGTCAAATAAAATATTTTACAAGGCCATAATCTTGTAATGTCAATCAGTTGTTATATAACAATTTACAGTGCATAGGTGCACTATGTCATTATAATAAAACATAATTATCACAGTGAGTGACAATAGCACAACAGCACAATGAGTTTGCTATTGTCACTCACTGTGATAATTATGTTTTATTATAATGACATAGTGCACCTATGCACTGTAAATTGTTATATAACAACTGATTGACATTACAAGATTATGGCCTTGTAAAATATTTTATTTGACCAGATGATACTGAGATAGTTCAGCGATATTGGCTTTTTTATATCTTTTTACAATATTATTAGTGGATCACCTCCTAGAACGTAAACCACCTTATTTTTTTGTTCACTTAAATGCTTTAGATCACTGAAGCTGACTGTTGTCCACAATCCTTCACCTTCAAACAACAAGCAATTTTTGTTTCTCTTCACTCACAATTGGCCAAGACTTTCTGCAGAACCTTTTATAGCAGAAAGTTTTCTTCTTCTTCTTCTTCTTCTTCCAATCAAGTTGAGATATCAAGAAATCATTTAGTTGATGTGCACCTAACTGCTTGATTTCTAGCTTCCCTTCTATAATAAATGAAAGGGTGTTCTCAAGAGTCTACTTTATTCACACAGTTTACGAACACTCAAGTTGCGACATAGCTCTGGAATATGTTTTGAAGTAGTTGCTAAGGGCCCAGGGTCAACGGCCCCAAATTGCGAACCTGCAGACAGGTGCACAAGGGGTGGGGAGTAGGAGTGCGACAGGTATAAGCCTGCTTCACCGGGGCCAGCTTCACCAGGAATTATGGTAAGGGGCGAGGAGGGGAAAGGAAAACAGTCCTGTGACGTCACTGCGACTGCAGGGGGAGTTAAGGATCAGCTGCCGCTGGCCATCGACTGTTGGTGTGACTGCATAAGGAAGGGAGGGGGATCCACCAGCCACATGCTAGGAGGCCCTCAGCTATGATAAGGCGAGAGGCAAGCGAATACATTTAATTGTGTCATTGTAAATTGAGTATTAGAATGTCAAGGGGATCATGTCATACTCCAATTGTTTCATATAATACTGCAAAAGTATATCACAAATTTTCTGGTGGGGCCGGGCACCTGTGGCCCTTTAGAATGAGCTGCCCTGCTCGGATATATTTTCTGCAATTTTTCGGTAATCATTTATAAATTTTACATTTTTTCCTAGGATTTCACTATTATGTATTTGCCAGGCGAATGAATTGAATCTAGCAGTTCCTTCTTGGAAAGAAAACATTCATAAAATTCTTTGGAAGATGAATTGAACAGGGTTTTCACGATAGTAAATATCTTTCATTGTATTAAAAAAAGGACGACCTTTTACATCATGCTATTACATGTTAATCAAAGTGAACATTCTTTCTACTGTAGCATTTGTACCTCCCGGACCAAATGCAAAATTTTTCCTCTAAATTTTCCGAAGAAATATTACAATATTGCAGTCAATCTTTCTTCTTATAAGCACTTTCTTCATTACCCAATATTTCATGTGCTGTTCCATTATGTCCTTAACGCATTCAATCTCAACGAATAATGAATTCTCATTGAAAATAAGCAGAGGATTACCACACAGACAAAAACCTAATATAATCCTGAACGTAAGTCCACTCAGGCAGACTGTCACAATGAATCCAAGATAGACATATTTTTCTGTAACGTGTACTTCTAGTAAATACGTTTTTCACTAATGAGCAGTGGCGTAACTAGGACTTGGCTTTGGGGGGGGGGGGGGGGATAGATCTGCTTGACGAGCAAAATTTTAGTCAGTTTCCAGACATACTACCATCTACCACTCCCGTTGAAGAAACTAATTCCCTCCCATCCAATGAAAGATTATGGTAAAACACCCCAAGTTTTCAATCTTTACCTTTACCAGATTGTTGTTATACGATTTCTTTTGTTTCTTTCTTTTTTTCCCTTTTTTCGGTTTCTGGGGGGTTCTATCCCCCCATAGTTACGCCACTGTTACGTCTACTGAGAAGCATTATTGCACGAATTTCGTTTCTCGATTAAAAAGTTAAGGATTTTCTTGGGACACAGGAACGCTTTTATGGAAACCGGTACTGTCTCGGAAAAACAGGAACGTCTGGGCAGCCTACTGAACTGTCGTTGTTAGTTTGCTGTTGAATCTGATGAAACAACCCCATCACTAGAGTGTTCACAGAACCTCATGCATTGTCCAGCTTTCATATTCGTAAGGAATCCTACTCCTCAAATATAGTTTTCTACCACTGTTGATATCTACATCTGTAAAAATCGATGTATATATGTTTTCTATGGTCTCCTAGAAGCAGCGTCGGCTTTAGGCTGGGGCGACCCGGGCGGTCGGCAGGGCCCAGAGGGCGCCAACGCAAGTCTGTTCCTGTCAGTGTCGCCAAGTCGTTTCCAACCATGTCCCTACACGACGTGTCAAAGATCCCTATGTTCAGGAAAGCCCCTATTGGATGACCTTCCCTTTATTAAGATTATTGTACAATGAATTGTCGCTGTTTTGAATAAAAAAGGAAAAAAGCTACTATCATTCTGCACGGACCCTGAAAAAGTTCCTGCGTTTTGCAAATCCGTCCCTACAGTTTGGAAAAAAGGAGTCGAAAGTCCCTATGCTCAGGGACATGTCCCTACGGTTGGCAACACTGGTTCCTGTTGCCTTTATCTATTCGTATCCCACGCGAGATTTTTGTCTTCATAAGCCGCCAGATGGGAGGTCAAACTACGTCAGGGCCTCTGTGATTCGTTTCAAGAACTGCAACGAAGAAGCGCCGATGCAGCTGCACCATTTCTCGAGCATCACAGACAC
The DNA here is from genome assembly GCA_026315105.1 of Locusta migratoria. Lineage (NCBI taxonomy): Eukaryota > Metazoa > Arthropoda > Insecta > Orthoptera > Acrididae > Locusta > Locusta migratoria. The sequence continues at coordinate 560,243,688 of CM048746.1, forward strand.
TAGTTTATGGAAATCCTTGACAAGTGTTGCTCTTGTTTGGAAACAAAAAGGTTTCGAACAAACTATTGTAACAGCAACTGAATTCGCATAAGATCTTGACACATAGCGAATATTTCAACTACAAATGACAGTAAGACGTATTAAACGCAATCTCGGGAAGAGGTTGTAGATCAAATAACTGAGCCAAAATATAAATTTTACGTACAGTTTTTCAATGCACTTTTGGACTCCTTGCATATATCTATGGAAAAAAAAGAGATTCAAGACTTTTCTGCATCGTGGAGTATCTAGTTTAACATTTTAAAAATGAAAATGAATAAGAACTAATTCAACATGTTGTAAATTAGAAAAAAAAGTTAATTGTCACAATGAAATCAGATATTGATCGTGAGTTCAACAAAATTTTAGTCCTGGCAGTCAGGCAATGCCCATTGGTGCCTTAAACAAAATCTTAAAGAGTTATATTAAAGCGACTACAGAATAACAGAGGGGCCTTACAATGACAGTGAAATGAAGCCGGCTGAGAGCGTGACATCCAACCAACATGGCGGCCGAGCGCCAGTCAATGTTCAAATGTTTGTTAAGTTTAAGAACTTAACTGCGGGGTTATCAGTCCCTAAACTTACAAACTACTTATGAACTACCTTATACTAAAAACGGCAGAAATATCAATGCCCGAGGGGGGATTCGAACTTCCGACGGGGAGCGGCCTCGTGCATCGTAGCATAGCACCTCAATGCGCTTCCAGCCCCCCCCCCCCCCCCTTTCCTGATTTAAAAGAAACTATTTTCTAAAGAAACAACGATGAATAAACGCAAAATCCATTGCAAAATATAAAACAAAACGTTCTTTTAAAATGAAACTGACGCTTGACAGCGTTTAAAGCAGTACTGACAACAGTATCCCAGTTTAGCGGAAACAAAGCTTGTACAGAGAGGCGCTGCGCGAGTGCCGCGGCTGCAAGAGGCCGGCGGCAGGCATCAGGACGCCCACACAACCCACCGTTACTATCTACGCTAGACTGTTTTTTTTTTCATGATACAAAAGCAACTATTTTCTATAGTTTTCTAAAGAAACAACTATGAATAAACGGCAAAATCCATTGCAAAATACAATTTCGGAGTGTAACTTCTCGCAATAGTACGACATCAGTTTTGGAATCATAAATGAACTGATTTAACAGTGCTATTTTCAGATCATATTTTATTTTGCGAATATTGATGCTAATGAACTGGTACGCTTGTATCATTTAGCTGGTTTATTTATTTCAGACTCATCGGCTCGTCTCCGTCCTCGAACCAATCAATTACTGAAGCTGTTTTAGATGAGTCTACGTCACTATTGATTATATCAATTCGTTCTTTACTGTGTGACTAGTTCCGGGTAAAAGTGCAGTTTATGCGGCAGCGGCTAGCAGTCGCGCTCGCTAGGTTGGCAACGGCAGAGCAGCCAATCAGAAGTCGCGATGCCGCGGCCAATAAGAAAGAGCGTTGCAATTGTACTATGTAAACAAATCGAAGCGGTGTATGCAAATGTTTTTGACGATCTACAAGTTACAGTTGCTATCAGTATGGATGTCACTTGATCACTGTTTCGAATATACCATAAAATAAATAAAACATGCTATACCTGCTCTATGGTTGACAGGTTCTTGTATGTACCCTTGTCCGGTCAGTAATAGTAATTGCGATAATTTCCAAGAATGCTTGCAATCGAAGTAGCTCGGACTGATATATAATCTCGAGCGTACAACTGTAAATTGAGTGTTTTTGAACCGGAGATTCGGGCGCTACGCACCCTCACATACTAAAAAAAAAATTCTCGTTTAACCTATACCTAACTTAACTTTCACTTAAAAAGATCAATGTTTCGTACTGGTCATAAAACAAATAAAACATGTTTGACTGCTGTGGTGTGTTAATAATAGGTCACTTATGTCCGTAATACGACAATTATCTAAAAATCTCAATCACCCAAACGCCGCACCGATATCCTCGAATAAACTTCGAAATTGACGCCAAATTGACGCCATGACGCCGCGGCATCGCGACTTCTGATTGGCTGCTCTGCCGTTGCCAGCCTAGCGAGCGCGACGGCTAGCCGCTGCCGCATAAACTGCACTTTAACCCTTGTTTCGAGCTACATTTCGATGTGGTTGGATTCCGGTCTTACTCTTACCACTTCTACTGCCTTTTTCTGCAGGCTGCCCTGACGGGGTTCCTAAATTGGCCACTTTTTTTGAAGTACCGGCAGTGGATTTCTTCACCTGTGCCTCTTCGGAAGAGACATTCTCCGACGCGCTGTTTCCGTGTTCGTTCGCTTTGTCGTGTTGTTGGTAAACACTGACGCTTCCGGCTTGCTTACCGGCACTGGTCGGTTCGTGTTGTGCGTTTACGTCGCCGAGCTCTTGTTTGTTTTCGGAGGCCGGTTGCGTGATGAGCTGTTGACAAGCCGGCACCTCGCTTACATCACTTGGTACATTTAGCTCCGATACCGTAAAACGTTGTTCTTATAATTCACTATGAGTCGCGGCAGGCAATGGAATCTCTACTTGCGTCTGCGTGCTGTTATTTTCCGCTAGCGAAGAAAGTTCGACTACCATCGGTTCCTGTATTTCATTATTGAGGGAGCTGTTAAAGTTTACCGGTTGTTGGACATCGTCCATAGCAACATTCTCTGAAACAGAAGCACTTTCGTCAGAGCTTCCATTATCCGTCCGGCATCGCTTAAAAGAAAGTTCAGGGTTGGGTAATTGTGAAGGACGCTTGTACGGAAGCCCGTTTCGATAAATCTCGAACGCGAGACCACATTTCGATATGTGGTGCATTTCGATATGTTCCAAGATGGCGGGAGGGTTAAATTCTACTTATGCAAATGTCACTTCTAGGTACTTTATTTCAACATACCTTGTCTTAAAATGCTTGTATTGGCAATTCTATGACTGCAGTAAACGATAGATCTGTCGGCATCCCGTGAGTTTATTGAAAAAAAAAAAAAAAAAAACCATTAAGATTCATATCGTACTTAAACGCATGCGCGAAAGCGCGTGCTTAATATTTTAAGTTGCGGTTGAACTTACATTAATCTGGGCAATCCTGTGGCTGCAGTAAAAGATAGATCTGTTTGCAGCCCGTGAGGTTTTTTCTTTTTTGTTGGCAACTCAATTTGAACTGTAAATAATTCGCGCTATCTTGGATCATATCGAAATGCACCAAATATCGAAGTGTGGTCGCGCGTTCGAGATTCATCGAAACGGGGGCAGTGCAAGCGTCCTTCACAATTACCGGTTTACTTGTATTATTTCGATTGTCACTGTCATCTAATGGAGTTCCTGTCACTAAGTCCGCAAAGGTTAGTCTTTGGCGTTTCTGTAGCGTAGGTTTGAGTAATGTCACTCGCGTGGGGGCAATTTTTCCGTACATGGCCACTCTGGTTACATATGAAACTCTTTATATGTATACCGAACCTGTGCCTTGTAACCGCACACTATAATGTGCGATGGAATGTTACTTTTTACGTGCATCTCAACCGATCTGATACCGCTAAGGACCTGCAATCGATGTTGTTTGGACCACATTTTGCTTCTAATGCTCTTTACGTCACCTTATTGAAACAGCACTTCTCACAAGTAACAGTTTTCCACTTCAGGCGGGAGATTGAAAATCCGGACATTTTGATACTCTACGTCAGCGTTACAAATTTTGACAGTACTTACAGAGCCGTCGCGATGTTGGAACCGCACGCCGGAATGTTGCAGTATTTTCTCCACTAGTACAGGATTCAGCAGTTTCACAAAAAAGCAGTATAGATCCAGGTCATAATACGCCGTATGAACTTGATCAGTGGTGATGCCGACAGTATCACAATCCAGTCGTGTATTTCCAGGGAGCTTGGTTGAACTGAGCGTGTTTCCTTGTTAAACTCGAATTGCAGCGTGTTTTTCCTTGGAACCATGCGGGCCATTGTGCAAATTAACCCACCTGGGCTAATTGCATGTACACCGCGAAAAACTAGTTACACGAACACGAAGTACCGCCACACAGATAGCCACAAACACAATGTAAACAACAGTACTTGACTCGGAGTGCGCAGCACGTGTTCCCTCTCCGGCGTCTCAAGCGCCAAGGTACGTAGACTAAGGTTCGTTCGAAGAGTTGCCAGAAAGCTACTTGTAGAGCCAGCAAACAGGCGCTACTACGCATGCGCGCCAATGGTGACGTCATGTGTCCGTACTTGGTGTTTGGACTCTTCGAACACCTGTCGCGTTTTATTTAGCCTTCTTGGCACCTTCGCTAGGGTAGCGTGAAAAGACGGCAGGAAGAACAACAACGGCGCGAATGTTATTTACATCACATTTGATTTGTTTATTCACCACTTATCTTTTACAAAAGTATACGAAATATGTTTAGCAAGATACTTAAATTAAAGATACACTTACAGAAAATATATCCAATATAGCACAGTATAGGTCGTCTACTTACAAAGGAAAGTTGTTGGTACTTTTTCTCGGATTATATTTTCTTTACATATTTTCGCCATATAATGACTTTTTGTAAGGAGAAACATTTTGATAACTCATTCTTTAATACTGTCATGAGTTCTCACTTTGTGTTTTCTTGTCAGGTCCAGGTGCTTCCAAATTCGTGTATTATGGTTATTATAGAGCTGTTTCTCCCACACAGGAACCACTCGTGTTACGCACACAGGAAATTTTGCGGCGTAGAAACTCTACATTGGCTGTTAATAGAGTTTTGCAAGAGCCACAGGGAGCGATTTAAACGGAAAAAGCAATTGCTGGACGGTAGGGTGGCTTATTTGAAAGAAAATTGTGGAAAAGCATTCACCGCAGTGTAATGCGAGAACAAATAGAGATGACAAGGGCATACAAAACATCACTAATAATGATAAGTCCTATCTTTGAGAGAACAACGTTCAATTTATACTGTCTCGCCGTGATAAACGCTCAACAAGGTCCACAAATGCCTCATATCGGGATAAGCACAAATGTTAGACAAAATCCATATCTGAGAAACGTGGCACGAAGTAAAAAGAAAATTACACGCACAAAAAAAGGAAATAAATTCTGATTTCTGCCCTTTATTTCGGCGCAACAACATTGCGTAGAAATCGACGTCACGGATACGAAATCTGAATCTCTCTACATTTGGAACAAATGTAATTTTGAATTCTGATATTATCAGAATAAATAAGACCGTACAATTACAGAAGAAACACACAGTAGATATGTGTCCACATCTAAGATAACTTCCATTTTGAACAAGGGAGCGTCGTGTATCCCCACTACAAGAGAGCCACGCGCATGTGCGAATCTGGCAGCCAGAAAAATTTCATCGGGCAGCATCTGGCTACTTGGCTCTGCTTGCAAGCAACTCTTCGAACAGCTGGCGCCCCACTTCAAGTAGCCAGATTCGGGGCCAGGCGCTCTTCAAACGCGAACTTTCGTACTGCGCATGCGCGGTAGGCAGATAGCAACTCTTCGAACGAAGCCGAAAGGTATGCCAGTTTGGGCTTCTTCACTGTCATTGGTTAGCGCTGTATTACGTCACTCGGCAGCAAGCCGCTGTATATAAGGCCGCCGTGAACACATTTTCTCCGTCTTTTCTTTTCTCAGTCGACAAAAAACATTGTTTTTAAGCGGTGGAACACGCTTGTGATTTTACACACAAAGGACTGAAAAAGAAAAGCTTCAAACATTATTAACAACTAGCTAACCCGCCCCGAGATTTGGCACGGGTAATATTTAAACGTCTTTAACTCGAGAACCACTGAACGTATCGTGATGAGGTTTTATTAAAATTGTAGAGCTCATAAAGATCTAAAATAAAGACCCTGAGAGCACATGTCTAACTTTTATAGATTTCCCACAATCACTATTTATGTAGTCTGAAGCCATACGGCGCCAGCGCCTTAGGAGAGAAAAATGGTACATATGCTTCACTCGTAAAAGTTAGACATATGCTCTCGCGGACATTTTTTAGACCTTTGTGACAACTACAATTTAAAAGGGACCTCATCACGATACGTGCCGGCCGCGGTGGCCGGGGGTACTGAGGCGCTCCAGTCACGGTCTGCACGGCCACTACGGTCGGGGATTCGAATCCCCCCTTGGGCATGGATATATGTGCCGTTCTTAGTATAAGGTAGTTCGTAAGTAGTTTGTAAGTTTAGGGACTGATGACCCCGTAGTTAAGTCCCATAAGGTACGTTCAGTAGTTCTTGAGTTATAGAAGGTTAAAGGGACAGACAGAGAGAAAATATGCCTCTGTTTTATATAATATTATGATTTCACCCGCTTAGAGGGCGAATTTCGAAATTTTACCATGCCTATATCCGTGACGCTAGTTCAAGCAATAAGTTGAAGTTTTATCGCAATTGACTGAATGACATTGACAGGCATAGTACACGGACAGAGACCTTCATTTTTATATATTAGATAAAGTAAACTTACGTTACAACGCAAACTTAGCAGCCGATATCGCATTAGTGCTTTTGTTTTACTCATTTAATTACTATGAACATTGAACTGCATGCTACTTTCATATATACAATTTTATCAATCTGTTTCACTAAAATCTTCGGAACAAATTCTGGCTTTTTTGACATTTATCTCGTCTTGTCGTTTACAGCGAGAGATCCTTATCCGCTCAAATTCGTCATCTTTTGGAAACCGATGGTACAAAATTCCTTCCGTCTTGCGTCCACTGTTATTGCTCTCCGCAACAGCACAACACTAAGTATTCTTACTCATAATTACAGAAAGAATATATGGAAAAATTGTTCCCTAATACAAGAAAGCTACTTCCTATCCGAACACTTAACAGGTCACGAACGAGCGAGCGCAAAACACAACTTCCTGCTTCCACGTTTCATAAGGGTACTGCGAAGGTTAGTAAATATAAGGTTGGCCGCCAGTAAGCGCTCTGCTCTGCCATTGGTTGGCGCTGTGACGTCACTGTGGGACTGCACTCCTAAGCGACCTGCACAGGAATGTGCATTCTTATTAAGATTCCACGAAAGATGTAGTTTCTGCCTTAAATACCAAGTGTTATTATGCTGTAAAATATTGCAGTTAAGAATGCTAAATCATATTTTATCGTAGATTTACGCTAGATGTGTCAGTAACAGAACACGAACATTTCGACAATGTCTATAATATGAACTGCTGACTTTAAAAGAAAAGGAATCTTTGAAAAAGAATTTCCTTGGCAAATTAAGCAATTCCGACTGTAAATCCCTTACATAATCGGTTTCTCTGAAATGGCGGGAGCGTATTCGAGAATTGCCAATGTTTACTGTGTCCTTCCTGTAGCATCTGGAGAGCCACACTTTCTTTAACGTTTCATTTCGAGGAAAAATGTGAAACTTTATTTCACTTCCCTCTGTGTTCCGGCTGTGGGAATTACAACCCGTAACAGTACAGGCCTGGCATTGTATAAATAATAACAGAAGTATTTCAGAGAATTACAGCAGAAACGATAACACGCGCAACAAGCAGTCGGGAAGTCAATAATATATTTTCCATTGTAAACTTTTCACTTTCAAAATATAAAGCGAAACAAACTGTTTAGCCCTTTCATTCCCAGTGTTGTTCCTCGACAACAAACGTATTAAAAGCTGATTCATATCGTATTTTGTGTATCAGTCACATTGTTGTTGATGAACAACATGCTTCTAGTACATTTTGCCGCTTCGTACGGCGTGTCGCCACTTCTGAGGTATTAATCTGTCCGTATCGGAGGTTGTGCTGTCTGTACGTGGCTGAGAGTGTGAGCATGAGTGTGGTTCATTTTATTCTATTCCAGCAGTGAACTGTGTTGTCTTTGGTGCTGTGGCGAAGATTACGCTAGCGTTATTGATCTGGAAATGTTAACTGTCAACAAAATAACGACCCAAGTAATAAAATACCTCGATAAAAACGTCTATGTTGTGCATGAAATACGTGAATAGAAAAATGAATAGTTGGACCAAAAGTTTTAAAACCCGTATCTTGATGTTTAGTGCACTGTATTAATACAGAAAACACTTAATTTTTAATTTTTCCAAAGCTGAATTCATAATGTGGGAATGAAAGGGTTAAGCAAATACAGTAGAACCAGCACTGCATATTGTTTTAGTCTCAGGTGTCCCACAGTGACGTCATGCGCAGAGCGGCGAAAGCGCGTTTCTTACAGCGCATCGCTTACTGCGCCCCCTGGGTACTGTGGTAACTGCTCGGCGCTTGCTGCCAGGTGACGTCACAGAAGCAAAGCGCGCGACTCAAATTTACATCCCCCTGCTGAAGCGCAGCTGGCCGTTAGCCCACCGCACCACTATCAATTAAGGCGCCTCTGAATAGTGATGCGCTCGGCCACTCCGCCGCGGCGAGGGCGTCTACCACAGCTGCGAGCACAGGGTAGTTTATTGAGTTCGCTGTCTGTAAAGTCCTTTTTATATATTTTAAGGCGTTCCTCTTTGACAATTTTTTTGCCATAAATAATTACTAATTTCAGCTAGGGCCAGTAAACCATACTATTATATAAAATAGAAGCACATTTTTCCTCTGTCGGTCCCTTTAACCCTTTATAACTAGATGAGTACCGAACGTATCTTCATGCAGTTTCTTTTAATTTCTTCTTTAGAATTTTGGGATAATCTTGGGCTATATTTAATGTCAATAGGAAAAGGGAAACAAATAAGAATAATAATGTAGAATCTTTTACCGCTTCTGCACTTTAGTCAGCACTGGAGCCTAAACTATAAGAGCTAGGCCAGTGTACATAGTACAGAATTGCAGAACTCAAAAAGATCTAAATATAATAAATAAATAAATAAATAAATAAAGTACACAAGAGCATGTTTCTAACTTTTACGAGTTAATCACATTTATCATTTTCCTTTCCTAAAGCTCTGGCACCAGACGGCTTCAGACTTCAGATATAGTGATTGTGGGAGATCTGTAAAAGTTAGACATGTGATCTCGCGGTCATTTTTTAAAAATCGACGTGAGTTCTATAATTCTGTACTATGCACTTTGGCGCAGATCTCATAGTTTACGCTACAAAGGTCACGAAAGTGCGGAAGTGGTAAACCATTATACGTTATTATTCTTATTTCAATTATTTCTCATTTTCTTATTGGCATTTAATATAGCCTAGGTTCAACGCAGGATTATACCGATGAAATTGAAAGAAACCGCATCACGATACGTTCTACAGTTCTCGAGTTAAAGTAGTTTAAAGATTACCCATGCAAAGCCGGGGCGGATCATCTAGTTAGTAATAAAACAAATAAAATGTACAAAGTACAAGGTAAGAGGGCAACAAAATATGTGCTCGCTGAAAGTAACGAGTAGAATTTGAAAAGTTCTACTGCTCTATTGTATCCAAATTTGTGAGAAATCCCGGGGAGCTAAAAAAAGTTGTTTAAATAAAAAGAAAAGTTCATTTCATTATCTACAAATTTCTCGCTGACGAAAATTTCCTGACCACAAAAAAAAAAAAAAAAAAAAAAAAAAAAAAAACTTTCAGGCACTAACTTTTTCATGTCACAATTTTTCTTTCATATAAAAGTAATAGTTTCAATAATTATTTTTACACAAACTCAATGCGTATTGTACTGCATTCCTTCAGTATTCACCTGTCTACGTGAAACATTTGGTAATTTTTTCCTATCCTTAGGGGTTCAAATGACGTGAAGAACTACGCATTTATCGGCCCAACTCCGTTTCTACACCCAACCAAGATGGCTGCCAGGCTTCACTACCTGTACGCTGACGTAGGCGGTATAACCTCTCTGTTATTCTGCTCTCGCTGGTTATATCCCACCATCTGGATGACATTGCGTATTCTGTTAACGGTATTAGTGACCGCTGCAAGCGGCGAACAAGACTATCCACTGAAAATGAAGTGTGTTTCAAACACTTTCTACGCCTCTTCTCGTTGCTTCGAACATGTTTTCTGGTGTTTTTATAAATGTATTTGTAAACTGCGGTAGTACAAAATATTGTTAGACGATTTTCGAAACCATGAATGCCTAAACAATATATCACCGCTATACCGAATGTTATGACAACGGCAGTAGTATGATGGACAGCTACATTACAGGCAAATGAAAACTCAAATGGAGCATCTTAGAAGGTTTTCTAATTAAATTGATTTTATTTCCGGTTTTTGTATCTTTTTTCAGACTCTCAAGGAAATAACATGACGTAAGTAAAACACACACATAAACAGTATGGGTCCCACTGGCACTGACAGGAACATACTGCTTTGGCCGCAACTCACAAAATTTTGAGAATCCATTATTTATATCTGGGTATTTTTCTTTGAAATAGGAATACAGTTCCTTAAGGTTGTGCAACACTAGATGCTTCTGCTTATGCACTGTAATTCCATTTTCTTTCGCAGACAGAAAGTCTTTTCTTCCCAGCATCATACGGCTCACCTCATGATCACAGTAAAAATCACACACAACGCTGAACGGTTTTCTCACATAATGTCTTACATGGCTTTGGATTTGGTGTCACCAATATACCATGTTCTGCTACCAACTGTTTTATTTACTGTACCATGTAATCTGAGCAGAAAATTCTTTCATAGTTTTCCTTATACTCCAACTCTTTGGAAGTATAGTTAGAATTTGTATTTTGTTGCTCATACGATCTGAATTGTGAAACTTATCTTTCAACTGGGTGATGATTTCACTTTCTCCATTTTCACTCTCTTCTTTTGCCAGTTGTGCCACATAAGTATGCTCCAACACAGAAGCTATTTTTTCAGTTTTTGCTTTGGGTACTTTTTCTCACTCTAAAGCCTCTTCACCTAAATACTAAAGGCTGCTATTTGAAGAATAGAGTGCCAGATCTGAAACTACTTTGTCTTCACTTAAATCTTCTCCGGATGTACCTGGCTCAACAGAGGCAACATCTGCAGTGTTTGTTGGTATTTCTGATATTTTCTATCTACATTTACTGCAAAATTATCCACCTAAAATACATTAGGACATTTGTTTATCATCAACTCCAGAACATTCCTTAAATTCTTCTGCGCTCTTGCATGACTTATTATCCTAAATTGATTGCAACAATACAATTCTGACTTTAAATCCATTTTTTACAAACTATTACTAAATGTTTCTTTACAACACAGCACAGCACTTTGATTAAACAAACCACAGCCATAAAACAGTCTAATAGTGATTAAATAAGTCTCTCTGATTGGCTGTTCACTGAAACAGGCTAATGTTAATTGGTTGAAATAAAGTCTCTCTGATTAGCTGTTCACTACAACGAGCTAAAATTGATTGGTTGAAATAAAAGTCTCTCTGATTAGTTGTTCACAGCTAGAAATATTACAGAATTGTTCAGAATAAAAGTAACTGCTATTAGCTGGTTTTCTAGGAAAAAAGTAGATCTAGGACAGCTGCTCACTGTATGTTGATGGTGTACTTACGTCGACTAAATAATTTTTTTGTGAATAATACCTTTGGTATGCCATCTTGATATTTGTAGTAACCTAATGGACCAAGAAAATATACTTTTTCCAGAAAAATTGAAGATGGGGTGTTTTGAGATATTGTAGGTCAAAAGTCAAGGTCAATGACCTTTAGAATAAAAATATTCAGAAACCTGCCATGTGGCATATCAGTGTAAAGGTCTATTCATTAGCTTTCCAATCAATGGCGGATACAGATTTTTTTCTTGGGGGGGGGGGGAGGGGGGCACAAGCCTGAGGAGGGTGAACGTGTCCTTAAGAACTTTGTGACACGAATTTTAAAATACACACACACACACACACATTTTCAAATGCATATGATCACAAAAATATTACAATGATCCAATCATATTAAACAGTGTAAATTTTCTAAATTTACCACAAAAAAAAGAAGAATAAAACACTTGCTAAGAGCTGAACACTGGGCATTCAAGCTCTGAATTTAATTCAATATGTAACTGAAACTTCCTGGCAGATTAAAATTGTGTGCCGGAACTGGGACTTTTTTTTTCTATGTGTAGTTCTCGTTGTTGCGGTCGCTGATCGTTTTTGTTCGTTCTTGTTCGATGCGTTGTTGGCTCAGCTTTTTTATTACAGAGAGCGTTGAGCCCTCTGACCGGGCGCGCTGAGCCACGACGCCCGGCTGAGGGATTCGAACCTGGGACCTTTGCCTTTCGCGGGCAAGCGCACTACCGAGTGTGCTATTCCAACACGACTCACGATGCCCCTCACTACTTTACTTCCGCCAGTTTCTCGCCTCCTACTTTCGGAACTTCACAGAAGCTCTCCTACGAACCTTGCCTGCGAAAGGCAAAGGTCCCAGGTTCGAGTCCCGGTTCCGGCACACAATTTTAATCTGCCAGGAAGTTTCATATCAGCGCACACTCCACTGCAGAGTGAAAGTTTCATTCTGGTCAATGTGTAACTGATTCTGAGCTTCGCCAGGTGGGTACATGCGAATCCCTGTACAGAGGAAGCCATGCGAAATTGGCATAGATTTCTCTCCAGTTTACAACTGTGGAATAATTGGACTATAAGACTGAATAAAACTGACCACTAGAAAATTCAAACAATTGTGCAATATGGACGAAAATGTTTTATACATATTAAATGAGCCAAATGACTTGATAGCGACTGTACAAAAATGAAGGCACAATGTTTCAAAAATAGTTCAGATGTTTGTAAACTGAAGGGACCAAACTGCTGAGGTCATCGGTCCCTGGTATTACAATCTACTTTAACTTATTCTAAGGACAACACACACAGCCATGCCCGAGGGAGGACTCGAATCTTTGGTAGGAGTGGCCGCGTACTACACGAAGTTGCGCCCCACATCATACGGCCATTCCCGGGCGGCGCACATGGTTTGATAAATTATTAAACTTTTCACTGTTTTATGTGGTTGAATCATTGTAATATTTTTTTAAATCATATGAACTTAAGAATGACGGCTTAGGCAATTAGGCGCCATTGGTAATTAGATGGAAGTATATTAATTTTAAGTGAAGGCGATTTTAGCTGATGATGCCAGCAGCACAAAACATCTGCACTACTTGAAGGACATCCATTTATTTCAGATTGCAGCCAACGTTACACTGTCCCTAGACGTGAAATATTACTGCATACATTGTTAGGGTAACGTTTCCAACACCGCGACGATGCCTCCTGCTTGCTGCTCCTCGCCCCCCGGCAGCCACGGTAGAGGTCTTCTGTCGCTGCCAACTGCCAGCGCAAGAATCGTCAACTTACCATGGATGCACAGTACGTTAGCTGTATCATTACCAAACAATGCAGGAATTGGAAAAACAACGTATCCTAAAAGGTCGACCAATTACGGGTCAGAAACAAACAGCCAGTAAATACGATTATGTCGCGCTAACTTTGATAGTTAGTCAAAACCTAGAATCAGATTTCCTGTGTTTGCGCTGTACTGAATCAATTTCTTCTTCATTCTTTGTAAAGCTGCTATGCAAAAGAGATAAGTTTTCAAGAAAGCTTTCGCGATCAACAAAATTACACTTGAAACTTCCTGGCAGACTAAAATTGTAGGCCAGAAACGGGATTCGAACCTGAAACCGTTGCCTTTCGCTGGCAAGCGCTCTACCATCCGAGCTATCTTGGCACGCTTCACGATCCGTCTACAAAACTTTACTTCTGCCAGTACCTCGCCTCCTACTTTCCAAACTTCACAGAAGTTCTCCTGTGAAACTTTTAGGACTAGCACTCCTCATTCTGGAAACATCCCTTAGGCTGTGTCTAAGCCAAGTCTCCACCACATCATATCTTCCAGGAGTGCTAGTCCTGCAAGGTTCGCAGAAGGACTCCCGGTTCCGGCACACAATTTTAATCTGCTAGGAAGTTACATATCACCATGCACTCCGCTGCAGTGTGATAATTTGACTCTGAAAATTGCACTTGACTGTGTTTCAAGAATAATTTCTACTACCATGAAAATCCCTTGTATCTTATGTGTGGAAAAATACCGTTGAAATTTCTAATTTGCTCCAATAACTAGAAAATCGAAACCTGTAGCTTCAAATAAAACTGTTTATAATAGGTGGGAGTATCATTTCTTAGTGTCTAGGAAAAGAATCAGATAAACCGTTTACCGAGATCTTCTGGATGCGCCAGCCTGAATGCAGGCCTTGAAATTCACAGTTTTTTTACATAGTTAAATCTTCTAACTTCATTTACTTACTAGCTTACATGCCCGTGCTTCGCAACGGTTGTTAAAGAAGGGTCTGTGCGTATCATGGCTTTAGGGTTCCGGACCTCAGTCAGTTTTAAACATAAACTACCTGTAAACACGTCGTTGCCCGGGTATTTATTTATTTCACACTCTCGTAGTCCACCTCCCCTTCCCTCTTGTCTCTGCATCCATCTCTTTCTCTCCCAACTCTCTGTTCGTTTCCACCTTTCCCTCTCTCGGCAAAGGTAACCCTTTGTCATATACCATACCAACATTTATGTACCCAGTGACCTTCCTCTTAGTTTAAAGGTCATGTGTGCAAAAATTAATCAAGATCGAAGCAAAACAATGCATTTAGTCAAAGTCTGTAAGTTAAGTTCCTTCCATCATGCAACGACCGAAATTTTATACAGACAGTGACATTCCTCGTCTCTTTAATCTGAGATATGCAAAATTTCATCAAAACGGATAAAAAAAACTACAGATTTGAATGAATTAAAAACAGGGCCACATTGAAAAACGCACTTCGTTGTTCTCAAATTTTCCAGTTTTAATTTATACAACCCTCGTACTGACAATAACGAAAACAACCAAAGTGATCTGTGAAATCCGTCGAGCTGTTCTCAAGTTATGGCGCGACCAGGGTATTTAGGGATACATTTTTATGTTGCAAGATACTCTCCCTCGAGCACCGTATGAAACTTTAGGTAGACGCTGACCTTCCTCTGGTATTGAAGGTCAAGCGTGCAAAATTTCGCGAAGATTGGAATGAAGCTGTAGATTTCGTCAGTCTGTAGTAAAAGTAACCTCCCTCATGCACTTTAATTCTGTCCTATCGCAAAATGCTTTCTTAACTGACGTCTTCTATCTATAAACTAGATACCGGCAAAATTTCAGGTTCATAGGTCCATTAGTTTTAGAGAATTCGTTATAAGTCAGTGAGTGAGTGCGTGACTGACCTTTGGCTTTTATATATATACAATGGAAAAACTTGTGGAGTCTGATCTCGGGGATGATCAGTTTGGATTTAGGAGAAATGTATGAACGCGAGAGGCAATACATTATGACTTATATTAGAAGATAGGCTAAGGAAGGGCAAACCAACGTTTTTGGCGTTTGTAGATTTGGAGAAAGCTTTTGACAATGTCGACTGAAATACACTCTTTCAAATTCTGAAGGGAGTAGGGGTAAAATATAGGAAGCGAAGAGTTATATTCAACTTATACAAAAACTAGACAGCGGTTATAAGAGTCGAAGGGCAAGAAAGGGACACAGAGGTTGGGAATGGAGTAAGGGTTGTAGCATAAATGTTGTTCAATCTATACATTGAGCAAGCAGTGAAGGAATGGAAGGAGAAATTTGGAGATGGAATTAAAGTTCAGGGAGAAGAAAAAAAAAAAAAAGGTTGGGGTTTGCCGATGACATCGTGATTTTGTCAGAGACTGCAAAGGATTTGGAAGAGCAATTGAATGGAATGGACAGTGTCTTGAAAGAAAGATATAAGATGACCATTAACAAGAGTAAAACGTAGGTAATGAAATGTAATGTCAGAAAATCAGGCGATGACGAAGAAATTAGATTAAGTAATGAGAGAATAAAAGTAGTATATGAATTTCGTTATTTGGGTAGCAAGATAACTTCTGATGGCGGAAGTAAAGAAGATATGAAATGAAGAATGGCTATGGTGAGAAAAGCATTTCTAAAGAAGCGAAACTTGTTAACATCCAATATTAATTTACTGTTCGGAAGTCCTTCCTGAAAGCATTTGTCTGGAGTGTAGCATTGTATGGCAGTGAAACGTGGACGATAAGGATTTCAGACAAAAAGATTATAGAAGCTTATGAAATGTGGTGCTTCAGACGAATGATGAAGATTAGATGGGTAGATCACGTGACTAATAAGGAGGTGCTTAATCGAATTGGGGAGAAAAGGAGTTACTGGCACATCCTGACTAAGAGAAGGGATAGATTGGTAGGACACATACTGAGACATCAAGGAATTGTCAACTTAGCATTAGAAGGAAGTGTGTGGGGTAAAAGTGGTAGAAGTCGTAGAGGGAGACTGAGGGACGAATGCAGTAAGCAGATTCAAAAGGATGTAGGTTGCCGAACGTATTTTCAGATGAAGAGACTTGCACATGACAGGGTAGCGTGGAGAGCTGCATCAAACCAATCTGCGGTCTGAAGACCACAACAACAACAACAACAACATATATACTATACCTCCCGAATTATGTGTCCTACAAAAAAAATATTTACCAGATTCGTAGTGTGGAATACTAGGGTGACTATGAAGTGTGTTGTTAATGGAGTTGGTAGTAAAGTCATAGTAATTTACAACCTCTTGGTTATTAGGGCGAATTTTCATGTATTTCATTGTCATTGACGTCATACCACCTGAACTATACGATATTATTTCGAAGGTACAACCATATGTAAAATGTCTGCAATATACGTCGCAAACAGAGATAGTAGGAAATACGCAATAAATCAAAACATCATGCATGATGATGCAATTTTTGATGATCCTAATTGTTTATGACTCCATTTCTCATGAACTGCGTGTCGTACTATGACAAAGTTTGAATGTACGTTCAGTGGTATGTGTGTACAATGTCTGTAAGATTTCTCACGAATACATTTAATCAAATGTTCAAATGTTTGTAAATCTTATGGGACTTAACTACGGGGTCATCAGTCCCTAAACTTACAAACTACTTATGAACTACTTACGAACTAGGACGGCACAAATATCCATGCCCGAGGGGGGTTTCGAACCCCCGACCGTAGTGGCCGTGCAGACCGCGACTGAAGCGCCTCAGTCTCCTCGGCCACCGCGGCCGGCAATATACATTTAATAGTGCGAGTAGTAAATTGTAGCGTCAAGACAAATGCCGTAATTTTACTGCATGAACGCCGATAAAGTAATAAGCGACAAACTTGTTTCCTTTCATCTGCAAGTAAAACTTTCCTAAAGGTTTGAAATTATGTTAAAAGTTTGTTGCAATTCGCTAAGTGCTCTCCTTCTCAAATAGTGGACTGATAAAGATACACATTTACGTGCCTCAAGACGGGAACGTTTTCATTGTT
This sequence comes from Locusta migratoria, assembly GCA_026315105.1. Taxonomy (NCBI): domain Eukaryota; kingdom Metazoa; phylum Arthropoda; class Insecta; order Orthoptera; family Acrididae; genus Locusta; species Locusta migratoria. Next base: position 560,260,958 of record CM048746.1, read on the forward strand.
TATGACGTCATATTTCCTGAACTATCGGTCCTAACGCAAAATCCTTTCTTAGCTGACGTCTTCTACCTATAAACTACATTCTTGCCAAATTTCAGCTTCATAGGTAAAGTAGTTTTCGAGAGTAAAACATACACAATAGCTCATTTATCTCCCAAGCAATCACGAAACAATAAACAACTTTTATTTACTTTTATCGTAAATTACCAATTAAAAAGGGCAAGAAGCAATTAAATGGAAGCATAACACAAAAAGTCAAATTACGTGATGTTAATAACAGGGATTTTACATTTTTTAATTCACAGTTACATGCTGCCTGTAAGTAAAAGTTAATTATTCTAATGCTAAGATTCTTTCCCTCCCTCCCTTCCTCACCATCTCTCTCTTTCTCTCTCCTCTCCCCCCCTCTCTCTCCCCTCTTCTCTCTCTCTCATATTTTCGTCGTGCTGTCTGGGATTGGGGGGGAGGGGTGGAGGGGCACGTGCCACCGTGCCCCCTCCCTCCCACCTGAATTCGCCCTTGTTTCCAATGGTACCATTTTCATTGCTGTAACTTAATTAGAACCAGAATTACAGTCTTTTATGTTGAGACGGACGAAAGTAAATTTCGCACTAATTCCAAACTTTCCAGACCTCTAACTTTCTTCGCAGTTGTAATACCGCCCTGCAAATTGGTATTTTTCCATCTCTTATCTGGATCATTCAATGTACCAAATTTGAGAGCAATCTGAGAGGGTCAGGTTGAGATGTGCGTTGAATTGACCCATACATACACCTCATGTCCTTCCGAATGTCATCACTGTTTGGTTTAAAAATTTGCAGTAATTCACTCAAGAACTTTAGAGATTTTTGGTAATAGCGTTTCCAACTTTCTATATTAGGCCTACATGTATTCTTTTATGTCCTTTTTATAAGCATTAAACTTTTTTTTTGTTACCAAATCGTGTGAAGTAGAACAGTCATAAATTGACTGATTTTAACATTAACAATATTTTTCTTATGAGGGGGCGGCAATTTTCGTGTCGTATGAGCGGCAGTTCGGCTTGCGCCGACCCTCCGAGAACTTGCTATATTTAAAACTGTAATTTCCATGTTACTAAATATAGTGACTTAAATGTTCCATCTCCTGGTAATATCAGTCTATAGTAATACAATGTCATTGCAGTGCAATACATATTGTTCAGAGACATTGGTTCACAATAGCAGAACTGTAATTGTATTAGTAGACAATCATTTCAGGTACACCAAAAATGTACGAGGGGCGTTTGAAAATGTCGTGCAAAAATAAGAACTAGTAACATATTTGGGGAAACCCATTTTACTTTTCGACATACGTCTCCTTTTAGACTTATACACTTCGTCCAGGGTCCAGCGCTGTTCTAATTTGTTGATCCCCTTCAAATAACAGGGATTGTCCAAGCCTGCAAAATAGCAATTAGTTTCTGCAATCACCTCCTCAGGGAATGAAATCTTCGTCCCACCATCCAGTTCTTCAAACTGGGGAACAAATAGTAGTCCGAGGGAGCCAAGTCTGGAGAGATGTGAAAAGAGTTGGAATCCTCTTTCCAATAATTTTTCGACCACAACTGCTGGTCCAATAACGATGAATAACCTCTAATAGTTTTACCCTGTTCCAGATAGTTGATGAGGATAATCCCTTGCTAATAGCAAAAGACCGTCGCCATAACCTTTCCGGCCGAAGGACCGGTCTTAGCCTTTTTTGGTGTAGATTCTCCCTTTATAACCCATTGTTTAGATTGTTCTTTGGTCTCAGGAGTATAGTAATGTATCCATGTTTCATACACAGTGACGAAACGCTTAGTCCTGCGGATTCATCCTGAACAGCTGCAAACCTTCCTTGCAAAAGTTCGCACGATTCCGTGAGCAATCGCGGGCACCCATCTTTCGGATAGGTTTCTCATGTTCAAATGTTATACAAAATATTATGTACGCATTTATTCGAGATGCCCACAGCACTAGAAATCTCACACATGTTAACTCCTCGGTCATCCAACACATCAAAGAGTTTTGAAGTCGTAACCTCCACAGTGCGTCCAGAACATTCAGCGTCACTTGTGTCCATATGGCCACTCAGAAAATTTTGAAACTACTTACAAAATGTTCTAATCGAAGGAGCAGAGTCACTAAAATGTTTTTCAGGCTTCTCTTTAGTCTTCTGAGGCGTTTTGTCTTTCGTAAAGTAATGTTTAATCAGCACACGAAATTCTTTTTCGTCCATTCTTTGACAATCACTCGACTTTCTTGATTCACAAGAATGCCAAAATAGACCAATATGGCTGAAACTTGGTGTGCGTTCTTTCCAAAGATGCTACTAACTAAACATGACCTCGATACGTGTCGGTGGTGCCATCTCTCGGACTTTGCTCGGACTTTTCAAACGCCCCTCGTGTATGTGTTTACTCCAAATAGAAAAATAATTGCATCTAGACCGCATCGTCCAAACAAACACTCGTTACTGGATGGTATCTTTCAGCGATTGTGACGCTGAGGTAAAAGGTCTTTTCCTCTGGCAGCGGCAGAATTTTGTCAGAAGACAGATTCGCCCTCACTGCCCTGCAACACCTGTTGCCGCGTTGCTGCTGATAACTCAGGGTGCACCGCCACGGCAGTCGCTCTACACGTGTGTCTGCTGAAGACGTTCCGTTCTCTGGCTTCTCCACATAGTGACAGATGACGCAAAAACGAGTCACTGGGGTCAGCCGTTTGTGCCGGAGGGTGGTTTTTAATTTTTATCGCAGCGCAGTTTTGTTCGTTTTTTCCAGTTTTGAAATCCATGACATCGAAACATAAACAAGCAGATCTTCGTTTTATTTTATTATTACTTTTTTTTTTTACCGATGAGGAGGAAGAAAGACGGCGAATCAGGCGAAAATGAAAAATTGTCTGGAAACAATGTCAGCGACGTATCATTATCGACTCGGGTAGATTTTTCTCCTTATTTTGTATGTACTTAAGTGAAATGAATATAAATACGGTTAAAACTTTTCTCAGTGTTAGGCCCGCTTCTTGAAAGACAGCTTCCACTCGTTTCTAACACTAAACGTAGGTGTAGACCAGATGTGGCTCAAATTCAAAGAAGTGGTATCGACAGCAATTGACAGTTTTATACCGAATAAATTAATAAAACAAGGAGGTGATCCCCTTTGGTACACAAAACAGATCACGACACTGATGAAAAAGCAAAGGAAAAGGCATACTAAATTTAAACGAACAGAAAATACCCAGGATTGGCGATCATACACAGAAGCTCGAAATTTAGCGAGGACTTCAATGCGAGATGCCTACAATACTTATCGCAACGAAACTCTTTCTCGAAATTTGACTGAAAACCCAAAGGGATTTTGGTCGTATGTTAAATATACTAGGGGCAAAACACAAACAATACCCTCACTGCGTGATAGTAATGGCGATCCTGCAGATGACAGTGCTACTAAAGCAGAGTTACTAAACATAGCTTTTAGAAACTCATTCACCAAAGAAGACGAAACCAATATTCCAGATTTCGAATTACGAAACGGAGGCCGTAATGAATAACATAGAAGTAGATATCATCGGAGTAGTGCAGCAACTAAAATCACTTAACAAGAACAAGTCTTCTGGTCCGGACTGTAAACCCATTAGATTTGTATCTGATTATGCTGAAGCGATAGCTCCTTACTTAGCAGCCATATACAACCGCTCTCTCAAAGAAGGATCTGTACCAAAAGATTGGAAAGTTGCACAGGTTACACCTATATTCAAGAAAGTCAGTAGGAGTAACCCAGTAAGCTGCAGGCCTATTTCATTGACTTCAATTTGCAGCAGGGTTTTGGAACATATCCTGTATTCAAATATTATGAATTACCTCGAACAGAATAATCTATTGACCCATGGTCAACACGGATTTAGAAAATATCGTTCATGCGAAACACAACTAGCTCTTTATTCACATGAAGTGATGTGTGCTGTCGACAAGGCCTCGCAAATCGATTCCGTATTTCTTGATTTACAGAAGGCTTTTGACACCGTACCTCACAAACGGCTTTTAATCAAATTGCGTGGTTATGGTATATCGTCCCAAATTTGCGATTAGATAGGGGATTTCCTGTCAGAGGACACAGTTCGTAGTAATCGATGGTAAGGCTTCGACTAAAACAGAAGTGATATAGGGTGTTCCACAGAGTAGTGTTGTTGGTCCTCTGCTGTTCCTTATTTACATAAACGATTTAGGGGAAAATCTAAGTAGCTCTCTTAGGTTGTTTGCAGATGAAGCCGTTATTTACCGTCTAGTAAAATCATGTTAAGATCAAAACCAACTGCAGATCGATCTGAATAAGATATCAGTATGGTGTAAGAATTGGCAATTGACTCTAAATAATGCGAAGTGTGAAGTCGTCCACATGAGTACAAAAAGAAATCCGTTAAACTTTGTTTACAAGATAAATCAATCAAAAGTGAAGGCCGTAAACTCCACAAAATACCTAGGAATTACTATTACTTCTGACTTTAAACTGGAAAGAACACGTAGATGTCGTGGGAAAGGCGAACCAGAGACTGCGTTATATTGGCAGAACCCTTAAAAGGTGCAACAGAACCACTAAAGAGACTGCATACACTACGCTTGTCCGTCCATTTTTACTGCCCAGTGTGGGATCCTTATCAGGTGGGTTTGACGGAGGACATCGAAAGAGTCCAGAGAAGGGCAGCTCGTTTCGTATTGTCACGATACAGGGGAGACAGCGTTACGGAAATGATACAGTATCTGGGATGGGAATCATTACAACAACGGCGCTTATCGCTACGGCGTGGGCTACTTACGAAACTCCAATCGCCAACATTCTTCTCTGAATGCAAAAATGTGTTGTTGACTTCCACTTACATAATTAGAAATGACCATCAGAATAAAATACGAGAAATTAGAGTTCGAACGGAGAGATTCAAGTGCTCTTTCGTCCCGCGCGCTATTCGAGAATGGAATGGGAGATAAATAGTATAATGGTGGTTCGATAAACCCTCTGCCAGGCATTGAAATGTTATTTGCAGAGTATCCCATGTAGATGTAGATGTAGAATGAAATATGTCGTAATAAGACATTTTAATATACGAGAATTACCCAATATGCTGCATTTATTTTTATTGTTTCACAACGGCCGTTTCGGCTTATGACATTTTCAAGTGACGCCTGCAAAGAATCTATGTTTGTTATGTTTTATACACGTTTTATGAGTTTCAAATGGATGTCTTTGAGCAACAATACTTACACCGTGTAGATAGAAATTTCATATAGCATCCGTTACGAAAACGTTTATTTCCAGAATGAAACTTTCACTCTTCAGCGGTGTGTGCGCTGATATGAAACCTCCTGGCAGATTAAAATTGTGTGCCGGAACCGGGATTGGAACTTGGGACCTTTGCCTCTGTGGTAGAGCGCTTGCCCGCGTAAGGCAAAGGTCCCAGGTTCGACTCCCGGTTCCGGCACACAATTTTAATCTGCCAGGAGGTTTCGTATCCACTGCAGAGTGAAAGTTTCATTCTTGAAACATCCCTTAGGCTGTGGCTAAGCCATGTCTCCACCTTATCCTTTCTTCCAGGAGTACTAGTCTTGCAAGTTTCGCAGGAGAGCTTCTGTGAAGTTTGGAAAGTAGGAGGCGAGGTACTGGGAGAATTGAAGTTGTGCTGCGGAACCGTGAGTCGTGTCGGGGTAGCTCTGCGGTAGAACGCTTGCCCGCGAAAGCCAAAGCTCCCAGGTTCGAGCCCCGGTTCCGGCACACCCTTATTTCATTTGCTATTTCAGTGAGATGTAACGTTTGTTTCAGATGGTATAAATGCTATATATTTACACAGATATTATAATGGTAATTTAATATAATCGTTTGTTATGTGGTAATGTGCTTCTGTTCTCTCAGATGTTATGTGTGAATATCGTCTGAATTTGTTGTCTATAGATCTAAAATAGTGCATCTTAGCATTATCGGTTTTCTAATTGTAATATTTCGATAATTTAAAAAAAAATAAAGTTTGTGCCTACATTCTGTGTGGTCATTGAGAATTTCTTTAGGGGTTGTGTTTATATGGGTAAATATTTCCAATTCTTCCATAAAATTCGTTAATAAACCTTTAGGAATAATGTGTAAAATTTGTAGTGCCTTGTCAGTAATTGTGACGACGTGCCTTTCATTTCTGAGATTTTGGAAAAAAATTAGAGGGATTGTTTTCATAGGTTCTGGTATGTTCTCTGAATCGTATTGCGAAATTTCGACCTGTTTGAACGATGTACAATTTACCACAGTTTTCGCATGTGATTTTATAAATTCCTGAACTGTTTACTTTTACTGTATGGGTAATGGTCTTGTGTAATTTTGTGATAAGGTTGTTTGTCGCTCGAAATGCGAGTTGTCTGAGATATTGCCTATGTAGGTTGCAGGAATATATTTGATTTTCGTTTTATGAAACATAATCAACGCAGTTTTCAATGACACTCAAATTGAGTGCAGATCGTGGTTTATTGTTTTAGAGCAATGCCTCCACTGCGACGTAGGAATAGCATTCGGCGTACGCGCAACGCAATCCTACTACAGTTGTACGTGGCGTGTTCGAGAGTTGGTAAACCATCTGTTCATTTTCTCTCCGGACAAAAAAAAAAGTTAATCAACAAACTTTATAATGAACGCAACACAAAGACTTTTGAAACGTTATATTTCCATACCACTAATTGTATTTCAATTATTTGTTTTGTTTCTTATGGAATTTCTATCCTTAAAGTATGATCATGCTACATTTATATTGTCTTCAATTCAGAAACTCGCAAGAACATGTAAACACATTATAAAAAGCATTTCTAAGCTGCTCGTTGCGAGAAAAACATGCTAAGCTGTGCTGTAAAATTGTGCGGTTTTGTTTTCCTTTTTCCAGTCATTTTAACATAAAGTAGGAAAGTTGGTTTTATGCCTAAATTTACAATCATACCTGTTCGTGGAATACAACCATTAAAAGTACGGCCATTAAAGTACTAACCTCACAGATAGAGCAGCTCGAAAGTTGTGTCTAATAACCCATTTGCAATTGATTTACCCATCCATTTTGACTTCTATTCCCAATCAAGGCGCCTATTGCAACAACAATAAATACGATCAGATGGAGGGAACGGAGGAGATAGAGAATAGGGGAATGGGATGTATTTAAAAAGGAGGGATTATATAGGTGCAGAGATGAGGGGGGGGGGGAGGAGATGGATATAGTGTGCGATAAGAAGGAGTGCTGTGGATCTTGACCGATGAGTATTATTCTAATCCTTTAAATGAAAATTGGCCATCACCCTGCAGAGTAGTTCTGAAGACATTTTAATTGTGTCTAAGGTATTGATTTAATTATGGGTGATTTACCACTTTCAGTTCTTTTTTCACTGTTGTTCCAGATCCGTAACTAGAGTCAATGGGAATGGCTAGTACATCCACTACTTGCACTGAAAATAATTTTGATATTTCTGATGTAATAGGAAAAGTACTCAGAGACGAGGAAAAGTACAAACTTTTTTCGCAGTTTTCAGGACCATCTGGTAATTAGAAATATCCAGAGCAGACAGAGGATGGACAAGAAAGCAAGATCCAACATGACTGGCTAAAGGAATACTCTTGGCTAGTTCAAAACCAGAAACAGAATGAAGCATATTGCCATATAGAAAGGGGGGGGGAATCATTCAGTGCCTCTAGGATTTTTAGTCACTTTGCATATATAAAAAAGCACGTGGAATCTCCAGAAACCATCGATTATCACAAAAAATTCATATGGAAAACGAGAAAAGGCTATCGATGTTTTAATCGGAACCGAAAAATAAAAATGATTAACTAAAAACGGAGCGGCTGTTTTCTGTAGCCAAGACTATCATACTGAGTGGTAGAAAAAATATACCTTTAGGTGCTACCGTGACGATGGAACACTTGAGTGATAAAATGGCCCAGGAAAATATCGAGAACTTTTAAAATTCCGCGCCGGCCGCGGTGGCCGAGGAGACTAAGGCGCTCCAGTCACGGTCTGCACGGTCACTACGGTCGGGGGTTCGAATCCCCCCCTCGGGCATGGATATTTGTGCCGTCCTAGTTCGTAAGTAGTTCATAAGTAGTTTGTAAGTTTAGGGACTGATGACCCCGTAGTTAAGTCCCATAGACTTTACAAACATTTGAACATTAAAATTCCGCATTGACTCAGGTAATTCAACTCATCATAAACATTTAGTTACAGCACCAAAAATGATACATACATTAGTAAAACAACTTCGAATCAGCTGAATGTTATCATTCTGTCATAATGAGAAAGGTAGTCGATAAAGTCAAGGAATGAAAATATTATGCTGTTCTTGGCGACGAAACAACCGATGCCAGCGGTAAAAAACAACTCAGTGGTTGTATCAGGTATTTCGCTGTACATAGCAGCACAATACAAGAAGATTTTATATGCTTTCTATCTGTAACGGACTTGATTGGTGACGCTTTAAGCGATCAAATAGTTCAAAAATTAAAACTATTGTGCCTACAACTTGAAAATTTGAGAGGTGGTGGTTATGTTCAAATGTCTGTATAAATGTTGTTCAAATGTTTGTTAAGCTTAAGGGACTTAACTACGGGGTCATCAGACCCTAAACTTACAAACTACTTATGAACTACCTACAACTAAGGACGGCACAAATATCCATGCCCGAGGGGGATTCGAACCCCCGACCGCAGCGGCCGTGCAGACCGTGACTGAAGCGCCTCAGTTCCCTCGGCCACCGCGGCCGGCAAATGTTTGTATAGCTTATGGGACTTAACTACGGGGTCATCAGTCCCTAAACTTACAAACTACTTACGAACTAGCTAACACTAAGGGATTGCACAAATATCCATGCTCGAGGGGGGATCCGAACTCCCGACCGTAGTGGCCGTGCAGGCCGTGACTGGAGCGTCGCAGTCCCCTATGACAGAACGCCAACATATCTATAAAGTTTAGTGGCGTACAGAACAGGGTAAAACAGCTCAAACCGTTAGCGATTTCTGTGCATTGTGCAGCACATAAACTAAACCTGGTATCGTGAAAGCCTGCAGCGTGGCTAGTGTTTGAAATATGATGTAAGTTGTAAATAAGAGTTATCAATTTTTTGCGTAAGTCAACAAGAAGCTTGGCTATCCATGATAAGATGTACGAGTTGGGGTGGAATCATTAAAAGAGATATGTTATTTGTTTCGACGAGATCTATTTACAAAATCTCTTTCACCAACTTTCTCTTTAGAGTGCGAACGTATATTGTTAGCACCCCATGATCGTCATAATAAAATAAGAGAAATCAGATGGAAAAAATAGGTGTTCCTTTTTCTCCGCGAGCTATTAAAGAAACTACAGAGAAATATCGTAAGTGGTTCGGTGAATCCTCTGCTATGCGCTTCAGTGTGACTTGCAGAGTATACACGTGGATGTAGATTCCAACCTCAGTGACACACGATGGCTGAAAGGCATGATGCACTCCTTCAACTCAAGAGAGCTCTTCGACTCTAACGTTCCTCGAAGAAATTGACGGAACTTCTCCATCACGGTAAAGTGCATATCGACTGGATTCTAGTCAAAGATTCGACTTTGTCTTACCGCTGACAGTAACCGCCGCTACATTTGAAATCAATGTTTCACTGCAATTGCAGACTGTTGCATTAGATATTAACCTTTGTTATGAGATAGTAGACGATGTAATAAAATATTGTAAGAGTGCAGAGAAACTAAATATGAGGAAATTTTTCAAGAGGCACATCGTATTATGGAACCTTTAGACATCACAGTGCAGACACCCAGAACCGCCAAACGTTCAATTCATCCCTCAAATATAGGAGCACCTCATGCTAAAAAAAACTACAGGTAAATGAACCATTTAATACATCCACATGCTTTTTGCATGATACCCCGTTTCTTTCCTTCGAGATGAAGAGTAATGTCTTGTCGTGTTTTGTTTCAGACTGAATGTATTCATTCCTTTCATCGATTTCGTATTGGGACATTTGAGGAGTCGTTTTCAAGAGCAAAACATTCTTCAGTTCTACACCTGTTCAACGCTACACTAAGTGCTATCGTAAAAACAGAAAATCTGAACTCGATAGTAATAGCCGCGCGTGTTTACAGCAGCGTTTTGTCTTATCCAGTCTCGCTATCTGGAGAAGTAACTCTCTGGAAGGAGCTTTGGAGACACAAAGAACTTCTCGCACAAACAGCAGCAGAGGCGCACCAAGAGACAAATGAGTTTTTTCCAAATATAAAAATTCTGTAACAAATTCACGCTGCATTACCAGTATTCGCTTGTAGTGTGGAGCTCAGCTTCTCTTCACTGAACTTAATAAAATCGTACCTACGTTCGACGAAGATGGAAGATAGGTTGAATGACACCTACAGAGTGATGTTATTATGTATTAAAAGAATCTACGAAAACTAAAGTCAGCCGGATAGACCAAACTACCCCATCGATTTCCTAAATTATTGTTTTAAACGAAAGGTGTTCACCCTCAGATTTGTTATCAAGTATCAGAATTTACATAACTCTCGCCTTCCTTATTCTATACTCAAACGCGTTTTCCTTCTTTGCATTTCTTATGGGGATGTCTTTGCTGTAAACTAAAGTCAGTCGGTCAGGCCGTTCTATCCGACCGATTTCCTTCATTTTTGCTTTAAACCAAAGGTATTAATTCGCAGATTTGTCGTCAAGTATCAGAATTAATTTAAGTCTCTCCATCCTTTATTTTTATTCAAACGCGGGATCCTTCTGTCGTTGCATTGAATATTTTAATCGATTTGTTTTGCGATATTACAAGATGCCGCTTTTTTCTTTTTCTTTCTTTTTTTAATTTTTTAAAGTGAATGGTGAGTGGTTTGATTCAGTGCCAATTCCCTTTCCAAACACTGATGCTCACCAGTCCTACCGACACTTGTTCTGTATTTAGGAAGGAAGTGAATACGACTGGCTGGTGGCCAGTGAGGTCTCAGGGACCTGCAATTCCATTAGTTTACATAAAAAATATCTACAAAAAAATTTCTGTACCCCTCCAAAAGGAATACAATGGAACTTGAAATGAATTGCAGTAATTAAAAAGAATAATTAAAATTTATTTACAAATAGGATAAAAAGAGCGCGAACAACACAAAATTGTGGGGACGGCACCTCTTTCTGACACAGTGGTCATAAATTAATGCATAAAAACAATAATATAAAAAGTTACAAAACATTGTGACAATGCTGCTGATGTCCTGGCAAGACTGGGTGTTGGGGAGTGTACGAATTTAATCAGTTGTCTGCCCAGAAGGGGCCTTCACAATCACATTAGATAATGGAGGTGCATTAAAGTATGCGAAAGAGAAGCAAAACAACCACCGACTGAATTTACAAGACTCTTGCTGCCAATGTACATTACCATCCGGTGCCGAAGACGCTGCAGACAGACGAGCAGGTGAAGAGCTGAAAGCGCGAAAACGTCGAGGAAAGTCGGGAACGCCGCTGATGCCGAACTATTGTATATGTGATCCAGAATCCAGTTGCCTTTTATTAACAGCCTGTGTCGACTTTCCTCAGGGCGACTATCAGGTAGATTATGGCGTTTGGACGACACAGATTATAATGCTCTTGCTCACTACGGAGTGTGTAGCAAGTAAATCAGAATCCAGCTGCCGGCACAGTTGTAACTCTGATTTATTCTCCACTCAAATGCAAGAATTCGGATGTGAAAATCAGCGTTCCTATGAACGTGATGGAAAACGTGATTCTAAATGTGGCTAAGTGTAAGCTTAGCGCAAACTTCTATGTAACTGGCAAATCCTATTCACGAGACGGCGCCGAGTTTAGACCAATATGTGCGTCCACCTTGTAATGGAGACCGAAAGAGCTTCGGAAAATTTCCAAAACACCTTCGAAATCCACATCAAGAGCAGCACCACATACAAGCTTAAAGCGACAAGCAAGCAGAGCTCTAAGTTAGACACGTCTGTACTGGGCGGTTCCTGTCTGAAGATCCCCCAGTCTCTCTCCTGGTTCTTGCCTCCAGAAAACGGCCGACGCCCGAGCTGGCAACCTTTGCCAATCCCAGGCTCAGACTTCGAAAATCGCCAATAGCTTCGAACGTTCGCTCCCTCTACAAGAGTTGCGGAGGGATACCATGTCGTCCAGAGCTATCTCCGTCAATGACGCTCACAGAGCTATGGAAGGCGCCAAACGTTTTTTTGCACGCGCGTGATCTGTTCAGATCAGTGACATAATATATATATATATATATATATATATATATATATATATATATATATATACGCAACTGCCTCGGCAGCGCGGTAACGGCGGATATCAGCGCTAGCCAGGCGGGTCCCCTCATTCCAGTGTTATGATTTCAAACGGACGCCGTTTTTGTTCGCGCCCCGGCTCATTGCCTCTCCTGGTGTGTGGTCTTTCTCCGAAACCCGCCAACGGCCTGCAGCTAGCTGCCACCGGATAGGACGCATCGTCTCTGCGGTATCTGCAGCGCAATGCCGGTACCAACTGAACATTATCTCAATAAATTATTCCACCTGAAAATGCCTCCTTTCATGCACCTTGTCACTAATCACAAGGGGGGGGGGTACCGAGTAGTAGATCTGAGGTCGCTACTGGAGGTGTCGAGGGATATATGAAAGAGTGCCTCGAATTATGGGCACCTTTCAATATTTCTAATTAAGGTACGCAGTTCTTTTTGACCTAACAACACTCATCGTATCAACCTCTTGCATTTGCGCTTTTAAACACTTGCATTGATTGATTCTGAAGAAAGTTATGCGTGAACACTCAATTTTTTTTCCAATTTTTCCCAAATTTCTTGTCATTCCACTAATGGTGTGAAGTATTCGCACGGGTCCTCTAGTTATAATTAAAGTGAAACTTTCAAAACGCTGCAAAAATAACACCATTGGTCAAAATGACGTCAAATTCCAACGTAATATTATCGGAGAATAGGGAAAACGTATGGCATCATGAAAAATAAGTAGTGTGGAAAATGACCAATAGATGGTCTTTTAAGCATCGTAATGTAATAATTCTTCAATAAAAGCCGTCTTGGTTGAAGAGTGTTAAAAAAGACGGCTTTTATTGAAGAAATATTTAATTTCACTGGTTTCTGTACACCATGAATTGGAAATCACTTCTTAATTTAATAGTGGTCGACTACAAATGACAAATGAATCATACAACAATGCCTAAGGTATAAGTTAGACGTTAAAAAACTGTATTAGTCAGTGTGCATTGGTGTACAGATGTGATACTGTTAGTTTCTTAAGACCATCCATCACGGCAAGGTAATATCACATCGGATGGGAAAAATCGGTTATTAATTGTCCCGATCAAAGAAGTGCACCGGAAACAACCGCTAGTTTTCTCGATTTCTGCCGGCAACATCTCGAGCAACATTATCATAGTATAAACTGTATTGAGAACAAATCTTTTCTGTTTAATCAGACATATTTTAGTCTCTTTCATAACCTGTTGAGTATTTTTGTGCATTTCCAATATCCGCCGAATTATGTGACGTTATATAACATGTCAGATGTCTTCAAAGTAACAGAAAAATCGGCTTTATATGTTTAGAGACTTGGATGGAAAACCAGTACTAAGCAAAGAAGAGAAAGCTGAAAGGTGGAAGGAGTACATACAGGGACTGTACAAAGGTAATAAACTTGAAGACAATATTTTAGAAATGGAAGACGAAGTTGCGGTAAATGAGATAGGAGGTACTATAATGCGAGAAGAATTTGACAGAGCACTAAGGATTCGAGCAGAAACAAGGCCCCTGGAGTAGATGATGTTCCGTCTCAAGTTTTATCGTTAAGAGAGCCAGTCATGAAAAAATTGTTCCACCTGGTATGCAAGATGTACGAGACAAGAGAAATATGTCCAGACATCAGGAAGAATATAGTGATTCCAATTCCTAAGTCCAGATAAATGTGTAAATTAGAGTACTATACGTTTAATAAGTTATGTTACAAAATACTAACATGAATTATTTACAGACGAATCGAAAAACTGGTGGACTCCGAACTTGGGGAAGATCAATTTGAATTTAGGAGAAATGTAGGAACACGCAAGACAATAGTTACATGAAGACTTATTTAGATTACGGAAAGGCAAACTTATGTTTTTAGCAATTGTGGATATGGCGAAAGTTTTTCACAATGTTGACTAGAATACACTCTTTCAAATTCTGAAGGTAGCAGGGTAAATTAAAGGGAGCAAAGAGTTTTATTCAACTTGTACAAAAACCAGACAGCAATTATTAGAGTCGAAGGCCATTAAAGGGTCGCAGTGGTTGGGAAGGGATTAAGAAAGTGTTGCAGACTTTCTCCAATGTTGTTCAAACTTTGAAGGAATGCAAGGAGAGAGCGAATTAAAGTTCAGGGAGAGGAAATGAAAACTTTGCGGTTTGCTGATGACGTAGTAATTCTGTCAAAGACAGCAAAGGATCTGGAGGAGCTATTAAATGGAATGGACAGTGTCTTGAAATTAAAATATAAGATTAACATCAACAAGAGTAAAATGAGGGTAATGAAATGTAATGCCAGAAAATCATGCGATGCTGAAGTAATCAGATTAGGTAATGAGACAATAAAAGTAATAGATGAGTTTTGTTATTTGGGTACCAAGATAACTTCTGATGGCCCAAGTAAAGAAGATATAAAATGCGGAATGGCTACGGGAAGAAAAGCTTTTCTGAAGAAGCGAAAGTTGTTAACATCCAATATTAGTTTAAATGTTAGGAAGGCTTTCTGAAAACATTTGTCTGGAGTGTAGCATTGGTGGGAGTGAAATGTGGACGATAAGGAGATCGGAGAAAAAGATGACAGAGGCTTTTGAAATATGGTCCTACAGATGTATGATGATGATAAGATGGGTAGATAACGTAATTCATGAGGAGGTGCTTAACAGAATTGGGGAGAAAAGGAGTTTCTGGAATATCCTGACTAAGAGAAGGGATAGATTGGTGGCCCACATTCTGAAACATCAAGGAATGGTCAACTTAGAATTAGAAGGAAGTGTGCGTTGTAAAAATCGTAGAGGGAGACGCAGAGACGAGGCTGTCCGAGGTGATCACACACCATATTATAAGGCAACGAGAATGACTTTTTCACTATTGTGAATGACTCATGGTGCCTCATTCTTATTAAATGCCATGCAAACCTCAAGTAAAGAGACAGGTAAATATTGTAGTGCATCACACACAAATTACAATTGTAATCAACATCAGAATAAAATAAGTTAGCATATGTATATTGTGTATGATATCTCACCTGATTTCTTAATTGTTTTGAGTAGTGTATATCAACGAGAAGGACGGTATTAGTTGATTGAATTGACTTAAGAGCTGAGAAAGAACTAGAGAACTTGATCTATAGATCTTATAAAATTGTTCCACGTCTCCTCCTAAACTACTGGATCGATTCAAGTAAACTTGGTACACTTGTTCCTTACTATCAGGAAACTATCGCAGTCGGCCTAAGAACCACCTAAAACACATAAGTCAGGAGATATGACGTCATAAACAATGACATTCGTGAAAAATGGCTGCATCGTGCGATAATATTCTAAAAGTGCTCCTAAACTAATGGACCGATTTCAATCAAATTTCATTCATTTGCTATGGTGGCAAAAAAACATCTACGATACATAGTTAATACGATATCACGTCATAAACAATGAACACTGCCCATCTTGCGGGTCATGATAGCGTGATTTTATTCGTCAACTATTTGAGAATGGAAGCACTTAACGACTTACAATAAACTTTAATAATATTTTCAAATCTTTACCAAACATTTTTTTCCGCTGATAACCCCAACAAAATGATGAAAGGAAAAAAGTTTATCGCTTACTACTTTGCCGATGTTCATGATGTATAAGTACGGCATTTGGTTTGAAATTACAAGCTATTACTTGTACAGTCAATGAAAGATTTCGCGACTCCCCTCGGCTGATCGCTATGCACAACCGCAAAGTTTTTCTGCCTGTTTGGAAGTATAAACAGCTAGGGGACACGATCGTACATACTGTCGATTACACGTGTATCTGACACGAAATCTGAGAGGAAAGCAGTTATCTTACAGTATCGCAGCCAGTAGTAACAACACGCCCGCTTTTTGTGCTATGTGAAGGAGACTTCGCAAATGGATTTTAGAAACTGCTTTGCATTATTGCCAAAGCGTTTTAAACTATTCGCGACCGAAACATTCATTTCCACATTTCTTTTCTTATAGTTTGAATGAACGAAGACAGTAATAACATTTGAGATGATGCAGTTCATGAATATTGTCGAGCGTTACTGACACAATCGAGTGGCAAATGTGCATGCGTAACATAGAATTAATTGAATTACAAGACAGGGAGCAAATTATCGACATTGTCCAGTACTTAAAGTAACCTTCAACACACAAGTGTAAGTCCATAAATGTCTAGTGGGTGCTACACCGCCACACTTGCTGGAGACACGCTACAACACTTACTCGTTGAACGAGCAGACAAAACAGACTCTGTTCTAAGCACTTTGTTACGAAGCGCTAAGAGTTACAGTGCACCATTATGTCCGAAGGGATCGTAAGACGGTTTCCGCCCACCACCTCGGTCGCCCTATAAAGACGACATCGGCTGGTGCGACAGATTGCTGATGGTATATTGGAAAGTGAAGATATCATCCTATATATCATTCCCATTGGTCCTCTTTTGGTTGATATTGCAACTAAGATATGAGAATAAATTTAACAAACATATTCCAGCTGTGTTACCACAAATTACAGTTCCCACCAGGGAAATGGTATTCTACATCTACGTCTACATGGGATACTCTGCAAATCACATTTAAGTGCCTGGCAGAGGGTTCATCGAACCACAGTTATACTATTTTATCTCCCATTCCATTCTCGAATAGCGCACGGGAAGAATGAACACCTGAATCTCTCCGTTCGGGCTCTGATTTCTCGTATTTTATTCTGATGATCATTTCTACCTATGTAAGTGGGAGTCTACAATATATTTTCGCATTCGGAGGAGAATGTTGGCGATTGTAGTTTCGTAAGCAGCCCACGCCACAGCGATAAGCGTCGTCGTTGTAATGATTCCCATCCCAGATTCTGTATCATTTCCGTAACGCAGTCTCCCGTGTATCGTGACAATACGAAACGAGCTGCCCTTCTTTGGACTCTTTCGATGTCCTCCGTCAAACCCACCTGATAAGGATCCCACACTGGGCAGCAATACTCCAAAAAAGAAGCGTAGTGTACGCAGTTTCTTTAGTAGTTCTGTTGCATCTTTTAAGGGTTCTGCCAATAAAACGCAGTCTCTGGTTCGCCTTTCCCACGACACTATCTACGTGTTCTTTCAAATTTAAGTCAGAAGTAATTGTAATTCCTAGGTATTTTGTGGAGTTTAAGGCCTTTACATTTGATTGATTTATCATGTAAACAAAGTTTAACGGATTTCTTTTCTTTTACTAGACGGTAAATGACGGCGTCATCTACAAACAACCTAAGGAGCTACTTAGATTTTCCCCTAAATCCTTTATGTAAATAAGAAACAGCAGAGGACCAGTAACACTACCCCGTGGAACGCCCGATATCACCTCTGTTTTAGTCGATGCCTTACCATCTATTACTACGAACTATGTCCTCTCTGAGAGGAAATCCCCTATCCAGTCGCAAATTTGGGGCGATATACCGTAACCACGAAATTTGATAAAAAGCCGTTGGTGAGGTACGCTGTGAAAAACTTTCTGGAAATCAAGGAATACAGAATCAATTTGCGAGCCCTTGTCGATAGCACACATCACTTCGTGTGAATAAAGAGCTAGTTGTGCTTCGCATGAACGATGTTTTCTAAATCCATGTTGACCTTGGGCCAATAGATCATTCTGTTCGATATTTCATAATATTTGAATACAGGATATGTTCCAAAACCCTGCTGCAAATTGAAGTCAATGAAATAGGCCTGTAGTTTAATGGGTTACTTCTACTGCCTTTCTTGAATATCGGTGTGAACTGTACAACTTTCCAATCTTTTGGTACAGATCCTTCTTTGAGAGAGCGGTTGTATATGGCTGTTAAGTAAGGAGCTATCGCTTCAGCATAATGAGACACAAATCTAATGGGTATACAATCCGGACCAGAAGACTTGTTATTGTTAAGTGATTTTAGTTGCTTCACTACTCCTGTGATATCTACTTCTATGTTACCCATTACGGCATCTTTTCGTAATTCGAAATCTGGAATATTGGTTTCGTCTTCTTTGGTGAATGAGTTTCTAAAAGCTATGTTTAGTAACTCTGGTTTAGTAGCCTGTCATCGGCAGGATCGCCATTACTATCACGTAGTGAGGGTATTGTTTGTGTTTTGCCCCTAGTATATTTAACATATGACCAAAATCTCTTAGGGTTTTCAGTCAAATTTCGAGAAAGAGTTACGTTGTTATAAGTATTGTAGGCATCTCGCATTGAAGTCCTCGCTAAATTTAGAGCTTCTATGTAGGATCGCCAATCCTGGGGATTTTGTGTTCGTTTAAATTTAGTATGCCTTTTCCGTTGCTTTTGCAACAGTGTCCTGACCTGTTTTGTGTACCAAGGAGGATCACCTCCTTCTTTTATTAATTTATTTGGTATAAAACTGTCAATTGCTGTCGATACCACTTCTTTGAATTTGAGCCACATCTGGTCTACATCTACATTTAGTGTTAGAAACGAGTGGAAGCTATCTTTCAACAAGCAATGTATTTTATTTCTATCTGCTTTCCGGAACAAATATACGTTTCGTTTATTTTTGGTAACTTTGGGACTTTCGATATTCAATCTCGCTACGACAGCTCAGTGTTCACTAATACCCGTATCCGTTTTGATGCTCGTTATGAGCTCAGGATTGTTTGTTGTTAATAGATCAAGAGTATTTTCACATCCATTTACAATTCTAGTTGGCTCATGAACTAATTGTTCGAAGTAATTCTCAGAGAATGCGTTGAGTACAATTTCACACGATGTTTTATGCGTACCTCCTGATTTGAAAATATAATTTCTCCAACAGATTGAGGGTAAATTAAAATCTCCGCCTACTATTATCGTATGAGTCGGATACATTTTTGTAATTTGACTCAGGTTTTCTTTGAACCTTTCTGCTATTGTATCGTCAGAGTCGGGAGGCCGTTAAAATGAACCAATTATTAACTTCTTACGATTTTCAGGTACAACCTCTACCCATAATAACTCACAGGAACTATCAACTTCAACTTCGCTACACGACAGCGACAAACACGCCTCCACCTATTTTGTTTAATCTATCCTTTCTGAAAACAGATCTTTTGCAAAAACTTCTGCTGAACGTATTTCCGGCTTGAGCCAACTTTCACTGCCTACAATGATGTGTGATTCGGTGCTTTCTATTAATGCTTGGAGTTATGGTATTTTCCCGACACAGCTACGACAATTTACAACTGTTATACCGATAGTTCCTAGATCTGCATACTGCTGTAATATATTATAGGTTACAGTTGATCGACCTTGGAACAAAATTTCTAACCGCACCCAAAGAAAAATAAACACTACAGCTGCAGGATATAGTGATCATGAATATTATAAATTGCACATTTAATATAGAAACGAATATTACCATTGATCCACGAAGAACAGCAAACGTATCCAAAACTACCAATGTGGACAAGTCATTGTGAACATCCACATCTGCATCTACCTGATCCATAGTCCATGTCTTATTAAAATACCTAATGTTAGGCATTCGACCCTATATTGGGCCGTTATAATACCAGATACGATTATGTCAAATGAATGTGCAAAGAACCGTACTATGCTAAAAGATAAGCTTATTTATTATATCTCACCAGATGATCAGGGAGTGATAGTTCGATTACTGTATTTTTCACATTTATTTTCTATTTTGAAATATGTCTAATTATGTTGCTCACGTAACAAAAACAAACGTACATGATAACTGAGTAATAATCTGTTTCGCAAACATTGTGAGGAAATTATTTTTGTCAGTCACAGACTTATTCCGTAACCATGAAAATATACTGATAGTACGAAATGAAACATGTGCGACAGGGAATTTTCTTGCAACAGATGTATTTCTTTAAACTATGCTATCCAACCCATAATAATATTTTTATTCAGTATCTTTCAAAAACAACGGAAAACCTAAGTTTTTTTTATGAAAGCAACGTTAGGAACAATAAATCGCTGTGACATTCAAATCCGTAGTGGTTTAATGTAATCCAGTTTCACTCCAGACGGTAGTACGAGGACAAGAATTCTGAATAACGGCGAGCCCGGTATTCACCACTTGGCATCACCATAGGTTAACGGGATCTTTTGGCGTGAGTTTGTCACTGTCGAGTATCGAACACTTTATGTTTCGCATACTAATCAGGAACATCAAACCGACAAACCACCCGCACCTACTAATACATCATGCAGGAAGTAGACGTATGATCAACCACTTTATAATGAAGTCGGCCATCTTTTCCAAGAGGCAGGCATTAATTTGATACTCTACCAACTTGGTTTCGCTGTTCGCAGTAACTTGTAAATTGTCAGTTCTAAGAGTCAATTGAGATATCTAGGTTGTGACACAGAGGGAGGTGGTTGCAGCTATTGTAGTGTCCCAAACTGTAATTTATAGGAAATGGACGCGGTTTCTGACAACAAGAACCGACGAAAGAAAGCAACGCCAAGGTCATCCACGCGTAACAACAGCAAAAGATGACCGTTATCTCCGAATAACAGCCGGTTGAGACAGGAGGCTGAATGCAACTCAGCTGCAACTCGTCACGCAGTATCAAGACAAACAGTCCTACATCGCCTTTGGGAATGTGGCTTCTACGCACGGAGGCATATTGAGTGTGTCCCATTAAAACCATGACACTGGTTATCCAATAGAAACTGGGTGGAGGAACATCAGGATTTTAGTCGTAACGAATGGCGCCGGTTTATGTTCACAGATGAATCAAGATTTTGTGTTCAGCAGGACAATCGTAGTTCCCTCATAAGGAGACAACGTGGAACAATCCTGCTTATGTACAACAAACATCACCATATCATGGTGGTAAACGAATGGTGTAGGCAGGAGTCAGTATTGACAGTCGTACGGGCCTCTATGTCGTTCAGAATGGCGCTTTGACTGTTCAGAGATTTAGAGACGAATCCTTCTACCTTCTGTTGTGCCCTACGCTGGTGCCATAGGAGATGGGTTCCTTCTGGTGGAAGATAACGCTAGTCCCACAGTGGACAACATGCATGAAGCTGAGGGAATGGAGTTGCCATCTTGTTCATCGGACTTAAACCCGATTGAGCATGTCTGGGGTGCACTTCGCAGACGCTTTGCAGCCAGACCCATAACGGTTGCAGAGCTGGATATTGCACTCATGGAATAACGGCCGAATATCCTTCAAGAGCTGGCTGATAATCTCATACTGTCCAAGACACGCAGGTGTGCAACTATACTGGTCGTCCAAGGTGACCAAACACCTTGTTAGAGGGTAATAAGAATGACTTTTTTACTATTATGATAAGCCCATGGTGCCTCGCTCTAATGCCTAGTTTACACGACGATCGAAAGTTCACAAGAAAGATAACTGTTGGCTGCAGCGCTCCAAGCATACTAACTCGGTACTAATGACGTGCGATCATACAGACTTGGTTGCGTTAATACGATAAACTTCCGTCTACAATTCTGATTACAACTCACAGCAGCGACTGTACAAAAATACGGGCTTATTACTGTTTGTATGCATGTATTGTTCACGTTTGGCTGTATGTCATAGCTGTTAATATACAACTTAAGAAGCTTACACTGTCGGTGGTTGCAAGAGCTGTGGCAATGTTTGTTAGAACACGACAGTGAAGAAGAAATAGAAGTTGGATGTGTCCGTGGTTGAGAGGAAGAGACGATGAATGAGATGTGTACTGTATGCATACGAGTATAATGAAGTAACTCGTACCAGAGGACCTCAATGAATTCAGATTTTTTGTTTTACGAAAATTAAGTGCTGAGTGTTTTACCAAGTTGCTTTCATTCGTCCAAGGACAAAAATACGGCAATGAGAGAGAGAGAGAGAGAGAGAGAGAGAGGAGAGAGAGAGAGAGTATTTCGCCAAGCTGAAGGTACGAAATACTTTTTACACCTGAGTTACATTTTCAGTTTTATGCGTCAGTTACTTCCTGTGATTGCTATTTTTTGCAGGTTCGCTATAACATTGCGGTTTCTGGCGACAAGAGAATCTTTCGAAAGCCTAACCTTTGCACAAAGAATTTCTGTACCGACTCTTACAAATATTGCTGTTGAAGTCAGCACAGAAATTTCAATTTCCGATCATAAAGGGACCTAAGTCAACTAAATTTTGCTTTGCTTTTAGCACCACACTTTCGTGATTACGTGCAACTGACTTTCTGACATGATAAAAATTATAGAATTTTAAAAATATGAAGTTAATCAACAAGACGTATTCAAAATTCATTTAAATCTACACTTTTCTGTTATTTTCTTCATAAATAACTGTCATTGTGCAATAGAGAGGATTTTCTGCAGCGACCCTCTATGCCTCAATCGCAAGCGAAATTCCTGCTCTGATCCACTCCACTGACGCAAGACGTATCACTCCAACAAATTAAGCAGTTTCATTAAGGACGCTGCCATTTCCACACATAAACATGAAAACCACACAACGAATTCACTTCTGTGCATGCGCACCCACTTCGCTACTAGCAAATTTAGAACCTGTTCTAAAGCGTACTAGTTAGTACGAAACGCCGTCTGCGATGACGAAATGCTAGTAGTTCCGCATTTACGTCGCTAGATGGTGCGCAACGTGATCTGTTCATTACTAGCGCGATCATCGTGTAAACTGGGCTTGAGTAAACGCCATGTAAACCTTAAGTAAAGAGTTGAGACTGCAAAATATCGTACTGTATCACGCACAAATTACCACTGTAACCAATATATGATAATTTTTATTTTTTTATTTTTTTATTTTTTTTATCCGAGCCGTGACGGCGATTCGTGACTTGAGCACCTCAGTCTTCGGCACCGTGTAACCGTGTCGGCCTCGGTGTTGTTGTGGTTACGGCTACGGCAGGCACTTGCCTTCCTCCGGGGCTGTTCTGCCGCGGCTGCAACAGAGTCGAGTTCTGAAGATTGGGTGGGTAGATCGCGTAACTAACGAGGAAGTGCTGAACGGAACTGGGGAGAAAAGAAATTTCTGGTATATCTTCTCTAAGACAAGGGATCGATTGGTGGGACGCGTTGTATGACATCAAGAAGTCGTCAGTTATCATTGAAGGACAGTGTGTAGGAGGGAGACCGAGCAATGATAAAGTAAGCAGGTTGAAAATTATGTAGGTTGCCGTTCTTATACACAGATGAAGAGGCTTTCACAGGACAGGGCAGCAAAGAGAGCTGCAACAAACGAGTCTTTGGACTGAAGACCACATTAATTAGTAAAAGGTATTTCTAATTATTTATGATTAATAAAACGTTATGTAAACTGCAGTTTACTTTAAAGTTGGTTTATTTCACTTGTTTACCTCCCGAAAAATCACAATAATTATTCTAACACATTTGCCCATTCTGGCACCCCTCTAAATTTTACGCCCGGAGAACCATCTTCCTCCTGCAACGTCCCTTTAACTTCATCGCTCCATGGTATGCGCGGCTACTGCTCGTTTCGAAACGGACAAATTTTGTCGTCATGTGATTCATGATGTGGCAGTTCCAAGTTCACAATATGTATGCCATCACGCGCGATAGTGCACCGAGGTATGTGCAATCGGTCTCGTTGGCGTGCCGTTTCCTCCTGCGTCCATCGATTACAGATTGGCACCACGGTTGGATTCAACGATAACTATGATGGATAACCCACAGTAAGAAAATTTGCCGAACAATGGAGCAGAGCAATACTCTGCCCTTTACATAAGAAACATGACAGAGCCGACTGTGGGAATTATAGAGGAATTGCACTGCTATGTATATTATGGCGGCGTGGGAGAAAAAGGAAGAAAGAGTATGCTAAAAGAGACTTGGCGTCCATGTGTCGGTCTCTGTCTCTCTGTCTCTCTCTCTCTCTCTCTCTCTCTCTCTCTAACACTTACCACTCGTCAGTCTTACCACCGCACGCGTGCCAACGTCGCAAGATTTAATTACGTAGTACTGCACGTGAGGGCCGTAGAACTACATGCATCGTCAGCGCGTGTAATTAAATTTTCTGTTCACTGACCTGGCTTCCTCCCTTCCGTTGTTGTCCCCTCTCAGAAGCAGCGCACAGATCCTCGATCCTCCTATCTTGTAGTGAAGTGCTGTGGAACCTTAAAAATTGGTGGCTAAGCTCATACGAATATTCTCAAATAAGACGGAATGCAAGTTGTTTCATAAAATTTATTTACATGTCGTAAAACAACAATCAACATAAGTAACACTATCCATGATGTTCGTACACCTGAATGCTAATTACAATGTTCAATAATATAAAGTTTGAACTGCCTAACAGACTATTTTAAGAGCGCGACTGTCACAGGTCTTAAGGCGAGAGCCGTCTGTGCTGGACTGCTTGCAACTGGGCAGTGCTGGGCCCGCGCACCATCAATTTTGGCGTGAAGCTCACTTTCTAGAATATCTACATTCAACTGTTTCTTAAAGCTAGAGCATAATTATATTGACAAAAGTACCACAATAAAGCTTCATGTAAACACATTAATTACAAAAAATCACGTCAAGTTCTATACAATACCTAAATTTTATGATTAGAGAATCATAGAGGAGATCTTACACAGTGATTGAGGCAGCCAATCAGAATACGTCTGAGCGGTAGTGGCGCAATTTCTCTTGGGAATTCGATATGTTACACCGTATGTCATCTTTACTCGTCCATTCCACCCATGACGATCTACTAGCTATGAAATTTGTTAGCAATGCAATACCTATGGTCATGATCTAACCATCCTACAATAGTGTATAAAGTATTAGGTAAAATCAAGATTGGTTGAGTAAGAACATATGAAGAAGAGTGTTTGGAAAACTATCAGTGTGGGTTCAGAGGTAACAGATCAACTACATATCAGATTTTCACTATCAAACAGATCTCTGCAAAATGTTATAACATCGATGACCACCAAACTAATCAGACAGATATAAATGACTTTGAGAAGAACAGTGTGCAAAGTAACGGTTGAGGGCACTTTATCAAAAGCATGCGAAAGACTCAAAGCCACAACCCCTTGGGGAATACTGTTTACTAGAGTGACGCAGCAGTTTTCGTATGCAGACGATATTGAATTGTTATCGGCAACGACGAATTGCGCGCGCATATCAAAAACATCTGACATCACACCTCTGCGCGCGAGCCCTCGTAAACGGAGTTTGGCTTCAGCCAGGGTGTGCATCGGATATTCAAAAGTGCCAAGATCCCCCTTGAAAATGTTCTCCGCAGTCGGGGAGAAACGTTAGGTTTCCACAATAAATCCACAAGACCACGGGGCATAAATAGCCCGGAAATTTTTAGTAATTTCGTTAAGAGATGCATCTAGTTACCAGACCCGTTTCAGATACGACTCTAGTAATGTACGTTTGTGGTAGAAACGCGCAGTAATAGCACCAAAGAAATTTTAATTATCAAAGAGAATGTTTAATCTCACGCTGGTTAGGCAGATAATTAATCTTTGGCCGTAACCGGAAGCAACAAGTGGCAGAAGGCGGCTGTGAGGAATGGCAGCGCTGCATACTGGCGCGAGTGCCCACAGCTCTGAGCGCAACAGTCCGTTGTGGAGAGAGTGCTCCGGGAAAGACGTGGCTGTTCTCTGTGCTGCGATGAAATCTTAGAGCCACATAACGATGCTGTGAATGATTACCAGACGCGGATCGATGTTCTGCAAAGTGTACTGCTGGTAAAATAATCGCACGCAAAGAGCTGTGCAAAGAAGAAGAACTTGTAAATGGTACGTGAGGTATACACCGAAGAGCCACAGAAAGTGGTACACCTGGCCAATACCGTTGTGGCGCCCCCGGAAGCACGCAGAAGTGGCGCTAAATGATTTGGCATTGACTAGAACAGTGCCTGAAGTTGTGCTGGTTGGAATTGACATCATGCATCCTGCAGGGTTGTCCATAACTAAGTAAGAGTACGAGTGTTGGAGATCTCTTCTGAACAGCATGTTTTAGGGCATACCAAATATGTTCAACAATATTCACAGAATACATGACATCAACTGCGAATGGGAAAAGCTGAAAATGTGTACCCAGTCGGGATTGGAACCCGGGTCGCCCGCTTTATAGGCAGTTGCGCTGACCACTACACCACCGAGGACACAGCGATCACCGCACCTGCAAGGACTATCTAAGTACGCTTTCCGTCAGATACAAATTCCCAGCATTACCCTGCCTACAGTACTCAAACTCGTAGTTTCAGAACTAATTCCAGTAAGACTAAGGGGCCCAAACGTCCCCACCCCTCTCCACTAACGAAAGGATCATTGCCAGTCACTGGCATATATATACCTGGGTATCAAAATTTCTACACCACGAAGATGATGTCCTACAGACACGAAATTTAACCGACAGGAAGAAGATGTTGTGATATGCAAATGATTAGCTTTTCAGAGCATTCACACAAGGTTGGCGCCAATGGCGACACCTACAACGAGCTGACATGAGGAAAGTTTCCAACCGATTTCTCATACACAAACAGCAGTTGACTGGCCTTGCCTTGTGAAACGTTGTTGTGGTGCCTCGTGTAAGGAGGAGAAATCGTACCATCACGTTTACGATTTTGATAAAGGTCGGATTGTAGCCTATCGCGATCCAATGACTGTTAGCAGAATGTGGAATCGGTAGGTTCAGGTGGGCAATACGGAACGCCCTGCTGAATCCCAACGGCCTCGTATCACTAGCAGTCGAGATGAAAGGCATCTTATCCGCATGACTGTAACGGATCGAGCTGCCACGTCTCGATCCCTGAGTCAACAGATGGTTACGTTTGCAAGACAACAACTATCTGCACGAACAGTTCGACGACGTTTGCAGCAGCATGGACTATCAGCTCGGAGACCATGGCTGCGGTTACCCTTGGAGCTGCGTCACAGACAAGAGCGCCTGCGATGGTGTACGCAACGACGAATCTGGGTGCACGAATGGCAAAACGTCATTTTTTCGTCTGTTTACAGCATCATGATGGTCGCATCCGTGTTTCGCGACAATGCGGTGAACGCACATTGGAAGCGTGTATTCGTCATCGCCATACTGGCGTATCACCCAGCGTGATGGTATGGGGTGCCATTGGTTACACGTCTCTGTCACCTCTTGTTCGCATCGACGGCACTTTGAACAGTGGCCGTTACATTTGAGAGGTGTTACAACCCATGGCTCTATCCTTCATTCGATTCCTTTGAAACTACATTTCAGCAGGAAAATGCACGACCGTATGTTGCAGGTCCTCTACGGGCTTTTCTGGATACGAAAAGTGTTCGACTGCTGGCCTGGCCTCCACATTCTCCAGATCTTTCACCAATTGAAAACTTCTGGTCAATGGTGGCCGAGCAACTGACTCGTCACAATACGCGAATCACTACTCTTGATGAACTATGGTATCGTGTTGAAGCTACATGGGTATCTGTACCTGTAAACGCCATCCAAGCTGAGTTTGACTTAATGTCCAGGCGTATCAAGGCCGTTATTACGACCGGAGGTAGTTGTTCTGGGCACTGATTTCTCAGGATCTGTGCACCCAAATTTAGTGAAAATGTAATAACATGTCAGTTCAAGTATAATATATTTGTCCAATTAATACCCGTTTATCATATGCATTTCTTCTTGGTGTAGCAATTTTGATGCCTATATGTGGCGTCTGTTCCGAAAGAATATACATCACTTCTGACTCTGCAGTTGTTTTTCTTTCATATTCACAGAATATATGACATCAATTGAGAATATATATATGCTCAGTAATGTCCATGTCTGGGATGTCTAGTGTCAACGGAGCTCAGATGAGTGCTCCTGGAGGCACTCTGTAGCAATTCTGGACGTGTGAGGAATTGCTGAAGGCCGTCGGAATGCGCAATGGACGTGAATGGATGCAGGTGGTCAGGATGCGTACGTACGTGTCACCTGTGAGAGACGTACCTAGAAGCACCAGGGGTCGCACGTCACTCCAACAGCACCCGCCTCCAGCACCTTGAAAAGTCCTCTGCTGACATGCAGAATCCAATGGATTCATGGATTCTCCTTACCCATACACGTCTATCTGCTGATTACATTTAGAAAGGAATCACGTCAGACCAAGCAACATAATCCAGTCTTCAACAGTTTAATGTCGGTTTTGTAAGGGCCAAGCGAGGCGTAAAGCTTTGTGTCGTACACTCAGCAAGGATACACGACTTCTGCTCCAAAAGCCCATATTGATGATGTTTTGTTGAATGGTCCGCATGCTGATTCTTGTTATCTACAGCTGTTTGCGGAAGGGTTGTACTACTCTCACGAATGTCTTCAGTCTCCATTGGTGCCATTCTTGAGGCATCTTTTCTGGTGCAGCGATGTCGGAGATTTGTCGTTTTACCAGATTCCAGATATTTACGGCCTATTCGTGAAATTGTCGAACGGGAAAATTCGCACCTCAAAGCTACCTCGGAGATGCTGTGTCCCATCTTTCGTGCACCTCCTATAGCACCGCGTACCAACTCACTTAAATCGTGATAACTTGGTATTGTAGCTACAGTAACCGATATAACGCTTGCATCAGACACTTGTTATCTTATACGGGCATTGCCTCAAGATGTTTTATTTCACAAATAGAAAATTATTGTGCACCCTTTCTCCATTCAGTTTCATCCGACATAAACATGTGATTATTCTTCATACCTGCGCAGAAATGGCCGTGTGGTTCAAGGAGCCATGTCAGGGACTACGGCCGTTTCCGACGGAGGTTCGTGTCCTCCCTATCTTTCGGATAGGTGTAAGTTAGTTTGGTCCCATAGGTTTACAAACATTTGAACATTTACTACTTGCGCTGGATCAACTACCAAAAATCCATAATAAAATTCTCTTATACAGTGGTATGCTGTAGAAGACCGAGCAAGGTGGCGCAATGGTAACGCACTGGACTCGTATTCCGGAGGGCGATTGTTCAAATCCACCCCCGGCCATCCAGATGTAGGTTTTTCGTGATTTCTCCAGGCAAATCACTCCAGGCAAATACCGGGATGGTTCCTTCGAAAGGGCACGACCGATTTCCTTCTCAATCCTTACCCAAAATCTCCGAGCGTTAGCTCCGTTTCTAATGACTAAGCTGTCGACGGGATGTTAAAACCATAAGCTACCTACCTACCTGCTATAATTTCTCAAATGGTAAGACTTGTTGAAGAAAAAACGTATTTATATAATGTGATTCATTAGCTGCATTCTTAACTTCTTTCAAACCTTCTATTTCTTTCAGCGGAGTTGTCAAGTGGATGTTTTCCTGAGTTTTGTATTCATTTCTTATCGTAACATCTTTTTCTGGGTCAATTTACGACACTTCAGAAATGTTCCTTGTTTAAATTGAAGATTAAGCTAGGACCTCAAGAGAGTGAAGTAATACTTCGGTGGAGACTTAGTTTTCATTGTGTCAATCAATTTTCAGTTTGAATACCTTTTTAACATTTAATTGATAATAAAGGCATCCTCCTAGAATAGTGTCTGTGCTAATAAGGGAATGGTATCAGTTTTGTTTGCAGGGATACTGTGGCCTTTAACATCACAGCAGCATGCATTTCCTATTTCGATAGTCTCCAAACATGTTGACCTTTCATTGGCAATGCGTCCTGGAAAATGAAAAAAAGAATTCGCCGATCCAGCAGAGGGAAATTTTATTGACAAATTCTTGAGGATGTATACAACACACTGATCAGAGAGATAGAGAGCCATACGCACATGAGTATAGTTACCAGAGCGTGCAAAATGTCGATGCCAGTACCGTGTACATCCTCATTTTGTAGTGATGGAAGCTGTAATTCTCCCATTAAGACGATCGTAGAGGTAGAGGTTTCAATGTACCGTGCGCTGTTCAGTGTACCCTCGCCGACCACCAGAGAAGAATAGCCAGAATAGGATATGACACCTAACCACACGATGCCAGGTGTCGGCCCCATGTGCCTTTGTCTTATACAGAGATTTTCGCGATCCCCTGCACGACGCCACACACGCATACGTCCATCATTGTCACCGAAGCAAAAGCGACATTCATCACTGAAGTCGCCAGGTCTCCATTCGCCCTTCCATAAACGCCTGTCGCCACAGCAATGGGATGAAACTTCATTTTTCACGGGACCGAAATGAAATATGGCCCAAGTGAGACACCAGGTGCAAAATGTATGGCAGGCCATTCTGCAAGACTACATTTGGCACCTCTACAATCGTCTCCATGGGATAATTGTAGCTTGCAGTGTTGCAAAAAGAGGCTATACACGGTACTAGCGCCCACATTGCTATCGCTCTGGTGACTATCCTGGCGTCAATATGGCTGTGTCTGTGTGTCGTATACATCCTCAAAAATGTGTCAAAATTTTCCTCTGCTGGGTCAATGAATTCATGGTAATCTTTTTCAATTTTTCAATTTTCTTACACTAATTCAACGTTATCTTCGACTCTCAGGAAGTATTAAATCAAGCTCTTTGTTCCATCCGCTTTCTTTACATCGTAACAATCTTTCAAATAAATTAGTCCTATATGTAGATATGTAAATTCTAGTGACTAGGTCTCCGTTTACCTCGAACGGTACAGAGACACACGACTTTACTCAGAGTTGCCAGTAGCTGCAGAGTTGTGAACCAGTGTTATCTGTCTGCAAAGCGTCCGAAGATAACTGCTGCAGTGGAAACGGAGCACGACCTTATTTTTAAGAATCAAATATCAGTAATAAGTCCACATAACGTTTGGAGCCCTCCATATTCAGCCTGTACCCCAAATTTTCACATTTTCTTACTGCATATAAAAACAAAGTGGCATTGTTTGAATAATTTGTTTTACCAGACTAGTTCCTCGCTAATTAACCTAACAGCTTTAACATGAAGAACCAACGACCTGCGTGTCGCCTTCTGCGCTTGGGACACATGAGAAGACACCAGGCTGCAGATTGGTGAATATTTTATTTAGTTTACTCAGGGCGGTGAGAGCAAATAAGCAACTCGCGAATTCGACAATTTCGTTACAACCGAATTCAGTTACCCGAAATCGATGGCAATATGGAGGAGGTCGCGGAGAGAAGATAAAATATGGAGGGACTTTCAAACTTCTCTCTCTCTGCATACGAAACTATATTTTTTCTTCTTCCTACATTTTCCTTTTAATTTATAAAGTGTGGAAGAGAACCTAGCTATGGAAATTTACTAATGTTTCAAATCTGAGGGAAGACGAACAGAACTTCATGCACTGCAAAACTGTGAAAAAAGTAGGGGTTAACTGTGAATGGAGAGAAACAGAATATATTATTACGTGTTTATGTGCAGGCAGGCGAAACATCAGACATGTGCAATCAGTTTGGTATTATGCTGAGTCGTGTTAATTGAAGGAATATATTTGAATATTACTTTCCTTTGACATAAATGACATAAAATAATGGCGTACTACAATATTCTTAATGTAAATACCTGACACACACGAAACTATATGTATAGTTAACAGTCTTAATTACTTTTATGTAATTTGGCTATGTTTTAACTAAATTAGGATTTTTTTAAACCAGTCATAAACAATCAAACAATTTTAATGTTTTACATTATTTTATTTTACAAGTTGTAATAAACAGTAAAATATAACATGCATGTAAAGTATAGAGGGCACCACGTGCTCAATCGACTTCTCCTATGACCTGCTCACTTTTACTTGCAATAGTGTGTATTCAAACTAAACACTGAAAAGTGTATTGCATACCGTTCATGGGGGTTAAACAATGCACATACATAGCACACGGATATAAAATGTATGCCATGTAAACTAGATCTAAGTGGTTCTCATTTAATTTGTCAATCTTACATATTATGTTATGTATTCATACTGACGGTGAACTTCTTGTAATTTTAGCACTGAGAATGGCAAGTCACTTGCCGAAATCGTGATGTACAAAATAAAGCAGTTTTACAAGAAAACGACCGATTGCTGCAAATCACGTGTTTGGAGAAAATAAAGTTATAAACATCAACAGGAAAGAATTCCCATAAAATGTTTGTGTTTCTATCCGGCCCGTATTAGGAAAGTGAAGTAAACGTATTCATAACAAAGTCAAAGATATGGATGGGGGTGCACTGTAAAACTTTTACATTGATGTTTTAGGACTGCTGTTCTCTTCCGATAATATGAACGTGGAGTAGCCGGCCGCAGTGGCCGAAAAAGAATGTTCAAATGTTTGTTAAGCTTATGGGACTTAACTACGGGGTCATCAGTCCCTAAACTTATGAACTACTTATGAACTAGGACGGCACAAATATCTATGCCCGAGGGGGGATTCGAACCCCCGACCGTAGTGGCCGTGCTGACCGTCACATGAGCGCCTCAGTCACCGCGGCCGGCGCAGTGGCCGAGCGGTCTGCGGCGCGCCAGTCACAGTCTGCACGGCCGCTACAGTCGGGGGTTCGAATCCCCCCTCGGGAATCGATGTTTGTGTCGTCTTTAGTATAAGGTAGTTGATAAGTAGTCTTTAAGTTTAGGGACTGATGACCCCGTACTTAAGTTCCATAAACTCTACAAACATTTTTTGCATAACGCTCGGCCGGCTCTTATTCCTGTAAGGCTAGTTCAAATGTTCAAATGCTTGTAAAGCTATTGGACCAAACTGCTGTGGTCATCAGTCCCTAGACTTACAAACTACTTAAACTTGCAGTAAGGAGAACACACACACACACACACACACACACACACACACACACACACACACACACACACACACACACATATATATATATATATATATATATATATATATATATATATATATATATACACCATTCCCGAGGGAGGACTCGCACATCCGGTGGCAATGGCCGCCCTGTCCATAGCATGACGCCTTAGGCCACGCGGTCATTCCGCGCGGCTAGTAGGGTTATTCTTTTTCGCTCCTTGTTACTTACTAGTTAGATAGATTGCATAATTTAAAAGAAAACCAATTTTAACCCTAAATTTGGAGTAAACAAATTCACAGAATATGTAAACAGAATTGAAGACGTACAGATTACACCTTAATGAAACTTTCACTCTGCAGCGGAGTGTGCGCTGATATGAAACTTCTTGGCAGATTAAAATTGTGTGCCGGAACCGTGACTCGAACCTGGGACCTTTGCCTTTTGCTGGCAAGCGCTCTACCTATGAGCTATCCCGACACGACTCACGATCCGTCCTCACAACTTTAGTTCTGCCAGTATCTCGCCTCCAACTTTCCGCGGATCGTGAGTCGTGTCGGGATAGCTCAGTGGTAGAGCGCTTGCCCGCGAATGGTAAAGGTCCCAGGTTCGAGTCCCGGTAACGGCACATAATTTTAATCTGCCAGGAAGTTTAAGGTTACACCTTTTTCTAAACTAGTATCGTTCGATGGCACTAGTTTGTTTACCAATATTTCTACTGAATAAAGTATAAACTTACTTACTGATCTTTTGGATAAGTAGAAAGCAAAGTCTTTACAATTACATGAAATAATTATTTCTAGTGATGATGATGATTTTCTATTTTCTATTGTGCATTGGATTCGTTGAAACCAGCTGCGCCCAAATCAATTTAAACTACATTCCTATCACTGTTAGTTTGGGAGCTACAACCCTTCAAAGTTCCGGGGGCGGAGGCTGCGATAGCGTAGCTGACTGGCCGAGTGGCTATCCCCTGGGGCACGGCCCACTGTCTCATGACCACCAGCCAGTCAGCTACGCCGTCGTAGCCTCCGCCCCCTAAACTTTGAAGGGTTGTAGCTCGCAAACTAACAGTAATAGGAATGTAGTTTAAATTGATTTGGACGCAGCTGGTTTCAACGTATCCAATGCACGATAGAAAAAACTGTTGTTCCACTTAAAAATTATATCTTTGTGCTGTAACTCTTTGGAAAATGATACAATAAACTATGTCCATAGCTCCGCAGAAAGTGTAACATTTCTTGTGTTGACCTACCGCATTAAAATTACCCCTCACCAATTATTTTATAAGTTACAGAGGCAAACACTTAGTGAAACACCCTGTATATACAGACGATTTCATAGCATTGTAATAGAGAATACGATTTCTCGTGTGTATTACACTCTTTAAATTGCATTGCGAATTTATAACTATTACTCTGCATTATTTTTACATAATGTGTTGCGATCTTCCTATCGGTCAAGAATTGAGCAATACATAACTCAGGGTAGTAAAAGGTTTATTGCTCGTTGTCTCTGTTCATAAGGGTGAGTGATGTATGTCAGCTTCTATGCCCTAAACAGCTACCCAATCTGTTTAAACAAGATCTGTAGTTTAGCCAGTCTATCAATCTGCATTTGATGACGCGAATATATATTAAAACAAACATAAATTAAACCTCTGAGTAACCAACAAAATGGATTCTAAGATAAATAAGTGATTCAATCACTAAGTAATTCTTTATAAATTAGGTTTATTACTGTTATTGGGCATGAAAATGTGGAGGTGGTCGTACTTTATACATCAGTAAATAACTAAATATTTCCCCAACTATTGTTCATGAGAGGAACAATAAGTATCACACGCAGTATCACTTGTAAATTAGTGAACTCCATCGAACATTGCAGTTCTAAAGTAATCCGCGATTAATTACAGTATTTATTGTAAAACACAGTTTGTCATCACACGAGTACACAACTGCTGAATTATCACAGTTCCACAGCCTTACTGCCGTGCATAGTTTACCACTTTTCACCAGAAACTAAGTTCTGCAGTCACAGTCCCGTAACTATGCCTAACTCTTCAAATCACAAGTTCGTAACGTGGCTTCAGAGACCGCCCAGCGTCACAACCTTTCACCACCACGTCCTAGTCATGAGTCCTCTCTAAAGCGTTCATAAGCTTGCTCTACCTGCTCCCAAAATTGTATCCTTCCGCGCATCCTAACGCCTCATCTTTAAAATACAATTTTCCTTCCAAAATATTATTCATTTGAATATCACAGAATTAAATGCTTTGACCACCTCTCTACAAATGTTGTTTACATTTAACAAACAAATGTATATTTAACAATACTAAAAACGGTTGAGACTGAAGCTCTTTTCTCAGCTAGCTATTATGCGTGGCGTCTTACTGTTCAAATATACTGCCGCCGTCGAAATATAGTTACACAATTAATATTTAACTTATCATTGCTTTTTATACAAATATATACAGTTCTTGTCCATAAATACATGTTATTGTTTATTTATAAATTATCTGCTGCATATCTACTATCTTTAGTCGGGCATGAAGTATTTAAGTGACAGTCTACAACATAAAACGAACGTTACTAAGAATAATATTAAATATAATAAAATACATATAAAAATGTCATGCGATTTACTGGGTTCATGTTTTGTGTTTCTGTAGTAGAATCTATGTTCTGACACAAGAATATTACTACCTCAACGAAAAGCAGAACAAGAGAGTAAAATAAAGTTTATTGAAATAATACAGAATAACGTTGTAGTCTTTTAAAATAGGTGGCGTGGTGCAATGCTGCCTATTTGCCTCTTAAACTATTACTGATAAACACTGCATATCTATAATTGAAAATATAAGTCTTATAATATTATTATTATAGTACTGAACTTTTTCGACTTTTTATCTGTAAGGGATATTGAAATTGTAATTACGGCGTTTCAATCTCACAAGTCTGAATCCATTCATATAATTATATTTGCCATATGATCATTCCCCGATTTTATATGGATTTTTAGAATAATGTGTGTGGCTATATTGTATTTCAGTTGCAATCTGGAATAGGCGCCCCTCACTCATCCAACACAGTCGTTTCCTGTTTCCGTACAGATTAGGGAAACCCTGACTACCTGTATTCCAGTCACTAGGTCCAGACTGTTAGCCGGACAGCTGGGGAACCCAACAGCCTGACAAAACCCGCCTTTCACATGGAAACAATCAGCTTCCCCTTGTATCTGTAATGTCACAGTGTGCAGCAAATGATTAAATGTTTTGTATAAAATATAAGCTGGTTTCGTCTCTCGATGTTTTACATGCTAATGTACGTTTGTTCTTGCACACGAATCTGTGTTTAACTGCCCGATTAAAATGCATTGTACGTGTATTGCCATGTAATAAAATTCTTCAACTGTCTTATTCGCAAATATTTTTTTATTTATTTATTACGAGTTTCGGAACACCATCGTCAGACCTATGATAATTTTTACAAAAATTAAAATACATGTTGAATATAAGGGTGGATATTAATATAGTTAGAAAGAGAGCAAAATGTTTTGAAAAGGAAGTATATTGTTTGTGCTGTTTTATTTTAGTTTCCAACCGTCTTTCGTACTGTTTCACATTTAATGGAGGACTTCATATTAACGAGAGTTAGCGATTCTCCTTTGAATTATGCTGCTCCTTGTTACTAAATATGCTTTGTAATCTTAATAACCAAGACATTCTAGATGGCAAATGTAAAAAGTTAGTCAAAGGGTTTATACGTTATTAACTATAAACTATACATAGTACCAGAAATCAATCTACCTACTAGAATCATCATTCCACTCTAATACAAATTTACATAGTACTGAAAGCACAAATGAAAACTTATAGCAATATAGCAAAATAAGAATGATACATTTTCAATACAGTAGCGAAGAATGGGTAGCTTTGAGAGATAGAGTAGTGAAGGCCGAAGAGGATCATATAGGCAGAAGGACAAGGCCTAATAGAAATGCTTGGAAAATACAGGATATGTTGAACTTATTTGATGAAAGAAGAAAATATAAAAATGCATAAAGTGAAACAGGCAAAGGGGAGTACAGACATCTGAAAAATGAGGTTGACAGGAAGTGCAGACTGGCTAAGCAGGAGTGGCTTGAGGAGAAATGCAGAACCGTAGAAGAATGCATAACTAGGGGAAAGATAGATACCGCCTAAAGGAAAGTAGACATTTGTAACAAGAAAAGCAGCGGTATGAATATCAAGAACGATGAAAACCAGTACTAAGCAAAAAAAAAAAAAAAAAAAAAAAAAAAAAAAAAGGAAAACTGAAAGGTGGAAGGAATTATATAAGGGCTGTACAAAGAAAAATAATTGAAAGATAAGAATCTGACATTCCACTAAAATATTTGAGTAGAAACAAGGACCCTAGAGCAGATGATGTTCCATCTGAACTACTATCATTGTTAGGAGAACCAGTCATAAAGAAATTGTTCCACCTGGTATGCAAGATGTATGAGACATGGGAAATACCATCAGCCTTCAAGAAGAATATAATAATTCCAATGAAGATGAAAGCAAGTGCAGAGAAATGTGAAAATTACAGTTTAATAAGTCATGGTTGCAAAATATAAACACCAATTATTTACAAAACTGGTGGAATCCGACCTTGGGGAAGATCAATTTGAATTTAGGAGAAATATAGGAATACGCTAGGCAATACTCACATTACGACTTATTTTAGAAAACAGGTTAAGGAAAGGGAAACTACGTTTTTTAGCATTTGTGGATCTGGAGAAAGCTTTTGACAAAGTTGACTGGAACACACTTTTCAGATTCTGAAGGTAGCAGGGATAAAATATAGAAAGCGAAGAGCTACATTCAACATGTACAAAAACCAGACAACAACTATTAGAGTCGGATGCCACGAAAGGGTCGCAGTGCTTGGGAAGGGAGCAAGAAAGAGTTGTAGTCTTTCCCCAATGTTCAATCAGTACATCGAGTAAAGTGTGAAGGACTGCAAGGAGAAATTTGGAGAGGGAATTAAGGTCCAGGGAGAGGGAATAACAACTTTGTGGTTTTTCTGACGACATAATGATTCTCTCAGAGACAGCAAAGGACCTGGAAGACCAATTAAAAATGGACAGTGTCTTGAAAAGAAGGTATACGATGAACATTGACAAGAGTAAAACGAGGATAATGGAATGTAATGTCAGAACATCAGGTGATACTGAAGGAATTAGATTAATGAGACAATAAAAGTAGTAGATGAGTTTTGTTATTTGGGTAGCAAGATAACTTCTGATGGTGGAAGTAAAGAAGATAATTATAAAATGGAGAATGGCTATGGATAGAAAAGCGGTTCTGAAGAAGGGAAATTTTTTGACATCCAATATTAGTTTAAATATTAGGAAGTCCTTTCTGTACATTTGTCTGGAGTGTCTGCATTGTATGGGAGTGAAACGTGGACGATAGGGAGTTCAGACTAAAAGATGATTGAAGCTTTCGAAATGTTGTGCTACAGACAAATGAAGATTTCATGGGTAGATCACGTAACTAATGAGGAGGTGCTCAACAGAATTGCGGAGGAAACGAGTTACTTGAATATCCTGACTAAGAAAAGGTTGGTGGGACACAGAGACATCAAAGAATCATCAACGTAGCATTAGAAGGAAGTGTGTGGGGTAAAAATCGTAGAGGGAGAGCGAGGGACGAATACAGTAAGCAGATTCAAAAGGATGTAGATTGCCGTACGTATTGTCTGATGCAGAAGGTAGACAGTACAGGGTAGCGTGGAGAGCTGCTTCAAACCGGTCTGCGGACTGAAGACCACAACTACCACATTTACAACAAATTAATACGAGCGATCCACACATGGATTCATAAGCAACAAAAACTTTGCACAAAACGCTATGCAACGAAAACAGCTTATGTTTCATATGAAATACAAACGAGTACGGAATCTTTTACTCTACCCAAAAACAGGCAGAAAACAAGTAACATATTACAATGCAATTCATAGTACAATAGAAACACAAATTCGTAATCGGAACCCCGGTTTATGAATCCAACTTCTGTATTGAACAAAACCGAAGCAAATGTGGATGACTGTAAATCATCCACTAAGAAACCTAGATTACAGGCTGATAACCTTTCAGTGTTCCGAATGAAGGTGTAGTGAAAGAATGTTGTTACCGGAGGTCCGTGACAACGGTGCTCGCGGATATAGCTCTTGTCAAATAGTATATCTCACGAAGACATCATGAGGATAAAATTAGAGATTAGAGCCCACACAGAGGCATACTGACAATCTTTGTTTCCGCGAACAATACGTGGCTGGAATAGGAGGGAGAACTGATAGAGGTACTCAAGTTATCTTCCACCACACACCGTCGGGTGGCTTGCGGAGAATGGATGTAGATGTAGATATGTGTCACTCTTGACTCGCTACCATGGTCCATGTGCATTGTTTGCAGATGCGTACAAGTTTAGTTATGTCGTTCGTACCACCCAAAAGCAAACTAGGCCTATTTGAGTTGTATCCAGATTCTAATAATGACAGCCAAACTAGATGACTTTTGTAAGATAATTATATCTGACAGTATATCAGCTTTAGAGCTAATTAGAAACCACAACAATACTTGTAACAACCCCATAGTTGCAGCAATGATCGACTTAGTGTTCTGGGTGAAGATTATCTATCATAATGTAATGGATGAGCGGTTACTCTGTAATGCCTTGAAATGAACAAAAAGATGTCCTAGCAAAGTGACTATCACTGCATAGAACTGTTAAATATGATAAACTCGCTGTCACTGATATGCTATCAATACTCTGAAACTGTTGTAATTTAATTGGCAAGAGGGCATCTAACATGAAAGCCAGTCACTGTGTGATGAGTACCATGGCATAATAAGATAAAAACAGTGAAAAGGTTAACGGCAGTTGTAGCACGACTGAAATTTCAACATTGGAAGTTTAACATAAAGTTCTATTCGTTCAAATTATGTGCCAAACGTCTGTGTGTTTACGAAGAGGAATAAGATCAAAACCATATATTCCTACAACGCAGTAGTAACACGGATCAGTTCAGATAAATGTACTTGCAAAAGGAAGAAGAACTGAAGATTACGGTTTAACTTTCCGTTGACATCATGGTCATTTAAGATGGAACAAATTCTGGTCGTATGTATACTACCGACGAAACACAACCAATATCTTCGCTACGCAATAGAAATGGTGATGCTGCTGATGACAGTTCTGCTCAAGCAGAATTGCTTAACACAGCTTTCAGAAATTCCTTCAATAAAGAAGACGAGGAAAATACTACAGAATTCGTATCAAGGATGAAAGTAGCTTGTTAAATTTTCTATGAATGATCTCAGGCAGTAGAGATCAGGAGAGAACAATTCATAGCAGCGGCAAAATGAAGCGTCGGCAGCGTTTTGACGAGATGGCGGGCGTCTTCAAGCACAATTGAAATTATACTATGCACAGACACAGTCATGTTCGAGGAGGCAGCGGCATACTATCGTTAAGTACCACATGGTGTACGACCACGGTGAATTACATAGAATTTATAGAAAGAAATTAACTTAGAATAAGCAAGTAAAGTACACGCGAGAATTCAATAGAGGAAAGCTAGTATCAGTAAAAGCATGCCTGAAGGCCGAAGTAATGACCGATACGAAAGCACATTGTGCAATCGGTCATATCAAGATAGGAAAGATGGAATCAATTCAGAAATTTCGAGAGAGAATTTAGCATGCTCGCAGAAACAGACACCACGCGAAAGTGTTAGTTAAAAACAGCAAGGAATTCAAAAATACTAAGTTTACTCAAAGGCTGAAGGCCACACACGTGTTTTCTAACTTTAGAATACCGGATACAAAAATCATCACCGGTTTCAAAATACAAATACTAAATTTACACTGAATTACTGGAGTTATGAAAAGTAAGAAACACTTCGCCTCGCATAGCGAAAGAATCACTCAAGAAAAACTATCATTGATAAACCAAAACTGCCTGATCACAAATAAAGTTCTAACAGCATGCCATCCCCTCAGCATGATTCGACGAAATACTCACTTCGACGGCCGCGGCAAGAGTGATGCCTCAGGCCGCGGGCAGAGCCTTCCCTCCCCGCACCGGATGTAGGGTCCGTTCTCAAAGCCTACTGTCTACCACCCCTCGCTACCTGAGGGAGATAATACCCTCTACTAAAGCTCCAGAGAGGTCTCTTTTGTCACCTATTTAGGCCATTATTATGTTGGTACTACACTAAGAACAGGCCACCTCGCCATCTTGCCAAGTAAGTGTATTACTGGCTACCCAGCAGACGGCAGTGCAGACGACATACGAAGCCATGCGTTCTTAACTAAAGTAAACAAGGCCTAAAGCGGGAAGCGGTGACTGTAAGCCATTGCGCTGCAGTCAGTCAATATTAAAAGCAACCTTCCACATTCATACGAACACACAAGTTCAATCACTCGTTTGGAAACACATGTAAACATGAATAATTGATAATTAATAAAGGAATAAAATAATTGATATACAAATAAACAGTATTAATGGTGGTGATACACTTTAGAGTAATAGATAACTCAAAATGGAACACGACGACACATTCAGTGGACCTGTTTCAAGGACATTTGCCACCATGTGTAATTTAGAAACCGATACCCCTGGAGTATTAAAGCAACTTAAATCACTTAACAAAAGTCTCCCGGTCCCGATTGTATACCAATTAGGTTCCTTTCAGAATATGCTGATGCAATAGCCCCATACCTAGTTGTCATATACAACCGTTTGCTAACTGAAAGATCCGCACACAAAGACCGAAAAGTTGCACAGAGCACTCCAATATTCAAGAAAGGCAATAGGAATGATCCGCAAAATTACAGGTCTATATCATTGACGTCGGTTTGCATCAGGATTTTAGAACATGTATTTTCTTTAAATATTATGAACAACCTCGACGAGAACAACCTATTAGTCAACACGGATTAAGACAGTATTGTTCTTGTGAAACGCAGCTAGCTCTTTACTCATATGATGTGATGAATGCTATCGACGAGGGATGTCAAATAGAATCCGTGATTCTAGATTTTAGGAAGACTTTTGACACTATACCTCACAAGCGTCTTCTAATCAAATCGCCTGCTTATGGAATATCGCCACAGTTGTGCAATTGGATTCGTGATTTCCTGTCAGAAAGGACACAGTACTTTGTAACTGACGGAAAGTCATCGAGTAGAACGGAAGTTATATCTGACGTTCCCCGTTAAGTGTTATAGGGCTCCTTTTTGTTTCTTATTCTTATACACGATTTAGTAGACAATTTGAGTAGCTCTCTTAGACTGTTCGTGGATGATTCTGTCATTTTTCTGTTAGTAAAGTCACCAGAAGAGCAAAAGCAACTGCAAAATGATTTAGATGAGATATCAGCATGGTGCAAACATTGGAAATTGACTCTTAATAATGAGAAGTATGAAGTCATCCATATGACCACTAAAAGAAATTTGCTAAACTTCAGTTACACGATAAATAAGTCAAATCTGTAGGTTGTAAATTGAACTTTATATCTTGGAGTAACACCTTAAACTGGAGAGAACGCGTAAAAAAAATTGAAGGGAAGGCGAACTAAAGGCTACGTTTCATTGGCAGAACAGTTACAAGATGCAACTGTTCTACTCGAGAAACTGCCTACACAACACTCGTGCGTTCTATTTTGAAGTATTGCTGCGCATTATGGAATGCACACTATGTGGGATTGACAGATGATTTAGAGAAAGTTCAACGAGTGGCAGTTCGTTTAGTATCATCGCGATATAGTGGAGATAGTGTCACGGAAATGATGCTCGAGTTGGTATGGAATTCATTAGATG
This sequence comes from Locusta migratoria, assembly GCA_026315105.1. Lineage (NCBI taxonomy): Eukaryota > Metazoa > Arthropoda > Insecta > Orthoptera > Acrididae > Locusta > Locusta migratoria. The sequence goes on from CM048746.1 coordinate 560,303,736, forward strand.
AAAGGCATTATTCATTGCGACGAGATCTTTCATCAAGCTTCCTCTGCGAATGGGAACCTATTTTGATAACACCCACCGACATAAGGAGGTATGATCATCATAATAATGTAATAGAAATCAGATCGAAACGGAAAGATTAAGCTGCTAGTTTCTCCCTTGTGAAATTTGAAAATGTAACGGTAGTGAAAAACTATGATAGCGGTTAGGTAAACTCCTTCAGGGACTTGAATATAATTTGGAAAATAACGATATAGATGTAGAATGTCCGGCTCCGTAGCACAGTGGTAGAGTGCCAGACTACAAATCCGAAGGTCGCGTGTTTGATCCCCGCCAGGTCCTAGGATTTTTATCTGTCACTTTCCACTTCTTTCACCTCTGGCAGTGTGCCTCACGTGGAAAAATACCGAGTAGCATCGTCGTTCGGAACCCACGTTAAACTGTAGATCTCACAATAATTGGCTGCGTAAGTTAGTTCGAAGGTTGGAGAAAGGCAACGGCATACCACCTCCAAACAGGACCATGCCTAGTAAAGCACTGTGGTGTTCAAACCAATCTTCGGATTGTTGACTGCTTTATCTTTTACCTTAGATGTAGAATATCAATGATAATTTGCAGTTTTCTATTACTCTTTAAAAGAAATAGGAGCATCCCTCCAAGCTGTGTGGATAAATTTTCTCTCTCCCTGCTTCGGTATTCCTTTCATGTACATCTGCACACCGCGAAATTTCTTTCAGCAACTTTCTCTTCAGAATACGAACATATCTTATTAGCACTTACCTGCATAGGGAGACATGATCATCATAATAAAACAAAAGAAATTCGATCGAAAACGGAAAGATTTAGGTGATTCCTTTCTCCCAAGAGCTATTAGAAAATGGAATATCATAAAAGAGGTTGGATGAACCCTCTGCCAAGCACTTAATTATGACTTACAATTTATGCTGATTTGGATGGCATAGGTTCTAGTCTCATTCCTGCCACAGACTAAGGAATTTGAATGCACTGTAATCAAAATGTCGGCCGAATTTTTGGTACGATATCTGGCGCCCTCGTCTGTCGACTTTTGTCGCTGCAGCTGTGAACACACCAAGGTTACTTGTCGTCGTCTGACAAGGAAAGTACATGGGCTCGAACAAACATATCTGTATGAACGTTTGGTTACAGGATCTCTACGTACACCTCAATGTGCTGGTGGGTGTCGTTTTTCTGCAAAGCTATGCAACCATGCTCCAGATAGCACTGTAGATGTAGACGCCATACGTAATGCAGATATCTTAACTATAACTTATGTAATAATCATCGTACATTTTCTCTAGCGAATTGTCATCAAAAGCCGTGATGATAGTTGCAACTTTAACCTTCTTCCCGAAAGACTTGGTATTCACTGCCACTGCTTCCATCGCCTCTTCCCGCACTTACCGTAGCACTACCGCTTGCAATGAGTTGTTCGTCATTATCATCTTTATTATCATTATTATGAGTCTGTAACAACAGTATCTAACTTATGCTCATATTTCTGTACCATAACAGATACGAGAAAGCATGCAAATGATTCATCTACCACACTAATACCATCTTAACGAAGAAGAGTTTTTCGTAACTTCATCTCAACTAATCGCAATACATTAGCAGGATTGATTAGCAATCGCCGCCCCACCTGACGCTTCACCACACAAATAACGCCACAAAACGCAACTCCGGAGGCACACTGCACCGTCCCTACTGGCGAACCGACAGGTCAAAGTGCAATGCGGCATGGCACACTCAGAGGCCTCTAACGGACGACTGCAGAGTTTTGCAGATGCGGGAGTATCACTAGTGCAATAAGGGACCTTTACATTATCTCTCATACGATTTTGGTGTATATCTACATCTACATAGATACTCTGCAAATCAAATTCAAGTGCCTGGCAGTGGGTTCATTAACCGTTTTCATAACGTTTCTCTACCGTTCCATTCTCTAATAGCGCGCTGGAAGAAAGAACACCTAAATCGTTCCGTTTTCGACCTGATTTCTCTTATTTTATTGGGATGGTCATGTCTCCCTAAGCAGGTGGGTGCTAGAAAAATATTTTCACATTCAGAACTAAAAGTCGGTGATTGAAACTTCGCAAACAGATCACGCCGCAATGAATAACGTCTTTCTTTTAATGATTTCCGCCCCAATTCGTGCAACATTTCCGTGACGCTCCCCCCCCCCCGTAACGTGATAAAACAAAACGAGCTGCTCTTCTCTGAATCTTCTCAATGTCTTCCATCAATACCACCTGGTGAGGGTCCCACAAGGGGCAACAGTACTCCAGGAGAGGACGCACAAGTGTGATGTAGCCAGTCTCTTTGGTGGAGCTGGTGCATCTTCGAAGCATTCTGCCGATGAAACGTAACCTTTGGTTCGCCATCCCCACAATATTTTCTATGTGTTCTCTCCAGTCAAAGTTGTTCGTAATTGTAACTCCTAGGCATTTGGTAGAATCTACGACCTTATGGTTTGACTGATTTATCGCGTAATTGAAGTTCAGCGGATTTCTTTTAGTGGTCATGTGTATTACTTCACACTTTTCTTTATTTAGTGTCAAATTGCCAATTATCGCACCGTGCAGAAATTTTGCTTTTGATCCTCTGTTGACTTCACTAACCGATGAACGACAGCATCATCCGCGAACAATCTAAGGGAGCTATTCAGATTGTCTCCTAAATCGTTTATAAACACGAGGAAGAGTAGGGGACCTATAACGCTTCCCTGTGGAACGCCAGATATCACTTCTGTTTTACTCGATGACTTACCGTCAATTACAACCAACTGTGTTCTTTCTGATAGGAAATCGTGAATCCATCCGCACAATTGGGGAGATATTCCATAAGCACGCAATTTCATAAGAAGCCGCTTGTGAAGTACAGTGTCAAAAGTCTTCCTGAAATCCAGAAATATGGAATAGATTTGAGATCCCTTGTCGATGGCACTTAACACTTCATGTGAATAAAGGGCAAGCTGTGTTTCGCAAGAGTGATAGTTTCTGAATCCGTGTTGACTACTGGTTAATAGGTCGTTCTCTTCGAGGTAGTTCATAATAATCGAACAAAGTATATGTTCCAAAATCCTACTGCAAATCGACGTCAATGAGATAGGTCTGTAATTTTGGGGAGCCCTCCTATTGCCTTTCTTGAATATTGGAGTAACTTGGGCAACTTTCGCTGCGGTGGAGTAGCCGAGCGGTCTAAAGCGCCTCGCTGCGGAGCGCGCGGTTGCTCACCGTGGAGGTTCGAGTCCTCCCTGGGGCATGGGTGTGTGTGTTTGTCCTTAGGTTAGTTTACCTAGGTTTAAGTAGTTTGTAAGCTACGGACTGATGACCACGCAGTTTGGTCCGATAGATTTACAAACATTTGAACATTTTTTGGGCAACTTTCCAGACTTTGGGTAAGGATCTTTCGCTGTATATGTGTTTGTTCGAGCTCAAATACTTTCCTTGTGAGAGACAAGCCCGGGCTCGTACTCCAGGTCACGCGATCAGGGTAGGCCTGAGCCGACTCGGACGCTAGCTGACTGACTGGCCGCTAAGAGACAGTGAGCTGTGCCCCAGCGGCCAGCCATTCAGCTGGCGATGGCGCGGGCTCGGGCCTCCCCTGATCACGTGACCCGGCCTGCGTGACGCACGGCCGCCACGCACTGGCAGCCGCACGCCCCGCGGTGGCCTGGCCCGCCGGTCATGCACGCGATCAATGCCCTGGCCGTGCTCCAGCGCGGGCGTGCGGCCGCGCCACGCACGGACCCTCGCGCATGCGCGCGGCGCGCGGTCCACCTGTTGGATGCTGCCCGGCGTGGCCGGCGCCAGTTGGACGCGAGATGCGGCGCGGGCCGCCCGCTGCTTGCTCCTGCGTGGGCCCCTGCCCGCGCGGCTGATCGCGGTCTCAGCCCCCACCCCCGGCACCTGCTGCTTCTCGCGCCCGCGCCTCCACAACCCCCCTTCCGCCTCACTGTCGCTCCGAAACTGCAAAACAATTTACCGCTCTGTGTACCGAACAAGTCTACCTCAACGCTCTAGACGTGTGGCTCTCCAGACGAACTTGTGACCTCCTGGCTGTACTATGGCGCCGTGTGCCACTGTAGTGTAGGATAGTGTGGTGGCAGGAGACAACTGGAAGGAAGCTGAGGCCGTCTTCCTTCCGACACCCTACGACATCGGGGGCATCAGCTCCGATTAAGCGGTCTTGAAACAGCAGCTGTACCTGTGAGTTAACCTCCCCTTATCTTCCTTACCATGAACGTAGAAGAAACATTAATCCAATGAAGTTTGATTTCCTGATAACCGAGACAGCACGCTTCCTTCTTCCCATAAAACACTTTTATATGTTCCCAATTAACGAGACAAAATACTCTCATTAATAAAGAAAACAAATTCCCCTAATGAATCTGCTATCGTCGTGATCTTTTGCGGAAAACAACCAGCTTAAATTGGTTAATTTGCGTTGTTTATAACGATCTTTCAGCTACCGCCATTATCAATGGCGATATTCGTAGGTAAATAATAAAACCAGTTGCTTTTGTGGATGTTCTTTATTCACCCATAACTAGTTTTCGTGCTGCTGGAGGCTCATCATCGGTGTAGATGTTAAAGAAACATTACAGTTTCTTGTACCATGTACAGATGGACTCTGTGGTGGTCGTTCTGTCAAAATTACTGAACTTTAGTAAACCGTCTGCTTTCGTTCCCGATTTCTTAAGTTCACTTATTTTGCCCAAACCACCACAACACAGGCTAGATACTTTTGGTACAAGAAACTGTAATGTTCCGTAACATCTCCAGTAATGATGATCCTGCAGAGGCTTGAAAACTACTTATGGGTCAATAAAAAACATCCATAAAAACAACTGGTTGTATATTTACAACAAAATGAATTGCCAATTTTACACTGCAGTTGCAGTTCAGAATCCAGTATAGATATATTATAATTTTGCATCAGTTGTAATAGAACCTGTCACTGAGCAGGGCTGACATGATATTAAATCCGTCAAAATATTACATTTTACGTGTTCCAAGTGCTAACGTGATGTTTGCAGTAATTGAAAGGTCGTTATCAATAGAGAAATATATTAAGCGACCGGGACGATTCTTTTCGCCGAAATCGTACAATATTCTTACTTTCCGGTCACTTTTGCAAATGTTATTAATTAAAACTGTACTTCTTTGTGAAAACGACCAGATATAGTAACAGTATAAACGCAACCTATAAGCCGTTGGAGACTTTAAACGAAACGACATATTCCATGTCACCGACGTACCATCGGTTGGAACAGCCCGCTACATCAGAAAAATTTATTTTAGTCTATTATCGCAGTTTGCCTTTAGACAGCCTAGTGGTATTGTATATAGAAACGGCCAGCCAATAGGAAAAATAATAGGAAATTCCGACTATAGGACGACATTTTTTTCTGGAACTGATATAAACGGTTGGAGCAAGCGATATTGCATATTTATCTGCGTCTGAATAAAACAGAATATGAGCTGCGGTTCAACTCTGAAGTTTGTGACACCAGAGAAACACCTGTTTCCATATTTTAGGCAATTTTAGTTCGCACAATTTGCTATGAAACATATATGGTTGTAACTTACATGTATGTACAGTAATGACAGATGCACTCTCAGCATGTTGTAGTACCGATTTACAAAGTATGCAATGGAAATTTCTTACGATATTGCAACGAAACTAAACTGAGATTTTGTTTCGCCAAACTTACACACACTGAAATTTAACGCGTACGGCAGCCGAAATAGAAAATGTATCTTTGTGAAGAATATCTACTAAATTTAGGTTGAGGTTTTAAAAACCGCCTCCTAGAAAAATCAGAAAATGCATTTTTTTTCCTCATCGTAACATTTTTTGGCGTGGTTTTATGAGTTAACCGTAATGACAACAACCTGTTCCTCGTGCTTAAATTTTTCTGGTGGTAGTTTTTACGGCCTCTATACTAGGGCGTGGGGGCGTCTAAAATTTGCCTGTTTCTCCGTCATCACCGGAAAGTGTGCAAACAAACAGGGAGAGAACTCCCTTGAAGTTGCGTGTGTCTGTCATCCCGTGCGTGGTAGTGTGTTGCGGGACTGCGGACCTCTAGGCGCGCCCATACCACCTGTGAAGAAGAGTCCATTTCGGCAGCGGCGGGGTTAACAGGTTACAGCCACAAATGGGTGTGGCACCGTCGGCCGTCTACTCCGCGGATTTCATGACTCCACACGCAAACGTGTTAATGTCTCCCGTGAAATTAACAGAGACCGAACAGACGACGTACAGACCATGTGCTGTTTTGTAAATCCTAGACACTAAGGTAAGATAGAATTCTTCCGCTATAACAAGTAACAGAGTTCATCTAACCTGCAAATAAATTTTTTATCGCTCTACTGTTCTCTTTTCAGCGATTCCACTGTTATGAACTGTAATGGTACCATTGTAACATCGAATCTGAATGATAATAATAAAATCTAGTTTTGTCTATACATGCAGACCAATAATTGTATTGCCGGCGCTGGGTAAAATACGTGTTTCTCAACATAAATTCGTTAATATTAAATGAAGATACACGTTAACATACTTCTAGATAGCTCTTTTTCTCCAGATTTTATAATCAACTCTTGCGTGTTTCTTCGCTGTGAAACAGAATTCTCGTGGAACATTTGACTAAGTTAAAACAGGTCATTGAAAATTAAACGTCACTATTTTTGTTACTTCCTTTCAAAATTACGCACTGTTCATCAATATTCACGTCAAGACTTCCTCTTTTTAAATGGATTATTTCCGAATTTCACTTGTTCTTTCATCTTCTCATTATGTTGTGTCTCTCTTCTATCTATATTATTTCTGATTTCTCATGGATTCCTCTTATTCATTCTCCTAAATTTAGTATTGTATTCTTGGAAATAATCGTCTCTTTTATTTCTGTTAACTAAATATTGTTTCTCTGCAGTTTCTATTTGATATGCCTAATTTAATCTAGAAGCAGTTTTTATAAAAATACTTAAATATTTCTTTATCAGTGCTTTTCTCTCCATAGATTACAACATTCTATTTGCTAAATTCTTTGTGTATGTATTACCAATGCTCCAGCCTCAACTTTTTGCAATTTCTGATTCTGATATCTGTGGTCAAACAAGTTTATAATAAATCAACAACCACTGATATATTAATTTGGATGTAAGTACTTTATTTGCTTTCTTTCTTCTTCTTAATTATCATTATTACCTTTTGAATCGGTAAATATATCGTACTAAAACATTTCATCGTTGGTTAACAACATTTCACAACTTCTTTGACGCAGGCCTTAGCAAAGGAGTACAATGAAATTAGAAAGCTGTAATTGCGTTGCAGCAGAGTGCATAAGTCAGAAAATTTGGAGCTAAACATCTTGTACATATTACCCATGAAGTGCGCAATCGTTTCAGTTTATACAACAGAATAAAATGTGATGACACTTTCAAAAGTAATAATTCAATGGGAGTATTTTCTTGCATAAAATTTCGTATTTCTTTATTTATGTGTGTAAAGTTTCGTGGTACTAATTTCATGAAGTGTATGATAAAAACTTGTTTTAAGACTTCATGAACTTCAGTGACAGTCAAAGTCGTTCAAGGAGAGACTGCGAACCCTCAACTAATAAAATGGAACAAATGATTCCTACACTGAAATTACTTATCACGAAACTCAGCAACATAACTATGTGCTGAATGCTCGTTTAATATTGGTTTTACTCATGATTTTTAAAAATAGAATGAAACCTGTTCCCTTAAGACAAGTGATTTAAGCACACTAAATTAAAAATTATTCGATCGAGGAGTCTGCTTTTCTTGGAAGTGGGAAGGTGGGACGGATATATTACAACTTTGAAACGTGTTTTGCAAATGTTTGCAATATCAGTTACGTCTTAAAGACATATAATTGTTGCGGAATAAACTGAATATAAGAGTCTAACAATGGGAAATTTTCAAATAAATTACGATTATTGATCAAAACAAGATCATCTCTGTATATTACAAGTATATTGACGAATGTCAGACAGCAGGAATCGTTCGTACATTCATATTTTTGACATCGATGGCGTCTCCTACTAAAGTACATAACAGTGTAACGTAGAACTGGCCGAATTTGTAGAGGGGGCAAACATTTAAAAGGCTCTGCACACACTCCACACAGCGTTTTGTAAATTTAGTTTTACGATATAAGTCAGGCAGAGAAATGAGACATGTATAGGCGTCTTGGCCAACCGACCGACCAAAATTTCTTGTCGCGGTTGTCTAACACGACCTGTATGTTTGTCGGTATTTTGAAATTCAAAATACTAAATATATTTCTGATTTGTTACTTACAAAAATACGAAATATATATTATGTGAGATTGTATGTTTTCCCGGCGTATCGAAATCTTGAAAAATTTTCATGGGGTGCCGGACAGCTTATATGTGCGGCATCCAGCAGAGATCAATCAGACTCCATGTACGCCTGAAAATGCCATGTAGTCATCTTGCCGGAATATTGCGAAGATTGGACGACGTCTCGCGGCTGAACTCACGAGAAATTTTCACGAAATATACATTTCCCAAATATTTTTTTAAAATGCTTTCTTTTGGAAATACAATGCCATAACCATTTTTTATTCCAAAGTAATTAGTTTCTCAAACAATTCATCGTTAATTTTCCTACTGTAAGGCCTCATCATCATTCCCACAAGCGTAAAAAAGACGTTCTACTGGAGCCGAGCTTGGGAAACAAGTGCCATACTTCACGAAAATTTTCTTTGTGATGGGTTTTTATTTAGTAGTGAATCCAAATTACTATCACTATCTTCATGAACTGGAGTTTCTATAATTTACTTTCACACGTTTCCAATAATGTGATCGTTACTTGCAAACCAAACCAGAATAAGATAGATGCGTAGTAAGATGATATTTCTTTTATTGTGATGATTGGGAGAGACCAGAAAAAGTAAGACTCTTTTCAATTATAATTACAATGCTAATGAAATGAACGAGACAAGCGATTCTCTGACACATATCTTCAGTAATTGTGAGGCGTCATGTCAAGAATAGCGCAGCCGCTCCCGTCGGAGGATCCAGTCGTCCCCCGGGCGTTGGTGCATGTTGTCCTTACAATAACTCCATTTAAATAGTTTGTAAGTCTAGGGACCAATGACCTCAGCAGTTTGGTCCTTTGGGTTACAAGCACTAGAACAATTTTGTAACTGTTCATATTATTGAAGGAGGTTACGTTCTACAGTCAGTTATACAGGTAATAAATAATATTTATTGTACTAGCATGTTGGAGGTTCACGTGGAAGAAGCAAAAACCTTGCAACCAGTCTAACAAGGGTAAACTCCAGTCTGAATGAGTGCAATGATAGTCATTTGGTCACTTTTTTTCCAGTGGTATGAAGTGAGTGGGAGAGTAGAAACAGAAACAAAAGATTCAACGCGAGGGAATCTCACAAGTGTTCCCAGTTGCAGGCAGGTCAAGGCAGCTGCTCCCCAGAAGAACAATTCCTCGCACAGGGAAACCTCAGCAAAATGATTTCGACGTTAACTTTTATTCTTCACGCCTCGGTTATTTTCATATAGTGCAAATCACATTTTGGAAGTTGGTTATTTGCTAACCATAAATATAAGAGTTACTCAAGTAATTGTAATGTAAATAATTTCTTAAGGTAAAAATATTATTGAGCATATAATTACAATTTTCCAAAAGCAGTGGATTTGGTGGCGTCGTTTGATTTACGTATCCAGGAAGATAGCCCCAGAACTGAATCAAAAACTATGAGGTTGTAAGTGTATGAGTCATTATTTAAGAAACAATCAAAGCGAAATTTACTGATTTAGTAAGCACAATGATAAAAATTTGTATTTGAAAAACAGAGAAACCTATTTTTCACAATACTGTACATTTACAGCAGATTCGAGCCTTAAAGAACAAATAAAAGCGATACTATGTCATGTTTCCTAAGAAAAGACAATAAGAACAAGTAAAAGAAAATTTCAGTTGGTGAGGCTTATTATATTTGCCTTTCAACTAGTTTCCACATTTAAAGCACAGATTTACTAACAAAAGAGTTACTTGAGGCCATATCAGGAAGCCTTCAACTATCACATGGTACACAACTGAAGGGTTGATGGCAGAGTGAGAAAAGTTGTTTGTGTTTTCTAAATCATTTTAAAAATACAAAATATATTTCAGAACGTATTTTGTACAGAATACAAAGTAACTTCGCTGAAAAAGTATTTCAAATACATAATACAGGTTTTTATGTTTTCGTTTTAAATGGTTTTAGTTGAAATACATCACAACATTGAGGTCAATGGCCGTGCGGCGGTGGATACACCGGTTCGATTCTGATCACCGAAGTTAAGCACCGTCGGGCGTAGCCTGTGCTTGGATGGTAACCGTCCGGGTACGCCACGCGCTGTTGACAATTTTCCCTTTGGTGGTGGTGCTACGTCCTTGATCACCAGTCTCTGCACCAATATCCTGGATTAAATTCCAAACCTCACGCAGTATCTCTTGTAGTGAGGGCATGGGACGCTGCTGATGGTGATCCGTCCGTCGGATAGGGACGTTAAGCTCGGCGGCCCCCTTGGTGTTTTTCGAGAGGAGTAGTCTGTGTGCCGGTTCCAGGTTTCACCCCAGTGTTGCCAACCTGCTTCCACGGAAAGTAAACGCGAATCGTAAAAAGAATGAGAAAAAAGTAGAATTTCCAAGGGCAATCCTGAAAAAATCTCAAGGAAGACGAAGAAAAAAAAAATATTCCAGTATCTTTACAAATTCGCCTTAGAGATTTTTCTGTAATTAGACCACGTCAACGTGGAATATTAGGGCAAAGGAGGTCGATGAATTGTAGGAAATGGTTTGCTAACAGCTGTAATTTTGATTACTTTATTTGACACTCTGTTACGGTGCCTCATTACCACTACTGCACGCCCTAAAACAATCGAGGTGGTGCATCCATTTGGTACTTCATGTTATATTCAGGCCCTCCACGTATAAAAAACGATTGAATGGACCACCTCGATTCTTTAACGTGCCTACTGGTGGTGCTAATGAGGACCGAAACAGGTTGCTAAATAAAATACGCAAAATTACGGCTGCTGGTAATTCATCTTATGTTAATCGTATCGTAATTCATATAAAGATTGAGGTTTTTGTGCCTATATTTCACTCTGCAGCCAAAACTACACACCGCAAATGAATAGTCTTTGTAAGTGGTAGTCAGTATCAGCTTCCCATTGTGCACTATGGTGGTAGAGGTTGATAACGATAAGGGGATAGAAGATAAGGGCTGCAGTACAATTGCTTGCGGAGGTAGGCATTGTCATAAAACGAGGTTGTTCCGACTTGACCTCTATCGTTGTTCTAAACAGCCACTTATGAAACCACCCCCATCTAACACCTCTATGTCACAATGTCCACATAGCAAGAACGGTTTGCTTGTGACTTTTACAAGAATCCCCTTTCATTTCTCAACGCATAGAGGTAATATTCAGTGTGTTTCTCATGACAGATCAAATGGAAAGCACTTTACCGCAATAATGAACATAACTGACTGCTTTTCTTATCGACTGCGAATAACACTAAAAAATTTAGTAAATTTTTGCGGATGTTAAAAAAGGAGGTTTTGCATTTTTGTAATCAGCTGAAAGTAGAAAAGTAGATGCTCAAAAAGAAAGGAGATTTCCTTCTAAAAAAGTAAACATGGCAACACTGTTTCACCCGCTCCAACAGGAACACGACTCTACACTACACACGCACCCATTACAGTGACCTATACTTTACATAGACAATTCTTATACTTCGCGAAGCAAAGGTGGCTGCGGGCGCGAAGGGTAGGGAAAACCTTTCTTATTAGGCGGTTGAACCTGCCCTTCGGGGTCTCCCAGCCATTCATGCCTTACGATCGTACTTTACACCACCGAAGCCGCGATATTAAATTGAAAGTATCTATAGGTTCTTTAACGTCGAGTTTAGTGGCACATCATTTATAAATGTGTGCGGCTGGTCATTACAAAAGAGTCCACAAAATAACGTACATGGAAACTACAGCGGATTTCAGACCTTTTAAACTATGTTTACTTGGCTCTCAATTTTGCGCTCTGCTGTGGAACAAATTCCCGCATATTTTGTGTAAACCATTAATGAATTACTTCCACCTCCTAGAACATTTACCTTTCTCCATGGAACACACAAAAAATTAACAATTATGGCGTCGCTCTTTGAGACACGTTTCCGAAGGCACATCGAAGCTGGACTGTTGGACTTGCTTTCATCTCATTCGAAATTTCCTGCTGCATTTCTTGAAGACTATGGGGTCGATGTGATACACCTTAGACTTCAGGATTACCCACAGAAAGTAATCGCACACTGACAGATCAGGTGAGTTTGCAGCCAGGCAGGGTCGCAGCAGACTGATCGTTGCTAACAACTGTATCAGTGTTTGAAGACTGTAAATTTTCTCCAAGGTTCGTCCCACTACATGGACAATTGGTCCATAAGGTTGGGAATAAATCTAATAGTCTCTTTGTCCGGTAATGCCACCAAAATAATTTCAAAATACTATACACTTCCCTGGACTACTTTTAGTTTTAGCCTCCCCCCTCCTCCCTCCCCCCTGAAGAAGTTCTCAAGTGAATTCGCAGTCAAATAGTCAAATAGAGGCAACATAGACAAATGAGGCGCCGAAGTATAAGACGTGTTGATAACTGTACGAATATTTAACAGGAGATGTGCTTTGTAGATGGTAGAGACTCTTTTCATAAAAATACTATTTCAGTGTTTCACGTGCGGGTTTGTGAAATGAATGAAGAAGTGTGTACTTTGTCCGATTGAAGTTATTAGATAACATTGTTAATGTAGGCTATGTTAGTGATATCGTAAATTATAGAAAACATTTCATATAACGATTATCATGTTGTCTTTAACTACTTTTCTGGAGATCAGTAACGCAAAGTCGTTTAACTGTAGCATGTACTACATTGACTGAGATATTCTGGCTTTGCACTTTATTTGAACTCTACTTGAAAGTATTAGAAAGCAGCAGCTCAATTGTAATTTGTGTAAATGTAGGTAACTATTTTTATTTTATTATGTCTAGCATCACTTGGTTATGTTTTTCTTTAACTGTTTTGTATTTGGTTAGTGACGCCGATCTCTTATTATCAGTAATGAAATAAATATCTCATAAAAACAGCGTACAAGGAAAATTCATCAACAGGTAAATTAACAATTTAAACAAAAATCAGTCAAAGCAATTAAAGTCGGTACTGTTACCAGATTAAGATAAATATCGTTAGAAAAAGTACTTTAGAGACACCTTTATGTTTAAATTACTAAATTAACACTTTCCAAAGAAATATTCAAAACAGAATTCAGAACGTTTCATAATGAATGGGCAGAAGTTCATGGTATGATACTTTTCCAAGTAGTTTCATGAAGGCACAGCATTTTAAAATGCAGTGAATAAGAAACCTAACAATTTGTAGCATTTCATGGTTAGAAATATGTATAGAAATGTATAGGGATTCTTATATGGTTGCAAACGAAGCGATGTATTCCAACAACAGGCCTACCTTCGGTTTTGGCAAGCGTCATTTCGACACTTTAGCACTTCCCTCTGACACATCGTAAAATGAGTCAAAACTGCTTTCACAGCACTTTTATCAGGGATAGATTTCCTTAATTGAAAGTAAGAACGTATCCAGTTCTGATCATCAAAGGAAATGCTAGGACTCAGGAAGATGTAAATTGTTATATTGTTTAACAGATGTTTTAGCTACCGTCATATTGAAGCAACTATTGCATCTTTTCATTTTCCGATTTACTTTTATTTTTAATGATATTTGAAATCTTACAGAAAGAATAGTTCATTGAGATATGGCTCCGTAGACATATGATTTTAGTTTTGTGCACAATTATGGCAAAGCCCCTCTCGAATTATTTAAGTTTCATTAGTCTCGTTGTGTAATAAATATTGAGAAATTGTGCTTCAAGTTTCGTGATCTCGTATTTGTGTAATGATATAATTTGGCACTTTCGTTCTGCGTAGATAATCCAATTAAGGAATTGGTATTTAGACTCAAACTCTTTCACCTGCAGTCGTTACAGGTGCTGTTAATGGTAGGGATATAATGACTGCTCTACTACTGTTTTCGCATGGTATTCTTTGAACTGTACTTTTCACGGAAAAGAGGACGGGAGATTATTCACGAATATTCTCCTGCTTTATAGAACACCACCTTTCCAAACTTATTCTCATCTGCGAAAAATTCTTTGTTGAGAAACCTGGGCCAATCCTCATTAGCTTGAGTGACCCACTTCCTCGCAGGCTTATATCGAGACGGGCGATAAATTTCTTCTAATAAGGACGACGCCTCACTGAAAACTTTTCTTTGTTCATTTGTTCGATTTACTAGAGTACTGCATCTTGCTCCACCATATCTTAAAAGCATCTCTAAAAGTTCCTGTAATGATCACTTCTCCATCTTCGAAACTAGTAGGGTACTATGAACAGTTCGTGTACACATTACCGGCGATAGTGAATTTTTAGTGTGGTAGCAGGTAGTCGTTCGATATGGTAAATACAATGCAGCATTTCATCATCATGTGCCTCAGCCATTTTACTCACTCACTTTCATGATATGAAATATTTATTGCTGACTGTTGGTTACCGTTCTCAATATCTTTAGGCCCCTATAGTGATTCTATAATTTTTCTTCTTCTCATATAATTCACAGATTTCTGTTATCGACCTTTAATGGCCTAAGTTGCATCTTTTAACTGCCTGTCCTTGATTAAGTTAATTTTTAAATTACAAAAAAACGTTAAAAAGTCGTTTTACTTATGTTTAGACCTGTCGTTTGCATAGGATTCTATGCGTTCCACTTTATCCATTACTAGCTCATATGCCCGTGCTTCGCAACGGTTGTTAACGAAGGACCTATGTATTTCGTGGTTTTTTAGTGTTTCGGACCTAGGTCAACAAAAACAAAATCCTTTTTGGATCGCTCTATCAATAAACTCAGTTCTCTTAGCCAAAATGTCGAAAACCATGAATATTCATAAAGTTTTTCATATAAAAAGTGAAATTAAAGTAACGACGTAAAATCAATGTTAGGTTGTGTCAACAAGTTAAGATTCAGTGTGTAATTATATGTTTGGCGTGAACTTCTGTGAACACTGCTATCGATGAGATGAGAAATAGTAATAATGCATCGTTATTCTCAATTTTGTTACACATTGCAACAGCAGCGCCGAAAGCGGCTGGCAAATTACATTTCTGAAAACGAATTTGGATAAGTGCGAATATTGATTTGTAACAGTTTTCACAAATATCTTCTTGAATAGGAATTTGGAATGAATTGTAACACTATGTGAATCATGAGACTCTATACAAAAGAGTTTCGCGTGAAAGTGCTGGTCATAGTGAGATGTGACAACAACGGATGTATCTGATTCGGTAAAATTTTACTTTCTATCCTTACGGCCTCGTGTTTTTATGTTGGCAACATTAATAACACGATATAAAATCATTGCAAAGATGACCGAACCACTTAGAGTGTAGATAAATACTGCTGTTCCTGTTGTATGCTTGATTTCACGACAAAATATTTGCGAGTCACGCGATTGGCTTATGACGATGTCACATGATTCTCGTTATTCAACATCTGTTGCCAACAGTATCACATGAGGCCGCCGGGAGATGAGTAGGACTACGTCGCAAGTTTTTCTTGACCCAGCTGTCAAACGATACCACCTTTCACAGCAGAGCGTGTCGCGGCTATATGTATCAGAGATCACTGATTAGCACAGACCAGTGAGCTTACTGGCACGGGCATATCAATATCTATGGCCTAAGGGACATTCATTAATGTATGTCTGTGTTTCCACCACGCTTCCACGACAGTGATCAATGTTCCACGAGTATTTTTATCTTTGAGTCTATCTGGATTTTTATCTTTGTTTTGTGTCTCTGTTCATAGTCGGTAATGTGTGGTTGACGGAAACATGTGATCTATTTAAAAAATTGCGTATTTGATATTCCTCGCCATTATTAAAGTCCGAAAGGACCACATTGTCTCTCGATTGAAAGAATAAACAGATTTCGACTCGTACCGTAAAGTTCGCAAGTCACAGAGTATATAGCTTTTCCTAAGAGTATTTATTGCATATTTTGCGAATTTTTGCTAGTCACACTCACCCACTGCCACGCACCGCGACCAAACTCCCTTACTAAGATCATTAGACCAAGGGCTATCTACCACGACAACCACGAGTGGGTGGCAGTATGTGGTCATGGAGAAAAGTCTGTCAGCACGTACACACACAAGCCTTTTATATATAGATATAGATTACTATTATTGTTACAATCTGAGGTACTGACTCGTTGCATTATCATGGAGAATTGCTCCTCAATTCGGCCCTACGGATCGTGATAAAATGCTACGTTGTTTTGAAAATGATTCATTTAAACGTTAACGTCCCTAGAATGCTATTTCACGAATCATTGTTACTTTCGTGTAGTTTTTTAATACAGCACCTGTGATCATGGCAGACATTTTTTTCCACCTTCGTGCTGAAACGAATGTTCATGTGCACTCAAATTAGATATTCCATAAGGTTGTTTCAATTTTCACTACCGTGAGGCTATACGATGAAAGCAGTGTCCACGTGTTTGCAGCTGCCTTGAAAATGGTTGGGTGTGCCGCAGCCGAAATATCGGCGAATGTTGATTCCATCACCAGGCTGCGTACCCATAAGTTTTTCGAAGCTCTTACGTTCCAACTGTTGAGAAATTATCTAATTGTACCACTGGGACATTTGAAACCTATTATCTTAACTTCGTGTGAATAAAAATTGCAAGTACGAAGTAGCTTAAATTCAACTCGTGTGTAAGAAGCACGACTGATGAGGTCGTTAACAGTGTCTCTTATGATTTATTTATCTGTTATATTCATAAGGCTTCTCACTCCTGCACCAACCACTATGTATAAGTCTCAGAGTTACTTGCCAGTTACGTCTCAAGTTATCCACTGGCTGTATTCCAACCTTTATCTTCTGCTTCAGTTCTTACCTTCTACCACGTCCCTGATGTTTTAACACATGCCCTATCACGTTGCCCCTTCTTTTTGTCAGCGATTTTTATTTATTCCTTTCTTAGCCGACTAAGCGGAGAATCACCTGCTTCGTTATCCTATCAGTCCTCCTTATTTTTAACCTTCTTCTGTAACACCACATCTCAAACGCTCCGATTCCTCTCTGCCCCTCTTTGCACTAAAGCGCCTTGCTGCAGGCCGTTCAGTTGCTTGCAGTCGGAGGTTAGAGTCCTTCCTCGGGTATGAGTATTGTTCTTAGCATAAGTACGTTTAAGTTAGTTTAATTAGTTTGTAATCCTAGGGATTGATAACCGCAGCAGTTAAGTCCCTTGGATTTACAAACAATTGAATATCTCCACACTATCACATTACCATAAAATAATTGAAGCGTATATGCTCAGAAACTTTTTCATCACATAAAGGCCAGTGTCTGATATCTGTACGCTCTCTTTGCCTACGCTATTTTCCTTTTTATCTCCACCTTGATTCTGCTAACATGAATTATTCTGAATCTAAGGCACGCAGAATTGTTTAACGTCGTTAGCACCTCTATTAAAGCTAAGCTTAAACTCTTTTACATTCCTGCTACTTCTCATTACTTCAGTCTCTTCTGATTTATTTGCAATCGGTGTTCGGTTCTCAGTATCGGCGAGGGAATACCGTGAGGTTATAGGTGCCATGTCAGGCATGTGAGTATGTGTGTGTGTGTGTGTGTGTGTGTGTGTGTGTGTGTGTGTGTGTGTGTGTGTGTTGTTAGTTTAAGTAGTTTGTAAGTCTAGTGACCGATGATCATAGTAGTATGCTCCCTTCTGGTTACAAACATTTGGACATTTTGTTCTAAATGTTCTGTAATTCCATTCAACACATCATGTAACTAAATCATAACTGAAGCACTCAGAACCTGAAGTCAATGTTTCTAAAACTTAACAACTTTGCATCTGAGTCATTCAAATAGCGGTTTCTTATAACCACGGTAGTTACAGTAGGCCTACAACTATAAAGGGAAGTGTATACGTAAAAAGAGAACTGGTCTAATAACAAGACCTTCGGGTCTCGGAAATTCAGTTCGGGATGCGACTACACAGGACAGTAGTATGCCTCAACGGCGTCCACTTACAGAAGTCCTAAAGCGCACTATCCGCGAAAAGGGCGCTAAAGTTTTAAGCGCATCACATATACAACGCATATAGTCGTCAGTGAAAACTCTGCCGGCGAACGGTATACCGTATTTACTCGGCTGTAGTACTCGCCTTTTTTCATTTTTTTTTTACTTCTGAAATTGGGGGGGGGGGGGGCTACTATAGGCGGACACTTCGTAAATTCAATTGCGCACATTCGTTTCGTTCAGGACGGGCTAAATTTGTCAGTCATTTCATCACACTTTACATTAAATGACACTACTGGCCATTAAAATTGCTACACCAAGAAGAAATTCAGATGATAAACGGGTATTCATTGGACAAATATATAAAACAAGAACTGACATGTGATTACGTTTTCATGCAATTTGGGTGAATAGATCCTGAGAAATCAGTACCCAGAACAACCACCTCTGGACGTAATAACGGCCTTGATACGCCTGGGCATTGAGTCATACAGAGCTTGGATGGCGTTTACACGTACAGATGCCCATGCGGCTTCAACACGATACCATAGTTCATCAAGAGTAGTGACTGGCGTATTGTGACGAGCCAGTTGCTCGGCCACCATTGACCAGACGTTTTCAATTGATGAGAGAGATGGAGAATGTGCTGGTCAGGGCATCAGTCGAACACTTTTCGTATCCAGAAAGGCCCGTATAGGACCTGCAACATGAGGTCGTGCATTTTCCTGCTGAAATATAGGGTTCCGCAGGGATCGAATGAAAGGTAGAGCCACGGGTCGTAACACATCTGAAATGTAACGGCCACTGTTCAAAGTGCCGTCGATGCGAACAAGAGGTGACCGAGACGTGTAATCAATGGCACCTCATGCCATCACGCCGGGTGATACTCCCGTATGGCGATGACGAATACACGCTTAAAGTGCGTTCACCGCGATGTCGCCAAACACGGATGCGACCATCATGATGCTGTAAACAGAACCTGGATTCATCCGAAAAAATGACTTTTCCCATTCGTGCACCCAGGTTCGTCGTTGCGTACACCATCGCAGGCGCTCCTGTCTGTGATTCAGCGTCAAGGGTAACCGTAGCCATAGTCTCTGAGCTGATAGTCCATGCTGCTGCAGACGTTGTCGCACTGTTCGTGCAGATGGTTGTTGTCTTGCAAACGTCCCCATCTGTTGACTCAGGGATCGAAACATGGCTGCACGATCCATTACGATCCTGTCATTTCGACTGCTAGTGATACGAGGCCGTTCCGTATTGCCCTCGTGAACCCACCGATTCCATATTCTGCTAACAGGCATTGGATCGCGACGAACGCGAGCAGCAATGTCGCGATACGATAAACCGCAATCGCGATAGGCTACAATCCGACCTTTATCAAAGTCGGAAATGTCATGGTACGCATTTCTCCTCTTTACACGAGGTATCAGAATAACGCGTCACCAGGTAACGGCGGTGAACTGCTGTTTGTGTATGAGAAATCGGTTGGAAACTTTCCTCAACGTTGTAGATGTTGCCACCGGCGCCAACCTTGTGTGAATGCTCTGAGAAGGTAATAATTTGCATATCACAGCATCTTCTTCCTGTGGGTTAAGTTTCGCGTCTATAGCACGTCATCTTCGTGGTGTTGCAATTTTAATGGCCAGAAGTGTATATATCGACATCTGTCTTACTCAGTATATCACAGTTTCCATCGGTTTGTGTTATGCTCTTTTTATGTGACAGTTCATGGCTAGCAGAAGCCCTGTCTACAAGTAAACACCAGTAATACGAAAACTTATAATTGCTGCCGACACCATTATTCGTTTCAAACTCGACAGATCTTCAGTTATACCATACAACAAAGCTAATTACCCAATCACTGATACTCATTTTCGATTGTTGTCCATACTATAAAGATTGATTTAGCACTAATTGCGGGAAAACGCAAGCCTGGCGATACTGAATGGAGAGTAGGAGGTGGGGGTAGTCAGCTTTTGTTACCGTAAAGTCGTAAAATACTATTGTTCCAGGAGCCAGCGGCAAGCAATGTGGCCGATTTTTGACGTAAATTATGCTGCCGAATTTCACGTTAACTAATTACAAATTTTCGAGAATTATTTAATTTCGTATTTTGACCTCAATAATTAAGGGAGGTACTATAGGCGGTGGGGCACTATAGGCGGTGGGGCACTATAACCTAGTAAATACGGTAATAGCTGGGGTGGTAGCACATCAACTCGTCAAGTGGACGACCCGGGTTCGACCCTACCGCCATGAAAGATTTTACCTTAATCATCTATTTGACTCTTCCTGACCATCTGCCTGTTTATATACATACAATAAGGCAATGATTACTCTGCATTTTTCCAGTAAGAAACAGGTTCATCCAAAGTACAATGACTATTTATAATCTTTACACAGCTTACAATATCCTCTAGTTGTGTAATAAAATTGTAATGACCACACTATTTGTCAAATGCAGTTTGAATTATTCCACTTTTTAAAAAGAAAATATTGTAAACAAAATTTTAATTAACTGCAACCATCAGTTCATAAATGAAATAAAGTTCTTTATGATGTAATTGATAATATTTTGTATCATTAACTTTATTACAATTTAAAACAAGTAATAAAAATAAAATATTTTCCGCAGGTAAGATCGAAATTGGATGATCCTCGTGACTTCGCCATACTATTGTACTAATCTCAGTGATTAGTATATGGGATATAGTGAGTTATGCCTGAACTTTAGAGGCCTATTCTACGTAGTGCGCTTTAAGACTTCTACGAGTTCACACAATTCACGTGTACTACTAACATGCGAAGTCACAACCGAAATTGAATCTCCGAGAGTAAATAGCGGGTTGAAAATGCACAAGGTGGGGGAGGGGTAAATAGTAATAGAGAAATCTGGATCTATAAATGTGAATGTCTGTTCGGTGGACGTATATCACGTCTGAACCACAAGACATAAAGAGCTAAAAATTTGTACAATTATTAATGTGAATATCTTTTCGGTGTACCCCTATCACGTCCGAACGACAAGACGCAGGGACAAATATTTGTACAGTTACTAATTTATTCCAGAGGAAGGTTTTAAGCATGGTTTTATAGCGATATGATAGATATTTAGTAATTTGAAGAATATAATGCGAAATGTGTAACAATAATTACTCTTTGAAAATTATATTTACTCTTTGAAAATGGTTTTATTGGTTGCATTGTTGCTTGAGGATGATAATGATAAAAGGGTGTAGTATATTGGGATGGAAAGTTATCGGTGTATATAAAATTGTGTGTGTATGTGTGTGTGTGTGTGTGTGTGTGTGTGTGTGTGTGTGTTAATATTTCGCTCTGCAGCGAAAACTACAGAACGCAGACGAATGGTCTGTGTGTAATAGTTGTCCGAAGTCTCACGTTGTACACCATAGCAGTTCCAGGCCGATAGCAATAAGGGGGTGGAAGATATGGTGGTTCAAAGTCGTCACATTATAAAAAAAATCGGACTGAAGGCTCGCGATGACGTTTGCGACTCTATAGCAAGGAGGTTACATACATCGAAACGTGATGCCACAGACCATATCTTTGGTCTGTGCGTGCTACAATGTATTCCGCTCTTCCTCTGTAAGGATAAGCATATGAATGAGGAAAAATTAGAATAAATAGATCAAGCAGTAAAAAAGAAATTTCTTTTAATACAGACATACAGCATTTATACAAATGAATGCATACCTGCTAAATTATACAATTGTACCACATATAACTCAATAAATATGAGAGCGTACACATTTTATGTCATTTGTGTTTTGATTACTATCTTTCTTTGTTTGGATACTTATAATTTTTTTGCATTATGCGAGACAGCCTTATTTCTTATTTATTCTCCGATAAATTCAGCATGTTTTTAGAAAAAGGAGATGGACAGAGGGAGAAAGGATAGGAGAAGTACTAACTCAAAGCAGGAATAAATAAATAAATACCCGGGCAAAGCCGGATTTTCAGCTAGTAATTAATAAATATAGCATACGCAGGAGAAATGGTTTCCATCAAAAACTTCTACTGTGACTTAGACCCATGTATACAAAAATCTATTGAGTTGTTATGGCGGCTAAGCGAAACAACGTGGCGATCTATTTGCAGCGTGTTATTAGATTCACGAACTGTCAATTTTACCGTTTGCGATTGTAAACGCACGTGGTCAACTGGACGTTTCCTCCGAAACAGTCCCGACCGGAAACCATGAATGATGAACGGCGTTGCCGTGTCCGCTTAAAATCAATAAATTCTGCCGCCGTCCTCAGGGATTTGTCCCAAACTGATTCTGAATGTTTAACGGCGAAGGCTCGTTGAATATTCATGGCTCGTCGCAGCAAAAGTGATTTTCCAGCGGCTTCTTCAAAATTGATGAAAAGTCAACAGGGTGAACAAAAATTAAAACAAGGCTAGTGTTTTTCTATTGGTCTGGTACTTTTCAAAAGGCACCTCATCAAGTTGTTCTGACGCTCTTAATTTCCGTTTATATCATGCATTAAGAGTGATTTTCCATTCGTTAAGAGCAGGGAGTTTTTTTATATCCTGATTGCAGACCAGTGTTTTTCATCCTCAGTTTTTATACTGGGTAATAAAGTTTATCTTATAGTTATGCGTTGCCATTTTTGATGGCGGCAATGTCAGCAAAACCGTTAACCAGTAGTTTCATATCTTTTGTTTATGGTATGGGTGAGATGGCACAGCGATGAATTTTTGCGGCACTGTTGTTTTAGAACAGTAGCGTGTCTGTTTGACGACTTTCTTCACGTACTTATTTTTATTAGTGTTTGGAACGTCAATCTGTACCTTTTAGTGCACGTCGTTTTCTCTATACGTTACAACAAGAAAGCAACTGAGTGTGTGGATGTGGTACAGTGGTTAACGGTCTTTTGTCTATGTCCACACGGACATAGCACGTTACGCTGCGTTAAGACAAACCTGTTTTAGCCGTAACGTTTGTGCACATATCGCACAGCCACTGTTTTATTATGATGAAACAGTTATTCAGGAATACCTACTCCATCAGTTTTATATAATCTTCGGGATTGCTGCATGGCCATTCTTTTTAATCGAATGGTTCAGTGTCCTATGCCTGTAAATGAATATACTGAATATGACAAGTGAAACTTCTGAAACCGGAAAATACCGAAAATGAAAATTTGTACATTCTCTTACAAGGAGACCTGATGGGTTATCGGATATCAGAATTTATTGATATTTATAGTACGTTAAGTTCAGAAGTTAAATAACAATCAGTCAAAACTATTTAATGCAACTCTCAAAATTTATCGAAAAAATCGACTTTGAAGTTTTGCAAGTACACTAAGTACCAATAATTGCAACACTTGCTGCACCATCTGTCACTGTAGCTCAGCTGGGAGCATTGTGGCCTCCAAATCATGTAGCCGGTGGTTCGAATCCTACTGTGAAATATATTTTTTCATTGTTTTCAAATACTTACAACATTTTAATTCCTAATGGTAATTTTTAAGAACTATGTACGTATGTTTGGTTGTCAAAATAATTTAACTTAAAGAAAATGAAATACAAAAAACTCATTGCAAATTCCATATTTGTGGCTATACTGAAAAATAGAAAAAAAAGAAAACTTCATTTCTACGTGATCTCACACAGAAGGGTAATAAGTATCGTAAAAAACACGGAACACAGTTTTCACGGCATACAGCACATTGCACAAGAGCTTTATTTTTACAGTCGCAATTTTTCTTTGATGTGTCAACCGGAAAGCAAACTTCATTTAAGTTCATGAAGATATCTCTTGTATCGCACAGTTTATAAGCGAAGCACGCATACCTGATTACTTTACCGAAGATTGGAGAAGGCAGCCGGTGATGAATAACTGAATGAAGTTTTGTACAATCTGCTCTATCACTAATTTTTGCAGGCGCTTAATCAAATTTTTTACTTGACGGTACATATTCACGTCCCGAGTCTGCACGAATGGGTGCGTTTTGGCGGAATTACTTGTATGGTGCAGATAGGCAGAAACCTGTCGTTTGGAAAAACTTCATTGTACAGGACAGGATCGGTTTGTCCACTGCGAGAATGAATTAGTAAAAGAAACCTTTCCTATTTGACATATGGCTTTAGAACATTAATTAAAAATCTTTATATAGCTGTGAATCAGCTTGCCAGATTTCGAAGATGTGACAATGACGTTTGTGTATTTTTTTATATATTCATCGACCAATTTTTCTACTCTTGACTCAAATGATCCTGTTGTTTCTCGCAGAAAATTACGAATAAACAAAAATACGTGCATTTTTCGTAAAAATACCATTAGTTATTAAAATTGTGTAAATATTAGAAAACAACAAAAAAAGTCACGGCGGGATTCGATCCACCAACCCTATGGTATTAAGGGCAGAAAGCTACCACCTGAGCTACAATGACACAACCTGCAAGTGTTTCAATTAATGGTACTTACAGGTACTTGCAAAACTTCAAAGTCGATTTAACGAAAATGTTTGAGTGTTGCATCGAATGGCTTCGGCTGATTGTTATTTGAGTTCTGAACTTCGCGTACCATAAGTATCGAAAATTCTAAAATACCTTACGGATGTGGTCTCCTTGTTAGAGTTTTCCAATTCATTCATGATTTATTGTTGAAATAGTGCATACGGAGTACATGGAATGTTTACGAAAGATCAATGGATCAAGCGATACTGAGGTACGAGATGTGGAAACATTCTGAATATCGATGTTAATGTTGGTGTAGCTTGCACGAGCGGCAATGCAGGCGCTGATGCTGGCATCTATTCTATCGTATAGATGGCGAATATTATGTTGAAATACATTATTCCGCGTTTGCTCCATCTCTCCACGCAGTTTAGCAAACATTATGGCCTGACTTGTGTGGATCCCACAATGCGCAGCAACACTCCCAAAATAGGACGCGCAAGTGTAGTGTAGGAAAGTTCCTTTAGTAGAACTGTTGCATCTTCTACGTGTTTTGCCAATGAAAATTAGTCTTTCGTTCGCCTTCCGTACAATATTTTCTATGTGTTCGTTCCAATTTAAGTTGTTCGTAATTGTTATTCCTACGTATTTAGTTGAATTGACGGCGTGTAGATTTCAATGATTTATCATGTAGCCGAAGTTTAAAGGAGTTCTTTTAGTGGTCATGTGGATGACCTCCCACTGATCATTATTAAAGGTTAGTTGCCAATTTGGCACCATCTTATCTGAATCATGTCCCCCACGTGCTCGACTGGAGACAAAACCGGAGGTCGTGCTGGCCAGCCAAGTTGCTGCACGTCTCTCAGAGCGCGTTGAGTTTCACACGCAGTGTATGGGTGTGCATTATCCTGTTGGAACAACACATCACCTTCCTGTTGTAATAATGGCAAACGATCAGGTCTTACAACATCGTAAACGTACCGAGTACTGTTCAGCTTTTCCTCCTCAAACACCAAACGTGAACGAGTATTGTAGCACCCCGCCTGGGGTGGAGTCAGAATGTCCTGGAAGGATGTATTATGCAAGGCAGTACTCGGCAGGGCTGTGTCCTTTGTATGCAGGCAGAATTTGCTTTCATCGCTGAAGACCACGGCGCGCCATTCCAAGTGATACTCTCATGGCACCAGGCACGCGGTTCACGTCGGTACTGTGCGCTAGAGGTGTGTGTGCCCATACTGCGAGTGTTGTAAAGGGTTGTCAGCAGATCGTGCTGACACTTCTGGGCTCACAAGCCCTCTCATCTGTGTTGTGGAAGCTGTATGATCTGCCACTGCTGCCCTTACAATACAACGATCTAAGCGAACATGTGCAGCGTTGACGTCCATAACCTCGTCTTGAAGTTGAAA
The DNA here is from genome assembly GCA_026315105.1 of Locusta migratoria. Classification (NCBI taxonomy): domain Eukaryota; kingdom Metazoa; phylum Arthropoda; class Insecta; order Orthoptera; family Acrididae; genus Locusta; species Locusta migratoria. The sequence continues at coordinate 560,329,795 of CM048746.1, forward strand.
TTTTTGCAATTCTGATGGATCAAACTACTCTCGTCGACGGTCCCTAGCCTTGGTTTAAGTCAAAGGACAACACACACACACACACACACACACACACACACACACACACACACACACACACACACATACACCCGTACCTGAAGGAGGACTCGAACCTCCGAAGCGAGCGGCTGTGCGATCTGGTACATGCTCCAGTCCGTACGGCCATTTCCGCACAGCTTATCACCTCCTCTACGGCTACGAGAATGTTCACGTGAGCATTGCAACCAGCATCGCTGCACAACTGACGCAACACCTCCAACTTGTGTGGCAATTCAAATCAAATGTTTTTGAAGCTTATGGGCTTAAATGCGGGGTCATCAGTCCCTAAACTTACAAACTTGTACTAAAGACAGCACAAACATCCATGCCCGAGAGGGGGGGGGGGATTGGAATCCCCGACGAGGAACGGCCTCGCGCATCGCAGCATAGCGCTTCAATGCGCTCTGCCGGAAGGCCATACTCTGATCTCTTTCCAGACTCGCTCAGTTGTCTGTAGAAAGAACGAGGGCGTCTTTGTAGCACGGCTCCTATTTGCTTTACACACTGACAAGGAGAGGGTCTGACATGTAGTCACCGATTTCGATGGATTTTTGCATGGACCTTCTATACTGAATATAAAGAGACATGTGTTTCGGCTTTTTGCTAGTTTTTGAAAATATCAAGATCAAATTTGACGATGAAAATCGCGATTTCAATGCTGTACACCAAATGATCGTCTGAAGTTGACCAACTTCTAATATATATGGGATTAAACGTTAATGACGATCGTGTAGTTAACGTTTGTGTTTTCATGTTGAAGCTTGGGTACTCGTAAACTTGAGCGACTTTCCAAGTGTCGTCGACGGTCAAGTGGTTCGGAAAAAAAAAAAAAAAAAAAAAAAAAATCGGTCTAGTGCTTGGACTGTAAAACGGAGGATCCAGGCTCGAACCTTCATCAAGGCAATTTGTTCTTAGATTATTTTCGACATATATGATAATATTCTCATATTTGTAATACATTACCTTACTTGGTTTTGGAGTAAAGCATCGGGAAGGGAAGTGCGATTAATGGTCAATTAAGTGTATTATCTGCGTTTTTTATGATACGTTTCACCTACTGGTTGTGAGCCAGCCAGTAATCGGAATTGCGTGATAACACACTTTAGAAGTTTTTTTTTTAATTTTATATTATTTATTTCTTATTTTTATTGATCTTGTACTGTGCATCGCGAATAAAAGAGCTATGAAGAGAGACTTGATTGAATATTAATCACACTTTCCAATGCTGCACTTCGAAATAAGACGAGCAAAGATGTTAGAAATGTGAGAATATTATCAAATAGACCGAATAAATAAAAGAAATTGATGGAGGTTCGAACCTGTGTCCACTGTTTGAGAATCCAACCTGTTTTTTGTTCGTTCTTCCGGTAGATCGATGCTTTACGGACGTTTGTTCTTGTTCGTTCTGGGTCGTTCGTTGAGTATTTTTCTGAGTATTTTATTACAGAGAGCATTAAGCCCTGTGACCAAGCGCGCCGAGTCACAGCACCGAGCACTAATCTAAGGACAATACACACATCCATACCATAGGGAGGACTCCTCGAACCTCCGATGACGAGCAACTGCGCGCTCCGCAACAAGGCGCCTCAGAACGCTCGACCACTCCACCGCGGCTACGGCTAGACCGGTGACGGCACTCGAGAAGTCGCTCATGTCTACGAGTACCCAAGGTACAGCATGAAAACACAAAAACGTCAACTACTCGAACGTCGTAACTTTGGACCACACACACACACACACACACACACACATATATACATATATATATTAGTAAAAAAATGCACATCTTCAGACGATCTTTCGATGTGTGCCATTGAAAATACGATTTTCGTCATTGAAAGTAGCCTGTTAAATTATTTAAACAAGATCTCGGGCAATCGAGATCTGAAAAATGCAAGTTAAAACGCTTACTGCTGCTCTAAATTACTTTTCGAGTGGTCACAGTATTTGAGCTACGGAAATTTATCTGACGGCCGCGTTCGGGGGTTCGTATCCCTCCTCGTGCATGGGTACTTGTGCCGTCCTTAGTAATAGCTAGTTCATAAGTAGTTTGTAAGTTTAGGGACTGATGACTCCGCAGTCAAGTCCCATAAACTCCAAGCTCCACAAACATTTGATTTTGAAATTTATCTAACTGCTCACTCCTTAAGGGAACAGCCAACGTTATAACAAACACAAAATGAATTTTAAAAACAAATCAATAGATAATTAAAGATGGGACGGGGAGCATGAAATTATAAGCAGAGGTTTGATATTTTAAATCATCATCTATTAAAAAAATATATAATAATAATAATAATAATAATAATAATAAAACAAGGAATGAAATGTGGGAAGACGAAATTAAATCATAAAGTTACTGCCCATAATAAAATTGTTTCTACCCTTTATGAATATGGAAGTAACGTGGGAGGAAAATTGCAAACACAAAATGTTTAAAGCGCTTCGCTTTAGTAGTTTAAGTAGTTTGTAAGCTACGGACTGCTGACCACGCAGTTTGGTCTGATAGATTTACAAACATTTGAATTTTTTATTTGAACACAAAATGGATAGCTGAAAGCACATTCATTCATTCACAGACATGCGCATAATGCTTGCGACAATTTACCATGCGGCCCACTTGATAGCAGCGACAGACGAAGCGGCGGCGGCGTTTTGAAGAAATGGCGGGTGTCTTGAAACAGAAATTTAGAATCACTAGCCACTAAACCAACTCATATGCGGGGAGGCAACGACATAGTATTCTTAAGTACCACGTGGTGTGCAACCACGAGGAATTACACAGAATTTACAAAAGTAATTAATTTAGAATAAACAAGTAAAGCACATGCGAGAATTCATATGGAAGGAAGCTAGTATTAATAAATGCATGGCTGAAGGCCGAAATAATGACCATTACGAAAGGACGTGGTGCAATCAGTCATACAAGACAGGAAAGACGGAATCAAGCTAGAAAATCTGAGGAATATTTAGCATACTGGGGGATACAAACGCGACGTTAGTTAAAACAACTAGAAAATTTAAACATACTAAGTTTACACAAAGGCTGAAGGCCACACATGTGAATTCTAACTTGAGAAAACCGGACACAAAATCATCACCGGAATGAAACTGCAAATACTAGATTTACACCGAATTACTCGAGTTCTGTAAATTAAGAAAAACTTTGCCTCGCATAGCGAAAGAATTACTCAAGAGAACTATCACTGAGAAACCAAGACTGCCTGATCACAAAGAAAGCAAAGTTCTAACAGCATGCCTTCCCCTCAGCATGATTCGACGGAATACTTACTTCCACGGTCGCAGCAAGAGTGAAGCCCTAAGGTCACGCCAAACCCTTCCCCACAACACACCGCTAAAAACCCATACAGAGCGCGTTCAGAGCATAGTGTCTACCAACCCTCTCTACCTGAGCAAGATAATACCCTCTTCAACGGCTCCCAGAGAGGTCTCTTGTCACCACTTTCCTCCAAGATTAGGTTGGCACCACACTAAGAACACGGCCACCTCGCCATCTTGCCAAGTAAGCTTGTCTCTGGCCACCCAGCAGACGCCAGCGCAGATGACAAACGAAGCCATGTGTTCTTAATTAAAGTAAACGAGACCCTAAAAGCGCGAGGCGGCGACTGTAAGCCATTGCGCGGCAGTCAGTCAATATTAAAAACGACCTTCCACATTCACATGAACACACAAGTTCAATCATATAGGTGGAAACATATATAAACATGGGGCATTGATCATTATTAAACATAATTAACATACTAATAGACAATATCAATGGTGTAGAAACACTTTAGGTTAATGAATAACTAAAAAATGGAACACGACCACACATTCAGTGGAAGTGTTTCATCATCAACTTTGATCCTGATTTCTTAAAAAACTACTGTCTGGCAAATAGTCGAAAATGTGACTAGTTATATTCAATATAGAACATCCCTTCCAGAATTCGATCGAAATCGGTGACACTCATGTCAGACCTTCTCCTTGTGAGCATTATTGTTGTAAATATTCCCTATTAAAGGGGACACACTGATGCTGCCTTGGCACCTACGTCACTACCTACCTGTTGGCTGAGGACGTCGAAATCATTATCAGTACATACACTATCCCCCAAGTGGCATCTGCTGTCATCGGATCAAAGTCGACGTCGTCTTTCCAAATGTTCTACTTCCTCATCTTTTTTTTTTACTTTTTTTGCGGCAGTGTGGATACTTAGATAACTTCCTTGGCTATTAAAGTTTTCTAGTGAGAAAAGTACAGTGACGTTCAGTTTAACTAGACTAGAGGAAGACAGGACGCGATATGTAAATGGCAGCCGGCAGACGACGCTGTCCTTCCCGTTTGTAACTAGCGCGTGCTGCAAGCTAAGGCATCGCCACATCGCCACAGCGGATGCAGTCGTCCCAGGGCGAGCGTGTTGCACGGCCGTTACCTCGCAGCCAGTAATGTCGGACGCCGTGTACAGTGGTCGCTGACGTCACCGGCGGTAGCAGGCCCGTGTGGCCTCAACTTGGCACGCCTCACCTCGCCTCACCGGTGGCTTCACTGACACATCGCAAATGAAGACAAAACCAGTAAGTCTCCTTCACCTGCAACGCTTTCTTTTAATTATGCTACCAATTCAACTCTTTATGCAGATTGTATAGGAAACTGCAATAGCATTTACGATTTACGTAAATTTTATCGACATCCGTACGATATATCCCATTCTAATGGCAGTGAAGAGCGCTATCCCCATTGCACCACGAATTACCGTTCCTCCCCCATCAGTTAGCGTATGGATTTGTAGAATAATGAATGCTAAAATGTCTCTCTGCACGCTATATTTAATCTTTGTTTTTGTCACTCATACGGAGAGAAAAGGGGGGGGGGGGTGCAATGCTCAAATGTTTGCTGTACTTTCCTATATTCATTAGCTCTTCCTGTGTATTGAAAATTAGGCTTTCCCTGAAATTTTGATTTCCATCTTACGATTATACATATGGTGTCCGTTCTCTCGTTGATATCATCTGCCGTAAATGTACGAATTCGAAATTTTCAGACATCTAGGCTGTTACAGGGCACTGAAATAAATTCAGTAAAGCGATAAATCTGGGTTCGGATACCGGTCCAGCACAAATGTTTTGTTTCTCTATTGAATTCATTTCAGTGCCCTCTAAAAGGCCAAGATGTTTCAATATTACGAATTCATTCCATCTTAAGCGTTTTCCAGTTCATGTTTTTCAGCATTTCCTTCACAGAAAACCCTGATCATTCGTGCACGCGGACAACCAGAGACGACCGTCCGCCACTACATGCTATAGCTACCAATCTTTCATAGGGACGAACATTGAAATTAATCTACTCTTGTCTACTGACGCCTTGGCTGTGTAACTCCGGTTAGGCCCCATGTGCAGCTGTTTACCTTGAAACTTGTACGACACAGTAATTTGATACACTTGATCATCGACAAAAGCAGATTTTACCATAAGTTACCATTGTGTTTACCAGAAATTGACATTGTATTTCACAGATTTTATGGATCTCCATTGTCTTCTGAACTGCTGTAACCAACTGTGTTTGTCATTAAATTAAAGCATTAGTTTTTAATCTCAGAATTTATGTTATAAAATAAAACGGTAGCATGTAATAGTTCACCGCCAAGCAAGTGATTGAGTTCACAAAGTAATTAGTATCGTGAAAAGTGGAATACCATAGGTGTAGGACATAAACACTTTATTTTTCTTCTTCTCCAATTCAGACATGGAATCATTTGCACTAGTTTTAAAGAATTATGGGGGATAGAGTGAAAATATATAAACGTGAAAGTTGCTTCGCCACTTACAAAATGATGAATGGAAGGACGTTATCCCTTTCTAAATTTCCTCTGCTCATGTAGTAAAACTACGGCATTTGTCTTGGAAACTATTAACTGTATTCCTGAGACGGATTGCAGGCAGTATCCGCATACATCACTGAGTGTACCTTCAGGAGATACATCATAAACAGTGAGATTCATAAAAAAACAGTCCCATAATGCATTAGATTTTAATTAATATATAGACTAACTTTATTCGCAACATATTTCGCAGATAGTTTCGTAATGTTTCACTAACGTATCTGGAAATTAATTTTTTATGGAACACACTGGTCAGGAAATGCAATGACACAATTATTAAGTTGCGTCTAAACTACAGATATAAGTGAAATGGACAGTGTTGGACAGATGTGATGGGTAGAGGAGTAAGGAGGAGTTTGACTAACACAAGAATGCAATAAATACGTACAGTACCTGGGCAACTTCGGATACTGAGCCTCCTATATCAACATAAAAAAAATAATTTGCTGCATTAATGAACGATCATCAGTTGAGAACGGCTCGACCGATTTAATGATTTTTTTTTCTTTTGTGATCGTAATTAGCCAGGAAAAGTTTTGTATGAAACAAAACTTGGTAAAGTTGCTCATGAATCTGAAAATTTCGGGAAAAATGGTAGTGATTTCATATATGAATTTATTGTGAGCATTCAAAAATCACGATTCAAACGATGGGCATAATTCATTGATTTGTCCATTATGGTTCGAACAAGTTTTCAAGATAATGAAAATAACAAATGAAATTTGAAAAATTCAGATAAGATATAAAAATCATGAGTTTTCAAAGAACTTTCGATTAAAACTAACTACAGGAATGACAAATTTGACAGATCATTATAAAATTTAGCCATGTATGTATTTTTTTCGTGAAAAAGGTTTTTATACTTTACATGACACTAGTGCAGGGAGCATTGAACTTACTATAGACTTTGATATCATTTGACGCATCACACGGACTTTCATTGTTTGTCGGATTACCATGAAAGTTGGCAGATCATAACTTTAATACGTGAACACGGAACTTGAGTATCGAATTTAAATATTAATTATACCACGTGGCACGCGGCCGCCGTCTTTTTTGACGTTAGTTAATCCCGAATACCACAGACGCCGAAAGGATTGCCTCACCAGATAAGGAAAGGGGACTCCAACAGGGAGGAGACCTTTCTAAACCTAATGCTGGCGCTGAAAACACATAATTTACAGCTATAATTTCTCCTACAGTTCGTTACTAGACAACTTTCTTGCCGTAGGAGGACTGGTACTTAATAAACAGCACTAATTTATAACCAACATATGATGCAACAATTCGTGATTCTCAATGGGCAATATGAAATAAATGGTATTCTATCTTTAATTTCGATAAAGAGTAATGGAAGTAACGCATGATGTGATAATCCTATGTTATAGACTGACACATTTTCATTATTACATTAGTAATAACACAAATGTTCAAATGCATGTCCACCTTGTTGGATACACTGGTGTAAGCGCCTCTCGGTATTAGCATGGACAGCTCTTAACATTTTTGTTGGTACTGAAGCGCAAGCTTGACGTATTCGTTCTTTCCACACATCTGGATTTTTCGTTTCCGTGTCGTAAATCCGGGATTTGATGTATCCCCACAAGAAAAAATTCAAAGGGCGTTAATTCAGGCAATCTCACTGCCCGTTGAATGACACCACCACGACCTATCCACCTTTCGAGGTATACATTGTTCAGATATTCCCTAACCCCTCCACAATAACTGGGTAGTGCACCATCGAGCTGAAATGAGTGTCTCACAGTTAACTGAAGTGAGATATCTTATAGGAGACGCCGAAGGTCCAGCTCATTCTGTAAGAACTGTAAATATTGCCGACCAGTTAGTCTAGGAGGCAAATAAACTGGTACAATGATGTGATCTCCTAGAATCCCGCACCTTAAACACCGCAGAGTACTAGCATGTGATGTCGTAGCAGTGAGCATTTACAGGAGCCCAGTAATATAGACTATGTCTGTTCACAGTGGCGTCAATGGAGAAATAGCATTCATCTCCCCATTAAATCCGACTGATGAAGTTCGGATTTATGCCTACTTTATTTAACAGAAGTCTGCAGAACGATAACCGAAATGGAAATAGTTTCCATACAGCTGTTGGTGTAGGTGCACCTTCAGTATCCATTGTACAGAAGACCTCGTAACCCCAAGCTCTGATCCAGCACATTTTTGTCCTAATTACGATGGGAAATAGGTATTATTCGGTGATAGATAATCACTTGCGTAATTTTAATAACAATGATCTTGTTATTATTATAATTATGAATACAAATAATACTATAACCTAAATTAAGTAGCAAGATAACATGTTTGTTTATACTACGTAGTTAGTACGTATTATTTAAGGTATGATTACCTCGCATCGGATGTGCTCCAAAATAATAATGCTCTGGGAAACATCAGGTGCGTCGCGGATTGGTCTTTCTATGGCACTTTGGACCTGGAGAGCACCCTCTTGTTCTTAAGCGCATCTCTTTACGTCTGAAAACGCGCGTAGAAGGTAGACGTCGCGTTGGAAAACGTGAACACAGCCTCGGGGCGGGGATAAATTGCAGTGCGTGTCCCCATATATCAATATCATATCTGTGTATTCTTCGCTGGAATACATCGTTGCAGTTACCTGTTTGAATGTAAGACCTCACACGAACTACTACCAGACGGCCACGCGACCTTGTCAGAGCGAAACCAGGAGGAAAACGTACACGGATGACGGCACTGCTCAATGGTAGTTAGAGAGCCTATATGGGGAGAGAGTGGCCAACAAGCCATCGTCCGCCATGTTTTTACCAGACTGCGCGAGGGACAGGCGTTTACATAGCGACCATGGCAGAAGTGCAACTACTTGACGTTTGAAATAAGGCATCAATTCCACCCATGACACCAAAGCACATCTTCTAGCTTACTAATCAGTATGTGGTTATAACAAATGCCAGTCATCTATGTTCATACAGGCCTAATAAATCTGTAAGCAAATAAGTCTCGTGAAACAGTTTGTATGACTGTCGGTTGTTAATACCGTATTTTACGATGGTCTGGCAATTTCGACAGTTGGCGGTTGATTAATAAGAAAGAGGTATTTCATGTTATATATCTCAAAGAAAATAATACTATTACAGAATTCTCTGTCTGCATATCCATCGATGAAATTAGTACAGTATTATCGCTTTCCGCCACGATATAATGCATTTTCCTAAACTAGGAAATATCAAAAACGTCAATCTGTAGATTCTTTTAAGGACAGTGTATCACAGAAAATGAAAACATACAATCTCTAGTGAAACAGCAGAAAAAAACTCAAAGTAGGTAACTAAATATTTAAAATGAGTCAACAGTTTCGCCCCCTTCCTTTCTCAAGTCACATCCCGTAACCAATTATAGGATTGTGAATATCCAATAATACACAGCCAAGGGGGAGGTACCTTGTGGTGTCGCACAAGTACAAAGTGCGCGCCACCTACTTTCGCCGCGCGCCGTTCTCACGACGACAGCCACGAGCGCCCTCTGCGACAACGCCGCTCGTGGCCACCACTGAACGACTTGCCACTTCGGACTGAGATAGCAACCAGTTAGGACCTTCATAATCAGATAGGCACCAGTGAAGACTTTGCTATCGTACAGGCACTAGGCAGGCCTCTAACAACTATGTAGCAACATTCTGCAGTACTATGTAAAAGTTAAGTATTGTTACATTCTGTGCATTATATATCTCTTTCTAATTTACTCGAGTGTTTATAGTTTCTGGCTGCTCCCCTCCGTACCTGCACCAGCGTGTCGGTCTCATTTCACTCGGCCACCGACACCTACGACGAGGCTGGGACACAAAAGCGGCGACGAAGTTGGGACACAAAAGTGGCGACGAGGAGTGATTGAACCTTGGACCAGCACGCTAGCAGCAGCCAGACAGCAGCAGTCGGAGCACGCAGAAATTGCTCCCGCCCACCCACCCTTATTATAAGAATTTTGGGGGAACATATTCCGTTACGTATTTTGTGGACTTTTTTGTTGCAGAGCGAGTCCTCTTTCATATTGCATTTGTGTTTTGTTATAAGTTACTTGTATACGCGGCGCCTAATCGGTCAGCATGGCCACTACCCCGAACCCAAACTTAATGGAAATTATTCAGTTACAGACGGCGCAAATAACACAACTTCTCCAGGCGGTGGCGCAGTTGACAACTCAACAACAGCCGTCGCATCAGCAGCCCACACCTGCCGCCGCACCGCTTCCGACGTTCCGCCAGTACAACGAACGTGAGGAAGAATGGAGCGACTATTTCGCACAGTTTCAAGAACTCGTCGCGGCTCATCAAATTACAGGTCAGAGAGTGAAGAACCTTTTCTTATCGATTGTGGGCCCCCAGACCTTCGTACTATTGCAAAAACTTTTCCCTCTCGCATCTCCTCGTGATGTAGACTTTGAACAAATTGTAGATGCACTGAATGCTCATTATGAGAGAAAAGTTCTTGTAGCCGCTGCACGATACCGATTTTTCAGACTTAAAAAATTACAGCAGCAGTCACACCAAGAGTGGATTACGGAATTGAAGGGCTTAACCCGCCAATGTAAATTTACTTGCTCTTGTGGACTTTCTTATAGTGACGTTATGTTGCGAGATGCAATTACGCAGAACATTCAGGATCCCAGAATTCGGGCAGCAATTCTAAAACAATCTGACCCCTCATTAGACAGTGTACTGCAGCTTATAGATGCGCATGATACTTTTGACTTAGCAGATGTAGAAATGCAAAGCGACAGTGTTGATTCAGTGCGCCGCAACGGACGCTTTCCTAGCCGTAGTTCTCAGTCTAGCCCTAGTGATTCTTTAAATTCTACCGGCCGTGCTGAACAGACAGTGAACAGTAGCCAGTGTAAAAGTGCGACGCAAAGGTCGCCCCGTCGTGTTAGAAACAGTGATTTGAATAACGGGCGCCAACGCTCATTTCAGAAAAATGTACGTAAATCTTGCCCCCAGTGTGTGTCTCGCCACAAGCGTGCTCATTGCCCTAGTCGCAACGCAACCTGTTATCAATGTGGCAAATCGGGACATGTACAGTCTGTGTGTGTGTGCAAATTAAAAACTCAAAGAACGGTGCCTTTCGGAACATTGCTTCGCAAAGTGCGAGAGCAGTGCATGCAGTAAATGTTATAGACGCTGTGGAATTGAGCAGTGCTTTCCTTGGATCTCAATTGCAAGAAAGTAGTTCTGCGCCTATGGCAAAACTATATAGTGCACCACGTAGCAAGCGCCGACGAGCGCGTAAAACAGTGCAACGGAAAAGGGTTCGGGACAAGCAAAATGACTATGAACAGTGCATTCCTGTAGTGAAAATAGTGCCTTCTGCACCTGCTCCTTGCAATAGTGCCCAGTACTGTGTAGCTAGTGACAGTAGACTTGTTGTAGATACTGAAAGTAATTTTAGTGCAGTAGCCTCGCATTGCGCGGACGCCGATCCGGCGGTAGTGCCATCTAGTGACAGTGTTGTTAATCCCCTGCGTGCCGAGTCTGAGCCGCTTCCTTCACTACGCGGCCCGCGCATACGCAGCACACAAACCGTAGCAGACGTTGCCCACATTCGCGCACCTGTCGTGCGCCAGAAGCACAAACTTTTTGTAAATCTCTCCATAGAAAATAAGACTGTGCAATTTCAGCTTGATACTGGTTCCGCTGTTACATTAATTAATAAAGATACTTATGAACTTCTGGGTTCGCCAAAATTGTCGCCGTCACAGCAAGTGTTAACAGCTTATACAGGTGAAAATATTCCCATGCTAGGAACATGTAGCCTGCCCGCCTCTTTTCAAGGTGTAACAAAAACAGTTGCTTTTGTAGTTCTTCAGGCCAAATCGACACAGAACATTTTTGGACTAGATGCTTTTGACTTGTTTGGTTTATCAATTCAAAGAGATGTGCTTCAAATTTCGTCATTAGTGCCTCAGGATAAAATCAATGCATTGTGTGACAAATATAGTGACTTGTTTTCGCCGGAACTAGGTTGTGCAAAAGACTTCGTGGCACATGTAACTTTAAAAGAATCTGCAGTTCCAAAATTTCGTAAAGCTAGACCAGTGCCTATCGCCTTGCGTGATACAGTTGCCGAAGAACTTAAACGTTGGCAAGATAGTGGGGTGATTTCTCCTGTTTCTGCGAGTCAGTGGGCCTCGCCTATAGTAATTATACCCAAACCGTCAGGAAAACTTCGTCTCTGTGCGGACTTCAAATCAACAGTGAACAGTCAAACAATTGTAGACACTTATCCCCTGCCCAGACCTGACGAACTAATGGACAAATTAGGGCAGTCTCGTTTCTTTTCCAAGATTGATTTAGCAGAGGCACACTTACAGATTCCACTTGATGACGAGTCAAAAAAGTTTTTCGTCATTAATACTCACATGGGCCTTTTTCAATTTCAACGCCTACCCTTTGGCAGTTCTTCCGCTCCCGCTATTTTTCAGCGCTTTTTGGAACAGCTGACAGTTTCTGTACCGTGTTGTTCGAACTATTTAGATGATATTGTGGTATCCGGACGTACAGTTGAAGAACATTTAGCAAACCTGGAGTGCCTTTTCAAAGTGTTGACTGCAGCAGGTCTACGTTGTAATAAAGCAAAGTGTTCGTTTTTTCAAACTGAAATAGAGTACCTAGGCCATGTGATTAATGCTCAAGGAATTCATCCCTTACAGTCACATCTTAGAGCAATTAAAGACTTGCCTCCTCCTAAGAATGTGCACGAAATGCAAGCAGTAATGGGAAAGCTTAACTATTATTTCAGGTTTATTCCCAATGCCTCTCAGATTGCAGCTCCACTGCATCACTTACGTAGGAAGAATGTTCCTTTTGTATGGTCTAAAGATTGTCAGGTTGCCTTTGACAAACTAAAGTCTGCACTACTCAGTGATGCATGTTTGATTCCCTTTGACCCACAGAAGCCTGTAGTGTTAGCGGTTGACGCCTCGTCGTACGGTCTGGGTGCCGTTCTGTCGCATCGTATTGGATGTCACGATCGTCCTATTGCCTTTGCATCCAAGCTACTGACGCCGACGCAACAGAATTACAGTCAGATAGAAAAGGAGGCCTTAGCAATCATTTACGGCGTCACAAAGTTTCATCATTATCTCTATGGCAGAAAATTCTATTTGTTGACAGACCACAAGCCTCTCACGTGGTTGTTCTCACCCACAAAGCCGATTCCGCCACGTACGGCACAAAAGCTTCAGAGATGGTCCTTGATATTGTCTAATTATCAGTATGAGATTTTGTACCGACCTACCACTAAACATGCTAACGCGGACACACTTTCCCGACTTCCGGTTGGCCAGGATGTGTCGTTTGATTCTTCAGAAATGGCATGTTGTCAGATAGACTCCAGAGATGCTTCCGCTGTCGCATATTTCCCTTTGAACTCTCGTCGGGTTGCACAGGAAACAGCTGCGGATGCAGACCTAAGTGTGGTAGCACGTTTTGTTCGCTCAGGGTGGCCTGCCAGAGCCAAAGACATTGATCGGCCTCTGGTTCGACGTTATTTTGCACAACGTCATGCATTATCTTTAAGTCAGGGTGTACTGTTGTTGCATACCGACAACGACCAAGCAAGAGTGATTGTTCCTCGTTCCCTGCAACGAGAAGTGTTACGCCTCCTGCATCAAGGACATTGGGGCATTGTTAGGACAAAGCAACTGGCCAGACGTCATTGTACCTGGGTTGGTATGGACGCTCAGATAGAGAACATGACGTCACAGTGTACAGTTTGTGCGGAGCATCAGGCGGCTCCTCCACAGCGTTTCTCAGACTGGCCACGCCCCAAGGGACCATGGCAACGTTTACATATTGACTTTGCCGGACCTTTCTGGAATACGCGCTGGTTAATTGTTGTAGACGCTTTCAGCAAGTTTCCTTTTGTGATTGCCATGAACTCAACGACAGCTTCTAGTACAATCAGTGCCTTAACATCAGTGTTTTGCATCGAAGGCTTGCCTGAAACTATCGTCAGTGACAATGGACCTCAGTTTGTTAGTGCGGAATTTCAACAGTTTTGTCGTGTGAATGGCATTCAGCATATCACCATCACACCTTTTCACCCTCAGTCCAATGGTGAAGCAGAACGTTTCGTTCGAACATTCAAGTCTCACATGGAGAAGATGAAAGGTCAGCACTCCAGGCAGCAAGCTCTTCAAATTTTGCTGTCTACGTATCGATGCATGCCACGTGACGGCCCGTCTCCTGCCGAGCTGCTACACGGCCGCCGTCACCGCACTCTCCTTCACCTGCTGCAGCCTCCCACGCACCGAGTCTGTTCGTATGGCGCTACGCATTTTCAGGTTTCTACGCCGGTGCTGTACAGGGTGTTTGCTGGAAACAAGAAGAAACTATGGATGCCGGGCATCATTCAGCGCGTGCTCGGTCGCAATATGTATGTTGTACGTTCTTCCACAGGGTCGGAACTGCGGCGCCACGCAAACCAATTGCGTCTGCATAGGCCGCGCGATCCTGTCTCCGGTTTCTTGATTCCAGACCCAGTTCACCGCCAGGGAGCACAGCCACATCGCTCGCCGCCGGGTCCAGCTTCCCCGGACTACGAGATCGTACCCATGGAGGTGGACGCACCTCCGTCGCAGTCGTCGCCGCCGCTGTCGCCGCCGCAGATGAAAGCGTCACCGAGAGGGACTCCGGGACCGTGCGGGCCCCTCCAGCTTGGTCTACGCACCTCAGAAGAAGATGACCTGGTCAATCTGGGCGGAAGCGTGCGCCCTTCCCCAGGTTTCGGCGGGTTTCCTGGAGGATCTCAAGGCGGATGCCGGGGCGCGGACGGCGTCTCGATCCCGGCCTCAGCTACGACGCCCGTCCCACCAGTAACGCCCCCGCCCAGGCCCTCCTCCCAGTGCCGTCGCCGTGGCCCTCAGCCCTACGCCACGACGGCGCGGCGGTTTGGGGGGGAGGGGTGTGGTGTCGCACAAGTACAAAGTGCGCGCCACCTACTTTCGCCGCGCGCCGCCAGGCACGCACGGCGCGGCGTTCTCACGACGACAGCCACGAGCGCCCTCTGCGACAACGCCGCTCGTGGCCACCACTGAACGACTTGCCACTTCGGACTGAGATAGCAACCAGTTAGGACCTTCATAATCAGATAGGCACCAGTGAAGACTTTGCTACCGTACAGGCACTAGGCAGGCCTCTAACAACTATGTAGCAACATTCTGCAGTACTATGTAAAAGTTAAGTATTGTTACATTCTGTGCAATATATATCTCTTTCTAATTTACTCGAGTGTTTATAGTTTCTGGCTGCTCCCCTCCGTACCTGCACCAGCGTGTCGGTCTCATTTCACTCGGCCACCGACACCTACGACGAGGCTGGGACACAAAAGCGGCGACGAAGTTGGGACACAAAATACCTAGCCATGTTAAAACATACCTTGTAGCACGACATGTCAAAAACCAGAACCATGAAATAACAAGAAGCTAGAAAATGCTGTTTAAAAACAATTTACCGTTTATCATATTCGAACTCGCGACCTTCATATTATGAATTCAGTAGGCAACCATTACACCACGCGGGAATTTCGGAGGCAGTAGCTCTATTACTGAATTTGATCAGTGCTTTTTTACTTGGGGGGGGGGGGGGCAGAAAATATTTACTTTACACAGGCAGGAAGAATTCATTAGAATTCCAAAAGTCGCCTTTACGGTTCCCGCTTTCTCAGATAACTTGCACTGCCCACTGTTCCCCTATTTCTTCATTCCTTGCGAACACAAGCATCATATAACAATCTTTACTTCGATTTTTGCAGGCAACACAGGAACAACGAGGTATTTCTCTTGAATTAAGAACATTATAGACAAACACGGATAGTTTATCGACCTTGAGAAGGCTTCTGACCGTGTCAGCCGTGATAGCCTATGGATGATTATGTCGGAATGTGGGTATCCCTGTCACCTAATAGAAGTAGTAAAATACACACATAGTAATAAACACAGGCAAGACTAAATTAGAAGAAATAAGTATTAATCAAGGAATAAGACAAAGATGTGGACTCTAACCTAACCTAACCCGTGTTCCTACATTTCTCCTAAATCCAAACTGATCTTCCCTGAGTTTGGATTCCACAAGTTTGTAAATAATTCGTGTTAGGATCTTGCAACCATGACTTATGGTATTTCCCCTGTCTCATACATCTTGCATACCAGGTGGAACAATTTTTTCATGACTCGCTCTCCTAACGAAATCAGTAGTTCAGACGGAATATCATCTACTACACGAACCTTGTTTCGACTCAAGTCCTTCAGCGTTCTGTCAAATTCTTCTCGCAGTATCATATCGCCTATATCCTCTTCCTCCACTTAATCTTCCATTTCTAGAATACTGCCTTAAAGTTTATAGGCCCTCTATATATTCCTTCCACAGTTCAGCTTCCCCTCTTTGCTTAGTACTGTTTTTCGGTCTGAGTTCTCGATATTCATACAGTTGCTCCAAATATCTCTTTTATTTTCCTGTAGGCGGTTTCTATCTTTCCCCTAGTTATGCATTCTTCTACAGTTCTGCTTAGCCAGTATTCACTTCTCGTCAATTTCATTTTTCAGACATTTTTAGTCCTTTTTGCATGCTTCACTTGACGCATTTTTATATTTTCTCCTCTCATCAATTATCAGTATATCCTGTGTTATCCAGGGATTTCTATTAGGCCTTGTCCTTCTGCCTATATGATCCTCTGCTGCCTTCAGTACCCTATCTCTCAGAGCTACCCATTCTTCTTCTACTGTATTACTTTCCCCCATTTCAACCAATCCTTGCCTAATGCTCTCTCTGTAGCTGTAACGTCGTTGGATGACATTTCTGGGCATGAGTTTCAATGCGCTTTTTATTCCTCAATACCTAGAAGTTTTTTTTTTTTTTTTTTTGTAATCCTGAAACAAACCTTTTCTCGCTGAGAACCATAGCAAAATGATGAAAAGAAAAAAGTTTCTGCTTACTACTTTTCCGCTGTTCAGGGAGTAAAACTACGACATTTGGTATAACGTTGAAATTTATAATTTCTGCACTACATATTGTACTTGCAGGAGGTTTTACAAACAGTATACACACATATAGTTGAATGTACCTTCTCAACTGTTCATGAGTTACGAGCACATAGATAGTAACGTTCGTGGAAAACCGCCCCATCAAGCACCAAGTTTTAATCTATTACTTCTTTACTACCAATTATATTCGCAACAGATTTTTCAGACATGCAACACTTATCCAAATGAATATATACCTGAAAAATTATACAATTGTACAACATATAACTCAGTTAATATGAGATCATATATACTGCGATGGATAAAAGCCTTTCACATCAGGTATCACGTTTTATTACATCTCTTATTTACTGCTAAGACACTCTGTATTCCAGTGTACTTAAGGACACTCCTGAAAGATGACAGTGCTGTTGAAAACTTTGAAGCAACATTGAACTGTGCAGCGCATACCGCTGTAGGAAGAAGAAATAGATATCTATAGAGCTACAAGGAAAGGAATAAAATAAAACAGAGTGCATCCTACGAATACCCATTATTTCCGACAGATCTGACTTTTAACTTTAAGTGACTGCAGTTTACAGTGGGACTTGCATTTTCTATTATGATTAATAAATCACAGGGCAGTCTACTCAATACTGTGACGTGTATTTGAAATGACCATGTTTCTCACATGGACAGCTTTATATCGCTTGTACAGGCATGGGCTCTCCACAGAAAATATTCATATTATATCCTGGACAAGTCACAAGAAATATTGTTTGTTGTCAGGAAGGAAGGAAGGAAGGAATATTAGCGTTCAACGCCCCATCAACAACGTGGTCATTAGAGGTGGAGCTTACGATCCGATTGTTTGGGTAGGGATGGGAAAGGAAATCGTAATTTGCTTGTATGGTGTAGTACACTCCAAGAGTACTATACGAACTTTCATGGGGTTTCATAGGTCAACATATAAGCTTAATTTCATGAAAATCGGATCAGGGGAAAAAAGATATCGTAATTTGTAGTTTCTGGTGTATTCATTTTTTAATTTTTTATTTCTTTTCTATGATTACGCCATAGAACAACACACCCTTAAATGCGCTGCAAATAAACAATACATGATCGTGTTGTGCTTATTCCTTCAGTAACAGAAGTATTTTTAATTAAGAGCCGCAATCTTATCTCTGCAAATACAAACCAACACTGAACAGCGAGTTGCTGATTACACTTCGTATATTCACACTTATCGACATTTGCTTGCTTCTTTTGACAGGGAACATTTGAATATAAAACATTACGACATTCCTTCGCGTCTATTGATACTCCAATTTACATAAGATTTCTTTGAAAAAAAAATCGAATTTATGTAGTTCCCTCTCTGACTTCGGTGCATCCTCATTACATTTTGAGTGCTTTCTTTTTAGGAATGCCTTGAAAACGCCATAGTAATGGAAAGGACAAAGTAAAACGACGTTAGTTACATAGTACACCAAATAACTTATTAAGGTGTTGCTGCGTTTTTTTCATTCTCATAACTCTGGTGTAATACACTACAAGAAGAGGTACAATTTTACTATGTATTTTTTACCGAAAATATTCAACATGTCAAATTCAAATGTTTGTAAATCTAACGGACCAAACTGCGTGGTCATCAGTTCGCAGCTTACAAACTACTTAAACCTAGGTAAACTAACCTACGGACAAACACACACACACACACACACACACACACACACACATACCCATGCCCCATGGAGGACTCGAACCTTTTTTTTTTTTTTTTTTTTTTTTTTTTTTTTTTTTTTTTTTTCCTCTAGGGATAGTTCTTGTCCTTGCGGACGCTGATCGTGTTTCTTCGTTTTTGTTCTACGCGTTCTTTGGCTCAGCTTTTTTATTACAGAGAGCGTTCAGCCCTCTGACCGGGCGCGCTAAGCCACGGCTCCCGGCCAATCCCTCGGCTACTCCACCGCGGCTTTATGAACACAACCTAACATCGAATATTCGAATATATATCGTTCCGGAGTAAGAACGTCAATTAATTTCAATTTTTGTATGAAACATTTTATGAACATTCATTGTATTCGACAATAACTTCTACTTAAATTTGACATCTTAGTTATGAGAACTTAGTTTATTGACAGAGGGATCCAACAAGGTTTCTGTTTTTGCTGACCTAGGTCCGGAAACCTAAAAATCATGATATACACAGGTCCCTCTTTAACAACAGTTGCGAAGCACGGACATATAAGCTAGTGTGTGTATAAATTCGATGGGAGTCATGCTAAGGTTGTAAATTCAGGTGCGGAGACCATTGTGTCCGGGTGGCGCAATGGACAATTCAACATTCTAGTAAGCAGGAGACTCGGGGTTTAATTGCGATTCGGTACAATCAACTTTTTCTATTAATGTATGTGAGTGCCCACTGGCAGCTGAAATCTTCAATTTCTTTGTGTACTGATTAATTCGGATTCACCAAAATTGCTCCTAGCAAATTCCTTCAATTTTCCTCCAGCATCCATAAAACGACCGAAGTTTTTCATCCCTCTCTAATGAGCTTGTCGAAGGAACGTCAAAGAATTTGCCTTTCTTTTCCGTCTGTTTATTTATTCATGTTTTTAACTTTCATTTCACCTAGTTCCTCAAACAAAAAACTTTGACAGCCGTCTTAAGGCGATCTCGAGTTAGCAAGGAAATGCGAACGGGAATGAATCGAGCAGGAAGGGAGAGTGTTAAAAAGTCAATACCTGCTTGAAAAACAAGTTGATGGCTGTACTTCTAACCTAAAGCTGACAATGAGAGAAATGCCGATATGATTTTAAGTTTTAGATGTCGTTGCGAATTTTGCTGAAGTGCAGTCAGTTGCTTGTTGATGCACTTCGTGCTGTAGATGTTTCTGGGCCTATACAAGACCAATAATAATCTCAACCGACAAATCAGTGTAATACTCATGGCGCCCAGGTAAATGAAACAAGGGTGGGCAGCCTACGGTGTATAAAGTCTGCACGGCTTCGGTGGCTGTCTCTACGGCAGGATGTTAATCCTTTGATACCACAATCAGAAGCACTGAATTAATTGGGGACCCGTGTGAGGATTTCAGTATAAGCTCAACTGGAAAACTGAAATAGTAGAATGTCCCATGTGCAGTAGTAGGCGCTTTAGCTTGAAATATTCCTCCTGTTTCGCCGCGCAGTCGTTAGTACATAAGCTCGTACATGATCCCGTACGTAAATTTTGTACCCTGGTGGAATTATAAATAAGTTAGGATCTCGTACTTTATTAAGAACTCGGATATCGTGTATCATCTACCACCGCAGAAAATACATGGGGATGTTAATAAATACAGGTCTAATCTGAAACAAGGAACACATTTGAAACATTTATATCTCCCAAACTACAAAAGACAGAAACATAATTCCAGCACTGCTGTTACTTGTCATGTCGATAGTTTGTAGTGGGTAAATTAGTGTTACAGCAGGAAAAAGGATTTTGTGTGCTCCATTTAGTAAAACTGGAGTCTGTTATTGAGTTCAACGTCTTTTTCATTGTCGGTTTCAAAAACAACCGCCTCAGCAGAAGATTTACCAGTGGCATCGAAAGTTCGTAAACAGATGGTTCCAACAGCAAAGGAAAAAGCGCAGGACCTCAAAAAATGTTTGTATAGCTTATGGGACTTAACTACGGGGTCATCAGTACCTAAACTTACAAACTACTTATGAACTAACTAAGACTAAGGACGGCACAAATATCCATGCCCGAGGGGGAATCCGAACCCCTGACCGTAGTGGCTGTGCAGACCGTGACTGGAGCGCCTCAGTCCCCTCGGCCACCGCGGTCGGAATGAAAATGTCTAGTGTATTCGTACAGTGTACAAAAAGGGCATTAAATAAATATCCACGGTACGAACAGGCAAGAAACTCAGCGCTCCTCAATCAACGACATGGCATGTTCCGAGAAACAGTTTGTATCTCAGTCTGTACAAGTTGCAGTTATTGCAAGCATTGCATCCTGAAGTTCACATCAAAAGGTACGAATTTTGCATTAGCACTCTAGATGATACGGAAACAAAAAGGTTTCCTTTCTCCGATGAATCCACTTCGCGTCTTTCCAGTAAAATGATGATCGTGTGCATTTCTGGCTGTTAGACCACAACTGGCGTAGCGTTCGGCCTGCTGGTTGCAAGTCTATGTATGCCACTTCGGTGACTTGCTTGTCGATAATGATAGAAGGATGATGAGGACGACCCAACACCCAGTTCTCGAGCAAAGAGACCGGGACCGGGAAGAGAACCGGGACCGGGAATCGAACCCGAGCCCCCCTTGCATAACAACCCACCACGCTTTTATACTGGTCACGGAGGCGGACTTCGGTAAATTTGATCGACATAACGTTAGAATTTGGGCCGTGCTGAAATCTTATGTCAGTTGTAAATATGGTTCTGGGGCGAGACGTCGGGTACTATTGTCAAGACTGCACAATATTTTGTCATCACACTGGGCTGACATCTTCAGGTGCGATGGACACACTGCTGGGCCGTCACCGACGAATTCCTGTTTAGAGCATTCAAAGAAGAGAATGCGCATGTGTGAACGCGCCAAAAACGGTGGCCATTAGCGCACAAGGAATGATTTTAGGAAGTTTAGTTCACGATGAACAGTTGCAATATTTCTTTATTTACTTTTATTTTATTTTTTATTAGTAGATTGAAAGCTTCTTATTTATTTTCATTTAATTGATTATTCTATATTTGATGGTAATAGTATTGTAGGTTTTTCCAAAAACGAAAGAGCCAACTGTGCCACCTGTTGGACTGTGACGTAAACATTTCGACACTCGCGCAGATGTCAGTTGTTGAACATGAAATAAATTCACTGAATATTTATGTCTTATGAATCATACCTGCAAACAAAGTTTATGGACCTTCAGCGAAAACTAATGTTAATTAATTAAACTTTCTCCAGCTGCTTATGTCCTTAACTCTGAGTACTGCTTGTACGATAAGAAAAAAGGGAAAAATATGGTGAAATAGTGTTGAATTTGATGCAAAACCATTAATGATGTGCTAATACACCGGATTAGTAACGTTTTACGAACCTTTATATTTGGCTGTATACATTGCAGAAGTATAAAAATAAATAAAACCCTGTCTTGAATGTCTTCAAAAATTCACACCTTCAAGCTTGCTTAACAAGTTTGATTGAACAGCGTTCTATAGGAGGCAAGAAATGGCACAGAAATGGTTAGAGATAAATGATATTTTATTTTTAGTATGTTGGTAGATGATAACAAAATCAATTTTTCTGGTATATCAAAAGGACATAATAAATATTACTTATAGCCACCATTTATTATTATATTTTTTAATACATTGAAGTTCACAAACGTTGCGCCTTTACTACGCTAGCACAGAAGCAATTGCGACACAACCCTGACACAGTACTTTATTAAGTGAGGAAATGAGAAAAAGTCAGATCATTAGCTAGTACAGAAAAGAAAACATCTTCTGTCTAGTATTCTGGCGTAAAATCCGCCTGAAATATAGTTCATCTTGGTAATTGTAGTAACTCTTACGTTCTGTTAGTGCTAGGCGAGAAACATAACGAAATGTATCTCCTATTTGTTTTTAAAAACGGAGTTAGAGCTTCTAAAGGCGTTGGAGAGCATAATTATAAAGAAATAAACATTGGTGACTGATGAAGAATCGCCAATATCTCAAGTAAAATTCCCTAACTTCACATTTCTTTCATTCAAAAAAATCTATACTTCCATGAATAACGCGATAGTTAATGAGGTTTTGTGTAGTAACCATAAGGCAAAATTTTCTCCTCTTTTCATCTTATTGTTTTGATTTGAGGTATTTAATTCAGACCTTATCGCTGGTGCACGCAAATGGAAATGAGTTCGCTGTATTATATAAATTTTCGCGAGGTACAGATCTCCTCCCAAATCTACAATGTCTCCTCGTCCTCCCCTCTATGTCTCCCCTCCTATCCATTCATCCTCTTCCTTCCTCTGTAATGTCCTCTTCCTTCCTCTCTGATATCCTCTTCCTTGTTCTCTAATGTCCTCTTCCTTCCTCTCTAATGTCCTCTTCCTTCCTCTCTAATGTCCTCTTCCTTCCTCTCTAATGTCCTCCTCCTTCCTCTAATCTCCTTCCCTACCCTTCTAGGCCCCACCTCTACCACCCCCCTCTCTCTCTGAAGTTCCAGT
This sequence comes from Locusta migratoria, assembly GCA_026315105.1. Taxonomy (NCBI): domain Eukaryota; kingdom Metazoa; phylum Arthropoda; class Insecta; order Orthoptera; family Acrididae; genus Locusta; species Locusta migratoria. The sequence goes on from CM048746.1 coordinate 560,352,973, forward strand.
ACCCCACCTACTCTTCTCTTCTTCTCTCCTCTTCGCCTCTCCCCTAGTGTCGACCTCCTCCTCACCCTGTCAATGAAAAATCACAAAACCTGCACATATGTATCACTTTAAGCTAATGAGTGGATTGGTGTCGAAGTCCTGAATTTCCTACGGCGTAGTAACATCTAGATATACCCCCAGCGACTCGTCGTGGAGGGCTAACTCTCTCAGAGCTTCAGCGTTTGCACTGTATCTCGGTCGCCGAGTTTATGCTCGTCGTCGGAGAAACAGACCTTTTGTCTGAAGGCGTTGTAGCGCACTTGTTGCTACATTACATGCGGTACTTCCGTAATTACGGAACGACGCATAGCAAACGCCATAATAAGCGAGTCTTACGTGTGCTCTGTGGTGAGCCGTGAGCCTAGCGGTATCAAGTGCTGTGTCTGACGCTTCTCATCTGGCTATGGTACGTGCAGATCGTGTTTGGGACTTTTTAAGTCCATTCTAGTAGTTAAAGCTTGCGACCATATTTTGAGGGATCAACAGTGGACTGGCGGAAGCTCAGGGCTACCTTCCTTCCACTGAACTCAGCTTACGTTTGTCGTATTATTCGCGCATTTTCACTCGTTTGCGACACCTGCGTTCTGTGACCCCACTTGTAATTTACTGATTAATTCGTGACAGGTATACAAGATCAGACGTTTTCCTAAGTTCATGTAACATTATCCTTTAACTTATTCTGTTATTCTTCCCCTACAAACCTGTGAAAATCGTGTATATGTTCATAATCTTTACAGTCATTCATTTTATATTTTTACATAAATAAATCGTAATTTTGTTTTATAAAAAATTATCGTATCACTTCGACCACCAACAAACCCACTCCTGTCCCAGGAGGCCTATTTAGAATAAGATTTTGGGGGTTTGGGGGGCTAAAGTGGTACCAGTTCAGCATAAGAATTCAGCTAGCTACTATTTTGGGGGACTTCTCTTGCCTGAGGGACTACCACAAAAAGAAATACACGACAAGCGTTACTGTTGCGCCGAAAGGCGAGGTAAGAGATTAGACACAGTATAAGACTGCCCAAGCGTGAGCAATGCTAAACAGGTACCTTTTGCTATGCACCGCGGAAAGTGCTTTCCCAGTTGTAAGCGGAAACGAACAGTGCATGGCGAGTATTAGGGCGTCACCGGTGGCTGGGTCCCACTGCGCCGCCAGTACAGAAAGGCAGCGGCAGCGGTGGCTGGTGGTAGCCGCGGCAGCCGGATTTGGCGGCGGGACAATGCGGCTTGTTATCTGCGCCGGAGCTTCCGCCGCTCCGCGCCGCGCCGCTGCGGGGTCGTCTCTGCCCGCACCACGGACTGCCGCCTCGCAACACACACCGACTTCCGCGAGCGACACAGCGACACACCGGCTGAGATGTCGAATTATCAATATTTTCTCGAAATAGCGAATTTCTTTTAGCATCACTGTATAAGGTATAGATGTTCTACCAAATGGTGACATGTAAAAATTTGCACCGGACCGGGACTCGAACCCGGGTTTTCCGCTTTTCGCGAACGGTCGCCTTAACCACTAAGCTACCCGAGCACGACTCCAGGACTGACTCATATGTGAAGTCAGTGTGGCATATGGAAGTTTGGGTCGGACCTGGAGTCGTGTTCGGGTAGCCTAGCGGTTAAGGCGACCGCTCGCGAAAAGCGGGAAACCCGGGTTCGAGTTCCGGCCCGGCACAAATTTTCATATGTCACCATTTGCTAGAACATCTATGCCTTAACAGTGACGCTAAAAGAAATTCGCTGTTGTTGTTGTGGTCTTCAGTCCAGAGACTGGTTTGATGCAGCTCTCCAAAATACCCTATCCTGAGCAAGCCTTTTCATATCCACATAAGAACGGCAACCTACATCTGTCTGAATCTGCTTACTGTATCCATCCCTTGGTCTTCCTCTGCGATTTTTTCCCAAACACTTCCCTCTATTGCTAAATTCACAATTCCTTGATGTCTAAGAATGTGTTCTACCAATCTATCCCTTCTTTTAGTCAAGGTATGCCAGAAATTTCTTTTCTCCCCAATTCTGTTCAGTACCTCCTCATTAGTTACGCGATCCACCCACCTAATCTTCAGCATTCTTCTGTAGCACCATATTTCAAAAGCCTCTATCCTCTTCCTGTCCGCACTGTTTATCGTCCATGTCTCACTCCCATACAAGGCAACACTCTATACAAATGCCTTCAGAAAGGACTTCCTTAGGCTTAAATCAATATTCGACGTTAACAAATTTCTCTTTTTCAAAAACTCTTTTCTACCCACTGCCATTCTGAATTTTATATCCTCTGTACTGCGACCATCATTAGTTATTTTACTGCCCAAGTAACAAAACTCATCTACCTCCTTTATTGCTTCGCTATTGTGAGAAAATATTGATAACATTATCATCACTGTAATTCGTCACCCTACAGTAATTTTAAGATGTCGAACTTATGACAGGTTTCATGCAGAATGAAACTTTAATTTTAGCGCACACTGCGCTACAGAGTGAAACATCCTGGCAGTTTAAAATTGTATGTCGGAACCAGGATTCGAAACTGGGACCTTTGCCTTTCTCGGGCAAGTGCTCTGCCGACTGAACTGTGAGGACGGACCATGAAGCGTACCGAGTCAGTCAGTAGAGCGCTTGCCCGCGAAAGGCAAAGGTCACAGGTTCGAATCCCGGTTCCACCACGCAGTTTTCATCTGCCAGGAAGTTACTGGTTTCATGTTGTGAACTTAAGTTTCATGATTAGAATTAAAGTTTCGACTGGTTCTTTATATTAAACATTTATTCAATGGTAGTACTAGTACAGTGACGCCTTTGAAATAAAAATAAAATGACTTGTTTTGAGTGTATAGGGGATGATGGTTCGTGCAAGATAATAACTAAACAGACTAACTTACTTGCACAACGCTTCATAGCTTCTCATCCTAATTTAGCACCATGCTCCAGGGTTCGTAGTTGGCAAGATACTACTAGTGATGAGGTGAAAAGCCTGATTGGAATTCTCGTGCTCCGAGGAACTGTTAACAAACCAAAACACAACATACTTTTCATAAAGGAAATAAAACACCTAAACATGAAGGAAAACTTTCGTGTGTGGGGAAAAATACAAAGCACCGCAGCGGCAGGGGGCGCCGGCACATATTCTCCGCTGAGGAAGGGGCGCGCCCGCTAACTTCTTACTTAACCCTTTAAGGGCTTCCTTACCGACAGACGTTGTTGCTGTTTCTCCATTATTATTGTATCTTTGCCAGGTGGTGTACCATTTTCTTTACAAAATTACAAGGTGCGTCTGAACCGTTCGGTGAATGGTCCCGTATTTTACAAACTGTGCTGGCGAGGATGAGGTGCCCGCGCATACACATTGAGGGACTTGTCAACAAACGCCCCATATTGCGCAAAGGACTGCAATGAAGCGGTGATATATGCTGCATCACAGCTGACAGGGTCAGTGAAAGAACTCGTGTCATTGGAACATGAAGCGCAAAACGAAGCATCACGTTAACATCAAGTTTTGTTTCTAATTAAGCAAAACGGCGACGGAGACGCCTGGGATGTTAATGCAAGTGTATCTTGTTGAAGCTGTGAGTAAAAAGTATGTGACTGAGTAGTTTACAGGCTTTGGAGACGGAAAGGAAGGTGTAGAGGATGAGCCACGTTCTGGTCGATCGTCCACAATCTCAGACCCAGACAACATCAAAAGAATGCGACTGATACTTGCGGATGATCGACAACTGTCTTTGAGAATGACAGCAGACGAGTTGAAGATCAGCATAGACAGTGTAAGCACTATTGTTCACGAGCAAAGCGTGACCTCAGTCCTTCGAGGGATTCTACAAGAAGTGTTTGCTGATAGTTTCCATCAGCTGAACAACCGATGTCTTCTATTGTTGTCAATGATGATTAATTTGAAGGCCAGTAAAGGTATTTTGCTTGTAACTCTTGTTTCCTATATTTCCTGAGACCATTCAGCGTACATTTCCCGCGCGTATTGGATTCCAGTTGTCAAGGGACAATCCATAAACATTCAAAGTCTTCGACTTCCACTCAAGCGACGTCTGCATCGCAGTCAAGTATAACTCACAGGCATCTTTCTCTTTTCTTTCTAAAGAACGCTGTACTCATGAAGAGGTTCGACATAAAATTTGAACCGCGGTGGAATGGACGAGCGCTCTAAGGCGTCTTACTGCAGAGCGTCTGGTTGCTGTCCGTCGGAGTGTGTGTGTTTTGTTTTTAGGGTAAGTTATTTGTTAGCCTAGGGACTGATAACCTCAGTAGTTAAGTCCCATAGATTTAAAAACATTTAATTTAAAATAAATTTTGACATGGCGTAGATTTTCTGTGATGAGCAATAAACTACTCCAGATACAAAATGTAACCAAGAGTTAGAAGACTACACTCCAAACCCTGGCAAAAGTACTTGAAGGTGGAACTCTTCAGGAGGAAACAAATTCTGAACTCAGAGGAACATCGATCAGCTATGTGTACTCTGTTGCTGTAGACAATCTCCTTCCATAAGCTTGCTCGTATGACAACTGTTCTATTTATTCCGCTTCCGGAGCATCACGAGTTACATGGATCTACGAACGGCAATTACTTTTATGGGCTCATTTATTACACTCCTGGAAAATGAAAACAGAGCACCATGAATTTGTCGGTCCAGCAGAAGGAAATTTCATTGACACATTCTTGAAGATGTATACAACATACGGCCACACAGACAGAGATATACGCACATGACTACAGCCACCACAGCGTGAGAAATGTTGATGCTAGTACAGCGTATATCCTCCTTTTGCATTAATACAAAACGTAATTCTCCCATGGGAACATTCGTAGAGATGCCGAATGTAGTCTTGCGGAATGGTTGCCATTCAGTTTCCATCTGGTGCCTCAGTTGGGCCAGATTTCGTGCCGCTCATGCAGACGGCCCAACATGACGTTTCCTCCGGTCCCAAACATTCTCAACGGGGGACAGATTTGGGGGTAATAATGGGCAGGGTAGTTGACGTGCACGTAGAAGAGCATGTTCGGTAGTACGGGATGCGTGTGGACGTGCATTGACAGTCGGAAAAATATTTTGCCTTATTGGTGCATGAACGGTGGCAAAACGGGTTGAATAATGGTTTCACTATACCGGACAGTGTTCAATTTTCCCTCGACGGTCACCAGAGGAGAACGGCCGGTGTAGGATATGGCTCCCCAAACCACAATGTCAGGTGTCGGTCTCGTTTGCCTCTGTTGCTTACACAGATTTTCATGCTGCCCTGCACGACACCACACACACGTCCGACCATCTACATCAGCATCTACATGGGATACTCTGAAAATCACATTTATGTGCCTGGCAGAGGGTTCATCTCCAATTTGTTTCAAATAGCGCGAGGGAAGAAAGAACATCTGAATCTCTCCGTTCAAGCTCTGATTTCTCGTATTTTATTCTGATGATTATTTCTACCTATATAGGTGGGAGTCAACAATATATTTTCGCATTCGGAGGAGAATGTTCGTGACTGGAGTTTAGTAAGTAGCCCACGCCGCAGCGATAAGCGCCGTTGTTGTAATGATTCCTATCCCAGGTCCTGTATCATTTCCCTGACGTTGTCTCCTCTGTATCGTGACAATACAAAAGGAGCTGCCCTTCTTTGAACTCTTTCGATGTCCTCCGTCAAACCCACCTGATAAGGATCCCACACTGGGCAGCAATACTCCAAAAAAAGGACGGACAAGCGTAGTGTATGCAGTCTTTTTAGTAGTTCTGTTGCATCTTTTAAGGGTTCTGCCAATAAAACGCAGTCTCTGATTCGCCTTTCCCACGACATTATCTTCGTGTCCTTTCCAGTTTAAGTCTGAAGTAATAGTAATTCCTAGATATTTTGTGGAGTTTACGGCCTTCACTTTTCGTACTCATGTAGACGACTTCACACTTCGCATTATTGCCAATTTTTACACCATAGTGATATCTTGTTTAGATCGTTCTGCAGTTGGTTTTGATCTTCAGATGATTTTACTAGACGGAAAATGACGGCGTCATCTGCAAACAACCTAAGATTTTTGCAAATCGTTTATGTAAATAAGGAACAGCAGAAGACCAATTTCTCTACCCTGTGAAACGCCCGATATCACCACTGTTTTAGTCGATTTACCATCGAATTACTACAAACTGTGTCTTCTCTGACAGGAAATCCCCTATCCAGTCGTAAATTTGGGGCGATATACCATAACCACGCAAATTGATTAAAACCCGTTTGTGAGGTACTGTATCAAAAGCCTTCTGGAAATCAACAAATACGGAATCAATTTGAGAACCCTTGTTGATAGCACTCATCACTTCGTGTGAGTGAAGAGCTAGTTGTGTTTCGCATGAACGATATTTTCTAAATCCGTTTTGACCTTGGGTCAATAGATCATTCTGTTCAAGATAATTCATAATATTTGAATACAGGATATGTTCCAAAATCCTGCTGCAAATTGATGTAAATGAAATAGGCCTGTAGTTTAGTGGGTTACTCCTACTGCCTTTCTGGAATATAGGTGCTACCTGTGCAACTTTCCAATCTTTTGGTACAGATGCTTCTTTGAAGCAGCGGTTGTATATGGCTGTTAAGTAAGGAGCTATCTCTTCAGCATAATCTAATGGGTATACAGTCCGGACCAGAAGACTTGTCCTTGTTAGGTGATTTTAGTTGTTTCACCACTCCGATGATATGTACTTCTACGTTACTCATCACGGGTTCTGTTCGTAACTCGAAATCTGGAATATTGGTTTCGTCTTCCTTGGTTTCTAAAAGCTATGTTTAGTAACTCTGCTTCAGTAGCGCTATCATCGGTAGGATCGCCATTACTGTCACGTAGTAAGGGTATTGTTCATGTTTTTCCCCGAGTATATTTAACATATGACCAAAATCTCTTAGGGTTTTCTGTCAAATTTCGAGAAATAGTTTCGTTGTGAAAAGTAATGTAGGCATTTCGCATTGAAGTCCTCGCTAAATTTCGAGCTTGAGTGTAGGATCGCCAATCCTTGGGATTTTGTGTTCTTTTAAATGTAGCTTGCCTTTTCCGTTGCCTTTGCAACAGTGTCCTGTTTTGTTTTGTGTACCAAGGGGGATCACCTCCTTCTCCTTCTTTTATTATCATTAGCACCGGAACAGCAGCGACTCTCATCACTGAAGACGAAACGTGTCCCTTCGTCACTTCATAAGTGCCTAACGTGACATCACTGGGGACGGGCTGAACGATGTTGGGACGTGAGCGGAGGATACCCTAACGGCACGCATGATCGTGCATCATTGTGTGGGGAGCCACAACCTGCACTGGCCGTTCTCCTGTAGTGATCGTCTAGAGAACATTGAACAGTGCACGGTACACTGAAACCACCATTCAACTCGTCTTGCTATCACTCATGCACCAACAAGGCGATATGCTTTTTCATCAGACAATACACGTCCACATATACCGCGTACCACTCGACGTATTCTTCAAGGTGTACGTGGACTACTCTAGCCAGCACGATCCATAGATCCGTCCCTCATTGAGCATGTTTGGGACCGCATGAAACGTCACATTGGACCGTCTGCATGAGCGGCACGAAATTTGGCTCAACTGAAGCACCAGGTGGAAACTGCACGACACCTTTACAATCGTCTCCTTGGAAGAATTACAGTTTGCATTGCCGCAAAAGGAGGGTATACAGGCTACTAACGCCTGAATTGCGCACGATCTAGTGACTGTCCTCAAGAGTATATAGCTCTGCCTGTTTGATGGTGTGTTCTATACATCGTCAAGCATGTCAATAAAATTTCCCTCTGTTGAGTCGACGAATTCATGGTGTTCTTTTTTCACTTTCTAGATGTCTATTTTATGGACTCAATTCTTGATTTAGGATCTAGATACTAAGTTCACACTGCACAAAAACCGTATTAACAACAAAAGACAAAATAACTCAATGTTGAAATTAAAATAATTGTAGTTGTTTTTTAATTGACGGTACTTTCGTATAAAACCAATAATTCTGGACAAGTGAGTAGTTTCATTTACACTTTAATAGCTCTTCAGGTAGAAACTGTCTCTTTTCGCAGCGCATTCTAGCGGCACCAAGGAATCATCAATGTCAGTGAAACACCAGCACTGTACTAATAGTCTCAGTTGTTAAGAAAACAGGACCCAGCTGCTCGAGTAGAAACTACTTCCAGACTGCAGTTCGTGCTGGCACTCGCTTCCGCCTGCTTCGCGGTCGGTTGCTGTGCGAGATGTACGACCGCGAACTGCTGCCGGTCTTGTCACCGTGAAATACAGCCGTGGCCGTCACTACTGGAACAAGAGTACTGCGGTCTGCACCGCGGAGAAAGACGGCCAGCAGTCTGAGATATTGTGGTAATCATTCAAACTAATCGTGCTATTCTCGCGGTCAACGAAATGCAGTTTTGCTCCAGAGTGTGAAACCCAAAGAATTATTTTATCTGCTCACTAAATAATATGACAAATGTAATTCATGTTCAAATGTTTGTAAATCTATCGGACCAAACTGTGTGGTTATCAGTCCGTAGCTTACAAACTATTTAAACCTAGGTAAACTAACCTAAGGAAACACACACATCCATGCCCCAGGGTGGACTCTAACCTCCGACGGCGAGCAACCGCACGCTCCGCAGCAAGGCGCCTTAGACCGCTCGGCTACTCCACCGCGGCCAATGAAATTCATAAGCAAGTAGAATTCGTTAAGTAAGTATGAAATATAGGGAAAAATATAGAATCCTAGCTGTACCCGCTATGCGTTGTAAAGTGATGGAAAGAAAAGAAACGTTTGGCACGATTACGAACATTTACGTTTTCTGTTTATTTTTAATAGCAAATGTCAGAAGTGACATATGAGGACCCCATAAGTAAAGGAGTCTAAGTAAAACCTTCATAGTTTCGAGAAAACTCGGGTCAAAGTTTTACAGATTTCGTGAGAGAGAAAATGATAATTTCACCATTTCGACTATATCAGACGAATACTCGGGTTCTTAGCTTTTTATTAACAATGATAAACTGGTAGAACATTTGGTTTATGGTTCATAGGGATATTGAATCTAGAATACGCTGAAATACCCTTTACCTCTTACTAAAAAAAGAATCAAATATAAATTTGACCGTACATAATCAACGTAACAGGCCTTATTGTTAGTACAAGATTCAGTATTGCGTCAATAGTTTGGTTTTTTATTTAAAAAACAACGAATTCGAAGCTCACATTTTTCGACATTTCTTAATGTCATAAAAATTGTTACCCAAGTTAGTAGCTTACAGATTTCGTGAGAGAGAAAATGATAATTTCACCATTTCGACTATATCAGACGAATACTCGGGTTCTTAGCTTTTTATTAACAATGATAAACTGGTAGAACATTTGGTTTATGGTTCATAGGGATATTGAATCTAGAATACGCTGAAATACCCTTTACCTCTTACTAAAAAAAGAATCAAATATAAATTTGACCGTACATAATCAACGTAACAGGCCTTATTGTTAGTACAAGATTCAGTATTGCGTCAATAGTTTGGTTTTTTATTTAAAAAACAACGAATTCGAAGCTCACATTTTTCGACATTTCTTAATGTCATAAAAATTGTTACCCAAGTTAGTAGCTTCAAGTTCATCATCATCATCCACAACAACATCCTGTGCATGAGTACCAAGGCATAATGATTCACCTGCCTTTGTGTCTGGAGAGAATCTTCGATAAAATTAGTAGCGTATTGGTGGCAAAAACTGCAGAAATTCCATCAGCTGTTAACACTTTTTTTTGTGTCCCAACTTCGTCGCCGCTTTTGTGTCCCAGCCTCGTCGTAGTGGCCGAGTGGCCGAGTGGAATGAGACCGACACAGGAATAAAGACAGCACGCTGGTGCCGGTACGGAGGGGAGCAGCCAGAAACTATAAACACTAGAGTAAATTAGAAAGATATATATATATTGCACAGAATGTAACAATACTTAACTTTTACATAGTACTGCAGAATGTTGATACATAGTTGTTAGAGGCCTGCCTAGTGCCTGTACGATAGCAAAGTGTTCACTGGTGCCTATCTGATTACGAAGGTCCTAACTGGTTGCTAACTCAGTCCCAAGTGACCGATGTCTTTCCGTGGTGGCCACGAGCGGGGTTGCAGCAGAGGGCGCTCGTGGCTGTCGTGAGAACGCCGCGCCGTGTGTGCATGGCGGCGCGCGGCGAAAGTAGGTGGCGCGCACTTTGTACTTGTGCGACACCACACCCCTCCCCCCCCCCCCCAAACCGCCGCGCCGTCGTGGCGTAGGGCTGAGGGCCACGGCGACGGCACTGGGAGGAGGGCCTGGGCGGGGGCGTTACTGGTGGGACGGGCGTGTAGCTGAGGCTGGGATCGAGACGCCGTCCGCGCCCCGGCATCTGCCTTGAGATCCTCCAGGGAACCCGCCGAAACCTGGGGAAGGGCGCCTGCCCCCGCCCAGAGGGAGCAGGTCATCTTCTTCTGAGGTGCGTGGCCCAAGCTGGGGGGGCCCGCACGGTCCCGGAGTCCCTCTCGGTGACGCTGTCATCTGCGGCGGCGACAGCGGCGGCGACGACAGCGTCGGAGGTGTGTCGACGTCCATAGGGATCTCGTAGTCCGGGGACGAACGATGTGGTTGTGCTCCCTGGCGGTGAACTGGGTCTGGAATCAAGAAACCGGAGACAGGATCGCGCGGCCTGTGCAGGCGCAATTGGTTTGCGTGGCGCCGCAGCTCCGACCCTGTGGAAGAACGTACAACATACATATTGCGACCGAGCACGCGCTGAATGGTGCCCGGCAACCATGTCTTCTTGTTGCCAGCAAACACCCTGTACAGCACCGGCGTGGAAACCTGAAAACGCGTAGCGCCATACGAACCGACTCGGTGCGTAGGAGGCTGCAGCAGGTGAAGGAGGGTGCGGTGACGGCGGCCGTGTAGCAGCTCGGCAGGAGACGGGCCGTCACGTGGCATGCATCGATACGTAGACAGGAAAATTTGAAGAGCTTGCTGCCTGGAGTGCTGACCTTTCATCTTCTCCATGTGAGACTTGAATGTTCGAACGAAACGTTCTGCTTCACCATTGGACTGAGGGTGAAAAGGTGCGGTGGTGATATGCTGAATACCATTCACACGACGAAACTGTTGAAATTCCGCACTAACAAACAGAGGTCCATTGTCACTGACTATAGTTTCAGGCAAACCTTCGATGCAAAACACTGATGTTAAGGCACTGATCGTACTAGACGCCGTCGTTGAGTTCATGGCAATCACAAAAGGAAACTTGCTGAAAGCGTCTACAACGATTAACCAACGCGTATTCCAGAAAGGTCCGGCAAAGTCAATGTGTAAACGTTGCCATGGTCCCTTGGGGCGTGGCCAGTCTGAGAAATGCTGTGGAGGAGCCGCCTGATGCTCCGCACAAACTGTACACTGTGATGTCATGCTCTCTATCTGAGCGTCCATACCAACCCAGGTACAATGATGTCTGGCCAGTTGCTTTGTCCTAACAATGCCCCAATGTCCTTGATGCAGGAGGCGTAACACTTCTCGTTGCAGGGAACGAGGAACAATCACTCTTGCTTGGTCGTTGTCGGTATGCAACAACAGTACACCCTTACTTAAAGATAATGCATGACGTTGTGCAAAATAACGTCGAACCAGAGGCCGATCAATGTCTTTGGCTCTGGCAGGCCAACCAAAGCGAACAAAACGTGCTACCACACTTATGTCTGCATCCGCAGCTGTTTCCTGTGCAACCCGACGAGAGTTCAAAGGGAAATCTGCGACAGCGGTAGCATCTCTGGAGTCTATCTGACAACATGCCATTTCCGAAGAATCAAACGACACATCCTGGCCAACCGGAAGTCGGGAAAGTGTGTCCGCGTTAGCATGTTTAGTGGTAGGTCGGTACAAAATCTCATACCGATAATTTGACAATATCAAGGACCATCTCTGAAGCTTTTGTGCCGTTCGTGGCGGAATTGGCTTTGTGGGTGAGAACAACGACGTGAGAGGCTTGTGGTCTGTCAACAAATAGAATTTTCTGCCATAGAGATAATGATGAAACTTTGTGACGCCGTAAATGATTGCTAAGGCCTCCTTTTCTATCTGACTGTAATTCTGTTGCGTCGGCGTCAGTAGCTTGGATGCAAAGGCAATAGGACGATCATGACATCCAATACGATGTGACAGAACTGCACCCACACCGTACGACGAGGCGTCAACTGCTAGCACTACAGGCTTCTGTGGGTCAAAGGGAATCAAACATGCATCACTGAGTAGGGCAGACTTTAGTTTGCCAAAGGCAACCTGACAATCTTTGGACCACACAAAAGGAACATTCTTCCTACGTAAGTGATGCAGTGGAGCTGCAATCTGAGAGGCATTGGGAATAAACCTGAAATAATAGTTAAGTTTTCCCATTACTGCTTGCAATTCATGCACATTCTTAGGAGGAGGCAAGTCTTTGATTGCTCGAAGATGTGACTGTAAGGTATGTATTTCTTGGGCATTAATCACATGACCTAGGTACTCTACTTCAGTTTGAAAAAACGAACACTTTGCTTTATTACAACGTAGACCTGCTGCAGTCAAAACTTTGAAAAGGCACTCTAGGTTTGCTAAATGTTCTTCAACTGTACGTCCGGATACCACAATATCATCTAAATAGTTCGAGCAACACGGTACAGAAACTGTCAGCTGTTCCAAAAAACGCTGAAAAATAGCGGGGGCGGAAGAACTGCCAAAGGGTAGGCGTTGAAATTGAAAAAGGCCCATGTGAGTATTAATGACGAAAATTTTTTTTGACTCGTCATCAAGCGGAATTTGTAAGTATGCCTCTGCTAAATCAATCTTAGAAAAGAAGCGAGACTGTCCTAATTTGTCCATCAGTTCCTCTGGTCTAGGCAGGGGATAAGTGTCTACAATTGTTTGACTGTTCACTGTAGATTTGAAGTCCGCACAGAGACGAAGTTTTCCCGACGGCTTGGGTATAATTACTATAGGCGAGGCCCACTGACTCGCAGAAATAGGAGAAATCACCCCACTATCTTGCCAACGTTTAAGTTCTTCGGCAACTGTATCACGCAAGGCGATAGGCACTGGTCTAGCTTTACGAAATTTTGGAACTGCAGATTCTTTTAAAGTTACATGTGCCACGAAGTCTTTCGCACAACCTAGTTCCGGCGAAAACAAGTCACTATATTTGTCACACAATGCATTGATTTTATCCTGAGGCACTATTGACGAAATTTGAAGCACATCTCTTTGAATTGATAAACCAAACAAGTCAAAAGCATCTAGTCCAAAAATGTTCTGTGTCGATTTGGCCTGAAGAACTACAAAAGCAACTGTTTTTGTTACACCTTGAAAAGAGGCGGGCAGGCTACTCGTTCCTAGCACGGGAATATTTTGACCTGCATAAGCTGTTAACACTTGCTGTGACGGCGACAATTTTGGCGAACCCAGAAGTTCATAAGTATCTTTATTTATTAATGTGACGGCGGAACCAGTATCAAGCTGAAATTGCACCGTCTTATTTTCTATGAAGAGAGTCACAAACAGTTTTTGCTTGCGGCGCTCGACAGGTGCGCGAATGTGGGCAACGTCTGCTACGGTTCGTTTACTGCGCTTGCGCGGGCTGCGTAGTGAAGTAAACGGCGCAGACTCGGCACGCAGCGGATTAACAACACTATCACTAGATGGCACTACTGCCGGATCGGCGTCCGCGCATTGCGAGGCTACTGCACTAAAATTACTTTGAGTAGCTACACCAAGACTACTGTTACTAGCTACACAGTACTGGGCACTTTTACAATAAGAAGTTGCAGAAGGCACTAGGTTCACTACAGGATTGCACTGTACATTGTCACTTTGCTTGTCCCGAACCCTTTTCCGTTGCACATTTTTACGCGCTCGTCGGCGCTTGCTACGTGGTGCACTATATAGTTTTGCCATAGGCGCAGAACTACTTTCTTGCAATTGAGATCCAAGGAAAGCACTGTTCAATTCCACAGCCCGTATAACATTTACAGAATGAACTGTTCTCGCACTCTGCGAAGCACTGTTTCTAACGGTACCGTTCTTTGAGTTTTTAATTTGCATACACACAGACTGTACATGTCCTGATTTGCCACATTGATAACAGGTTGCGTTGCGACTAGGGCAATGAGCACGCTTGTGGCGAGACACACACTGGGGGCAAGATTTACGTACATTTTTCTGAAATGAGCGTTGGCGCCCGTTATTCAAATTACTGTGTCTAACACTACGGGGCGACCTTTGCGTCGCACTTTTACTCTGGCTACTGTTCACTGTCTGTTCAGCACGGCCTGTACTATTTTAAGAATCACTAGTGCTACACTGAGAACTACAGCTAGGAAAGCGTCCGTTACGGCGCACTGAATTTACACTGTGGCTTTGCATTTCTACATCTGCTAAGTCAAAAGTGGCATGTGCTTCAATAAGCTGCAGTACACTGTCTAATGAAGGGTCAGACTGTTTCAGAATTGCTGCTCTAATTCTGGGGTCCTGAATGTTCTGCGTAATCGCATCTCTTAACATCACGTCACTATACGAAAGTCCACAAGAGCAAGTAAATTTACATTGGCGGGTTAAGCCCTTCAATTCCGTAATCCATTCTTGGTGTGACTGTTGCGGTAATTTTTTAAGTCTGAAAAAACGGTATCGTGCAGCGGCTACAAGAACTTTTCTCTCATAATGAGCATTCAGTGCATCTACAATTTGTTCAAAGTCTACATCACGAGGAGATGCGAGAGGGAAAAGTTTTTGCAATAGTACGAAGGTCTGGGGGCCCACAATCGACCTGACCTGTAATTTGATGAGCCGCGACGAGTTCTTGAAACTGTGCGAAATAGTCGCTCCATTCTTCCTCACTTTCGTTGTACTGGCGAAATGTAGGAAGCGGTGCAGCGGCCGGTGTGGGCTGCTGATGTGACGGCTGTTGTTGTTGGAAAGCAGCCTGTGCCGTCAACTGCGACACGGCCTGCAGTAGTTGAGTGATTTGTGCCGTCTGTAACTGAATAATTTCCATTAAGTTTGGGTTCGGGGTAGTGGCCATGCTGACCGATTAGGCGCCGCGTATACAAGTAACTTATAACAAAACACAAATGCAATATGAAAGAGGACGCTCTGCAACAAAAAAGTCCACAAAACACGTAACAAAATATCTTTCCCCAAAATTGTTATAATAAGGGTGGGTGGGCGGGAGCAATTTTTGCGTGCTCCGACTGCTGCTGTCTGGCTGCTGTAAGCGGGCTGGTCCAAGGTTCTATCACTCCTCGTTGCCACTTTTGTGTCCCAACTTCGTCGCCGCTTTTGTGTCCCAGCCTCGTCGTAGTGGCCGAGTGGCCGAGTGGAATGAGACCGACACAGGAATAAAGACAGCACGCTGGTGCCGGTACGGAGGGGAGCAGCCAGAAACTATAAACACTAGAGTAAATTAGAAAGATATATATATTGCACAGAATGTAACAATACTTAACTTTTACATAGTACTGCAGAATGTTGATACATAGTTGTTAGAGGCCTGCCTAGTGCCTGTACGATAGCAAAGTCTTCACTGGTGCCTATCTGATTACGAAGGTCCTAACTGGTTGCTAACTCAGTCCCAAGTGACCGATGTCTTTCCGTGGTGGCCACGAGCGGGGTTGCAGCAGAGGGCGCTCGTGGCTGTCGTGAGAACGCCGCGCCGTGTGTGCATGGCGGCGCGCGGCGAAAGTAGGTGGCGCGCACTTTGTACTTGTGCGACACCACACTTTTTGTATGTTTTAGCTTTGGCTTCATAGCAATGGGTTAAATTTCGGAAGTTTGCCAGGCGCTTTATCTGTTCATTGTTTTTTCATTGGCAGTTCTTGATAAGACAGAATATCTTATGCTGGTGTCTTACATATAAAAAAATAGCACTGACGTGTTTTACGGCCTACTTTAGATTTGTAGTTTTATAAGTTTTTGCAAACATTTTGGACCAAAATAATAATCTGAATAATAATAAATAAATTAATAAAAGTGTCTGAAACACTTGTAGGAAAAAAAATTTAGGTACTGGCAGGTTCCGAACCACTGATCTTCAGCCTCATAGTCCAACACATTGCGCACTACGCTACCGCTAACAGTTAGGAATTGAATTCTTTAATCATACACTATTGATGGCCGTTGATAACTGATGTTAATATGGCATTTGTAGACACTAGGTTATCATTTATGGTACGAAGAACGACGTCTTTTTGTTAATTCTTTAGTGCGCCATTGCTTTGAAATGACAACGTGTAAGTTACAATAATAAAATCATCAAATACGCAACGCAAGATGGCGTATGCCAGAGACAGTTCTGGCCGAGGAACTTGTCTGCGAACGGTTGGTTGTCGTTAATTTAATGGGGGTTGTCAAAACTCCGTTATTTTCGCAAATATCACTCAAACGATACGAGATATGAAAAAAACATAAGGGAACAAAGTTGTAGAGAATTTTCTCCTCTACAAATTCGTTTATTCAATTTTCGCGTCAGATGAATGGTTTATTTGCAATTAAAATTACATTACAAACGGCTTTTTTTGGTATTACTAACGTATTTCTTGTCCGAAATATTTAAAAAAGCGAGGTTCTGGTCTCTGGTAGCCAAAAATTATCTATGTAAAATTTGGTGCCGATCGGTTGAACGGTTCGACCTAATAAGTGGGAACACGTTACAGCCAGACAGACATCGTCAAATCGCTGTTATTTTTGCAAATATCTTTGCAACGATGCAAGATATGAAAAAATTAGATAACGAAGTTGTAGAGAATTTTCCTCTGCACCAATTACTTCTTTATTTATTTAATTTTCGTGTCAGATGAACGGTTCGTTTGCAATTACAATTACATTACAAACGGCTTTTTTTGGTATTACTACCGTATTTTTTGTCCGAAAACCTTCAAAAAGGGAGGTTCTGGTCTCTGGCGACCTAGAATTATGTATACAAAATTTGGTGCTGATCTGTTGAACAGTTCGTCTTAAAAACAGGGAACATGTTACGGACAGACAGGCAGACATACATCTCAAAATCGCCGTTATTTTTGCAAATATCTCTGAAACGATACGAGATATGAAAAAAAAAAAACCATAAGACAGCAAAGTTGTAGAGAATTTTCTCCTCTACAAATTCGGTTATTCGATTAGCGAGTCAGATGCATGGTTAAGCCGTTATTTTCATTTAAATTTCGAGCTGTCAAAAGG
Source organism: Locusta migratoria (assembly GCA_026315105.1). Lineage (NCBI taxonomy): Eukaryota > Metazoa > Arthropoda > Insecta > Orthoptera > Acrididae > Locusta > Locusta migratoria. The sequence continues at coordinate 560,370,225 of CM048746.1, forward strand.
CGATTGCAAAGCCCCAATTTTAGTGTTACTACTAGAGCTCTGCATTTCGATGAAAACAACCGCTCGAGCGTTTCCCGTTTCATGCCGCTTCTCGACGGCTGGGGCAGGCGCACGCTGCGACACGGCTGCGGCCGTCTAATGCAGCATTTGTGGCCGATCGCCCTCCGCCTCTCGGTTATCGGCGCAACTGTCGAGCGCTGCCGGGCACTCGAGCGCTCGAGCGCTCTCGCAGTCTCGGCCGGTGACAGCGCGACCGCCGCGCGCTCATCACTGCGGAATCACATTAGAAACCGACCTGGCTTTGAGCAACGCAGTCAATATCAGTACAATGTATACGTGGCCGAGTTTGGAGATACTCTGCACATAACGCACGATTAGACTACTGTATTACCGTTTGTCTACCGAACGGAACAAAATACTATATACGGAAATTACAGTTTTTAACGTTGCAGTTACTGGAAGACATGATCACCTCAATATTCGAAACTCCAGTAGTTTGCAAAATAGTTAAAAATGTTTAAATGTTTGTAAAGCTCATGGGACTTAACTTGTGGGGTCATGATTCCCTAAACTTACAACATCAAACATCAAATGTAACATATACAATTGTAGTATTTGGGTTATAGAACTGATAGTAAACAACGAAAGACATTTGTAAAAGAAATAAGTTGTTAATATGAAGCGGTGGTCTCTCATCTCTGATATACATTAATGTTTTGCCATTCTAAGTTGATGATGGTTAGTTCTTTTTGCTGATGTTGCAAGTATAGTAATCACATCCAAAAATCGAGAACTAACTGATGTAATCGTAAATAACGCCTTCCACAAAATTATTAAGTTGTTCTAACCAAACGGACTCTCATTAACTTTTGAGAAAACACAGCATATACCGTTCCGTACAGTAAATGGCTACAACTCCCGTGATAAATATAGACTCTGCACGGCCACTACGGTCGGGGGTTCGAATCACCCCTCGGGCATGGATATTTGTGCCGTCCTTAGTTGTAGCTAGTTCTTAAGTAGTTTGTAAGCTTAACAAACATTTGAACATTTTAGTTAAGGAGCATCACGCTAAATGGCAGTGGCTGTCAACAAAATCACTTAGGTCTATTTACCACCGAACAGTTTAGTACTATTACATTCCGTCTCTGCACTTATTTTTTCAAAAAATGTCACTTAGAACCCTTGACTTCTTGGGTCGTCATGTATTTATTCCTTAATTGCTTTAGATTTCTTATTTCCCGTGTCATTGCAACATATACCATATACAAAACATGTTGGTACACCTATTGTTATTGAAATGAGATTCTGACACAGTGTTGCAATGGAATACACCTGTGGTTTTAAATACATTTTTCATACGTTTGCGAAACGTGTTGCGAATAGTTGAATTTGTTGTAGCTTTCGTCATCGAATCAATGATATTCGGTACTTTTTACGTATACCCAAAGAACATTATATATCTTGACTATTTACAGAGGGTTTTAAGGCAAAATTAATAATTATTTCTTTAATTCAGTAGAAATATTATAAAAACAATAATTTTTAAGGGTTGACTCCCTCTGTCTGCTTGGGGCGCTATTGTCGCTCCTGTGTCTATCGCGGCTTTACGTAGGATGGAATATTAGTTTGTCAATGTGGATTAAATACGCTGATGAGTGTACGAACACTGATTAATTTCGTGAAATCATAAAACCATTTTCAGAAATATGGTAAAGCTGAAAAGATTAAATAGCACTTTTAAAGTGTAATACTAGACGTCAGAGCTATAATATTGTGACATTTTGCTAACTATACAGGACAGCGTAAAGAAGCTGCTGAGGCTCGGATTTTGCTGTCCTTCCACTAGTCTGTATAAGACCTCTGAGAGTATTAATGATATATTATGGGGAGGGGATTTGCACTTAACGACATTTACCTCTCAGAAATATATTTGTGAAGCCGACTTTATTTGCACTTAACACATACGAACAGTACTTTACCGCTAAGAAGGTATGACTAACGTAAGCCACATGCGATAAAATCGTCATTTTTCACTTACTATTATTTGCCTCTGACGTTCAGAATTATTGTTCTTTATTTCGCGTTATGTTCTTAAAATCATTAACTATGTTGATCCAATCGCTACCTAACTTCACACGAACAACCACTGGACTAATCTGAAGACTCCCTAATAATTTCATTAAAATAACTGTAGGTGTTTTGGACTCCATGAAGGTAAACATACACACGCTAATTTTTATATATAGAGATATTTAATTAAACACAACTATATTGAGAATATGAAGATTTAGCGTAGCCTCAAAATATCTGTACTTAAAGACCACATTTTAAAAAACTGTTATTGGATAATAAATGAAATCCTTCGTCCGAGTACAGCAATATGTGTGTATACTAACTGCGACGTTTATGGGACACTTTTAGGTACTTGTAAACGCACAGTCACTAATCGCTGTTTTGACCACTTACTGAAATGAGAATGGTCAGGGCTTAGTTGTCATTTCAGCATCAGGCATAATGTTTTATGGTTATTAATTGCACACGATTAAGTCTTTTCGTGCCAGTATCCTTACATACCACTGAAAGTACGTGAAAAATTATGTCATTGTACGACACTGTTAAACAGAGTTCATTTGCTAAAAGATTTGAGAGTGATACTTTTAAACGTTATGCCTGTTAATGATATGAAAAGTAAGCGGTAAAGTATCTGTTTTTAATTAAGTGGCAAAACATGTCCATTCAGTGTTTCATGATGAATGCATTTCGTGACTGCTTTAATCAGAAACTATTTCGAAACGTTGTTACTATTATATGCGTTAAGCCAAATATTTAGAACATTAACACATCAGTGAGGTAATCAGACGTTCTACGCGGTTCTGTACCTGGAAATCGCATTCTTTACAAAAATGGGGTTTCACTAGTTCAATACTGTTTTATTAGAAAAGCAGGGGTGAATACAATTGGCCATCGATCGTTGAAGATAGAGATCTAAGGATTATATCTTCTGTAGCGACACTTTGAGCAACACCGAAGAAACATTAGCAAAATAGAAAGTAAAGCATAAATCGGAGTATTATCTTTTTCCATTCGCAACGTGTCCTCTAATATATAAAGCAGAGTGTCTGTATATTTGTACGTGTTGCATACAAATCTACAGTTTTGTTCCAATCTTTATGAAATTTTGTACACGTAAGCTTCAATCCATGAGGACGGTCGTCGTAAGTGTAAGAATCACATACGATGTATAGTTCGCGAGATATGACGTCATAAACAATGAGATGCGCGGAAAACTGCTGCCATAAGCGACAATGATGCTCATTTTCTCCTAAATCACTGGAACGATTTCAACCAAATTTGGTACACATATTACTTACGTGAGATAACATCTTCTATAGGAGTACGAATCACATACGACACATGGTTCAAGAGATATAACTCCATAAACGATAGGAGTTGCAAGAAACTGCCATAATGCGATGAGACTTTACAAATACACTATGTGAGAATGAGAGTACTTAGCGACTTGCAACAAACTGTAGACATAATTTCAAACCTTTATTAAACTTTTTCTCGCTGGCAACCATAGTAAAATGATGAAAGGAAAAAAAGTTTTTCGCTTACTACTTTTCCGCTGTTTGTGGAGTAAAACTAGGGCATTCGGTATGACGTTACAATTTATAATTTCTACACTACAAATTGTAGCCGCAGGAAATTTTATAGGCAATGTATAGACATATCGTTCAATGTGCCTCCGAAATTGTAGCACAGTGCGACCTGTTACGTTCATAGAAAACCTCCCTATCACGCACCAAGTAGTAATCTATTACTTCTTTAACACCAATTGTATTCCCAAGAAATTTTACAGACTTGCGGCACTTATTCAAATGAATACATACCTCAAAAATTATACAATTGTACCATATATAACTGAATAAATATGATATCTTGCGAATTTTATATGTCATTTCTTGTGTGACTTCTATCTTTATTTGGTGAATAATGCACTTATAATTTTGTACATTATACAAGACAGCGTTATTTCTTAAATGTTCTCCGATAAAGATAACATATTTTTAGAAAAAAAGAAGATGGACAGAGAGAGAAGGGTAGGAGAAGTACTAAATCCAGGCAGAAATAAATAAATACCTGGACAACGCCGGGTTTTCAGCTAGTACAAAAATAAAATCACTTGTCTTCCATACATTATCCTGATCTGACGGTCCGGTCCTCGCCGTTCTGTGTATGCAACCCGGTGAACAGTACGTGCTCGAAACCTACTATTGGTCAGTTGATAGTTAACGCCCCTTCACTTTCTTAAATGAGCATTAAAAAGATATATAAAAGACAAAAAACTAAAACTAATGACATGATCTTTAGATGAAGACGTGAATTTAGACGTAAACAGTTTAGAAGACAAACATTCGGGATGATTATTGTCGAGATGATTTAAGTGATATCACTTTTTGCTACAAATAGTTTTCTTTGTACCAATTAAGTCAAGTCCAGCAATAAAAATCTGCTCAGGAGGTCCGATTCCTCCCTCGGGAATGTGTGTGTGTGTGTGTGTGTGTGTGTGTGTGTGTGTGTGTGTGTAGTGTAGTTAGTGTAAGTTTAAGTAACTTCCAAGACTAGGGACTGATGACAGTAGTAGTTCGGTTCAATAGGTTTACAAACATTTAATTATTTTCAATTTCATATCCCTCTCCCATAGATAGTAATCAAAAATTATTGCGTAATAGATTAGACATAACATTTTCACTACCCATTCCAAAACTACTATGAAACAAATTCTAGTTGTTAGCTACAAAACAGCAGCCAGTGTGCCAACAAACAGTGCGACGATGCATTGACAACTGAAACAACTCTGTGCCTGTGGGTTGGCTGACCATCGTGCAGAGGTGGCGCATGTGTCGTCCAGCGAGCACAGAATAATACAGAGAGGCCTTATAATGACAGTGAAATGAAGCGGGCAGAGGGCGCGACACCCAACTATCATGGCGGTCGCAGTGCACGAATCGTCCTAGTGCTTAGTGCCACCCGGCCACAGCTGCGAGCACATGGTGTTTGAGTGTTTAGAGTGGTGCCTATAAAGGGCCACATCACAAATCTTGCTGCAGTTGAGTGTCAGTGTAATTTGTCTCTACTTAGCTTGTAGTGTAGTTTATTATGCATAAGATTTTTATTTCCCTTTTGTATTAATTTATCAAATAATTTCTCTTAATTTTGTGTCTTTTTATTGTGCTGTATTATTAATGTATTATAGTGTTCATAACATTCATGTCATTTTTCAATAACATTATTACTCCTATACTTGACTGTATCATTAATTTCTTGTACTTTACAAAATAATAATAATAATAATAATAATAATAAAATAAAAAAATAAGCACATGCACCGTCGAAAGAAAGAAATAAAAATGGAGTGTAGCGTTGGAAAGAATAAATAAATATCTCCACAAATGCAATAAATAAGTACAAATGTTAATTTTCTTTTCATATATTTTAAGGCGTTCCTTTTTTATTCTAGTTTTTCACCTGAGTAATTAATAATTTCAGCCAGGGATAGCAAATAATCTATATATGTAAAAATGAATGTTTGCCTGTATGTCTTCTATGAGTTCATAAACCATTCATTCAATTTCAATGAAACTTTGGTGAACTGTTCACCGTACGCCCACGAAGGTTCCTGACCCAAAAACAAAAGAGCACGACACATAGCTCAGGAGATACGACGTCATAAATGAGAGACCAACGCGTGAGAATACCCAGATTTCTACCTAAAGTATTGGAAAATTGGAGTAGTTAGGGACCTGCAACAAAGTTTGCATTTAATTTCGGACGTGTATGAAGCGTTTTGTAACTGATCTCCCACAAAATTATGAAACGAAAAGAAGTCTACCGCTCACAACAGTTTCGCTGTAGATGCCGTAAAACTGTTGCGTCAGGCTTGACCTTGTATCAAATAAAGTTAGCACTGCAGATTTGCGTGTTACTATTTACTTTTGTCTGCAAGTCTCCCTGAATTCTCTTGCATCCAAAATTAAACAATCTGTTTCCTTAACCTCTATCTATATAAAAGCAAAAGGACACGCACTCACCCACTGACTAAACACTACATCTCAAAAACTACTTCACCTATGAAACTGAAATTTGGCAGACATGTAGATTATAGGTAGAAAACCTCAGCTAAGAACGTATTTTGTGATGGCGAAGCATAATTCTCCTACAGACTCAAGAAATCTACAGTTTCATTCCGATCTTCTCGAAAATTCGCACGCTTGACCTTTAAAACAAGAGGAACGTCACCGTCTACCTTAAGTTTCATACGTGCATGGGGGAGGGTACTTTGTAACATAAAAACGGATCCCTAAATATCTTGGTCGCGCCATAAATTGAGAACGGCTCGATCGAGTTCACAGATCCTATTCTTTTCTTTTCCTTTTTTTTTCTGTTCACAGATGAGTTAAGATTTTATGTTCAACCGGACAGTTGTCGTTTTCTAATGGATTGAGAACGTGGAATACTGAAAAATTCTGCTCATTTGCAGGAAACTTCACCACATCATGGGGATGGACGAATGCTATGGGCAGGAATCAGCATTGGCGCACGTACGGATCTGGATATCGTTCAAAATGGGGCTTTGACTGCTCAGAGGTATAGAGACGAAAGCTCTCGACCTTTTTTTGTGCCATACGCTGGTGCCATAGTAGATGGCTTCCTTCTCGTGGACGATAACCATCGTCCCCACAGAACACTCGTGTAAAACATGCTTGAAGCTGAGGGAACTGAAGGAACCGGACTTAAACCCGATTGAGCATGCCAGGGATGTACTTGGAAAACGAATTGCAGCTACACCAGCACCTCCAACAACGGTTGGACGCGAGGAAGAATGGACAAATAGCCCTTAATTGCTGATTGATAACCTCATACTATCAATGCCACGCAGGTTTGCAACTGTACTGGCCGTCCGAAGTTATCACAAACCATATCAGAGGGCAACGAGAATGTGTTTTTCACTATTGTGATAGGCCTATGGTGCATCGCTCTGAGTAAACGCCTTGTAAACCTTAACTAAAGAGTTATGTGATGATACTGCCGGCCCTCTCATCTCATTTTTGTCGTACGACACCGTCTGCGTCGGACCGGAATCAACAGTTAGTTACAAACGAAATAGCCAGCCTAGGAATCAGTGTAGGACAGTGTCTCAGTGATACTGTGATTAGTTAACAAGTGATAGATTTCATTAATTAAGAGATTTGCATATGACGTTTCCAGAGAGTTCTATAAACAATAGTTTCGTCATTGTACATTATTTCAAGAACTATACAGAAAAGACATGTAAAACATAAAAAACATGAAAATAAATAGCATTGTTTATATGTTAGGCTCATAAACAAGTTGTGTTGACCAGCTAATTGGGTTAATTAATGTAATAGTCGAGATTTGATTATTTTAATTCTTTGTATATATTGACTGACGTGAGATTTAGAATCTAGTTTGAGAATTGCCAATATATTTTATAGTTCAATATATGTTAGGAACATGTATGATGTACTCATAAACAAATTATTTGACATTTAACATTGCTGTTTGTTGTGAAACAGAAAGAACCGAAAGTACGACTTAAAAAGATATGCGCCATCTAAAATTATTGTATGTATACAAGGTTCACCATCTCCTCCCCGTAGAGGTACTTGATGTAACTTCGTAGCCTACGAAGTTATTGTATGTATAGTTTTCATTCTATATTGTTATTGTTTTTGTGTACATGAAATGTTTTATTTGTGTGTTTGGTAATTGTAAATTAGTATATTCAATTGTTATGAACAATGCATAATGTAATGCCATTATTGACGATGTTATATATTTGCCTCACCGCCTTGCGTGGGGGAATTGGAGTTTTGGCGATCGTTATGTGCTTTGGAATCTATGTCAGTCTGTGTTGTTATGTTGCATTATGGACGATATGAACTTGTAATGTTTTGGTGGAGAAGCAGTTTGATTGCAAATTAAAGAAGAAGTGAAAAATTGTAGCTACGAGTATTTATTTCTACCACGACGCCCCAGGTGAATAATTTGCAGCGAGCAGAAACCCCATACATCGTAATGTTGAAAAACTAAGTATTATGTTTGAAAGTGGTAGAAAGTAATTACTTAAGAACCAAATAAACATTATAGTAAGACAGCAAAATATCGTACTGTATCACACACAAATGACAATTGTAAGCAAAATCTGAATACATTAAAGTAGGTGTATTGTTTATGGTATCCCACCTGATCCCCTAATTGTTCTAAGCAGTGTAGGCGAAGAATTATCCCAGATGACGTTCCTTACGTGATGTGTAACATCATTAAGCAATATCAGGGAGGCAGTCTAGTTTATAGTAGTTACGAATACTATCATAATATTCTCATCCTATTCAGGGGACGCCACTGCTGGCTGTACGATTATTTCATGCTATGGCCGTGTGCACGACGATGGACTGCTGTAGTAAGAGCGGGGTTTAAACCTCAATTTTACGCTGCTGTACCGACAGGAGCGCAAATGTGGTTGCTGTAAGAGGCTGTGTCGGTCCATTTCCGGCCCCGCGAATCGCCGCTGCCGCCATCTGCGGTGTGTGGGGAAAACGAGCGCAGCACGGGCCGCGAGAGACCGCGTCGCCCGTGAACCGCAAGTAATGCGGCGCGCGGCGCACCAAACAGTGGCGCCACTGCGCTGGCGCCACTCCGCACTCTACTGGCGCGCTAATTGCTTCGTCGGCGGAAAAGCGAACGGCTGGCTGAGCGGGAGCAGGGAAGAGGCGGGGCCAGCTCAGCTCGGGAGGGCCCGTCTGTATGGCAGCGGGCGGACTATTCGGCACGGCGGCTGCAATCTTCTGCTCTCCTGCTCAAGTCGCCGACTCCAGGACTTCACTACCTGCCGAGGGCAGCGGGGCACGCCAAGCTGGAATCCCCTTCAGAGTCTATTCACGGCCTGCGGATATTTTAGGCCCACCTCTAACCGTAATATACCGCTGATCTGAATGGGGTTTATCTGTACTGAAAGCGCAGCACTCGCAACAATACTCACGCTGTCAGGGATAGGAGGTGATTGAGAGTACGCGGCGCATCTAAAATGTAAGTTTCTCTATGTTCGTGTAACAAAATCAACACACGAGGGTTGTTCCGAAAGTAATGCTTCCATTTCTATTTTCCTTTGGTAATGATTCCTATTTCTGTTTTCCTTTGGTGGCGACTTTGGATATCCTCGTCAGATGTCGTTAGTGTAGTGCTAATGCTTGATTCTTCCTCTTTCTTTGTAGGTGTAAGTTGGTATTTTCTCTGGTGTTACTCTGAAAATTCGGGCTTTTGGCTTAGTCATTGTCGTCTTAACCCTTTCATTCCCAGTGTTGTTCCTGGAAAACAACGCACTAAAAATTGATTTATACCGTATTTTATGCATCAGTCCTTAAAGTTGCATTTTTGTTGATCAACAACTTGCTTGTAGTGCGACACTTTGCCGTTTGGTACGGCGTGTAGCCACTTTCGAGACAATCCGTCCATCTTGGAAGTTGCGTTCCATTGCCGTGTGTACGTGGCTGAGAGTGTGAATGTGAATGTGGTTCCCTTTATTTTATTCCAGCTGTGAATTGTCTTATCTTTGGTGCTGTGGCGAAGATTATGCTAGCATGATTGATCTGGCAGTGTTAACTATCAACAAAATAACGATACAAACGTCTGTGTTGTGCATGAAATACATAACATAAAAAATCAACAGTTTGATCAAAAAATTTAAAACACGTATTTTGATGTTTACTGCACTGTATTAATACAGAAAACACTGAATTTTAATTTTTCCAAAGCTGATTTCATAATGTGGGACTGAAAAGATTAAGGTGTCTCCACACTGATAACACACTCCAAATAAGATGACAGCTGTTTTAAACTCGAAGTTTTATTTTATCCACAATTATTTGAAATTTCGAGGTGGTTGTTTATGGCAGTGAGCAGAAACACGATACAGTTGGACAAGTAGGGAATGCGACTTTCTCTGTTTCTACTGTGTCCTTTACGCACGTATTACACTGGAAGCATGAAGAACATGAAATATTTCTTAACACAAAGTACATTCACTAAAATAAGCGGTTGGAAATGCATAAACGTAAAGTAACTGCAATCAGTAGCATTCCAAGTTAATCACTGTGGATCACACGAAAGAAGAAATTAAATCGACTAAAAGATTTACGGAGATTGGAGATGCATAAGTGAAATACATATTTTTATTTGCACTTTAACCTACTTAATTCTTCCGTAAGTGATTTATATTTCGGTTCACTTTTGTCTGAAATAATACGTTATATGGTACACTGTAGAATTCCAGTAGATACTTTAACGCATGCTGGAATAGCTTTCATCTGCTGATATAAAAGAGACGATCTTCGGCAGAAATGATATTCATGATTTGCATAATGAAACACACCACCAGATAGCTTCGTACTTTTTCGTGCTTAGCACGATGCATTTCAACTTGTACCCACAAGTGCAAGTATTTATACAGATATTTATTGACATTCTTCGGAAATTCAGACAAAATAAATACCATACTGCAATAAACTGTAAAACGTTCACGAAGCAAAATGATGCACATGAAACATTAAATAACTACGAAAATTTCCTCTTAATTATTCTCTAAAGACGTTATACAAGCATGAAATAACACGTAACTCTCTTAGTGTTTCATTATTTATACACTGGCACAGATTCAGGGCTTCCTGAAACATCGCTTATGATGACTTTTAGTATTTGCAAATATGTGGGTGAATGGCAGTGTTTGGTCGCTCATTCTCAAACAATTTTTGCGATGATGTCCTCGCAGTCTAGTACACTTGTGCGAGTATTTTTTTATGTTTTCCTCTCGCTATCTACGACTCCAGCTACATTTGTTTTAATTTTTCCTTCTTTACAAGGAATGAATTCGCAGAATCATTAAATTAAATTCTGTTGTACAGGTGATTATTAAAGAAAAAACACCGAATGTGTCTTTACAAGAGTTTGAAACTATGACGACATTTTGCTACAGTTGTAAGTTTGCCAAACTCACAACTGTATTAAGTTTACCGGACTGGCAACATTTGCACGTTTTTGTTTGTTGGATTTGTTTTTCAGTGTTTTGGCACCTTTATAGCGTCCTGAATTGACTGTTCTGTGTACTCCAAGATCTCTAAATGAGCCACACCCTCGCTATTCTCAGGAATTTGTGCACATCACTTTGCCTGCACACGGTTGTGTGTCTTGAATTTCTTCTTTGACGGAGAAATCTGATGCACAGCTGTCATCCCTCACAATGAAGAGCGTCATGTAGAACACATCCGTGCGGTTCGGCGGACAACGATCAGAGAAATGTATTCAAACCTGGATAGCAGCTGTAATGGCTTGGAAACAATGTTGGAACATCTTGGTTATCACAAAGTATGTGCAAGATTAATCCCTGGGATGCTTACAGAACAACAACAAAATCAACGAATGGAAATTTGCGGGACCTGCTGGACCAATATGACGCAGAAGGTGACAATTTTCTGTGTAGTATCGTCACCGGAGATGCGGTGTCAACACTAGGAACCGGAATCCCAAAAACGACATACAATTTCGCCGACAAAGAGGAATTTGAAGGCACACCCGTGCGCACACAGTGTTCTGGGGTAGTTGGGGGTGTGGCTCCTATAGATGTTCCAGAGCCTGGAACAACAGTATATATAGGGTGATAGAAGATTAATTTCCAGGGTAAGACCAAAGAAGCAGACCAACTATCACCTGCCACAAGATAAAGCCAGCCACCAGTTTTGCGACCATACACCTCATTATAAAATTCGGTTGGACTGTCCTACCATATCCACTGCGCAAACGAATTAGATACTGAAAGACCGGCTACCCGTAGCGAACGTTATCATGTCTCGCATTTTTGTCAAAGTTGTAAGGAAGTGGTCAGCCTCAGCTGGTTCATATTGTTATAAGCGCGGCATGCAGGTTTTGGTTCATCGTTGGCAAAAATGCGTGACGAGTGATGGGAGAATACCGCTGCATAATCAAAGAGCTCTCACCTTGTGTCAGGCGTACGTTGTAAATGACGACCAGAGTAGGCGCTTCTTTCTATACAGTTAAGAATTATCGTGCTTTCGATGTTCATAACATCTCTAATCCTGATATTTCTAACGTGATCAAACTTGGAATATCCATAACTCCGTCCTTAGAAATCTATCGCCACAGCCAGTAGGCGCTCCTTTTACCTTTGATTTATTTCCCTCAACTCTTTCGATAATTAAACTATGGCTCATATGTTTTGTTCTAAGCGTTAGGTTTTTGTTCCAGAGGCCAACGTACGTTGTTGTTGTGGTCTTCGGTCCGTAGCTCTCCACACTACCCTGTCCTGTGCAAGTCTCTTCATCTGAGAATACGTTCGGCAACCTACATTCTTTTGAATCACGTTGCTGTATTCGTCCCTCGGTCTCCCTCTACGATTCTTACCCCGCACACTTCCTTCTACCGCTAAGTTGACAATTCCTTGATGTCTCAGAATGTGTCGTACCAATCTATCCCTTCTCTTGGTCAGGATATCCCAGAAAGTCCTTTTCTCCTCAATACGATTACGCGCCTCCTTATTAGTTACGTGATCTATCCATATAATTTTCATCATTCGTCTGTAGCACCACATTTCAAAAGCTTCTATCATCTTTTTGTCTGAACTCATTATCGTCCACGTTTCACTCCCATACAATGCTAAACTCCAGACAAATGCTTTTAGAAAGGACTTCCTAACATTTAAATTGATATTATATGTTAACAAGTTTCGCTTCTTTAGAAACGCTTTTCTTCCCATAGCCATTCTGCATTTTATATCTTCTCTACTTCGGCCATCAGAAGTTATTTTGCTACCCAAATAACAAAACTCATCCACTACTTTTATTGTCTCATTACCTAATCTAATTCCTTCAGCACCGCCTGATTTTCTAACATTACATTCCATTACCATCGTTTTACTCTTGTTAATGTTCATCTAATATCTTCCATTCAAGACACTGTCCATTCCAGATCCTATGCACTCTTTGACAAAATTACTATGTTATTAGCAAACCCCAATGGTTTTATTTTCACCCTGACCCCTAATACCCTCTCCAAATTTCTCCTTACATTTCTTCACTGCTTGCTCAATGTACAGATTGAACAACATTGGGGAATGGCTACAACTCTGTCTTACTCCCTCCCCAACCTCTGCGTCCCTTTCTTCCCCTTCGACTGTAATATTTGCTGTCTGGTTTTTGTATAGGTTGAATATAACTTGGAGGTCACCGTTAATCGTAAAATTAATTCCTGCTGAAAGATCCAGTTAGAAAGCTTACTTTAAACATACAACTCTGGCCGTAAAACCAGCAAAAGGATTCGCGTGAAGTACTGACTACTTCCCCCAACAGAATCTTGTTCCCTGGCCCAGAATTTAGAACTGACTCAAACTTTACTTTAGCAGCAGGAAGACAAAGAAACGGTAGCTAACATACGTCGTAGATCACGAGAATTACACACAATCATTAATATAAAACCACCCCGAACTAAACCATTTCATGAAGGTGGCTGTGAGAACATTTATGGCGCAACGGAATTAAAATATTATAATTTGCATCTGGATTTGTTCTCAGAACTGTTAAAAAACAACATTAAATAAAAAAGGAAGGTATTCGTTAACTAATATTCATAAGTACGATGAAGTTTTACTGACAATCAATTATTTATTCAGTTCAAACATGAACCAATTTTGTTAAACAATAAAAATGCTTATCATTGAACGAGTAACTTAAAGTAATATGAACTGAACATTGTTAAGGAGGGATTTACAATCAACAAGCATTCAGCCACTCACACGCGCGAAGCAAAGCGAAACTCACCCAACTCAACGTGCTGATACGAAGTAGAAGCAGGCGCCGCTATCGTAGGCGAAATTCAGCGAACCAGGATGTACCACACAACACAAGAAAAAACGAACTTCGTAGGTCGCTCTGGTCTGTCTTTCTTTACTTGAGATGGTAAGCGATAATAGCGAGATTAACTTCCATTCAAATCAGGACCCTGAGCATGCAGTATTATTGAGACACACGGCACGTGTCTAATACATTACATATTCGCACCACAAGGCGAACTGCTTAAAGATCGTATTTATTTCAACAAAATCAACGGAATCTTAGACTACGAAGCAAGAATACACAATAGTCAGGCACTAGTATGTGAGCAGTGGCGATAACTCAAGTGACTAGCTATAAACCCTTCAAGTCTTAGTTCGGAACCACGTGGTCCCGAAAACCAGCAAAAAGTAAAAAATTCAATTTCGGAAAAATAAAGAAAAATAGCTACGGTATGCAACCCTTAGAAATGCGTAGGATATCATAAGGAAGCTAAAGAAATACAGTTAGACGCGATTGTGAAGGTTTTACACGGATGGACGAAGTCGAATCTTCAAAAATTCAGAAAAGTTGAATAAATTGAAAGTGGTGGTAAATCAACTAATAAATACTGCATGCAGCCCCTAGAAATATGTAGTATTTTATAAGCAAGCTAATAAAGGGGATCGTACAAGGCTAGAAGAGAATTTACTGACTGAGTCTGAAAGAAAAGTACAAGTTTGGAAACGAAACTGCAATTTAAAATAGACGGAGAGGAAATCGCGATGTAATTAGGGAAATCAGAAAGATACATACATGGTTTCTTGCCTGAAGGGCACAGGGGTAGCTGAAGGCTTTGTTCTAAGAACACACCACGTGGAGTACATATTACTCGCGGAAGGAGGAAACGGAAAAGAATATTTCACAGGCACTATGCAGAATAAAAATATTCCCGCACATTAGTTGCGTCCCGCAAAGCTAGAAGGAAATTAAACTGAGTTCGTACACCGCCAGCTAGTCTCACAAAGATTACCGATTCTCAGCCGTTATCAAACCGAATTAGTTACATATTCAGCGCGTTTACCTACGCAGGAGGTGAAGAAGGTGGAGAGGGAGGTGAAGAAGGAGGAGAGGGAGATGAAGAAGAAGGAGAGGGAGATGAAGTAGGAGGAGGAGATGGAGGAGGAGAAGGCGAAGGAGAGATTTAAACAATGAGGGGCACTAATCTGTGTGAGTTGGTCGGCAATGTCCGCCGAGTAATACGCTTGACGCGGAATGTAATGGGAACAAAATAAAATATTCGGAGACACTGCTCTGCAGCGCGGCCTCGTGGAACTACCGGTGTGACGTCACTAGGTGGCGTCTCAGCCGCGGCAGGGGGTAATGAATATGCAGGCGGGTGCGCGGCGCGGCCCGGCTGCAGCGGCCGTGCATTCTCACCCTGCGCCGACACGGCCGCCACTGTGCGCTGACGAGCGCAGGCGACGGGCCCGCGGCAACTTCAATAAACAGCGGCAGCAGCAGCAGCAGCAGCAGCGACCCGGCGACGCCTGCATTATTCATGAAGGCTCGCACTGCCAGAAATGGCCATTTGCTCCCTGATCTACAGGCCGCTGTTCAGCACGCAGCGACATTTCCGGCCTCGGCCCTCGACGAGAGGAATTTCTGCCCGAGTGATCTGTAGTCTATACAGGCGGAAATTCCAAGATTATGAATTTACATGGCGCTGGAAAATTTTCTCGCCAAATACGTGCTCATTGACTTCACCGAGTAAAATACTGCGTTCTCCATACGACATGAGTAGCTACTAGAGTTTCTAAAAACACAGGCTGGGGCATTCGCCATTTTCATTCCCTGAATTGCTAAATACTACACGTAGTTTATGCGAACAATGTTGTTTTGTTAAAGTTCAGTGAAATATTTTAGAAGTGTCCGGCATAGGGCCTTAGATCGTGCTTCTTTGAGCTTGCCTTCCGCTCTTGTTTACATCTTTATGTGGATTAGACACAAAAATCTCGCGTTTGCTTTACTTATTGATGCTTTTCGTTTCTGCCGAAAAAAAAAAAACAAAAAAAAAAAAAACCGGAAGAAACAAATATATCTATGTGATAAAAATTGTGTACTACGTTTAATTCTGTAGAAACTCGTCATCTAGATACAAGGTTTAAGCCATCTTGCCTTGTATTTGAATAATGACTGTCAATATCCGAGGTTTGTTTGCCGTCTTGCAATAAGTGTTCGTTTTCTGTGTGTCATATACGCTACATCGAATTTATGTACTCACAGTGCTGAATGTACTTCTATTACGTTATTGAGAAAGTTTCAGAATGTATTACAAACTCTAGTGTACAGAATCTAAATTTTACGGTCGTAGATGCACACGGTGCCGATGTTGGCAACAAACGTTGAATGCTATTTGAAAACCTAATCGTATAGAATGAGGGTAATAATCCTTTTGTGCTGACCCTGAAATAAATTAATGATTCTGTTCCTTCTCTAAGGTTGACATGTTTCTGTATGTAACAGAAGCCTTGTCTTGTCAGTAATTTAATAATCCTTGCAAAGCAAACATTTCGTTGCCACCATTAGCACACTAAGTCGCCAAAGCCGTAAGTAAAATTTAGCCAGTAATGTGTGTCAGTTATGTTATAGTCTCTTATAGATAAGCGTTAATATTGGCATTTAATAATAAGAAATTGAATTGAGGGTGTATTTTGTGATAAAACATCAGGTACTATTATTTCAAATTGTGTACTACAAGTTATGACGAAATACCGCAAACAGCATTCAACGATAGTTGCCTTTATCAGCACAGTACGCTGCCACAGCCAAAACTAAACCTTCTGCCCAGTATATTTATATTTTCCGTTTTAGTGTTTGTAATACTTTCTCGTAATAGAAGTATCTTCAAAATGTCTGCAATGTCAGTACAGAACTTTTTGATGTGATGTACTTCTCAATATACTATATAAGACACACATATTGAGCTCTAAAACTGTACGTTCTGGGATGTTTTCCTGTTTTATGATATTTTACGGCTGATAACACCCCACAGGCCGTTTTCTCTGTTAAGAGATAGTACTTTCAAAAGAGCTAAACAAAAACTTATGTTCGGATATCACAGTAGATTTTCACTTTTAAATATTGCTTCAAGTCATAATATTTACTTACAGTAGATAACTATGCACTCGTTCCGGGTTCCCAGTTTTTGCGCCGACAGTTAATGATCTATTTTTTTCTTCTCTCAGAATCTCTCGGGAAACTAAACATTCTGTAGCCATCTCTGGAATGATTTGATCAGTTTATCGCAACACAACCACCCATAATGTCGTGATAAAGAGGTGTGACGCGAATCCTATAGCACCGCAGTATGTTTAACTTACCAGCTACGGGAATAAAATGGCGGATGCGTCAGCTCGTACTTAGAGCAGCCTTAGTAGCTAACATTGCGTAAGATCCAAGGATTATTAGCTCTATTGAAGCCGCCCACAATAGTTGTTGTGGACTAGTCCAAGGTCTGGTTTGATGTAGCTCTCCGTGCTACCGTATCCAGTGTAAGCCTCTTCTTCTACGACAAAATTTTAAAATGTTTGTATAGCTTATTGGACTTATGTAACTAGATTCCATTTAAGCTGCGTAGGTGTACGTAAGCGGCTACCTGATTTTATTGTTGTGACTTGTACCGGCAAGACCTTTAAATGTTTTTAAGCAGAGCACATAGGTCATCATGACTTGCAATTCTGCACTGATGATGTCCCATCATAGGGACGAAATCGATATGTTTTGAAGCTAAATAAAAGAAACATCTCACATCGCCTACCAAGCGAAAACCTGTTATTTCATTATTGGACTTAACTACGGGGTCATCAGTCCCTAGACTTACAAACTACTTATGAACTAGCTAACACTAAGGACGGCACAAATATCCATGCCCGAGGGGGGATTCGAACCCCGGACCGTAGTGGCCGTGCAGACCGTGACTGGCGCGCCGCAGTCCCCTCGGCCACCGCGGTCGGATATCTACGACATACGATTGGAAACACACGTCCATTTGAACTTTCTTTCTGTTTCCTCCTTCAGTCACCCAGAAGTATCAGAATGTTTACTTCCAGTTGATCCCTTTTTTGGTCGAGATATACGAGTATGACAAATTTCTTTTCTTCCCAGTTCGCTCAATATTGCTCAATAGTTACACGGTCTACCAACCTAATCTTCAGAATTCGTCTGTAGCATATTTCAAAATGTTCTATCCTCTTTTTGTCTGAACTACTTATCGTCCATATTTTACTCCAGTACAAGGCAACACTCCTCACAAATGCTCCTAGGAAAGATTTCCTACTACTTAAATTACCATTCGACGTCAACAAAATTCTCTTTTTCAGAAATGCTTTTCTTCTCTTAGTCATTTTACATCTTATATCATTTCTACTACGGTCATCAGAAGTTATTTTACAATGCAAACAACAAAAGTCATATACTACTATAATTGTCTGTTACATATTCTAATTTCTCCACCATCGCTTGAATTTTTGAGACTACATTCCATTACTCTCATTTTACACTTGTTAATGCTCCTTCCATACGCTCTTTTCAAAACAATGTCCATTCCGTTCGATTGTTCTTCCAGGTCTTTTGCTGTCTCTGAAGAATTAAAATGTCCTCAACAAAGTATAAGGTTTTTACGTATTGTCTCTAAACTATAATTCCGTCTCCATATTTCTCCTTTCGTTTGTTTACAGCTTGCTCGATGTATAGATTGAATAACACAGGGGAAAGACCACAAACCTGTCTTCCTCCCCCGCCCCAAACGACTGCTTCCTTTTCATGACCTTCGATTCTTACAAGTGCTGTCTCGTTCATATAGAAGTCTTTGTACACAGTAGTAGCAGACACAATTCAGTATTTTACATAATGGCAGGACCACATATCCAGTAAAAAGTAGTGAAGCGTAAAGTTGACAGATTTAGAGCAACAGGGTTTCCCAAGATAAATAAACATTGATACGTGGCATCCTGGAGCAAGTTTATATTTCTATTTTTATATCGTAAAAAGAACGACTGTTAGCCATCCAAGACACAACACAAACAATCACCGGAGATATCACAGACAAATTCGGAAGATGAACCGTGGCTGGAAAGGAAAGGAAACACAGCTGCAACTGAAAAGTAACGGAAACGGAGCTGGCAAGGAACGGAACCCCACCTGGCAAGGAATGGAACCGCAGCTGGCAAGGAATGGAACCGCAGCTGGCAAGGAATGGAACCGCAGCTGGCAAGGAATGGAACCGTAGCTGGCAAGGGACAGAACAGCAGCTGGAAAGGAATGGTACCACAGCTGGCAAGGGGCAGAACAGCAGCTGGAAAGGAATGGTACCACAGCTGGCCAGGAAATGAACTGCAGCTGGCAAGGAATGGAAATGCAGCTGGCAAGAAATGGAATCGCAGCTGGCAAGAAATGGAATAGCAGCTGGCAAGAAATGGAATCGCAGCTGGCAAGAAATGGAATTGCAGCTGGCAAGAAATGGAATCGCAGCTGGCAAGGAACGGAACTGCCGCTGGCAAGGAATGGAACTGCATCTGGCAAGGAATGGAACTGACGCTGGCAAGGAATGGGATCACAGCTCGCAAGGAATGGAACCACAACTGGTAAGGAACGGAACCACAGCTGGAAAGGAATGGAACCACAACTGGCAAGGAACGGAACCACCACTGGCAAGGAATGAAAGTGCAGCTGGCCAGGGGTGGAATAGCAGTTGGAAAGGAACGGAACCACAGCTGCCAAGGAAGAGAACTGCAGTTGGCAAGGAATGAAACCGCAGTTGGCAAGGAATGGAACAATAGCTGGAAAGGAATGGAACCGCAGTTGGTGAGGAACGCAACAGCAGCTGGCAAAGAATGGGACCGCAGCTGGCGAGGAATGGAACAGCAGCTGCCAAGAAATGGGACTGCATCTGGCAAGGAACAGATCAGCAGCTGGCAACGAATGGGACCGCAGGAGCGGAACCGCAGCTGGAAAAATAATTAGACGGAAAGAAAAGGATAAAAAATATCGCTGAAGTCGGCAAGTAATAACACCGAAAACAGTGAAAAATTACACTGAAATTGGCCATAAATGAAACGACTTTTGCCATCCATATTCCATATAAATAAAGGCAAGTAACATTCAATAGCCACACACACACACACACACACACACACACACACACAGGCACGCCTCTCTGGCGATTAAAAGTGGACCAGCGAGCGCGCGTTGTCGGTTCCCGTTTGCCGGCCGCGCGGGGGCCAATCGCTTTAGGCGGGCCTAAACAGCCGAACAGCTGGCCGGAGAGCGGAGCGGCGATGACGCCGGCGGCCAATGTTTGGACAGCCGCGGCTCAGCCTGCACTAGCCGGCGGTCGGTCCTCGCCCAAACACGACTTTAAATTTAGCCTGCCGCGAGCCCAGGGCAGCAGCCGCGCTCAAACGTCGCCACGGCCTCTGCCGAACCTTGAACTCTGCACGGAGGGAGTGGTCCTCCGTGTGCCGTGTGTTGAGCAGTGTTCAGATGCACATTATGCATGATGTTGGCCAAAACTGTCGACGTCCAACAAACACCAAAGTAACATTCAGTGCGTTAGAGGTAGAGGAGGCAGACAAAATAATACAGATTCTTAAACAAACACATTATTTATATACGAGCATTGGAAAAATAGTGGAAACACTGCTGTTGAGACATTATGCATTGGATTCTACCTCCGAGCAAATGGACTTGCCGATCCTACGTCATCGGCGTGTGTACAATAGAGGGAAACAGTTACTTGTTAGAGAGCGGTCTAATGTAATGGTGTTACTATGTTTTCGAAACAGGAACAGACCGTCAGTGCACAATATTACTGTTCGTATTTGGAGGATCATCTGCGACCAGCTTTGCGATATAAGCGGCAACACCTTCTGCGCAATCTACCCATAATTTTGCACGACAATGGACGGGCGCATACAGCGCAAGCTTTGGTTGGTCTTTTTGTTCCATGGGACTGCGAAGTACTGTACTATCACTATAGTGGTTGGTCTTTTTGTTCGATGGGACTGTGAAGTACTGTACCATCACCATAGTGTCTGATAAAGTGTTATCGGTTCTTGTGTCATACTGAAACACCCGCAAATTACTTCAACTAAGTTGGAGCTGTAAATTTTGTCCTCACAGTCACCCTAAAAATTGCACATAACTGTTCATTTATGTTGACACGTAAAAATTTTAGTGTCCAGGGAAGATTAACGATAATTTTCTGATGCTGCACAAAGCAAGTGTAATTTTCTTCTTGTTTTGGAGTGGCGGTTGGGGACTTAGCTGCGTGTATGGGCGCATTATCATTTTGCAGTTGGTTTGTTGGGAATATGTTACAGTAAACATTTATTGTAGAGGGGGTGAATACGCATTCATAGTTATCCAACTAGTGAGGATAATGATAAAGCAGTTAAATAACACGACACAAATGGTGCAAATTATGGCGGCACCTCCGCTATGTTTGACTGTAGGAACCAAGCATGCCGTGTGGTAAACTTCTTTTGTCTATGTTGGGAATCAATGTAAGCCATGGTTCAAAGGACTATACCACATACTTCCTATGACGTGTTCCGGTTTTATGTTCGTGCCATCATTTCCTCCGCAGTTTAGCAATTGCAGCTCTTTCATGATTGTTAAGCTTCAGTCATATTATTTTTATCCAAACAGTATTACTCAAGTCGCTGTTGAGTTTTGCAGTCGCTTTTGCCGTGGTGGTTCAATGTTCAAATCTTTGTAAAGCTTAAGGGACTTAACTGCAGGGTCATCAGTCCATAAACTTACAAACTACTTATGAACTAGCTTATACTAAAGATGGCACTAACATCCATGCCGAGGGGGGATTCGAGCTCACGAGAGGGAATGGCCTAGCGCGTCGTAGCATAGCGCCTCAACGCGCTCGGCCGCTCCGCCGCGGCGTGATTCAATGTTTCCTGGTCACAATCGTCACTTAACTTCAGGTTTTCGCCCACTATTCCTCTTCGCCAATAACGTTTTCACCTTGTCTTGTGTACGTTGTCATTATCGAGGATGCTATATGTAGACAAAAGGTAAAATGTGCAATCATTTCTGCCACAGATACTACCACTAATTGCGCACCATAGAGTTGGCCTATTTGGAAGACTGCGAGATCACACATTTCACCTTTAATTTGTGTTCTCCGTCATAAAAAAGTTTAATGTACTGCAAGATAACGTCCATGACTTCGCACGTCAGTTGTGCTCTGCGGTCGCGTCTGTCAACACGTACGCAGTGGCGCTAACTTGTATCAAGATGCAGTACACTGCATGGTGTTCATAATATTTTTCCCACCCACTGCATATTACACGAGATTCTGTTTAACTTTATGCATTCCAAGAATCACGGTAATATTACGGGAATTGTGTACATAAGTGTACGTTACCAAACACGTATACTTAACGCTTTTGCCACCACGATTCCTTCTGTAGCTCCGATAGATAAATTAGCCAGCGACATACCTTTTTAGGAATCCGTCTACTACTCTATCATCTGATGGTCTGGGATGCGATTAGGGAAGGATGGGCAGATAAACAAACTGTGGTGGTGGTGGGGGGGGGGGGAGGGATGCTGATACACAGGAAAAGGGAAGGATGGGCAGATGGACAAAGGGGGCGGGAGGAGAGGCACAGAGAGAGGAGAGAAGAAGGAGGAGATGAACAAAGAGAGGAGAAGGATGTTTTGAGGAGAGAGTCGGGAACAGAGAGAAAAGAAACGGTGAGTGTAGGATGTATATTCTGTTCTAATTTACAAAGCATTATTGAATTACAAATAGTAGCAAAGTGTGCTTTCTCTTTTCCTCCTTTACATTGCGTGGCCGGGTATGGGTAGTTATCAATAAATCTACTTTTGCGATCTTCTCGGAGGACCTTTAATCAAATTCTTTTACGCTATTTTTGGTGTTTAAATATTAGATTAGATGTACTTTTCGTTCTGGTTGATACAAATTGAGGGGATCTTCTTGCATGTAGAACATGTCATAAAAAAAGATACACAAAAAATACTTCTAAAATGAGCTGACATGTGTTAATGTGCCTCCCACACTTTCCAAATGGAATTGCCCTTGTGACTATAGAATCGGTCAGAAAAAAATGCAAATATTTACATTTTAAAGGGCATGAAACGTCTTACTAGCAAAAAATGTTTAAATGTTTGTAAAGTTGTAGGACCTAACTGCAGTGGTCATCGGTCCCTAAACTTACGAGCTACTTAAACTAACTTATCCTAAGAATAAAACGCACATACACATACACAGATGCCCGAGGGACGACTCGAAACTCCCACGGCGAACGGCCACGCGCATCGCAGCAAGGCGCATTAGTGCGCACAGCTATTTCGCCGTGGCTATTACTACATAGCATACTAACTGAAATACACATAATACGCTAGCTTTCTTATTCTCATATCTGCTATGCCTGACAACATTCGCTTAGCAAACAAAGATTTGTTTAGGCGCTTCAGAAATTCCAGTTAAATTTATTATCAAGCAGTAATCCCAAGAATTTGACACTATCCTTTTCTTCTATCTCTTTGTCATCATACGGTGGCACAAAACCTTTTACGAGTCCTCAGCTGTGTATAGTGTGCTTTTACAAGGTTTAGCGACATATAATTGGCTAGGAACCATTTATTAATGCCCATGGAAATTTCATTAGGCGATCTTTGTAAGGCTATACTTGATTTTTTATTTTTGCCAATGACTGCGTCGTCTGTAAATAAAACAAACTTGGCATCCGACAATGTTGCTGATGAAAGATCACTCTTAAATACAAGAGAATGCAGGGGTCCTAAGATGGAACCTTGGGGACCCCATTCTGCAGCATTTCCTGTCACAACGTAATATTCCGATTTGTTCGGAAGGATATTGTGATTTACTCAGTCAAATGCCTTTCACAGATCACAAAATATGCTAGTGGCCTGTAACTTATAGACTGAGAATATACTTAACCCAGTAATGTATGTGTAGACAGCCTTCTCAATATCATAAGATCTATCTGATAACAATGTTAGTGTTGATCAGATGTAGGTTACATTCAAAGAAATAATATCGACAATCACTGACAGATTTATACCAAACAAATTAACAAATGAGGTGTCTGACCCGCCGTGATACACACGTTAGATAAATCTTCCAAAACCAAGAAAATGGCATACAAAATTTAAACGGACACAAAATCATCAAGTCTGGCAATCTTTACAGAAACTAGAAATTTAACTCGAACTTCAATGGGAGACGCTTATAACAATTTCCACAACGAAACCCTGTCATGCAATTTGGTAGAGAATGCTACGAAATTCTAGTAGTATGTAAAGTGTACCAGCGATAAAACATAATCAATACATTTACTACGCGGTAGTAATGGTGATGCTACTTATGAAAGTTCTGCTAAAGCAGAATTACGTAACACAGCCTTCCTTCACGAACGAAGTCGAAGCAAATGCTCCAGAATTCGTACCACTAACAGCTGCCAGCATGCGTAATTTTACAAGTAGATACGCCTGATGTATTTGAGCAACTTATATCACTTAACAAAAGTAAGTCTCCTGGTATCGATTGTATGTCAATTAGTTTCCTTTCGGAATATGCTGATGCAACATCCCCATACCTAGTTATCATATACAACTGCTACCTCAGCGAACGTTCCGTACCCAAAGACTGAAAAGTTGCACAGTTAACACAAATATTCAAAAAGGGCAATAGGAGTCATCCGCAGAATTACAGGCTATTGTCATTGACATAGGTTAGCAGCAGGATTTTAGTACATACTCTTACCTCAAATATGAACTACCTCGCAGAGGACAACCTATTTAACCATAGTCAACATGGATTCAGAACGTATTATTCTCTGTGAAACACAGCTAGCTCTTTACTCACATGATGTGATGTCTACTGTACACAGGAATGTCATATACATTTCCTATTTGTGGAAGGCTTTCGAACTACCTCACAAGCTTCTTCTAATCAAACTGCGTGTTTATGGAATATCGCCACAATTGTGCGATTGGATTCGTGATTTCTTGTCAGATAGGACACAGTACGTTGTAATTGACGGAAAGTCACCGGGTAGAACTGAAGATACATCTGGCGTTCCCCAGGGATGTGTTATAAGGCCCATACTGTTCCTTATTTTTATAAACGATTTAGGAGACAATCTGACTAGCTCTCTTAGGTTGTTCACGAATGATGCTGTCACTTATCGGTTAGTAAAGTCACCAGAAGATGAAAAGCAACTGCAAAATGATTTAGATATCCACATGGTACAAAAAATGCCAGTTGACCCTTAATAATGAGATGTGTCAAGCCATGCATATGACCATTAAAAGAAGCCTGTTAAACTTCAGCCACACGATAAATCAGTCGGGTCGTAAATTCAAGAAAATAGCTAGGAGTACACTAGAAAGAACACGTAGAAAATATTGTAGGGAAAGCGAACCAAAGACTACGTTTCGTTGGCAGAACACTTAGAAAATGCAACACTAAAGAAAATTCCTACACTATACTTGTGCGTCCCATTTTGAAGAATTGCTGCGCATTGTGCGCTCCCCACCAAGTGGGACTGACAGACTATTTAGAGAAAGTTAAGAAAAGGGCAGCTCGTTTTGTACTATCGTGGTATAGGGGAGAGAGTGTCACAGCATTGGAGTGGAAAGAAAGGCGTTATTCGGTGCGACGAGTTCTATTTGCGAAATATCGTTCATCAACTTTCTTCTCCGAAAATGAACACATTTTATTAGCACCCCTCGCTACATAGGAAGACATGATCATTAAAAAGAAATAAATAAAATAAGAGAAATCACATCAAAAAACGGAAAGATTTAAGTGTTCCTTTTTCCCGCGAGCCATTAGAGAATGGAACCGTAGAGAAATATCATAAAAGCGGCTCAATGAACCCTCTGCCACGCACTTCAATGTGGCTTGCAGAGTATTTATGTAGTTGTACAGGAATATGCTTTGCGAAATCGAATGAATATGTTACGAGAGTTGTTGTTGTTGTGGTCTTCAGGCCGCAGACTGGTTTGATGCAGCTCTCCACGCTATCTTGTCCAGTGCAAGTCTCTTCATCTGAGAATACGTTCGGCGACCTACATCCTTTTGAATCAGTTTGCTGTATTCGTCCCTCGGTCTTCCTCTACAATTTTTACCCGACACACTTCCTTCTAATGCTAAGTTGACGGTTCCTCGATGTCTCAGAATGTGCCCCACCAATATATCACTTCTCTTAGTCAGGATATGCCAGAAACTCCTTTTCTCTTCAATACGATTACGAACCTCCTTATTAGTTACGTCATCTACCCATATAATTTTCATCATTCGGCTGTAGCACCACATTTCAAATGCTTCTATCATATTTTTGTCTGAACTCCTTATCGCCCACGTTTCACTCCCATACAATGCTACACTCCAGACAAATGCTTTCAGAAAGGACTTCCTAACATTTAAATTAATATTGCATGTTAACAAGTTTCGCTTCCTTAGAAACGTTTTTCTCCCCACAGCCATTCTGCATTTTATATCTTCTTTACTTCGGGCATCAGAAGTTATTTTGCTACCCAAATAACAAAATTCATCTACTACTTTTATTGTCTCATTACCTAATCTAATTCCTTCAGCATCGCCTGATTTTCCGACATTACATTCCATTAGCTTCGTTTTACTTTTGTTAATGTTCATCTTATTTATTCCTTTCAAGACACTGTCCATCCCATTCAATTGCTCTTCCAGATCTTTTGCGATCTCTGACAAAATTACTATGTTATCAGCAAACCGCAATGTTTTTATTCCTTCTCCTTCCATTTTAACGCCCTCTCCAAATTTCTCCTTCCATTCCTTCACTGCCTGCTCAATGTACAGATTGAACAACATTGGGGAAAGGCTACAATCCGGTCTTACTCCCTTCCCAACCTGTGCGTCTCTTCTTGCCCTTCGACTCTAACAACCGCTGTCTGGTTTTTGTGTAGGTTGAATATAACTCTTCGCTCCCTATATTTTACCCCTGTTACCTTCAGAATTTGTATTCCAATCGACATTGTCAAAAGCTTTCTCCAAATCTACAAACGCCAAAAACGTAGGTTTGCCCTTCCTTAGCCTATCTTCTAAGATAAGTCGTTATATGAGTATTTCCTCCCGTGTTCCTACATTTCTTCTAAATCCAAACTGATCTTCCCCGAGGTCAGATTCCACAAGTTTTTCCATTCGTCTACGAGAGTAATGAAAGTAAATAAAAGTGGGGCCGGAAGTAGCATATAGTCTCTCATGTCATAATGACTACTTTGTGTGAACATACTAGAGACACCCCTTAAATGCATGATTTTTTAAAATTCCAATTTAAAATTATTTGCGTGTTTTATAAGTTGTACATATAAAGAGAAAAATAGTAAAAAAAATTCTTATGTTGCTAGTTTTCAAAAAAGGTAAATATGCAACATACAGAAACTTATATAATTTTCAAAGTTGGATAGTATAAAAAATTTTGTGCTTATTATGGTCCGCCATACCTGTCTTAATTGGTGTGATTTTTTCCTCCTTCAAAAACTGGCTCTTCATATGGAATAGAAAACGTCAAAATCTGAAATATTTGCCGTTTTCTTTTTCTGGAGGACAGTATTAATTTCTTTAAAGTTTCACAAGCAAAGATGTTAACAGAAGTTCACACTGCAGCTAACAATGACACAAAAACACCACAGACACTTTCTACAAACTCTGCTGCATCTTTTATACACGTGTTTGTTCACAAAATTCCCACTAGCCGCGGATAAAACAATATGACAGTCGATGTAGCAGATATACAACACCATGCATTTAAGGGTTAAGAAGCCAGTGGCGTTGTGAAAATGAACAAAGTTCCCCGCATACAAGGGCGCCTCGTGGGATAGATGTATTTGTGGTGTCGCACAAGTACAAAGTGCGCGCCACCTACTTTCGCCGCGCGCCGCCATGCACGCACGGCGCGGCGTTCTTACGACGACAGCCACGAGCGCCCTCTGCTGCAACTCCGCTCGTGGCTACCACTGAACGACATCGTTCACTTGGGACTGAGATAGGAACCAGTCAACACTTCGGAATCAGATAGGCACCAGTGAAGACTTGGCTATCGGACTCATCACTAGGCAGGCCTCTAGCTCAACTATGTATCAGCATTCTGCAGTACTGAGCTATGTAAAAGTTAAGTATTGTATAAATTCTGTGCAATATATATCTCGTTCTAATTTACTCTAGTGTTTCTAGTTTCTGCTGTCCCACTGGCTGCTCCCCTCCGTACCTGCACAAGCGTACTACCTTTATTCCTGTGTCGGACTGTCTACTCGGCCACCGACACCTACGACGGAAACGAGACACAAAAGCGGCGACGAGGCTGGGACACAAAAGTGGCGACGAGGATGGGATACAAAAGTATTAGTTATGTACCGCTGATGTATTAGATCTTCGGCTGCTTCCATATGGTATCGCTAAGTTAAGTATTGTATAAATTCTGTGCAATATATATCTCGTTCTAATTTACTCTAGTGTTTCTAGTTTCTGCTGTCCCACTGGCTGCTCCCCTCCGTACCTGCACAAGCGTACTACCTTTATTCCTGTGTCGGACTGTCTACTCGGCCACCGACACCTACGACGGAAACGAGACACAAAAGCGGCGACGAGGCTGGGACACAAAAGTGGCGACGAGGATGGGATACAAAAGTATTAGTTATGTACCGCTGATGTATTAGATCTTCGGCTGCTTCCATATGGTATCGCTAATAAGCAGGAGGGTAATCCAGTGCGACGAAACCCTGGAGGCAGCCAGGCTTCCTATATAGGAGCGCCTGTGTTCAAAGCCCGTTGGAGAGTCGGTCTCGCGCGCTCTTCTTTCTTGTGCAACTCATAACACGCCGGGATCCTCCCTCCCTTCCCACCCCTCCCCGTCTCACTCCACCTCCCCTTACCCCCACCACTTTGTCTCCCTGGACGGCGCGCGTGTGTCGGCTCCTTATTACACAAACTTTGGGGGCAGCGCGGGAGAAACAGTGTGGGATGGAAGAAGTTTGTAGACTGATATTACTGCTCGATACACTTACCAAAGTCAGGGGCGAAAATTGCGGCGCGAAGAGGTACATCAAAGGAATACCGTAGTAGGGGGAGAGAACATTTATTCACACAACTCGGGGCGACGCTCTTCCCATTGCCTTTCTCTTAAAGTAATATAAAAAAACTGGAAATTATCATTGATATTCTACATCTATGTATTTATTCTGCAATTTATGTTTAAGTCTCTTGAAGAGGGTTTATTGAACCGTTATCATTGTATTTCTCTATCGCTCCATTCACTAATTTCATTCGGGAGAAAGGAACAGCTAAATCTTGCTTTTTTCGATCTGATTTCCATTATTACTATGATGATCGTGTCTCCTTATGTCGGTGTTATGAAAATATGTTTCCATTTGCAGGGGAAGGTTGATGAAAGAAATTTGGGCCGGCCGCGGTGGCCGAGGGGACTGAGGCGCTCCAGTCACGGTCTGCCCCCTCGGGCATGGATATTTGTGTCGTCCTTAGGATAAGCTAGTTGATAAGTAGTTTGTAAGTTTAGGGACTGATGACCCCGTAGTTAAGTCCCATAAACTACACAAACATTTGAATTTGAAAGAAATTTGGCAAACAGATCTCGGGGCAACGAATAACGCCTTTGATTTAATTATTTCCAACCCAACTCGTACATCATTTCCGTGCCATTCTCTCCCTGTACTGCCATAATACAAAACTAAAAAAAGGAAATGTTCAAATGTTTGTTAAGTTTAAGGGACTTAACTACGGGGTCATCAGTCTCTAAAGTTACGAACTACTTATGAACTGCCTTATACTAAAGACGACACAAACATCCATGCCCGAGGGGGATTCGACCCCCCATCGTAGTGGCTGTGCAGACTGTGACTGGCGCGCCGCAGACCGCTCGGCCACTGCGGCCGGCAATACGAAACTAGCTGCCCTTCTCTGAACATTCTCTTTCATCCATGAGTCCCGCTTGGTGGGGGTCCCGTAGTCCATTCCAATACTCTAAATAGGACGCACAAGTGTAGTTCGAATGTTCGAATGTTTGTGAAACTTATGGGACTTAACTGCGGGGTTATCAGTACCTAAACTTGCAAACTACTTATTAACTACCTTATAATAAAGATAGCACAAACATCCATGCCCGAGGGGGGATTCGAACCCCCGACGGGGAACGGCCTCGCTCATCGCAGCATAGCGCCTCAACGCGCTATGCCGCTCCGCCGCGGCCCACAAGTGTAGTGTAGGCAGAGCTGTTGCATCTTCTAAGTGATCTACCAATGTAAAGTAGCCTTCGTTTCACCTTAAAAATGTTCGTAAATCTATGGGATTTAACTATTCTGGTTTATCAGTCCATAGACTTACAAACTAATTAAATGGAGTTAAACTAACGTAAGGACAAACACAAACATCCATGCCTGAGGGAGGACTCGAACCTCCGACAGCGAGCGACTGTGCGCTTCGCAGCAAGATACCTTAGAACGCTCGGCCGAAAGATGCCTTCGCAACAATATTTTCTGAGTTATTTTAAATTAAACACGTTCGTAACTGTAATTATTAGGAATTTAGTTGAATTTATGGCCTGTAGATCTGACTCATTCACCGTGTAATTTGTTTTTGTTTTAGTGCTCATATAGATGACCTCACACTTTCAAATATTCAGGATCAATTTCCATATTGCACAGTATCCAGATCTCTAAATCATTTCCACTTGCTTTTGATGCTGTTCTGATTCCCCTAACCGATCCAGGAGTATATACAGTGGACTAGCTTTTCCTGACGATTCAGTTGACGCTGTTTTCCGGAAAAAGACAGAAACATAACTCTAAACACTGATGTGTTAGCTCTCTTTCTAGCTGCTGTTTGTCTCCTACTGTTATCAACATATAGTTAGAAGATATGATTGACCCCAGCCTGCTACATGACAAGGAGGTTAAATTGGAGTAAGTAGCAAGTGGTAAATTCGAAATATTCAAACATATCGACCGTTTCGGGGAGCTGAAACAAATTCAAAGGCTAAATTGAAAATTTATGCTGGACCAAGATTCGAACGAGGATTTCCCGCTTCGGGCTAGAGCTCACTTTAACCAATTAGGCTATAGCCCCCTGCCCATTACTTCTTCTTACTCGCAGCCTGTTCTGGATTCCCGCAAGGGATCGAGCACAGCTGTGGATCCGCACAGAAATAGTCAGAAATTGGGACACATGTACCATTACTGATATGGTGTTTGAGATTCGCAGACGACATGGTCTTTCTACCACCAGACGAAACAGTATTCCAGGACATATTGAAAATCACTGAAAATAATGGAGAAAGTTAGGAGTTGAAAATTAGTACAAACAAAACAAAAGTAATGGTACTGCGAGGAAATTAAAAAGTGAAGATAATGCTGAATGGAGATGTATAAGAATAAGTGCAAAGCTTTAAAAGGTCTTGCAAGCAGAACAGAAACGGCATGGAAGAGCAGCACAGAAATTTAAACCAGAATAACTATGGAAAAGCTGGCTTTTTATAGAAAAAGGTGAATTTTCTGCTGAAAAGTACATAAAGATCTGAAGAAAAGACTAATACAGTTTTTCGTATGGAATGTTCTTCTGCATGGTGCTGAATCGTGGACGTTGACGAAGAAAGACGGGGCAAGGCTGGAGGCTGTTAAGATGTGGATATGGCGGAGGATGGAAGGGGTAAAATGGATGGACAGAGTGAAAAATGAGGAGCTGCCGGGAAGAGTGAAGACAATTACTGAATGTAGTAGAAAGTAGATTGGCCATATATTAAGAAAGGAGAAGGGTCTTGTAAAACAAAATCTTAGACAGCTGTATGGAATGGAATAGAAGGTGATGGATGACGGTACACACGGTACACATGTTTGTTCTTTTCGGACTTGTCCGAAGGAACAGACACTATTTAAATAATTCTATATACGCCCCCAACGGACGCATTTATATGCTCGATCTCTTGTGGGAGTGCAGGTTGGGTTGGAGCAAGAGTAATTAATAGGCAGGAGGCACCACCGTCGTAGTCTTCATATGTAAAGCAGTATGTCCGTGTGTTTGTTTGTGTGTATCTACAATTTCGGTCCAATCTTTATGACATTTTGCACACGCAAGCGTCAATCCATGAGGACGGTAGCAGTAAGTGTAAGGATCACGTACAACATATAGATGCGAGAAAAACTGCTGCATTACGTGGTAATGTTGCACATTTCCTGGACCGATTTCAACCAATTTTGGTACACATCTTCGTTGCCATGAGGTACTAATTCTGTAATGTTAAGAAGCTTATACGACGCATTTCAGGAGATATAGCGTCATAAACAATAGCAGTTGCAAGAAACTGCCACATAATGCTACGAGACTGTAATCATATACTATACTTAGCGAATTGCAACAAACTTTAAACATAATTTCAAACCTTTATTGAGATATTTCTCGCTGACAAACATAGCAAAATTATGAAAGGAAAACAGTTTCTCATATACTGTTTTCCGCTGTTTTGGAGTAACTACAGCATTCGGTATGACGTTACAATTTATAATTTCTACACTACAAATTGTAGCCGCAGGAAATTTTACAGACAGTGTAGACACATATAGTTGAATGTACCTTCTAAGTTGCATCACATTACGAGACGTTGTTTATGAGATATGAGCACATAAACAGTATCGTTCATGGAAAACCGCCCCATCACGCACCAAGTTTTAATCTATTACCCTACTAATTGTTTTCTCAAGAGGTTTTACAGACGTACAGTACTTATACAAATGAATATATACCAGAAAAATTATACAACTGTACAACATATAATTCAATAAATATGAGATCGTATGAATTTATTATGCAATTTGTGGTTTGACTACTACTTTTCTTCGTTTGGATACTGCATTTATAATTTTGTACATTATGCAAGACAGCGTTGTTTATTATATATTCTCCGATAATAATTTTAGGAAAGAGGAGGTGGACAGAGAGAGAAGGTACTAATTCAAGGCAGGGATAAATAAATAAATACCCGGGCGACGCCGGGTTTCCTGCTAGTACCGGTTGGAAGGTAGTTCATAAGAAGTTTGTAAGTTTAGGGACTGATGACCCCGCAGTTAAGTCTCTTAATCTTGACAAACATTTGAACATATGTGCCGAAGTAAATAAATAAACTGGCGAAAGTCTACTGCCATATAGAATTCGTTATATGTAAACAGCGCCATTTGATGTAATAGAGGAAAATTTCACCAGTTGCAAAAAGAGAAAATGTGATGGAAAAATGTGGATCAAATTAATGTTCGGTTTTTATTGATATCAACATCTTTCATTTCACAACAAAAACATAAGTTCTACGTCGTATTGCTTGCATTACGACACAACCCACTACTAGCACAGGATACTAACTTCAGAATTGTTTGGCTCAAGTGCTGGCATACGTACATTATTATCATTGTTAATGTCTCCTTATTCCCCACTATGTATTCTCCAAAGGAATCATTTCACGAATCGGTTGAAGGGAGCTAGGTGATATAATTTTTCTCACACGTTCCAACACCACGTTTTACAATGAAGGCCAGCTGTCTGTGACATGAACGCTCGAATCTTTCGTAAGTTTCTTATCGAGGCGGTAGAGGTCTTTCCATTACGTTATTAGTCGCTGGGAAACTTTTCTCTGTACATTCTTTCGTCAATCTGGGCACGACCTTCTTCAGCACCACATTTAAAATGAACGTGCACTAGTTCCTGTAAAATATAGTGCAGTGTGAACAAATTACCATGAATTGAACCGGGGTCAACCCTGCCACGGACAAGAGATTTTTTTCGTTTTTGTTTTTCGAGGTATTGACACCTAAGATGACGCAGCAGGCAATCGTTTCTTGTGGGACGCAATATTTTCCCAAAGACAAGGTAACCAGCATTATGTGTAACAAATATTAGATGGCGACAATTAGCTCCTTGTCGAAAATGGCTCATTTTAGGGGTCTCTGTTACCTTAATAATTTTGCCCTACCGGTTTGGGACTTCCTACGTCCACATGAGTACGAAAAGAAGATAAATCAATCAAACGTGAAGACCGTAAACTCCACAAAATATCTAGGAATTACTATTACTTCAGACTTAAACTGGAAAAAACACGTAATGTAGTGGGAAAGGCGAATCAGAGACTGCGATTTATTGGCAGAACCTTTAAAAGATGTAACAGAACTACTAAAGAGACTACATACACTAAGCTTGTCCGTCCTTTTTTGTATAGCTGCCCAGTGTGGGATCCTTATCAGGTGGGTTTGACGGAGGAAATCGAAAGAGTTCAAAGAAGGGAAGCTCGATTCGTATTTTCACGATACAGGGGAGGCAGTGTTACGGAAATGATACGGGATCGGGGATGGGAATCATTACAACAACGGCGCTTATCGCTGCGGCGTGGGCTACTTACGAAACTCCAATCTCCAACATTCTCCTCCGAATGCGAAAATATATTGTTGAGTCCCTCTTACATAGGTAGAAAAGATCATCAGCAGAAAATACGAGAAATGGGAGCTGGAACGGAGAGATTCAGGTATTCTTTCTTCCCGCGCGCTATTCGAGAATGGAATGGGAGATAAATAGTATAAAGGTGGTTCGAAGAACCCTCTGCCAGGCAATTAAATGTAATTTTCAGAGTATCCCATGTAGATGTAGATGTACAGGAAAATTACGCATACTCTATCAAAAAAAGTTACTAACGGAAACTTTTAGTTGCTTTATTTTCACTTTCCCTTTGTCTCAGTTTCTTCTTTAACGTTGTTTTAAGTAATTGCAGCTCTTAATTAAACACATTTTTCGTATGCATTACGGGAGCACTAGTTTTCCCGTGAGGCGAGGGTTTCGTCTGCATCCCAGCTTGCTTCATCGTAGCTGCTTTGCTAGCTGATTTATAACTTGGTTTATGGGTAAGTGCAGAGAGAATAGAGGTCTGCTCCCTTGGCTCTTCCTTCCATTGTCCCGATCCGTGGTAATACGCGCGGATGACGAGCAGAACTTAATCCTGCATCCTAAATAGGTGCTGCGGGCCTGAAAGGGATGACGGACTGCATCAAGTGCCCGGCTCTTAAATATGCAAATCAGCCAGCCACGCTGCCAATCCGCTTTCCGGATTAACGATGGCCGTCCATCTCCGCTCAGAGTGGCTTTTTAAGTGCTCTTCTTCGCAAACTCAGCCGATGGTAATAAAAGTTCTCTTTGAGAGAGAAAATAAAAGGGAATTGCATATATAAAATACATATATGCTTGTGCGTAGTTCAACATATGCTGACGTGTCATTGCAAAATCCAGATTTAAAAAAAATATCAAAGTCAGGTGTGCTTTTATGTTATTGTAACAGTGCTCACAGCAATATTACCATTTTAAACAAAGCTATCGTCAATGAACTTAGAAAGTTTGTATTACTGAAAAATACGCTGATTTGTTTGTACGATCAATGTAAAGGAACATTTAAGATCCTGAAATGAAGTTTTTAAATGTCAAACTGTTTTGTGACTATAGGTGTTAGGTTTATTTTTGCTTGTAACAAAATATGACTGAATAAATGGTCTCTAGCAAGCTATGATACGAATATTGAATAATTGTGTTCAAATAATTAAAAAGAAAACAATATATAGCTTTCTGCCAATGACAATACTTCAGAATCTTGAACAAGGCTGCAGTTCAGCAACGATAGAATGTATAAATTTTTAGACTAACTGGTTGACTGCTATATTGTAAAAATGTAATACTGCAGAACCTAGATACCTCAAGTTATCCCCAATGCCAGAGATTGTGGCAGTTTTGGCCGATTATTCGTCACGAGGATGCGTTGCCGCATCTCGCAAGGCCACCGCATTCAACGTAGTACCATTATTTTGATAGAAAGACCAATATCGAGCAAACCACGCGAAGAAAAATACCATTAGCTCATCATTAACTTCACAAATAAAATTTGTTTCCGATCAAAATATTATGAAAATAGCCAATTCTATTGATCATCTTCTTCCTATCGTCATATGCCGTGTATCTACGATGTCAAATACTGGTTTTCCACTTTTCGTAACATCTTGCACACTCGCTACTCCTCACTACTCAAAGGCTACTACAGTATTCAGTTTTTCCAGTTCCGTAAAGAACAATCAGCACAAAGTGCTCGCGTATATCAAAACAAAGCAGTACCCGACAAGAGACATTTAATATCCAAGAAATTCCACCTTTTTATTGTAATACACACCTTATAACTGGTTCAAAATGTCCAGAGATTTTACAGTGAAAAACAGAATAAATTGCAAACAACGGCACAGTATCAGAAAAGACCTACATGAGTCCAGAATGATATTTTCACTTTGCAACGGAGTGTGCGCTGATATGACACCTCCTGGCGGATTAAAACTGTGTGCCAGAATCGCTATACGAACCTTGGACTTCTGATTTTCATGGGCAAGCGGTCTATGACCGCCAGGAATTTTCATGTCAGTGCACACTCCGCTGCAGTGTGAAAATATCATTCAGGAAACATTCTCGATGCTTCGGCTAAATCTAGTCACCACCAAATCCTTTCTTCCAGGAGTGCTAGTCGTGAAAGTTTCACAGGAGAACTTATGTGAAGTTTGGAAAGTAGGAGACGAGGTACTGGCGGAAGTAAAGCTGTGAGGACAATCCCTGAGATGTACCAGGATAGCTCAGTGAAGCCGGGCGCGGTGGCTCAGCGCGCTCGATCAGGTCTCGACGCCCTCTGTAATAAAAAAAGACAATCTGACCCAAAAACTCAACGAACAACTTACACCGAACACGAATAATCTACCGCAAAGAGTCGATCTATAGCGGAGAAAAGTGGAATTGCGCTTGTCCGCGAATGTCAAAAGTCCCAAGTTCGATTCCCGATTCCAGAAAACAGTTTTAGGGTCTGTTTTTCAATGTCTTGTTAATATCCAGTTAAGATTTTAACTTATCGTTAGTGGAGAATTGCGATTGTCAATGTTTCGTTATGAGTTGTTTTCAATAAAATTGTTTGTGTAGCTTATGGGACTTAACTACGTGGTCATCAGTCCCCAAACTTACAAACTACTTACGAACTAACTTACACTAAAGACGGCACAAATATCCATGCCCGAGGGGGGATTCGAACCCCCGACTGTAGTGGCCGTGCAGACCATGACTGGAGCGCCTCAGTCCCCTCGGCCACCGCGGCCGGCCGTTATGAGTTGACCTGGTGTTAAAGTACCTCACACTGACCGTTAAGTTAACGAGTAAAATTCTGCTCGTTACACGGATAACGACCAGTTAAGTGAGAATCTGTATGAAAATGGCTGGATTCCAAAGTGCTAAAATACCGCAATATATTCACGTGAAAAAGATCGATTTATCGAACAAAATAACAGGAGCACTACATGTGTGAAAAACTAGCGTGGAAAGCAGCTTTATGGGAAAATTCTATTGTCATATTTCTCGCCCCATCCATGCCAGTAGCGGTTAGATGAGTTTGATATATTGCAGATACGCAACATAACCTTAAAATTATTGTTGCGATATCAAAATACAAACTACGGGTAACGACTAGTTAAGTGAAAATCGGTATGATGAAAATGGCTGGAATAAGATTTGGTTGAAAATTACTACGATGATAATATTTTGGATGATATAGAGGTCATTGCCCCTATAAGGCGTCTTAGACATATTTATGTTCGTCCAAATCATTTTGAATGCTGGGATGATGCAGAATTTGTTATGCAATTTCGTCTTCGAAAAGCCACTTTGGAAATGCTGCATGAAAGCTCCACGACCATCTGATGAGTCCAACAGATAGTTATGTATTTTGTAAGTTAATTGTTGTAATAAAAAACAGAATACATTATTTTTGTGTGCAAACTTATTAATTCAGTATTTACTTATGCTTGTTGCGCCTAGTGTAAGGCCTAAAATGTGATTTCTTCCTCCGATCAAGAGGAACAGTGCACTTTCGCCTATGTGCAATTTATTGCTTATACTAACGTACTATGCACTTGGCAGTCTATTATCGTGCTTGGCCCTAAGCACTTTTGCTGTCCTACATGTTCCATGGACAGCATTGAATTCATTTGCCGCAATGTCGCTTCCTTTTCCTTCCATGTCATAGCGTCGGTTTTTTTGCATTAGAATGTGTAATATTTCTCTATTAAGTACACAAGACTCTCGCACTAACTTCTTGTAAAATCTGAGCTTCTTTCACGTTTGTTTGCCATAGCACCAAATAACTGTCTTCTAACCTCTTCCCTGATAGTCAAATATGGGGAACAGCTGTTTATTCAGACGGCACTTTAATTTGTTTCTATTGCCAACATAGTCGAAATATATCGCACCTTTTCGTTTTCTTCAGGTTAGCAAACGAGAGGTGTATCTGACAATGACAAACGCAGTGCACTTAACAAGCACATTTAACTGGACGTTAAAGGCATCTTCTCGTTTACTAACGAGAATATTAACGAGGGATGGACGAACCGGCCCTTAATCCACCAGGAAGTTTCACCTCCATGAATATAAACATCCTGTCACAGAAAACTTATTTTAATCACCCTCTAAATGACAGTTACAAATATTGCATTCTTACAAGATTACTTTCTGCAGAAATATGGTATAGACGATTAAAAGCGAGACACTATCTCTGTTACCAACTTATCCTAATATGATATTGATTGATTCTACTGTCGGTTCTTGCTGAAACATTTCAAATTAAATAACTGAACACTTGTTATTATCTTGATTCTAAAAAAAATTTTCTTTACGACCTAGGTTTCGGGTTATGAGCCCATTTTCAAGTACTTTACTGATTCCAAATTTATTACACCAGTGAAGAAAAACCTTTACGTTACTAAAGGGCTCTGTTTATCGACTGTACGATTGGAAGAAAATACTATTTACATTGCAATTTAGGAACTATTACACTTGTGTTACGTTATTAGAATAACCTTATGTAAATAACTATTGTACTAACATTGTAATTAATGATGTTATGTCTTACTGAAGTTACTAATCATTATTGTGTTTCAAAAATTGAAAAGTTTATTGTGCATGGCCTTGCTTCTTGCAGATGACCGCCTCAGGTTGCTAATATTGTTATTATCTACTATGTGGAAGTTACCTATAATCTAAAAGAGGTGAATAATTGAATTCTCTGTTAATTCAGAACAAATTTGGGGCTGTGCACATACGTTTTTTAATTTCCAAAATTCTTAATTTTTTTATTTCAAAAATTTCTAGTTGGACCAGTTTTGCAAAAGTGACCTAACTATAACTTTTTGACATTAAAAAACAGATGCGCACAGTCCCAAATTTGACACTGAATGAACAATGAATTATTCACCTCTTCTAGATTATGAGTAACTTCCACATAGTAGATAATAACAATATTAGTAACCTGAGGTGGTAATCTGCAATAAACAAGCTCATATACAATAAACTATTCTATTTTTGAAGTACAATAATGATTAGTAATTTACGTAAGAGATAAAATCATTGAATACAGTGTTAGTACAATGCATATTTACATAAGTTTATTCTAATAATGTAATGCAAGTGTAATAGTTCCTAAATTGCAATGGAAATAGTAGTTTCTTCCAATGTTAAAGTCGAGCAACATAGACCTGTAGTAACGTAATGGTTTGTCTTCACAGGTGTAACAAGTTTGGAATCAGTAAAGTACTCGAAAATGGGCTCATAACCGGAAACCTTGGTCGTACAAATAAAGTTTTGTGAAACAAGGCAACATTGGCGTATCAACTGGCAGGGGGGAGAGGAGGGCAGGAGGGGCAAAGCACAGTTTCTGCCTCCCCCCCCCCCCCCACACACACATATTATTCACTTGGTTTTATTTGATCTTAAGGCAGAGCCAATGAATAAACTATGCTGCCGTCAGTAATTATGGGACAGTATGGCATGCATTTTTGCTCTGACTGAAGCATCTTGTAACAACTACTATCATCAGTTTTTTTTTTCTTTTTCTTTTAGGAAACTGAACACCTCCGCTAAATAAAAGCTTCATGATCTCGCTTATTCCGAAGCCCTGGAGTCGTTACTGTGGAAGCCGAAGTCAATAAATAGATTTTCTTGCTCCCCCCGCCCCCTCTCTAAAGAAATAGTTGGTACGCCACTGCAAGACAATAACAAGTATCCTAACATGTCTTACCCTTTCAACCACGGTTTAGGACTGACAGTGTGTTCTGATTTTCGTCGTTTTGGATAGTCTACGTACTTTCTGTATATTGTATAACAGAATTTGCCGTTCTACTCTTATCCACACAAACCTCACGAAACAGTCAGCTTTACCTGCATTCATACAAAGTGCTAAGCGTTTTAATTTAACTCAATTCACATTTTATCCTGTCCAGTACAAGGCAGTCGTTACCAACCATCATTACTTCACAGTCTTACTTCTCGGCTGGGAAGAGCTACCTTCTCGGTTTCTTTCTGGATATCCTAAAATGTGTATATGTACCCGATAAAGTCCACGCTGATGGACATTCTCTGTTTAATGCACTACCATTTAGTCCTTGCCCTGTAGATATGTTTATACACCAAAGAGACGAATAAACTGTTACACCTGCCTAATATCGAGTCACAACACGAGGTGGCATGCACTCGACTACATCTGCATAAATATTGTGCAAGTCACTTTGAAGTCCATAGCGGAGGGGTCATCGAACCGCTTTTACGATGTTTCTCTATTGTTCCATTCTCTAACTCACGGGAAAAAGAGGAACACCTAAATTTTTACGTTTTCTATCTGATTTCTCTTATTTTATTTCCATTATCATGTATTCCTAAGTAGGTGGGTGCTGACATATGTTCGCATTGGGAAGAGAAAGTTGATGAAAGAAATTTCGCAAATAAATCTCGTCACAAGAAATAACGCCTTTCTTTTAATGATTTCCACCCCAACACGTGCATAATTTCTGTTACACTCTCTCACCTATATCGCGATAGTACTGGGTGATCAATCCTCAGCGCAACCACCTTTGCGGCGTGCGACTTGCCGGCGCCGGCAGCTGCGGTGACCCTTTAGCGGGCCGTCCGGCGTTCGAACTAAATTTAATATGGGTTAGCACACAAGTTATTTCTGACACACACAACACAGACAATTAGAAAGAAAAGTTCATTACTGACCTGTATTACGCAAGTAGGTGCTGGAACTGCCTCCCTTCGTTGTTCGAGCATTTCTGACACCTGATGAGGAAGTTGCTCATTACACTCTGAAGTTCCTTCTCAGAAACTGCAGTGATTTCATGACAAATGTTTGTTTTTAGTTCATCCTAAGTGTGGGGATTTGATTTGTACAC
The DNA here is from genome assembly GCA_026315105.1 of Locusta migratoria. Lineage (NCBI taxonomy): Eukaryota > Metazoa > Arthropoda > Insecta > Orthoptera > Acrididae > Locusta > Locusta migratoria. The sequence continues at coordinate 560,411,507 of CM048746.1, forward strand.
TTTCCCTTTTAATGCTTCCCGCAAATAAAAATCGTATGCGGATAAATCGGGAGAACGAGAGGGCCAAATGTTTTTAGTGATAAATATTTCACCGAACACATTACCAATTTCCCATAACGATAAGTTGGCTGTATGTGCTGTCGCAGAGTCTTGCTGAAATGTCGCGAAGGCATGTTCTCTTTCAGTTCATTGCGTAAATAAAGACTGCAATATGTTTTGAACATATCTGTCACTATTAATTGTCTCCTGAAAAAATATAGGGCCTGTTACTCTCTCGCCGCTAACAGCGCAGCACACTCCTATTTTTTGATCGTGCAAGGCTGTTCGTGAATTAAGTTGGGCTTTTCGTAAATCCAGTAAAGAGTATTTTGCGAATTAACATATCCACTTAAATAGAACCATGACTCGTCCGAAAAGTAAGTTAAATTCGGCGCAATTTCTCCACCATGCACCTTTTTCAGAATCAATGAGTGTTATGAGGAATTTCCTCAGCAGGTGTCAGAAATGCTTGAGCAACGAAGGCAGGTAGTTTCAGCACCTCCTTGCGTAATACTAGTGAGTAATAAACTTTGCTTTCTAAGTGTTTGTGTTATGTGTGTCAGAAATAACTTGCGCGCCAACCGGCATTAAATTTAGTGCAGATGTCGGGCGGCCCGGTAAAAGGGCACCACTGCTGCCGTTGCTGGCAAGTCGCACGCCGCAAAGGCGGTTGCGCTGAGGATTGATCACCCTGTACAAAACTAGCTGCCCTTCTCTGAACTTTCTCTAAATCGACTGTCAGTTCCCCTTGGTGGGAATCCCACAATGCACAACAATACTGCAAAATAGGATGCATGAGTGTAGTGTAGGTAGTTCTTTAGTAAAGCTGTTGCATCTTCTAAGTGTTTTGCCAACGAAACGTAGTCTTTGGTTAGCTTTCCCTACAATATTTTCGATGTGTTAGTTCCAGTTTGTTTCTATTGTTACTCCTAGGTATTTAGTTAAATTTACGGCCTCACGTTTTGACTGATTTGTTGTATAAATGAAGTTTAACGGGCTTCTTTCAGTGGTCATGTGGATGACTTCACACTTCTCATTATTAAGGGTCAATTGCCATTTTTTGTACCTTGCAGATTTCTAAATCATTTTGTACCTGCTTTTGATCTTCTGGTGACTTTACAAACCGATAAGTGACAGGACTATCCGTGAACAGTGTAAGGGAGCTACTGAGAATGTCCCCTAATGTATGAAGTCGTGATGGAGGTAACTGACACCATGCATCTAAGGCTGCTCATAAATTCGTAACTCTTCTGTGCAGCATGTTGCGACGCATCCCAGATATGCTCACTAATGATCATGTCTGGGGAGTTAGGTGGCCAGCAGAGGTCTTTAAACTCAGAAGACTGTTAATGAAGCTATTCTTTAGCAATTCTGGACGTGTCCCACTGGAGTTGTCCAAGTCCGTCGGAATTCACAATAGACATGAATAGATGCAGGTGATCACTCAGAATGCGCACGTACGTGTCACGTGACACAGTCGTATCTTGAAGTATCAGGGGTCCCATATCACTTCAACTTCACACGCCCCACACCATTACAGACCCTCCACTAGCTTGAACAGTCCCCTGCTGACATGCAAGGTCCATGGATACATGATATTGTCGCTACAGCCTTACACCTGCATTCGCTCGAAACAATTAGAAAAGGGACTCGTCAGACCAGAGGAAAAGTTTAAAGTTATCAATAGTCCAATGACGGTGTTAACGGGCCCAGGCGAGGCATAAAGTTTTGTGTAGTGCAGTCATCAAGGGCACACAAGTAGTCCTTCGGCTCCGAAAGGTTCGCACACTGACACTTGTTGATGGCCCAGTATTAAAATCCGCAGCAATTTGCGAAAGGGATGCACTTTTGTCGCGTTGAACGATTCTGTTTAGGCGTCGTTGCTCCCGTTCTTGCAGGTGTTTTTTATTTTCTTCTCCCGTAGTGATGTCGGATGTTTTACCGGATTCCCGATATTTACGCTGCACTCGTCGAATGGTCATACGGGAAAATCCAGACCTCAGTGATGTTGTGTCCCATCCCGTTCGCCAACTATAACACCACGTTCAAACTCACTTAATATGCCATTGTACCAATAAACTATCTAACGCCTGTGACAAACACCTGTTGTGTTAAATAGACGTTACTGACTGAAGCGCTGTTCTCTGATCTCTTACATATCTCTGTTTGCATTCGCAGACCTGTATCAGAAGGTGAACCAATTTTTGTTTCTTCTTAATAAAATTCCTACTGAAGCACGTCTATGAATATTGCGTTATGAAGTGGGCAACGTATTAGACTCATCCAATTCTATGGTCAGTCACATATTTCCTTTGGTTTATTGAAGAATGACTGTTACTACAAGGTGTAGGAGTCCGAGAATGGATAACAGGGATGTCTTGTGTACATCCGACATTGTGCAGAGTTAACTACTTTCGCGGTGCTTTACAACCATATTACCAACTGTAAGCTCATAATAAATGCACTTTCTTGTAGAACTAATTTGCAACTCTGCGAAGTTGCCTCCGTTAATAGCCTGAACATGTTAAGTACTCCAAGACAGACTTTGTACTTGGTTAGTTCACTGAATTATACATTACATGACCGAAAGTCCTCGAGTACAGCCACTTAAAACGTGTACGTTATACTGAGACGCAGTCGCTAACTGATTGCAATTATCATACGTTAATATGGCTCCGCTAAGATGAGCGTGGGGTTCTATTGGCAGTTAATATAAATTGTCGTTCTTTTTAGCATTACCTCCCTCAGCATGTGACATGCACTTGTTTGAACACTCGAATTTTTTAAGATGTGGACTGGGAAATCTTTCCGGTAACTTTGTTTCTTTCTTTTTGTCATATTGTCACCAAACGTAAGTGAAATTTCGTACGAAACCTCTGTTGACTTGCTAATAATTCCTGCGAATGTTGATAACGAGACGATAAGACTCGAACTTAAGAAACAAAAACGCTGCGATCTCGGCACGACTACAATGTGACATTCTATTTCATAAGGATTTGTGGTTCGTGCCGCTGCCAAACATTATAATTATTTGTGACTGCGATGTCTTTCAGTAAATAGATGGCTCTGATTACTATAACTGCAGAAATTACAATCGATTACGAAGCGGGAGAATGTACGAGGGTAGGTCAGTGAATACGTCGCAAACTTAGGTAGACACGCCAGTACTGCACGCTGTGTAGGGATATTTATCTACCACTACGACACATCCGTCTTGTGGGCTACAGCAATTTAAGGAACTAAATGAAGTTACAGCTCAAGAGCTTCACTTATAGCATGCAAAAGCTACCACAAATATGCCAAGCTCCAGACTTTTAAAGCCTTCTTGAACGATGGGTCGAGTGTTTATTTTTTCGGCTGACTCCACCTGTAAATTTAAGGCAATTTTGAGGCTTGTAAACGCAGTAGTAACGTGTCCACCTCAGTTTGCGACTTATTTACTCACTCGCAGTCGCATGTCATCAAAGGATCAACGTGGAAATTTATTATAATTAAACTATACCGTTACAAAATACACACATTGGATAAATATTCATGGCGGTGTCTCGGACACAGGCATCAAAACCTTAATAAACTGTTAACGAAATCAGCGCCAAAGAACACTTGGGAAGCTTTAGGGTATGGTTTTTAAGAATCTGCACATTTAATGGGAGAAAGGAAGAGAGAGGAAAATATAATTTCACTTTAGCTGCACTAGGGTAGTAGTTGTTGTTGTTGTTTGGATGGTTTAGGGGGACAAAACTACGGAGGTCATCAGTCCCCCTAGGGTAGTGAAATAACTGAATGGTGACAAGTGAATATGTGAGCCGTAACGAAAGATCAGACACCACACCATCTACATACAATTTTAAGAATTGTTGTAGAAGCAATAAGTCTGAACTGCACGGAATAATGAAACACACAAGAGTGACCAACTGCATACTATCTCAATTCAAGAAGAGTCATTTGATGATATGGTGTCTCAAAGAATGGAAATCCTAGTCCAACAAAACCGAAAACAATCTATTTTAAAAATATCTACATGTGTAACTAATATATATAAAAATGGATGTTCGTTTATTCGTATTTTATGATCTGCCGTAACGTTCATCCGACTACAATGATTGTAGGCATAATTATATCAGTGTACGACACATAGTTCAGGAGACATGTCTTGAACAGTGAGATGCGAGAAAACTACTGCATTATAAATGACGTTTAAATTTATTACTTCTTTGCTGCTAAATATATTCGCAACATATTTTTCAGAGATCGTACACTTATGCCAATGAACGAATATAAAAAATTATTTCATTGTACGACTTACAGTTTAGGAGATAATATGACGACGTCATAAACACTGAGAAGCATGCGAAACTGCTGTGTCACGTTTTTTCGAACTTTGTGCACTTCCATGCCACTCATACGATTATGATTATACTTTGCACACTTCTAAATCTACATAAATATACTACAAATCATATTGAAGTCATGGCAGGAGTGGTTCATCGAACTGCTTTTATGATATTTCTCTACTTCCCCTTCTCTAATAGCTGGCGGAAAAACACCAAAATCTTTCCGTTTTCGATTTTATTTCATTGTGATGGTCACGTTTGCATTCGCAACAGAAGCGTGGTGAAATAAATTTCTCAAATAAACTTCGCCGCAACGAATAATCCCTTCCTTTCAATGATTTCCACCCCAACTTGTGCATCATATCTGTGATACTCTCACTCTTATATCGCGATGGTACAAAACGAGCTGCCCTTCTCTGAACTTTCTCTATATTCTCCGTCAGTCTCAGTCGCTGTAGATCCCACAATGCGTAGTAGTACATCAAAATAGGACGCTTAAGTATAGTGTAGCCAGTTTCTTTGGTATAGATGTTGCATCTTCTAAGTGTTCAGCCAACAATATGTAGCCTTTGGTTTGCCTTCTCTACAATATTTTCTGGGTGTTCTTTCCAATTTGTTGTTCATAATTGTTATTCCTAGGTGTTTAGTTGAATTTACGACCTTTAGATTTGACTGATTCATTGTGTAAATGAAGTTTTACGAATTTCTTTATGTGCTCATATGCATGACTTCAAACTTTTCATTGTGTACGGTCAACTGATAATTTTTGCACCCTGCAGATTTCTTATCCATGTCATTTTGTCGATGCTTTTGATCTTCTTGTGAATTTACTAACTGATAAACGATAGCACCATCCACGAACAGCCTAAGATAGTTGCTCACACTCTCTCCTAAATGTGATGCTGATGAACTCGCTGTTGAGCGCCCTAAAACGCCAATCCTTAATGTGAGACAATACTTCCCCTGTAACATTTACCTAGGGAACGACAGATATTACTTCTGTTTTACTCGATGACTTGCCGTTAATTACAATTTACTGTGTCATTTCTGATAGGAAATCACCCCAATCCAAAGGAACAACTGTAGCAACATTCCATAAGGACGCAATTTGGACTTCAAAACAGGAGGAAAGTCACTGCCCATGTAAAATTTTGTTTGCTACATGGCAGAGGATAGTTTATTTACGAACATCGACAAAATTTACAATGAAATTTTATACACTTAACCTTCAAAACCAAATTTATGATCATCGTTTACGTAATGTTTCATACGGTGCATAGCGGAAGGTACCGTGCAATAAACGTAGATACCACTTCACTGATCACCATCAAAGTTAACAGTTATTTTAACAGATAGCGTAGGGAATGTTCTGGGAAATGGAGCAGAAGTTCAACAGAGAGACGAGCAGATAATTGGCAGGTAAGGGGGAAGGTAGGTAGATATAGGGGTAAGAGGAGATGAACTGAGGGAGGAGAGGAGATGGACAGAGAAGGTGAACAGAGAGAGACGGACTCAAGACTGCATAAATAAGTACCTGGGAAACACTGGGTTTTGCGAAACTACATAAGTCTGTGTGTGTTCCTCATCTTCCCCTAAACAACTGTACCTATTTAAAGCAAATCCGACAACAGGAACCAACTACAACTTACGTTACATGAGATATGATGCCATAAACAATGAAATGTATAACTGCTCTCACATAAGGCTGTAATCTATTCCGTATTTAGTACCAACTCAATTCGCTACACATTTCTCAGGCAGTTGCCTTATATTCCACTCTACGAACCTAAAAAATTATATTTTTGCAAGACACATCCAACTGAAATAGTTCAAATGTTTGTTAAGCTTATGCCACTTAACTGCGGCGCCATCAGTCCCAAACTACCTATAAACCATCTTATACTAAAAACAACACAAACTTCCATGCCCGAGGAAGGATGCGAACATCCGACGCGGGACTGAAATAGTTTGGTAGAAGGGAATGGACAAAGAGGAAAGAAGATGTACCAACATAAGAAAGGAATAAATATACACCTGGAGAGCGCCTGGCGCTAAAAAAAGAAAAGAAATATATATGTGCTGAAATTTGCTGTATGAAATTCTTGGCCGCGCGGAGCGGCCGAGCGCATTGAGGCGCTATGCTCGGATGCGCGAGGCCGTTCCCCGTCGGGAGTTCTAACCCCCCTCGGGCATGGATGTTTGTGTCGCCTTTAGTATAAGGTAGTTTATAAGTTTAGAGACTGATGACCCCGCAGTTAAGTCCCTTAAACATAACATACATTTGAACATTAAATTTTTTTCCTTACCGCATATACAGAAGACTTCGTATCTACTGAATTGATAAACTGATTGGGACTATGCATGATTACATAAATGTATGCAGATAGGCTGATTACGGAAATTTATAATATTAAAAACTACCATATGAGACTACACTGCTCAAACAATTTGGGGATCAGGTGAGGTATGTTACACAACATAAATATGATAACGTATTTTATTCAATCATTGGTTACATTATTGTAATTTGTGTGTGATCCAGTGATATATTTTGCTTCCTCGAATAATAATAGTGAAAACGTCGTTTTCCTTGCCCTCGAATATGGGGTGTGATCACCTCGGACGACCAATACAGTTGCACACCAGGGTGGCATGGGCAGTATGAGGTTATCAATCAGCTCTTGAGGGATATTTGGCCATTCTGCCATGAGTGCAATATCCAGCTCTGCAAACATTATGGGAGGTGCTGGTCTGGCTGCAATGAGTTTACCAAGTGCATTCCAGACATGCCCAATCGAGTTTAAGACCGGGGAACAAGCTGGCCACTCCAATCGTTCAGTTCCCTCAGCTTCAACCATGTGGTCCACCATTGGCGTTCTGTGTGGACGAGCGTTAACGTGCATCAGAAGGAACCTTCTTCTATGGCACCAGTGTAGGGCACACAAGAAGGTCGAATGATTTTCAAGTGCATCAAAATGGCCATCACGTCTCACAAAAGTCTAATGCAAACAGCGACGTCAAAAGATCTCTTCTCTGTACCTCTGAGCAGTCAAAGTGCCATTCTGGACGACGTAGAGGTTCGTACGTCCGCTAATACTGACTCCTGCTCACACCATTTGTCCACCACCATGATATAGCCATGTTTCCAGCACATAAGCAGGATTGTTCAGAGTTCCACGTTTCCTCCAGGTGAGGGAATGACGATTGTTTGGCTGAATACAAAATCGTGATTCATCTGTGGACAGAACCTGGCGCATTCGTTAAGGCTCCAATCCTCATGTACTTTCACCCAGTTTTTTCGGGATAAACGGTGTCGTGGTTTTAATAGAACACACAACATAGGTCCCAGTGCGTAGAGGCTACGTTCCTGAAGGCAGTTTCGGACTGTTTATGTTGATATTGCGCGTTCTATTGTTGCCTGGAGAAGAGTGTGTTGCGGCTGAGTGGCATTCAGCCTCCTGTCCGCCTGGAATGTTAACCGGAGATAACTGTAATCTCTTGCTGATGTTACCCGTGGACGACCTTGGCCCTGCCTAGTTTTAACGGTTCCTGTTGTCTGAAATGCCAGGTCCTGAAAATTATACTTCGGGATACTCCAATAGTTTGAGCCACCTCCCTCTGCGTCTGTGCCGCTCCAACCTTCCCATGGCTCTCCATGCGATAGCTTCGGGGAACTCAAGTTATTGTTGCAATGAATTACCTGCTCAATACACTATCTGAAGTCATCCCCTCGTGTAATTCGTTTGGTAAACACAATTCAACACCAACCTTTTCTGCAACAACTTTGTTATCACCACTACCGCACTTGTTATAGTCTCCATTCTGTAGAACAGACGAAATAATGTCAAAAAATTTTAGTTCATTCTGCTGATGACGAAACTTCAAAACCTAGATATCTCAACTGATTCTCTAATTGTTTTTACCGGTGTATTATGAGACATGATTAACGAAATGTGTTAAACCTAATCAATTTTTCACATTACTCTCTAAAGAAAACTTGCATGCATTACAATCAAGGACGTCAAAGGCGTTTTAGCAAGTCGGTTCTTTCTTTTTCAAGTTCAGTGATCCTACTCGGAGCCTCGGTGGCATTCAACAGTCCTGATCACATTAATTGTGTGACTGTCCAGAAACGAGGAAATTGTGATCAACTGTTTCAGTCTGGGTGTTCGTAACAACTTAATACGAAAATTTTACCATTAGATGGCTCCTGTTCTGGCTTCCACAGTTATTACTGAGGGCTGAGATCTGTTTCACAGTGTGAGGATACACTTCAACAGACAACAATTACGTTTTATGAAACACTTAGTTAGCTAATCATATAACAAAGATAATATCGTGGAAAAAGATTTTTCAGTACCACTGATATCTTCTTCTACGAACAGAATCATTTGCACTGTTTGGTTGTAAAAGGGTCCTAGTAATATTGGAACTATAGTGCTTCAAAGTTGAACTACAACCAACCAAGTTTTAAGAGGCGTCGAGCTATATGGCAGAGACTGTTAACAAAATCAAGTGAATCTGTTAATTTCGGAAAGGATTACTGTTATCACATCCTATTCCTGTACTGAAAACATTTTTGTTTACAGTGCTGTTGTATGAGAACGCGGCTAGCGCTTGACGTGTAGATGATTGCGGGAGGTGAAACGCAGCCAAGTAGGAGTCGTGTTCGGACGGCCAATAAGAATGCGTATTTGATGTCTGGTAAATTTGTTCTGGCGTATGTGCGCACTGTTTTTGGCAATGTAATTGATATATCATTTATAATCGGAACACATTGTTTTTTTACCAGTCTTTACGATATATATGGAAGGTGCGATTGTGACGGAGTGATATACCGAACAACCGACTATTGACATGTATTATTTACGAGGAGAATTAATTTACTCACCGGACAAGGGTACATTAACAACCTGTCAACGATACAGCAGGAACAGCATTATTTATTTCATCGGGAACAGAAAATGTGCATGCTCTTTCAAAGCCCACTGACAGAGAATGATGGTAATAATTGTTTACGTCCACCATGAAATAACAAATAATGCAGTTCCTGCTCTATGCTTGACAGGATCTTGATATATCCTTCTCCGGTGAGTATATTAATTATTCTCATAAGTACTACGTGTTTACAAACCGTAAATACTAAAGCTATTTCTTATTGACTGCCAGAACAAGACTCCCGATTGTATCTCTTCACCTCCGTCATGTATCGCGCCGTTTCCAACTTCTACGCGTTATGCCCCTGTCACGTACCCACAAACTGCAGTTGAATATCATTAAAAATGTCACCTGGATCCCTTGACTTCTGTAGTCCTCATACATATACTTGGTGATTGGCCCTGAGCCGGCAAAAACATCTCAGATGGTACATAAGGGAAGGTGCAGATATGATAAAAATAAAATTAAGATCTAGTAAGGCAATCCCGGCCATGGCCCAGTCTGATGTGAAATGAATGGGAAAGTAAATAGACTTTTTCTAACGAACACTAGCTCACCGAGAAAATACATCAGTCAAATCAATGCCTGCTTTGCGTTGCTGTGGCTATCAGAACGGAAAGAAAAATTAATTTCTTATTGCAAAACCAGTAGAGTGATTAAACTGGAGATGAAGTTTAGAGTTTAACTCACCATTCATATCGACATCTCTAAAATCACAGATATAGCACGCACGACAAAGGTGTGATTGCCTCCGTCATATCCATGTTTATCGAAATACCATAGGATTCATTTTAAGTAATTGAAGGGAGAGCTGAAAAATTAAAACCGAATCTGAAAACAATATTCTTATCACTCTCAACTTTCAAAGTCTGCTGACAATTATTGTTGCTAATTTTGACGTTTTCGATCTATGTTTCTCTCTTATTTGCCACCGTAATATTACTCTCTGTACTGCCTGCAAGTAAACAAAGAGACAAAATTTTTCGAAGACTAGCTACAGAACTACGTTAAAAATGTGTAATTAATCACATGGTGCAGTGTATAGATCGTTTGTACTTCCCTTGCTGCATTTCTCGTAATAATTAACGCTTGAGCGATACGTTAATGAAATTTCCTTACATTTGCATTTTCGGGAGGTTGAGCTCACGACTTGCAGTAGAGTTTCTAATGTATGCTTAACAGCTGCGGAACACTTGTTGCTTGCTAGGCAAATTCGTTAATGACGTGATATGCAGGAGAAGATAGAGGAGAATGCGTCACAAACTACTCCTCATGGTTTTAGTAATTTCAACCTCTTCAGCTTATTAAACCAATTCTTGAAATCAATACCAGACAGGAGAACTGAGTTTGTCAGCCGTCCGGTGATTTATTTGAGGATTCTATCTCTGAGAGCAGGATGAACAGATATCACCTAAGTTTCTGATCGCTCCTAAAAAAGCACTTTTTTCAAGCATTAAAACTGATCTTGCTGTTACAGAAATTGGGCTCCGTACATACGATACAAGGAACAAAATGAAAGAAAGCGTACGCTTGATACAACACTTTTGTACAGTTCTCACTTTTTGTTATCAGTCCTACTATTCTGCTTAAATTCAACATCATATCTCTCGCGCGAAACTCTGCATGCCAGAGCAAAATTATCATTTTATTTAAAAGCATCTACACTGATCACTATAATATTTTTGGGTTTTATTACAAATCTTTTTACTGACATAAGCAATTCTCACGTTTTAAATTACTTATGTTATTGAATTCTTTGTGTTCTGCTTTGTTTTGTAACATTCTTGTGAACACGGGTGTACGGTTGTATAACCCGGCACTTCTCTGACATAGACTGTATCATTGTTTTCATCCTTTGTGTACTGCTTGAGTCGCGGGAAATGCAATCGGCTTTTGTTTCCTGCTGTGACAACATATGTGGGAGTGTACGCACCAGTCCAAACTCAAAAACACACAATAATTTCTCTGAACATGTGATGACACCTCATTTTTTTAAAATTCAAATCAAAATATGGAAAACGGATTTCCTCATTTAACTGAGAACGCGTCTGAGCAACAATCACGAAATACGAATATAACATTTCGACACCATAATCTTCTAATATGTAAACGTTTGTGTTACGTGTTGCATACAAGTCTACAGTTTTGTTCCAATCTTTATAAAATTTTGCACACGTAAGCGTCAATCTATGAGGACGGTCGCCGTAAGTTTAAGAATCACGTACCATACATAGTTCCCGAGATATGACGTCATAAACAATGATATGCGCGAAAAACGGCTGCATTTAGCGACAATGCTGCTCATTTTATCCTAAACCATTGGACTAATCAACCAAATTTCGAACACACATTCCTTACCGTTGCTGTAGGAGTACGAACACCATACGACACATGGCTAAGGAGATATAACGTCATAAACAAGAGGAATCTAAAAAAACTGCCACATAATGCAGCAAGACTTTATAAATACGCTATATGAGAATGAGAGTACTTAGTGAAGTGCAACAAACTTTAAACATAATTTCTACATACATACATACATACATACTCCGCAATTCACCGTAAGATGCGTGGCAGAGGATTTATTGAAATTTTTCTCGCTGACAACCATAGAAAAGTGATGAAAGGAAAAAAAGTTTCTCGCTTACTACTTTTCTGCTGTTTATGGAGTAAAACTATGGCATTCGGTATGACGTTACAATTTATAATTTCTACACTACAAATTGTAGCGGAAGGAAATTTTACAGACAGTGTACACACATATAGTTGAATGCACCTTCTAAATTGTATCACAGTACGACACGTAGTTCATGAGATATGAGCACATAAATAGTAACGTTTATGGAAAATCGCCCCATCACGCACCAAGTTTTAACCTATTACGTCTTTACTACTAATAGTATTCACAACAAATTTCACAGACATACAGCACTTATACAAATGAACACATATCTGAAAAATTATACAATTGTACAACATACGAGATTGTACGCATTTTATATGTCATTTGTATGTTGATTACTACCTTTCTATTTTGGGACACTGCACTTATAATTTTGTACATTATACGAGACAGCCTTATTTCTTATTTATTCTCCGATAAATATAGCATGTTTATAGAAAAATGAGATGGACAGAGAGAGAGAAGGGATAGGAGAAGTACTAACTCAAGGGAGGAATAAGTAAATAAATACCCGGGCAACGCCGGGTTTTCAGCTAGTACTCCAATAAACGACACGTGACTTTTTTCCCTGTTAATTCTGCATAAGACTACTTGAATGATCTACATGTTCTCAATCTACTAGACTGCTTCCAAATGTTTCCCGAAGCAGTGTTAAAATTTAAACTATTTTTTAAATTAAAATATACAGCCACTCGCAGTGCATACGTGTAGCCTACATGAAGCCTGCTGTTACTCGGACTTTGACTGTTGTAATTCTTTCGAACTCGTCTGCAACGCGCGCTTTCGTGATTCGCCAGCCAAGTTCTCCAAATCGCTCTCTACATTATATTAATTTTTGTCAATCTTTCCATTCAGTTTTGAATAATTTGAATTATACCGACATCAGTATGGATACAGTTTTAATGTCAGTCTAACTAGTTACTTGATATTAAGGTTAGTGGAAACGTTCCGAAAGTTGTTGCTTTTATAAAACCTTCGTTAAAAACCTTCTGAAAATATGAAACATGAAAACTGCGTTCAAAATAAAATATACGTACATTTAAAGCTAACTATTGCTTGTTTGTGTCAACGGACATCATAAATGCTTGTTTGTGTCAACGGACATCATAAACGCTTGGATTCGGTCTTCGTTTCTTCTACCAAATGCATTCATTTTTGAATCAACACTATTATTAGTGGTCAATGTAAAAATTACATAAAATGTGCGAACCTTCGTACTTACAGTTAGGATTCACATTAATTCGTGTGTATACGTAAATTAATCTTGCCCACTTGTCACTTTCTACACATAATTACGCAATTTTTCATGCTTGTTGATTATAAAGAAAATTGTGAGCTTAATTTGGAACTTTGAAAGCTAAATAAGAGCGAAAATAAGAGAACAACAATATTTGTTTAGAATTTCAACACTAAATATTTTCCAAGAAAAGTAACGATTGAAACTTTGAAGTAGCTTTAATCTGCATGAGCTACTGATACTAGAATTAATTTGTTACTGATAGCCTCTTAGCTTACAAAATTTCTCTCTGAGTTCAAATCGAATCGTATGTTATCTTTTCTCTCTTTTTTTTGGTCACGTAAGAATGTGATAATGTGCAATAGAATGGAATTATTGACGAAATAAAACCGCACGGAAACGCCGCGTGGTATAAGGCGTCAAGCAAAAGAAGCTTTTCTGGATGTATTTCTACAACGCGCTCCTACGCAATATTTGTAGACTATTTCCAAAAAATGTTCAAGTGTTTATAAAGCTCATGGGACTTAACTGCGGGATCGTCAGTCCCTAAACTTACAAACTACTCATGAACTACCTTATACTAAAGGCAGGACAAACATCCATGCCCGAGGGGGGATTCGAACCCCTGACGGGGAACGGCCTCAGCAACGCAGCATAGCACCTCAATGCGCTCGCCGCTCCGCCGCGGCGTTTTGAAACATGTTTTGAAACATGAATGGTAAAACGAATACATCAATGAATTTTACGACAGAAGGAGCACCATCGTGTTGGTTGACGTCACAGGTATCGCAAGACTGAAATGGAGCGTTTCAGCTGCATTCCAAATTACTTTAATTTCATTAGCGTTTTCTTTTTAAATACTGAAATTCATGAGCGAAACCAAGTTGTCATCTTACGAGAAACACATATTGTGAGTATAAGAAGACATATTTAATTACTTAACACGATTTCCAAGAAACAGTAAAACACCATATTATCGGTTCCTTCGTAGCTATTGGCCGTTGTTCCTTAGGAAGTGTTGGTTGTCTCAAAATGATTAAATGTATGTAAATATATGGGACCTAAATTCTTTGGTTATTAGTCCCTAGGCATGCAAAATATTTAAGTTAAATTAATTTAAGGACAACACACATATCCATGCCCGAGCGAGGACTCGAACCTCCGAACCGTGCGCTTCGAAACAAGGCGCCTTAGAACGCTCGCCCACTCCACTGCGGCGTTGTTTGTCTCTTGTCTGTTGTTCGCTATGTAGATTGACAGCTGGTGACAGCAGAACAAACCCGAAAGGTCTATTATTATTATGCAGTATTCTGCGATGTGGGAGGTTTGTTGAAGGAAGGAAGCTTAGTGTTTAACGTCCCGTCGACAGCGTGGTCATTAGAGACGGAGCTTACGCTCGGATTTTTGGGGAAGGATTAGTAGAGGAAATTCGGCCGTGCCCTTTGAAAGGAACCATCCCGGTATTTGCCTAGAGTGGGAGGTTTGTGTCTTTCTATGGAGAAATACTGATTGCTCTGTTCTGTCTTCTGTTTGTCCGTTCGGTCTGCTCTATGTCCTTCAAGTCATCCAGATGCTGAACTCTTCTTCTTCCTCCTCCTCCGGTAACTCCTTCAATCAAATATTCCAAAGGAACAGACATTTGTGATGGTACCGCAATCAATTATACATTCGCAACTTTCGAATTCTGTCGAAGTTAGCTGCATTTCTCAAGATGGTCTATTATTTGGTGACGAATGAAAATTTTTTGCCTTAGTGGGTGTCGATTCTGGTCTTAATCTTTTCCCGAGAACAGATCTTTTATAATTAGTTAATTTTCAAGGCAGGCCAATGATGGTAAGGAAGTGCCTCTCCCAACGCTGGAACCATACTAAATTTGTGCGAGCACTAGGGGATCGAGCCAAGTGTAACAAATGAAGTTTGGGTCTGGCTGTGAGTGTGCTCGGTTGGCCTAGTGGTAAAGTGACCGCTACCGAAGAGCAAAAGAGTCGGATTCGAGTCTTGGTTCGGCACAAAATTTCATGTCACCAAGTGATAGACCACCTTTAGAAATGTAGCAAAAGACGGCAGGCTTCGCAAATTGCGAAATTATTTCAATGTTCACGTATTTATAAACCCAAGGGAACAAACTGGTGAGGTCATAAGCCCTTGAAATAAAAAAAATAGTGAAACTAAGTAACACTAAATTATACTAAGGACAACGGACACATTTATGGCCGAGGGAGGACGTGCCGGTGTGTTTCGAGCTTTCTTTGAGCTTATGGGACTCAACTATGGGGTCACCAGTCCCTAAACTTGCAAACTACTTATTAACTAGCTAATACTAAGGACGGCACAAATATCCATGCCCGAGGGGGGATTCAAACCCCCGACCGTAGTGGCCGTGCAGAACGTGACTGGCGGGCCGCAGAGCGCTCGGCCACCGCGGCCGGCGTGTCCGATCTACTTGACCCTTGTATGAAGAAATGTAATCAGAATACTTTCTCCCCTTCTCTACTCAGTGCGTCGTTTTAATCCGATCTGTCATCTTGATCTTCTCCATGCACCTCCAGCACCACATTAAAAAAAGTGTCTAAATATTTATCCTTCATTTTCATCATGATGCATGTCTCAACCCCGTGAATTCAATGGCTGAAACACAGCACTTCGCCATTTTCTTCCTTGATGCCAAGCTCAACATTTTGGTCAGTAGAGGCCTGTTGCTGTTGAAATCGGATTTGGCCATGCAGATACTTGCTCGAATTTCATTGGTACAGTGCGAATCCTTTGTCGGAAAATTTCGCATGTATCATTTTCTCCAGTTCTCGATTGCCCTCAAAGATTTATCCTGTATTACTAACCGCATCATTTTTGGATCACTCGATATTACTTTGCATGCCAAATTTCCCTCAAGTTTCCTACAGCCGGTTTATCGCGTGTTGCACCTCTTTTTGTTTGCTTCTTGGCGAGCATTACCGGGTCACCTTCATACTTGATGGTGGCGAGGCGTCCTCCGCATCCCTTCAACGCTTCTTACGCCAGCCTTCTCCATATAGTAGGTTGGCGAGACTTAGCGATAAACAACATCCCTGCCTCATTCATTTTCCTATTTGCTCGCTGTCTTATACGATTGTTTCTAAATTAGACGGTCGCTACCGATAGGGGGTCGCAAAGACTTGCTTGGTGAGGCCGCGGTCACAGCACAAAAAAAAAAAAAAAACAAAAAAAAAAATATTAATAATAATGATAATAAATAAATAAATTAAAAAAAGCTGAAATGCTTGCAAAAGCTAAGGAGTCATACTGCTGAGTTAATCGGTCCCGTAAACTAACTTACGCTAAGGAAAACATTCACAACTGTGCCCGAGGAAGGGATGGGAGAGACTGACGGATTAAAACCGATACCGATATTTTAGATCTGAATAACCGTTTTTTCTGGTATTTATTTGGTGTCGACTGAAACATTTTCTCTTAGTAATTGATAATAAACGGTAAAACAACTACTTTTGATTAGGATGAGTGCCCTTGGCTCTCACAGTATTCTTTTCGTGTGTCAGAACACGTTTCAATATTTGAATGCTTACATAGAGGTAATGAAAGTTTCTTTTGGTTTCTTGTTTGTCGTTCAAATTTTAGTGTGTGTTCGTTTCATTTATTATTAAATATTATATTATTTCGTAAATTGCTGTTTTGAGGAATAAATTATTTAAAATTTTAAACATAGCTGCGAATTGTCAGCGAGCATTATAACGTCAAAGATAAAATTGCAGCCCTCTGTCGATAGGATAAAATTATTTAACCTGGTTTCAGCAATAACTATGACTGCCTTCATCAGAAAATACAATTTAAACAAGTCGCATAATAAAGGCTACAAGTCAGCTGTAAAACTTACGTCACACATATATATAAGAAGAGCTGGCTACTAGGGGCTGCAAGCTTGCACGGAGGCATCAGAGTCTGATGCCTCCGCGCAGGCGTACAGCCCCTACTGGCTAGCTCTTTTTACACTACTGACCATTAAAATTGCAACACGAAGAAGAAATGAAGATGATAAACAGGTATTCATTGGACAAATATGTTGTACTAGAACTGACGTGTGACTACATTTTCACGCAATTTGGGTGCATAGGTCCTGAGAAATTAGTACCCAGAACAATCACCTCTGGTCGTAATAACGGCCTTGATATTCCTGGGAATTGAGTCAAACAGATGCCCATGCAGCTGTAAACAGAGCCTGGATTCATCCGAAAAAAATGAGGTTTTGCCAATCATGCACACAGCTTCGTTGTTCCGTACACCACCGCAGGCGCTCCTGTTGTGATGCAGCGTCAAGGGTAACTGCAGCCAAGGTCTCCGAACTGATAGTCCATGTTGCTGCAAACGTCGTCGAACTGTCGTGCAGATGGTTGTTGTCTTACAAACGTCCCCATCTGTTGACTCAGGGATCCGTTACAGCCATGCGGATAAAATGCCGGTCATGTCGACTGCTGGACCCAGGACAGCGTTCCGTATTCCCCTCCTGAACTCACCGATTCCATATTCTGCTAGCAGCCATTGGATCGCGACCATCGCTAGCAACAATGTCGCGATACGATGAACCGCAATGTCGATTGACTACAATCTCACCTTTATCGAAGTCGGAAACGTGATGGCACGCATTTCTCCTCCTTACAAGAGGCATCACAACAACGTTTCACCACGTAACTTAACGCCGGTCAACTGCTGTTTGTGTATGAGAAATCGGTCCGAAACTTTCCTTGTGTCAACACGTTGTAGGTGTCGACACAGGCTCCAACCTTGTGTGAATGATCTGAAAAGCTAATCATCTGCACATTGTAGGATGGTTGGCTTAGGGCCATAAGGTACCAGGTGTTAAGAAATTTTGTAGCTGGGAAGACACGTCACAAGTGGAATGGGTGGGAAAACATAGCAGATGGTGTAACATAGTGCATCACTGCGAGAAATTGCGCCAATGCTACCCAGAAACATTCTCATTGGCTGCTCCCCCCACCATTGTGTAAGGTCCCCTCTGCGTTTCTTTATTAATAAAAATTAGATAAGCTAATGTATAGAAATTGATATGAATTATTGTGAATAGTGGGGCTTCCCGCCAAAAGTAAGAGTACGCGGGAACGGCACTGGGAGCAGGCAGGCGGTTCCACGAGGGCAATTCAGGGAGAGAGTTACGCACGGCAGGTCAGCACGAATGGAGTTAGGAAGATTAACAGTTATGTTGCAAGTTTATAACAATCAACAGCGTGATATATGTCGTTTGTTGTTTCGCGTCATAAGCAATAAATTGTGAAACAACTGACATTCCGACATTTTGAAATATCAACTACGAGCCTAGTGCCGCCGGCCGCGGTGGCCGCGGGGACTGAGTCACGGTCTGCACGGCCACTACGGTCGGGGGCTCGAATCCCCCCTCGGGCATGGATATTTGTGCCGTCCTTACTACAAGGTATTTCTTAAGTAGTTTGTAAGTTTTGGGATTGATAACCCCGTAGGTAAGTCCCATAAGCTTAACAAACATTTAAACATTCGAGCCTAGTGCCTAGTCTCCAGTTCCAAGGCTTCCACAGCACATCACTTCAAGAGAAGAAGATCCACGACCTGTGCGCTGCTTCTGCGCGGGGACATCAGATATAACGAAGAAGCCAGGTTAGTGACCAGAAAATGTTACTACACGTACTGACGATGCAGGTAGTTCTACGGCCTTCACGTGCAGTGCTATGTGATGAAATCTCGGGACATTGGCACGAGTGTGGTAGCAATATCACCGAGGGAAGTGTTGGAGTGAGAGAAAGGGACAGAATTTAGGTGAAGGTCAACTGACTTTTATCTACAGCTCTTTCCACGTATCTTTCATCTCTTAAACCCCGCCGTAATATCACAGCATCTTCTTCCTGTCGGTTACATTTCGCAACTGTAGCACGTCATCTTCGTGGTGTAGCAATTTTAATGGCCAGGAGTGTGTATTAAAAAAAATTGTGACGTAAGCTTTACAGCTGACTTGTAACCTTTATTATGTGACTTGTTTAATTTATAATTTCTGATAAAGGAAATCATAGTTATTGCTGAAACTATAACCTAGTTTCAGCAATAACTATGATTTCCTTTATCAGAAATTATAAATTAAACAAGTCACATAATAAAGGTTACAAGTCAGCTGTAAAGATAATTTTATCTTAGCGACCGAAGGCTCCACTGTTATCCTTTGCATAATTTATTTGTTGAAAGTTTTGCATATACGGTATTCGTTAAAAAGGTAAAATACACAAAGATTTTTTGCACCAAGTACATGGTATTATTGCGAATACATTGTAGAACTCGTAATACGCCCTATAATTTTTACAACCGAAGTCAACAGTGTTATCAAATTTCGACGGTCTTACTTTTATACAGTGAGTATTTAATGAAATTTTGATATCGAGGAGCCGCGGTGGAGTAGCCGAGCGGTCTAAGGCGCCTCACTTCGGAGCGCGTAGTTGGCCGCCGTCGGAGGTTCGAGTCCTCCCTAGGGAATGGGTGTGTGTGTGTGTGTCCTCATGCTAGTTTACCTTAGTTTAAGGAGTTTGTAAGCTATGGACTGATGACGACGCCGTTTGGTCCGATAGATTTACAAACATTCGTCTTTGTCTTTGATATCAAGGAGTAAATGATTATGTAATAGTGATTTCAGTATGACATTATTTCGATGGTGCAAATTTATGTCATAGTTGTGGAAAATGACATTATCTGAAAAATACCCAACAAAATTCTTCCAAGGTCGGATGAAAGATATCTAGAGGTTGGATCATCCACGTTGTACCAAGAGGAATGGTTTCTACTAGAACGGATTTTCCAGACGTTGATAAAGTATTAAGCATTTCTGAATTCTAACCACTCCATGAATCTAAAAATAAATACTTTTATCGTTAGTTGGTGACAAGACAAGAACACCTTCTAACGTCCATCACCTCTTTTCGGAATGACTCAAACTGAGCCCAACCGTTTTCCTGAATCACGGAAATGTTTATTAGTTCTCAGTCTATAACGAAATCATTCCACTGTAGGTAAAGTTGAACTTATCTTATATGCTGGCTGAAGTCCATTGCGTTGTGATTTGTCTTCGGCATTCACTAAAGAATTTGATTTTACAGGATATTTTCATAAAGTAAATCCATCTTAGTTGATATGGAAACGATTTTATTTCCACTTAAACATTGCACAATCAAGAAATGCAGCAGCAAGCCAACACAGCTGCTTACAGGTTTCTGGCCACTCACAAACTCTATCCACGACTAAACAAACAATGGTTTCTCTCAAACATCTTTCTACGTAACTGCGTAATAATATTGATGACAAAGTTTTGTAATTCATAATTAAACAATATTCTTTTCCATTAAATATGCCAAAATACAGAAATAAAAACATTAGATTTAAGCTTTGACTATTTATGTCAATGTATGTACTTGTTTCATGACATTTGTATTTAAATGTAGTACACAAATTTAACGTCATCCTTTTGACTAGTGTTTACAGTCGTCAAATTATTTACATTATGTGTGTTTTCGAAATGCACACATATTTGTGTTGCCAATAGTGTGTAGGCGTAATATTATTGTAACATGGTATTTTAATGTGTTTCAGTTTGCGGTCAAATTATTTATTAATACGGATTTGTATTTGGTTGTCGTAGTTTTGTTAATTTCGAAGATAGTTTCTTAGTACCAAACGGATTATTAATTTTAGTGCATGAAAAATTATCAGTATTTAATTTAGGATCTAGTGATATATAAAACATGGTCTGCCCTAATTTATTTAAACAAAAGGTATATATGAAATCATGTTGTGCAATAGTTTATAACATGTAGTATTATTGTTTTCATACAAATCAGTATCATATATAGGTTCAGCAATTTCCAAAACGAAGTGTAATGCATTTTTAGTGTTTGCAGCTATTATTTACGAAAGTATTAAAAAATGAAAATTACGTAAAAGATCAGTCAAAGTTATATTTAAATAAATGTAGTATTTCTTAAAAGCGTTTTACTAATAGTGTTAATAGAATTTCAATCTGAAGGCGAATGTGTGAAATATCACATGTCCGGCAATGAAGTTTTACTTTAGGTATCAGATATTTCGTGTTTCAATGTTGGCAACTGATTTTTAGGAGTTTGCAACATCGCAGAAACGTTACAACCTCTTTAAAACATTTTTGGACTGGGTTTGTCGTTAAATTACCTTATTTAGTGGCAAATACATAGACATTTTTAGGAGTAATTAAATTATTTTTTTTTTAGTTTTCGGGTCGAATATACCATCGTTTTCGTGGCCTTATGAGCGTGGCATGGCTCGTTAGCCACGGGCCGGGCCCCACGGAGTGGGTTCCGCAGGGCGCAGTGAGGGGCCCAGTGAACTGCGGCCGGCGACTTAGGCTCGGCTCGGCCCTGCTCCGCCCAATTAGCCCGGCTTTGCTGCTGGAGCGGCTGAGCGCCGTTCCTCCTAAAGGAATGTGGAGCGGGGGTAGTTTGCTAGCCGCGCTCTCTTAGCAAGTAATTATCCAGCAAACTGCTGCACCAACTACCCCATATCTTTTCTTATTCCATGCGGCGTTCTCATACTTCACTGCCAGAAATTAGAAAAAAATAGTACACCTGTGACGTTACCTGCTGGTAGTTGGTTGCCTCTTAAAGTTGTCGTTGATCGGCGCTCTCGGTAACAACTAGCTGAAATTCCATGGAGCAAAAACTAGTCTAGTACGGATAATGTAGGAGACAAGAAGAATTGCAGTTCACTGACACCTTAATGAATCTTCAGTGCCCAGTTGTCCTCATTTATGGCTAGCGTACAAGTCTCTTTAATAACAGTAACTACAACCCAGGACGCACATTCCACACGTCAATAATACAAATTTACACAGTTCGTGTGTGGAATACAAAAGTTCGAAGTGTACAATTAGTGCGGTACGAATATTAATAATCAATTTATAATATCGGTAGAAACACTTTCCACACGACTAACACTGAAGAACTTTTACCATAATGCTTAAAATTAGAGTTCAGATCCAAGTGGATTGTGCCGTCGATCAGACACGAAACAATACTCATTTACATGGCGCGAAAGTATCCTATTAATATCATCCAAACAATCTCATTGAAAATTACGTATTGTTAATTAGGTAAATTAAACTCATTACAATGGAAAACTAAACAATTACCTGCACTTGGCTATAGTAAAAGGTAGCGTAAATAATAGCCTACTGAGTAAATCTCTATGTATATAAAAGCGAAAGGACACTCACTCACTCACTGATTAAACACGAAAGCTACTTCACCTACGAAGCTGAAATTTGGCAGGAATGTAGTTTATAGGCAGAAGATATCAGCTAAGAAAGGATAGGGCCGATAGTTCAAAAATATGGCGTCATAAACAACGAAAAGTTCCCCGTCTTGCGGCACGTTATAGTGTGGCTTTATCAGTCCACTATCTGAATAGGAGAGCACTTAGCGACTTGCAACAAACTTTAAACACAATTTTAAACCTGTAGGAAACTTTCTATCGCTGACAACCCCAGCACTATGATAAAGGAAAAAAGTTTGTCGCTTACTACTTTTTTGGCGTTCATGCAGTAAAATTTACGCATTTGGCATGACGTTACAATTTATTACTAGTTGATATATAAATCTCACTTATGTTAATAGTGTTTCATTTACATATTTAATGCAATAGGTCTGTCAACAATAATTTTGTAGTAAACAGTAATTATACCGAATTTAATGAGGGCAACACTTTCCTAACATTACTTGTGAAACATAATAATATCTATTTTAATATTATGAGAAAAGAATTTACTTAATTTTATCGGAGATACTAGTTAGCATACTACCGGATTACAATAATATGCCTCTTGCATGAACTAATTAATATTTGCCAATTAAACAAACTTCTGCAACGTTAAATAATAGAAAATAACTTCAGACAGTCAGGTCACAATAAGAAAATTTTTGGAAAAGAAAATGATAATAGACTAATTACATTTTTATCTATTATTATGCAACACTGGTATCGAGAGCGTCAGTAATGAAAGCTCACGGTAATAAATCCCAACATGCTTCGTTACTCACCCGTATATATATATATATATACGGGAGAGAGAGAGAGAGAGAGAGAGAGAGAGAGAGAGAGAGAGAGAGAGAGGGGAGTCTAATGTAAAGATAAGTAATTTTAAGTAGAAAACCCGTCAGAAAAAAAATGTTCAAATGTTTGTATAGTCTATGGGACTTAACTACGGAGTCATCAGTCCCTAAACTTACAAACTACTTATGAACTACGGCACAAATATCCATGCCCGAGGGGGGATTCGAACCCCCGACCGTAGTGGCCGTGCAGACCGTGACTGGAGCGCCTCAGTCTCCTCGGCCACCGCGGACGGCGAAAACCCATCAGATTTGCTGCTCATGTACAGAAGATAATTTGCGCTGAAGCCCCTTTGACTTTACCAAACTCAAGCTTTTTGATTGCTGACATTAAATCATTAAGATATAACTACTAAAATAAACTGGCATCAACTTCACACCACTACCATTCCACTCTCCTCTGCAGCACAGGGAAGTATGACAGTCTACCTCGGCGAAGCTTTTACGAATGATTCATTAAAACAATTCAGTACTTGTATGAGTGTATGTTTTCGCGGCGATATCCATTAATAAAATCTTCTCGGGTTGCAATCCACGTCGTGTGGTTTTCTGCCAACGAACTTTCGACAGAGATCTTCTCTGCCATTGTCAGTCACCCACTTGAAAATGGCAAAGAAGGTCTCTGTCGAAAGCTTGTTGGCAGAAACCACACGACGCGGATTGCAACCCGAGAAGATTTTATTGAATCAGAATTCATTTTTTCTTCATATCCATTATTTCGGTGGCGGACCGAACCGTCCCTCTTCCCGTCTAACGGTCCATTGTCCTATCAAAGCTGGATCGCCGGCCGCGGTGGCCGAGTGGTCTGCGGCGCGCCAGTTACGTTCTGCACAGTCACTACGGACGGGAATTCGAATTCTCCCTCGGGTATTAATATTTGTGCCGTCCTTAGTATTAGGTAGTTCGTAAGTAGTTTGCAAGTTTCGGGACTGATGACCCCGTAGTTAAGTCCCATAAGCTGTACATACATTTGAATATTTGAAAGCTGGATTACGGAAGTTTTGTTTACTCTTCTGCACGGTCGTCCATTTTTACGCCGTCTTAACTCGATCCAAATCAAATGTTCAAATGTTTATTAAGCTTATGGGACTTAACTACGGGGACATCAGTCCCTAAACTTACAAACTACTTATGAACTACCTTATACTAAGGACGGCACAAATATCCATGCCCGAGGGGGGATTCGAACCCCCGACCGTAGTGGCCGTGCAGACCGTGACTGGAGCGCCTGTCTCCTCGGCCACCGCGGCCGGCTAACTCGATCCACCGTCGGGGGTTACGCCTGGTGGTTGGAACATTTTACACCAGCCCTGTTGAAAGTCTCTATGCCGAAGCTGCCGAATTACCATTGAACTATCGGCGTGATAGACTACTATTTCGGTAAGCATGTCGACTGCTGTCAATGCCCAACCTCCCATCCTACCCGACATTCTTCCATGACTTCCTATAACGCCAATATGGTCTGTCTGTAATCGCTCTGTTCTCTCCCTGGCCGGCCGCGGTGGCCGAGGGGACTAAGGCGCTCCAGTCACGGTCTGCACGGCCACTACGGTCGAGGGTTCGAATCCCCCCTCGGGCATGGATATTTGTGCTGTCCTAGTTCGTAAGTAGCTCATAAGTAGTTTGTAAGTTTAGGGACTGATGACCCCGTAGTTATGTCCCATAGACTATACAAACATTTGAATTTCTCTCCCAGAGTTGGTTTTCGTCGCCTACTTCAACAACTTGATTTTACCCTTCCTACCACTCTTCGAATGGGTGAGAGCCCAGCGCCACCGTGGCTTCAGGCTCAAGTACGCGTTTACATTGGACTCAGCTCGCTCCCGAAGGAGAGTACTCCGGATTCGGTATATCGCTCGAGGTTTGTCGAACTTCGTTCGAGGCTCGATAATAACACTTTTATTTATACAGGTGGGTCCAAGATCACTGATTGTGTCGGATGTGACTTTGCCGACAGATTTCAATACAGGCTCCTTGACCAGTGCTTGAATTTCACAGCTGATCTTTCTGCTCTCTATCTGGCTGTTCTTCCTATCTCATCTGCTCTGACTCACCCAGTGCCATTCAGAGTCGTAGAGCCCCGTATACGATCTACCCTGTTGTACACCGAATCTAACGCTCCCTTCAATTGTTAGCTGACGACGGCTATCAAGTTCGCTTCCTGTGGGCACCAGGCCATGTAGGTATGCCTTGGAACGAGGCTGGTGATTCTGCGGACAAGGCTGAGCTGCACCCTTCCAACCTCGAACAGCTACCTTTTGTGTCCCGGCAAATGATATTCAAGGGACTATTTGCCAACGCATTTTATCATCGTGGCATAGTTTGTAGTCCTCGATTCATGACAATAAGCTTAGAACCATAAAACCGATCGTAACCACCTCACGCGAGATTAGGTCATTTTGGCCCGGTGGCGGGTCAGATGTTGGCCGTTCAGCCACCGCCAATGGCTGATTGGTGACCCCCTCACCGTTGTGTTCCTGTGATCACCCGATGACGGTGAGCTATATTTTAATGTCCTGGCCTAATTTCAATCATGTCCTGCGGCACACTCTAGACGAATGTTTAGTCAACGTCGCACGAGCATCTGCTCGGATCTTAGGTTTCATACAGGTGACAAATTTATCTAATGACAGTTAACTCTCTCTCTTGATATATTTTACCCTATGTTTTTAGCAATCTCCTGATATCATCCTCATCGGAAGTTGTCTTAACTCTCCGTTTTTATTTTATTTTAGCAAATCCATGTTCGGGTTCTAGAGCTAATGACTTGAGCGGTTGTGCGCCCTAAAAGCACAAAAAAAGAAGAAGAAAAATTCGGCGACGGGGGGAGGTGCAGGCTCCCTGCTAACCCTCATTATACATGACCCTGAGCTCAAAGCGGTGCTGAGGTACAAGGTGTCGATCCATTCTGAACACCTATTTTAGTACGTTGTGCGGCCTCCACGTGTGGCAATGTACGCGCTGGTTCTGGCATCCATTCGACTATACAAATGGCGAATACATCACTCCTCACCTGTACGCCCTGTTCACGTAGTTTTGGAAGAGTTTTGGGTTGACAAGTCGCACGTGTCACTTGGCATCCTATTATATTCAACACGTGATAGACTGCAGACAAGTCCGGACATCGTGCTGGCCATGGACGTTACTGCGTGTCTTGCGTAGCAAGTTGAGTTTCACGCGCAGAGTGTGTGGACGAGCATAACAGCACATGACCTTCCTTTTGCAAAAAAGGCAGAAAGACGTGTCTTTCAACTTTATGCACAAACCTTGCTGTGATCAGCGTTCCCTCCAAAAACAGCAGAGTTGTAGCTTAGGGCACACGAGACCATAAAGGCTTCGTATGGAACCAGTATGCTTGGACAAATGCATTCTGTGATATAGAGATCGCCAGTTGTACGGAATAAGCGCAAACGATCAATACTTGCGTGCGGACAGTTTCTTCTCTCATCGCTGAAGACCAGGGCCTGCCAGTCCAAGTGATCCTCCAACGGTACCAGTGGAGCCCTGCACGTCAATGCTGTGGCGTGAGTGGAAGTCGAGCTAGAGGTGTGCGTCTCTGTAGTCCCAGTGCTAGTGGGACACAGTTTGTGTTGGAACTTACTGGCTGAAAAACAGTCCCACCTGTGCTGCGGTTGCTGTACGATCCACCACTGGTGCTATTACAATACCACGATTTTGGTGGACGTTTGTGCTTCTGGGACGTTCAGAACCTCGTCTATGGGCTTGAGAAAATTCACCTGACCATTGCAGCCAACATCGTTTCACAACTAACACACCACATCTCACGTTTGCGGCAGTTGTCCGAAAGGGCCATTCCGTCACTCGGAAGACTCTACTTGATCACTGTCAATGTCGTTCTTTTGACTGTAGGAAGCATGAGTACTACTTCAGGGAATGGTGCCTGTTTGATTCGCACGTTAAAATGCCACTCAGCGTAATGGCTGTAAACATTTCCTTTAAAGGGTGCACACCGATCGCGCTGTGAGAGTTATGTCACTACGCTATCTGTTAGCAGAAAAAGGTCTACTATTTTGCGGCAGGTATATACGAGGGTTGGAACTTAAATAGTGGCAACTATGTATTCACAACCGATAAAAAAGCGTTACATGTTTACACCTGTTACTCTCCTTCAAAGAAGGCACCAGCATTGTGTTGAACCTCTTACCAACGATGTGGAAGGTGTACTATACCGTTAGCAGAGCCTGTTATGTTGATGGTACGAATGGAACGGTCTAATGCCTGCCGAATCTCTGGAACAGTTCTGAAGTGAATACACGAAGTGGTTCCTTCATCTTCGGCATCATGTAAGTCGCATCCATTTCTGCATTTTCGTCAATTCATGCGGAACCCATCGTGATGCAATTTTTCGCATGACCAGGCGTTCCTTCAGGATGCGAAGCACATCGTATGCGCTAATCCGGTATTGTGGGCGAGCTCACGAATCTGGCGTCGATCACTAACACGACAACAGTACGCAATTCTTCTTCAGAAACGATAGGACATCCTCCCCGATGCGAGCCTGCCACAGTTTGTCGACCAATGCTTTCCATTTCGTGAAGGCGCACGACATTATAATGGTACGTCAATCATAAATCTTTTAACATCTGGCATGTCAAACATAAAAACAGTTAAAATATTTAAAATAAATTTTCCATTATGTGCCACGTGGACAGTCTGAGCGCCTTCTTACAACTAACCAGCGGTGTGACGCCTGCAGCAAAGATACTTAATTGCCAACAGAGTGTGCTGTTATGTGTCATCTTGCTTACTCTTACTACCAACGATTATTTGCTCGTAAAATCTAGATCCTTTAATCGAAGCTGCTCTAGCGCTGCAAGAGACTGTATTACCAACATACTAATGCATTTTAAAAATCTATCCTACTTCATAACATACTTTTTAATAAAAAGATAAAGAGATGTTACAGATTTCAAAGTAAAATTCGGTAATAAAAGCAATATGCACCTATGATTCTACATAATTATATATGAGGGTTGAAATATATGATCCAACGTAATCACATATACGGATTTAAAGCATTATACTAAAGCGGCACATCAGGGAATAACAATATATAAAATGTTTAAATACATGATAAACAACTATAAATAGTGATTATTGGGTACTTCAGGGTCTAGGTGAGCTCATTACGGGGAGGAAGGTGGTGGTATCCTACTCTCATGAGTAATTTATTTACAAGGCGATGAAGTATTTAACCACTAATCATGCGAAAAAATATACCAATCAATTTGTGTTATTTTACATAACGTAATCTATGAGCACAATGATGGGTCATTGTCTAGGTTACCAACGGTCAAAGACATTCTAGATAAGATTTTACTATGTCAGACGTGTTTTCTTAACAACACAATGTATTTATAATCCTCGTCAATAACCTTAAAATATATACACTTACATATCTCTTGGCATATACTGCAAACACACCACGTATATGTGGAAACACATATAATTAAATTACGTCATAAATATATAAAATACTGAGTCAAGAACAGTGAAAATATAAAATGATTGGTACATAGTGTAAAATTACAGTGTGTGCCAACGTTTAAAATACTTTTACATCAGATAAGTTTATATAGTAGATAGATATAATGAAAATAACATCAGATGTTCACGGATAGGGTGATTTGTGACACAGTCCATCGTCACCCTGAATTGAGCAATCAGGAGCATTATGAAATGCTAATGTGAAGACTACTGGGTATTCTTTAAGTAGTCGGTTGTAATACAGTATTAGGTATTTGGAGCGCATAATGTGTTATATTTTAAAGTAAGAAGATCACACCAAGGAAAAATTACATTTCCTACACAACTTCTGTAGCGTCGCTGGGTCATGTTTCCGGGAACGGGTTTCTATGCTCATTTTGTTTCTCAAAACGCCTTATGCATCCGCTAGAATTTGGTGTAATTGTGTAATTCTGAAACACATTGATGTATGAAAAACATGCCCATGTCAGACTCCGACGTCCATTTACTGCCGAAAATAAACGTATGATGAAATTTTGTGACAGACATTTTTTTATTGCTGGCATGTGAGGAATCGTGTTCTGAAGCCAGTGCGCGAATTTTATTTAATAGGCTGTCCTGTGATTATTAATCATAATGGAAAATGCATGGTGTTCCATTTGTCTTGACCACCCAAAATCTCTGGAACAATAACAGCTATTGTAGAACCACTTTCACCGGTATCAATGTACGGCAGGGGCTCATAATTTAAAAATATTTTGAAACATTCCAAAACGATGGCATATGTGTTTTTAACAGCAACGTAAGTGTTTTAATGGATACCATATCTTATTTCATCAGTAATTTATAGCATGAGAAATCACATAAACAATGGCGTTGATTGCATCGCAGTACGTCAGTTACTGAGAAGCGAAGTTGGCGTTTGAAATACTCGAAACGCGCGGCTAGCGCACGTCCTGAGGCTCAGGCGAGAACCCATGCTACTCAGGACGTGCGCTAGCCGCGCGTTTCGCGTATTTCAAGCGTCAACTTCGCTTCGCAATCTCTCGGGAAGTAATTGGCGTATTCCGATGCAAACAATGCCATTGTTTATGTGATTTGTCATACTATAATGTTCAAATGTTTGTAGAACTTATGGGATTTAACTACTGGTCATCAGTCCCTAAACTTACAAACTACTCATGAACTAGCTACTACTAAGGACGGCAAAAATATTCATGCCCGAGGGGGATTCGAAACCCCGACAGAAGTGGCCGTGCAGACCGTTACTGGCGCGCCTCATACTGCTCGGTCACCGCGGCCAGCGTCATACTAAAGAGTGCTGATAAAATAATATAGGATGTCCATTTAAAAACACCAGATTGAATTAAAAAAAATATAAGCTTTCGTTTTAGAATGTTTGAAAATATTTACCTATATGAGCCCCTGCCTTACACTGATACCGGTGAAAGCCGTTTTAAAATAGCTGTTGTTTCAGAGGTTTTAGGGTGGTCAAGATAAATGGGACATCCTGAATATAAAATACCTGCATGAAAAAAAGACAGTACACTTGGAAACATGATACCGTTTGTATCCTATGACTGGAGTTGTCACCTGGGGAATAGTAGATGATTTTATTGTCTTACGCCAACGGATATCGTAGTGACATAGCTGTCACAGCGCCAGCTGTGTGTACCTTTTAATAAGGAATGTTTACAAATGTTCAAATGTTTGTAGAACTTATGGGACTTAACTACGGGGTCATCAGTCCCTAAGCTTACAAACTACTTATGAACTACCTTATCTAAGGACGGCACAAATATCCATGCCCGAGGGGGATTCGAACCCCCGACCGCAGTGGCCGTGCAGATCGTGACTGAAGCGCCTCAGTCCCCTCGGCCACCGCGGCCGGCGAATGTGTACAGCCATAAGGCTCAGTGGCATAATCAAACAGGAGCTATATTTTTATAACATATATTTGTTCTGAAAAATCGAAATCTTAACAGCTCGTTCCCCCTGCACCATCGTGACGCACGTACGCACGTACCATTCCGTGACCGCGAGTCTTAGGCGTCCGCATGTCTCCCGGTCCACACATCTCCGTCCACTCAGAAACCACCCCGGCGGTGGCTGTCCACCCTGCAGCCGTCGCTTTCTGCCGCCTCGGAGACTCCCCCTGCCACGGGGGCTGGCCAACTCCGTGAATGCGTTGTCAATAAAAGGAGTTTATCTGCACGCTATTCTCCGACTTGCCGTCTCGAGGAGCCAGCATTACCGATCCGCCGGCGGGGCTCATATTCCACGTCTTGGCCGTCAGCCGCAGAGTCTGCCATCCCGCGGTGACCACCTACCGGTCAGCAGCCCAGGAAGCTGCAAATAAGACCAACCATCAAATGGAAATACTGAATGGTTAACATCCTGCGCGATTTTTTTCTATGTTTATAACTAGCTGAAAACCCGGCGTTGTAAGGCTATTTATTTAAGCTTTGACTTAGTACTTCTCATATACCTTCCCTCTCTTATGTCCATCTTTTTTTTAAATTTTTAAATTTTTTTAAAATAATGTGTCATATTTAAGGGATAGTATTCAAGTACGTACGAAATAATAACTGCAGTATCCAAAACAACGAAAGGTAGTCATCAAGACGCAAACGATACGAAACCTTAATACATTAATTTAATTCAAAACTTGATTATAAACAATATTTCTGGTTAATTGTCCAAAATCTAATATGCATAAATTCTTTGTGGAGCCCATACCTGAGCAAGCGACATGTAGTTGTTATTGTGAGAAACATGGAGATGTCAAAACTACTCTGCAGTATCACTGTTAGTTCCTTTTTTGTCTACATTATAATACAACTCTGCAGTATTTAATAGGCTGCTCTGTGATTATTAATCGTAATAGAAAATGAAAGTCTCACTGTAAACTGCACTTTATTGAAGTTAACCCTTAACTGCATGATTTTTTTAATTTCAAAAGAAAAATTGTTTGTGTGTTTTATAAGTTGTTCGAACAAAGGGAAAAAAGTAAAAAAAAATTCCCATGTTGCTAGTTTTCCAAAAAAGTAAATATGCAACATACAAAAACTTGTTATATAATTTTCAAAGTTGGATAGTATAAACAACTTTTTGTGCTTATTATGGTTCTTCATACCTGTCTTAATTGGTTTGAAGTTTTTCCTCCTTCCAAAACTAACTCTTTATATGGAAAACA
This sequence comes from Locusta migratoria, assembly GCA_026315105.1. Taxonomy (NCBI): domain Eukaryota; kingdom Metazoa; phylum Arthropoda; class Insecta; order Orthoptera; family Acrididae; genus Locusta; species Locusta migratoria. The sequence goes on from CM048746.1 coordinate 560,443,578, forward strand.
AAACGTCAAATTCTGCAATATCTACAGTTTTCTCCAAACACAAGCAAAGATGTTAACAGAAGTTCACACTTCAGCCAACCACGACGCAAAAAACACCACAGATACTTTCTACAAACTGTACTGCATCTGTTAAACAAGTTTCAGTTTACAAAATTCCCACTAGAGGCGGGTAAAACACTATTACAATCGATGTTGCAGATATGCAACACCATGCATTTAAGGGTTAAAAGGTAGATCTGCCGGAAATAATGTGTATTCGTTGGATGAACAGTTTCATTCTCTTCGTTTTCCTGTAGCTCTATAGAAGTCTCTTGACAACGGAAAACTAGTAAGCGAGAAACTTTTTTCCTTTCATCATTTTTCTGTGGTTGTCAGTGAGAAAAGGTGTAGTAAAAATTTGAAATTAATTTTAATGCATGTTGCAAGTCGCTAAGTATTCTCATTCTCATACAGTGTGTTAATAAAGTATCGTCAAACGATGTGACAGTTTTTTACGATTCCTATTGTTCATGACGTCATATCTCCTGGACCATGTGTTGTATGTTTAAATGTGCAAAATTTCATAAAGATTGGAACAAAACTGTAGATCTTTATGTAATACGTACACACACACACACACACTCACACACACACACACACACACACACACACACACTGCTTGATATCTAAAGATGTACGAAGTCAGTTAAAAAAACAATTTAGAGCGAGATGAGGATGGCGTCCCTACCCATGCCTGTGTTGAATGTGTAACTGCCGGAAGTTACATGAATGTATTTCCTTTAGTTATTGTTCGTCAGTGTATGGAGTAGAATCTTGTATCGCACAGTTTGCGAACTTCGAGATGGCAGAGTTAGAGGAGCAACACGTCTGCATTAAATTTTTGGTGAAACTCGAGATAACCTTTACACAGTCTCACCAAATGATGCAGGAAGCCTACGCTGACGAGTGCTTATGCCGTACTCCTTGTTATGAATCGTTCATGTGCTTTAAAAATTGTTAGACGGGGGTTAAAGAAGACTCTTGTCGAGGACGCCCTTCGACGTCTACAAACGACGTGTATATCAGGAACGTCAACTAAATTGTTCGTGTCAATCGAAGATGGACTGTCTGAGATTTCAAAGGAATGTAATTTTCAGTAGTATCATGTCATGAAATCCTGACACAGCATCTTCGTGTGCATGGTGTTCCCGCCAAGTTTGTCCCACGGCCTCATAATCTGTGAACAGCTTTGGACAGTGCGAGTGAGAACGATAAATTCCTTAAAGGACTTACGGCAGGATGTTTTAAGCTTTAGTGTTAAAAACCACGCTGAATGAACTTTTTAAAGACGGACGAGATAAAAGAAAATTCGCAGACGTCGTTTCCCACGATCCAGCAAGACCACCTCTGGACGTGGAAACGGCGTTGATATCAGTGTATCAACTGTGGAGGAGACTATGCTCAGTAAGTAAACGGTAAGCGTAGAAAAGTTTTGGGGACAAACTTCCGGAATTTTGCGAACAGACAAGTATGTTGAAAGAGAGAGTTCCTGTGAGTTGCTATCGGTAGAGGTTCGATTGCCGAAATCTTGAAAGAAATCTTGATTCAAATGTTCAAATTTTTGTTAAGTTTATGGGACTTAACTATGGGATCATCAGTCCCTAAACTTACAAACTACTTATGAACTAACGTATACTAAAGTCAGCACAAACAGCCATGCCCGAGGGAGGACTCGAACCCCCGACGGGGAACGGCCTCGCGCATCGTAGCATAGCGCCTCAATGCGATCGGCCACTCCGCCGCGACGAAACAAATCTTGGATCAAATTAAAAAAAAAAAAAAAAATTCAAAGCATACAATTGTCATTAGTGGCGACTTTAACTTAACATCGATATAGCTGCAAAAATAAATGAATAAAACCGGAGACAAACATAAAATATCGTCCGAAATCGTACTGAACGGCTTTCTCCGAAAATTATCTCGAGCATTTAGTTCATGAACCACTAGAATAGTAAAAAATTGTGAAAACATATTTAAACTCTTAGCAACAAATAATTCAAAGCTAATAAAAAGCCGCGGTAGAGTGTCAGAGCTCATCAAAGCGAGCGAAATTAAGCTAGCACCCCCACCATAAAAAATAAAAAAAAACATTTATACCAGAATTTCGTGCAAATTTGTTGCTCTATCCAAAAATTTTGCGCTCGAGCCGTTTAGCCGGAAATAGAAATTTAAGAGTGCGGTGCTAGCTTAATATTAAGCTCTTAAATGACGCAAACCCCAACCTTCCAGCTGCATTATTTATGTAAATAATAGCAATTTTAACGATCAGCGCGAGGATTGTAGCTGATTAAAGCTGATGCCTCACGAAAACGCTGCCGATATGCTTGCGATATACGTCGGATGATGTCATACCTGTACCGTATAGCCGTTTGATTGCTCATTCGGTTTCTTATGCACTCTAACTCTGGTGTTACTACGAACTTCATCACGGGACTCTCTTTTGGTGATCTCAAGATATTTCTCTCTTACTCCTAAAGTAGACCTTGTGAACTCTTTAATATTTCGTGTGCCGTTACACGATGTTACTGTGCCGTAGCAGAAGAGAGTTTTCGTTTTGTTTACCCCAGCAGGAACTTGGTTTATCTTTAGTTTCCCTATGCCATATCGTCAAAATATTATGCCGTGTCGACGTATACTTATTATCTGAACTTGAAAGAGAAACTTGTTTGAACAATGCAAACTTGGGTGCTATTCACTCACAGCACCCATTTTTAATGCTTGTAATTTGACAATACTTTATGAATGGAGACTGGATACACATCCTGCACTTCCTGCTCCCCTTATTTCTGTCCCCCTCTCTCTATTTCCTCCTCCTCTCCTCTCTGTGCATTTCCCTCCTTGTTTTCCTATCCATCTCTTCTTCTTCGTCTACTCATCCTCATCTCCAGCCACCTCTCTTCGTCCATCTGCTCCTCCATACCCCTCTTTTTGTGCATCGCTACCTTCCGCTTCCTGTCCATTTCATTCTGTCCCTTCTCTCTGTTTCCAAACTGTCGCCTATCTCCTTACACCGCTGTTTATTTAGTGATATTTACAAAACCTAATACTTTCGAATGCCCTTGACCGAACTCTTTGAAATTTCGATACAACATTGCACTGTAATACGCGCATGTTTTTATATACCCAATTTCTAAATGTGCATATATGCATCTATATAAATTTTGTGTGCTGCATATGGATTTATATAAAGTTTGAAAAAGGAGAACGTTGTTAAAATAGCAAAAATTTATATATATGTTATATATCAAATATTGAAGATAGAAGTATCAAAAACCCTTGCTGCATTAGAATTCAATGTATTACCAAAATTTCAAATCGATCGCTCAAGAACTATAGGATATTTACAGTTTTGCACAAAACATTAAATTTTCAATAATACAGATATGAGGACCAAGTATCGTACAATATAATATAATTATATAATATCGAAACGGTAGCTCATTCTTTAAAAAATGCTGAAATGTTTGTGAAGCTTATGGGACTAAACTTACAAAACTACTTATGAACTAACTTATACTTGACAACATAAACATCCACGCCCGAGGGAGGATTCAAACTTCCGACACTGGAGGCCGCGCGATCCGCAACGTAGTGCTCAAGATCGCTCGGTGACTCCCGCGTGGCAGCTTATTCTTTGCTACACTTGAAACAACCGGAAGGGTCTGTGCGACATATTGTTCAGCTGGTATGACGTCATAGCCACTGAGATGCGTGAAAACGAAACTACAGGACGGAATTCGTTACAGATACAAGCGAAATATGAGTACAGATTCCGGGAATTGATTCAAACCAAGCTTCATATACATATTACTTACTATCTCGATGGAAATATTGGGCGGGATGTAGCCATAAAAGGGAAGGTATGAAAAATGATGTGGAGAGAGGTGGCGGATAGGAGGTGGGCAGACAGAGAGGGGGAAGGAGGACATAGGAAGGAGGGAGTGCCGCGGCAGAGTGGCCGAGCGCATTGAGGCGCGGTGCTCCGATGCGCGAGGCTGCTCCCCGTCGGGAGTTCGAATTCTCTCTCGGGCATGGACGTTTATAGTATAAGTTAGTTTATAAGTAGTTTGTACGTTTAGGGACTGATGACGCCGCAGTTACGTCCCATAAGCTAAACAAACATTTGAATTTGAAGGAGAGAGTAGGGCCAACTGGAAACAGAGATATGACAGAGAAATGCACAGAGAAAGGAAAGCGAAGGAGACTGACAGAAAGAGGTAGGGAGGGAGAGGTGGTTATGGACAGAATGAGATGACGAGGAGAGCGACTTAGATGTGGTGAGCCATGATTTTAGGAGGAGGAGGGGGAGAACGTAGAGAGGTCAGGAGGAGCTGACAGTCAGAGAAAAAGAGGCGTTGACCAGATAAATAGGAAGAGGGAAGCGGAGATGGACAAAGACTGGCGTGACAGGGAGACGCAGGCAATTATGATATAGACGAATGGAAGTCTGGAATAAGTACAGGGTGAGAATGATTGAACTATATGAAATAATATCGTCATAGCTTCTGAACATTTTGCGTTCAAACTTTCAAACTGCACTGTCGTTCGTGAGCCATAGTGGAAGCTGTGGATACGAATGGCTTAGCGTGATGCCCACTTTCATTTGGATTGGTTAATCAATGAGGAAAACTGGCGCATTTGGGGGACGGAGAATGTGCATTTCGCTATTGGAAAGTGTCTTCACCCTCATCCGGTGAATGTGTGGCGTCCAACGTCCAGTCACGGAACAATCGGTGCGACATTCTTTGATGGCACGGAGACTACCGAACGGAACGTAAAGGTGTTGGAAGATGATTACATCGCCATTATCCAAGTGATACTGATTTAGAGAAGATGTGGTCTTGAAGATTCTCGAGCAGCACTTTCGGCTCTGGCTCTGGCTCTGGGATACGCTGAGGGCAATGGCATGAGCTTGGATTGACAGCCATTTCTCCCGATCTGTACGCATGTAAATCATTTTTGTGGGGCTATATTAAAGACAAGGTGTACAGGAAGAACCCCAAAAGCATTTCTGAGCTGAAAACAGTTGTCGGCATCATTGAAGTTCCGACACTTCAGTGAGTTATGCAGAATTTCGTATATCGCAGCGCTACATGATCGCCACGAAACGCAGAAATATCTAACATGTCATTGCGAATGTCTGTTGTGACGATTAAATGTTGAACAAAGTGTGTCCACGCTGTAGTTTATAACTAATTCACGTTTTGTTTCTTATTGTCTCTCTGTAGATAGAAAGGCCAAGCACTTAGTATGGAGGACATTCAATATCTAGGAAAAAGCCGGGAACTTCAGCTAGTAATAAATACACTGAAATACCAAAGAAACTGGTACAGGCATACGTATCCCAACACAGAGATATATAAACAGTTAGAGGACAGCGCTGCGAGTGGCCACGTCTATATAACAGATCGCTGGCGCAGCCATTCAGTCTTTTACTGTTGCTACAGTGGCAGGTTATCGCGATTCAGGTTGTGAGCATACTACCCTCGCTTTCCTATCAGTTGCCACCCTGTTCCGGGGATAAAAAGATGTTAAAGCAGATTTTAGTGCCCTCATTAAATTAATGACGCGCAACGGAATTCGCCTTACCACAGAAACTATGGCAACTAATTGGATAGCGGTGGCAGTAGCTTATCTCAAGGCATTCGCCTAACCTGATTTCTTATCTGAATATTATGCATACAAACAAGGACGGGGTATTAGTATAAAGAAAGCTTCAAAATGTTCAAATGTTTGTAAATCTATCGGACCAAACTGCGTGGTCATCAGTCCGTCCGTAGCCTACAAACTACTTAAACTAAGGTAAACTAACCTAAGGACAAACACACTCGCCCCTGACCCAGGGAGGACTCGAACCTCCGACGGCGAGCAACCACGCGATCCGCAGCGAGGCGCATTAGACCGCTCGTCTACTCCACCGCGGCTAAAGAAAGCAGTTCCCCTTTTAACAAATTTATATTTATTCACAGATCTTGTCGTTACTCAATTAAGAAAGAAATATTATGGGACATTTCAGTTAAAGCATTTATAATACAATTAATATTTCGTGGAGGGATTAAGAAAGGGACTAAAAGTTTTCACTCTCATTGTCTACTGGCTGGATTCCATAATCGTAGTACCATGATGTACTATCCACGTGGCGACACACACGTAATTTCAAAGTGCCACAAAGAAAATCCCAACATGAGCTGAGCCTAATCCGCAAAGAATAGAACCACTCCTAATTCCGTGAAAACGCTCCCAAAAATTTAGAAAATGGACATCTCCAAACACTGTGCATTTACTGAACCAAAATTGTCACAAATAACACACACTTCCAAATACATCACCCTCGGAGACCAACATACTGACGTCCGTCCTCAGACAGCCCAGGAAACATTCTGCCGAAAAATGTCTGCCCTCTTGTGTAACCGCCCTTCCCGTTCAACTTGGTCGGAGCCGTACTGCAGTTGGCCAGTCACCTAACGGGAACATCCTGCCAACTTGCGAATCGTCGAGGAATCGCGAATCACAGACACCTGCCGACCACGTCCCCCCAGGGGAACTCTCTGTCCAATACGGGAATAAAGTTGGTTAACCTTCTAACTAAGAGCTCTCTGCCTTCCCAGCCGCAGCCTCACACACACGGAGTCACACACACACACACACACACACACACACACACACACACACACACACACTTGGTTGGATGGGGAGATGCGTGCTGTGGAACAAAGCTCCTTATTTGGGCGGGGCTCACTTATTATGCCTGTAATTACAATAGCAATAATAATCATCATGCCTTCTTGTCTCCACTGCTCCTATCACGATCCCCGAAATGAATGATTAAGGTGGCACGAAAGGTCAAACACAAAAATAAAATTAGAAAATAATGTGCACACAACACTGTAGCTTGCATGAAACACGTATAAATTCAAGTAAGTCAAATGGAATGATACTACAGTATCGTTTGAAAATGTGTTTGAACATGTTGTTATATTCGGTGCTCGAGAGATGGGACACAGTATGTCAGAGGTAGCGGGGAGGTGGCGACATTACCCTACGATCGTTTCTCGAGTGCACCGTAAATATCGGCAATCAGATAAAGACATCAAATCTGTGTCATCGCTGCTGCCGGAGAATGATCCTGCACGAAGGGGACAATGATGACTGAAGTGAATCGTCCAATGTGACAGAAGTGCAATCCTTCCGCAAACTGCTGCCGATTTCAATGCTGCGTCATCATCGATATGCGCTTTTGGAGTCGAAGCTCCACTAATGTACCCTTCTTGATTGCACGACAGAAAGCTTTACGCCTCGCCTGGGCCTGTCAACGCCGACACTGGACAGTTGATGACTGTAAACATGTTGCCTGGTCTGACGAGTCTCGTTTCCAACTGCATCGATCGGATGAACGTATACGAGTATGGAGACAACCTCATGACTCCATGAACCAAGCATGTCAGAATGGGACTCTTCAAGCTCGTGGAGGATCTGTATTGGTGGAGGGCGTGTGCAGTTGGCTTCATAAGAGACCAGTGATAAGTCTTATTGCGATTCTGACAGGTGACACGTTATTACACTGGCTGATCATTTGCATCCATTAACGTCCATTCTCCATTACGACGCACTTGGGTGATTTCAGTAGGACAATGTGACACCATACATCTCTATTATTGTTACAGAGTGGTTCCAGGAACACTCCTCTGAGTTTAAACACCTCCAATGCCCATCAGACTTTTCAGAATCGAACATTATTGAGCATGTCTGGAGTGCCTTGCAACGTGCTGTTCAGGAGAGATTCTACCCCTTCGTACTCTTAGGGATTTATGGTCAGCCCTGCTGAAATCATAGTGTTAATTCCCTACAACACTGTTGCAGAAATGAGTTTCTGCCACGTCATGTTCCGGCACTTCTGCGTGCAGGCGGGGGTCTACACGATATTAGACGTGTGTATCCATAGAGTAGAAATATCTATCGAGTGAGCATACAGATGCGTAAAATAGATCTTGTGTTGCCAACATCTATTGCCGTTATATTATGTGATGTTGGGACTGTGGTGTCGCACAAGTCCAAAGTGCGCGCCACCTACTTTCGCCGCAGGCCGCCATGCACGCACGGTGCGGCGTTCTTACGACGTCAGCCACGAGCGCCCTCTGTTACAACTCCGCTCGTGGCCACCACTGAACGACATCGTTCACTTGGGACTGAGATAGGAACCAGTCAACCCTTCGGAATCAGATAGGCACCAGTGAAGACTTTGCTATCGGACAGGCACTAGGCAGGACTCTAGCTCAACTTTGTATCAACATTCTGCAGTACTGATCTATGTAAAAGTTAAGTATTGTATAAATTCTGTGCAATATATATCTCGTTCTAATTTACTCTAGTGTTTCTAGTTTCTGGCTGCTCCCCTCCGTACCTGCACCAGCGTGCTATCTTTATTCCTGTGTCGGTCTCATTCCACTCGGCCACCGACACCTCCGACGGAAACGAGACACAAAAGCGGCGACGAGGCTGGGACACAAAAGGGACGACGTACGTTTGTCTGTAATGGGAATGACCTACACAGTGACTGTTCGACAATAGTGATTTCTGTGAATGCTACCTTTCGGTAGCTGTGACATTTAGTTGTGATTTGTCACGGTTTGCGAATTCACAACTTATCCTTTCAAAACTTTACCAATTACGATTCCTCCTATTTCTGCGAATTTTACGATGAATCGCAGATAAGCTACTTCAAGTTTCCTCACACTCATACGCAACAAGTGGCGGTCACTTGCGACTATATATGCTGACTGCAAATTCTGGATAAAATTTTACCTACAACCTCGGCGGCGTAGTGTGCTGATGTTGGAAACAACCATTTAATGGTCTGAAAACTGAATAACATAGAATAAAAGCGAATAATTTTTCGTGTCGACCGTGAAATAAAAAATTAATGATGTTCCTGCTCTGTGATCAACAGATTCTTGTATGTACTCCTGTGTGGTTAGCAAATCTATTATTCTTGTGAAGTTAACAGTTTGCTGCCAACATTACCACACTACGTGGCCGAGGCCATAAGTAAAATTTAACAATATTTCTGTTCAGGTAAAATGTGTCATTGTAACGAAAGTGATAATTTCTTACCTGTAATGAGTTCAAATTGAAAATATGAACCGTATATTGTTAAAGTCATTAAGGATTTCAAAGGATGAAAAGTCTCTTCGCTTGTCAAAGCCATTCAATGTTTTGCAATTCTAGCTGCCGTGCAGACTTTGACTGGCGGGCCGCAGACCGCTCGTCGTTATTGATAAGGAATTAATTATGTATTTTAAAGCTGCTAATATTCAAATGAAAAAAAAGTGCTACAAAGGAATCATAGAGTTCAAAATTTACCTGTGAATAGCAGTACTGAAAAAAATATCAATTTTATGAATGGACTACTATTACACATTTGGTAAAGAGTGTCCGACTTTGGCGTGAACATTGTTTATGCTATACATCAATCTCTTGCAACAAACTTGATTCGACATTGAGATTCGTTGTCTTCAGCAATTCTCAAATGATTTTCACGTTTCAACATCATATAGTGCAATACAACTGAAATTCCGGGGTGTTGCAAAATGAATTGATAGTAAAACGTTCAAATGTTTGTAAAGCTTATGGGACTAAACTGTGGGGTCATCAGTAGCTAAACTTACAAACTACTTATGAACTAACTTATACTAAAGACAATATAAACATCCCTTCCCTAGGAAGGATTCGAACCTCCGACGCGGGAGGCCGCGCGATCCGCATTGTCGCGCTCCAGACCGCTCGGCAAATTCCGCGCGGAGACTTGATAGTAAACCTGCACCTTCAAAAGTATCTGGAAAAATACAGACATGAAGAACGATACAAATTGCCTAACCTGTGAAGTTTGAGGGAAGCAAAAGCCTAATACACAGTGGACGTCACGTCAAATTGTACTTTACGTCACGTCAATTTGCTTAGCCTTGTACCGAGCAATGGAAGTGGAGGTATAGCTAGCATCCATGCTAAAAAAAAGTTTGTAGTATAGTGTCAGATTAGAGAAAATATCAACGATGAAGTTATTTGATGACCATAGTAACGGTCATATTCTTGATGATTTGTATGAGGGGAAAGTGATGAGAAGAAAAACATTTCAGATTGTCGACGTGAATTTTCTGGCGAAACCATTGACCAATAACCAAACACATAAACCAAAATTCAGCTACTTACACCTCAGTAAGTTTTCATTTTGATATATCTGACATGCCGAAATCTCTTCTGGAACAAGACTCAATGGAAAAAAATATCAATTCTTAATGATACTTTTGCAGATCACCACGGAAACAAATCAGTCTTAAACTGAAAATTAAGATTAAAATATACAATTTTGTGTTTGTTCTACGGATTTGTTTATTTTGTGAATCGATTTTCGGCTTATTAGGCCATCATCAGACATTTACTGAAGTTCAGTCAAAGAACTTGTGTTGTCAGTAATTGTTATGTTGTTATGGTCTTCAGTCCGGAGACTGGTTTGATGCAGCTCTCCACCCTACTCTATCCTGAGCAAGCCTTTTCATCTCCTCATAAGAACGACAACCCACATCTATTTGAATCTGCTTACTATACGCGTCTCTTGGCCTCCCTCTGCGATTTTTACCCCACACACTTCCCTCCAATGCTAAATTTACGATTCCTCGATGTCTAAGAATGTGTCCTACCAAGCGATCCCTTCTTTTAGTCAGGGTATGCCAAAAACTCCTTTTCTCGCCAATTCTGTTCAGTACCTCTTCATTAGTAATGTGATCTACCCACATAATCTTCAGCATTCTTCTGTAGCACCACATTTCAAAAGCCTCTATTCTCTTCCTGTCCGCACTGCTTATCGTCCATGTTTCACTCCCGTACAAGGCAACACTCCACACAAATGCCTTCAGAAAAGACTTCCTTACACTTAAATTAATATTCGATGTTAGCAAATTTCTCTTTTTCAAAAATGCTTTTCTTCCCATTGCCATTCTGCATTTTATATCCTCTGTACTGCGACCATCGCATGTTATTTTACTACCCAAGTAACAAAACTCATCTACCACCTTCATTGTTTCGTTACCTAATCTAATTCCTTCACCATCGCCTGATTTTCTAAGACCGCATTCCATTATTTTTGTTTTGCTCTTGTTAATGTTCATTTTATACGCTCTCTTCAACACACTGTCCATTCCATTCAACTGCTCTTCCAGGTCGTTCGCTGCCTCTGACAGAATTACAATGTCATCAGCAAAACGCAATGTTTTTGTCTTCCCCCTGAACTTTAATCCCTATTCCAAAATTTTCCTTGCTTTCCTTCATCGCCTGCTCAATGTACAAATTGAATAACATCGGAGAAAGGCTACAACCCTGTCTTACTCCCTTCCCAACTGATGCTTCCCTTTCATGCCCTTCAAGTCTAATAACTGCGGTCTGGCTTTTGTACAAGTTGTAGATAACTCTCCTTTCCCTGTATTTTACCCCTGCTGACTTCAGAATTTGAAAGAGTGTAGTCCAGTCAACATTGTCAAACGCTTTCTCCAAATCTACAAAGGCTAAAAATGTAGATTTGCCTTTCCTTAATCTATCTTCTAAGATAAGCCGTAAAGTGAGTATTGCCTCCCGTGTTCCTACGTTCCTCCTGAATCCAAACTAATCTTCCCCTAGGTCAGCTTCTACCAGCTTTTCCATTCTCCTGTAGATAATTCGTGTTAAAATTTTGCAACCATGACTTATCAAACTGATGGTTCTGTAATTTTCACACCTGTCTGCACCTGATTTCTTTGGAATGGGGACTATTACATTTTTCTTAAAGTCTGAGGGTATTTCGCCTGTCTCATACATCCTACACACCAGTTCAAATAGTTTTGTCATGGCTGGCTCTCCCAGAGACTTTAGTAGCTCTGAGGGTATGTCATCTACTCCTGGGGCCTTGTTCCGACCTAGGTCTTTCAGGGCTCTGTCAAATTCATCTCTCAGTATAATATCTCCTATTTCATCTTGATCTACTTCCTCTTCCCTTCGTACAACATCGTCTCTCAGTTCATTTCCTTTGTAGAGCTGCTCTATGTACTCTTTCAACCTTTCAGCCTTCCCTTCTTTGCTGAGAACTGGTTTCCCATCTGAGTTCTTGATATTTGTAGAATTGCTTTTCTTGTCCCCAAATGTCTCTTTGATTTTCCTGTAGGCGGTATCTACTTTTCCCCTTCTTATACATTCTTCTACAGATTTGCATTTGGCTTCTAGCCACTCCTGCTTAGCCATTTTGCACTTCCTATCAATCTCATTTCTTAGTCGTCTGTACTCCATTTTGCCTGTTTCATTTACTGCATTTTTATATTTTCTCCTTTCATCAATTAAATTTAGTATTTCTTGTGTTATCCAAGGATTTTTTGCAGGTCTTGCCTTTCTACCTATTTTGTCCTCTGCTGCCTTCACTATTTCATCTCTCAATGCTACCCATTCCTCTTCTACTGTTTTATTTCCCCCTGTTTCTGTCAATTGTTGCCTAAATCTCCCTCTGAAATTCACCAGAACTTCACTTTCCTTCAATTTATCTAGGTCCCATCTCCTTATTTTCCTACCTTTCTGCAGTTTTTTCAGTTTCAGCCTACAGTTCATGACTAACAAGTTATGGTCAGAGTCTATATCTGCCCCTGGTTATGTCTTGCAGTTAATAACCTGATTCCGGAATCTATGTTTTACCATTATAAAATCTATCTGATACCTTCCAGTGTCTCCTGGTCTCTTCCACGTATACAACCTTCTTTTGTGATTCTTAAACCACGTGTTTGTTATGATTAAATTATGTTCCGTGCAAAATTCTACCAGGCGACTTCCTCTTTCATTCCTTCTGCCCAGTCCATATTCACCTACTATTTTTCCTTCTCTTCCTTTTCCTACTACCGAATTCCAGTCTCCCATCACAATTAAGTTTTCCTCTCCCTTAACTGTCTGAATAATTTCCTTTAGCTCCTCATATATTTCTTCAATATCCTCATCATCGGCAGAGCTAGTTGGCATATAAACCTGTACTACTGTTGTCGGTGTTGGCTTCGTATCTATCTTGACAATGATAATGCGATCACTGTGCTGCTCATAGTAGTTTACCCGCATTCCTATTTTCTTATTCATTATCAGTCCTACTCCTGTGATACCCCCAACTGATTTTGTATTTATAATCCTGTACTCACCTGACCAGAAATCCTGTTCATCCTGCCACCGAACTTCACTAATCCCCACTATATCTAACTTCAACCTATCCATTTCCCTTTTTAAATTTTCTAATTTTCCTACCCGATTAAGGGATCTAACATTCCACGCTCCGATCCGTAGAATGCCAGTATTGTCTTTCCTAATGATAACATCCTCCTGAGTAGTCCCCGCCCGGAGATCCGAATGGGGGACTATTTTACCTCCGGAATATTTTACCCAAGAGGATGCCATCATCATATTTTCATACAGTAGAGCTGCATGTCCTCGGGAAAAATAACGGCTGTAGTTTCCCCTTGCTTTCAGCCGTTCGCAGTAACCGTGTGGCAAAGCCACATTAGCTGATGTTACAAGGCCAGCTCAGTCAATCATCCAGACTGTTGCCCCTGTAACTACTGAAAAGGCTGCTGCCCCTCTTCAGGAACCACACGTTTGTCTGGCCTCTCCACAGATACCCCTCCACTGTGGTTGCACCTACGGTACGGCTATGTGCATCGTTGAGGCACGCAAGCCACCCCACCTCGGCAATGTCTGTGGTTCATGGGGGTGGATGTTACATACAGAAAAATAAATTAAGTTCTTTGATGGAGCAATATTTGAATGAAATCTGTAAATTAATAGTACTGAAAAAAGGAAAAATAAATACTATACATAGAGAAACAGTGCAAAGATAAATTCTTACAACATGACTACAGTGAATAAAGCTAAAATTAAACAAGAGTCTGATGTGTTAGGGGTTGTTCAAAGCACAAAGTGATGCAAATATTAGGTATTTATGTTTCCTTATTTCAGTACTGCAGATTTCATTCAAATATTTATTTACACTGTAACAGCTCCATCAAAGAAGTTAATTTACTTTTCTGTTTGTAACATATCTTCTGTTTTACTGACAACACAAGTCCTTTGACGAAACTTCAGTAAATGTCTGATGATGGCCTAACAAGCCGAAAATCGATTCACAAAATAAACAAATCCGTACAACAAACAGAAAATTGTGTATTTTAATCTTCATAATGAATAAGTTCTACCAAGAAGCGACGGAAGAATCAGTTAACATGAAAATTAAGAAACAACAAAAGCACAAAATCAACTACTATCACATTACAGAGCCCGACGAAAATAAATTAAATTTCGATGTCACCAGACGACGTCGTTAAAACTATGCTACCGAGAAACCCAAACCCGACGTGACGTGACGTGATGCTAGTGTGAATTACCGAAAGAACAGCGTCATCCCTAGATCATGTGACAATTCCAGCTTAATGTTGAGAACATGCGCAGAATGTTATGCTCATTTCAGAGATATTTGTACTGTACGGGTGCACCAGTCTCGTTTCTTTGGCTCTTCACTGTTTATCCGCAAGATGTGAGATATTAGGGCAGTGTTTTCCAAACTTTCCCCCGCGTGGCGACACCCTTTTATAGCTTACAGTTTTGCGCGACACCCTTTCACTAATATAAACACATATGTTAGAATTTAGATGGTTCTAGCGGGGGACGGGGGGAGGGGGCGGAAATAAAGTATCGCTTAAATGTAGTTCGTGAACGAAACTGAAATACTCGTAAGCATTGACATGTTTAATGTTGATCCTGACTGCAGCAATTACGTACACTCATCGCAAGAAAAGGAGACATTAGAAACTACGGAGATGTACAACAGAGTAACACCGCAGACAACAATGCCTAACTCACAAAGTAATACTTGCTTCTTCTATGTGCGACCCAACTTCCGAAAAACGAAAACTGAATTTCAGAAACCGTTTTTCGCTGTCGTGTGTACACGTCAGGGCCAGATACGGTTTTGCTGGATCGATTGAAAACGGCATCTGGAAATTAGCTGATCGGATTTCTGATTTAGATAGCACAGTGGCTGTTCACTTTCAGTTCAATATTATCACATTATTTTCAGAAACAGAGAGGATCTATTTAAGACAAGTGATGAATCATTATTTAAGTTCTATTGTTATGTTCTTGCTTCACGACGACCTCGGAAGTCCCGACATATTCCGAAAAAATTGATAAATATTTGTGACAAGTAAGAATATGAATGCCATTTCTAGTTCCAGAATCTGTTCCATACAGGAAACTGAGAGAAAAAAAAATATTAACGCATACCAGGGTTCGAACCAACGATCACTGCATCTAAAATAATTCCCTCCGTTAATCGCCTGGCCATACTCCATACTAAACATCGCTACTGAATAGCTTTAGTCAGTGGACAATTGTGACTGCTTTTACAATCTGTGACAGCTTTTACAGCCAATGTGTCATTCACTGACATTTAATTGTAAGAAACGCTACCGAGGGTGACGTGGCTATGATAAATCCATTAGAAAACGCCCAGATGCAGCTTTTTGAGAAGGAAAGCAGACTACAGTGAAGGTTCATTCAAGCGGCTGCCAGTTCCAGCAAACTGCGAATGGGAAGAGCTATTATCGAGTATCAGCAGCAGCTCTGCGAAAGCGCAGTTTACTGGAATCTGACAACTGGCAGCTGCTTGAACGAACCCTGAGTGTCTACTACGGCTGAAGCAGTCTTCAGGATAGTATGAGGAGAAGAATATTTTGTGTTATTTTATGAAAAGATTTTTTGTTTAGAGTCTAAATTTGTTAGTCTCACGACATCCTTGATACTAATACGTGACACCCCAGGCTGTCGCGACACCCAGTTTGGGAAGCTCTGTATAATTAGGGTGTTGGCGTGCGGCCACTGCACCTGGGTGGTGCTGTGGGTATGTAAGAAACGCTACCGAGGGTGACGAGGCTTTGATAAATCCATTAAAAACGCTCAGGTGCAGCTTTTTGAGAAGGAAAGCAGACTACAGTGAAGGTTCATTCACGCGGCTGCCAGTTCCAGCAAACTGCGTATGGGAAGAACTGTTATCAACTATTAGCAACAGCTCTGCGCAAGCGCAGTTTACTGGAATCTGGCAACTGGAAGCTGCTTGAACGGACCCTGAGTGTCTACTACGGCCGAAGCAGTCTTCAGGGTAGTATGAGGAGAAGGATATTTTGTGTTATTTTATGACAATATGTTTTGTTTAGAGTCTAAATTTGTTAGTCTCGCGACACCCTTGATACTACTAGGCGACACCCAGTTTGGGAAGCTCTGTATAATTAGGGCGTCGGCGTGCCGCGACTGCACCTGGGTCGTGCTGTGGTTTTGTCCGGCGCGCGGCCGGCGGTTTTGCTACATCGCAGCTGTTGCTCAGGACGTCCGCGGCGGCGGCGGCGTGTCGGCAGAATGGCGGTCGGCGCTACACGGAGCAACAAGTAGGCGCGCGTTAGCGGCTGGTCGATACCGCCGGGCACGCGTTAAACACACCCACCCCCGCATCCCTCCCTCACCGCGAAGGCGCACCAGCCACACAACGCGTCCAACGGCCGCGGGCGTTCGTCCATGCCTCCCGATACCGCAGCTTTTGACCTATGGTCAATCTCTGTGGCGAGACGGGGAAGTTCATTCATCATAAGGGGGGGGGGGGGGAGGGAGGAGGGGACCGCAGTTGTCTTACAAGGGAACATCATCAACTCGACCTAATATTTTCTAGAGGAAAAATACATGAGTTAGATATCAACCCCAGAAATCGATATCACGTGAAAATTTGGGCCATTATTCAGATACTAGTCAGTTACGGCCTCCTCAAAATACAGTTTTTAAAATAGTCGCGCGCTCGTGTTGTTCCTCCGCTTCACTGCGGCCCCTTAATGTCCGTGCTGTGCAATGAAGGTACAACAACGAGTCTCCAGAAATGTTCAATTTGAAGACTAGGGAAGTGGAGGAGGAAATAGTATTACAAAATGAAAGATATCTACTGTAACTCTTTCAAGTTTACTCCAATTGAGGCAGCTTTACATATAAAAAAGTTATGAGCATAAAAGGTATTGAAAATTAAAGTACGTTACACTGCTTGTTAAAAGATCGTCTAATTCGTTTCAACTGCAGTTGTGACCTGTTGTATAAAACACAAACGGCTCGCTGCATATATTCTTCTGTTACGGAGACAGGCAAAGTGGTTTTCGACAATTTAAATCATCAAAACAGCTTTCACTGACGACCTAAATTTCACGCCCAAGCACGGTTGAAGCAATGAAAGTGAAGAATCCGACGGTGGTTTATGACAGCGTTGTTATCGTCTAAAATGTTAGTAAATCTATCGGACCAAACTGCGTGGTCATCAGTCCGTAGTTTACAAACTACTTAAACCTAGGTAAACTAACCTAAGGACAAGACACACACCCATGCCCCAGGGAGTACTCGAACCTCCACGGCGAGCAACCGCGCGCTCCGCAGCGAGACGCATATATTCTTCTGTTACGGAGACAGGCAAAGTGGTTTTCGACAATTTAAATCATCAAAACAGCTTTCACTGACGACTTCAATTTCACGCCCAAGCACGGTTGAAGCAATGAAAGTGAAGAATCCGACGGTGGTTTATGACAGCGTTGTTATCGTCTAAAATGTTTATAAATCTATCGGACCAAACTGCGTGGTCATCAGTCCGTAGCCCACAAACTACTTAAACCTAGGTAAACTAACCTAAGGACAAGACACACACCCATGCCCCAGGGAGGACTCGAACCTCCACGTCGAGCAACCGCGCGCTCCGCAGCGAGACGCTTTAGACCGCTCGGCTACTCCACCGCGGCGTTGTTATCGTCGACGTCATCCTCTTGTAAATATGCACCGAACGTCAACCCGCCGTTTTCTTCTATATCCAGCACTTCTTCATCAGTGCAACTGATAATGATATCTGCAAGGCATTTGAAAGATATAAGGAAAAACATAAAGAAAGCGCCATGTATTTTCTTTTGCAAATGATTATGCTTACCAGTGACGACTTTAAAGAGCTCTAATTCTTTGACGTTTAATCGTTGCAGATTAGTTTTGATTCCATACCGCTCCTGGGTACGTTGCACGACAGCCTGTGGGTTAATTTATATCGCGAAAACAAACCTCTTACCAGAGTCTGCACATAGTACTAGACGTTCGGGCATTAAGCGGCCTCAGTGAAGCGGGCCGAGTGAGGAACAACCCTAGCGCGCGAATGTTTGAAAGCTGTACTTTGAGGAGGCCGTAACTGACTAGTATCTGAATAATGGCCCACATTTTCACGTGATATCGATTTCTGGGGTTGATATATAGCTCTTTTTTTTTTTCTTAAAAAAAATAAAAAAATAAAAAAAATAAAAAATAAAAAATAAAAAGTCGAGTTGATGAAATTCCCTTGTCAGTGTGGATAGCGGGGTAGTTCTACATTTATTGAGGTTAGTATCCAAAATATCTGTAGCTGGATAGTCACGGTCTCTCAACATTTAAAACTAGAACACAGGTTGCAGAGTAAGCGACTTAAAAAATAACTGCATGATTGTTGCTTTGGGGAGGGTGGTTGGAACGGCAAACGTCAGATCCTTTGAAAATCTCCCACACCTCTCTTCAACCTGCAGGACTCATCCTGCCCAGCGTCCTGCCCCACCACCCCAACAGTTCGTCACGTGACGTCCAACGCTCGCTACTTTTGAATCGCCGTATTTATTTCACTATTTTGATTGTTTCCGAGTTTAACTTGCCTTCAATTGCGGTACACTGTTTGTAAGCAACAATTCAGTGCAACTTATTAATAAACATGTCATTAGATATAAATAAATGTTATTGAATATACGTAATTATTAAACTCCAATTCAGCGAGTCCGGTGTGGTCATGTGGTGCCAGGCGCCGTGGCTCAGCGCGCCCGGTCAGAGGGCTGAACGTCCTCTGTAATAAAAAAAGCTGAGCCAAAGAACACGTAGAACCAAAATGAACAATCACGAGCAACGTCCGCAAGGACAAGATCTACCCATAGAGCAAAAAAAAAAAAAAAAAAAAAAAAAAAAAAAAAAAAAAAAAAAAAAATGTGGTTAAAGGTGCGTGAAAGAGGAGCTGAAGATTGATCGTTCGAATCCTGCAGGATGCTGATTTTTTTATTTCATCTTTTGCATTTGTAATGCGTGCTAATAATTTTTGTTTACGGAATAGCAGTATTTTCCGCAATACATTGTGAATTACATATGACAGCGTACTGTCTCTCAGTAGTGAGTTTCATCCACTTCTTGATTTTTTTTCATCTTCGCATTTCTAACTTACTTTATGACTTCTTATTCATGTATGCGTTCTTCTACATTCGATGTAGTTTGCAAATAAGAGCTGTCAGTTCCCAAAGATCCTCCTCCTTTCTATCTCCCTTAATACAAATCAATTCTTTCTTTGCTTCCTGCAGGTGTGCCTGGAAGGCCATTCCCCGTCGGGGGACCGAATCCCCCATCGGGCATGACTGTTTGTGCCTTCTTGAGTATAAGTTAGTTCATAAGAAGTTTATCAGTTTGGGGACTGATGACCCCGCAGTTTAAGTCCCTTAATTTAAATATAAATTCAGAAACCCTGAGACGGTTTTTGTCTCGAACATGTCCAAGACATTAAAGATAAAGATGAAGCAATGAATTAAAATTTGTGATGCGGCCGGGAGTCGAACCCTGGCCTCCATGTTTAAGTCATTTAAGTTTAACAAACATTTGAACATTTTTTATGCCTGGAAGGTGTACATTTTCCTTTCATATTCCTCAATATAAATGTTCGTTCAGCATATTCTGCAATTACAGGAGAACCTCTTCTACTATCGAGAAGATCGGCAACAGATCGCCCTACTCACTATCCAAAAGAAATGTAGATCAACATTGCATCTAACTAGTAAATAATACGAAAAGTACTGATAAATTATAGTTTATGGAGGAAGTGCACACTACTAAAACCAGTAGCTGCCTCGGATTAGCAATGTTTATACTAGCAAGAAAAGTTTGTAGGTTTGTTATCTTGCAAAATTTCGGTTTATATTTGCATAACGAGGATTTCAGATAAACGAGTTGTTTTTAAGAAATAGAACTATAGAAAACGCTATTCACTTATAACAAAAATAGTAGTTACATGTTACTCATGTAAATACCATTAGGCAATCCGCTTTAGATTACAGATGCTTCTATTTCGTTAATGCACAATATCTGGAAAAAAATGTTTTACTTGAAACCTTAAACTGTGTATTACGAACTGTTGTTTCTCTGTAACATGTCTTTGACGTTCAGAGTTCACTGTGGTTTCGTTGAACCAGTGCCACCTAGATGGGGTTGAGTCCCTTGCCGATGAGTGACGGAGCTTGAGTCTTGTGGGCGGGGACTAAGCGGATGATTTTCGCAGGATTTAAGCTCATGTGGTTGGTAATCCTGTTCCCCTCTCTCCTCCCCTCTCCCCAGTTGTCCACAGCCCTGATACACGAATCAGCCTGATGCAAACAACACTGCTGTTGTTATGTTTTTGTAAGTACACTGCTCAAAACAATTACGATATTAGGTGAGATATCGTACACAAAATATCTATAATAACTTATTTTATTCGGATGTTGGTTATAATTGTAATTTGTGTGTGATACAGTGCGATACTTTTCTGTCTCATCTCTTTACTTGATGTTTACATGCCATTTACTTACAGCGAGGCATTATGGTGCTACCATGAAAGCAAAAAAGTCATTCTCGTTTCCTTCTAACATGGTATGTTATCAACTCGGACGAAAATGTTCAAATGTTTGTAATTCTATGGGACCAAAATACATTGGTCATGAATCCCTTAAACTACTTAAAATAAGTTAAACTAACCTAAGGGCAACACAGGGAGGATTCGAACCTCCGACGCGGGAGGCAGCACGATGCGTAACGTGGCGCTCCACCTCGGACGGCCAGCAAAGTTGCACACCTGCTAATTCATAACATTATAATGTCTATGCAGATGGACAGTTGGTGGTTATCAATCAGCTTTTCAGGGATATTTGGCAATTATTCCACGAGTGCAGCTCTGCAAGTTATGTGAGGTGCTGGTCTGGCTGCAATGTGTCAGCGAAGTGCATCCCAGACTTGCTCAATCGGATTTAAGTCGGGTGAAAAAGTTGTTCACTACATTCGTTCAGTTCCCTCAGCTTCAAGCGTGTTGTCCACCAGTGCAGCTCGTGCGCACGAGCGTTGTTGTCCACCAGCATAGGGCAAAATAGAAGGTAGAAGAATCTCTTCTTTATACGGCTGAGCAATGAAAGCGCCATTCTGAAAGACTCCTGTCCACTGCATTTGTCCACCATCATGATAGGATGTTTCCTGCACATAAGCAGAATTGTTCAGGGTTCAATGTTCTCTCCAAATGAGGTAATGGCGATTGTCCGTCTGAACACACAATTTTGACTTATCTGTGAACAAGCCTGGCACGACTCTAATCTTGATGTTCCTCTGCCAAGTATCTGCGGAATAAACGGTGTAGTGATTTTAATGGAACACACACCATGGGCCTCCGTGCGCAAAGGCTACTCTCCTCAAGGCGATTTGATACTCTTTGTGTCGATATTGCGCGTCGTGTTGCTGCGTGGAGTATGATTGCTGCTCATTTGCATTCAGCCTTCCGGGCCGTTAACAGAAGATAACGGTCGTCTCTTGCTAGAGGACCTTGGCCTTGCCTTCTTTTGACGGTTCCTGTTGTCTGAAATCGCGTCCAGGACCTTAAAATTACACTTTGGGACACTTCGAAAGATGGAGCTATGTCCGTCTCACTCCAACCTTCCTATTGCTCTCCAGACCGTAGCTTCGGGTAAATCACATTGTTGTTGCATTGTACTATCTGATCACTACACTATCTGAACAAAACTGTTTGTGTAATTCCAACTCAAAACCAACCCGTCTGTAGCAAGTTTCTGTTATGACCACTATCGCGGTTGCCGTAATGTTGTTGTCTGTACTCCGTAGAACCGACAGAAAGTCGTAGAATCATTTTAGTTCATTCTGATGATGACAATACTTCGCACCCTAGATATCTCAACTGATCCTCTAATTGTTTGACCAGTGTAGTTCCTACCTACTATTAGGAATATAATTATTCTGTTACGGTAAGTGAGTGTAACTTTACGAAATTCTAATATGTAAACAGTCTCAGATGGTTTCTTTAATCATGCTCCAGCTGTGTTGTTCTTACGGTTCATATTCGTCCTGTACCTAATCTGATCCTTTGAACTGTCATAAAATGTAAACCATCTTTTTCCCTATTGCCCAATCTATGGAATGCATACACATTGTTTTAAAGGATGAGAGCGTTGCATCAATTGTGGAGGAGGAGACAATGGTCAGTAAATACAAGGTAAGCGCAGGAAAGTTTTGTACACAAATTTATGGAGTTTTTTGAGCAGACCTCGTATATCAGTTAACCTACAAGCAAAATTATATGACAGAACGACACGTAATTCAGAAAGTATAACTGAACATATATTGATATGCGTTAGAAACTACATTTTATTTGAAACGAATCGCAAATTATCCTATATTCTATCAGTGTTTGATTATGAGAGCAATTATTGACTTAGAACGTACTTTGAACACAGTTTCAAACCATTTACAAACTCTTTCTCGATAGCATGCTTATGATTAAATAATCACCACATCAACATATCTCTAAGGTAATCAGACTTTCGGAGCAGTTCCATAAGGGAAATTCTATATGGGACCGGAGGTTTCACCAATGCAATATTATCCCAGAGAAATAAAAACGAGAAGGTAAACGTTTCATCATTCATAGAACTTCTTCAAAACTTTTTCTTTTAATTGTCGTTTTATTATGGATTTGGCAATCTAATAATAGAAAGAGGTTAAGATTAAAGGATGACTAGCGACAGCTAAAAGTTAGTAAGCTGAGAGCTCTTTGAAAGCATTTGGAACTCTTAATGCCTTCTAATAAAGGACTTTATGTAAGGGTGAAACAATAATGTGTGCTGCTAAAGTATGGCTAAAATCAGTCCCGTGTCCTCCAGCAGGTACGGCGTGCAGCCCGAATCAAGCAATGCTGAGCTGCCTACGCACCAGGCGCAACTTAAAAGTTTGGTGAGATTACACATAGGTCTGAGGCGACTGGTAATGAATGCAGTGCGGTACAGAACTTACGTCTCACAAATAGTTCGCAAGTGCACACACATTCGAGAAACGTAAATAAAATCAGCCACACGGATGCACTCAAAGTTAGTCAGTATGGCAAGTTAGTGCCTCGGGACAGCGTCACGGCGACTGTCTCGTGACTTTCCTGCAGTCGTCGCCAAAAAAAGATGCGAATTTGACGATGCCTACTGCTGTTAGTTGTCGCTCGGTCGATCTAGGATTATACCTGTAGAATCGCAGACAGTGATATCACCAGAAAGAAATACTAATCTATGGATATCGTCAGCCATGGAAACGGGGGCACAGACGGTTGTTACTAACAATTCCTAGATCCTCGGCAGATGCCGCCAAAATTATATAGACGATCACGCGGGTGTTCTGTGAGTTTCTAGACTAGTCTGTTCTAGTTCAAGAGTACGGGTGCGAGCAGCATTTTCGCAGACAGCGGGCGCACGCAGACTGGAAGGCTGGGGAACAGCTTACATATAGCACTGTGCACAAAACTGACTAGGCACGACACCACGAACAACCAAATACACGGAGATGTAATATAAAATAAAAAGGCTCAATATATGCCAAACGTACAAACAGTTGATTTGATTTGAGAGTACGTTTATGTTTATTCATAACTGATGAAATGTTTGGTATCAGTCCTCGAACTGCCGCGAGCAGCAGAACACACATGTTAGATCGTTAAGGTGCAATCTACATCAGTTTATCATAGAAAACACTTGTTTACAAATTCAAATGTTTGTAAAACCTAAGAGACAAAACTGCTAAGGTCGTCGGCCCCTAGACTTACAAACTAATTATATATATATGCACAAGCGGGAACTCTACCATCCGAGACGAGCGGCCACGAGTCCAGAAAACAGTTGTCCCTCTACATAAATACTCTGCAAGTCACATTGAAATCTATGGCAAACGGTTCAGCGAACCGCTTTTATGATATTTCTGTACAGTACCATTCTCTAATAGCTCGCGGGAAAAAAAGGAACGACGGTTATCGATCTGATTTATCTCTTTTTATTGTGGTGATAATGTCTCGATATATACGTAGATGCTAACAAAATTAGTTCGCATTCCGTAGAGAAATTTGGTGAAAGAAATTTCGCAAATAGATCTCGGCGCGACGATTAACGCCTTTCCTTTAATGATTTCCACCCCAGCTCCTACATCATTTCCGAGACACTCTCTCCCCTACATCGCGATCATACAAAACGAGCTGCCCTTCTCTGAAGTTTCTCTAAATAGTCCGTCAGTCCCACCTGGAGCAGATCCCACAATGGGCACCAATACTCCAAAATAGGACGCACAAGTTTACTGCAGGCACTTTCTTTAGTAGAACTGTTGCATCTTCTAAGTGTACGTTCAATGAAACGTAGCTTTTGGTTCGCCTTCACTAGAAGATTTTCTTTGTGTTCTTTCCAAATTGAGATGTTTGTAATTTATTTGAATTGACGGTCTGTAAATTTGACTGATTTGTCGTCAATATCAAGAATACGCTGAGCCACGTGTAGATATGTCCGCTGCATTCCTCTGTAACTTGAAAAGTCTCCTGGATCAAGAATCGCAATGTGAAGTTTATCTTGTACTGGAGGTCAAGTCTGCAAAATTTCACCAAGATCGAAACAATCTTCCGAGTGTAGTGCAAAGTAACGATGGTCATGCAATATTCCAAATTTAGATTTTCGCGGTTTTGCTGTTGTTCCTTTGAGTTCTCTTTATCTTTTTGCCCACTTAATTATGAAAGCGAACAAACCAAAACAACTGACGTACAACGTCTTCGATGCTTTCTTGCTGTATGTTGTTCATTTCTCTCCCGCGACAGTCAACACAAATGATCGGTGACACGAGTGATCTCCAGTAACTCCAAAGAAGCCAACTCGATGGTGGGCAGTTAGTGGAGCATCTGTGACGGAAAGGACGGCACTGTTTGGCATTTCACTGGTGTCAGAATCCACGGTAATGACAGCGTACCCAAAACAGGGTGAAACATCATTGACGGTGAGTAGTAGTGGGCGGACCCCGAAGTTAAATGATAGCGACCGACGAACATGAACTACGATTGTGGACAGACAGCATAAAACTACCACGACAAAACTGACTGCAAAACTCAACACTCAAGTAACACTGTTTCGATAAGAATAGTACTCCTGGAGCTTAACATTCATAGAAGGGCTACATTTGATAAACCCTTAATAAATAATGGCAAAGAAAAGCTGCAACGGAAGTGGTGCCACGATCATAAAACTTGGACGCTTGATGACTGGAAGCCTGTGGTACCATGCGAAGAATCATCGTTTATACTTCTTTCTACAAACAATCAGGTTTGTCTGTCGAGGACGCCAAAATAAGCTGACAATACGACATGCCTGCTTTCTACAGTCAGGCATGGGGGAGATTACGTCATGATCTGGGCATCTATATTGTAACATTAAGGGGGCCTGGACGTGAAAATGACCGAAAAATCGAAAAATAGTAGTTATACTTTTAAACGCTCTTTGAACACATATCTGAACACTGGCTGATGCTTCAGGCAAGGAATATCACAACAAATATTCCATGCCTGCCAGTCAAGGAAACAGTAAAGCAAGTATACAGGGACCTTGTAGCTAAAACGTTGCTTAGAAAATGTCTACATGGCCGTACACAAAATCTAAATGGGAGTTTCAACAGTCGCGGCGGATTAGCCGCGTGTGCTGGAGCGCCGTGTTGCGGTGTCCGCCTTCGGGGGTTCGAATCCCCTCTCGGGCATGGATGTTTGTGTCGTATTTAATATAAGGTAGTTAATAGGTAGTTTGTAAGTTTATGGAATGATGACCCCGTAGTTAAGTCCCTTAAGCCTTACAAACATTTGAACATTTAGTTTCAACAGCTGCGTGTGGCAACGAGAACCGAAAACAGTCTTTGTTGCACAGTACTCAAAATGAGATGGATGCTGTTATCTGTTTCAATGATGGTGTAATTGGTAGTACAAAAGTAACGGACAAATTAGGCACAGATTGTCAGTAACTAGTTGAAGCTGAAAGGTCTGGGTAAGCCACCACTAAAGAGTCCAGAGTACGGAAAAGACTCCTGAAAAGTCTGCAGAGGATGGAGAAGCCATTGGAGTGTTCTGAAAGAGGCATACGGTGAGTCAAAACACCGTGAACATTGTGAAACCTTAACTTTTCCCGGCGTAATGAATGTTCAAACAACTTACGGGTATGCTGCCGGGTGACGTCGTCGACAACCGCCGATATTTCGGCAGGAGGACACTGTGCCATTCTCAAGCCACATCTAAAAGAAGGGATATATTGGTAGGACACATTCTTAGACATCAAGGAATTGTGAATTTAGCGTTGGAGAGAAGTGTGTGGGGTAAAAATCGCAGAGGAAGACCAAGAGATGGATACAGTAAGCAGATTCAGACAGATGTAGGTTGCCGTTCTTATGTGGAGATAAAGAGGCTTGCTCAGGATAGGGTGTGGAGAGCTGCATCAAACCAGTCTCCGGACTGAAGACCTCAACAACAGAACCCAAAATACAAAACAAGAGGCATAATGTGTTCCTACGAATGTTGACAGAAGCCTGTCATAGTCCAAATGCTATTAGACTGCCGATGCACCAGAAAATGGTTCCAGAATGCGAAAGTGTATTATAAAAGCATCTATTAGGTAAAATATTTTAATTTTTAAACTATAACAGTTATTTCATTAAATTTACTATTACAGCATGAGTTAACGTCATTTAGTGCTTTTACAGAATCGCAACTACCTCCGAAATGTAGATCAAGAGTAACGTACACCGAAAGCAAGGTATTGAAATGTAGCCCGTCTACTGCCAGGGCCCCTTAACCTGTTTCTATCGTTAATTTTAAGGTTCATATAACTGCGAGTGGATATCTCACCATCCTAGAAAACAAACTAATTAATATTGCTAACAAACAATGTCATGGTCCAAAATGATAATGCGCCACAGACACAAGCAAAAGTTTAGACGTGCTTTGTACAGCTTCAGGAAGCTGCCAAACTTCTCTCCTGGACCACAAAATTGCAGGGCCTCAATAGATGTGAACAGTCATGGATAGTTTGAGAGCAGATAGTAAGAACGAAATTTACAGCTCATCGTTTGCGTACGTTTTGTTACAAAAATAGATAACATACCATTGGAATCTATAAAGACTCGTTGCGAATGTTTAATACTCTCCACAATTAATGGAATGAGACTACAGCTGAGATAATTGTGTCGATTGAATGAAAGAACCAGTAGCTGTGTTAAGATTATTTAATTAATTAAGCGACTAGTTTCGGTGCTATATTCGCACCATCTTCAGGCCTTCGTTGCGTAACTGTCGTAAGTAACAGCGCATTTGAAAATGGTGGCCGTTGACACCGGTAACCGTAAATTTCTTGGTCCTTGTACAACAGGTATCAAACGCCAATTGACATCAACAGCACCGAAATTGGTCGCTTAATAAATAAAAAAATCTCAACACCGCTACTGCTACCTTCTCTCAGTCTACAAGTTACGAATGTGTTCATAGAGTAGTTGCAGCTGTTGACAAACCAACTCCTAAATAATAAGTAAATACTGTATTTATGTTAGGTATTCACATTATTTTGTCCACTACCTGCATGTTGCCTACTTTGTGACTCAGCTTTATAATTTTGCTTCCATGCAAACGATTCCATAACACCAACTATTTGGTGGTAGGTGGTACCACCAAATTTATACATTTTACGCGACGTGTTAGTAATCACAAGAATCATATTGATTTATGAACATTTTTGGAATGCGATTGTCTTCCTCGTGGTTTCATGAATATCACTGTGTATCCTTTTTCGTATTAACGCCATAGTATCTGCCGTTCCGAGGGGACTGAGGCGCTCCAGTCACGTTTTGCACGGCCACTAAGGACGGGGGTTCGAATCCCCCCTCGGGAATGGATATTTGTGCCGTCCTTAACTGTAGGTAGTTCATAAGTAGTTTGTAAGTTTAGGAACTAATGACCCCGTAGTTAAGTTCCTTAAGGTTAACAAACATTTGAACATTTTTTGTATCTGCCGTTATCATGCATAGATATTTTTTAGGGAAGATTAATTCTGACCTCAGCACCATAAAGAGGCTCTACACCGCTTCCATTAGCCGTCCTTCAATATCCATTAGCTGAGTTAACTTTTACTGTTCACATGTAAACTTTGCTGCGAGGCTGCGGAAGCTACCTCTCTTTGTTCAAATGAAATGTTTGTAGACATAAGGGACCATACTGCTCAGGTCATTGGTCGCTAGACTTACAAACTACATAAACTAACTTATACTAAGGTCAAAATCAACATCTATGCCCGAGGGAGCACTCGAACCTCCGACGCAAGCGACCTCAGACCGCACGGCAATTACGCGTGGCAATTTTTTCTTCTTAGATACTTGTGCTAACCCAATAGATATTTTTTCATGCCACAATATTTAGTTTCGAAATGTTTGTTTCTTATAATTTGGTGTCTCCATCTTCTGCCAGCAGCGTATTTTGTAAAGCTACCTTGTTGTGTTGTTAAGATCACTTCATTATGACAGAGAGACGTCAATTATATCTGAAACAAACATTTGTGCAAGACATACTACGTATTACAAACTAAGAAGGTCATTTACTAAATTACTTTTATAACCTTCTTTTTCACTTGTACGGAACGTTCTGCAGTATCACAGATTTCATCAACAGCGTCTGAATGGCACGTACCTATTACTTCAGCTCGTGAAGCGTTACACGTGTGAAATAACATCTATCTTCAAGCTGTCAGAATAGTACTAATTGTATAAACCATCAGTCGTTACTATATGATGAGCAGAAATTATTCTGTTGTATTGTCTCAGCAATATTCTCATATTTAAGGAGTTATTGGACCGTAGGTATCGGGTAAATTGTACTAAATATCTATTTTTTTTCTTAATGTTCGTTGGGACACTGGCATGTTGTAGTGTAGAAGATACGTGCTTGTGCAAGGGCATTGTTCATTCTTCTTCCATTTATCGTAATTACGTTTCAACCCCTTTTTTCCTCAATGTGTTCTACAGGACACTAGGTATGTTACATAACAAGAGCAATATCTGTTCATCCTTCTTCTCTTCACTATCTCAAGCAATCTATATTTCGTCTTTTAAAACCTAATGCTTCATTCTAGATGGTCTATTACCTGAAATTGTGGCTTGTGAAAGTAGCTGTTAACCCTAGTTCTCTTACTGTTTTGGTCTCCTACCGGTCTACTATGTTCTTTTCTATCTTTAAAACGAATAAATATTTTCCCCTTTGTACTTCAAACAAATGTAATTAGTGCTTGGCACATCCTTTACTAAAAACAATTTAAGCCTCTGCTCAGTCTCTAATGATTCCATTGTCGACGGGACGTTAAAATGCAATCTTCGTTAGTTCCGTCCTTTTTTTAAATTTCTATACCAATTTAAGTAGGCCTACAATCTTATTTTATGGAGCGCAGATTGAAATATAGAGAACTATGATTTTGCATTGGAATCATCTGTATGAATCACTGCAACTTAGAGTTGTTGATTCGAATAGATTTTTTTTGTACAGGGAATCTTTTATAACGTTATTAGAGGTCACCAAAATCTTTGTAGCACATAAAATAGGAAGAAAACCTACAGGCTCGAATAGAGACAAAACCCATTTCCCATTTGTATCATATCAATAAGACAAGAAATTGAGACATGTTACAGCCGCATATGGGCAGTCTGGTGTCCATAACTGAATACGTTAATAGAATACGGTAGAAAATCATTAATACTGATATAAAGAGGCCCCCCCCACACCCACACACAAATCAGTCCGAGAAAGACAGACCAAGGTAGCAATATGTTCCAAGGAAACTACCTACGAAAATAGAATTCTTCAGGGGGTAATATCTCGAGGCATAATCAACTTAAAGATACCAGGTTATGTGTTTTGGATAGCCGTTGGCTAAACGATTATTTGTATACCTATCGAAAGAACAGGCATACTGTAAATATCGTGTAGAACAGTACGCTACCAGTTATGAGGATGTCCAAATCTAAAATTTCCATTGATGGTAAAACGTCAAAATTTTACCATGTGCTTTTAAGGTCTCGGGTAACCTTCAAACTTTTCTCGATATCACTAGCTGTTACCGAAGTACAGGATTGAAGTTAATTTCATTATTATTATTATTATTATTATTATTGTCTTCGCCGCCCGGGAGTAGCCGAGTGGTCTGGAGCGCCAAGTTGTGGATCCCGCGGCCTCCCGCCGTCGGAGGTTCGAATCCTCCCCCGAGGATGGATGTTTGTGTTGTCCTTAGTATAAGTTAGTTCATATGTAGTTTGCAAGTTTAGGAACTGATGAACTCGCAGTTAAGTCCCATAAGCTTTACAAACATTTTTTATGGTCTTCAGCCAAGGACTTGTTTGATGCAACTCTCCACTCTACCTTATCCTGCACAAACCTCTTCACCTCTCAATAAGAGAGGCAAGTCACACTCCTTTCTGTTTTCGTCTCACGGTCTCTAATTCCCTCCAATGCCTTACTGATGATTCCTTGATGTCTCAGAATGTATCATAACATCAATCCCCCGTTTTGTTATGATATGCCAGAATTTTCTTTTATCTCCAATTCTATTCAGTGCCTTTTCTTTTGTTGTGCGATATAGCCCTCTAATCTTTAGCATTTTCCTGCAGCACCAAATTTCAAAAGCTTCTGTAATTTTTCTGTCTGAACTACTTATCGTTCACGTTTCACTCCCGGACAAAACCACTCCTGACAAATGCCTTCAGAAAGGACTTCCTAGCAAATTAATATTCTGTGTCAACAAATTTATCTTTTTCAGAAATGGTTTTCTTCCCAGAGCCAATCTACGTTTTATATCTTCTCTATTTCGTCCATCAGAAGTTCTTTGCTACCGAAGTAACAAGTCATGTACTACTTTTACCCTCTAATTCCTTCAGCATTGTCTCACTATATCAGACTACAGTGCGTTACTCTTGTTTTATTCCTCTTAATGTTCATTTATACGCGTCATTCAAGAAACTGTCCATTCCGTACAATTTCTCAGGTCCGGTCCTTTGTTGTCTTTGATAGTGTAATCAACAATCCATAAAGTTTTTATTTCTTCTCCCTGGACTTTAATTCAATTTTCAAAAATTCTCCTTGCTTTTCTTAAGAGCTTGTTCAGTGTACAGATAGACTGAATGGCATTGGGGAAAGGCTACCAACCCTGCCTTACTCCCTTTCCAACAACTTCATTCCTTTTATGTCATTCGACTGTAATAATTGTCTGGTTTTCGTTCAAGTTGATAATTACTTTTCGTTCCCAATATTCTAACCCTGTTAACTTCAGAATTTGAAACAGTGAATCCCTATTTACATTTTCAAAAACTTCCTCCAAATCTACAAAATCTTGATGTAGGTTCACCTACCCTTATTCTGGGTTGTAAGATGCTTCGTAAGGTGAGTATTGTCTCACGTGTTGCTACATTTCTCCTAAATCCAATCTGATCTTCCATTAGGTCACATTCTAGCAGTTTCTCAATCAGTCTGTAAATAATTCACGTTAGTATCTTGCAACCATGATTATTAAACTGATAGTTCTGTAATTTTCTCACATGTAATCTGCAGTTGATTTCTATGGAATGAGAATTATTATAGGCTTGTTGAGATTTCCCATGTGGCACACGTTTTGCACAGAATTTGGAACAGTTTCTTCATGACTGGATATCGCAACGATAACAGCAGTTCAGAGGGAATATCATCTACTTCAGGGGCTTCTTTCGACTCGAATCTTTCAGTGATGTGTGAAATGCTTCTCGCACTATCGTATTTTGTATCTCATGTTTATTTACTCCTTTTTCCTTTTCTGCTATACTGCCTTCATTTCTATTGTTTAGTCTCTGTATACAGGATATCGCACCTAAAGTTTTCATCCCAGTTATATTTGGAACAATAGCTATTCAATAACGATTTTTACTGGCATGGACGTACGGGAGATACTTATGATTGTAAGTTAGAAAAAACGCTGTAAAGTGTAAACAAATATTTTTAACACTTACCTATTTTTTTTAAGTGGACACCTCATATTTTATGCAATCAAAAGCATGAAAAATCACATAAGGAATGGCGTTGTTAGCATGGCAATATGTCAATTACATCCAGAGAAAATGCGAAGCGAATTTGACGTTTGTAATACATGAAATGCGCAGGCAGCGTGCATCCCAAGACTGAAACGTGAGCCTCCCACTCTAATAGTGCGACATTTGAACGTTTCGTTTATTTAACGCGTAAACTTGATTTTGCAATTTCCCGAGATGTAATTTACATATTGCGATGCTACAAACGCCATTCATTTGTGATTTTTCATGCTACTGACTGCCTTAAAGATAATATGGGTTTCCATTTACAGAAGTTTGTGTTGGAAATGATG
Source organism: Locusta migratoria (assembly GCA_026315105.1). Lineage (NCBI taxonomy): Eukaryota > Metazoa > Arthropoda > Insecta > Orthoptera > Acrididae > Locusta > Locusta migratoria. The sequence goes on from CM048746.1 coordinate 560,476,238, forward strand.
TTTGTTTACGTTTTAGACTGTCTGTTGGTACTTACTTTCATAACCCCGTACCATATGTTAATGCCAATGAAATCAGCTTTTCAATACCTAATTTTGTTCCCTAGGTATTTGGGGAGTAAGTTTAAGTGGGTCATCCCGTATACTTTTATTGTCTCCAAAACGTCTCTTATGCTTTCGCACAGGCGATACCTATTTATTTTTTGTCCTAGTTAGTTATACATTCTTCTACGAACCTGCGTTTGTCCTCTAGCCATTACTGCTTAGCCAATCTACACTTTATGTTGATCTCATTTTTGTTTTTTCGCCGCCTCTTTCTTTTGATACACTACTTCTTTTTGTTTTCTGGCCTTCTAAGAACCACATTACAATTTCACTTCTTCCTCCTCAGTTGATCTTTCCTTTTCTTCCGGCCTGCCGTGGTGACAGAGCGGTCTGCACGGCCACTACGGTCGGAGGTTCGAAACCTCCCTCAGGTATGGGTGTTTCTGTTGTCCTTAGCGTAAGTTACTTTACGTTAGTCAAGTTATTAGTCTATAAGTCTAGTGACTGATAACCACGACGTTTGGCCGCATAAGACCGCACACATATTTGAACATATTTGAACCTTTTTTCCAGTATTCTTTCATTGTTTCACTGTCCTTAGTTTTCCTGTTTTCAGTCCACTTAGTGCCTGTTTTCTTTTCCTTCCTCCCTTGGAATTCTTCCATTTTTAACATTTTCTACCTAAAAAAAATTCTTTCCATTAATTCTTCATCGCGTATGTCATGTATTTCTTGACTTGAATGGTGGTGATTGATTTCTTTTCCCAAGAAACGATTCAAGATTGGTTGAATTATTGTATTGTCATCCATTCTGTAAATGTATCACCTTTTTCGTTTATTGTTATATCAATCACGGTTGGGGCAGGCTGGCAGCACCTGAGGCGCTCATTAGCCTACAGTATTCATACATATAAAGAGGAAAAAAAATACAATGATGTAGAAAACGGAGACAAGATATATAACATGGCGAAAAAGTAGACGATATGCATCGTGCATCGAGTGACAGATGTGAAGTATTTTATAAGGAAACTGCATACACTACTCTTGTTCGTCCTTTTTTGGGGGTATTGCTGCCCAGTGTGGGACCCTTATCAGGTGGGTTTGACGGAAGACATCAAAAGAGACCAAAGAAGGCAGCTCGTTTTGTATTGTCATGATACATGGGAGACAGCGTCACATAAATGATACAGGATCTGGGGTGGGAATCATTACAACAACCGGCGTTTATCGATGCGACGTGGGCTACTTACGACACTCCAGTCGCCAACATTTTCCTCCAAATGCGAAAATATATTGTTGACTCCGACTAACATAGGTAGAAATGATCATCAGAATAAAATTCGAGAAATCAGAGCTCGAACGAAGAGATTTAGGTGTTCTTTCTTCCCGCGCGCTATTAGAGAATGGAATGGGAGGTAAATAGTATAGCGGTGCTTCGATGAACCCTCTGCCAGGCACTTAAATGTGATTTACAGAGTATCCCATATACATGTAGATGAAGATGACTAAAACGGAGAAACACTACACTGAAGCACTGATTCACACGGGCAGTTAAAAGACACAGGCGTAGGGTGCAAAGTGGCCGTTCGCACTTTTGTTAAAAGCATTGATGTGTTACACTCTGATGGAGACACAGGCGATTCACACGCAGATGACAATGAATGTGATGAGTGTAGCTAGGGAAGGAGCGAGAGGAAGAGAGGAAGATGGGGGAGAGGGGGCGGAGGAGGGTTGATGGGTGGAGAGGGGAGAGAAAGGGCCACAGGGCCGTGGGGAAAAAGGATTGGGGGTGGGATGTCTCAGGAAGCTGTACGTGGCGGGAGGGGGGATACCGAAGGGACTGCCAAAAGTAGGTACGGAGGGGAGGAAGGTGGGGATGGGGGCCCTAGAGGGAACGTTAAGGAGATTTGAGGAGGGAGGAGGAAGGTGAGGATCAGAGCTGGTACAAAGGATAGATGTCTAGGTGGAGGGCATCGTCAGGGAGGGGGAGAGATCGATATTTGCCACGGGAAAGAGTAAAAAGTGTAAGGAAGCTGGACAGATGGAGACCGGGGGAGATAACAGTAGTAATGACTAGTTAATGTACCGGGATTGGTGAGAAAAGGATGGCCAATAGGGTGAGGGGGATCCAGTTTAGGGTAGAGGAAATGGAGGCAGAGGTGTTCATGAAGCGATGAAGCGAACAAGGCGGGAGAAGGGGATAAGGACATCAAGGAGCTGTATGAGGGACATAGGGTAGGAAGGGATACGGAAGGATCTCCAGGGACTTGTAGGAGTATTTTGGGTGGGAGATCCAGGCAGGATGGGAGATGCAGAGGATGGGGACGGATGCGGGATTTGTAGGTATAGAGGAGGGTGGAATGGTTTAGGTCCCAGGTTCGGCCAATAAGGAGTTTGAGGAGGCGGAGACGGGAGCGGGCTTTTTCGTAGATGATGCGGAGGTGGGGAATGCAGTAAAGGGTGCGATCAATGGTGAGGCCCAGATACCTTAGAGTAGGGGTGAGGTGGATGGGACGGTGATGGAGGCTGAAAAAATGTGTCCAAGAAATATCTATATAAATTTCCCCCCAAAACTAATGGCAAAAAGGAGAAAAAAGTTGAAGGGAAACGATAGGTTCTGAGCCTTGCAAGTAGTTACAGGTTGCGTAGGACGCCTGCCGTGGCTCGCAGCACAGGAGGGAGAGCTCGGCCATCGCCATTCAGGCGGGAGAGCGGCGGCCAGAGAGGCGACCGGCGGCTAAACCTGTTAGGGGGGCGTCGCTGTGGCGCCCACGCCCGCGCCCACGGCGGCCCTAATTGGTGCTCCGAGGCGCCGCATCAAACTTTCAGCGCGCTCGCGCCTTTCACCGCTCCCCGGCTGCTGCAGATAAAAAGCGCCGCGCCTCTTACCGCTGATTAAAGTCGATGGCTTCCTTCCGACTCACGCTCGCCACTTCTTACAGTACTGAACTTGTCTATACTGCTCGACGTAAGACTGTACTTCGTCATTAGAGGGATGTTCAACAAGTAGGTATATTAACCCTTAACATACCAAGCGGGGTCCTCTGGGACCCCAGAGATTCCTTTTTAGTGTTACTTCTGCAACTATAAAAACAAATTCATTCTTGATTTTTGTGTCTTCCATCCATTTAAGATAAATATTTCATGATTACATCTATGATGTGTTTGTTACAAATCTGTAAAACAAGTAAAAACGTACTTGGGGTCTTGGTGGGACCTCGCTTGGTAGACTACGTAACAGTTTTTTTCTATTTTTCAGACTTATAGTGCTGGGAAATTTACAAAAATGGACCAAAAATGCTAAATGAAAGGGATCTCGGTGCCTCAGAAGATGTCTTGAGCGAATCTGATGAGGATTTTATTCCAGAACGATATGCATCAGAATCGGAAGATAACCTTGAAGTGAATTCAGATTAAAGTGACATTGCCGGCGAAAATTCTGACGGGGTTTCCAATGATGGACATGAGTTCATTGCAAAGTCAAGACGAAAATGGACACGTTCTGTGCCTCTAGTGACTCGTCGTCATTGTAAAATTGTGAATGAATCTCCCAGGACAACGCGAGTAGTTGATCTTGCAACTACAATATCTGAGTTTTGAACATGGTAAATACTATATGCATCTTCACCAATGCTGAAGCATCGCTTGTTGTTCAGCATTACAAGACAAATGCTGCTGTGACTCGAATAAGAATTTGCACAGACGCATATTCTATCGAACTAAGAGCTATTTATTGTTGGAGCTCTCCAAATCAATTTCTGACATCGAAACAACCTAACTAGAGTAACCTTGTATAATACTATGTTGAGAAAATAAAAAAGAACATGGGGCCCTCAGAGGACCCTAGCTTTGTAAACAACGTTGATGACAAAGGCTTGGTATGTTAAGGGTTAATAATTTTACCTGATTCAGTGGCCCAGTGCAACTCTATCAACTGAGCTTCACTTCGGTGACTAGCGTGCTCATAACCTACCCCAGTTACCCAACTGGGAAAGGGGAGCTACAATTTGAGTGGAATCCAAATTACTTGTCGTTCCTGGCGACTTCTCACATCTTTGAGCAGAGAACGCTGGGTTAAAACGCAGACAGGCAAAAATGTGGTAGCCGTCCGGGTCCGAAACCATGACCCCTCAGTTTCTAGCCGAACACTTTACCTCGAGACTACCAGGCCCGGCAAGTAGGTATTGCTGTATGAAGACGTCACAGGTTTTAAGAAACTTAACATTTATCTTTCATCTTACACTGCCTGATAAAATGTATACCGACACCTATTTAACGAGCGCTTCGTAAAGGCCATGAAACGCCCAACGGCTGTCCACCGGTTTCCATGTCATCCTCTGTGGCAGGGAGTCTCCTAGAGGGGCAAAATCTCAAAAAGCAGGTTAATAGTTAAAAGCTTTGTAAATTTAGGAAATCTAAATATTTCGGGGCGTTGAAATATATTCAAAAATTTGTGCTGCACTGGGATCCGGATTTTCCGCTTCGGGCAAGCAGTCACCTTAATCAATTGGGCTATCCAGATACGCTTTCCTTACAACCCAAATCATCAAATTGAAGCCGTGGCGGAGTGGCCGAGCGCATTTAGGCGCTATGCTTCGATGCGCGAGGCCGCTCCCCGTCGGGGGTTTGAATCTCCCCTTGGGCATGGAAGTTTGTGCCGTCTTTAGTATAAGGTAGTTCGAAAGTAGTTTGTAAGTTTAGGGACTGATGACCCGCTGTTAAGTCCCATAAGCTTAACAAACATTTGAGCATTTTTCAACTTGAAGCACACTGCGATGGCAGTGTCCTCTGCCCATAGGCTCCTCTTCCGCGCAGCTCATACTGTATTCCCACAAGGGACCGAGCGTATTAATGCGTCAGCATTGAAATTGCCATTGCCTGTTGGACCATATATACATTGATACAATGTCTGTACTTTTCGGACATGTTCGAAAAGTACAGACAATAATTTTATATAGGGCGCAACAGGCAATGACAATTTCAATGCTTTATAAATTTCGCGAAAAACAAAAATGTGTATTTTTGGAATCTCTCATTAAAAGAATTAATAAATAATTAAATAAATTCAGATTGAAATTTAGCATTTGAAAAATGTTTATTATCCTAACGGATGAAACTGCTTACGTCTTCGGTCCTTAGACTTAAAAATAACTTGAAACGAACTGGAGTTAAGGACAACACACACTTGCCAGAACGAGAACGTAATTAAAAATCCGGATCAAAAAATTGAAATTACGAGGTGGGAACTTAAATAGTGGCAGACATACTATGGAGACACTATGCAATAAAATCTACTATTGTCGCTATAGCACACGTTGTTGACGTACCTACCTTACCTCTTAGCAAATTGACTCGCTCGTCCCATGCGCCGGCGTGCGCACAATCGAGGAATACACAGTCACTTCTGAGCGAGCGGTGTAACGTAACGGTGTCACTATATTTTTGAAACAGGAACAACGGAGTTTAATGTGCCAGAGGTTGTGCTTCACGACAGTTTAATCAATGTTTTCAAGTGCGTCAGAGCCCAAGTATGGTGAAAGTTATGGCGGTTCTCGTGTACGAATGTGATGGTGTTATCCTAACGCATTACGTTTACTACACGGCAGACCTAAGCACAGTATTACTGTTTGTTTTTGCAGCATCACCTGCGACCAGCTTTGCGAAAGTAGCGGCAATACATGAGTTTTGCACGCGGGCGCATACAGCGCAAAGTAGCTGCTCTCTTCCGTCGATGGAACTGGGAAGTACTGTACCATCCACCATACTCTCCAGACTTATATCTTTGTGACTTTTATTTGGTTCCGAAGATGAAGTAACCATTCGCTTCAGAACTTTTGCAGAGATTCGACAGGCAGTAGACCGATCCATCAACAGAACAGGCTCTGCTAATGGTAAACTACGCCTTCCACAGAGCTGGCAATGGATTCTACTCAAAGCCGGTGGCTACTTTGAAGGATCACAACGGGTGCAAACATGTTACGCTTTTGTGTCGGCTGTGAATACCGAAGTGGTAGATGCAACACTTTCATATGTAAATTCTATTCATACTGCAAATGCGAAAATTTGTTTGTTTGTTAGTGTATCACGCCTAAACTTCACCACCGATTTTGATGAAAATTCACGTGGACACAGCGTATGTCGTGGATTAACATATAGGCTGATTCTAAAACTAATATATATATAGGGTGAATCACCTAACACTTGCAGCGCAAATATTGCGGAAACGGAAAATGCGATTGATGTGCGGTCTTCACAGAATGGATTGGTAGTCAGGGGCTGGTATTTTTAGCCAAAAAAAAAAAAAAAAAAAAAAAAAAAAAAAAAAAAAAAAAAAAAAAAAAAAAAAAAAGATTGTAATATTACTTAAAAGTGTATTTTTATGCAAACATACAGTTTTTTAAATGGAAAAACAGTTGTTTCTATCATACACTGGGAATTTTTGACACCAACTGCGTATCAAGAATTTTGAATGACATTTTTATCACGTTTGGCAGCTACAACCGTTCGAAGCTGACTAGCCGAGTGGCTAGCCCCTGAGGCATGGCCCACAGTCTCATGACCACCAGCCAGTCAGCTACGCTGTCGTAGCCTCCGCCTCCAAAACTTTGAATAGTTGTAGCTGCCAAACTAAACGTGATAAAAATTTCATTCAAAGTTCTTTGTACACAGCTGGCGTCAAAAATTAATGTTAGGTGATTCACCCTATATATTAGACAGCGATCTTCCGCTGATGTATTATAATCTTCTTAAAGACTGTAAGGCATTTCTCTAGCGTTCTGTGGTACTATCGGACGCTAGTGCACGTCCTGCTATGGTTATACTATTTCTTATATTGTTTATTTATGTTATTGTTATTATTTTTCCTTTCGCGTTTGCAAAAGAGTCTGGGATTCTGTCAATATGACTTTCAATGACATTTACTTACAACAAACTTGGAAACTAGCTTTTGCACAGCGCCAATTTGTTGTAACAAATTGAAGGCTTGAAATAAATAATGCTCTGTCTGCCATAAAAAAATAATTAAAAAAATTAAAGTTTTCTCTACACACCAGGCCCTATTACATGTAAAAATTACAAACTGCCATGTGTAAAGAGCATATATACAGCAGCGAATAACTCTAGTAGCAAATGCACTCAACTCGTGGTAGACGGTGTAACAACTGTTGCAGGTTACATGTGAAACTCTCTATCTTCCGAATCTTTCTTTTCATTGCTAGCCTTGTGTAGTTCAGTTTTTCCCACATTTATGATTTGGGTACTTACAACCTTTTTTATTTCAAATCTTCTATTTGCAAAAAAAAAAAAAAAAAAAAAAAAAAAAAAAAAAAAAACAACAGAAATATTCCCTTACATTAAACCATTACTGAAACAGGTAACAATGTAACGTGTATTCCTGAAAATATTCCTCAGAACGTATAATGTTATTCGACTGTGAAATTATCCGGATTCCTAAACACTGTTTACTCCTTGGTTTCCGATTACTTGCGTTGGACAATCATCGACAAATATAGCAAGCTGGTCGATAATTGACTGGTCACGTGTATCGAGAGCGAGAAATCTCTACATATACTCGGAGATAAAGCCGTCGCGGAACGCTGTTTACCGGGACGTATTATAATAGATTTTTCGCTCTTTCCGTACATTTCACGGTAATTATGACATGTTCTGTGCTGCCCATGTCGCAAACACTCCCGCAGTTATTTACTCCCTTTCCTGCCAGTTTTGTGTTTTGCTACACGATCGCGTACAGATTTCTTCTTTGAGTAAACGGACCAGTTTTGCGAGACCGGTGTTGTGTCCTGCCACCATTTTGCTGGGCCGTATTTGGCTCGCGCTGCTGAACCCCCGGAATTTTTTAGATGGCGCATAAGCATGGGTATGTCAGTTTCGGTGTGTTAATCTTTCCGTACAACAGACTATTAAACCTGGGGTAAAACTGCGGGGCACAGCTGTGTGTGTGTATGTGTGTGTGTGTGTGTGTGTGTGTGTGTGTGTTGTCCTTAGGTTAGTTTAAGTTCAGTTAAGTATTCTGTAAGCCTAGGGACTGATGACCATAGTAGTTTGGCCCCATAGAATTACAAACATTTGAACATTTTGGGAATTTATTTGAAATTTTGAAATATTTTTGATGGAGAGTTTCTTTATCCTTTTAGCTGGTCACCTTGCTGCAAAGGAGAAAGGAGAGGGGGAAGGGGGGAGAGGAGGAAGAAAATAGGTGTAGTTTAGAACTCGCTAAAACCCAGAATTTATTCAAACAGAATTGGAGAATAAGAGCACTTAATGACTTGGAACGAATTTTGCATGTATTGTGAAACCTTTTGTTCACTGATATGCCCACAAAAATGTGAAATGCGAAAAAGTTATCGGTTACTTTTCCTTACTGCTCATGTAGGGGCGAGCATTACGCAAACTGTACTTGGGTCAGGCATTCTCGATAAGTGCTGTGTTGAGTGTCTTCAGAAAATAGCGAAACAAAGGGGAAATGACGCCCAAACGATTAGGTGTAGGGATGTCAACGGTCATTACAAATGTTGGACGTCATGGCCGGGCAGAGTGATAAAACAGGTCAGGCAGCGAACTGTGGCACAACTCACTGCAGTTCTTAGAGCTGGGCAAAGTACATGCACCCTGAACTCTGAGTGCACCGAACACTCCTAACTATGGGCTTCCACAGTTGACGACCTATGTATGTGCCAAAGTTAACAGCATCATATCTGCAATTTCAGCTAAAAAGTAATGAGATTTCAAGTCTGTATTCAATCTATTTTTAATATAACGGATTGACTTCTAGCTGCACATAAATCACAGTATTATGTCATTACATTATCGTATGTAAAAAATTTGGGCCCTTACTGTTAGCATATTTATCTAATTCAATTCCTAGACACTCTGATTTTCCGATTTGAAAACCATCGGCAATATAAATGATCGAAAAGAGTAGTTAAATCGACCAAAGGTGTGTCACCGCTTAAGTGACTTTTATCCGACTTGCCCATTTTTCCTTGTAGGCTACTCATAGCAGCTTTGTTCACAATGTTAGCTTTTGATGTCATTTATTAGATCTGATGAGTTAGCCTCTGTCACCTGTTAATATCCGCAATTTGTTTTCACTTACAATTAAAAAGCAACAAAAGTTTCATTATTTTGAAATGAATGTTTCCTTGTTCTTTTGTGCATCATATATTATAAAAATATTCTCGCCGCACGAATACAACCATTAGGATACTAAAGTTTTAGTGACTAAAACTGAAATATCCATAGCAAATGAATGTGCTTATTATCAAGAGAGTTTAAAACGAGAGAAATGTTATAAATTGTTGTTCGTCTGTTTTGCGTTAATATTTATCGCACCCGACCTTTTTTTTTGTGCAAATTAACTCATTTTGATCACATAAAGATTATCTAACAAATGGGAATCACATCGATAACCACCTGTAATGATTAAAACAGATCACAGCAGTAGAAATTGTGACTAACAAACAAGATTCGCCGGCCGCGGGGCCGAGGGGACTGAGGCGCGCCAGTCACGTTCTGCACGGCCACTACGATCGGGGGTTCGAGTCGCCCCTCGGGCATGGATATTTGTACCGTCCTTAGTGTTAGCTAGTTCATAAGTAGTTTGTAAGTTTAGAGACTGATGAACCCGTAATTAAGTCCCATAAGCTATACAAACATTTGAAAACAAGATTCGAAGTAGACTTCCTCAAATTAAATAATTCGATATTTTTAAATTGCCTTTCTCTACTAGTAAAATATTTCTTACGGTTTCCGGCAACAACAACCAAACCCTCAGTTTTACATTCGAACGGATTAAGGGAAAGATAAAACTTTTCCGTTCTAGCGGAATCTCTCCGCGAAGAACGTGTTCCGCGAAAGAGCAAGGTATACGTGTTTGGACTGCATCTGTCCGATAGTTTACTATATTTCCCAGCAACGTAAACGTTTGCCCACTTTAGAGCTCATAAAACCATTCTATTCTGGTCGGCCATCGACGTCCGTGTTCGCGACTAAGGGTCTCTCTCCCTCTCTCTCTCTCTCTCTCTCTCTCTCTCTCTCTGTGTGTGTGTGTGTGTGTGTGTGTGTGTGTGTGTGTATGTGTGTGTGTCTGCTGGTGTAGTGGGCCGTTAACAATACGGCTTAATTTAATGGCACGCCAAGGTTTAATCTTGCGCGAATTCCACGGCGCCAACTTCCGCCATGCTATCGATATTGGATCCGCCTACAGACAGAGACCATTTAATTAGAAACTGAGATATAATTGGAACAGGGGGACTCCTTTCAATAGGTTTCTTATGTGTGTGCCTAGTGTTAGCGATGAGTATGGAATGAAATTAATGGAAGTGAGTGATAATAGTTTTCCGGGAGAGTAACTTTTGCTACGTCTTGTGGAAATTAAAAAAAAAAAAAAAAAAAAAAAAAAAAAAAAAAAAAAAAAAAAAAAAAAAAAAAAAGTAGACTGCGGAGGAGTGAGGGTGGAAGGGAGGGAAGGAATGCGGGAGACAGCGAGACCTATTGCTTAAATGTAACTGGAGTGTCAAATTTGGATATCAAGTAGCAGCAAAGGTTCAATACAACAATAGAAAAAAATCGTATGACTTGGAAATCCTTGCATTTATGAAGGAAACTGGAGAAACACACAAAAATACATTATACTAGACACAGAAATTGATGCGATACACCAAGTTTGTTGACAAGAAGCTCTGATATCAGACTTTTTGTTTATCGGTATTTCGTATAGGATGAAATTAATTTATCAAACCGTTTGCAGAAGAGGATATATTTGGTACACTTGACGTAGTTTGGGGCAGAAAATAATGCTGTCTTCTTCAGAAGAATGATTCTAGAATATATACTTGTTCGAACATTGTGAACTACCTGGAAGAGAACGACATATTGACCCATAGTCAACACGTATTCAGAAAGTATCGTTCTTGTGGCATGAAGGGATGAGTGAAACCACTGCCGAAACGTTAAAAATGATGCAAGGGGTGAACGGTGAGAACGCATTGAGCCGCACTATTGTGTTTCCGTGGTTCCAACGATTTGTGCAATGACGGGATTGTTTGAAAGATGACGTGCGTATTGGTCGGCCACGTACAGTTCGAACGGAAGCGAAGTTGGAACGTTGTTCCGTGCTAACCGTTACCAATCGGTAGACGCTCTCACAGCAGCACTAGAGCATCAGCAATAGGACTTTCTGACGTTTCTCAGATGGTTAATAACTGGAGAAAAATTTTGTTACTTTTACGATTCGCAAACGGAACTACAACCAGTCACCTGGAATGCGGCAGCACGCGCAACATTCACAGTCATGTGGCTGCCTATCCTCCAGGCCAGAGTTTCTCAAACTGTTCTCCGCGGAGCACTTGGTGCTTCGCGAAACAATTCCTAATGTTCTGGGAAAGGATAATGATATTTTATTAAAATTATTATAGTTTGAGTTTTAAGAAATAAATATCAGTCTATGCAAGAAAAAGTAGTAACGCCTTTCGATGCTAATGCCAATGTGGAAACATTTAAATAGAAGCAGAGTCACTCAAAAATGAAGTTCGATTATTTTCCAATAACAAAAGTATTTAGAGAAGATTGCGAATTAGACATTCTTGTAGACATTCTAAATGAGTTTGAAGTTCACTTGTTACGTTCGCTTGATTCTTTGAACTCTTTATTTTTCAAACCTATTGCAAGAAGACATGAAAGAAAATGTATCGAAGAATCCAATCTATGTGACGTAATAGCAGTATGAATGCCTGTCAGAGAAAAACAAAAAATTTCAAACTAAGCAATCAGTCGTGGAATTTTGGTGTACGATAAACGATGAGTTTAAAATCATTTAAGATAAAACTAAACTTATTCTTCTAACTTTCTCGACCACTTTTTTGTGCGAATCAAGGTTCTTTGAATACGTTGCTACCAAAAGAAAATACAGTTCCCGTCTCACTACAGAGCATGATATTCGATTCCATTTGCACAAACGTCAACCAGATATAGTCATATTGTGCAAATTAAAACAGTCTAATCCTTATCATTGATATCACGGGTTTTTTCCTAAACCAGGGAAAAAGCTTGAACCAATGTATTTAAATACTTGTTTATCTGTGACTGTTAAAAAGTTTGGTTTTCCAATACTCGTTCTGCTGAATTCATTCTCAAATGTTTTGTGTCACTACAGTTTTATTACGGTTTCTTATTATAAGCGTGAAGTTCTGTCTAATATGAATCTTGTGGAGAAACTCAATTACTTGTATGCTTTAATTGTGAGACTACCTGTCTACGTTAGTGATATCGTCTATTTTCGTTATCACATACAGTATATATCTGAAACATAAATTTAGTGCTTCGCCTGGAATTCCACTTTCTAAAGATGCTCCGTGTGTCAAAAAAGTTTTAGATCCTGTGCTCCAGGAGTCAGTCTCGGAACTTATTTACTGTAACACGTCTATAAAGAAACACGAGAATAAACCTATTCACTGGTTATTTCACACGTTAGTTAACATTGGCTTAATGTATCCCAGTGGCTTTTGTCGAATCCCAAAACAAAAATTTCAGGCAATATCACTGTATAAAGCTTATGCCACTAACATTTTTCAGTAAGCTTCAGTGCCGCAGTGTGTTTAAAATGTAAATGATGCCAAAGGCACCTGTGGACGGCGCGTCATTATACGCTCCAGCACTTAAGAAAATTGCACACAGAGGGCACAAACTGCGTGCGCGTAAAAAGCGCACCTTGGCTCTATTGAACGGGTTATGGTTGAGAAGGAAACGAAATAAAAGTGCACTGTGTTTCTCTAGCGTATACAAAAATTGCGCCGTTAAAACTAGTACTGGTAACAAACCTACGTTGGAATGGAGGGAAAAACAAGTATAAAAATTTATTGACCATTTAATTGAAACATATTAATACCTGCTAGTAACAGGGCTGTCTTAATGAAAATTCCAGTTTTGAAAAAAAAAGCAGTTCCAAAAATTTAAATACGTAGTATTTTTGTTCCACAATATTTTTTATTTGTTTGTTATGAGCAGCTTTCAGTTTCTTAGGCCATCGTCAGATAACTTAGTACTGAACAAATAGTCCACACGTAATATTGAGGTTACGAATACAAAGATGGTTTTTCAAAATATGTAAATCTGTGAATTTCTTGTGACTATAAATCGATACTAAAGAATCTGATGTTTGGGTGTATGGAGTTAAGGTGTGTAAGAATGTCCAGGAGATTATCCATTCCATGGGGGCAGATGACGAATGAGTCATCCACAAAAAGGAGCAAAACAAGTCGGTTTCCGTTTGGATGACGCCCAAGATTCCTCCTCGAAGTACTGCATGTACAAATTCGCGACGATGGTGACATGTCTCATCGCCGAAATATTGTGCACGTTGGACACGATGAACAGGCAGTACATCCATGGACTATTCGAGCATTGATACTAGTGCTTGTGAGCCCAGAACTGTCAACACGAAATGTTGCCAACCGGTTAATAACAGTGGGATTATGGGCACCCACACTTCTAGCCCGTCTTCCATCCACGCCAAGGGATCGACGTACATTGATCGACTGGTACCGTCAGAGGAACATTTGGAAGATGGACTGGGAGCCGTTGTCTTCAGCAATGAGAGCAGATTCTGCCCGCACGGAAGTGATGGTGGTTTGCGCGAACGACGGAGATCTGACAAGTGCTGTATCGTAGAGTGAATTCGTATAACACCCACTGGGCCCATCGCAGTCTAACGTTTCGGGGTGTGATGAGCTATAACTGTCATTCTTCTTTGGTGTTTGTAGAGGGAACGATGACCATTGCTAGTAGGGTCATGCATCCATTCTGGCAACACCAAGGTGATACGATTGTCTAACATACAAAAGACATTTGAAAATTCCGCGCAAAAGTAAAAACTACTAACGTGTTTGGGGAAAACCATTTTTTTTTCCAACATAGTCTTCCTTTAGACTTATACACTTTGTCCAACGCCGTTCTAAACTGTTGATCCCTTATGACTAATAGGAATTCTCCAAGCTTGAAAAATGGCTTAGTTTCTTCAATCACCTCCTCGTTTGAATGAAATCTTCATCCAGCCAGCCATTTCTTCAAATTGGGTAACAAATAGTCGTCCGCGGGAGCCAAGTCTGGTGAATAGGGGGGATGTGAAACGAGCTGGAATCTTATTTCCAATAATTTGGGACTTCAACTGTTGAGGTGTGTGCTGGTGCATTGTCGTGATGGAAAATGACTTCTCTGTGGGCCAATTACGGGCGTTTTTCTTGCCGATCGGTTTTCAAACGGTCCAATAACGATGACTAATATGCACCTGTAATAGTTTTACGCTATTCCAGATGGTCGATGAGTATTATCCCTTGCGAATCTTAAAAGACGGTAGCCATAATCTTTCCGGCCGAAGGACCGGTCTTCGCCTCTTTTGGTGCAGATTCTTCCTTAGTAACCCGTTGTTTAGATTGTTCTTTGGTCTCAGGAGTATAGTAATGTATCCATGTTTCATCCATAGTGACGAAACGACACTTAACGTCCTGCGGATTCTTCCTGAACAGCTGCAAACCTTCCTCGCAAGCGTGAGCAAACGCGGCACCCATCTTGCGGATAGCTTTATCATGTCGAAATGTGTATGAAAAATATTATGTACCCGTGCATTCGAGATGCCCAAGCACTAGCAATCTCACGCACCGTAACTCTTTTGTCATCCATCGCCATTATCATGTATTTTATCAATGATTTCTGGCGTCGTAACCTCCACAGGGCGTCTAGAACGTTCAGCCTCACTTGTGCCCATATGGCCACTCTGTAAATTTTGAATCCACTTATAAACTGTTCTAATCGAAGGTGCAGAGTTACCATAATGTTTATCAAGCTTCTTTTTAGTCTCCTGAGGCTTTTGCCTTTAATGTTTAATCAACACACGAAATTCTTTTTCGTCCAGTTTTTGACAATCACTCTACTTCCTTAATTCACACGAATTCCAAACACAAATAAATGGACCAATATGGCTGAAACTTGGTGTGCATACTTTCCAAAGATGCTACTAACTAAACATGACGTCGATACGCACCGGTGGTGCCATATCTTGGACTCTGTAGGGACTTTTCAAACGTCCCTCGTGTTACTCGCCCACACACTGCACGTGCAACTCAACGTGCTCTGAAAACGTGCAGTAGCTTCTCCGGAATTGTTCCCAGTCGAGCACGTATGGGATATAACGGGAAGACAACTGATACATGCGACGTTTCAACAAACAATTCTTTCAGAACTACATGAACAGGTCGAAGACGCGTGGAATAACGCATCCCATACAGTGGCCGCCATTTTTATGCCATAATCAGCGCCTGCCTACAGCCCGTGGAGACTACACCGCGTACTAATATGGGTGTTCCAGCATGGATCGACACTTGGCACCTCCGTACCGAGTAATCACTTCATGTGCTCCGTTTGCACTGTTTCAACAATAATTCTTGAGTGGATTGAATAACTCTAACCAGGGACATCTTTGAACCTGAACGCTCGGAAACGCACGAAACCATGCTTAGAATAACAAGCAATCATGCTGTGTGTCGTTTCCATGCTAAACGCCTAACTTTTCTACTAGCGCCGCTAAATGGTGGCATAGAGTAGCGGCACTAAGCAGTACTCCAGTTGCATGAGTGGTATAGCTGCAGTACGTATTTGTCTCTTGGTGTTTTCGCAAGCGAGTTACTGTGTAAACAGTGTACAGTGCAGTGATATCATGAAGAGAATTAAGCCTACGCATGTGGTCCAAATAGCACAGACTAAGTTGTGACCTGCTGAATATGGAAATGACATCGGGGCCGAGGATATGGAAGCTACATGATCGTTATTTCATCGTGAAACTTCACTTTGTGATTTAAAATCAATTTGAGGCACGTACGTAGAAGCCTACGTTGCAGTATGCTTGATGAAAGCCAGGATATGACACTGACATAGCATCATCATCTGAAAATATGAGTGCCTTTAATATTGGTCTGCGTGAATGCGAAAGTGACTTGGTACGTGATAACGTAACTTTATTGAGGTGAGCACATTGTTCTCTCCCACTTTGTTTTAACCACTTCATATAAATCCCGCATCTGCAAGACTAATATTAGCACTTTCAGGTGTCTGGTACTGCTGCATGTGTGTGTTTTGCGCTGTTATTAGTACTTTAAGCAGAGAGTTTTCGGTGTTGCTGATTGAATATGTAATGATACACTGCCGCCATTAAATTAAATATAATTTCCTTCCTATAGTATTGATAATTTGTTACTTTGTTTCCCTCTGTTAACATGTTACTTGAGGTACAATGCAACATTTTGGATGAAGATGACGCACAACAGTGTCCCGTTTATGATTGCCTGTTATTCCAAACATGGTTTGCGGTTCCGTGCGTTCTAAGCCAAAGGTGACCCTTGTAGGAGGGTGTATTCATTTTTATTTGAGACAATGTACGTTAAAGGAACTGTAAGCACTATTTTAAAGTACGTGGCGCGTCCAGAAATTAAGTTCCGTTTCAATTTATCTCCGCTGCAGCGCTGCGATTGCAATCCCGCACATGCGCTGTAGACGATGTGTATCAAGGAGAAGAACGTGCGCCATTTGGAGATCGCTGTCACTTACATACGCTTTGTTGTGCTTGTTTGAAATGTCGGCGTTGATTGAAAATCCAGCCGCCTGTGAAATCAGGTCGGTGATTCGGTTTCTGAATGCGAGGAAAGTGAAACCAAGTGAAATTTGTCGGCAAATTTGCGATGTTTACGGACCAAATGCGATGAGTGATTCGATGGTGAGAAGATGGGTCCGACAGTTCAATGGCGGACGTAGTGATGTGCACGATGAAGAACGAAGTAGGCGTCCACCTTTGGTTACAGAAGAACTGATGACTTTCATCTGTTCTTACATCTGAAGTCTTTCCTTGGCGGTCGTCACTTCACCAATGACGACGAGCTGAAAGAAACTGTTTCCAACTGGTTGAAGACACAGGCGGCAGATTTCTATGAAGAAGGTATACAAAACCTGGTGCCACGCTATAACAAATGTCTGAAAAATTTTGGCAGTTATGTGGAAAAGTAGTTTAAGAGTTGTAGAATTTTATGCAATAAAAATTTCCTCTGTATCTGTGTACAATTTCATTTTATTTCAAACGGAATTTACTTTCTGGACGCCCCTCGTACTTTAGAGTTTTTCTGAAGAAGCAGGGCCGTAGCCAAAGAGGAGGGATGAAGGGGATCGATCCCCCCGAAATTTAGTAGTATTGCTTTACAATTTAGAATATATGTCTTAATTTTAAGTTGCGTTTTATTGTCTGATCCCAAGCACCTCCCAAAACAAAATTCTGGCGACGGCCCAGTGAAGACTACACCGTAACTGTCTCAAAAAAAAAAAAAAAAAAAAAAAAATAAATAAAAAAAAAAAAAAAATAAATAAATAAATAAATAAATAAAAAAAATAAAATAGACGAAGTTTATCAAATATACCCTCAAATGCAACTGGTTTGCTCGATTTTCAGCCTGTGCAAAGCCTGACTCGAGACATCAGTTCTAGTGAGCTGCGAGCGAACATTATCAAGTTTGCTAGAGTTTAACTGCTTAGTAATTTCCTGCGTAGTTCTTACAGCGTGCAAAGTACCATGAAAGTGTAACACAATAAGAAAAGGCAAGCTTTTGTCTAAAGTGGAGAACAAATTACTCTAAGCTCACCCACTGTTTCATAATGAGAGCACTTACTGGTTTCCGATAAGCTTTAATGACTGTTTCAAACAACTCTAAACTTGATAAAGGTTCGTAGGCTACGACGGCCTGTGTCATATCGAATAAACATAATTCCTCAGTGTTGGGCTGCGTCATTGCAAGATACGTAGCAAATGAACTGCCGTCGTTTCGACGACTATGCAGCGGACCTGAAGAAGAGCACTGCATAGTGACCGAAACGTCGGCAGTTCGTTTGCATGTTGTTCTATAATGACGTGGCCCAACACCAAGGATTGTTTTACCGAAAACTAGTTTCCGGCGTAGTCAAGGAGTGTATTTACTCTTATATCCTTCACATTTTACTCTACTCTCAATCCATTTTTTTTTGTTTTTATTCAGCTCAATCCTTACAATAAAATGATTTAATTTTCGAGGTTCTTACATAGAAATTTAGGAAACATTCTGCGAAATGTATGTCGAATGGCGCTGGTAGTAAACTCGCAGTAAATTGCGTGATGGGGTGAATTTTTTAAAATTTCATTGCGTATGCCGTCATATCTCCTGAACTACGTGTCGTACTATGTTAAATTTGAAGGTACATTCAGTGGTATGAGTGTCTGTAAAATATGCCGTGAACAGAATTACTAATAAGGCGTAATAAATTGAAATACATGCGGGGTTGAACGATTTTTAATGAAAGGAATTGCTTATGACCTCTTCTCATAAACTATGTGTCGAATTATGATATATTTACGAAGTAAACACAGTAGTATGTGTGTATAATATCTGTAAAATATAATTAAATATAACCAGTAGTGTAGAAGTAATAAATTTTAACGCCATGTCGAATGCCGTAATTTTAGTGCATGAACATCGCATAAGTAGTAAGTGATAAAGTTCTTTCCTTTCATAATTTTTCTGGTGTTGGAAATGAGACTTTTTGCCACGTCGTGTTGCGGCACTTCTGTGTGCTTGCGGGGATTCTACGCAATATTTAGCAGGTGTACCAATTTCTTTGACTCTTTGTTGTATAAGTACCATCAGTTGTATTCGTGTGTTTGCTGATATTACGGGTATAATTACTTTACGCAGAGCGTTTTGGCACTGTTGATTGAAAATGTAGATTTAAATTTACGTCATAGAATTATGTATAATTATATCTTTCATTACTAATGCCATGTTACTTTGTTTCTCTCTATTAAAATATCACTTGTGGTAGAGTGTACGCCTTGCGTTCATTTACGGTCTAGTATTATTCTAAGTACGTTCGGTTTCATGATTTCGAGGTGAAAGTTGACCCTTGAGAGTACCTGTCCTTTCTGTTGTCCTAACGGTTTCTGTAATCGAGCTGTCCAAGAGTCTACCAGCATTGCAATACCCATTTTATTATTTGTTTAGACAGCACCAGACTGTTATTGTGTGTGAAACAGTTTTGTAGAAAAAGCAGACGTAGTATCTCAACAGAATTGAGGAAAAAGGAGTTTCTGGCGTATTCTGACCCCAAGAGAAGGGATAGATTGGTGGGACACATTATGAGACATCAAGGAATCGTCAACTTAGCATCAGAAGGAAGCGTGCGGGGTAAAAATCGTAGAGGGTGACCGAGGGACGAATACAGTAAACAGATTCAAAAGGATGTTGGTTGCCGAACGTATTCTCTGATGAAGAGACTTGCACAGGACAGGTTACCGTGGAGATCTGCATCAAACCAGTCTGCTGACTGAAGACCACAACAACAATGTAAGTCTAGGGATGGATGGAATCAGCAGTTTCATCCATTATCTTTACAAAAATTTGAACATTTTTATCCCTTCTCCCCAAGCCTGCGACCTCCACAAGCTTGTCGTCACGCACTTTCCCTGACATCCACAATAATTCTTTGCTTCTTTTCATACATCTCTTTCTCGTGCTGTAATACGTACAAACGTGCACGTTTGTGTGCCTGTGCCTGTGTGTGTGTGTGTGTGTGTGTGTGTGTTTGTGTGTGTGTGTGTTTTGCTCTGACCTAAGGCCGTGCCCTGCATACGTAATACCCGGTAATTAATTTCAGCCTTGATTACTTACCGTGAATCTCCAAGCACTGCGCACAGCGCAGAGTCAAACCGCACTGGGAACTCCAGAAACAAGGGGCAAATAGATGGAGGAAGCGGCGTCCCGTCTGTATTTGCGGAGCATATAACCACTATTCAGCGAGCTCGACCTTCATCTAAATGTTTGCGATATAGCACACAAAGGGATTTATTCCGTAACAAAATTTCCTCATTTTCTTTACGAACAGTTGTGTAAAATTGTAGAAACCCATATTAACGTACAAAACTCCTCTGATACCAGCAGTTAATCTTTTCGAAATGATAACCACATCATGGAAGTAATTATTTCTTATGACTGAGTGATTAAATTACAGAATGCGTACAGTAAGCACTTACTTTGATCAAAAGAGTATTTTGACGTTTGAACAACCCATTACAGGCTTTATGTGAAAATGTCCTGTAAAGTTCTCCTTATATTAAAGTTGTGGTTTAGCCTTAAAAACCCCAAAACAATTTCTAATCTCACTGGAATGGTATGAGATGCATTCAATTTCTAACGCCTCCGAAGTTGTTCTTCGTAACTGCCTACTAATACACACATGTGGTTTGTTTAAAAAATACGCAGGTACTCATTCTGAATGTGTGGTAGAGAAGGCAGCACAAAGAACCCTAGCAGCGGAGAGAGTTAAGACTGATATTGATACCTAAAATGGCGACGTTTTTTCCATCATCATGGTGTGTCGTAGATTGAAATTCAACGCCATTTAAGTGCCGCATGTGGTGCTGGTATAATGAATGCATATAATGTGTGTTCGAGTGTGTGCGACAGTTCAGAAAAGGCAGAACGTTCTGTGACAACCACATCAAGACAATATAAGTCTCTCACTAGCCTTTCTGACGAAATGATCGAGCGAGTGGCGAAAATTGTTTTGGAGGATCTCCGAAGGACTGTAGGACATATATCCTCCAAAGTTGACTTCTGTACGGTACCTGTGAATACATGAGGACATGAAAACGCGAAAATTGTCCTCCAGCTGGGTGCCATTAATGCTGATGGATGACCACAAGGATGCGGGTGTGGCATGGTGTCAGGCAATGTTGATGGGTGATGACGGTAGGGATTCTTTTCATCGATTGTGACAATGGTTGAGACGTGGATGGCGTTATTTAATTCTGAAACGAAGCGCCAGTCAGTGATATTCCAGTGGTCACAGCAGATTCCAAAAGAAGAGTTCGCAGTGGCCATGGAATCGTGGCTGCGTAGCAGTGAAAAATGTTTACAGCTACAGGGAGATTACACAGAGAAGTGACAGAGGTATCACAGTTTGCGTGTAATTTGTTTGTGAGAAACAAAATCACACTGTCGTGTTTCCTTCGGTTTTAAGACCTGTTTTGCGGACATTTCGCAGAAAAATTATGAAAATAAACTGCCAAGATATATGTTCGTAGGCTTCCAAGGCCGGACTAAGTTTGAATAAAACAATTCTGAGTATAAAAGAATTCTAAGTATTAGAATGCGTCATTTTTTAAAAAGAAGAAACTGTTCATATTAACATGAGAGATTCTTCAAGAAATACATTTGATACAGGGTAGATAAGGAAAACGTGTCAGTTACACGCAAGAAATCGGAGCAAGGACAAGGCGAAAAGGACGTTTATATGAACATGTAATACGTAGTGTCCAACAGTATAAAAATCGTGTATAGATTTGAATGTAATGAAATGTCAGAAACCGCTAAAAATTAAAGAAACACTTATGAAATTATGTGCCGATTACACCGCTTTAAACGTAATAAATTCATTTTGAACAAATCAGGTTGTAAAATATATCTGACTTTAAAACGTTTATGGACGATACGCTAACGAACCTACTGTTGTTATAATGTTTATGCGCTCAAAACGTATTATTCTGTCTGACTGCGTCGGAGGTTCGAATCCATCCTCGTACATAGATCTGTGTGTTGACCTTAGGTTAGTTTAACTTAGTTTAAGCAGTTTGTAAGACTAGGGACTGATGGACAACGTAGTTTGGTCCCATAGAATTACAAACATTTGAACGTTTTTTGTTGTGACTGCATTTTAACACACAGGCAAAATTATTTGATATTTCAGAGTTGAACTTTGACAAAAATACTATTTGTTTTAACTCATACCTCTTTCAACTATTATTTTTACTACCTTTTCTTTTCCACATTTTAATTATCTTTTTTCGTTAAAATATTGTTAACTGTCTTACCGGGGTAGTTTGTCACCTATTACAAGTTTCTCTTTGTCTGTACTGGTTTACGTAAAGCAAGTGAGGGTGTCGAATCGCCGTTATTTTTTCCAAATATCTCAGAAACTGTGCGAGTTATAAAACGTCCTAACAGAGCAAAGTAGCAGATAATTTTCTTCTCTCAAAATACGTTTATTCAATTTTCGTCTCAGATGAACGGCTGAGGCGTTATTTGCAACTAAATTTCGTGATGTCAAAAGGCCACCAAAAACGGCATATTTGTAGTGTTACTAACCTATTTTCTGCTCGAAACATTTCAGAAGGGTAGATTACAGTCGCAGACGGAAAACAGTTACGTCTTTATAATTTAGCGCTGATCAGTTGAACGAAGCGACCTAAAAAGTGCAACAAGTTACAGACACACATACAGACAGTGTGAAATCGCTGTTATTTTTGCAAGCATATCTGAAACGGTGCTAGATATGAAAAAAAAAGTAGTGAGACGTCGTATGAGGAACGGGTGATTACGTAGTTGTTGATAAAAAAATACTTCATTGCCGTATATTCAGTCCACTGCTTCTCATTTCTCATGGTATTTTATCAGATTTCTTACATCACATGTTATAGTTTTCGTTTCTCGTTCTTCTAGGCAACGCACTTGTCGCTGCAAAATACAATTATGTGACTAAACTCACGTTTTACCTCTTAGTATCGTGCTGGACCTTACTTTACTCCGCGACAACCATCAACTCGACGTGCCATGAATTCGATAACTAGTTTTGGAAGCCCCTGTAAGGGTTATTGAACCATCCTGCCTGTATAGCGATTCATAATTGCGAAAGTGTTCAGACTATTGTGTACGAACTGAGCTCTCGATTATGTCCCAAGAATGGTTGTTGAAATTCACGCCAGGCGACAGGCCTGACCAAATCATTCGCTCTAAATGTTCATTGATGAAATGCCATGAAACTTCTTGGCGGATTAAAACTGTGTGCCGGAACCGGGATCGAATCTGGGAACTTTTCCTTTCGCGGGTAAGTGCTCTACCGACTGAGCTATCCCGGCACGCTTCACGGTCCTTCCTCACAACTTATATTCTGCAAGTACCTCGCCACCTACTTTCAAAACTTCACAGAAGTTCTCCTGCGAACTTTGCAAGGCTAGCACTCCTGGGAGAAAGGGTATGGTGGAGACATGGCTTAGCCTCAGACTAGGGAATGTTTCCGGAATAATACGAGCGTTGCAACTTAAATAGGGGAGACAATATGCGATGGAATCTACTATTGTTGCCGATAGCACACGTTGTTGACATACCTACCTTGCCTCCGAGCAAGTGGACTCGCCCAACCCACGTCACCGGCGTGCACAATCGAAGGAAACAGTTATTTGTGAGCGAGCGGTCTGACGTAACGTTATCACTATGTTTTCGAAACTGGAACAACGGAGACCGTCTATTCACAGTATTACTCTTAGTTTTTGAAACGTCATTTGCGACCAGCTTTGCGAAAGAAGCGGCAACACTTTCTGCGCGACCCACCCATCATTTTGCATGTCAATGCACGGGCGCATACAGCGCAAGCTGTGGCTTCTTTATTCAGTCGATGGGACCGGGAATTATTGTATCTTCCACCAACCTCCCGGATTTAATTCCATGTGACTGTGAATTGATTCCGAAGATGAAGGAACCAGTTCGTGGTATTCGCTTCAGAACTGTTCCAGAGATTCGACAGGCAGTAGACAGTTTCATTCCCACCAACAACAGAACAGGCTCTGCTAACGGTATACTACACCTTACACATCTCTGACAACGGCTTCTACACAACGCTGGTGATTACTTTGAAGGACAGTAAAAGATGCAAACATGTAACCCTTCTGTATCGGTTGTGAATAACTATTCAAGTTCCAACACTCGTATTTTAACTCTGCAGCGGAGTGTGCGCTATTTGGAAAATAGGAGGCGACGTACTGGTGGAAAAAAGGCTGTGACGACGAACCGTGAAGCGTGCCGGGATAGCTCAGCCGCTAGAGCGCTTTCCCGGATCCGGCATAAATTTTTAATCTACCATGAGGTTTCACATCAGCGCATAGTCTCTGTAGAGCGAAAATATAATTGTGGAATGAAATACCATATTTGTCTGGGAACATGAAGTCTATGAATGGTTGCATATGGAGTTCATGTTGTCGTACATAACCATCTCATCTCCAAGATATCCATGTTGGACACGAACTACAGCTGTGGCGTAAATTGACGAATTATAAAAGAATTGCAACCAGTTGCTTTTTGGCTGTTTTTTATTTCACCCAGAGCCACTGCAGGCTCATCTTCAAAGGATACTTTACAGGAACATTTATCTTCCGATAATTGTAGGTATATGCTGTCATGGTGTTCTGGTAACATAACTGAACTTTTTTAGTAGGCGAAAACTTAACAAACCGAAATTAAACGTATTATAATTTTATGTACTTACTGTGTTCTTATTGTAGGTATACGTGTAACCAAGTTATGCATTGGGACTGACGTTTATTAGCCTACACATGAGAGCATTTTTGCTACACTTAGCGTTACACATTAACAAACTATAAACACTGATTGTGGTGCAAAGAGGATGGCTGTGGTGGATGTTGCACTTCAGTAATTAATGTTCTTTGCTTTGAGACATTGTGAATGTATAAAGAGTATGTAAAGGATTACAGTTATATTTTACACGTCATATTGAATTTCGCTAGTATTTAGTTACATTCATAATGAAACAACCTAAGGAGAACACAAATACCCATGCTCGTGGGCGGGGGGGGGGGGGGACTCGAAATTCCGACGGCTAATGGCCGCGTGCTCCGCAGCACGGCGCCTCAGTGCGCACGGCTAATCCGTCGCGGCTTTAAATGGCACCATCCCAAGGCTGGAAATACTTTACAAAGTGCGGTAGCAGCAAGGTACAATGCTCACTATTTGCAGTGCCAAAATAATGATGTGTTCCTTGATTAAAGCATGATTTTTCAGCGCTATTCAGAATCAGTAGTAGAAAACTGATGAGTTTTTGTAGTGTTCACCCCCTCATTATTTTTCGATAAAAAGCAAAGAACGGTAGACGGAGTAAGTTATGTTTCAGTTCCCTATTTTACCTGATATTTTGAGTCTACAATATTGAAGAGAAATGTAATGTAAAAGTCTGAGTACGTGTTAAAATTTTTCAACTTTTGATTTGTATATTTGTTACCGTAAATAATACCAATAACAAAACTGAAATCGGATTATTTTAAAAACCGGTTATCTAGAGCGGTTTTCACACTAAGGCTAAACTGGAGACGAAATATCAGTGTAATGGAAAACCGGTTGTTTCAGTGACAGCTGCCATCCCTACTTGGTCTCGAGTCGGTCATCTCCTGCCATAGCAAATTAGCGCTGTGTAGCTTTGCACTATCCCTAACGGATAAGTTTGTCGTAGGTCGCAGAATGATTTCTGTGGTTGTTTCTCGCTGTTTGCTTCTTTGTTCGCTGTGGCAACTCAACGCAAACGATGTTACTGTCGGTCATTAAGAACTGGCCGCTGTTCTCCGCGTTGTCTCTGGCGAGAGATAATGTCCGAAATATAATATTCTCGGCACAATCTTGATGCTGTGTATATAGGAATTCCCTAAATCAGTGTTTTTCAAGCTTTTGTGAACTCGCGGCCCCTTTACGAGTAAAAATGTCCGGAGACCCCTAGGCCCGTAAATAAAGCTATGTCAGTGATTCCAAAGGCAATATATTATATTTTCTTTCTTAGATGCATCTATGATCTTAGCAACCATTCACGTCTCGTGGAACGTGCAGTAGCGGAAACTAATCAAAACTGAAAGAAAAACACTTTATGACTACGAGTATTTGATGTGTGGGTTTGATGTCATGAATAATAAATCTCAATGTGTAATTTGTGGCAACGTGTTGTCATGTGCGAGTATGAAAACTCCTTAATATTTCAATGAAGCTCATAAACATTGAATTTCTTCGAAAGGATACTGAAAAGTCTTACCTAGCAGCAAATTATTGTAATCCAGTAGTAAAACGATGCTGTTATCAGTTGGGTAAAAATAATACTGCACTGAAAACTCGTTAGCAGCTGCAAACTATTATGATCCAGTAGTAAGAAGGTACTGTTATGTATTGACTAAAATAACATTTCGTTAGTTATTGTTATTCTGAGGTAACAATATTGGAACATGTGACAGTCATACAAGAAGATAGCGGTCATTGTAAATAGCTGTACCATACTGGAAAAACACTTAAGTCACTTAGTTAACAGGTCATCGTGAGGTGGAAAAGTGGCTTCGCATTTCGGTCGCCACATCATCATAAACCAAAAGTGTCATAGCTATATCTTATACCTGTGACACATGTGATGTCTCGTTAAGGGCCACACGAAATATGTCACAACAAAGCAAATTTTTACCTATAGATTACTTGTTAATTAAGCTGCTTTTACGAAACCATATCATTTCTGTGTGGCTCTTCTGTCATATTAGCTGAACGTCACGAAACGTAGGTTTGCCATCGAACATGCTGCTATTGCAT
Organism: Locusta migratoria; assembly: GCA_026315105.1. NCBI lineage: Eukaryota > Metazoa > Arthropoda > Insecta > Orthoptera > Acrididae > Locusta > Locusta migratoria. The sequence continues at coordinate 560,502,759 of CM048746.1, forward strand.
CCTCCTGCGACCACGACTGCAACCCCCCCCCCTCCCCCCAAATCCCTTCCAACCAAGACTCTACGACCCCCCATTGGGTGTCGACCCACAGGTTGAAAACACTGCCCAGAAACACACAGAGTAACTATACAGAGACGAAGTCCCACCTAAACCACTGCTCTACGCTCTCCTCTTAGTTCTGTAAGACACTAGCAGATGACAGATTCTATCATGTTTATGTACAAGGGAGGAGAGGTAGGAAAACAATGCTATTTGTTACAAAAAGAAGCTCAAAACTAATGAAACACTTTGTTACTTAATAGCAAACAATGATATCTCTTCTGAATACGTAGTATTGCCAGTTGACAAATTGTTAGCCCAAGCTTCATCTGTCGGTCACGGTCAATCACGTACAGCGATTTTGTTCACGTTTATAGAGCAACGCCTCACTATTAGCATTAGGCGACTATGGCTATCCATCATTCGCTAATGACGGGAGTCTTTTGTCCTTTGGCGTTGAAAGCTACAAGCGTTACTGTTAGCTTACAGATATGTTCTCAAGTTGTCTGGAATAAACACTGCCGGAATAAAACGAGTACGCTTGGAAATACAACGTAAATTTTGATCCTATGCGAGAGATACCATGTGGAGGATAGTAGACATACTGATAATGGTTTTAACCTCGTCCACCTACATTCTCTTTAACAGCGGATGTTTGCAGCCATAAGGTTCAGTGTGATCAACTTTTAAAGCAAGTAGTTGCCATGCCACGGACACGCAAACATGCTTCCTACTGCCAGATGAACGAGTTAGAAAGGGGTAAAATTATGGCCTTCAGAGTGACGGGATGGTCCCTTCAGAGAATTGCCACACAAACTGGACGTGCTCCATCAGTTGTGGAACGATGCTAGTTGCAATAGAAACATGGACATTTTCACACCAGTTGATTAGGTTGTGGACGTCCAACCAGCACAAACGTCCAACAAGATAGTCGTATTTTTAAGGGCAACAGTGACAGATCTTACAGCTACAACGGCACAGATTAGAGGGTTTGTGAACCTAGAAGGGTCAAAATGAACTGTTGCCAACAGATTAGTAGCAGATGGACTACAGGCACAACACCTCTAGCCCTTCTTCCACTCACGTCCCACCATCGAGGTGCATGTATTCACTGGTTCTGTCAGTGGATTACTTTTTATGCACTTTGAAAGCACATTCCGAATCTGCCAGGTCGCAAGTAATGGTGGATTGCGCATACGACGTAGACCTTCAACATTTGACAGCAATGTTCAGTGAATAGTCCTGAACATTAACGTAGAATGAACTATGAACTGCAATTACCTAACTGTCCTTTGAAATAGTTACCTTGAGAGGCGGCAGTCCATCTCTCACTATTATTTGTCGATTTCACTTGAGACTAAATATATAATTGTTACATTACGGACCTTGTGAGATTTGGCGAAGGTGGAATATTCGGTGCAAGGCAGTTCTGGGAGAAAAAAGGCAGTCTTGTTCAGCTGCATGGATGCAGGACCGAGGGGCCCATTCTTTAGAGGACAGTGAAAAGAATACAAGGCCGGCTTTTACTGCGTTACCTGGGTTAGCCATGGGGGTGGAGGCAGCCATTTCGCCAGCGGCAGTAGTATTATCTGGTGAAACTGAGCTTGTAAAACTGTCCGACAGCATTCCTGAACTGTGGGAGGATACAGGCCAGCATTGTGCGAATTGGTCTAAAAGAGCCGTGATCTCTGATTTTAGAAAAGATACGCCCAGAGTCCCTTCTCCGCTTTTACGAGGATAAATTGGCAAATTTTGTTATCGAAAACTTCAATGGTCCGTCCTCTTCCTTTCACGAGGAGAGGAAGACCAAGTTTTGGCCCCCGCCCGTCCCCCCCGCCATAAAAATAAAATAACAAAAAAAACAAAAAAAAAAACAAAAAAAAAAAGAGAAAAAAAAATTAAAAGACAGCACACTATGACAATAACATCGGACGGACGCGCGAAGGCAAACATCAGGAGGAGTCAGGCAATTTTTCTTTTTAACGGACGGCAAATTCCACAAAGAGTGGATCTGGGAGCGTGTTTTTGGCCCCACAGCGAGGAGGCATGAGAAAAGATGCAAGGAAACGAAGGGCAGAGCAGGTAAAACGCATAGTCGTCAGTAATTGAATACGTCCCTGGAATAAGGATGTAAGTATCAAATCAGGATGTTTTCAGAAGAGAGGAAAATTATTTGTGGGGTCTATTTCGTGATATACACTATTGGAACTCGTTGCATATGCAAAAGTACAAATGTGTTCAGCTACTAAAAGCAATATTTTATTGTTGTAACTTAAGGTTTTAAAAATAACATAATAATTGTAAGTGATACAGTGGAAAAAAGATGTGTGAGCAGCAATATATTTTGGAGTATTTCTTACATGTAACATAAGAGACATATTGTAAATGCACTCAGTATTCAAATTAAAGAAAGTAATATTAGAATAGTAAAGAAAATAACAATACGAATGAAGATTTCAACAAAATACTATGACAACAAAATAATTCACAATATAGAGGTGATTTGAAACTTCATTTTAAACATGATTTCACAATGTTATTACGGTTTGCAGGTCTCATTATTTATTTCCCTCTATGATCCTCAAGTGCTTCATCATTCTTAATTTTCGACTGCAGTACCTAATGCATTTTGGAGGTAAAGCACAAACTTTACGCGAAGTTTTTAAACATACTTGCACTTGCTTCCTATTGCACATTAAGAAGTATTTGAAGCTGCACTGCCTACGAGAGATACTTTCCTCAATGTAACGTCTTTGAACATCACATATTTCCATGCATTATTGAACCAAGAATGACGATTGATCACAGAGTGCCTTAGAATAAAACTCGGCATCAAGTATTGTGCATCCTTCATATTTACACTTGCTTGAGTTTTCCTGCAAACAAAATTATACGAGTGTATATATATATTGCTTTTCGCAGGTATAGTAATTCCCATTAGGGTCTTACAGGGATAAAAGTAAAGCTTCTAAAACATAGTTTGAAGATGTTACATCCTTATTCCACTTACCCCTGTTTTTGACTTCTTTGCAGCTTTTACAGTGCCTTTCAGTGTTGTATATTGTTTTTCACTCTGCTTCAGACACTTCCTTTTCACATCGTTGCATTCACCTATATTTATTTTTCGCCTATGGCCTTTATTTAATTGATTTATTACATCTGGCGATGAACCAACACAAGCACTATCCGTCATCTTGACTGATGTTCCATCCTTATTCCAGGGAGGGAAAAGTTAAGCTGGTTGTAAACCAGCTTGACGTTCAAATATATGACACAAGGTGGCACAACAGCATAGAGGCATGCAGATACATCCTATTTCCACTGAAATCATATTTTTCGAAAATTTGTGGGTTATATCCTTATTCCAGGGAGGTATTCAATTGTCTCTTAAGGAGAGTTAGACAGTTTCGAAATCAATCATGCGAGTGCGCCGTTCTCACTGGTCGGTGCAGGGAACAGGGTGTTTCATTGGTTTTTTGTGAGATTGTGGGGTGTGGCCCACACTACAGAGAGAGAGAGAGAGAGAGAGAGAGAGAGAGAGAGAGAGAGAGAGAGAGAGAGAGAGAGAGAGAGAGAGAGCTGGACAGACAGCGGAGAGAGAAGGGTTAGTGCTGCGCCACTACAGGGTACGGATCGCGCTTGGCGCTTCGCCTCCTAAGGGCGAGGACGAGAAGTAGAACGCTTATTTCGTTTGGCTGGAACTTGAGGACTTAGTGAAAACTTCGGAGATTGCTCTGAGGCTTGAACTTGTGCTGCGAGTTCTTGTGAAACGAGAATGAGGTCAACCTGCCTTACTCGTAGCACCGAAGCTCTTATGACCTTGCTCATCTTTCTGCAGTCACCTCAGCCTTCAGTATTTTACGCGTACGTGTTTATGCAGACTGAAGTGGCACAAAGTTTGAATAATAATTTGAGGTCTTTGGCACTGCGATCTACCAGCAACGCAGAGGGTGATTTTATGAAGTGACAGCTTCCGATTTTTGGAGCCAGACATTCTTTTGTGGCCGCGAATATTACAGCTACCAGCAGTCAGCCGCCATTCCACAGCTGCTCACCGAGATCGCACCGCCGTACCACGTTTCGTTAAAGTACCGCCTGCTCACGCTATGAACTGACAGTAATTGCATCAGGATTCTCATCTTGCGGGAAAGAGTTGTTAAATAGAACCCTGCTCTTAATATTTCGTACACACCGCTGTCTTGGTTATAAATTTCGATGCATTAACAAAATAGCGAACTTCATAAGGGTTGAATTGACTTTACAGTCAGTGGTTGGAATTATTTCACTGCAATTATTTAAATGTAAAGAACACCTGCAGGATTAAGAGTCAACCGTGTACGTTTCTAATTTTTGTGTTTTAATTTTAATCTTTATAACTGTTCTTGCTCGTGTATGTCTTTTGATACGCTCATTGATCCGCCTACAATAAACATATCAATAAACAGGTGTCTTCAACAATATCCTTAATAGTTTTCAGAACCCAGTCACATATTTTGGAGAGGTCAAAATAATTACTCATGAACTGGCAGTTGCTGTCAGACTTATAAAATACAGGAGATTAGGGGTTCTTGCTGCGTATTACAAGGCCAAACTTTAATTAAAACATCTTTAATATCAAAGTTGTCAGGGTAATTTGCATATGATGGTAAAAATATAATTTATTATCAGGGATTTTGAGGGTCAGCCACACCTGTTCTTTATCCGTTTCGTACTATCCATCCTTTCTAAAACACCCTATAACGTTTTCATTTTTGTGATCCTAGCCAAAATATCTCTCATCCGCTCCATTTAAGCACTCCCCCCCTCCCAACCTTTTCGGTTTGCGATCCTTGCCAGGACATCTCTCTTCCACCTCATTTAAGCACCCCACAACCTTTCATTTGGTGATCCCTCCAGGATTCCCTTTTTCCACATTTATTCTCCACCACAACAACTTTCCATCCTCCCATAGCCATACACCGATAAGCTCTGATATACATGTTCTGAAAACGTTGCACTAAGTCTTCTTTGGGATGGCATGCAAAAGCTTCATTACATTTGGTTTGATTTCAGAAGTATCGTCATATCTCTTTCCTTTCAAAGCGAGTTTGAGTCGTGGGAATAAGAAGAAGTCTGCAGATCTGAGATCCGACGAGTACGGTGGATGTTGAAGTTGCACTACCCCCGTTTTACCAGGAACTGTTTGGAAAGATTGGCTGTGTGTGGGCAAGCGTTGTAGAGGAAAAAAAAAAAAAAAAAAAAAACCAGGAACCTTGTAGTGCGTACTAGGTTCGTAGCCTGCGTAGACGTTTGCATGAAACAGGTCGAAGTTTCAGCGTTCCTAGTAGCATTCAACGTCGTTTCCTCAGGTAGAAATTCCTTGTGATTAATGTCTTTACTATCGAAAAAGGTGATGAGTGTTGTCGTGATGCCGGCCGCGGTGGCCGAGGAGGCTGAGGCGCTCCAGTCACGGTCTGCACGGCCACTACGGTCGGGGGTTCGAATCCCCCCTCGGGCATGGATATTTGTGCCGTCCTTAGGATTAGCTAGTTCATAAGTAGTTTGTAAGTTTAGGGACTGATGACCCCGTAGTTAAGTCCCATAGACTTTACAAACATTTGAACATTTTTTGTTGTCGTGATGCATGATTTTTTTCGGCTCTGACCTTTTTTCACGAGGTGATGTCGGAAAACGCTATTCCACGCTTTGACGTTTCGTTTCAGGGTCGTAATAGAGACACTAGGTTTCGTCCTCTGTGACAATATGGTTCAAGAGAGTGCGTGACGCATACGGAGTTTCGAAAAAATTCTTGATGCCTCTAAATGTGCCTATTACTGATCGTCTGTCAAGAGTTGCTAAAAGTTGACAACATTTAATTTTGTCATTCACTTTGGTCAGAGATATTTGTTGCCACAGAAACGTCGTTCATCAGTAGCCTATAGTAGTAAGGAGTTGTTAGGTGTTAGACGCAGAGTCTGGTTCCATTTGTTCAAGAGGGATGTGGAATATATTTTGTATTGAAACAGACAATATGAAGTTTTGTTTGTTTGTTTGTAAAATGTATTTGTCCTAGATAACTACTCTGAAAATGATATTTTTAACACGTAATTATGGAAACTGTCATACGGTAACTTCGTTCTTTTATTCTTCCTCGAAATAATACAAAATGAGCTGCCTCTCTCTGAATTTTCTCTAAATTGTCCCAGTTCCACTTGTTGGGTATCGCACAACGCGCAGCAATATTCCAAAATAGGACGCAGAAGCGTACAGTAGGCAGTTTCTTTAGTAGAACTGTTCCATCTTGTAGGTGTTCTGAAAACGAACGGAGCCTTTGGTTCGCCTTTCCAACAATTTTCCCTATGTACTCTTTCCAATTTAAGTTGTTCGTAATTTTATTCCTAGGTATTTAGTTGTGTTTAGTTGAATTGCCGGCCTGCAGATTTGACAGATTTATCGTTTAACTGAAATATAACGGATTTCTTTTAGTGATTATATGGATGACTTCACATTTCTCTTTATTAAGGGTCAATTGCCAATTTTTAAACGATGATGATATCTAAATCATTTTGCAGTTGGTTTTGATCTTCTGGTGACTTTACTACCCGATAAATGACAGCATCATCCGCGCACAGTCCAAGATAGCTACTCGGATTGTCTCCTAAATCGCTTATAAAAATTAGGAGCAGTGGGAGCCGTATAACACTAAGCTGTAGAACGCCAGATATCACTTCTGTTCAGCTCGATGATTACCGTCAATTCCAACGTACTGTGTCCTTTCTGACAGGAAATCACGAATCCAATCGCAAAACTGTGACGATAATCCATAAGCACGCAATTTCATTATAAGTCGCTTGTGAGGTAAAGTGTCAAAATCCTTCCAGAAATGTACAAATACGGAATCTATTTGACACCCCTTGTAGATAGCAATGAACACATCATGTAAGGAAGAATACTTTCTGAATCCGTGTTCATTATGGGATAATAGTTTGTCCTCTTAAAGGTAATAAGGTAAAATATAATAATGGAAAGTCCAGGTTGGAATAAATAATATAGTGAGGACAGTTTACTACTCACCGCAAAGACGTGGCGACGAGCTGCGACAGGCACATACAAAAGACACACACATACAACACATTCAGCTATCGGCCATGGCCTTCTTCAGAAATAGAGCACTCACGCAATCACACAGGCACACAACACAGTCATACAACCATCACCTCCGACTGCCACACTTCGAAGTGTGGCAGTCGGAGGTGATGGTTGTATGACTGTGTTGTGTGCCTGTGTGATTGCGTGAGTGCTCTATTTCTGAAGAAGGCCATGGCCGATAGCTGAATGTGTTGTATGTGTGTGTCTTTTGTATGTGCCTGTCGCAGCTCGTCGCCACGTCTTTGCGGTGAGTAGTAAACTGTCCTCACTATATTAGGTAATAAGGTAATTCAGAAATATTTGAGGACTGTGTATGTTCTAAAACTCTGCTGCTAACCGACGTCAATGATACAGGCCTGTAATTTTGCGTATCACTCCTATTGCCTTTCTTGAATATTGGAGTGACCTTGCAACTTTCAAGTCGATTGGAATCGCTACGAGTGCATACTAATTTGATTTTCGGCAGTATATTATGTTGCAGTTAGGATACGTACATTGTTCCACGTGCTGTTACTTATGACTGGTTTCTGAATTTAGCTGGCAACACGAGAAAACCGTCACCGATTTGAGGTTCAAAGGCAGTATCGGTTCCCAGGGTTTTTCCCTGTGCCTGAGCCCCTTAATGAATCTGTCCGCTGCTTCGGGCGTCTCACAGACGTCGTTACTCGGAGGAGAGAAGAGAAGATATCCGGCTCGCAGTTTTGCTCTCATCTTGCGCACTCATTAGAAACTTCAGAGGTATGGCGGAGAGCTGGCCCGTGCAAATAGAGTTCATTACCCGCGCCGGCAGCTCGCACCGCGTCGAGGAGTCCTTTGTTACGTGAAACCCTTAACGCTTCAAAACAATTTTAATTAAAACAGAGTGCGCAGTACTGCGATCTGAAGCGACGGATATTTCCGTCCCGGAAGCACGCCTGCATTTAACTGTTACGTTCGTGTGCACTGTACTAAAGACAGATGTCAGGAAAGCCTCTTCGACTCGCATATTTTATTTCACAGAAACGAAATATTTTTGTCATTGTACATACTAAAATGTAAATACTAAATTTAATTGATAAAAGTAGAAAATACAAAAATGCAGTGAATCAAACAGGCAAATTGGAATACAGATGACTAAGAAATGAGATTGACAGGAAGTGCAAAATGGCTAAGCAGGACTGGCTAGAAGCCAAATGCAAATCTGTAGAAGAATGTATAACAAGGAGAAAAGTAGATACTGCCTACAGGAAAATAAAAGAGACATTATGGGACAAGAAAAACAGCTCTACGAATATCAAGAACTCAGATGGGAAACCAGTTCTCAGCAAAGAAGTTAAAAGCTGAAACGTGGAAAGAGTACATAGAGGTGCTGTACAAAGGAAATGAACTGAGAGACAATGTTGTAGGAAGGGAAGAGGAAGTAGATGAAGATGAAATTAGAGGTACTATACTGAGAGATGAATTCGACAGAGCCCTGAAAGACCTAGGTCGGAACAAGGCCCCCGGGAGTATATGACATTCCCTCAGAGCTACTAAAGTCTCCTACAGATGACAAAACTGTTTCACCTGGTGTGTAAGATGTATGAGACAGGCGAAATACCCTCAGACTTTAAGAAAAATGTGATAATTCCCATTCCAAAGAAATCAGGTGCAGACAGGTGTGAAAATTACAGAACCATCAGTTTGATAAGTCATGGTTGCAAAATTTTAACACGAATTATCTACAGGAGAATGAAAAACCTGGTAGAAGCTGACCTCGTGGAAGATCACCTTGGATTCAGGAGGTACGTAGGAACACGGAAGGCAATACTCACGTTACGACTTATGTTAGAAGATGGATTAAGGAAAGGCAAACCTATATTTGTAGCTTTTGTAGATTTGGTGAAAGCTTTTGACAATGTTGATTGGAATACACTCTTTCAAATTCTGAAGTCAACAGGGGTAAAATAAAAGAAAGGAGAGTTATTTACAACTTGTACAAAAGCCAGACAGCAGTTATTAGACTCTAAGGGCATGAAAGGGAAGCATTAGTTAGGAAGGGAGTAAGACAGGGTTGTAGCCTTTCACCAATGTTATTCAATTTGTACATAGCGCAGGCGGTGAAGGAAAGCAAGGAAAAATTTGGAATAGGGGTTAAAGTTCGCGGTGCAGAAATAAAAACATTGCGTTTTTCTGATTACACTGTAAAGGACCTGGAAGAGCAATTGAATGGAATTGACAGTGTGTTGAAGAGAGCGTATAAAATGAACATTAAAAATAACAAAACAAAGATAATGTAATGCAGTCTTAGAAAAGCAGGCGATGCTGAAGGACTTAGATTAGGTAACGAAACAATGAAGGTGGTAGATGAGTTTTGTTACTTGGTAGTAAAATAACATATGACAGTCGTAGTACAGAGGATATAAAATGCAGAATGGCAATGGGAAGGAAATCATTTTTGAAAAAGAGGAATTTGCTAACATCTAATATTAATTTAAGGGTAAGGAAGTATTTTCTGAAGGCATTTGTGTGGAGTGTTTCCGTGTACGGGAATGAAACATGGACGATAAACAATGCGGACAGGAAGAGAATAGAGGCTTTTGAAATGTGGTGCTACAGAAGAATGCTGAAGATTAGGTCGGTAGATCGGGAACTAATGAAGAGGTACTGAACAGAATTGGCGAAAAAAGAAATTTTTTCATACCTTGACTAAAAGAATGGATCGATGGTATGACACATTCTTAAACACTGAGGAATCGTAAATTTAGCATTGGAGGGAAGTGTGTGGGGTAAAAATCGCAGAGGGAGACCAAGAGACGCATATAGTAAGCAGATTCAAATGGATGTGGGTTGCCGGTCTTATGAGATGAAAAGGCTTGCACAGGATAAAGTAGGGTGGAGAGCTGCATCAAACCAGTCTCCGGACTGAAGAGCATAACAAAAACATCATGAAAACACTTTTGATTTGGAAAGGACGTAGATAAATGGATGATCCGCCATTTTATTGTGTTAGATTCTCGAATCAATATTTTAAAAGTAGAAAAAATACCGCTTCCTTGGATGTAAAATAACGCAAGATCAACGAATCAAAGAGGATATAACAAGCAACCTGACACAGGCAAAGAAGACATTACTACTTCGATGGTTAGAACGTTTTAATTACCACTGCGAAAAAATAAAGAAATTCTTCACAGTTGCTAAATATGAATGGCAATTGGATGCATAACTTACACTTCCTTAATCTCTCGGCCTATCACTTTCCCCATAAATAAGCCTGTTTCTTATCTCTTTGCCAGCCGCGGTGGCCGAGGGGACTGCGGCGTGCAAGTCACGGTCTGCACGGCCACTACGGTCGGGGGTTCGAATCCCCCTTCGGGCATGGATATTTGTGCCGTCCTTAGTATTAGCTAGTTCATAAGTAGTTCGTAAGTTTAGGGACTGATGACCCAGTAGTTAAGTCCCATAAGCTATACAAACATTTGAATTTTCTTACGTCTTTTTAGGCTTCTCTCTGCGTTAGCTATCTGAAGACCCGTCGTTGTTCGGGTATTTATGTATTCCATTATTTAGTTAGTCCATGTATTCCTACCTCCAGTATCTCCTTCCCCCTGCTCTCCCTGTCTAGCTAACTCTCAAATGTCGGTAAATCTATCGGACCAAACTGCGTGGTCATCAGTCCGTAGTTTCAAACTACTTAAACCTAGGGAAACTAACCTACGGACAAACACAGACACCCATGTTCCAGGGAGGACTCGAACCTCCATGGCGAGCAACCGCGCGCTTCGCAGCGAGGTGCTTTAGACCGCTCGGCTAGCGGCTAGCGGCTAGCTAACTCTGCCTCTCCTCCTCCTCCTCCTCCTCCTCCTACTTCCTACTATCCACCTATCCATCCCTGTACCTCTCATTATCTTTGCTTCTGTCTGTCAATCTCTTGTCGTCTCTCTGTGTTCATTCCATCCCTTCCATGTATATGAAGAATTACGTGCCACATTCATGGCGGTCGCTGAAACGGTGTCATACTGTATTGTGTGGTACCCTCCGCCATGTATCTTTCGAAATCTCAAGTAGAGATTGACGTTTCGCTTGTTTTGAAAGTCAAGTGTACAAATTTTCATTAAGAGAGGAATAATACTGTGGATTGGTGTCGAGGTCTGTTGTAACTTACACTCCGCCTTGCACTGTGCGTATTATTTTGTAGACAATGCCGTTCCTCTGGTTTGACAGCTCAAAAGTAAAAAAGTTTTTGCAGTTAGATGAACCTTCTGGCAGTGCAGAAAATATGAATCTAACCCAAAGTGGCGATGCCCTCTTAGAAGATTACGAATTTCCATTTTTCCACTGTTCCTACCCTATTTTTTCTAAAACACCCCAGCTTTATAACGGACAAAAAATATTTACATGGTGACAAAATAAGTAACACAGGCCACCGACAACGCTTAGTATGTTGTGCGGGACGGCAAAACGATTCGTTTTCGAGAAGGAAGCCATATCCGGAAACACTCAGCTTGGGCGCTGGAGATCATACACGTCTGAAAACGAACTGTTGCGATCCGATCTGGTGCCTGCATACTGAAGGTATGAGTCGCGGCGGAGCGATCGAGCGCATTAAGGCGCTATGCTACGACGCGCGAGGCCGTTCCCCGTCCGGGGTTCGAATCCCACCTCGGACATGTATGTTTGTGCCGACTTTATCATAAGCTAGTTCATAATAGTTTGAAGGTATGCAGCCCTTCAGAAACATGTGTATTGAGGATGGACGTGCTGAGCCTAATAATATCCCTGCATACGCGCTGCAGTATTCCTCATACAGCCCTTGTGCCCGTCCTGAAGCGGACCTAGTGTTTTCGGCCAGTGCAGTAACGTTGTTGACAGCGGTGCGACATGTATCAATTCATAGCTGCGGAAATGACGGACATGGTGTTTGCATACGGTAAGGCGGATTGCAGTGGGAGAGCTGCTGCACTATTGTATGCAGAACGTTTTCCAAACAGACATATCCCACATCGAAAGACGCGTACAAGAAAATAAAAAAACTTGACGTAACCTTTTTTTTTTTTTTTTTTTTGTGCCTGTGTTTCACCCATTGTACAGTAAAGTATGAACATTTTGTGCTTGTTATCTGCAAATACAGTCTCCTGTCTACTCCTTGTACTCTGATAGGTGTCGATAACATGCGGGTCGACTGCACTCGACTCAAACCGCGCAGCCTCCCGCGTCGGAGGTTCGAATCCTCTCTCGGGCATCGATGTGTGTGTTGCCCTTAGGTTAGTTTAACTTAGTTTAAGTAGTTTGTAAGTCTAGGGATTGATGACCAACGTAGTTTAGAGGACATAAAAATTACAAACATATGAACATTTTCGACTCAAATACATCTGTTGGAGGTGAACGTGCTGAGAATGTTCGAAGAGGCCCCAGCCACCAGCAATCGGCAGGTGGCGCAGGCGCTGTACACGGATGAACTTGCCGTATGCCATGTTGTCCATGATTACCAGCTCGATCCTTACCATCTGCAGCATACGGGAGGAGGATTACCCACGAGAGGTACAGTTTGCACAATGGTATTTACAACAATGCATACTGCAGCCACAATTTCCGAGCTTGGTGCTATTCACAGATGAATGCACATTTACTAGAGACGGAATCGTAAACATGTACAACATCACGTTTGGGTGGACGAAAATCCGCATGCCCAGGGGGTTAACAATCACCAACAGAGGTTGGGTATTAACACTTGGACTGGTATAACTGGTGACCATATCGTTGAGCCATTCCTACTGCCAAACAGACTGACAGGACCGATCAACCTCACATTTCTTAGAGATGTTTTGCCTAACATGTTGGACACAGTGCCACTAAATGTTAAGATGGAAATGTGGCTGCAACACGACGGAGTTACAGCACACTTTGATGTCGCTGTGCGGAACCGCCTCAACGTCGCTTATCCCAATCGCTGAGCTGGTAGATGTGGACTGGTTCCGTGGCCAGCACGGTCGCCAGACTTGACAACTCTTGACTATTTTCTGTGGGGCATCATTAAGAGTATGGTGTACGGCACTCCTGTGACGTCTGCAGAGGACCTTTTTGTTAGGCTCCATGGAGCGGTTGAAACAGTTCAAAGACAACCAACCGTATTTGCTCAAGTACGTGCATCTCAGCACTGTCGATGTACGCTCAGCAAAGCGTAGGAGGTATGTAGTTCGAAGCCCTTTTATAATGAAGACAGCGAGTTGTGCTAATCATGTTGGGTTTACTGACGTATGAGGAACGCACACCAATATCAGACTTCGTGCGCAGGAATGTTATTAGGGTCACATCTATGCGCAACACAGCTGTCTGAAAGGTTTCATACCTTCAGGATGCAGACACCAAAAATGATCGGATCACAACAGTTCGTTCTCAGGCTTGAACGCTGTCCAGCGCCCAAGCCAACTGTTTCAGTATATGGGCTCCTTCTTGAAAACCGATCAGTTTGACTTCCCACACAACACACTCAGCGTTGTCGGTGTTACTTACTTTACCCGATCAGGCCCTGTGGACAACGTGATGATATAATCGAGGCTCTCCATTCATTGCGATTCTTCGCTGTCTGTCCCCAGTTTTTCTAGGCCTCAAGTTTTTGCAGGTCTTCTCTTATCCCGTCTATCCTCCTCTTCCTTGGCCGTCCCAGTGGTTTTTTGCCTGTTGGTATCATCTCCATGGCCACTCTAGGCCATCGCTCCTCACACATACGTACCACATGCCCTGCCCATTCTAATCTTCTACTTCTCATCAAGCCCACAATGTTCGGTTCACTATAGAGTTATTCTAATTCTATATTGTGCCTTCTCCTCCATTCTCCTGTTATGTTGTCTTTAACCGGTCCAAATATTTTCCTCAAGCATCTACACAAAGTTTGGGAACATTTAAAATTTTTGTTGTACAAGAAACAAACATTGTACACATATCATAGATATGTCATTTTTAAGAGAAACCCGAAAGTCAGCGCTAGTCGCCTCAAGTCACAGTGGTGTACCGGGAAACACACTCAAGAGGCTGCAACATGTCCAAGTAGGAATATCCAGTGACAGTGCTCACAGCGAAGAAGAATGGCCCGTGCAGTGACAAGGCGCAAAAAAAACATTTACCTTTGGGGAATCACACTCAAATTCAATGCATTCGTGTGGATGCTTTGTACCGCAGATTCGATAATTATTCCTGTTCACTGTCCCATTAGTATGGAAAAATAGATTCGTCGCTAAAAATTAAGCGATCAACAATGTCTTACCCATCCTCATTCAATTGTTGCAACTATGAACAAAACTGTAAACGCCTGTCTTTGTCGTCTTTGAGTTTCGGTATTAGCTCCAGTTTGAATTGTTTTATAGACAGCTTCTGTCGCAGGACTTTTCAAAATGTCATGGTAGCCATTTCGAATTCAAGGATGCACGATGCATCGATTTATTCGGACTCCTTATCAATATCTCTGGTACTCGCTCCACATTCACTTCACTCGCACTGGGATGTCCGATTCTCTTTTCCGGACACGAGCAACCCGTCTTAACAAATTTGTTGTACCAGTCGTAAATGGCCTTACTTGTTGGTGGCTTCTTACCGTACTTGGTTCTAAACATTGGTTAAATGGCTATTTTACACTTGTTTTCGCCAAAATCCAACACACAGAATGCCCGCTCCGCACCTGAACCCGTCATGTTTGTGACTAGCGCTATCGGCAAATTACCTACTAACGCTGTGGCAGTATACATGAAGAAAACTTTCAAGGTTTCTCTACAAAATGACATATGTATGACATATCTAAAATGTTTGGCTCTTGTGCAATAAAAAATTGAAAGTGTTGCAGACGTTTGTGACTGTTAGCGAGACTAACCTACAGCAATTGATTTTTATATGTCAACATAATACATAGAAAAATGAGAATAAAATGAAATACACGAAGAATTTAAAAATAACGGTCAATCCTTATGTAAATTAAAAAAAAAAAAAATGAAATAAATTGTAGCATGAAGGAAACGTCCTAAATAGAATATAATAATAATTTCGTGTGACTCAGTGACCTGATGCGTCTTTCGATTGGGCGGCACTTCATCGCATAACATGTCCGTAATCTACCCCAGTTGTCTTACCTGGAAAAGGGGAAGTAAAGTTTTACGTGAGTTCACAACGACGTGTCGCTTCTGGCGACTTCTGACAGCGTTGAGAGTTGAAGGCTAGAATAAAATTCTAAGTGATAAAATTCGTGGTGCCAGCGAGTTTCGAACTCGTGTCCTTGTTTGCTATAACCAAGTACGTTACCGCTCGCCCAGTCGTCAAGCTGAACAACACTAATCATGTGATACTTACCCAATGTATATTAAAACATTTAATTTACAATAAAAATACTAACGCCGTAATTAATCGATATAAATACTTCATAAAATGCATTTTTAAAACCAGCGGTTGTTTTTTAAAAACCTTATATATCAACTAGTTTCGGTCAATAGACCATCTTCATAGATAAAAAGGTGTTAAAACTGAATGGTAAAATGAATCAAGTAAAATACCTTTTATGTTTCCAGAATGAAACTTTCACTCTGCAGCGGAGTGTGCGCTGATATGAAACTTCCTGGCAGATTAAAATTGTGTGCCGGAACCGGGACTCGAACCTGGAACCTTTGCCTTCACGGGCAAAGGTCCCAGGTTCGAGTCCCGGTTCCGGCACACAATTTTAATCTGCCAGGAAGTTTCACCTTTTATGTTGTGTTGACTGATAGGTTTTATCTAAGATGACTACTGTATTTTTAAAATTTTTAATTATACCGACTCCTGTTTGTCTCAACTAGATGTATTTTATTTGTTGCATTTTACCATTCAGTTTTAACAAATTTTTATCTATGAAGATGGTCTATTGACCGAAAGTAGTTGATATATAAGGTTTTTAATAAAGAGCCGATGGTTTTAAAAATGCATTTTATGAAATATATGACGGCTGTTAACACTCGCCTCACCAAAGCATCGAAATAAATACTGTTTCACCTTATAAGTTGATCAAATGAGACACGCTGCGCAAAATTTAATTAAGATGAGTGGTTTATATATGCAGCGGTTGGAACTTAAATAGTGGCAACACCGCTGTGGAGACGTTAGGCAATGGACTCTACTATTGTCACTGATAACCATTGCCATTCTGGATTTTATATTCTCTGTATCTCATCGTATGTTATTTTACTGCCCACATAAGAAAATTCGTCATCCACCTTTGTTTCGTTACCTAATCTAATTCCTTTACCATCGCCAGATTTTTTTAGACTACATTCCATTACTCTTTTATCGCTCTTGTTAATGTTCATCTTATACGCTCCTTTCAACATACTGTCAGTTCCGTTAAATTACTATTCCAGGTCCTTTGCTGTCCCTAACAGAATTACAATCTCATCAGGAAAACGCAAAGTTTTTATTTCTTCACCCTGAACTTTAATAATTTCTCCAGATTATTCTTTGCTTTCCTTCACAGTTTGCGCAATGTACAAATTGAACAAAGCTAACACCAAGGGCGTGTGCCAGCGGTTATAACCAGAAAAAGCGACAGTAGGAAATATTGAATTTATTGGCTTCCATATTTTATAGTTGGACTCATTTTTTTCAAGTGATATTTATACAACACGTTATCTACCAAATAAATTTGGCTGCGATACTCCGTTACTTGCAGCATTGGAGTCGCCGGGTGCTCTAAGGTGCTTTGATGCGGAACGCGTGGTTGATCGCCATCGGAGGTTCGAGTCCTCCCTCGGGCATGAGTGTGTGTTGTCCTTAGCTTACGTTTGAGTAGTTTGTAAGCCTAGAGACTGATAACCACAGCATTTTAGTCCCGTAGATTTACAAATATTTTGGGACTCCAGTCCTTTTTTGGATGGGCAACACTTTAGTTAGGTTAAATAGACACTCGTATTTGTCATTATGTGCGATATTTTACCCTAGTCTTCCTTATACAAACAAACGCTGTTAAACCAATTTATTGTAAATGCCCGTCAGAGTTGCAGAGCAGTTTTCTTTTAATTATTGATAAGCGTTTTGGGATATTTTAGTCCACTATGAAATCGACTAATAATTCTTTCAGTATCAGATTGCCGCAAGGTGGAGTAATTTTGCGCGTAATTTACGTATTCTTTTAGGTAACTTCTTTAAAAACATAAATCCTTGCGACAGAAAGTACGAGATGACGCTGGAGAAGAATATGATCAAAGAATTTCGGTCAAAATATTTATAACTAGTTAGATTATAAATACGTCCACTGTTACCCTTTTGATTGGTTAATTTCGGACATTCATTTAATATAGTAGTTTCGTACAGTGACTATCTTTTTAAAAATACACATGGTTAGTTACATCTATAGAAAACATTTTTTTTTCCATTTTTTTTTTCTTTCTTGTTTTTACAGATGGTTAGAAAATGTTCTACATATCTCCCGTAAACATTTGACGCATATTTAGTTAGGAAACGTCACTGGAAATATGATTTCGCTGTCTCATAATTCACTTCAGCACGTTGCCTTTAATGTTCTCAGACAGCCAAACACTTAATAAGGCACAGTCAATATGTGGCATGTTAAAAGGAAAGCGTTTTCCCTTCGTCCTCATTTATCAAGATATCCTTTCACTATGTACCTAACAACATCACAGATAAAAAGAAAAGTCCAATGTGCAGCTCTTAAAATATTGCGGAGAAGTGTGTTCTCTTTAATGCTACTTGAGGTAGAAGGCCTTCCATTCACTCGGAGGATTGTATTATTAACTTTGTTCTTTAACGTTTAACGTGGTAGGTTTAATTTGCTTGCCACGTTTCTGTACTATAGTTTTCCTCATCTTACAGCAGCAACCGCCTATTTCAGGATCGTAATTGCACCTCAGAAGAGAACCAAACCTCCTTTTGTAAGTACGCGGCATTGTCCAATATTACCTCAACGTGTTCAGTTGTCAGTTAATAGTTCACTAGACATTAGCGAAAGTGAGATGTGGAAACAAACTGTATTCACATTTCCTTCTTAATATTGATGTAAGTAAACTATAAGCAAATTAAGCTTACCATTTTTCCTCTTTTGAAGAGTGACGATAGTATATGCATAAAGATAGCTAGCAACCATAGTACACTTCACACCACTGTTTCAACTTACAACTGCAACAAAGTGTGTTCATGTATGCTTGACAATACGTCAGAAGCAAACAGCAAAACGCGATCGCGAAATAAAAGCTTGCATTCAGTGATACCAACGCAAAAACAGAAATACGCTGTCCTCGCCCGAAATAATTATCCATGTGTCCGATACTTCCCCCCTTACGGTACCCTCCTTTGGTCATATGGTTTTAAAATTGGTCATCGATAATCATATAATAATAATAATAATAATAATAATAATAAGAAGAAGAAGAAGAAGAAGGATAGATTATTATTATTATGTGAAACATTGACGGATAAGTACCTGGCTTATTTTGTCTGCTAGAGAGCGTTCTTCCATACACGTTATATTGAAGGATTTTTTGCCGAGATCGCATTTATTATGTATCATCTCCAGATTACACCATTTTCCTCCCTCATACATCGACTTTCAGAAACCATGTAGAAACAAAGATTCTCTCCTGATAATGTAAAGTTGATAAGGATATCTTTTCATACTATTTTCTTGGGACCAACGTGTAATACCAATTCCGTTTGAGTTCGCCTCATACATGTATAGAGGCAAAAATGTATTTTAATTTACAGTTCAGCTGAAATAGTATGCCATATTTGTGTCAAAAAATTGAAAATTATGCCGTGAATCTTACGACGGAACGCGTGGTTCATTGGTTAGCATCGCAGATCGTTGTGCTTGCGGTTCCCAGTTCAAACCCCGCCACGGGCATAAAAATATTATTTCTTTGTGTTTACTACTTCTAGAATGTTATACATGTTTTTTTTTTTTAAATATTTGATGTACTTGTAAGTTCCAGAAAATTCTTTCTGTGTATAAATAGTGGAGTACTCCAAGCAAGAGGCAGTCTGTATTGAGTGTACGCTTGTGTTAGCAATAAACGTGTTCTAAGTGTAGAGTGTTCTGCTTTATTAACGACCAGCCTTAGAGTTCCGCACCACCTACTGTTTTCAACGTGACAATATGAAAAAAAAAATTCTTATCGAGTTTACATTATGAGATTCTTTACCTTTAAAAAGTATCTAAAGCTCATAAATGAGTCAAGAAATTGCTGAGATGACTATTTATATAGTCGAAACGAGTCCTTTCAATAAACACAGTAAATAAATGCAGTCTCAGCATAAAATCCTTAAAAATGATCTGTATGTAATAAATTACCTTAACGGATATTTACAATAAATTGGTCAAATCACTAAGTTGCTGTCCGTTCCATCCACCATGCCCTGACGCATTTTATTCACTCGCGCTGGATGCTGAAGTCACTTAACGCTTTGCTGTAGATATTACTCGGTCTGTTTCAAATGTTTGTAGAGCTTATGGGACTTAACTACGGGGTCATCAGTCCCTAAACATACAAACTACTTATGAACTAGCTAATACTAAAGACGACACAAATATCCATGACCGAGGGGGGATTCGAACCCCCGACCGTAGTGGCCGTGCAGACTGTGACTGGCGCGCCGCAGAACGCTCGGCCACCGCGGCCGGCTACTCGGTCTGTGTGTAAATCTGATAGCCAGTATAAGCTTCGTTACACTGCACGGCACACAGTTCTGGAATACGTGGACACCACGCCGACTTATCCTCCCCTCCGAAATTCCAACCCCTTTTCTCAACCTCCCAGCTCCCTCCCCCTCCCCTCCACCCGTCACCTCTCCGTCTCTGAGGACTTTCTCCCAGCGTTCCCACCCCTTTCGTAATGAGAGCTGCTGTTCATTAAATTATTCATCCGCTCCGCTTTTGCGGCCCTCGCAGCGGAAGCGAAAGTTTATTTCGCTTTCCACTCAGCCAGCTTTTACGCCCAGTGTCAATCACATTTTCCTGGTCCGCTGTGTTGCGTTGCGGAGAGAAAGGTGAGTAAGGCTGAGTCTGAAGTGATCAGAAGGCCGTATTGCAGTGACCTGATCATATTTACGTTATTCGGCATGAATTACTAGGGTAGTCAGAAAACGTCCTGGACAGCGAAACAACAGTTGACGTTGATGATGCAACGGTCATTCCACAAAAATTACTTTGAAAAACTAATCACGAGAGATGGGCGGGGAGTAACTTTGTTTATTGGGGACCAAACGTGAAGGACGTGCTCGTCAATCTCTATGTTGTTTATCAATTTATAGATTGTGCGTTAGGTAAAGTAATTTGACAGTGCGTTATTTTTCAGCATGTTTCCTATGTTACATTTCTTACAGTAGGTGCAAGAACAACACCGACACTGAAGATTACATTAAAGTGGATAAGATGTATATTTAGTTCCAATTGTTCCATAGTGAAGAGATCCTCTTGGATATATAGTTTGTCAAAGTATGAACAGGTAGTCTACTGTACCTTACACAGATTCCAAATGAATTGTCCTTGGGGATATAGAATCGGTCAAAAATTAATAAAAGTCTTTAGCGTATTTACATTTAAAGGAATATAAAAATTTGTTACCATGGCGTCTGTTTTTTCGGACATGTCCTTTGATCCGGCAGTTGTTATCTATTCATATTCACGGAATGTATGACATTAACTGCGAATGGGTAATGTTGAAAATGTGAAAATGTACCCAACCGGGACTCGAACTCAGGTCTCCTGCTGTTCAGTATATGAAGTACGCATGGTAAACCTTAAGCTATTGCGGGCACGAATTATCACATAAAACTACAATAAATAGACGTTTTATAACACTTGTTTACAATGATCGTCTTACTACATAACATTTTTGCAGAAGTCAGATTGCGCACAGTATTCCAATATTCAGATTATATGATACTAGTGAACCCAGTAATGGTTCGCAAGTGCTGATATTTATATATCCTAATCGCGTTCTGCTTCACTCTCTTTACCCCGTTCCTCCTCCCCTTCCGTCTGTCTCCTCCTCCCCTTACATTTGTCTCTCTCCTCATCCTCCCGCTGTCCATCACCTCACCCCACTCACTGTACGTCTCTTAGCCCACACTCGATCTAACAACTTCTCTCCCTCTTGTCTGCGTCTATATTTTGCGTTCCTTTCTTTACAGCCATTTATTAATTCCTCCTTCTATCTCCGCCTCTTCTCACTATCTACCTCTGCCTTCTCTTCCGCCTTTCACCCTTACATCCATCCTCCGAGCCCTCTTTCTCGGTCATTGTCTTCGCCCGTTCATTGCCAATCACTTTTCCTCCCCTTGTCCATGAAGCAGTACATATATCTAAATGTTCAAGTGTTTCTTAAGCTTATGGGACTTAACTGCGAGGTCATCAATCCCTAAACTTACAAACTACTTATGAACTAACTCAGAGGCGGCCCTAGACCATACGGCGCCGGCGTGCGAGCATTAACTTGGCGCTCCCCCCCCCCCCCCCTCTCCGGGCCACATGCTAATGTTGAATAGCGGGACTGCTGATCCACTTCTGCTATTTAAAAATTTATTAACATAATTTTGTTTTAGGATTGAAGTAAAGACACGAAAGTCTCTTATTAAATAAATCTGCATTTCTTATCACACATATAAAAGAATAGAATTGTTCATATTCAGCTTGAAAAGAAATTAACAAGATAATATCTACAGTAAATCCACTTTCCTAGCTTTTCTATTCGCAAAATCCTTGACAATGTCACTGATTTCAATATTGATGTAATGTTCAGTACTAATCGAAGATAAATTGGTTAGTCTACTTTGTGACAACGATGACCTGAGTTAGATTTCAGTAAAAAAATCGTTTCCATCACTATCAGAATGCAATTCGCTGCTTAGTTTGTTTTTTAAGCTTGAACAGAGCCGTCTCCTTTCTTCTAAATCTAAATGTTTCCAGTTACTCAAGTTCTGTAGAAAGTAGATACCTCTGTGGTTTTCATTTAAAAGTTCGAAATGTTCGTCAAATTTTGTTATAGCGGTGTCGAGGAAGTAATAGTGAAAATGTATTTTGAAATACGTTTCTGGGTCTATTATTGGCTCTTCTTTGCCTTCATATATAAAATGTTTTTTCCCTGGACGGTGACGGGTCTGTGCGGGAAATTCTGTTTCGGCATCAACCTCTTCGCTAAATTCTTTTTCATTTCTGTTAATCTCTATGAACGCCGATGCAATCCTAATTGCGAGTAATTCACAGAACAACGGTTGATTTTTGTAAAGCTTTGCTGACAGTATGACGTACCAGATAACTATTGATCAGATGGATTTGAACGAATTTAACTTCGCTATTAAAGAATTGGCCATGTTTCTACTTTCAGTATCTCTGTTATCAGACTAAATTTTATATAAAGCGTGATACATCTTCCCTAAGTTGAAACGAAGTGCTTTCAGCGCTTCGACTCTATCATGTTAACTGATTCTTCCTTCGCTTCTTGGTAGAACGTATTCATTATGAAGATTAAAATACACAATTTTGGCTTTGTTCTACGGTTTTGCTTATTTTCTGAATCGATTTTCGGCTTATTAGGTCATCATCAGACATTTACTAAAGTTTAGTCAAAGAACTTTTGTTTGTCAGTAAAACAGAAGATATGTTACATACAGAAAAGTAAATTAACTTACAGTGTAAATAAATATTTGAATGAAATCTGTAAATTAATAGTACTCAAAAAAGGCAACATAAATGCCATACATAGAGAAACAGTGCAAACATAAATTCTTACAACGTGACTACAGTGAATAAAAATAAAATTAAATAAGAATCTGATGTTTTAAGGGTTGTTCAAAAGACAAGGTGATGCAAATATTAGAAATATTAGAAACCTGACGCACTATTACACACTATTATAACTAAATAAACAAATAGACGAAACTATAGGTGGATAGGTGGGGTGCATCCAACCCCTATATTTTTGTCTATTTGTTTATTTAGTTATAATAGTGAGTCAGGTTTATAGTATTTCTAATATTTGCATCACCTTGTGTTTTGAACAACCCTTGAAACATCAGATTCTTGTTTAATTTTATTTTTATTCACTGTAGTCATGTTGTAAGAATTTATGTTTGCACTAGGTTTTAAGTTTCCTTTTATCAATACTAATAATTTACAGATTTTATTCAAATATTTATTTGCACTGTAACTGCTCCATCAAAGAAGTTAATTTACTTTTCGGTATGTAACATATCTTCTGTTTTACCGACAACACATATTCTTTGACCGAACTTCAGTAAATGTCTGATGATGGCCTAATAAGCCGAAAATCGATTCAAAAAATAAACAAAACCGTTATTTCCAGTGAACATTTAGCAGCGCCATTCACTACTAAATTGAGACTGTGCAAGGGATATCCATTGTCCAGTCTAAACGTGGGCTGTGTCCATTACAGAATACGAGTGTTTTCACTATTCAGTATACATGAACACGCGAGTCACAGGTATTTGGAAGCCGGAGAGTATAAATTAATAATTAGGCATGTGACGGATGGTTCAGCATTTGACGCCTCCTTGTAGAAGACGCCCAGGTGCGGTGCACCCCTTGCACCCCCAGGTAGGGCTGCCCCTGAACTAAATTATACTAAAGACAATACAAACATCCATGTCCGATGGAGGATTCGAACTCCCGATGGGGAACGTCCTCACGCATCGTACCATAGCGCCAAAATGCGATCGGCCACTCGGCCGCGGCTACATGTATCTACCAACGTTTATGATCATCTGTCAAACAGTGCCGACGTCTAGAGTACGCCATGTACCATATGAAACCTTTGTAGACAATATTTTTTCCCTTGTTTTAAAGGTCAAGTGTGAAAATTTTAACCAAGATCGCAATAAAATTATAGATTAAAAGTCTGTTGTAAAATACCCTCTGTCGTGTACCGTACGAATTATGTAGACAGTGGTATTCTTCTTGTTTTGAAGGACAAACGTGTAAAATTTCATCGCAATCTGATAATCGGTATTGATGGAGATCTGCCAACTATGCCACTTCTGTCGTCAATTATAATCAAGATTGTCAGTTGCTTTAATTAAACGTTTTCCTGCTGGTGCCGGTATGTTACTAACGGAAAATAATGGATAAAAGCCAGCCTTTATGCGTGTTGTATAGTGAATCAAACTTTGAGCGTATATAACTTGAAATGAGGAAAAGTAATTATTCTAGGAAAATACTATTTACTTTTCAACTTTACCATATATATATGAAAATGATTTTATTGGTAGCTATGTTCTACGAAGTACCAGGCAAGGAAACGAATGCCAATGAAAACATATGCCACATCTAAGGCAACACTTCGTCAAAATTTCATCGCAATCTATGAAGAAGTTTCAGAGATTTCAGAGATAGAACTAACGATTATTTTATTTTTAACTATAGATGTTCCGAAAGTTCTTGAAGGAGTGCTATCAAATTTTACGACAACGTTCTACTGGAATCGCGTAAATTTTTATACCAATTTTTAAGGTACATGTTATATATAATTTTATATAAATTTGATGATACATAAACGTTAAAGAAATAGGAATCTAGAAACATTCCTTTATTAGAATGCAACGTTGTGTCAAACTTTGATCCCAATCGGCGGAGAACGTTTTGAGTTTTGAAGCGTAGGTAAATCAACAATTAACGCTCACAAACACTGTATCAAATGTAAAATTTCAGAGAGAGATCAGCAAACAGATTTCGTGTGAGGACGGTACTAAGACAAGGTGATGGCGTTTCACTGATACTGTTTAACGTGGTTTTGGATAAGATAATAAAGACATTCTGGCAAAGATGACTCTGCTATAATTGGACCAAAGAATAAAACGGTCAACCGCAAATGCCTGGCCTTTGCAGATAACCTGGCTCTCTTAGCCGAGTGGAAAAGAATCTGTAACACAAATCAGTGATCTAAAGGAAACAGAGAAAGCTTGACTCCAGATCTCCTTCCAGACAACAGAAATAATGACGTCCAAGAAAAATTACACGAAGAACACACTGAAGACCTACTACGGGCACAAAACAGTTCAAATACCTTGGAGAGACTGTCATCAACAATGGGTCCGATAAAACTACAATATAAAATAAAAGACTGAAACCGGAAAAACTAAATTTCATCATTAAAATATCTACAACAAAAATAACGTATCCATCAAGGCAAAAATAAAGCCCTTTAATGCTGTGGTAAGGGCGGCATATTATATATATATACATGTGGCGTCTGTTCTGAAAGAACAGAGTCACTTCTGATCCTGTGTCCCCAATGGTATAGAGGTCAGCGAAACTGCCTAGAAAGCGAGAGACCCGGGTTCTAATCCCGGCTACGTACACATTTACAGCTTCGCCCATTCGCAGTTGATGTCATATATTCTGTTAATATGAAAGAATAACAACTGCAGGATCAGAAGTGACGTCTGTTCTTTCAGAACAGACGCCACATGTATATATGAGTAATGGAGAGGTTAAAGTTAGATATGGTAGGGATTAGTGAAGTTCGGTGGCAGGATGAACAGAATTTCTGGTCACGTGATTACAGGGTTATAAATACAAAGTCAGTTGGTGTTAACGCAGGAGTAGGTCTGATAATGAATAAAAAAATAGGGATGCGGGTAAGTTAATATAAACAGCATAGTGAACGTATTATCATAGCAGAGATAGAAAACCAACACCGACCACAGTAGTGCAAGTTTATATGCCCACTAGCTCGGCCGATGATGAGGACATCAAAGAAGTTTATGAGGAGACAAAAGAAATCATTCAGAACGTTAAGGGAGACGAAAACTTGATTGCGATGAGGCACTGGAACTCGGTAGTAGGAATGGGAAAAGAAGGCAATGTAGTAGGTGAATATGGACTAGGAAAAAGAAATGAAAGAGAAGATCGCTTGGTAGCATTTTGCGCAGAGCACAATTTAATGATCACCAACACTTGGTTTAATCATCATAAAAGGAGACTGTATACATGAAGAGACCAAGAGACACTGTAAGTCACCAGATTGACTCTATAATGGTAAGGAATATATTTAGAAACCAGGTTTTAAACTGTAAGACATATCCAGGGGTAGATATAAACTCTGACCATAACTTATTGGTTATGAACTGCAGATTAAAACTGGCTGAAACGGGGGAATGTAATACAGTAGATGAAGAATGGGTAGCTCTGAAAGCCAAGGATAGTGAAGGCCGCAGAGGATCATATAGGCAGAAGGACAAGGCCTAATAGAAATCCCTGGATAACCCAGGAGATACTGAATTTAACTGATGCATGGAGGAAATATAAAAATTCAGCAAGTGAAGGAGGCAAAAGTGAGTACAAACGTCTGAAAAATGAAATTGGCAGGAATTGCAGACTGGCTAAGCAGGAGTGGCAAGAGGACAAATGCAGAACCGTAGAAGAATGTGTAATTAAGGGAAAGATAGATACAGGAATATAAAAGATATTCTGTGAAAGAAAAGTACCTGTATGAATATCAAGAACTCAGACGCAAAAACCAGTACTAAGTAAAGAGAGGAAAGCTGAACTGTGGAAGGAATATATAGAGGGCCTATACAAAGGAAATAAACTTATAAATGGAAAATGAAGTGGAGGAAGATGAGATAGGAGATACGATACTGCGAGAAAAAATTGATAGAGCGCTGAATGATTTGAGACGAAACAAGGTCCCTGGAGTAGATGATATTCCGTCTATACTGCTGATATCGTTTGGAGAGCGAGACATGAAACAATTGTTCCACCTGGTATGCAAGATGTATGAGACAGGGGAAATACCCTCCGACTTCAAGAAGAATATTGTAATTCCAATTTCAAAGAAAGACAAATGTGAAAATTACAGAACTATCAATTTAATAAGTCATGGTTGCAAAATAACACGAATTATTTACAGACGAATGGAAAAACTTGTGGAATCCGACCTCGGGGAAGATCAGTTTGGTTTTAGGAGAAATGTAGGAACACGGGAGGCAATACATAACGACTTATCTTAGAAGATAGGCTAAGGAAAGGCAAACCTACGTATTTAGCGTTTGTAGATCTGGAGAAAGCTTTTGACAATGTCGACTGGAATACTCTTTCAAATTCTGAAGGTATCAGGGGTAAAATATAGGAAGCGAAGAGTTATATTCAACCTATACGAAAACCAGACAGCGTTCATTACAATCGAAGGGCAAGAAAGGGACGCAGAGGTTGGGAAGGGTGTAAGACAGGGTTATAGCCTTTCCCCAATGTTGTTCAATTCGTACATTGCGCAAGCCGGCCGCGGTGGCCGACGAGATTGAGGCGCTCCAGTCACGGTCTGCACGGCCACTACGGTCGGGGGTTCGAATCCCTCCTCGGGCATGGATATTTGTGCCGTCCTTAGTATAAGGTAGTTGATAAGTAGTTTGTAAGTTTAGGGACTGATGACCCCGTAGTTAAGTCCCATAAGCTTAACAAACATTTGAACATTGCGCGAGCAGTGAAGGAATGAAAGGAGAAATTTGGAGAGGGAATTAAAGTTCAGAGAGAAGAAGTTAAAACATTGCGGTTTGCAGATGACATAGTAATTTTGTCAGAGTCTGCAAAGGATCTGGAAGAGCAATTGAATGGACTGGATAGTGTCTTGAAAGAAGATGTAAGATGAACATTAACAAGAGTAAGACGAGGGTAATGGAGTGGAATATCAGAAAATCAGGCGATTCTGAAGGAATTAGATTAGATGTAGAGTCAATAAAAGTAGTATATGAGTTTTGTTTATTTGGATAGCAAAATAACTTCTGATGGCCGAAGTAGAGAAGATATAAGATGCAGAATGGCTATGGGGAATAAAAGCGTTTCTAAATGAGTGAAACTTGTTAACATCCAATATTAATTTAAATGTTAGAAAGTCCTTTCTGAAAAGCATGTGTCTGAAGTGTGGAATTGTATGGAGAGTGAAACGTGGACGTTAAGGAGTTCAGAAAAATGATGATAGAAGCTTTTGAAATGCGGTGCTACAGACGAATGATTAAAATTAGATGGGTAGATCACTTAACTAGTGAGGAGGTGCTTAAGCGAATTGGGGAGAAAAGAAGTTTCTGGCATATTCTGACTAAGAGAAGGGACACATTCTAAGACATCAAGGAATTGTCAACTTAGATTAGAAGGTAGTGTGTGGGGTAAAAATCGTAGAGGGAGACCGAAGCACGAATACAGTAAGCAGATTCAAAAGGATGTAGGTTACAGAAAGAATTCTCAGATGAAGAGGCTTGCACAGGACAGGGTAGCGTGGAGAGCTGCATCAAACAAGTCTGCGGACTGAAGGCCACAACGACGACAACAACAACAATGCCAGTGTCACTTCATGGAATAGAAACTGCAATATTAGCAAGCCTGAAAAAGCTTCTGAAAATCTAAAGGAGTATAGGACAAGAATCTATGGTCCAAGAATAGTAAATAAAAACTACATATTGAGATCAAACGAAGAAAAATATAAGCAGTTAATCTGAAAGCGACTATAAAGAAGGGATTCTGCGGCCACATGATGAGTATGAATCTTCAAGGAACAAATAAACAGATCTTCGACAAAATATATTACCTGAAAAGCCAGAGTGATTATACGAAAGAGATAAAGGAAGAACTAAGAAGACCCGGAACCATTGATGACTGCCAAGATAGAGATGGAAACATAGAGCGGCTCAACAGCATCAAGGCTGAAGAGAAAATGAAGCCTGGAAATAGCAATTAGACGAAGGAAACACAAAGACAACAGTCGGAGAAAATGAAGGAGGAGGAAGAAAAGAGAGAGTGTGGTGAGAGTATGAACTAAAGAGTGATATTTGTGTTCTTTAGACGGGCGGTTCGCAAGAAGAACGATGATTAACAACATATATTGATCAATCAGTACTGCTGAGAAATCTATTAATGGACTCGGAGTAAGCCACGAATAAACCCCTTACTCTCTTCTCTCATTAAACTTTACTAAGAGTTAAACTTTTTGTGGCTGCTGTTGTGTTGTTGACAATGTGTACTACTGAATAGGCCATACCTTACCTGACCAAAATATACACTACTGGCCATTAAAATTGCTAGACCAAGAAGAAATGCAGATGATAAACGTGTATTCACTGGACAAATATATTATACTAGAACTGATGAGTGATTACATTTTCACGCAAGTTTGGTGCATAGATCCTGAGAAATCAGTACCTCGAACAACCACCTCTGGCCGTAATAACGGCCTTGATACGCCTGGGCATTGAGTCAAACAGAGCTTGGATGGTGTGTACAGGTACAGATGCCCATTCAGCTTCAACACGATACCACAGTTCATAAAGAGTAGTGACTGGCGTATTGTGACAAGCCAGTTGCTCGGCCACAACTGACCAGACAATTACAATTGGTAAGAGATTTCCGCAAATGTGCTGGCCAGGGCAGCAGTCGAACATTTTCCGTATCCACAAAGGCCCGTACAGGATCTATAACATGCGGTCGTGCATTATCCTGCTGAATTGTAGGTTTCGCAGGGATCGAATGAAGGGTAGAGCCAGATGTCGTAAAACATCTGAAATGTAACGGCCACTCTTCAAAGTGTCGTCGATGCGAACAAGAGATGACCGTGACGTGTAACCAAGGGCACCCCATATCATAACTCCGGGTATTTCGCCAGTATGGCGATGACGAATACACGCTTCCAATGTGCGTGCACCGCGATGTCGCCAAACACGGATGCGACCATCAAGACGCTGCAAACAGAACCTGGACTCATCCGAAAAAAAATGACGTTTTGCCATTTGTGCACCCAAGTTCGTCGCTGAGTACACCATCACAGCGTCAAGGGTAACCGCAGCCATTGCCTCCGAGCTAATAGTCCATGCTGCTGCAAACGTCGTCGAACTGTTCGTGTAGATGGTTGTCGTCTTGCAATCGTCCCCATCTGTTGACTCAGGGATCGAGACGTTGCTGCACGATCCGTTACAGTCATGCGGATAACATGCCTGTCATCTCGGCTACCAGTGATACGAGGCCGTTGGGATGCAGCACGGCGTTCCATATTGCCCTCCTGAACCCACCGATTACATATTCTGCTAACAGTTATTGAATCGCTACCAACGTGAGCCGCAATGTCGCGATACGTAAAACTGCAATCGCGACAGCCTACAATCCGACCTTTATCAAATTCGGAAACGTCATGGTACGCATTTCTCCTCCTTACACTAGGCATCACAACAACGTTTCACCAGGCAACGCCGGTCAACTGCTTTTTGTGCATGAGAAATCGGTTGGAAACTTTCCTCATGTCAGCACGTTGTAGGTGTCGCCATCGGCGCCAACCTTGTGTGAATGCTCTGAAAAGCTAATCATTTGCATACCACAGCATCTTGTCCTGTCGGTTAAATTTCGCGTCTGTAGCACGTCATCTTCATGGTGTAGCAATTTTAATGGCCAGGAGTGTATATTCCAAACTATTTGAACTAAATTATGCTGAGGACAAAACACTCTCTCCCTCTCTCTCTCTCTCTCTCTCCCTCTCTCTCTCTCTCTCTCTCACACACACACACTTCTTATTAGGGAAGCAGAAGTTAGTAACGCTGATTCCTTAAACCAGACTTCATGGCCATTGCGGCGCGGCTCAGGGTCTGAATAAGTGACTATAAATCTTTGTGAGGATTATTCCTATTTCTAGTGTTCAACTCGCGAACTAAGTTATTGGTTTAAAAAACAGATATATTTTAATGACAAATCTTATTAGGGAAGCAGAAGTTAGTAACGCTGATTCCTTAAACAACCCTCAGCAGGACGTTCTTTTCCTTATTGCACGTTTCTCGGCTCGGAAAACTTTAGCCTGGCTTCTCGAGTTACCCCATAAAATATTCCCGTATGGCATTACAGGACAAAAGTAATCATAGGAGGTAAACTTGTTTCTTATATCACCTTTGTCTGATAACTTTCGCGTGGCAAATGGAGATTTGTTAGGCACTTCTGATATTCTGTTCTATGCTCCTTCCAGTTATTATCAAGCTGTAATCCCAAGAATTTAATACAGTTAACTTCTAACTCCTTGTCTTCATATTTTAGCCATATACTAGGAGGATCTTTTTCCTGATATAAACAGCATATAGTACGGTTTCTCAAGGTTTAGTAACTTTGAATTCACTACAATCAATTTATTAATGTATATGAAAATTGTATCAGCTGACCTCTCTAAGGTTACTCTTCATTCACTTGAAGATGACCGACTATATGGTAGTACGGAACTGTTTCTGTTCCAACTGAGTACATCTTTATAATTACTGTTTCCTGTTAGTAACAGCAGACCACTTACTGTTAGATCTATTTCATGTAAACCTTTGTGGTGAAAACCATCTTCAGCATATCAGAGAAGACAATTTGATGCAGAGTACCGTGTCAAGTGCACCAGCATCACTATAAATTCGTTACTCTGTAATTCTGTTGATGGGCTATGCTTGCAACACAAGTTGAAAACTTGTAACACAAGTTATTAGCGACCAAAAAGCGGTGATATGCACGGTCTCAGTATTCTCACAATCCTCGTGGGCCTCTTCTCTGTTTTTATGTCGAAAGCTACACTGTTTCTTTTCACGCCAAACACCACGGCTGATACCTTCACATATCACACGTCGTGAACGTAAGCACACGCAAAAACAGAAAAAGCAAATGAGGCAGAAGCTGAATTTACTGGTCGTAATTTCAGAGACAGTGAACCCAGTTTGCGATACGCTTACATCAACACATTATACCACTTTTTAATTAAGCTACTTGGGAAACAAATTCCTTGTTCAGTAGTCACTTCTGTTAGTTTCCTACCTCAGTATGCTGATTTCTTGTTGTTAACGTGAAGTTGGCAGAAATTTCGTCAAGATAACTTAAGGTGAAACTTACATTTTGGGTTCAGAATAAAGTAATTAAGTGACAGGCTTTTATGTGACAACGAGCTTTTAGGTTTCTCGATGTGAATGATGATTTTTTTCACTGACGTGAAATATAAAGGAAACCTGTTCAAAGAGGGAAAGGATTGCCATTAACTTTTTAATGCACAAAGCGAAATCGGTAAATCCGTTAATCCTATTCAAGTAAATTCACTGTTAGTGCTGCACACAATAGAATTAATGACGTTATCTGCCACTGGGCACTGAAATAAATCACTGGGGAAAGAGAGTCTAACATAGTCACGAATCTCCTAGGTAATTTCTGTAACCTCGAAACTGCAGCGCTGCCAAACGATTGGGTCATTTAAACAGACTGCTAAACTATTGTGTATTAAATATGTATTTGAAGTGGCGAAGCACACAAAATGCAGCCGTATTTATTAGCTTTTGCGGCGCTATAAATTATAGCAGGTTAGCAGCTATCAAAAAATATAATCGGGAAATCTCTCATTTCTATTTTCAAAGCATGCCGAGAAGTATGAGAATAATGTAACGAATAACAAATGTTTGTTTATGGTGGTTACTTATACTTTAACAGTTCTTTCACTTCGAAACATCGGTTCTTATGAGGATGTTCAAATAAGCTTAAGGGACAACTGCGGGGTCATCAGTCCCTAAACTTACAAACTACTTATGAACTACCTTATACTAAAGACGACACAGATATCCATGTTCGAGGGGTATTCGAACCTCCGACAGGAAACGACCTCGCGCATCGGAGCATAGCGCCTCAATGCGCTTGGCCACTCCGCAGCGGAGCGCCTTCTTATGACGATCGCAAAAGCTGTATATAAGTATTGGTTGATCGTTACTATTGCAGTTAAATGGTTCAGTAGAGCCTGATTAGTTTCGTATTTCAGTTTTACAATAATTATAGTCCTACATACTGCTATACACTACTCAAAACAATTAATGGACCAGGTGAGATAGCATACACAATATACATATGGTAACGTATTTTATTCAGATATTTCTTACAGTTATGATTTGTGAATGATACAGTACGATATTTTTCTGACTCTTAACTCTTTAGCTGATGTTTACATAGCGTTCATTTAGAGCGACGCACCATGGGGCTACCATAATGGTGAAAATGTCATTCTAGTTGTCATCTAATATGTTGTGTGATCACATAGGGCGGACAGTATATTTGCCTCACCTGCGTAGTATGGACATTATGAGATTATCAATCAACACTTGAGGGATATTTGGCCATTCTACAATAAATGCAATATCCAAATCGTGGGAGTGGATCTGCCAAATGAAATCCGGACATGCTCTATCGATTTAAGTCCTGTGAACAAGCTGGGCACTTCATTCGTTCATTTCTCTCAGCTTCAAGCTTGTTGTGAACCAGAACATCTGAGACCATAAGGAACCCACCTCCAATGGCACCAGCACAGGACACAACAAAAGGTATAAGGACCTGGTCGCCATACCTCTGAGCAGTCAAAGCGCCATTATGAATGATATAGAGACCCATACGTTCACCAGTAATGACTCTTGGCCACACCATTCGTCGACCACCATGATATAGTTATCTTTCCTACGCATAAGCAGGGTTGTTCAGATTTCCATGTTCTCTCCAGATGAGGAAACTACGATTGTCCGGCTGAACACAAAATCTTGACTCATCTGTGAACAGGCTCGGCGCCATTCGTTGCGACTCCATTTCTGTTCTTGCTCCGCCCAGTTTCTGCGGGCTATAGGTGTCGTGGTTTTAATGGGGCGCACAACATAGACCTCCGTACGTAGAGGCCACATTTCCGAAGGCGATTTCGGACCGTTACTGGTTTGGAGGGTGCGTTGCAGCTGAGTTGCATTCAGCCTCCTGTCTCGAAGGGACACTTTTGTCATGTCTTCATTTAACGCTTCCCGTTGTCTCAAATCGCTTCCAGGTCCCGGAAATTACACTTTGGGACACTCTAATAGCTGCATCCACCTCTTCCTGTGTCTGTTCCGCTTCGAACTTTCCGATGGCTCTCCATGCCATAGCATCGGATAAGACACATTGTTGTCACTTTTCAATACCTGCTCACTGCACTATCTGAAAGTAACTGCTTGCGTAATTCGTTTAATAGACTAAATACACATCAACACCAATCCACTCTGCAGCAACTTTCAGTTATTGTCACTATCTCGGTTGCCGCAATGTTGTTGTCTCCACTGTGTGGAACCGACAGAAGGAAGTTGAACAACTTTTGTTCATTCAGCGGATGAGAATACTTCAGAACCTACGTATCTCGACTAATCCCCTCATTGTTTTGACCAGTGAGTTTGGTGCTTACCTATTACACTCCTGGCCATTAAAATGGCTACACCACGAAGATGACGTGCTACAGACGAGAAATTTAACCGACAGGAAGAAGATGTTGTGATATGCAAATCACACAAGGCTGACGCCGGTGGGGACACCTACAACGTGCTTATATGAGGAAACTTTCATGCCGATTTCTCATAGACAAACAGCAGATGACCAGCGTTGCCTGGTGAAAGGTTGTTGTGATGCCTCGTGTAAGGAAAAGACATGCGTACCATCACGTTTTCAACTTTTATAAAGGTCGGATTGTAGCCTGTCGCGATTGCAGTTTATGATATCGCGACATTGCAGCTCACGTTGGTCGGGATCCAATGACTTAGCAGAACATGGAGTCGGTGGGCTCAGGAGGGCCATACGGAACGCCGTGCTGGATCCCAACGGCCTGGTATCACTACCAGTCGAGATGACAGTCATCATATCCGCATAGCTGTAATGGATCGTGCAGCCACGTCTCAACCCTGAGTCAGTAGATGGGAACGTTTGCAAGACAACAATCATCTGCACGAACACTTCGACGACGTCTGCAAGAGCATGGACTATCAGCTCGGAGACCATGGCTGTGGTCACCCTTGATGCTGAATCACAGACAGGACGCCTGCGATGTTGTACGCAACGGCGAACCTAGGTGCACGAATGGCAAAACGTCATTTTTTCCGATGAGTACAGGTTCTGTTTACAGCATCATGATGGTCGCATCCGTGTTTGGTGACATCGCGTTGAACGCCCTTTGGAAGCGTGTATTCGTCATCACCACACTGGTGTATCACCCGGCTTTATCGCATGGCGTGCCATTGGTTACATGTCTCTGTCACCTCTTGTTCACATCGACGGCACTTTGAACAGTGGACATTACATTTCAGATGTGCTACGACCGTGGCTCTACCCTTCATTCGATCCATGCGAAATCCTACATTTCAGCAGGATAATGCACGACCGCAAGTTGCAGGTCCGGTGCGGGCCTTTCTGGATACGGAAAATGTTCGACTGCTGCCCTGGTCAGCACATTCTCCGGATCTCTCACCAATTGAAAACGTCTGGTCAATGGTGGCCGAGCAACTGGCTCGTCACAATACGCCAGTCACTACTCTTGATGAACTGTGGTATAGTGTTGAATCTGGATGGGCATCTGTTCCTGTACACGGTATCCAAGCTCTGTTTGATTCAAACCCAGGATTATCAAGACCGTTATTACGGTCAGAAGTGGTTGTTCTAGGTACTGATTTCTCAGGATATATGCACCCAAATTGCATGAAAATGTAATCACATGTCAGTTGTAGTATATTATATTTGTCCAATAAATACCCGTATATCATCTGCATTTCTTCTTGGTGTAGCAATTTTAATAGCCAGTAGAGTAGTTAGAAAAATTGAATGAATAGCTTTTAATAAATATGTCCCTTTATAAACAATTGGGGCACTGTTAGTTCTTAAAGATATAGAACAGGTTAAGAAATGAGAGGTTCAAAGAGTTAATGAAGGTGGAATCATTACAAGAGGACGTTAATGTCACCTCTTTGATCTTCGTTGACCTGCAAAAACCTTACTTTTACACATTATAGGATTCGTCTCGATAGCCGCTATCAGAAAATAAGTACAAAACTATAGCATCTGTAGCATCCCATAAAAAAATTGACCATTTTTCAGGTCCTATCATAATTTCGGAGGTATTCTGGATGACAATAGTAAGTCACCCTGTACATATAATTGTGTGTATGAGACAGAGATGGTTGAGTTGTTTATATATTTGTTTAAGCGTTGAGTGGCGTGTTTAGATACAATATTACCATCACGTATCGTTAACGACCCTAGTACCATGTGAGCATTGAAGACCAGATGGGATCATACTTATCCATGTTTCTTTCGGCAAACATGCATTTGTAACACCGGATTTTTATTATCAGAATTCAATTTTTTCAATTTTTTTTTCAATATTTTCTTATGTTCAGACTAAAAAGATAATTATTACAGGGTATACCATGTTATGGCGTAATATCACTAGAAACAAAGTTAGGAAGGTTAATAGACAATATTCAAACACTTAGGTAGAGCGTTAAGAGAAATAAAACAGGACATCACAAAGAAAGAATAAAAAAGTGTCCGTCAAAACAAGTAACACACAAATTAAACAAAAAATAACAAGATGAGAAATGAAGAATAAAGCAGGTATAATTTCTATAAATTTTGTCATGGAACACAAAGGTCTCATTCTATTTTCACGTGCTCTTCATGTAAGGAACATTGACGTTTTTTGCAACGAAGGAAGACCCTCCTGTCGTTCTTTCTGTCATTCAAATCACATTGTATTTTTTTTTTTTTTTTTTTTTTTTTTTTTTTTTTGATTGTGATGGTCCTGTACAGGCGTTTCAGTCTTTGTTTCTTGCGTTGTCACACACGGCTGGGCCGATACTGGAAGACAGGTTAGCTACAGGGTAGTTGCTTTTCTGAATTGCACTGCGGAACAAGGAGGAAGGAATATTAAGGTTTAACGCGTCGTCGACACCGTGTTCATTGGAGCCGAGGCTCAAACTCGGAATTTTGGGAAGGATGCGGAACGAAATCGACCGTGTCATATCAAGGGAACCATCCAGTAATTTGCCTACAGTTATTTTAGAAAATAACGAAAAATTTAAATCAGGATGGTCTGAGGAGTATTTGAACCACCGTCTTCCTGAATGCGAGTCCAGTGTGCTACCACTGCGCCATATCGCTCGGCATATATCTCTCTGGGGAGAGAGAGACGGGGTAGACGTCGGAACTGCGGTGGAGTGGCAGAAGTGGCAGACCGTTCTAAGACGCCTTGCCTTGCAGAGTCCCTCTTATCGGCATGGGTGTGTTTGTATTGTCTTTGGGTTAGTGTAATTAAATTATAAGCGTAGGAACTAATAACCAACGAAGTTTAGTCCCACAGATTTACAAACATCTGAGACACCTCGGGTGTCATTCTAGTACAGGGCTCTAGGGTTTAATGATATCGACATCGATAGAAACCTTAAGATTTTACTCGGTGTCTCCGTTCAAACCAAGCTTGAGTCAGTGCAGTGATGCGTTGGAAACGCTTCGACATCAAACAGCGACTGCCAAAACCCCTACCTCTAATGTATTTTACGAATCTGGAGTAGTGGGTAAGGTCAGTGAAATCTTGGCAGTCGTTCGGAACACGTCCATGCGCGCGTTCTTCCGTTTGTTTACCTCGCCTGTTTCGGCATACACAAGCCTTTTGTACGCAAATATAGCTGAGGGGGGGTTTTCAGCGAACAAGTTCCCAGTCGACAGCTGTCAAGCGGTCGCAGATTTCTCTCCGAACTCGTCAACAATCAGAGTTTAACGGTCGCTGGAAATAGATCAAGGTTGGTGGAGGATCGCTGTGCACCGGTGGGGGGCAGAAGAATGCCCGCAACAGTCACCGCCACCGGCTGTCCGGAGACACTCAGGCCGCATCCTACCTGCCGCGGCGACATGAAGGACGTGAGTATACACGTGCGTAGCACCTGACATACGACTGCGCTCTGTGAGCTTTCGGAGTACACCAAGTACACTCATGTAGTTTACTAAGTGAGAACTGTGTAGTGACCAACTCGAAGAAAAAGACGGAACTGCTGACGTTGTCTACTTCAAAACGCTACTATCTTTATATGTTTGCTGTTGTGTAATGATAATGATGATCGTGTGTCAGTTTTGGCTCGTGTTCGACCTGCCTGCTGCAAGTCTTTAGGAGACGCCATATGGTTGACTTGTGCGTCGTTAATGATGAAATGATGATGACACCACAACACCCAGTCCCTGAGTGGAGAAATTCTCCGACCCGACCGGGAATCGAACCGGGCTCCTTGTCTACCACGCTGTCGCCTGGACCACGGAGACGGACTGTTGTGTAATAATAAACCCAGCTGTGCTACTAAAACGCGTGCATTCGAATCAGTAAGTCCATATCTATAAAAATGGATGTGTGTGTATCTGTTCCCTGAAGATTTGAGGAAGACTGGAGCAGTTTTGATGTACCAGGTAATCAAAAGGTCAGTATAAATTTGTAAACTTAATAGATCACGTAATAATGTAAATAGAGAGGTAAAATTGACACACATGCTTTGAATGACATGAGGTTTTATTAGAACAAAGAAAAAGAAAAAAGAGACCGAGTAAAAACTACAATGTGAGTCGCAGCAGATGACAACCTCTTACTACTAAAATCCTTCTAGGTCATAGGTTTTACGCTCGATTAATCTGGTGTTGAATGTACCGGTAACCGTGTATGCACCGGTGCTGTAATACA
The DNA here is from genome assembly GCA_026315105.1 of Locusta migratoria. Taxonomy (NCBI): domain Eukaryota; kingdom Metazoa; phylum Arthropoda; class Insecta; order Orthoptera; family Acrididae; genus Locusta; species Locusta migratoria. The sequence goes on from CM048746.1 coordinate 560,541,386, forward strand.
GTTGTTTAAACAAGACTGGCATTCAAGTGAATCTTCCGATCGGGACTGATAGTGCCTCACCATAATTCCGAACATGCTTTACAGTGCTGTTCACTACATTATTCCTCGACTACAGCTATTGTTGAGGAATGATGGTGAACTTATTGAGCATTTCTTGTAAAGAACATCATGTTTGCTTTGTCTTAATTTGTTATGCTAATTAATGATTTTCTGGTCAGATGAAGCACTATCTGTCGGATATTTTTGATCTCCTTTTTTTTTTTTGTTCTAATAAAACCACATGTCATTCCAAGCATGTGTGTCAATTTTACCTCTCTATCTACATTATTCCTAGATTTATTAAGTTTTCAAATTTATATTGACTTTTTGATCACCCGGTAATCTTCAAAATATCTTCAGATTAGCCCAGCGCGTGATCCTGTTACGTTTTGTAGAGATCGGAGAGAGATATTTATTAACATATACATAAAAGTTTATGAATAGCACTTGGAACGACAGTTGTTCCCTTAACGTAGAAAGAACCAGCCGCAATTCTCCAGTAACTATAGTACTGTTGCTTGAAGCGCTAGCGTAGCCTCCATGACTGTTCGTGATGAATATTTGCAATGAACAGATAAGATTGTGGATAACGACAACACCTAATAATGATCCACATCTCATACGTGCTTTCTCAACTGGAATAGCAGTAACTATGCTTTGAATAAAAAGTTCTCGGGTTTCCGACTGCGTCATGTGGTTAAAATTCCCCGAGCTTTCAGCCAAGCACTCATTGGCCATTGTCGAGTGGTATGAATGCCTGGTGGCTGCTGGTGCGGCCTTATATACGATAGCTGCCGGACGTGACGTCACTGGTGTCCGCGCAATCTCCGTATATGGTAATGTTTTGGCTTGGTGGCCGGTGTGCCCGCTTCAACTTTGTATTCAAAGTTTTCGCCGCGAGACTCTGCATTCCTACGGTAACTGTGCTGTTTGTAATATATATATATATATATTTTTACTACTGAACACATCGTACGATGACATCTGCATACATGTTGATGAATAAAACAACTATGCTTTCTGGATATACTATTAACGAGTACACAATAGGCGGATATGACGATTGCTAGGCTGATGCGTCGTAGACTGCAGTATAGAGGTTTTCTGGGTAGAATCGATTTACATGCTATGTTTTTTCTCCCTTAGCAAGAGTTTTCTCTATTGCATCGGTCAAAAATGTAACTATAAAAACACTAAAATACCATAACACAACAGCGCACTAATTAAGCATAATGTCGTTTTTCGGCGCTCTAGGGCGCCTTACTACGGAATGCGCGGTTGCTCCCCGTCGGACGTTCCAGTCAGGGCCGTATTTAGACAGGTTCAACATGTGCAGCTGCACAGGACGGCAAAATTTTTGGGGCGACAAAATTTTGCCATCGAAAAAATTTCTTTTCGTATTATACAAAGTTAATTGAGTAATAATTATTGTTACTTCTTTAAGGGAATATTAGATGCCAGGTGAAAAGGGGGGGGGGGCTAAAGTGAATTGCTGTACAGGGGTGTCGCATTCCGAAATACGGCCGTCGTTCAAGTTCTCGCTCGGGCATGGGTGTATGTGTTGTCCTTAGCATAAGTTAAACTCTAAAGCGTTTGAGGAAGGGCATTCACAGCTAAAATTATTCATCTTTGATGAAAGAGTCCGCTGCAGCTGTTCTTCACTTTTCAAAAGAAAGGATACGACCAGTTTCATGATGTTTAGGCACATCATCAGGTTACATACCTGAATGAAAATAAACCACCAGAACATTAGGAAGTGACAAATCGGCTAAAAATTATCTAGATACAGATAAAAGGCCGAAAACTAGGTAACACAAAAGAGAAAATACAATTATCCACTGAGTTGGATGGTACTTACATTGAAAACTGTAAAATAAGGGGTTGCAAAATCTAAAAAAAACCAATCCCCTAGTTTATAAAAATTTTCTCACGGTTAAAAACATATAGGCAACATCCGCCTGAGTGAAACAAATCTAGAACCCAAGCAAGTCAGAACATCTAGGTTTGTTTGATTGAGGCGGATGTTGCCTATATGTTTTTAACTGTGAAAAAACTTTTATAAAACAGGGGATTGGTTTTGTAGATTTTACAACCCCTAGTTTTACTGTTTTTCAATGTAAGTACCATCCAACTCACAAAGGGAACACAAAGTATGGTACAAACGAATTTTGATGCGTCGCAGGTATGTCGTGCGGGAATTCCTTCAGACCACCAAGCTAAACGGACTTGTTCCAATGCGCCTTGGTTTCTGCGAAAATCTCGATCAAAGTCCAGCGCGTAACCGCTATACCTGTACTAAGTCAGCTGTGGTACGTCAGTTGATTGCCACATAGACGATTTCCTGCTTGGAACTTACATAATAATTATTTTTTTTGGCACTTGCCAGCTGATTGATTGTGCATAATTATATGCTTCCATAGCCACTCTTATCCTAATGCTTCAGTAATTGGTCATGATAATAATTTATGTTAATTGGTCAATATGTTATGTGTTTTCCAATATCGCTGATGAAAATACCGTGCGCCTGTAGAGCAGTAGCGTTTATTACATGTGCGTGGTGCTGCAATGTTCTGTCCTTTCGGCTTTTCTACGTTACTTATCACCCAGAATTTTGTACACCTGTTGAAGCTAGTGACGTTTTCGACAGTGATTAAATAAAATTGCGCAACAAATGAAAAAAATTAGTTAGTGCTCTTTTAATATGTTGTTATCCTGAGTTTTTACTTAAGTGTTAATATAAGAATTGCTATGAAAACATATTATTTGATATTCAATGGAGAATGAATAAAGAAGAGGTAATTCGGCATAAACAATGAAGGAATGTGTGCACTTTTTTATTACAGTAGTATAATTTTGATATAAATATGTTTTGTTGTTTAATTGTATAAGAACTTCATGTAACTGTACTTACCTTATATAACTTTATCTTTGCAATAGGAATTGATAAACTTGGATAAAGGAACATAATTATACACATTCAATCGCCGGAGAAGCGTAAAAAAAAGAAAGAAAATAAAAAATAAAAATATCCGAGCAGGGTTCGAACTTCAATCGTCTGTGGAACAGTCGAGCGCCTTGCAATTTTTTTCCCCATTTTGTTCCTCTGGTAGCTCTATGGTTCGCGGTCGTTCGTGGTTGTTCGCTGAATGGTTGGCTCAGATTTTTTATTACAGAGGGCGTTTAGCCCCCTGACCGGGCGCGCTGAGCCAAGGCGCCCGGCTGCTAATTACACCACGCTGACTCAAGTGCTGACGGTGACGTAGAACCGGTGTAGCTGTTACGCGCTGGACTTTGAACTCGATTTTCGTGGAAACCAAGGCGTATTGCAATAAGTCCTTTTAGCTTGGTGGTCTGGAGGAGTTCCCGCACAACATACCTACGACCCATCAAAATTCATTTGCACCATACTCGGTGTTCCCCTTGTCAGTGGATAATTGTATTTTCTCTTTTGTATTACCTAGTTTTCGGCCTTTTCTCTACATCTAGATAAGTTTTATTCGGTTTGTCTCTTCCTAATGTTTTGGATACTTCTTTTTATTCAGGTATATAACCTTCTACTATTCCCACGTTCTGTCCGTTTCGTCTGTATCTGTAGCGATTTTCGGCCAGTATTTCCGTTTTCATGCAGCTGAACGCTTATTACGTTATGTCCTATGAAAAACGAGCCCTACAATGATAAAGGGTGTCGGGGAAGTAAGGACAAATTTGTATTTTGTCACGGTTGTGGTTTTTTCGTGTTTGTCATCTGCTATCCTTCCCATTAGTACCTGATAGTTTTCGGGTGGTGAGCGTTGTTTCTTGGTGTTTATTTGCGAGATGAAGAAGATGACAACCGAGAAACGTAACCAAGTGATAAGTTCTTACAAAATTAGTGAAAGTTTGTAAATTGTGTGCGTAACTCGGACGCAATGTTGCTCCAACCAAATCATCAGTTCCGAAGTTGATCCCGAGGTTCGAGACCACGGGTTTTGTTTTAAACGTTAAGAAAACAAGACAACGGCGTTCTGTTCGAACACAAGAAAACATTGGTGTTGTTCGTGAAAATGTGACCGTAAGCTTCAGAATCGGTTCGCTGGCCAGCTCAACTGTTCAACTTATTACGAAGTTCACTGCTTGAAATCGTTTCAACAGACCAGAAAATGCATGCTTAAAACATTCATCTTACACAAGACTTGGACCCTGCAGATAATGTATAGAGGCAGTTATTTGCTCAGTGGGTCATGGCTTGAAAAACGGAGAACAGTAATTTCACAAAAAAGAACAATGTTCTCAGATAAGGTGCTCAAGGTGTAGGTGAGCGATTAAAGGACTAATGTCAATAATAATAACAAAAAAGAATGTTGAAATATTTGTATACCTATTGGAACAAACTGATATGGTCACTAGGCTTACCAACTACTTAAAGTACCCTAAGAACAACACACACACACGCACACACACACATGTCCCAGGGAGGATTGGAACCTCCGACGGTGAGCAACCGCGCCCTTCGCAGCGATGCGCCTTAGAACGCTCGATCACTCCGCCGCGGTGACTAATAACAACATCCAACTCTCGTACAAAATGCAAAAAATTTTACAAACGGGACATACAATGAAACACACAAGTTGCTGTACACGTTCTCACCACTACATGAAACTAACAAATGTGCTTCGATGTACCAGTAATGTCAGTAGCTCAACGTCAAGGTGAGAAATTTGAGAAGCAATGACATGAATCACTATTTATGTAACGCTACATATAAAAATGTTATGAGAAAGTATTGAAGAAAATAACAGAAATAGCTTTACCTGTCTCGACATTTCTTACGATTAAATTTTTTTTCTCCCCTCTCTCTCTCTCTCTCTCTCTCTCTCTCTCTCTCTCTCTCTCTCTCCCTGTCTCCTACGGTGTACATCTACGGTGAGCAGTTCATGTACTACGTACGAAACTTTCGGTATTGGCTCACAATGAAAATTTGGTACTGTGTTGTCATATTAATTCAAGGTGTTGAAGCCTCATTTTCCGGTTGGGTAGTGGGTCCGAGATGGGTTAAGTCCGATGTTACAGTGCCATACGGTAAATATCGTATACGGACATGTACCAAATTATCAGTGAATTATGAGCGTGTATCTAATTGCGTGCACCGTATTACGAATGAATTATGGGCACCTTCCTAATACCGCGCAGGTGATCTATCAGATTTCCCTAGAGGATGGCAAACTGTGGAGCTTGCGAACTGGGGCCTTTGGGGAGGGATATTCGAAGAGCTGTTAATTTGGCGACCAGCTCTTCTACAGTGATTTCTTATTGCCATGTAGGGCGCATAACATTTCCTACTGTTCTGTGTAAATTTTCTTTCTTGCAAAACCCTCGTGCATACCGAGTCACTTTACACCAGCTGTTTTGTTCCCGGGAAATTTTGTTTAGCGAATGTATATTGATATATGTAATTACGGAGTAAATATGTCTGCAGTGTAGCCTTTTCTACTAATAACAGCATAAAAATAATCTTACAATTTGAATCTAGTGCTTTCCCCTCTTATAAACTCGAGCGATTTTTAAAGTTGCTATGACGGATGTCGAGCCTGTTATATAGAAAACTTGTAATAGATAAACCGTACATATGTTGGGGAAATAGTTGCCGACATGTATATTACATACATATTCGTTCTTTGCAGATAATTTCCGAATTACAGACCTTAAGCCTGATTTTCTTTATGACCTACGTGTCTTGCACACAGAAAAGAAAATTTTAAGACTTGTCATTGTTGAAGAATTATAAAGTTTCGAACATCTTCCATTAAATCACTGTCTTAATGTTAATAAACAGCTACAATTAAGTAATGAAATATTTTAACAGTATAAAACAGTTACGTAGAATGCTCAAGAGTTGTCTTTATTATCTGCATTTCCCGTTTGTAGCTTCAGAATACACTCCGTCACGCACCGTGAGGTGGCTTGAGTAGTATGTATGTAGATATCATATTACAATAGTTTCGAAATAGTGTACTTACCATTCGCTTTGTATTATTATACACAAATTTTAATTTTGTATTACTATTACTGTTTGTAAAGAAAGTAATCGTATCTTATTTAAATAAATTTGTGTATTAGGTGGCTGTTATTATTATTATTATTATTATTATTATTATTATTATTATTATTATTACTTGGCAATAGTGGTTTCGTATCGACGTTGTGGCGACTTCGACGGCTGTGCCTCTTACAACATCTCATGGCACCCATTTGAGATTTAGTAATTAGTCCATCAAGCATGAGAACTGGAAGGAGTGCAGAACCGAGAAAAAGAACCAAAATAGAGACAGCAAACGGTTCTGAAGACGTAGTCCTACAACGTCGAGCAAAGTGGCAGAGCTGCGGATTGTGGTCTTGTCATAGTTTTGGACTTCAAAGCGGGACATCTGTATTCGACTCTCGCTCGAGTCAAAATTTTTTAATGAAATTACAAACTGTCCACTTGGTCATGGATGTATTCGTTCTTTCTCCTTCTGTAGTTCTGAAAATTAGAGTACTATACATTTGTTACTGAATATTAATAACGAAACTCATATCATCTGCCACTTGTGTAGAGCAAATTGCAGCTTCATTCTCCACACCTCGCATTTACTGGCGGACATCGAATGACGTTGTTGTTGAAGTCTTCAGTCCACAGACTTGTTTGATGTATCTCTCTACAATATCCTGTTCTGTGCATTTATTCATCTCCGTATAAGAACAGTAACCTACATCCTTTTTAATCTGATTACTGTATTCCTCCCTCTGTCCCCCTCCACAATTTTTACTCCAGACACTTCCTTCTAAGTTGATGATTCCCGAATGTCTCAGAAAATCCTACCAACTTATCCCTTCTCTTAGTCAGGATATGCCAGAAACTGCGTTTCTCCCCAATTCTGTTGAACACTATCTAATTAATTACGTGTTCTACCCATCAAACCCTTATCATTCGTCTCGAGTACCACATTTCAAAAGCTCCTATCCCATTTTCGTCGTAACTCATTATTTTCCACGTTTCACTTCCATCAATGCTACAATCCAAACAAATGCTTTCAGAAAGAACTTACTAACAATTTAACAACAAAAATTTCGCTTCTTCAGAACGCTTTTATTCACATAGACATTTTGCATTTTTTATATTCTTTACTTCGGTCATTAGAAGTTGAATGAATGTATTCCAGACAACATTGTCAAAATCTTTCTCCAGTACTAAAAACATTGGTTTTTCCTTTCCTTGTCCTATATCTAAGATAAGTCGTAATGAGAGTTTTGCCTCTCGTGTTCCTACATTTCTCCTATATCCAAACTGATCTTCTCCAAGATCGGATTCCACCAGTTTTTCCATTCGTCTGTAAATATTTCGTGTTAGTATTTTGAAACCACGAATTACTGCAAGGCTGTTAAATGTATATCTAGGGAAAGATATATACCGCTAACAGGAAAATAAAACAGACTCTTGGAGACACGAAAAGCAGCTGCATGAAAATGCTTGAACCAGTTCTGAGCGAAGAAGGAAAGTTGAAAGGTGGAAAGATTACGTAGACGGGCTCTACAATTGAAATGAACTTCTAGACAATATCGTAGGAAGGGAAGAGGAAGTAAAAGAAGGTGTGATAGGAGATACTATAATAAGAGAAGAATTTGACTGAGCAGTGAAAAACTAGGTCGAGACAAAGACCCTAGAGTAGACGACATTCCGTCAGAGCTACTAAAGTCTCTGGGAGAGACAGCCACGACTAAATTATTCCTTGTGGTGTCCAAGATGTATAAGACTGGCGAAATACCCTCAGCATCAAGGCGCTTAGAGTGCGTAACTTTTCCGGTTGAGGAGCAAAAACGAGAAAAAGGGAATAACTTATGTAGTTATGTATTCATTTATTCCTGATGGACACTGTTACGTATTCATTCATTCCTGCTTCCTGCGACTCAAGGGCTTTAGATGGATTTAAAGAGAAAAAATGGAACAAACAGTTGGAACTACACACCAGTAATTTCTTCGGAATAGCTCTTTCTTGTGTACATCACAAGCAGAAAATCATCCGTCTGAGGGGATGAGGTGCTGCTGCTTGACTCTCTTTGTGATGTTCCACAACGATATCAATGTCCCATGTGATGCACAAATTTCTGCTACACGTCTGGCGTTACTTCGGTGACTGCTTCCACGAGAAGTACGAGGGTCACTCTGAAAGAAATGCACACTATTTACATTCTGCATGTTTGGAAGTTTTACAGTGTGTACATACATCCTTCCCGCTTGTTTTCAAACTTAGTTCAAACTGTTCCAGTGAGTGGCGCCGTCACAGCATCTCTTCAAGCTGGCTGCTACACTTGTCGTTCGTCAGAAGCGACGTTCTGTCATTGAATTCCTGTGCTATAAAAACGAGATAGTGGGAAATATCCACAAAAGGTTGATAAAGGTGTATGGAGACTCTCCAGACAATGTGCAGAGAGTTAATGAATTGGAGACTGTGAGAAATGTGAAGAAATGGCAATATTATTCCTAAAGGATGTATCTACACAATGTAAAACTTTCCAACATTTAGAATAAAAACTGTATTAAAAAATAATAATAGTGTGCATTTCTTTTGGAGTGAGCCTCGTACTTTCACTTCTTCCAACTTGAATGTTTTATTATTTGGTGTGACAATTCTTAATTTGTGTCGTTCAGCTCTTAGTGGTTCAAAATGTTCAAATGGTTTTAAAGCTATGGGACCAAACAGCAGTGGTCGTCAGTCCGTAGTCTTAGAAACTGCTTAAACTAACTTATGCTAAGGACAACACACACACACACACACACACACAAACACACGCCCGAGTGAGAACTCGAATCTCCGATAGGGAGCAGCGGAGCACTTCGTTCACAATCGCATTGACGTATATCCTTAAAATTGTTTTGTTTACTTAACTCTTCGTAGCATGTACGACACATGCATTGTAAGTCAGTTTATTTTACGCGGCGGTAACAAGCAGTTCTCGCTAAAGCATATCGTATTAAAACGTATTTTTTCCACATAAATCAGTATGTAATATTTTATTTATTGCAGCCTGCGTTCGAAGCTTTATCCAGTTTGCGGGACAGGTATAATAAGTTATCACGTACAATTCACTGACCCTCAAAGCCCAGGAATAACGTTGTAAAAGAGAAATTCGAAAGACTTGGCATTAATTTCTCCGTGATAACCACCAGCCTTTCTGGACCTGAGAGCCCACAAACACTCGTCAACAAAATCTGTCTCGCTCTAAATATGCTTGATTATTAGTGGTACTCATTTGCAAGACGTCGCTTTGTTTCCTGCAGACGACCCAGACGGAAAGGATTCCTTAGCTTATGACAAGGGATCAACTACGCAGATTTAATTCTGCGTATGTTGAACATTTTGTCAGATCTCTTCCAAGCAATAAACGTCGAATTCTGACTTTATTCACCTAAAATAAGGCCTTCTCTAGTGGATGGTGACTTATTTGTCTATCAACAACCTGAAATTGATCTCCTTCGATAAAAAGTGAAATGTTGTTCTTCTAACGTTCGGAAGATCAGAATCCTCAGAACGGAAGCAATGAATGTAACAGTCCGATACAGCTGACAGCGACAGAAAAACTAATGTAATTTTCTGCTTACGGCGTTTCTGTCGAAGTTTTCAACATTTTGAATTATCGTTTCGTGAGGTTTGTCTTTGTTTGGTTATGTCGAGGTGAGAACAGCTTTATGCTCACGAAGGACCCGATATACGGACGAGCGGCTGACCATAGAAAGCAGTGCCCCTTTAACACCACCAAGCAATAGTCACGTGACACTAGAGGCGGTGCAGTATTATTGAGCTAATACCGTAAGCTCGCTTTGTTGCGTTCATGCACTTGTACGGGCCGTTCAATGCACACGTTGTTTTATTCGTTCGTAGAGCAGTGAACGGTCATATGCTACTTTATTTGGATGGAGATACAAAACAGTTTTACTCACTTCATAACATTGACCTGCTTTGTATATCAAAGACTGAGGAATGTTACCATCTTCGGAGATATTCTAAAACTCAGTACCAGATCTGTTCAAAAAACGTCCCGAACTTTGCCTCAAAATTTTCCTACAATTACCTCTTACTTATTTTGCCTTTTCTGCTTCGAAACAGTCTACACCACAGCGAAGACAGTGGAGACACAGCTCCAACGCCGTTTCCACTTAAGGAAGCAGTTTTCGTACACTTCTTGCCGGTTCGAGCGAGACAATGTGCGCGAATTTTCTTCCAAATCGTCTATCGTTGCAAATCTTATTTCTTTCAATGCGCCTTTTAACTTTGGAAATATAAAGTCCATATTGTGACTTTACGAAAATAATGTGCATATAATCGCGCAATTAGTATAAGTAATAGTACTGCTTGGAAAGGTAAAGGACCGGCTGAGGACGCGACAAGCGGTTGAGGCAGCTGCCAGTCAGCCCGTTAGCCGAGCGTTCCGTATGGCTCTCTAGAGGACACCTGTGAGCCCCACACTCCAGTATTTCAGCATAAAATAATGTGTAATAATTGTTTTCCGTCAACATTTAAGACATCTATGATGTCTGAATAATTACACACATGTCATGATTATAAAACTCATTTGTGTATATCAAAAATTACAAATGTTTGTGACTTCTAAGTTATAACAAAATATGCAAAAATCAAGTAGCAGATAACCAAATTTTGAATGCGTCATGCAATTTCGAAAACTGATTTAAATTGTAGTTTGTATCTAGCTATCATCTTCAAAACATCACACTTGTATATACACTACTGTCCATTAAAATTGCTACACTAAAAAGAAATGCAGATGATAAACAGGTATTCATTGGACAAATATATTATACTAGAACTGACATGTGATTACATTTTCACGCAATTTGGGTGCATAGACCCTGAGAAATCAGTACCCAAAACAACCACATGTGGCCGTAATAACGGCCTTGATACGAATTGGCATTCACTCAAACAGAGCTTTGATGGCGTGTAGAGGTACAGATGCCAATTCAGCTTCAACACGATACCACAGATCATCAAGAGAGTGACTGGCGTATTGACCAGACGTTTTCAGTTGGTGAGAGATCTGGAGAATGTGCTGGCCAGAGCAGCAGTCGAACATTTTCCGTATCCAGAAAGGCCTGTACAGGACCTGCATATGAGGTCGTCCATTATCCTGCAGAAATGTAGAGTTTCGCAGGAATCCAAAGAAGGCCAGAGCCACGGGTCGTAACACATCTGAAATGTAACGGCCACTGTTCAAAGTGCCGTCGATGTGAACAAGAGGTGACCGAGACCTTTTACCAGTGGCACCCCATACCATCACGCTGGGTGATACGCCAGTATGGCGATGTCGCCAGACACGGATGCGACCATCATGATGCTGTAAACAGAACCTGGATTCATCCGAAAAAATGACGTTTTACCATTCGTGCACCCAGGTTCGTCGTTGCGTACACCGTCGCAGGCGCTTCTGTCCGTGATGCAGCGTCAAGGGTAACCGCAGCCATGGTCTCCGAGCTGATAGTCAATGCTGTTGCAAACGTCGTCGAACTGTTCGTGCAGATGGTTGTTGTCTTGCAAAAGTCCCCATCTGGTGACTCAGGGATCGAGACGTGGCTCCACGATCTGTTACAGCCATGCGGATAAGATACCTGTCATCTCGACTGCTAGTGATACGAGGCCGTTGGGATGCAGCACGGCTTTCCGTATTGCCCTCCTGAACCCATCAATTTGCCTAGCGCACTTGGGACCACGAATGGCATGTCTCTAAAGCGTTTAAGGGAGGACACATGGCAGCTATGCAACCAAATGTCTCCTCTCGACCATGGTTTTCGTCGATGAAGCTTAGCAGACGTTATGCAACGTCTCTCATTCCGATGAGACTGGGACATGGATGTTACCCTGCCCACCTACACCGTTTTAAAATCATCGCTTCTCGACATTGCGATAAAGATCCAAAGGCAGTGGCGGATCTCAAACACATTACACTGGCATGCACCAAATACAAGGCCGCACAAAGTATCTTCTACAGAAAGGTGGTTGCGAGGGTTTACCCCCTCCCCACAAGTTTCAGTGTCTTCCTTCATGGATTCGACAAGTATTTATACAGTTACTGATGGACTACCTCAAAGTCACCGCCATACAGCTTTAATTCAAGAGCTGGAGTGTTTACATGGAACATGCGCAGCTTGAAACTGCATAAGTAATTTTATATTATATTTTGACTTTTATATGTACTTTTAACTCTCATTTTGTTTTACGCTGTTTGCACTTTCGTTGTCTTGCATCTGTCACTAATACTGATTTTTATCTCTTGTACATATGATTTTCCACTTTTATTCTAAGGCTGTATTATGTTAAATACCTATTAACATTGTGATATACATTGTAAAAATGTTGCCACTGTAATAACCGCTGGCTAAATGGTCGGGCAATCCGACCTTTATCGGTCGGAAACTTGATGGTATGCATTTCTCCTCCTTACACGAGGCATCATAACAACGTTTCACCAGGCAACACCGGTCAACTGCTGTTTGTTTATGAGAAATCGGTCGGCGTGTGTGAATACTCTGAAACGCTAATTATTTGCATATCACAGCATCTTCTTCCTGTCGGTTAAATTTCGCGTCTGTAGCACGCCATCTTCGTGGTGCAGCAATTTTAATGGCCAGGAGTGTATTTTTTCAAATGTTCAAATGTTTGTAAAGTCTATGGGACTTAAGTACGTGGTCATCGGTTCCTAAACTTACAAACTACTTATGAACTACCTAAGACTAAGGACGGCACAAATATCCATGCCCGAGGGGGGATTCGAACCCCCGACCGTAGTGGCCGTGAAGACCGTGACTGGAGCACCTCAGTCTCCTCGGCCACCGCGGCCGGCTGTATTTATTTAATGACTAACATCGACTGATATAAATTTATAATGGAAATATAAACAGAACTTCATATTCTCCACAGTATCACTGAAAATGTAAGCAGTATGATTTACTTGTCCTGTATTTAGTTTAGCGTGCCGATTTATTGTACAATTTGCCGGTAATTTATGTTAATATTGTGTGGAATGAGAGATCAAACTCAGGAATGTTGGCTTGTCCATTCATTGATTTCAGACTTTGTGTAATACGAATTATATATTTTTGTGTATTTAAATAATGTTATATTAGTAAGAAAGTGTTTCCAAATGATCAGTTTTTACTTAACGAAATATTTCACGTTAAGATGTACACGACTTTGGAAGGGATGGCGATCGACCAGTGATGAAGCGGCCTAGGGACACAGCTGGTGGAGAGTGTGTGTTTGAGAGGTACGAGAAGATCGAAGGGTGCGCGTAAGAACAAAACTCCATGTTTAGTCTTGGCAGAAGAAGGATCCTATTGCATGACAGGAGTGATTCGATCGCTGAGTGTGTTAAAGGTTAGCGCAGCGAACGGTCGCTTCTCGGGAGAAGTGCAGTGCCACTGCAGCTGATATGTGTTTATTTTACACAAGAACTTAAAGAGTTTACAAATAATGTTCGACAAAAATTAAATTGAGCTGTTGACAGTTTCATATTGAGTGGTCGCTATATCTACAGTGTTTTTGTCTTTCTTAAAGTTATGATTACTTAGTTGGGGGAAGTGTTACCAATTTCTTATCGCAGACAATATAACTGTTTAACTATTTTATTGTATTTATGATAAATTATTTATGACCACTTCCAAGAAGGAACCAATGTGACCGAATAAACCTTATTCAAATAAATCTCTGACTTTGCAAACGTTAGAATTTTATGCAATATTTATTATTTATTTTCAAACTACAACTTATGCGTAGTGTTTTTAATTGCAGGATCCCAGGTAAAAGAGCTTATCTGCAACTAAGGTACTTGCGGGGGCATGAAAGCAACCCTACAATAACATCGAGCCAAACCTCTAAATCGGCACCAATATGCAGGTTCTTATGTTGTAGCTTAATCATAGCTGTGACAAACTGCGCTACAAAGGAAAAACGTAAAGTCTCCTTTGCGCGATCCAAAACCTATTCATAGATTACGAGGTCTTCATGCATGAGGTGTGAGACAAATTTGGCGGCAATAAGATGCATTCGAAATGCTGTGTGAGATTTTCATAACATACTCCACCTGATTGCTACATTTTTCGGCAATCCGTCTTCCATTGACACGCGCAATTTCGTTGACTTTCCTGACAAGAGCGTCGTCGGTAGACGTCAAAAGGCGTCCTGAAAGAGGTCCATCTTTAACTTTCGTCCGGCCATCTTTAAACCGCGTGAACCATTCGTAACGCCGTGTACGGGTTAAGCACTCATCAGCGAAGCCGTCCTGTGTTTCAGTAACGGTTCTCTTGAGTTTCGCGGAAAATGTAATGCAAACTGGAGATGGGTAAACTAGTTCATTTTTGAGAACTAGTTCACTGATGGTAGTTCCTTTTTGGGAATCGGTACTTTCGAACCGGTCACTGTTCCAATTATGACGTGATGACTATCGAAATAGAAACTGAGTAGTTGCTTTCTAAAAGCTGAACAATAATTTCTGAGGTAAAAATGAATACGATGTTAATGCAGTCTACATCTTTCTACATCGAAATCTCTTTCCATACTCAGCCGATATCAAGCATATAAAACTTAATATTCAGGTAGCACAAAGAAACTTACAAATTTCAGTCATGTAAGTGTCACGTATTGGCAAGGACGAAAGAGAAAAATGAATTAATTTGAACACTGTGTTATTATTATTATTATTATTTTCCATTCTGTGGGACCAAACTTAGTTGGTCATCAGTCCCTAGTTCTACAAACTACTTAAACTAAATTAAAGTAACCTAAGGACAACTCACACATCCATGCCCGAGGGAGGATTCTAACTTCCGACGCGGGAGGCCGCGCGATCCGCAACGTGGCGCTCCAGTCCGCTCGGTTACTCCTGCGCGGCTGAACACTGTTACACTACATTTTAGGGAGCACGAAGAAACCTAGCCGGCCGCGGTGGCCGAGGTGACTGAGGCGCTCCAGTCACGGTCAGCACGGCCACTACGGTCGGGGGTTCGAATCCCCCCTCGGGCATGGATTTTTGTGCCGTCCTAGTTCGTAAGTAGTTCATAAGTAGTTTGTAAGTTTAGGGACTGATGACCGCGTATTTAAGTCCCATAAGCTTTACAAACATTTGAACATTTTTTGAAGAAACTTAAAAATTGCAGGCACGTCTCATGTCCTGGCTAGCGACGAAAGGTAAAAATCTATTTATTTGAAATCGCGGTGGAGTGGCCGAGCGCTTCAAGGAGCCTTGCTGCGGAGCATGCGCTTGCTCCCCGTCGGAGGTTTGAGTTCTCCCGCGGGCACAGGTGTGTGTGTGTGTGTGTGTGTGTGTGTGTGTCTTTGTGTGTGTGTGTTGCCCTTAGCTTAGTTTAACTTAGTTTCAATAATGGGAATACCTTAAAGAATCAACAATATTTTGGAAAGGATAGGTTGCTACTTACAACAGAGATGCCTGATGAGCTGCAGAAAGGCACACATAACAGAAAAAAAGTGAAGGTTTCGGCTGTCAAGCCTTCATCCGTCACAAAGAACGCGCATACACACACACACACACACACACACTGACACTCACACAAACCCAACCGCCATCTCCGGCCGTTGCGGCTGGACTGCAACACAGCTGAGGTGAGAGGAACCAGTGATGGTGGTGAGCAAGCGGCATGGAGCGGGAAGTAGGAAGGGGGGGGGGGGGAAGGGATGCCAATGGGGATGGAGCAATACGTCAGTCCTGTCTCACAGATAGGAAGGGACTGGACTATGTGGCGGGAAGGGAGATGTTCGTAAGCTGCAGTGTGGATAGCGAAAGGAAGGGGACAGGAGAGTGGTGTAGGCAGGAACTAGCGAAGGTTTAGGCCTTGGGGGTTGCGGACGCGTCCACCTTGTCTGACTTGTGCAGAAGAGAACTATAACTACAATATATCCTACCCTCACGCAACCTCCCAGGCCTAAACCTTCGCAAGTTCCTGCCTACACCACTCTCCTGTCCCCTTCCTTAGGCTACCCACTCTCCAGCTTACGAACATCTCCCTTTTTTGTGTGATGTGTATGCGCGTCCTCTGTGGCAGATGAAGGCTTCACAGTAGAAAGCTTCGTTTATTGTTTACTCTGTTATGTATGCCTTCTTGCGGCTAATCAGGCATCTCTGTGGTGAGTAGCAACCTATCCTTGCCAAAGTATTGTTAACTTAGTTTGAGTAATTTGTAAGCCTAGGGTCTAATAACCATAGTTCAGTCCCATAGGTTTACAAACATTTGAAAATTTTAGATTTTTTAAATCTAAAAAGTGTACTAGCGAGAATTGTGTGTTCTGCCGTTAATAAAATTTATCAAGAAATGAGCAGATTCGACTTGATCACGTCTGCAACACGCATGGATTGCACATAATGCATTTTTATACACGCTGAGTTACAAAATTATAAAAAACCTGTTAAAAGTAAATTACCTCTAAGTAAGATCCCCAAAGCTTCTCATATTTTAATGTCTGACTGACGGATGGCGCTGCAAGTAACGCGCTGGCGAGTCTGCGGACAGGAGGGCGCTACCGCCGTCCGCGCCGTTGTCACCAGTGACGTCATCCAGCTAATCAGAAGCCGTCCTCTGCTTATGAGAAACAGAGCGTCGCAGTTCGCAGCAGTCAGTCTTCCCCCTGACGACGATGATGGTGGATATCATCGAACGTTTGGTATTTTATCCTAATTGATGCGCAACTATACCGAGAATATTTCTAGCAAGGACTCCGTCGCGAATGCCTTCGTAGGCACATTACTGCTGATGGACGCTAAACAGTATAAGCTATAGAAACATTAGTTCAAAGTGCAAAAGGAGTCTGAAACGCAATGAGAATAGGCGAGCGCAGTGAACAAAACGAACTTCTCGATACCGAGTAGTGAGCTGGTACTGAGGAACTGAAAGAAATTGATCGGAACGGGACTGGCTGCGTGGCAGTTCCTGCAATTGGATGTCGTCGTGAACGTTCCGGACCGGAACTGTCGAATGGGACCGACTAGGAATACCTAAGTGTTCCTCGCTCCTTCAGTTCATTTTTGTGAACCGTTTCTTTGCAACCGTTTGTTCGTGAACGACCGATCTCTAAAGCAGACGCCTTTCTCCTGTAACTGTGTCATCTCTAAATTTGGAACCAATGCGTCGCAATGTCCTACTCAATACAGCCCTCAACAATAAATAACAGACGTACAATAATAAAACTTCCGTTAGACAATAAAAACAGGCTTGTGGAAGGTTGCCAACTGCATTTCGCTCCAACACTCCATTACGAATGATCTGCATTTGTTTGAACAGACATATTATGATATATTTACTTATGTATTTAAATAAACTCCCATATATGATGGTAATGAGCCTGAGGCGCCCCATGAGGCCTGGGACTCGGAGATTTTGAGCCCCTCCACCACTTCTCCCCCCCCCCCCCCCCCCCCACGGTCTCGACGCGTCAGCAAAGGGGTACGCCAAACTCCTAATTGGAAATGGTTCTCTTCCTCTGTACTTGATAGCCCCTTCCCAAGCGATGATTGCATCTTTTGTTATGCCCATTTAGTGTAAGTGTGTATGCATTGGAGTCGCGTTTGTGCTGATTGGTGGAGGTGCTGATGACGAGAGAAAGGAGAGAACAAAATTCAGTGTCAGCGCACAGTCTATCCCTCTCGTGGTGGTGCTAATGACCACAGAAAGGAGAGAGCAGAATTCAGTAGCAGAGCACAGTCGACCCACTCTCCAATAGTATCAATGTAGGCGCTGACGCGCGGGAGTGACCGCGTGGTCTATGGCGCCATGCCAAGGATTGGGCGGCCGCTCCGAGGCTAGAGTCAGCCCTCAGGTGTGTGTGTGTGTGTGTGTGTGTGTGTGTGTACTAAGCATTTGTAGACGCCGAACTTAATGTGTTCACACATGTGCACTATAGTCTCATTACAATTACTGGCTAGTTGACAGTTCATGTGCTGGAGCTTTCTTTTTTCTTCCAATCAGAGCGCTCAACGTCACTCCAGAACCGTTCCTCCTTGCCAAATTGTCACAACAACTTGTCAATTCAGTTCCATTAGCTTATCAGGCTCTCTTTCTTGATTTGCTTTGTTGCCGATTCATTGGTGTGACATTTTTAATTCGTATTTCCTCACTAAATTAGCCATACATAAAGACCAAGACACGGACAACTGTCCTAACGCTAGTGAGATCTTTCGCACAATGCGCGATTTAATGTCAAATATACAAATATTATGTAACGGACCTCATATTTAGAGAAGCTTCGTACGACTTACGCGAAAACAATCTCTCCGAAAGCTGCAATTCAGAGTTCTTACTAAGTCTGTACTGTGAATTGGGAGTGGGTAATAACGTGGCTGCATAGCAAGGTAGTGAAGTCATTGCTTCAAGTATGAAAGTTCATGATTTCGAATTCCATCCAAGGCGATTATTTTAATTTTTGAATCCATATTACTTTGAGGGTTTTTTTATTTACTTAATTGAATTGCTTAAGTTCTAATACCTTTTTCCGTATTTTTCATAATAGTACTGACTGTTTATTCGCCCTTATTTTTCATCCTATAATTCTTTTTTCCCAGTGGAATCTGCTTATGTCGTTAATAACCTGTAATTAAGTGCCAAGCAGGACTATTGATTGGTTCGTAAGACGGCAGCTCGTGTAATAAGAAGACAGTGTGAGGATATTTTCAGGTACGCTAATCAATTTAAATTACTGATTGGTTTCAGCGCTGTATTTGAAATTTTTCTGTTTGAGTTTGTGAACGAAGAAATAATGACTTTTAGATCCGCTAGAGACGAATGAAGGAAGGAAGGAATCTTAGGGTTTAACGTTCCGTCGACAGCATGATCATTAGAGAAGGAGCCCACGCTCGGATTTTTGCGTAAGGCTGGGGGAAGGCAATCGGCCATTCCCTTTGAAAGGCACCATCCCGGCATTATCCTGGAGTGATTCAGGGACATTACGAAAAACCTAAATTTGTATGGCCAGAGGTGGATTTCAACCACCATCCTTCCGAATACGAATACAGTGTGTTACCATTACGCCACCTCTCTTAGTAGATGGTTGAAGTCAGTTGGCCGGATATGTAGCCTATATCACGTGTGCTAGGTTACAACATGGTATTAAATTGAGGACTAAAAAACGTGTCTTCTGTAGCAGTTCAGTGACTGATAGCTTAAAATTAACAGTCGACAGAGCTTTTCGCCATTAACTCTTGGCGGCATCGTCCATCACTGGCTCACGTTGTAGAATATATTAACAGCATTTGGCAAGTCACCCTCCGTGTTTGCGCATCGCCTACATCCGAGCGTTACATGGCTTTCTACAGTTCTGGCCATTAAAATTGCTACACCAAACGAACTGCAGATTATAAAAAGGTATTCAATGGACAAATATAATACACCTGACATGTGCTTACATAATCACGCAATTTGGGTGCATAGAACATGAAAAATCAGTACCCAGAACAACCACCTCTGGCCGTAATAACGGCCTTGATACGCCCGGGCATTGAGTCAAACAGAGCTTGGGTGGCATATACAGGTACAGATGCCCATGCAGCTTCAACACGATACCACAGTTCATCAAGAGTAGTGACTGGCGTACTGTGACGATCCAGTTGCTCGGCCACTATTGATCAGACGTTTTCAATTGGTGAGAGATCTGAAGAAGGTGCTGGCCAGGGCAGCAGTCGAACATTTTACATTTCCAGAAAGGCCCGTACAGAACCTGCAAGATGCGGTCGTGCATTATCCTGCCGAAATGTAGGGTTCCGGAAGGATCGAATGAAGGGTATCTGAAATGTAACGGCCACTGTTCAAAGTGCCGACGATGCGAACAAGCGATGATCGAGACGTGTAACCAAATGGCACACCATACCCTCACGCCTGGTGATACGCCAGTTAGGCGTTTATCGCGATGTCGCCAAACACGGATGCAACCATCATGATGCTGTAAACAGAACCTGGATTCATCCAAAAAAAAAAAAAAAAAAAAAACATTCGTGCATCAGTTTCGTCGTTGCGTACACCATCAGAGGCGCTCCTGTCTGTGATGCAGCGTCAACAATAACCAGTTCATGCTGCTGCAAACGTCGTCGATTTGTTCGTGCAGATGGTTGTTGTCTTGCAAACGTCCCCAGGGATCGAGAGGTGGCTGCACGATTTGTTACAGCTATGCGGATAGGATGCCTGTCGTCTCGACTGCTAGTCATACGAGGCCGTTTGGATCCGGCACGGCCTCCCTGAACCCACCAATTTCATATTCTGCTAACACGGACATCAGTTGGATCGCGACCAACGCGAGCAGCAATGACGCGATACGATAAACCGCAATCGCGATAGGCTACAATCCGACCTTTATCAAAGTCGGAAACGTGATGGTAGACATTTCTCCTCCTTACATGAGGCATCACAACAACGTTTCAGCAAGCAACGCTCTCAATTGCTGTTTGTGGGCGAAAAATCGGTTGGAACGCAGCACGTTGTAGGTGTCCCTACAGACGCCAACCCGGTGTGAGTGCTCTGAAAAGCTAATCATTTGCACATCACAGCAACTTCTTCCTGTCGGTTAAATTTCACGTCTGTAGCACGTCATCTTCATGGTGTAGCAATTTTAATGGCGAGGAGTGTATGTGGCAGCCCTTGAGCGCCAAGTGACAAACGTCAACTAACAATTAATTTTAATCGGATTATAGTGAACTTCCCTGTAGTGACGGACATCAGTCAAAA
The DNA here is from genome assembly GCA_026315105.1 of Locusta migratoria. Taxonomy (NCBI): domain Eukaryota; kingdom Metazoa; phylum Arthropoda; class Insecta; order Orthoptera; family Acrididae; genus Locusta; species Locusta migratoria. Next base: position 560,562,171 of record CM048746.1, read on the forward strand.
TATTACTTACTAAGAAATTAAAAAGACACTTAAGGTAACTCTTTAAATGGAACGAATAACTTTACCAAAATTAATATCGGGGTTTTAAAGCCTTTTAGAAATTATTGCAGTGACTTTGCCATTACAAATTTTACATCAAACTAACGAGCAACTCAAACATTTTGTCCTACAATTGTTGAGTGTCAGATCCTTTGTCACAAGGCAGACATTCAAGTCAGGCTTGATTCCAATGGGGCACTTGTGGTCAACGACTTTTAGTTTGATTTGTAGAAAATTGTCAGCAATCAGTCGTAAATATTTTGTTTATTCAGATCTAGACTTCTATCACTGTGTGATCATTACCAATGCTTAAAACAAACAGTTAAAACATGTAAAACTTGTATGAACGTAACCTCCAATATGGAGGTCGAAAAGATTTACATGTTTCAACTGTTCGTTTAAAGCATTGATAATGATCACACAGTGATAGAAGTCCAGATCTGAATAAACAAAATATTTACAACTGATTTCTGACATTTTTCTACAAACGCATCGAGTCGACAGCATAGTTAGTCTCGAATCTTGCGTAGTGTGTCTGGCGTAATTGATGCAACTGCAGCTTTCATCGTACGACGTAGGTCGTTTAGGTCTGACAACAGCGAAGGCACATACGGCCGATCCTTTACAAACTCCAGACGTAAAAATTACAAGGCAAGGCGTAAGGTGTGGTGAACGAGGAGACCATGCGAAACAAGTTCTGTCATCCACTCCTTGCAGCCAACACAGCGGTCGGGAACAACGTTTTTTAACCAGTCACGTAGAAGGGCTTACCATCTTGCTGCATTTGGAGTTTGTAAAGGATCGGATGTGTGTCTCCAATATCAGCTGACCTAAATGACCTACGACCTTTTCTTCATTTTTTTGGGTCTCTTTCCGCCCCTTCAACCCCTCCTATAACACACCATGTCTAAAAATAACATATGTTTCTAAAACTGAAAGACTCTTTGCTGGAAACATAACAGAAATGCAACAGAAGTATACAAAAGAAGAAACTTCCACTCGTATGAAGGGAGAAATCCAAACCCTTTGGGTTGAAATTCCATTTCCCAATAAAGTACAAGTAATGTATATTCCATTAGTGTAATTCAACATTGAAAATCAAAACGATGGAAAGGAAAGAAGGTTTTACGGAAAGAAAGGTCACTACCGAAACCCAAGGGAGGGGAAGGTCACCTGTTTTGTAATAGAATGAAAGTAGGAGGCGAGGTACTGGCAGAAGTAAAGTTGTGAGGCGGCATCGTGAGTCGTGTCGGGATAGCACAGTCGGTAGTGCGCTTGCCCGCGAAAGGCAAAGGTCCCAGGTTCGAGTCCCGGTTCCGGCACACAATTTTAATCTGCCAGGAAGTTTCTTGTTTTGTAATAGTCTGCAAGACGAAGAGAACACACAGCGACCTTCTCCGATGGGTCTGAAAAGAAAATGAAATCCATTACCGGCAACATGAAGTGCAGAAAGAAAAACAAAGTAACGAACTTTATTCCAATAAATGACATTCGGAATTTCAGCATCTTTAATACATGAGTTTTTATTTGAAGCTATAAAAATACCACGATAATGTATAGTGCGTATATATTGAGCAAAAGATTGAAAAAATCCTTTAAATTTTATGCACTACTAGCAAAAAAATATTCATAGCTGGTCAGCAGTGTAGTGCTTCCATGATGTATCCGATGCAGTAAATGTCACTATTGTGCTTCACATCCTTCCAGAAAGTAACTCATAATGCAACAGTAGTATGTGATTTGCTACTTTTTCATAGCAAAGGAGGAATACTAAAGTGAACTAACGCACATGTTAGGAGTAACTCAGTGCAGATAACTGTCGAACTGATTCGGTAGCGCTCTGCGATTTATAATTTCTAGGTCGAGCTACTAGCATATGTAACACTATGTATACAAGAAGCTACAAATGAATTTGTAGTAAAAATTTTATCAGTTTGAGAGATAATGGGAAAAATAAGGTATGTAGCTGATCAGCTACACTACGTATTAGAGGGTTAAGGCCCGTTGGTGGCCATGGATAAGCGTCACCGTAAGGTAGTTGTCGTAGAGTTTGTTTTAAGTGCAGACTGTTTGTTCGTGGGTGTCCCACAAATAATTCTCGTATAGCACACCGACCCCTAGGCAGAAGGCGATCATTGCAAGGGCGTATTGCTCCAGTAACCATAGATAGAGTTCTGCGCGGAAAAGAAAACTGTTATCCACATCCGCAAGGCTCATGTTCGCAAACGCATCCGTATCCGTGGCACTTTTTCCGCATTCGCAAGTTCGTTACCCGCATCCGCAGATATTAAAGTTTTGAATGATTAATAGACAGAAGTATTTAAAACCATGGTATGTAATTATATAATTATTGTTAGTGTCATTTCTGCTACAACTTAACTAGGTTTGACTTCTCGAATCACGATAACTGTTCTATAGCTACTATACCTACTTCAAAACAGGCCATTCCAAACAAGTAAACATTGGCACTCCGGACACATACAGTAGTGCTGCGGAGCACTACGTCAGCTGTTTCATACAGGCATATTTTTAAATTTCAGTGGTTAAAACTGATCGGCCTAGAGGAGATTTTACTCTGTTACATTCAAAGAAAGAAACGGTTCTTTCGGAGTTTTACAAAAGGAAAACTTTATTTGTTCCATATTAACGCACAAAAGGTTACGTGACACAAAGCACAACTTGTCATTTCAAGTCTTAAAACTGCCGTCTACTTCTAATTGGTAACTGTCAGCAAAAAGAGACAATGCCGGTTGCATCTACGGCCAGCCTATACAATCTAACATTGTGTACCTTCCTAAATACGTTACTTTATGAAAGTTGCTATAAAATGCTATTGTGAATCTTTATTACTTCCGTCAACATTTGTCTAATACATAAAAATGAATGTTTGTTTGTATTTTATGCGCGGCTGTACCGTTCATTCGGTTGCGACGAATCTTTGCCAACTAACCGCTTGCACTTTCGTCACGACTATTGACATAATTAAATGACTGTAAGACACATCGTTCAGGAGATATGACGTCATAAATAATTATATGGTTAAATTTAAGGAAGAACTCTCAGTGTTTCACTTTGATATACGTTGTCACTCGGTCACGACAAAACGCTAACTGTAGGCAGCGGAAATTCGGCATGGCACCTGTGGTGGGCAGTGGGCCTGTTTGCCACCGAGAAAAAACTTGACAGACCGCAGATAAGACACTGTCGCCTGATGAAACGAGGCCCAGGTCCCTCGGGTACAGCTAGGTCCGCTGTGGCCAGGGGTTGAGTACAGTCACAGACAAAAAGAGACTTCCGTTCTACCTGAGCCCTGCAAGGATTCCAAGAATGTCCACAGGCTTGAAGTTTTCAGCTCTTTATCCGCATATAACAAGCTGTAACGATACACTGAAATTTTTTATTTATTTTTTGTTTATCTTGGATCAGCGATACTTATCGCCTCCGGTTCCCTCTGACTCGCATGGCAACTAATTTAATTTCGTCCGTCATTTTTTACTCCAAAACAAGCGAGAAGACGGAATCGTGATAGTAGTTTTTTACTCACTCTCTTGTCTATGTTCGTTCTGTACGGACGTCTTCCATCCGTGTATCCATTCAATGAAAGTGATGCAAGTTGTAAAAATATATTACTTAAATTTAAAATCATCCCCTCTCTTTGGCTTTTATTTAAATGAATCCCTCCACGTAAAATACTTGTTTTCTATTGTTTTCAGCTCCTTCGACTCCGTAATAGTTTAATGTTCAGACGCCATTACAATCGCTTCGCATTGTCTGCAAAATTTCAATCAATCAATCATCCTTATACAATACTTTGCTTGAATTTAGAACCTGCAGTCATTTCTTTTTGTAATTCCACTAAGTCCGATCATTTTTTTTAAATTATTTTATCATTACCAGTAACTACATGTTCCACTCACGGTCACACAACAATGAAAAGCGAAGTGAACACTCTGAACATTGATCTCCTACGGAAAGTATCTCGAACATTCACTTATTAAATAAGACATAAAAGTTATCATTTCCAGCTTCTACAATACGAAGTGCAGGATCCGGCTAAGTTTTATAACGTGCTGTTGCTTGTATGGTGCCCATCTTTAATATGCAATCAGCGGTTTATTTGCTTTAATGTTCATTTTGTGCTGTACTTTAACTTATTTCAAGTTCAAACATTTGGTACCATCAATTCTTTGTCCAAAAAATATAATCGCGGAATCTACTTTTAACAATTATGGCATCATACGAAGCAAGAGCAACGTTATAAAGCGTATATCCGCGGCGCTTACAATTTTATCCGCAAAGTAAGAAATACAGCGAATATCCACGGATATATCCGCGGATATCGGCATCCGTGCAGACCTCTTACCATAGTGTCATTACGTCTGGTTTGTGGGTGCAGCTTTGTGTCCGGCATGATATCGGATTGAAACTACTGTTACGTCAATTACTCCAGACACACTGTACAACGGTTAGGACAAACTCGGCTATTGACTCGAAGTGTGCCGTGTGATGAAGGGCACTTATACTGGACACTTGAGTCAGTTACTCCAGACACACTGTACAACGGTTAGGACAAACTCGGCTATCGACTCGAAGTGTGCCGTGTGATGAAAGGCACTTATACTGGACACTTGAGTTTTTCACTCATTTGATGTATAATTTATAATGATAAATTTTGCAAAGCTTTAAAACCCTGATATTACATTTAATACGCCCTGTATATACTGGAAAGTATAAATCAAAACACGCGCTCTTCGCCCTTCGTTCTAGTTTAGTCAGAAGGAAAGGCAGAACGACATTCAGCCTGCGTGAATTTTGCATGGAAAAGATACACAGCGAAAAACAGTCTGCTGTGACCGTCCTTTGATTACTGCGAGTGGACGGACAGAGGGACTAGCGCGACTCGTGAATAATGCACCATCTGCTGGCTGCAGCTTCGCCTGACGCTGCTGCAGGTTGCTAGTTGTTGGTTGTTGCACTGTAATATCTCATAATGAAGGCTGCTGAGCTGTTGTCCCTCAAAATGAGAAAAAATAATTTAGAAGGTGCTATGAGGGGCTTTTCTAATTTACTGCCGTTCCCAGAGCCGGCTCACGTGCAATGAGGGCCGCAGTCCAATTCTTTACGACTGTCATTACGGAGCGGCTGGGGACATTCTGGCGCAGAAGTAACAGGTGCTCCAGGCAATTACTCTTTTTACCACTCTAAACGCGCTGAGACAACCGTTTTCGAGGTGGCTTTCGTGCAGAACTGTACTTAGGCCAGCCAGGAAAAATCCCAGACACAACTCTCTCAGATTTTGTGTTAAGATGACCAAGTGGATAACATGTCGAAAACTGAACAGAAATCAAGCATTCTAAGAAATTCTGGTGCTATGTAAAGTGTACTAGTGGCAAAACACAATCAATGCATTCGCTACATGATAGCAATGGCGAGGCTGCCGATGACAGAGCTGCTAAAGCAGAATTGCTTAACACAGCTTTCCGAAATTCCTTCACCAAGGAAGACGAAACGAATACTCCAGAATTCGTGTTAAAACAGCTTCCAGCATGCGTAATTTAGAAGTAGGTAGCCCTGGAGTATTAAATAAAATTTCTTAACAGAAGTAAGTCTCCCGGTCCCTACTGTATACAACTGCGTTTCTTTCAGAGTAACCTCGCTCAGTGAGAGATCCGTACCCAGGTCACTCCGATATTCAAGAAACGCAATAAGAGTTATCCGCAGAATTACAGGCCTATATCATTGACGTCGGTTTGCAGCAGCATTATATAACATATATTTTCCTCAAGCTTTATGTATCACCTCGCAGAGAACGACCCATTGGCCCAGAGTCAACACGGATTCAGATAGTTTCGTTCTTCTGAAACCCAGCTAGCTCTTTACTCAAATGAGATAAGTGCTATCGACAAGGGACGTCAAATACAATCCGTATTTATAGATTTCCAGAAGGTTTTTGACACTGTCTTCTAATCAAACTGTGTTTATGGAATATCGCTCCAGTTGTGCTATTGGATTCGTGATTTTCTGTCAGAAAGGACACAGTGCGTTGTAACTGACGGTAAGTCATCGAGCAGAACAGAAGTGATATCTGGCGTTCCACAAGGAAATGTTATAGGGCTCCTGCTCGTTCTTATTTTTATAAAAGATTTGGGAGATATCTAAGTAGCTCTCTTAGGTTATTCGCGGATGATGCTGTCGTTTATCGGTTAGTAAAATCACTGGAAGATCAAAATTTCTCTTCCGAATGTGAACATATTCTGTTAGCACCCAGCTATATAGGGGGACATGTCCATAATAATAAGAGAAATCAAATCATAAACAGAAACATAAAGGTGTTCCTTTTTCCCCGCGAGCTATTAGAGAATGGAACTGTTGACAAATATCATGAAAGTGGTTCGATGAACCCTCTGCCATGGACTTCAATGTGACTTGCAGAGAATTTATGTAGATGTTATGTAGATATAAATGAAACAAAAAAAGAGGAAGGTAGCTGTACGGAACCGCAAAAAAAAAAAAAAAAAAAAAAAAAAAAAAAAAAAAAAAAAAAAAAAAATAGAAGCAAAATAGAAACAATGACTTCAAGTCAAACGTGTGCAACATCAAGGAAACTGGAAGAGCCGAAGCAATGTAGAAATGAGCTAAGGGCGTTAGGCAGTGAAGCGTGAGCGTTCATGTTCAACTCTGTATTCTGTTCTTTTTTATTTTTTTTCCTTTCTTTTAGTTATTTGCTTTGGTCTTTCTTTAAAAATTATGAACTGTCGGTCAAGTCATGATTTTACTTGTTTTCCTCCTCCAGTCTTGGCAGTTGTCATTACTACACACTAGCAGAAGACCCGGCGTTGCCCGTATATTTATTTATTCCATACTCCAGTTAATCCATCTATCCAGTTTTAGCTTTTTGCTCCTCTCGGTTTGAAATATAAGTGTTCTAATAATTTTTAAGATTCGGGAATAAAATGTAGACTAGTGTCGAAATCTGTAGGTAAAGTACCCTCCACTATACACCATTCTAAATTCAATTTAGGCAGTGACCTTTCTCTTGCTTTTTAGGTCGTGTGTGAAAAATACCAAGATGGTAATAAAACTGTAGACTTGGGCGAAGTGTATAAGTAAAGTACCCTCCACCATTTACAGTACGAACTTTTATGTAGACATTGGCCTCCTCCTTATTTTGAGGGTGTAATGTGCAAAATTTATACTGTTTGCTTTAAAACTGTCGATTTCTATGCAATACAAACATACGAATACACTATATACCTGTAGTGAATTTGTTTGAAAAATATATAGCCTATGTATGTCCGAATTTTTGTTTCAGCATCAGGTAAAATTTTGGAGTAAATCTCTCGGTAACATTTCGATATTCTTGGCAAAAGCGATAAACAGTGAAATGACCTTTATATAATAGCCTTTGTATCGGGGCTTATCATGTAGCTCATTGTTTATGACATTATATCGCGTGAACACTGTGTCGTATGTCGTTCTTACCCCCACAGCAATTGTTACCTCACTGCAGTCTGAAATCGGTCCAGTGTTTTACGAGGCGATGTGTAACATTGTCGCGTGATGCAGAGGATTTTCGTTGCGTATGACGTCACATCTCCTGAACAATGTGTCGTACAGTGATACTATTACTCCTATAACCTCAGAGAAAGTGAAAGCAATATGTCGACAAAGTTTCATCTCAATCGGATGTATGGCACACCAGCGCATATAAACCGAACAAACATTCAAAGAAACATTCACTTATATGTTACTTTGAAACAGTGTATACACCATAAGAGTCATGTGATAAGAACCACAAGTACAGAGGGTGGACAAAATTATATGAAAACTTAACACGGACACAGTATTTATTTAGTAGTAAAAAGATAAAAGGTAGTTCACTAGTTCACTATTGGCTTTGAGAACAGCAGCAACCCTTCAAGGAAGAGATTAGTAAAGTGTCTGGTATAGTTTTCAACAGATTGGCATCCATTCTTTTATTAAAACACACGACAATTACTTCAACGGTATTGAAGCTGTAAATTTGGTCCACCTCTCTGCTTTAAAACACCTCATAACAGTTGAATTATGTTGATACATGGATTGTGCTATCCAGGGAAGATATTTGATAACTTTATGATGCTGTATAAAGCATTACTGAAACCTTTGGCAGAGTGTGTCTGTGTGTGTGTGTGTGGGGGGGGGGGGGGCGTAATCTTCTAGGAAAACATGGTAGAGTTTATTAGCAATACGTTTTTTCACAGTGAGACGTAAACTGTCGAGTTGGTGAGATATTCCTTTACAGCTATCCGAACACTGAGGGCAATGATAGAATACCACAATATAGATGCACAAATCATTGCGGAGCAACCACCATGCGTGTCGAATCGTAAGATTCTTTTGGGATTACTGATGGAAATTCTCCACTGAGATGCTAAAATATTCTTGAAAAGAGATACATTTGCTAACCAGTATTTACCTTAGTACTGTACCGCCGACAGCCAAACAAAAACACAAAAATGGAAACGAAAAATAGGACAAGCTTTCGGAAATATATTCCTTCGTCAGGTACGAGAGAATGGAAGATAAAGTGAGCAGAAAAGAAAGATTATTCACGTCGTAGGACATGAGGAGATGATGCGTAATTTGTGGAAGTCAGAGGTACTGCATGTCATCACCCATCATCTCCTCATGGCCTACGTCGTGAATAATTTTTCTTTTTTGTTCCATTTCTCTTGCCACCACTCGTACCTGATGAAGGAATGTATTTCCGAAAGCTTGACCTATTTTGCGTTTCCATTTTCATGTTTGTCTGGCCTCTCCACAGATACCCCTCCGCTGTACAGAACTAAGGTAAGTACTGCCCAACCAATCTATCTCTTTCCAAGATCCTTTTTCGATTTTCGATATATAAGATGAACATTAACAAGAGCAAAGTCGGGCGGAACGACCGCTTAGTTCAAGGCGTTATGCTACGGTCTCGGCGGCAGTTTACGCCGGAAGTTCGAGTCCTCCCTCGGGCGTGTGTGTTTGTGTTGACGTCATTAGTGTAAGTTAAAGTAGGTTGTAAGTCTAGGGACAGAAGACCGTAGCAGTTTGATCCAACAGGTTTACAAACATGAAGAAAGAAGAGCAAAACAGGGATAATGGAATGTATTCTAAGAAAACCTGGCGATGCTGAATAAATTAGATTATTTAGCGAGACGATAAAATCAGTAGCTATTTTTGTTATATGGCTAGCAAAATAACTGCTGATAGCCAAAGTAAAGAAGATACGACAAGCGGAATGACTATGGGAAGAAAAGCATTTTTGGAGAAGTGAAATTTGTTCTTATCCATAATTAATGTAAATATTAGGAAGTCCTTTCTGTAAGCTTTTGTCTAGAGTATAGCATTGTACGGGCTATACCCCTTACTTCCAGTCATGAAGTGTCCAGGTTTTATGATCGTGGCACCGCTTCCTCCTCAGCTTTGCGTTGGCTTCCGTTACTTAGGGTTTAGCTGCAGCAGCCCTTCCACGAATGTTAAACTCCTGCCGTACTTGTTCTATTCTGTCATTATCGATCATACTATCAGTAGATTAGATTAATACTTGTTCCATAGATAATGATTCGACTCCCATGAACCCAGACATTGCCGAGGTGGGGTGGCTTGCGTGCCTCAACGATACAGATAGCCGTACCGTAGGTGCAACCACAGCGGAGGGGTATCTGTGGAGAGGCCAGACAAACGTGTGGTTCCTGAAGAGGGGCAGCAGCCTTTTCAGTAGTTACAGGGGCAATAGTTTGGATGATTGACTGAGCTGGCCTTGTAACATCAGCTAATGTGGCTTTGCCACACAGTTACTGCGAACGGCTGAAAGCAAGGGGAAACTACAGCCGTTATTTTTCCCGAGGACATGCAGCTCTACTGTATGAACATATGATCATGGCATCCTCTCGGGTAAAATATTCCTGAGGTAAAATAGTCCCCCATTCGGATCTCCGGACGGGGACTACTCAGGAGGATGTGATCATCAGGAAAGACAATACTGGCATTCTACGGACCGGAGCGTGGAATGTTAGATCCCTTAATAGGGTAGGAAAATTAGAAAATTTGAAAAGGGAAATGGATAGGTTGAAGTTAGATATAGTGGGGATTAGTGAAGTCCGGTGGCAGGATGAACAGGATTTCTGGTCAGGTGAGTACAGGGTTATAAATACAAAATCAGTTGGGGGTATCACAGGAGTAGGATTGATAATGAATAAGAAAATAGGAATGCGGGTAAACTACTATGACCAGTATAGTGATCGCATTATTATTGTCAAGATAGATACGAAGCCAACACCGACAACAGTAGTACAGGTTTATATGCCAACTAGCTCTATCGATGATGAGGAAATCGAAGAAATATATGAAGAGCTAAAGGAAATTATTCAGACAATTAAGGGAGAGGAAAACTTAATTGTTATGGGAGACTGGAATTCGGTAGTAGGACAAGGAAGGGAAGGGAAGATAGTAGGTGAATATGGTCTGGGCAAAAGGAATGAAAGAGGAAGCCGCCGTTAGAATTTTGCACAGAACATAATTTAGTTATAACAAATACCTGGTTTAAGAATCACAAAAGAAGGTTGTATACGTGAAAGAGACCAGGAGACACCGGGAGATAGCAGATAGATTTTATAATGGTAAGACATAGATTTCGGAACCAGGTTTTAAAGTGTAAGACTTACCCAGGGGCAGATATAGACTCTGACCATAACTTGTTGGTTATCAACTGTAGGCTGAAACTGAAGAAACTACAAAAAGGTAGGAAAATAAGGAGATGGAACCTGGATACATTGAAGGAACCTGAAGTTCTTAAGAAATTCAGAGGGAGCTTTAGGCAACAATTGACAGAAACAGGGGAAAATAAAGCAGTAGAGGAGGAATGGGTAAAATTGAGAGATGAAATAGTGAAGGCAGCAGAGGACAAAATAGGTAGGAAGGCAAGACCTACAAAAAATCCTTGGATATCACAGGAGATACTAAATTTTAACGATGAAAGGAGAAAATATAAAAAATCAGTAAATGAAACAGGCAAAATGGAGTACAGACGACTAAGAAATGAGATTGACAGGAAGTGCAAAATGTCTAAGCAGGAGTGGCTAGAAAGCAAGTGCAAGGACGTAGAAGAATGTATAAATAGGGGAAAAGTAGATACAGCCTACAGGAAAATAAAAGAAATACTTGGAGATAAGAAAAAGAGCTCTGTGAATATCAAGGACACTGATGGAAAACCAGTTCTCAGCAAATAAGGGAAAGCTGAAAGGTGGAAAGAGTATATACAGGGGCTCTACAAAGGAAATGAACTTCGAGACAATATGGTAGGAAGGGAAGAGGATGTAGATGAAGATGAAATAGGAGATACTGTACTGAGAGAAGAATTTGACAGAGCCCTGAAAGACCTAAGTTATTCAATTTGTACATTGAGCAAGCTATAAAAGAAAGCAAGGAGAAATTTGGAGAAGGAATTAAAGTTCAGGGTGAAGAATTAAAAACATTGCGTTTTGCCGACGACATAGTAATTCTGTCAGATACAGCAAAGGACCTGGAAGAGCAATTGAACGGAATGGACAGTGTGCTGAAACGTGCATATAAGATGAACATTAACAAGAGCAAAACTAGGGTAATGGAGTGCAGTGTAAGAAAATCAGGTGATGCTGAAGGAATTAGATTGGGTAACGAAGCAATAAAGGAGGTAGATGAGTTTTGTTACTTGGGCAGTAAAATAACAAATGATGGTCGCAGTACAGAGGATATAAAATGCAGAATGGCAATGGGTAGAAAAGCGTTCTTGAAAAAGAGAAATTTGTTAACATCGAATATTGATTTAAGCCTAAGGAAGTCCTTTCTGAAGGCATTTGTATGGAGTGTTGCTTTGTATGGGAGTGAGACATGGACGATAAACAGTGCGGACAGGAAGAGGATTGAGGCTTTTGAAATATGGTGCTACAGAAGAATGCTGAAGATTAGGTTGGTGGATCGCGTAACTATTAAGGAGGTACTGAACAGAATTGGAGAGAAAAGAAATTTCTGGCAAACCTTGACTAAAAGAAGGGATAGATTGATAGGACACATTCTTAGACATCAAGGAATTGTTAATTTAGCGTTGGAGGGAAGTGTGTGGGGTAAAAACCGCAGAGGAAGACCAAGAGATGGATACAGTAAGCAGATTCAGACAGATGTAGGTAGCCGTTCTTATGTGGAGATGAAGAGGCTTGCTCAGGATAGGGTATTGTGGAGAGCTGCATCAAACCAGTCTCCGGACTGAAGACCACAACAACAACACAGATAATGATTATGAGATTTCGTAATGATGTTACGTCACACACACAATAGATCTGATTTCTATGTAAAAATTTATCTACTGAGTAGGAGGAGTTGTCATTCACAAATTATTTTAGTTTTATAATGCTGGTTGGCTATCTGTCGGACATTTGATGTTATTTGGTAAGTTACCAAAGACTTTTTTGACAGCATATTCACCCTCTTATGGACCAAAGAAGATTTAAGCTTGAATAGTGTAGCTAGTCCTTTCTCCTAGTGTGGTAGCTATGCACACTATTACTTTTGAACTGGGTTTGATTATTAATAAGAAATTTCATAAGAGAATACTTACATTGTGAGGCTACAGTGAAGATCCCTAGATATAGATGATCTTGTGTGGCCTCAAAAATAATTTTAATTACACGATGAATACTATTTGGTCAGTGACGAATTACTTCAAAACATGATGCCACTGAAAATCAGTGAATGAAAATGGGCATAGTAAGCTAATTTACTGACATGTTTGTCACCAAAATTTTCTTTACCCTAATAATATAAGCTGCGGAACTCAAAATTTTTCAGTACATCGTCAATGTTACTTCCAGTTCAATTTCGCATCAATGCACACGCCCAAAATATTTGAGTATTATACCTTAGCTACAGATTTATTGACGGTGTCATGCCATTTATGGTATAGGACTGTATATATTCATTTTTTTAAACAAATTTTAATAAGAGTCCATTTGAGGAGAATCACTTAATAATTTTCTGAAAGACATTATTTACAATGTCATCAGTTAATTCTTGTTTGTCTGGGGGTGGGTGATTACTATATATATATATATATATATATATATATATTGTTTGTTGGGGGGGTGATTACTATATATATATATATATATATATATATATAGTAATCACCCCCCCCCCCCAACAAACAAGAATTAACTGATGACATTGTAAATAATGTCTTTCAGGAAATTATTAAGTGATTCTCCTCAAATGGACTCTTATTAAAATTTGTTTAAAAAAATGAATATATACAGTCCTACACGACGAAGATGACGTGCTACAGTCGCGAAATTTAACCGACAGGAAGCAGAAACTGTGATATGCAAATGATTAGCTTTTCATAGCAGTCACACAAGGTTAGCCCCGGTGGCGACACCTACAACTTGCTGATATGAGGAAGGTTTCCACCGATTTCTCATACACAAACAGCAGTTGACCGGCGTTGCCTGGTGAAAAAAGTCGGATTGTAGTCTATCGAGATTGCGTTTTATTGTATCACGACATTGCTGCTCGCGTTGCTAGCGATCCAGTGACTGTTAGCAAAATATGGAATCAGTGGGTTCTGAAGGGCGTTACGGAACGCCGTGCTGGATCCCAACGGCCTTGTATCACTAGCAGTCGAGATGACAGGCATCTTATCCACATGGCTGTAACGGATCGTGCAGCCACGTCTCTCTCCCTGAGTCAACAGATGGGGACGTTCGCAAGACAAAAACCATTTGCACGAACAGTTCGACGATGTTTGCAGCAGCATGGACTCTCAGGTCGAAGACCATGCCTGCGGTTACCCTTGACGCTGCATCACAGACAGGAGCGTCTGCGATGGTGTACGCAACGACGAACCTGGGTGCACGAATGGCAAAACGTCATTTTTTTCCGATGAATACACGTTGTGTTCACAGCATGATGGTCGCATCCGAGTTTGGTGACATCGCAGTGAACGCACATTGGAAGCGTGTATTCGTCATCGCCATACTAGCGTTTCACCCGGCATGATGGTATGGGGTGCCATTGGTTACACGTCTCGGTCACCTCTTGTTCGCATTGACGGCACTTTGAAAAGTGGCCGTTACATTTCAGATGTGTTACGACCCGTGGCTCTACACTTCATTCTATCCCTGCGAAATCTTACATTTCAGCAGGATAATACACGACCGCATGTTGCAGGATCTGTTAGGATCTTTCTGGATGCGGAATATTTTTCGACTGCTGCCCTGGCCAGCACATTCTCCAGATCTGTCACCAATTGAAAACGTCTGGTCAATGGTGGCCGAGCAACTGGCTCGTCACAATACGCCAGTCACTACTCTTGATGAACTATGATATCGTGTTGAAGCTGCCTGTACCTTTAGCTGTACACGCCATCCAAACTGTGTTTGACGGAATTCCCAGGCGCATCAAGGCCGTTATTAGGGCCAGAAATGTTCAAATGTTTGTTAAGCTTATGGGACTTAACTACGGGGTCATCTGTCCCTAAACTTACAAACTACTTATGATCTACTTACGAACTAGGACGGCACAAATATCCATGCCCGAGGGGGGATTCGAACCCCCGACCGTAGTGGCCGTGCAGACCGTGACTGGAGCGCCTCAGTCACCTCGGCCACCGCGGACGGCTATTACGGCCAGAGGTGGTTGTTCTGGGTATTGGTTTCTCAGGATCTATGCACACAAACTGGGTGAAAATGTAATCACATATCAGTATAGTATAATATATTTGTCCAATGAATACACTTTTATCGTCTCCATTTCTTCTTGGTGTAGCAATTTTAATGGCCGGTAGTGTATATAAACGTTAAACAGCGCAGCTGCTTTCGTCACAGATGCTCCCACTAACTCGCGCACCATCGAGTTGGCCTGTTCGAAAGTCAGAGTTCAGGCATTTTACCGATTATTTGTGTTGACCGTCGCAGAACTAAACGTGTAATATATTCCAAGGTGACGTCATAGACTTCGTACGTCTGACTGATAACAAGTTAACAAGTACGAAGTGCTGCCAACTTGCAACAATATGTAGTATACTGCTTCGTGTTCATATTATTTCGTCCACCTTCTGTAAGTGTGAGGAATAGTCCGCATAGACCTCACACAGAAATGAAAGCAATAAACTATGTTGCAACAAAGGAATTAAAAACTCCAAAATGAAACGCAAAGGACAAGAATGTTGCAATTGCGTAGGAGAAGTTATGTACTGCAGCTCCCTTGCTGACACCTCGCTGTTACAAGTGGACATTACCCCACGGCATATACACAAAATTGCATACAACGAACAGACACGTCAGTTACCAGAAGGAAAGTTCATTATTATGTGAAGAAAAAAAATTAACACGAGAGATTTAAACATGCAATGTCTCGTTTCGGTCTGTCATCATGACCATATTACTACGACATTTCGTAGCTGCAAAATTTGCTCGATTTCGCATATCTTTAGCTTTGAAAGGGTCACTGTTATTATGCTATTTCTTTTTTCGTAGTTAGGTACGACACCACCTCGCCGTTTTCATGCTTGTCCTGTGTTTAGTTTTGAAGGCTTTTCCACTGGACCATATTACCACTGAATCTGCGGACTGGTCGATGGGGAGGTCCCTTGTTAGCAGATTTCGCAGACACGCCATGAATGCAGGCTCGTAAACAAGTTCAGGTGCACTTAAAGCACTACTCTAAAGGATCTTCTAGCTGGGGGTTGAGGAAATAACGAGAAGCTTTTAGGATGCGAGTAATGAGAACGTGGAAAGGGATCACGGAGCAACAGAATAGACTAGATTTAACAGACTTTAAAGGCGGTGTAGCAAGGACGCTCATCATAATGGCAGGAAGTGTACGGAGCTAACAATTCTGTAAATGGCCTGATCGTATTTGAATCCTAGGCTTTGCATCCAGCGTTGCTCTGATTCTGTTTATTCCATTCCTAT
The DNA here is from genome assembly GCA_026315105.1 of Locusta migratoria. Classification (NCBI taxonomy): domain Eukaryota; kingdom Metazoa; phylum Arthropoda; class Insecta; order Orthoptera; family Acrididae; genus Locusta; species Locusta migratoria. Next base: position 560,578,181 of record CM048746.1, read on the forward strand.
GTTAGTCCATCAGTTTCTCGCGCCCCCTCCTCCTCCGTCCATCGGTTTATGCCCCACAGTCTGTCCATGCCTGATTTCTATTTACAATTTAGTTGTCACGCAGGTCAATCCTCATGACGTCACATCTTCTACTCAAGCCGTCTTACAGTAGTATAATTTTCGAGCTACGTACAGTCGAATATTAGCAAAATCGCTGGAAAATATTTCCTGAATAGAGTTCGTAGTAAAGACATTATAAATTAAAATCTCATTTATGATGGGAAAGTTTCTCATGCATCATATTGTCCATGACGTAATATATGAGAGAGATATATCTTACACCAACAACGATTTTTGCCTGACGGCAAGGAAATTGTGTACCAAATTTGATTGTAATAGATACAGTGGTTTACAAGGAGATGGGGAACAATGCTGCAGGTCGTGGCAGTTTTTCGTACATATCATTGTTCACGACATCATATCTATTAAACTATATGCCGTAAGTGATCGTTACTCCCCCTCGGTAACCTTCCACCTATTTTCAAGGTTAATTGTGCACAATTTTCAGTTTTCAACTGATACGTCTCTGCGTTCTTCTTAAAGGATCCCGTTCCTTTTTAAACTTACCTGAAATGGGGATGGGGGACGATGTTAAACTTTAAAACACACGGTGAGATTTCTGGCGCTCACATTCGATTCAAAACTTTCTTGGATGTCACACTTTTTGGACCTGAAAACACGGAGTCTCAAACTACTGGGTATTTTGAAATGTCCTACAAGGAGAGGATCTGATAAGTGGGTCAAGGATTTCTATTGAATTTTGGATGGAGGGTCTATATTGAATATAAAGAGAGAGGTGATTCGGCTTTTTGCTAGACACTCATTAGTTTTTTAAAATATCGAGGTCAAAGTTGATTACAGAAAGTCGCATTTTCAATGGTATAAATCAAAGAATAGTCTAAATTTGAGCATTTTTATTAATATATATTGGGTCAAAAGTTAATGACGTTTCAATAATTTTCATTTTTGTGTTTTCATGCTGTAGCTTGGATACCCGTAAACATGACCGACTTTCTGAACACCGTCGCCGGTCGAACGGTCCACGACTCGATCTGTCAAACCGTGAACCTCTATCGTCGCAGTTTTTGTTAGATTTTTTCTGAAGTATTTGATAATAATCTCATATTTTAACACCTTATCCTGACACATTTTGAAGTAGACAATCGGGATGTATGATTAATATTCAATTGGGTATATTATCTGTTTATAACAGTTTTTATTCGTGGCACACAGAGCAAAAAGAATAAAATTAGAATTAATGAAATAAAAAAATTCATCTACCGTACCATTCTCCAGTAGCGCGTGGGAAAAATGAAAACTTCAATCTTTCGTTTTCAATCTGATTTCTGTTATTCCATGATGATAATAAAGTCAGTTTCTTTAGTAGCACTGTTGCACCTTCTAAGTGTTATGCCAATGAAATGTAGCCTTTTGTTTTGCGTTCCCTTCAGTACTTTCTGTATGTTATTTCCAGTTTTAGTTGTGATTGCTAGGTATTTAGTTGAATTTACGGTCTTTATATGTGATTGATTTGTCGTGTAAATGAAGTTCAACGGATTTCTTTTAGTGGTCATATCGATGATTTCACACTTTGCATTGTTTAGGGTCAATTGCCAAGTTTCGCAACATGCAGATATGTTATCTGAATCGTGTTGCAGCTACTTTTGATCTTCTTCTGATTTTACTAAACGATAAGCGACACCACCAACCGCGAACAGTGTAAGACAACCGTTTACATTCTCTCCTTAATATTTTATAAAGGGAAGAAACAGTAGATGCCCTGTTACACTTCCTGGCGAACGCTAGATGTTTCTTCCATTTTACTCCGACTTTCCGTCAATTACTACGTCCTGTGCCCTTTCGGATAGGAAAGCGCGAATCAAATCGCACAACTGTGGCGATATTCCATAATCACGCAATTTGATTCGAAGACGTTTGTGAGGTATAGTGACGAAAGCTTTCCGGAAAAATAGAAATATGTAATGGATTCTAGATCCCTTTTCCATAGCATTAATCATTTCATGTAAGTAGAAAGATAGCTGTGTTTGTCAACAACGATACTATCTGAATCCGTGTTGACTATGGGTCAATAGGTCGTTCTCTTCGAGGTAGTTCATAATGTTTGAGGAAAGTATATGTTCTAATATTGTGGTGCAAACTGACGTCAATGATATGGGCCTATAATTTTGCGGATCACTCCTATTCCCTTTCTTGAATATTGGGTGACCTGAACAACTTTCCAGTCTTTGGGTATGGAACTTTCGCTGAGCCAGAGGTTGTATATTGTGACGATACTACTGGCCCTCTCATCTCTATGTTATTGTGCGATACCATCTGCGGCGGACCCGGAATCGTGTGGTGTAATAGTGATATATTTTGCGTGTGAAGTTACAAATGAAATAGCCAGTATATGAATCAGTATAGGACAGTGTCTCAGTGATACTGTGATTAAAACAAGTGATAGATTTCATTAATTAAGAGATTCATATATTTTCTCTCCAGACAGTTCTATAAACAATAGTTGCGTCATTGTATGTTATTTCAGGACTTAAACAGGCGAATTGTAAAATCTTTTGTAAAAAATAAAAATAAATGAAAATTAATAGCATTGCATGTATGTTAGGACCATAAAAAAGTTGTGTTGACCAGCTAATTGTGTTATTTCGACTATTACATTAATTATCAATATTGAATTCTTTTTATATATTGACTGACATGAGATTTTGAGTATATTTTGTGAATGGCCATGAGATTTGATAGTTCAATACATGTTAGGAACATGTATGATGTACTCATTAACAAATTAATTGACATTTATCATTATTCTTTGTTGTGAAACAAGTAGTACCGCGATTTCGTCTTAAAAAGATGTGCCATCTAAAATTATTGTATGTATAGTTTTTATTTTATATTGTGATTACTTTGGATACATGAAATGTTTTACTGTTTTGTTCGTTATTTGTAAATTACTATATTCAACTGTTATGAACAATGAATAATGTAACTTCATTATTGCCGATGTTATATATTTGCCTCACCACCTTGCGTGGGAGAGTTCGAGTTTTGGCTTTTCTAAAGTGCACTGGAATCTATGTCATTCTGTGTTTTGAAATGGAAGTACTACCGTGCTGATGCTTTGTAATTTGTATATGTTTTAAAGTTGTTATGTTTTGGTCTAGAAGAAGTATGATTCAAATTAAAGAAGAAGTGATAAATTGTACATATCGAGTATTTATTTCTACCACGACGCACCAGGAGAATAATGTTGCAGCGAGCAGAACCCCCATACATCGAAAAGTTGAAAAGCTGAGTATTATGTTTGAAAGTGGTAGAATAAACTGTAATTACTTAAAATCTATTAAAATGTTATAATATGATGGAACTATTGTATCTGCATACTCTGAAAAGAACCTTCGCGATGTTCAACAATCTTTTTGTGCTCCAGCTGCGCACATAGATTAACTAGTACTTTGTCTCCTACTTCATTTCTGGTATTTGCCACTTTTCTCTTGTTTCACACTCCTGTTATTTGACCTATTTGTTGGCCAAAATAATCTGCCTATCCATCCACCCCTTCAAACTTTGTCGTTGTGAAACTCCAACAATCCGCATGCAATACCAGGGAGGTAAAAAGTTTGTCAGTCACTTCCCGATCCTGCCTTTCAATTTTCGCTGTCGAAGCAGTCTATACCTGCAACCGATACCCTCGCCCCTGCAGCTTGTGTCAGCAGCCCCGGGGCCTCCGAGACGGCGTTCCTGAGCACGCCCTAATTTCGTTTCGCGCTGCCTCCCCTCCCCCCCCCCCCATCCTCCCCCCGGTCCCTCCGGAGACTGCCTCGCCTCCGGACCACCCCGTAAAATCGTGTTTGCCCCAGATGCGCACTTCATTTCCTGACACCCGACAACCTATTGGCCGTCGCCAGCGGCGAAGAAGCCGTCCCCAATTTCGTCCTTCAGAAGCGAAGAGGCAGAGCGTGGCTTCCACCACGATACATGAGCTTCCCGCTACTGCTCTTCACTGGAAATCTCACAAGCAACGAAGCAAATACGTGCGTGTTCCAAGAGGAGCTGTATGAAGCGTTCCGTTTCTGAGGGCACCTCTTACCACTACTAGTAATTGCCTTTCCTGCTCTACATCTAAAGAGAGCGATGGAGAACTGACAGTCCATATGTCTCTGAACGAGTGCTAATTTCTCTTACCTTATCGTTGTGGTTCTTATACCAAATCTAAGCTAGAAGCAGTGCAGTCGTTCTGCAGTCAGCTTCAAATGCCGGCATTCTACATTTCCTCAAGGGTGTTCCCCGAAAACAACGCGGCCTACCCTACTCGGATTTCCAATATGAGTTCAAAAAATGTTCAAATGTTTGTAGAGATTATGGGACTTAACTACGGGGTGTTCAGTCCCTAAACTTACAAACTACTTATGTTCGAATGTTTGTATAACGTATGGGACTTAACTACGGGGTCATCAGTCCCTAAACTTACAGACTACTTATCAACTAGCTTATCCTAAGGACGGCACAAATATCCATGTCCGAGCGGGGATTGGAACCCCCGACCGTAGTGGGCGTGCAGACCGTGACTGGAGCGCCTCAGTCCCCACGGCCACCGCGGCCGGCAACTACTTATGAACTAGGTTATACTAAAGACGGCACAAACATCCATGCCCGAGGAGGGATTCGAACCCCCGACCGTAGCGGCCGTGAGGACCTTTACTGGCACGCCGCAGACCACTCGCTCACTGCGGCCGGCCAATATGAGTTCCCGATTCATCTGCGTAAAACGCGCATTGTTGATTGAATCTACCAGCAACAAATCCAACAGTCCGCTTCTCAGTCGCTTGTATATGGTGTGGACAAAATATCAACACCATGCAGTACACAAAATAGTCTGGCACCACTTCGTATGTCTTACAGTGACAATCATAGGGTATGACATGTGGCTCACCGATTTCGATCAAATTTTGCATGGACGTTCTATATTGAATATAGAAACACGTTTTTCGCCTTTTTCCTAGGCTCTCAATAGTTTTGAAAAAATCAAAGCCAAGTTTGATGATGGAAAATGGAGTTTTCAATATGGTCTAGGGCTTGGCTGTCAAATCTTGGATCCAGGTTCTAACCTCCATCATGGCAATTTTTTGTTTAGACTTTTTCGTCGTATTTGATAATATTGTCATATTTGTAACACCTTTCCTTGCCTTCTTTTGAAGTAGAGTGATTAATCTTCAGTTAAGTGTGTTATCTGTATACAGCTGTTTCATTTGTGATACACAGTGCAACAATAAAAAAGGAATAGAGCTAAAATTTGTTAAAGAGTATTATTACTCCAGAGGAGAGAAATTCATTATAGAGCAGATGCGATTAAAATTCATGCCTTGGTCCATAATCAATGGTCCGTGTCTGTCTCTCAAGATCTGCTTTTATACTATTGGTACTCATCGAAATTAATATCTGATAGACCTGTCTTCAGAAATATAAATCAGATATATTGTCCACGAGCCATATCTCGGACAACATATGAATGTAGCATTACGTAGTTCGTGTGTTGCGGATGGTGTGAGAAATATTTGTGTTTCGGTGGTTGTTTTATGATAAGTTTCACCCTACTGGTCGTGAGAACGCTGACGAATAGACGTCCAATAATTGCAGTTACGTAATAATATACTTTAGAAGTTTATTTATTTATTGTTGTTGTTTTTGCGGTGTGTATCACAAATAAAACCACTGTAAATAGATAATACATTTAATTGAATATAAATCACGCTTCCCGATGCTCTTCTTAAAAATAAGGCAAGAAAAGGTATTACAAACATGAGAAAATTACCAAATACCGGGTGATCAAAAAGTCAGTATAAATTTGAAAACTGAATAAATCATGGAATAATGTAGATAGAGGTAAAAGTTGACACACATGCTTGGAATGACATGGAATTTTATTAGAACCAGAAAAAGTTCAAAAAATGTCCGACAGATGGCGCTTCATCTGACCAGAAAAGCAATAACTAGCATAACAAATTAAGACGAAGCAAAGACGATGTTCTTTACAGGAAATGCTCAATATCTTCACCATCATTCCTCAACAATAGCTGTAGTTGAGGAATGTTGTGAACAGCACTGTAAAGGATGTCCGGAGTTATGGTGAGACATTGGGGTCGGATATTGTCTTTCAGCATTCCTAGAGATGTCAGTCGACCACGATACACTTGCGACTTCTGGTAACCCCAAAGCCAATAATCGCACGGACTGAGGTCTGGGGACCTGGGAGGCCAAGCATGACGAAAGTGGCGGCTGAGCACACGATCATCACCAAACGACGCGCGCAAGAGATCTTTCACGCGTCTAGCAAAATGGGGTGGAGCGCCATCCTGCATAAAAATCGTACGTTCCAACAGGTTTTTATCAGCCAGACTGGGGATGATGCGATTCTGTAACATATCGGCGTACCTCACGCCCGTCACGGTAACAGTTAGAAAATCAGAATTACGGAGTTCCACGAAAAAAAAAGTCCCGATAATGGTAGATGTAGTTCCAATAATACCCCATGTCATTACAGGCATGTGTGTCAATTTTTATCTATCTACATTATTCCGCGATTTATTAAGTTTTCTCATTTATAGTGACTTTTTGATCAGCCGGTTCATTGAAAACAGGTAACAAAAAATCGCCATGATTGAGATTCGAACTTGGATCCACGGTTTGACATTCTAAGCCCTGGACCGCTTGACCGGCGACAGTTTACGAGTACGCAAGCTACAACGTCAAAATACAGAAACGTAACTTCTCGAACGTCATTAATTTTTCATCACATAAATGCTCCTCTTTAGACGATCCTTCGATGTATAGCATTGAAAACGGGATCTTCCATCATTAAGTTTGACCCTAATATTTTTCAAAAACTACTGAGTGTCTAGCAAAAAGCCGAAACACGTGCCTCTTTATATTCAATACAGAAGGTATGTGCAAATTTTGATAGAAATCAGTGGCACACATTTTAGACCCTCTCTTTGTGAGATAAAATGTAAAGCAGTCAACAGTCGGAAGCTTGGTTGGAACGCCACAGTACTTTACAAGGCATGTTCCTGTTCTGCGACCTCTGGATTCATAGCTGGCACTCTGCCACTGTGCTACATAACCGCACTCCCCTTGTGAAATACGACCGCAATTCAAAATTGACGTACGATGCATTGGACGTCTCTGTCCGGTATATTATACCTTTCGTTCTGCGACGGTCAACTTAAATGATAGGTGAAGTGTGTAATATCTTAGACTTCCAAAGAGGCCAACTAGATAGTATGCAGTTTGTACAAGCATCTGTGACGAAAACGGCTGCTTTGTTTTACGTTTCACTAGCGACAGTGCATGTTAATGACAGATAACACAAAACAAGGTATACCGTCATTGTTGAAGAGGAATATTGAACGAAACCTGAAGTTAACTTACAACAACGGATGAGTATTCACACAAATTGCACTGGGGAACAATTTGTAACTTAATTTCTGTTGACTTCGATTTTTAGGCTGTTCTAAAGGTGAATTGACACGTTGTTTCAAAATTCAAATGTTTGTAAATCTATCGGACCAAACTGCGTGGTCATCAGTCCGTAGCTTACAAACTACTTAAACCTAGGTAAACTAACATAAGGACAAACAAACACACCCATGCCCCAGGGAGGACTCGAACCTCCACGGCGAGCAACCGCGCGCTCCGCAGCGAGACGCTTTAGACCGCTCGGCAACTCCACCGCGGCGACATGCTGTTTACAAAACTATTATTAGTTTTTTCCTATCATGTCTTCCAGGTCCTTACTAGAACAGAATTATAACGTTATCCGAAAAACGCGATGTTTTATTTCTTCACACTTAACTTTAAATCCTTATCTATATTTCTCTTTGCTTTCCTTCACAGCTTACTCAATGTACAAATTGAATAACATTGGAGAAAGACTACAACCTTGTCGTACTCCTTTCCCTACCAATATTTCCCTTTCATGAACTTCGACTCTAATAACTACTGTCGGATTTTTGTACAAGTTCTCAAAACCTTCCGCTCTATATATTTTGTTCCTGTTGACTTCAGAATTTGAAAGAATGTTCAAAATTGTGGGAAGGTTTCTCCAAAGCAATAAAAACTAGAAATCTAGATTCGCCTTTCCGTAATCTGTCTTCTAAGATAAGTCATAAAGTGAGTCTTGCCTCAAGTGTTCTCTATTTCTCCTAATTCAAAATTGATATTTTCCGAGGTCAAATTCTACCAGATTTTTCATTTTTTCTAAATTAGTATTAAAATTTTGCAATCATGACTTATTTATCTGTAATTTTCTCAAATTTCTACGCCTGCTCTCTCTGCGATGGGGATCGTTACTTTTGTCTGAGGGTGTCTCGCCTGTCTCGTACATCTTGCACACTAGATAAAATAATTTTATCATGGCTAGCTTTCCAAGTGACTTCAGTAGCTCTAACGGAAAGTCGTCTACTCCAGGATCCTTGTTTCGACTTAATCTTTCATTGCTCTGTCAAATTATTGTTTCACTATGGTATCTTCTATCCCATGTTCATCTAATTCCTCACCCCTTTCTATAATATTGTTTGGAAATTAATTACCTTTATAGAGCCACTCTAAATTTTCGTACACCTTTCAGCAGTTTATACTATGGTAACCTACGTTGCACGAGACATTTCCGGTAGAAATCGAGCAAACTGACGTATGTTTATGGCGCAGTTGACTGAATCCTCGGTCCTCACAAATGGAGGACATAGTAATAGCTATTTTCGGTGTAGAAAAACAGCTGAGAGAGCTGAATACAAAAAAGGCTCCTTGTCCGTGTAGAAGACCAGTTCGGTTTTACAAAGAGTATTCTGCGGCATTGGCCCCTTACTTAGCTTGCATTTATCGGTAATCTTTAATTCAGCGCAGAATTCCTAGTGATGGGAAAAAAGCGCAGGTGTCTTCCATTTAAGAGAAAGGTAAAAGAACTGACCGACATAATTACAGGCCAATACCGTTAACATCAGTTTGCTGTAGAATTTGGAGCATATTCTCAGCTCGAATATAATAAACTTCTTTGAGACGTAAAGGCTTCTTGCTATGAAGTAGCACGGATTTGTGAAACATCAAAAAAATGTTTATTAAGCTTATGGGACTTAACTACGGGGTCATCAGTCCCTAAACTTAGAAACTACTTATCAACTACCTTATACTAAAGACGGTAGAAATATCCATGCCCGAGGGGGGATTCGAACCCCCGACGGTAGTGGCCGTGCAGACCGTGACTGGAGCGCCTCAGTCTCCTCGGCCACCGCGGCCGGGGTGAAACATCGTTCGTGTGAAACAGAGCTTGCCATTTTCTCACATGATATCTTGCGAGCCATGGATGAAGAGCAACAGGCAGATTGTGTTTTTCTCGATTTCAAAAAGGCGTTTGACGCGATGCCGCACTGCAGACTGCTAACGAAGATTGGAGCATATGGAATAGGTTCACAGACCGACGACAATACTTCAGAACCTAGATATCTCAACTGATCTTATAATTAATGATAAATCCGAAGCAGTGAATTAAAGTTTGTAACGCTACCGGAAATCGAACCCGGACCTCCATGCTTCCTAGTCAGACGTTTTACCGCTAGACCACCGCATCACTGGCGATTAAGGCACCTTGGAATAGTCTAAACACGATTGCCATCACGTCACACTTTAATTCAGCTTCTATGTTCCATAGAACATTGCCACTACTGCCAAGGCTCTCCATGCAGCGGGATAGCACCTCGGCAATGGACATATTGGAACATTCCTGCTTAAAGTGATATAAATATCAATGTAAATACAAATAAACAATCCCTGAGACGGATTTTCGTCTCCAATGGTCAAAGACATTAATGATAAATCTGAAGCACAGAGTTAAAATTTGTCACGTGACCGGGAACCGAACCTGGACCTCCATGCGTACTAGGCAGACGTCTTACCGATAGATCACCTCATCACAAGCGATTAAGGTGCCTCGGAATAGTCTAAGCACGATTTCCTTCAGTATTCGGAGGCACCTTAATTGCTAGTGATGCGGTGGTCTAGAGGTAGGGAGCTAGACGCCCTGTGTAATAAAAAAGCTGAGCCAAATATACAACGAACAAGCAAGAACGAACTGAAGCAACGACCGCAAAACGTAGATCCATGTGGGGAAAAAAAAAAGAAAAAAAAAAAAAAGTAAGACGTCTGCCTAGTAACCCTGGAGATCCGGGTTCGATTCCCGGTCACGTCACAAATTTTAATTCAATGCTTCAGATTTATCATTAATGTCATTGACATATTTGAGTCGAAAATCCGTCTCAGGGAGTGTTTATTTGTATTTTCATTGATATTTATATCACCTAAAACAGAAATGTTCCAATATGTCCATTGCCGAGGTGGTATTCCGCTGCATGGAGAGCCTTGACAGTAGGGGCTATGTTCTACGAAAATCCGTCTCACGGAGTGTTTATTTGTATTTAGATCTTCCAATTGTTATGACCAGTGTACATGCATTTCCCTTCCATATCTACCAATTTTGAAATATTGCAGGTTTGGCTAGTCTTTTAAATAACTGGATGCCTGTTTGAAGAAGTGTTGAAGGCAATAAGATGGCACAGACGAAACGGTTATGAAGCTGAACTTTGTAGGTGGCGGCTTTCAGTGCGAGCAGTTTGGCTACGCTGCTCACGTAGGGAGCGAGCTGAACCCTGGGGGACGCACCCGCGGCCGCCCAGGCGGACGCAGACAGCGCGGGAGCCGTGTCGTCAGAGGCGGCATTACGGGGTTACCGCCTTGCCATTAATATGCAGCAGGCGCCGCGCGGCCAAAGACCGTAATGCGCACTGATTTCCAGTAACGAGCTAATGCCATTTACTGCCGCTGCAATGTATTCCAGCGCTACTGCAGCGCCATATCCTAGGCGCCGCCCGTCTCTCGCTGTCTCTTCCCTCCTCTAATACTGAAACACACACACACACACACACACACACACTATATGGACGAAAGTCAAGCAGCAGTGGAATTTATAGATGCCATGCTAAAAGCGTTGATACAAGTCCTCTATTGGTTTGTGACGATTTCAGCGCGCTCTACAATGCGATCGTGAATTTAATCCATAATGGATGCAGTACATCTCCGTGACTGTTTTCTTGATAGGGTATACAATAATTACTGTCACCAATCACAAATAAAGAGTTTTTAAAGATATATAAATGAAGGAAAGGCAATAAATTAAAATTTGTGCCGCGACCGGAATTCGAACCTGGCACCTGTGCTTACTTGACAAGCACTATAACAACTAACTAATGCTTGCCTAGTAAGCAGTAGGTCCCAGGATCGAATTCCGGCCGCGGCACTGAGTGTAGTACGATCTTGCTGCCGCCTATTTACATTTCGCCTAGTGATCACAAAGACAAGATAAGAGAAATTAGGGCTCGTACGGAGGCATATAGGCATTCTTTTCTTCCTCGTTCTGTTTGGGAGTGGAATAGGAAATGAAGTGCATAGAAGTGGTACAGTGTGCCCTCCACCTCGCACCTTACCGTGGATTGCGCAGTATGTTTGTAGATGTAAATATAGATGTAGATGTAATTCGTTGCATCTCATTCCTTGCTAGATCTTTGATGTAAACTACTGGCCATTAAAATTGCTACACCAAGAAGAAATGCAGATGATAAAAGGATATTCATTTGACAAATATATTATACTAGAACTGACATGTGATTACATTTTCACGCAATTTGGGTGTATAGATCCCGAGAAATCAGTACCTAGAACAAACACCTCTGGCCACAAATAACGGCCTTGATACGCCTGGGCAGTCAGTCAAACAGATCTTCGATCCAGAATGAAACTTTCACTCTGCAGCGGAGTGTGCGCTGATATGAAACTTCCTGGCAGATTAAAATTGTGTGCCGGAACCGGGACTCGAACCTGGGACCTTTGCCTTTCGCGGGCAAGCGCTCTACCACTGAGCTACCCCGACACGACTCACGATGCCGCCTCACAACTCAAAGGTCCCAGGTTCGAGTCCCGGTTCCGGCAGACAATTTTAATCTGCCAGGAAGTTTCATATCAGCGCACACTCCGCTGCAGAGTGCAAGTTTCATTCTGGAAACATCCCCTAGGCTGTGGCTAAGCCATGTCTCCACCATATCCTTTCTTCCAGGAGTGCTAGTCTTGCAAGTTTCGCAGGAGAACTTCTGTGAAGTTTGGAAAGTAGGAGGCGAGGTACTGGCGGAAGTAAAGTTGTGAGGCGGCATCGTGAGTCGTGTCGGGGTAGCTCAGTGGTAGAGCGCTTGCCCGCGAAAGGCAAAGGTCCCAGGTTCGAGTCCCGGTTCCGGCACACAATTTTAATCTGCCAGGAAGTTTCAGATCTTCGATCGCGTGTACAGTTACTGATGCCCATGCAGCTTCAACACGATACTACAGTTCATCAAGAGTAGTGACTGGCGTATTGTGACGAGCCAGTTGCTCGGACACCATTGACCAGACGTTTCCAATTGGTGAGAGATCTGCTGGCCAGGGCAGCAGTCGAACATTTTCCGAATCTAGAAAGGCCCGTACAGGGCCATCAATATGCGGTCGTGCATTATCCTCCTGAAATGTAGAGTTTCGCAGGGATCGAATGAAGGGTAGAGCCACGGGTCGTAACACATCTGAAATGTGACGGCCACTGTCCAAAGTATCGTCGATGCGAACAAGAGGTGACCGAGACGTGTGACCAATGGCACCCCATACCAACACGCCGGGTGGTACGCCAGTATGGCGACGACGAATGCACGTTTCCAATGTGCGTTCACCGCGATGTCACCGGATGCGACCATCATGATGCTGTAAACACAACATGGATTCGTCCGAAAAAATGACGTTTTGCCTTTCGTGCACCCACCGATTCCATATTCTGCTAAAGTCATTGGATCGCGACCAACGTGAGCAGCAATGTCGCGATACGATAAACCGCACTCGCGATAGGCTACAATCCGACCTTTATCAAAGTCGGAAACGTTATGGTACGCATTTCCCCTCCTTACACGAGTCATCACAACAACGACGTTCAACTGCTGTTTGTGTATGAGAAATCGCTTGGATACTTTCCTCATGTCAGCACATTGTAGGTGTCGCCACCGGAGCCAACCTTGTTTGAATGCTCTGAAAAGCTAATCATTTACATATCACGCCATCTTCTTTGTCAGTTAAATTTCGCGTCTGTAGCACGTCATCTTCGTGATGTAGCAATTTTAATGGGCAGGAGTGTATATCGAGGGAAAATATGTCTCCTATCATTGATTTATTATTTGATATTAATGCTACCTGTGCCTGATATAGAAGGCAGGATCGTTCCAATTAACATTCATTGTTGGGGTGCCATTCCGCTATTCGATAGCCTCGGCTATGTTGAAATGTATTTATACGAGGGTCGTCTATAAATTAAGTTCGGTTTCTATTATTATCCGCGGTAGCACTTCGATCGCAGTTCCGAGCGTGCGCGGCAACTTCGTCTTAATGAGAAGAGCTGTACGCCATTTTCAGATCGCTTCTGCGGACGTGTGCTTTGTAGTGCTTCTTTATAATGTCAGCCGTAATTGAAATCGCCACCACGTATAAAATTAGATATGTGATGCGTTTTGTAAATGCAAAGAAAGTTAAACCAAGGGAAATTCATCGGCAAATCTATGAGGTTTTCGGAAAAAATGCTGTGAGTGATTCAAAGGTTAGAAGAGGGATGAGACTGTTCATTGAAGTACGTGATCAAGTGCCCGTGATCAAGTGCCAGTCTGTGGTTACTGATGAACTGGTTCACACAATTGAAGAAAAGATTAAGCACAGCCGTAAGGTTTCACTTAGTGCCCTTGCTATGGAAGTGCCGTGAATCTCACTATCACTAATTCATGAACCTGTTACTGAAAAACTGAAATTTCGAATACATTGCTCACGTTGGGTACCGAAAGTTCTTAGTGAACACAAAAATCAACGGATGAGGAGTGCACTTGATAGGTACTTACACGAGGGTCGTTCACAAAGTAAGTTTTGTTTCTATTCCTACACGCGGTGAAAAACTGTTGCTTTTTCCATGGCCAAGCAGTCTGCGGCGCGCCAGTGACGGTGTGTACGGCCACTACGGTCGGGGGGTCGAATATTCAAAAAATGTTCAAATGTTTGTATAGCTTATGGGACTTAACTACGGGGTCATCAGTCCCCAAACTTACAAACTACTTATGAACTAGCTAACACTTAGGACGGCACAAATATCCATTCCCAAGGGGGGATTCGAACCCCCGACCGCAGTGGCCGTGCAGACCGTGGCTGGCGCGCCGCAGTCCCCTCGACAACCGAGGCATGCGGGGTTCGAATCCCCCTGGGGCAAGGATATTTGTGACGTTCTTAGTATTATCTAGTTCATAAGTAGTTTGTAGGTTTAGGGACTGATGACCCCGTAGTTAACCCTCGGTCGCTCGTGTATATTGTTGTCACGCGATAACTCCCGTGTTAGATTTTTTCTAACAATGAGATCTTGCACCTTTTCACCACTTTGTGCCACAAAAACACGTTTATACAATAAATCATTTCATTACCAAAGCATTATAAATTAGTATAAACATTGTATGGAACATGTAATTTGATGAATTTGTGGATGATTGCAAGAAGAGCTATAGTGCCGAAGTACTGACAACGATAGACGAGATGTTAGAACCATTCCGCGGAAGTTTCAAAATCAGAAAGTTTATAGCAAACAACTCTGCAAAATATGGCATCAAGGTACATGCGCTTTGTAATGCCAGAACCTTTTATACGCTAAATTTGGAAGTATATGCAGGCAAACTGCGCCATATCAGGTAGCAAATGATGCAGAGAACGTGGCGTTACGATTGATTAGACCGATTGATGAAACAGGCAGAAACATGGCGATGGAAAATTATTTCACATCTATACCACTGGGTAACAAAATGTATGCCAACCATCGATTCATATTAGTAGATACTCTACGGAAGAATAAAAGAGAAATTCCACCGGAATTTCTGGACGTAGAATGTAGGCAACTAAACAGCAGCACTTGGAGAAAAACTATGCAACAACTGCTGCATTTCCTCATACGTCTCAAAAAAGAAACAGAAAAAGAACGTTCTAATGTTATCCATCATGGACAGCGACGATTCTGTAGACACTGACAATGGCGAAGTGAACAAACTTGAAGTAATTACACTCTACAGGTGTAGAGTGTACAGGTGTAGGAGGTGTAGATGTTGTCGACCGTTCTAAATCAGAATATTGCGTTTCAAGAAGAGACCGCTGCCCCTTTACACTGTTTTTCAGTTTTATATATTTCCATATCCGACAGACAATGTCATGTACTCTGTATAAGCAATTGCTTCATTCAATTCGTAAAACTCAATAAGAATATCTACTTTGCTCATAAAAGACGTAACATGTGCTGAACAGTTTCAGGAAGAAAGAAACGAACACTGCCGCATGTTACAAGTGCAAGAATAAGAAACAGACTAAATGTGAAGCAAGGCGGTTTTCCATGGAAGGAAAAGTAATCGTTACCTTAACACTCCCGTGTTAGAAAAATCTAACACTGCGCACAACTCCAAATAATGCCACAACTAACAAGCTATTGTTGAAATTTAAACTGTCGAGTCACAGATTAATTGAATCACGAGATATGAAAGAATGCATTTTTAGATGGTCAGTTCAATAGCTTTGAAATGGGATGGAATATTCAACTACAATCGTAAATGTTAGATTTTTTCTAACAACGCGAGTGATCGCGGGTTAAGTCCCATAAGCTCTACAAACATTTGAACATTTGTTTTTTCCACTATATGCCCGACCTCACACGGTGAATGTGAGCTAACATCTCCTGCTGGAATTTCACTGGGACGTGTTTGATCATCTTCCGTACTGCCTCAACTCGCTCCTAGCGACTTTCACCTCTTCGTGCACCTTAAATCTGTGAACACTTCAATGATGATGACGAGCTGAAAGAACATGTTAGAAATTGGTTGAATACACAGGCGGGAACCTGATTTGAAGAAGGCATATAAAAATTTGTGTAACGCCATGACAAGTGCCTAGAAAATTGCGGAAGCTATGTGGAAAAGTAGTTTAACAGTTCTAGATTTTTGTACAATAAATATTTGTTCTGTGTCTGTATACGTTTGTTTTATATAACCAAACGGAACTTTCTTTGTGGACATACCTCATATAAGGGAACATGAGACAGTCCTTGCCATCACCATGTGCATTAGGTGGCGATGGCTTAGTGGTTATAGCACCTGCCTAGTAATCTGCAGGATCTAAACCCAGTTTCAATTCATTGCGTGTCCTTCATTTCTATATCTTTGATAAACATTGAGACAAAATATGTCTCTGGACATTGATTATTGAAAAAATAAAGTTGTTTTATTCTAGTCTATGAACGGTTTCGGCATTGTGCACATCTTCAGGTGATCATACGTTCCTTTACATACCTCCTTATTTAACACTTTCCACGCAGAGCCATTTATATAGATTTTCATAATGCGGACTGACACTTTTCAATTATCTCGTTTTGTTAAAGAAGTGGTGATGAAAATATTAAGCTAGTAGACTATTTATGTTTAATTTTCATATCTCCTTTTTCTAATGATGTTATACAGTTTTGTCTGAATGTTCCGCAATATTGAAAGTTGAATTTTATCAAAGTAAATAAATAATTGTAGCTTATAAAAATCAAACTATTTGAAAGTGAGCAGCACATGATGATCTAAAAGGAAACATATTTTATTGATTGAAACGTATGCAAACAAAATAAATTCAATACAGAAGTGCAGTTTTTGTTTTATCAAGCATAATATATTCTTTGAAACGGACTGCTACGCAGAGACCGTCACCACACTGCTTCTACCGCCATCGTGTTGCTTTTCGTACTCTTTTCCCAGTTTGTTTCTCTTTATCTCTACAAAGTTTACAGAATCTTGCTACATTTTATTTACCTACTTTAGCTGGGATATTTTGCGGAAAGAGTCACTTAAAAAACTTTGTCTGCTCTTGGTGCTCGTCCACGTGTGAACAAGATTATTACACGAGAAACAGCGACCTTCTTTAGAGGAATTTATGCTGAGAAAAGTTTGATCGCAGATTTAGGTCATCTTCAGCAGTTACCAACGTACAGCTACAGAGTGCAGCCATGGCATGTCTGGAGATGTCAGCACCAGCCACATGGGCTGTATATATGTTCTCAAGATGACCTAAAATAAGATCAAACCGGTTAAATATAATAACCTCATGGGATCAAGGCCTTTTTTCCCAACGTAAACACCTCTTTAATCTACAACCTCTCCACATCAGTACTAGCTAGCACTTCACCTGAGCTCTTGATGAAGAAAACCACCCATTGTGTTTGTCTTTGTTGAACGTTTGTAAAAAAATGGAAAAACGAGTGGAGTAAACCTCTTACACCATTTCAGTGGCTAGCTGGCTGACCCTATGTACGCCAGCTTTATCCTTGTTATAGGCTATAACATCATCTGGTAATTTACGCATGTCTTCTGGTCCTCCTTTAATTCTGGAATTAGTTACAGTTGAAGTTGTTCGGCATATGGTTTAAAGACAGGAGACCTATAATGCATTGATGCATTGATTGATTTCCATTTTCTGAAAGTGAACATTCCTTCCTCCTAACGCATATCTTCTGGTCCTCCTCTAATTCTGGAATAAGTTACAGTTAAAGTTGCTCGGCGTATGGTTTAAAGACAGGAGACCTATAATGCATGGATTGATTTCCATTTTCTGAAAGTGAACACTCCTTCCTCCAAAACGTTCCTTCTTTGACTAACTCTAAAATTTCTTCCTTTAACACACGTTACTTCTGACTATAGTAGTGTGTCACTACTTGACACAATTTGTTTCTAAGTAAACATTGCACCTCTGCATTAAATATGGAGACATGTAAATGACTGATTTCGACCTGAAGATGGGTAAAAAGCCGCGGTGGAGTAGCCGAGCGGTCTAAGACGCCTTGCTGCGTACCGTGCGGTTGCTCGCCGTCGGAGGTTCGTGTCCTCCCTGGGGCATGGGTGTGTGTGCAGTCCTTAGGTTAGTTTACCTTAGTTTAAGTAGTTTGTAAGCTACGGACTGATGACCACGCAGTTTGGTCCGATAGATTTACAAAACATTTGAACACTGGATAGGTAAAAATCCGAGGCCGATCGTGGAATGAATAAAACATCTTCAGTTATGACCGACAGCCAAAATTATTGTATACCCCCTAATGTTATTAAGACCATCCGTACAAATTGCGTGGGTTTTGCATTTGGTAAGCTCTTGAAACGTCTTGCCTTCCGACATATTCCTATAATGACGTCCAGCACACTACGCAGCAACAATGGAAATTATAAATTGTTCAACCAGTGCCTTAAAGACTGGAAAGTGTGACTTTACAAGGATACACATTTATAAGTCTAATACAAATTGCTTGCATCACAGCAGAACAATAAGCGATCAGTTTCTTCACAGGATCAAAGATGTAAAAGAGGAGACCTAAATTCTCGACTTACCTGGCAGATTCAAAACTTCTTAAAGTAAAGCATACGCGTTTCGTCAAAAAATGAAATTAAATAATAGATAAAATATTCAAATTTTTGTAAATATATGGGATTTAACTTCTTTGGTTATTAGTTCCTAGGCTTACAAACTACTTAAACTAAGATAAACTATCCTAAAGACAACACACACACCCATGAACGAGGAAGGACAAGAACCTCCGGCGGCGAGCAACCGCTCGCTCCGCCGCAAAGCGCCTTAGAACGCTCTACCACTCCCCCGCGGTAGCGTATCGTCGACAGCGTGGTCATTAGAGACGAATCACACACTAGGATTGTTTTGATAAGAATGGGGAAGGGAAATCGGCCGTGTCCTTTCAAAGGAACCATTCCGGCATTTGCCTGATGTGATTTAGGGTATCAGGATGCCCGGAAGCAGTACTCAAACCACCGTCCTCTCAAATGCCAGTCCAGTGCGCAACTACTGCAATACCTCGCTCACTCAAAACGTCTAGACATATTCGCGTCTGTGTAAAGGAACACGTTTCATAATGTCACGTCATATTACATGTCAAATAGTATAATGTCGTTTCTCTAGTGGTGCAATATGATACTATATTACATTGTAGTTTACGAGCAGCCACGCAACCACATTCATCGGAACTTGTTATTACAAATGCAACCCCTTCGAAAGCTCACTGTTCTGGAGAATTAAAGTGAACTCGTAACAAATTACGAACTTCAAGAGTTTGTGATTAAAATATTTTTGAGGCTACCAGATAAATGGAGAACCTAGTTCCCTCTCTTAAGTCTATGACTCTGGCGAAAACATATTCTCCTTTAGTAGTTTGTGATAGGAGCATCTTTCATTCTTGTTTACAACTGTAACTGACCATAACTGATCAGCTGTCTTAGTCGACAGGGGTTCTTAATTAGAAGGTCTTCATAAATTCTCAAGGAACAAACGCCGAGTGTGAGTGTAAGCGTGTCATTCCTTTTATTTTATGTCAGCAGTGAATTGTCTTGTATTCAGTGCTGTGGCGAAGATAATGCTAGCATTATTGATCTGGCAGTGTTAACTATCATCTGTGTCTTGCATGAAATACATATTTGATGTTTACTGCACTGTATTAATACAGAAGACACTGAAATTTAATTTTTCCAAAGTTGATTTTATAATAAGGGACTGAAAGGGTTAATAGCTTGCAGCAATTGACGTATAACCAATGAAATAAAAATTAACTGACAAAATATTATTAACTTTTCAGACCGCAATTGCCTGAATGCCCAACGAGTGTCAGCACCTGCTACATGTAGTAGGACTTTAATCCTTGATATCTCGGCAACGGATAATGATAATAGGATAAAATTGCGGTTTGACTTCATTCACTTATCTCCCGGCGTGCAAAGTTTTAACCGATTCATGGAAGTTTAAAGTGTAGAAGCGGTACGTGTATCACAACTCCCCACAGAAACAGGCTTCTTTTTCATACTCATCGATTGTTATAGCTGCCGTCCGATTTCTGTACAAGGTGTGTATAGCCTTTCGTTCCCTCTAGTTCACTTCTGCCAGTTCAGAATTTTAAAAGAGGGTATTGCAGTTGGCATAGTCAAAAGCTTTCTTCTAATCTAGGGAAACGTAGGCTTGCCATTCCTTACCCTACCGTATAAATAAAGGGGTCAATATTGCCGCACGCCATCTTTGTGATAAAGAAAATCTCGATTGGAAATACTACAAAAAGGTAGATTAACAATAACTTCAGAACATATACACCACCTGTCAAGTAATCATCAACAGGCTACGAGTTTCAGCTCCGAAATTCCTATAGCACCACAGTAAATACAGACGTCAACAAACCCTTCACTATTATTACATACATTACCTTAAGAATTAGCGAGTTACTGACCATGCTGTAAATGCTGGAATTCATTCGTACATCTATGGAGTTAATAAAATGGTTTAGAAAGCTCTTTCTCTTTAAAATTTTATGCTGAACTTACACATGTGTATGTGATCTTTATCAATCGAAATTGTCTACACAACGACGGCCTCTAAATATCTGACATTCCGTTGTTGAACATGTATTTGATGAAAGTATTCTCCTCCGTACTATTAATTCTGGGCTGTGTGGTATAACGAAAATTAGTCAAGTGACACTTCGTCTCCCGCAGCTAAGTTTCGCAGGTAATGTCTGTATGTATGCTGGATAGTAGATAAATGGTATATACGTTGCTGGATGAACTCTCAGCCAGGCAATTAAGTATGATTAGAATTACATCTTCCATTTAAATAACGTATGCATTCATGCGTGTGATTGTTATCAGAGTTTATATCTGTCAATGCGTATGTCTTTCAACTTAAAACATCATTTCGAAACTTATTTCTGATCAGCAAATAAATAATTCAGTTGCATTCATTCTGTTCTTGTTTTATACGAAACACGATAAATTTTAATTAGTATGCGTTGACATGCTGCCGATTCAAATGCTTTTGCAAGACAGGAAATGCTGCATCCACGTGTATGTTTGGGGTGTTATTAGAAAACTATGAGTTGGATTTTCCATGGCTAATCTTCTTTGAATACTTAGCAGATCCCGAATCATTCAATTATAGATACCTCACTTGCTCCCATTCTATCTCCATATGGAAACAGTGCCAATTCAGTCCCATATTTGTGTCGTGTTCGCATCGTGCTCAAAAAAGGGTAAACCACTGTACTTACTAATTTAAGGTAATCATAAACTGAGTATTATTTTGAACAAGACAGTGTTTTCTTGAAATAGTTTTATTCAGAGTGATTTGCCCGCCCCTTCGTCCACCCTTCATCCACACAATCAATAAAGGCGTCGAAATATATAAATATTATAAAATGGTCGTATGTGTGTGTGTGATCGTTCCACATCTCCTCCTAAATTATTGGATAGATTTCAAGCAGACTTAGTACACAAATATTTTTTGCCTTCGCGCACCAATACGTGTGGGAGTATGAACCACCTACGCTAGATAATTCAGAAGGTATGACATCATAAGCAATGAGAGGCATGAAAATCCGCTCCATCAAACATGAAGCTGTAATATACTACGTCTTTATTACCAACTCTATTCACAGATACTTTCCCAATATTCCACTCTACGAACCTGGAAGATTATGTTATACTATTCAGGAAATGTGACGTCAAAAAGAATTAAACGGCGAGGAAAAGAAACTAAAATGGACACTGAGTAGAGCAGAACGCGATATAAACAGCGGGATAAAGGAGCTGGACTAACATAAATAGATAAATAAATGAATAAATAAAAAACGCACACCCGATCAGCGCCGGAAAACTAACGGTAGTATTTTTAAAAAAATCCTGTAGATCAACCCGTGCGGAGGTTTCTTGAAAGGCTCTCATACAAGCCTCAAGAATCATTATTTAGTGCGGGGTTTGCTTCTTCACCCCGGAGACGGAATGGCGGGAAAGTACTTAGTGGGACTCACTTGACACGGTTTCTGGTCACAAAAGCACATGCTGCTTTCTGACAAGCCCTAGACACCAGAAAAAAGGGATGTATAGATCATTACATGCTCTTTCATAAAAGCTATTCCCACTAAAATAATACAGCTACCGCAGCAGTGAATATGACTGCGTTTAAGCAACAACATTCTACATGCCCGACCACTTCATAATTGCGTTGTACTATGATCAAAGAGCTCCTTCGAAAACAGATCTCTTTGATGTAGGAAAAATGCTGTTTAAAAAATTACATCTGATGCTTTAATTTATTTCGGTTGGAAATTATTTTTCACAGATGTTCAGCTGTGGCGGCACGCACAACCACTGAACATTTTTTAATTTGATACTGCGTAACGCAGGTTCAGACTTGTTCCTTTTGTTTTACATGGAAGCATGTTAGCTTCAAAAGACCCGACCACACTTAAATTCCGTTGGTAGGTACTCCACAACGAAAAAATGTGAGTAGTAGTTTCGATAAAAAGATATTTGTACCAGCACTGGGACAGAGTAAACACTATATTCTAAAAATACATGACAAAACAATTTTGCGTCAATTCCATTACAGATCCATTATATTAGAACATGTAATGAAAATGACAGGTATGCACTATTTTTTGTTTACGTGTGACTGTAACAATATTCAGTATGATGAATCCAGTGTTTTAAATTGTATATTGCGCACTAGTGTATCGGTTAATTTTCATTTTGTGCTGCAGATCTGAAGATAGTCATCATTGACCGAAATCGGTTGTCTAGTGACTAAATATTTTGAACATGACGTAAGAAAAGAAAATAAATTTACAGTAATGCATTACTTAATCGTTATAAAATGATAATTATGTTCTCTAAGAAAATATTTATCTCGGCTCTAGAAGGTCGTAGACCAACACTATTTGGTTTAGAATCTGTGGCACAATGTCGGCAATATATTTCTTTAATAATTCATTTCATAACATACAAACAGAAATAGTCAGTTGAAGAAAACAGGCCCATAAATATTGCATGTTTTGAAAGTCATTCTTTGATACTTATAATTAACAAAATATAAAAAAAATTAATCGCATGGTACTACAACTCTTCACGAAGAAAATAGATCAAAATCCGTTACTTTAGGTCGATCCCCTAAGCCACTCAAGCCAATTTTCGAGAATGCCTTTAAAAATAAATATCTCGAATACTACTGAATATTAAATTTTTTTTTTCAAAAAAGTACTTTTTGATTCATTTCGAGCCATACTTACGGAAAATAATTTTTGACACGCGGATGTTGACGAGTTATAAGGAATCTAGTTTTTGAAGGTTTTTAAGTGTTTTTTCGACATATCTCGAAAAGTTACGAAGCAATCATTACATTAAAAAATAAATAAATAAAGTATAGAAAGAAAGAAACAATCGATAGATAATCTGAAAACGTACAACTTTCTCCTGAAACATTTGCTCTTGGGAGTTATCGTTTTATATTTATTTAAGGAAAACCTTTTATTGTAACTTAGCGAATTTCGCCATTTCAGTTTGAGTTTCATCAAATAGAGATTCTATTTGAAATTTAATTTCCTATACACTCATATTTTTCGTTTGTAGGTAATTTTTGCAAATTCAACATTAAACCTTCGCAGAATGCTTGGAATATATATTACTGGGTATGAGGTGCGCCTGATATGCAAAACACTGTTTTTATTAAGCACCCAAACTAGTTTCAGCACCTCTGTGCCATCATCAGTGGGCTTTCAATTTATTTCATGCTGTGAAAACAAATTACATTTATTTTTTACTATTGTGCTGGTTGTAAATTTAGGCCTAAAAAGTCATCAGTCTTATTCTGTTTTTTTTTTTTTTTTTTTTTTTTTTTTTTTTTTTTTTTTTTAACTTATTTTATATTTTTTGGTCATGTGGGACCATTTTTACATAATTATGAAGTGGTAGCGTTGTCATCTGCAACCAAAAGTATCTCTTTTAACAACTTGTGAGGTTTTAAACCGCTACTTATGGTGCGAAAACGTAATTTTGGCATGTGGGGATATTTCTATCGTCTGTTTACTATCTATTACTTACGGTTTCTTTTGTCATATATTCCTTCTTCCGCACTGTTTTACATAGCACACATGTTTTGCGGACCTTTTTTATCACAACCACTTTCCACTATAAAAATTCGTCTGTGTTTACTTTGTTAAACTGGACATGTGTCAGTTGATTTTCAGCTATTCTCCAGTGGAATGGCGGTAGATTTGAATAATGTTAGTTTTGTCTGTGTGTGTGTTCGTTCATGCGAATACACCACTCTATGCAAAAATACATTATTTAAACCATTAAATAAATTGTACAGAAAGGATGACACAGGCAGCTAAAACACACACACACACACACACACACACACACACACACACACAAACACACACACACAGACAAAACTAATACCATACCCAGTAATTTTTACTGCAAACAAGGAAAAATAAGAGCTGCAAATCAAGAAAATGATTATATAAATGAATGGTTTTCTGTATGTCCTTTATGTGTTCATAAACCATTCATTCGATTGCAATGAAACTTTCGTGAACTGTTCACCGTACGCCCACGATGGTTCCTGACCCAAACACAAAAGATTACGACACATAGCTCAGGAGGAGATATGGCCTCATGAATAATGAAAGGTCACCTTGTGAGAATAGCCAGATTTATGCGTCAATTATTACACAGACTAAACACGAAATCTCCAAAACTACTTCACCTATGAAGCTGGTGGAACATACATTTCCTACAGACTCACGAAATACTTACGGAATTTTGAAAAATGCATAGTTAGTTTTGCTCCAATCTTTATGAAGTTTCGCACACGTGACCTTTAAACTAAGAGGAAGACCACTGGATACATAAATGTTTGCATTGTTCATGGCAGAGGGTACCTTGTAGAAAACTTTGCCGAGAGAGGGAAAGGTGGAAACGAACAGAGAGATGGGAGAGAAAGAGGTAGATGCAGAGCGAGGAGGGAAGGGGATGTGGACTACGAGAGTGTAGGATAAATAAACACCCGGGTAACGCCGGGTTTACAGCTAGTCGTTTATAAAGATAAGGAAGACTAAGAGCCCTGTAACACTTCCCTGGTAAACATCAGGTATCAATCACGTTTTACTCGATGACTTTCTGTTAATTACAACGTACTGTGTCCTTCCTGGCAGGAAATCACGAATCAAGTCGCACAACTGAAAACTGTGGCGATGTTCCATAATTCAATAATATTCCATAAGCACGCAATGCGCTTAGAAGCCGCTTGTGTGGTACAGTGTCAAAAGCCTTCCGGAAATCTTAGAAATATAGAATCGACTTGAGATCCCTTGTCGATAGCATACATGACTTCTTGTGAATAAAGAGCTGTGTTAAAAAAATTAAAACAACGATACTTTAGAAGTCCATATTGAATGTCCCTGCTAAATATATTAAGAATGATGTGATAGTTTTCAGGCAAAAATCAGCGTTTTCAAGAAATAATGATCAACAGTAACTTTCGAACTGGACTGTCGAAAACCAGGATTGACTTTGAACTGTCAGAGTCCGCACACCTGGGCGAAGGAACGATGTGAAATAGTGCAGTGACATATGCATGACAATCCTTAGTGACAACACTTATGGACAAAACACCTGTGGAAACTGTAAATATTGTACACTCATCTGACGGCTACAGTGTGAGTGTGAGAGAAAGTTATTGTTTAAAATGTCGTTGGGCGGCGAAGCCATCGGAGCGCCAGCTCTCGTGGAGTGTGATGGAAGGAGGCAATGGCCCGTGAGGTCGTCAAAGGGCTCGCACCGACTCCCGAGGTCGATATCAGTTTCGCCGCAACGTCGTTCAGGTTCGATTTTTCACTTACTCATGTCAGGGATATTCAGATTACTTCCCTTACGATTCAGAGCCAAACGTTAAGTAGCTCGCAAGAGAATGCACTACACTTCTCTTTGCAAAGTTTATGGTTAAATCATTGTTTTTTCTCCCTAATTAGCATTTTGAAGGGCATCTTTCTGACACCTCTCCCCTCCGAACATCCTACGTTCAGCTTCCAAAATTAACCACGTGGAGAACAGTAATGTGTTTAACATTGGTATTCTACGCTAGTACATTTAAATCAATATTATGTTTTAAAGAACTTGCTCTATATTTGGTTTTCTAGTTTTTGTAGATTGAAAATCTACAAAGCAGCAACTCGTCTGATTTTTGCGTGCGTTGTTGAATAATTGAATTTACTTCATACAAATGGCTTTTGTTGCCAACTCCGCCGGCTGCGGTGGCCGAGGGGACTGCGGCGCGCCAGTCACGGTCTGCACGGCCACTACGGTCGGGGGTTGGAATCCCCCCTCGGGCATGGATATTTGTGTCGTCCTTAGTGTTAGCTAGTTCATAAATAGTTTGTAAGTTTAGGGACTGCTGACCCCGTAGTTAAGTCCCATAAGCTATACAAACATTTGAAAAATTTTGTTGCTAACTCTCACAAATATCTGTTTGTTACAATTATTTTTTAATTAAGAAACGTAGTTTAATCTACCATCGATACAATTCATTAGCACTTACGTGAAAAACTATGAGTGTGTAAATACAAGACGTTGGTAATTAAAGTCCGACTTTCTTCAAAATGCTGTACAAAAAGAACCACGGGGGCAGAAGGACTGCAGATTTGATCTGACATTTTTGAAGGCAGAAAAGCAATGGCATAATATATATATATATATATATATATATATATATATATATATATATATATATATAATAAATAATTCCTAGCCATATAAATAGCTAGCGTTGTAAGCGGCTTTAGGAGAGTGGACGCCGACAAATGACGCCCACGTCATGTTCAACTTGTAGTACTTTTAGTGGAAAGCTCATCCACAATAGCAAGGTCGTAACACGTCAAATGAGTAAAAAAATTATTTTAACTCACCTTCTGCCAAAAATCGCAGAAAGAGCACGCAATAGATCGGTTTTTAATTGGTCTTGGGCCAAAAACCGCATAAAAAACGTGTCATACCTGTTACTTATCGCGGGAGTTGGGCAAGTCATGTTCAATATGCTGTTCACAATTTTCCGCTAGAAGTGAAAACATTTGAACAGCATTTTCGACAACAGACCTCAGTGTGTCAGAGCGTCATAAAATGAGTGCGTATCTTCGATTCAGGCAAATTGGCTATGTGGCAACAGAACACAACACTTTTCAAATACGCCAAAGCCAGAAGCCACAAGAATTGCTGTCCTGTGTTTTGACTAGTCCGGTAAAAATAAGCTAAGACAGTTTTGTTTTCTCAATCACATTCTGTATGAATACATGTAGAGAAGCTTTCAAATACCAGGAAGAGAAGGGTCTGTGTAGGCACGAAAGAAAATCATTTTCAGAAATACAGACAGTTAAAGCACATTGAATAAACAGCACTGTCACTGAATACGTTATAAAGATTGTATAAATAGACGTGAAAACAAGAGCAAATCCGGTTACCTGAGCGAAGCGTTGCTTATCTCGAAGTTTGGAACTGGTCTTCCCCTCGTTCTGCCACTGATAAGTCAGCATATGTGGCATCGCCACTCGCGAATGATAAAATGTACAACAGAACGGCTCAAGAAATCAGTAGCATTCCACATTCTTCTCGAGCTTGAGTATTCTGTAAATGTTTGTAGCATAAAGGCGTCTCATCCATAGGTTCATGTTGCCTGGCAACAGACTCAGACAATCGCGGAGTTGTGTCTTTCTCAATGAAATAGTGTCAGGCTACTGTATTCTCTCTCTCTCTCTCTCTCTCTCTCTCTCTCTCTCTCTCTCTCACTCACTCTTTCTCTCGTTCTCTCTGTCTCACTCTTTCTCTCTTTCTTTCTCTGGTCGTCCCTCTCTCTCGGTCTTGTTCAATGAATGCTGGTTAGATGAAAAGAGATTTGCGAAATTGTAACTACTTTTTTTAGCAGCCTAACTGTGTTTTTCTGTCGCAAGTTCTGTAGAAGCTGCTTTGTGGTATTGTGCTCTGCCCTGGTGACCCTTTCACACCCAATTTCACGTTTTAGGTGGATCCCTGTAGCAGTTTTCAAATGAAGTAGCTTAGGGTTTAACGTCCCGTTGCGTTGTGGCTATAGAAAAATGACGGCTGATAATTCTGTCATTTGGGAAATGGCTCTTGAGACATGCACGGAGGTGCGTCATGGTGCATGAAAACGATTATATTCATATATCAACGTTGTTGAAGACTTGAAATGCTGTGGTTGCATAGTACATTTTTTAATCCGGTTACCAGTGATGGCTAGGTAACGGGCCCGGCAAGAGTCGTCATCTCGAAAACAATGGACCCTATGATAAAGGGTGCTGTGAGACCGCAACATACGTTTTCCTTTGCAGAATGAAGCGGCACTGCTTCATATGCAAGTTACGGTATTGATATTCCATTTAAGATGGAAATGGGCTTCATATGTTCACAAAATGTTCTATAGCCAATCGTTATCCACTTCCATATACGCAAGAAATTTTAGAGCGAACATGTGCCTCGCTGGCAGGTCAGCAGAAAGCAACTCCTGCAGCAGCGTAATTTTACACGGATAGCACTGCAGAATATTGTATAGAATTTCATGTACTGTGCTCGGAGGCATTTCTAATGAGCTGAAAATTCCACGTGCTCTGCAGTCTTGTGTATCATTGCTCGTCCATTCCTCTAACGCTATGGCCACATCTCAGAAGTTGAAGGGATTGAATTTTTGCCTCTACCAAAGTGCACCTGAAACAATCACCTTTCGTCGAACTTCTTCACTATATTCTTCAGAGCCTTCAGTCATCTGGCCACAAACATATTCTCATGTTCTTTAATGACCGGAATATCCTTAAAGATTCAACCGCAGAGTTGTCGTTCTTGTAAAACAGCGTCACAATCAGAGTTACATACGGCAATGTAAGACGCATGACAATATGCAACAGAAGTCGATCGACACGAAACACGCATGCTTCTGCGACTACTATGTATCGTGCGGCATCATATCTCGCTCACAGCGCCATCTACTGTTGTACTTGGGCACTATTTTTTGTATTTTTTGCGTATACCATTTCCTCTCCCCTTCGTCAAGTACGTTCATTTCGAATCTACAGTCATTCTACTCCGTGTTTTTTTTTTTTAATTTTTATTTTTTTATACAGCATTTTGAAAGCGGGACTTTAATTATTAGCCCCCTGTATATCTCTAGATAATTTAAAGATAATTTACTCAGCTTTCAGCACAAGTATTCGAGCGTAACTGCGGGTCAAACACGTGTAAATGAATGTATATCTTTGTGTAACCCAGTGTATGGAATATTCTAAACGCTGATAGTTTTGCAGCCGGGTGTCTTGATCGATGATGGTCGATATTTCGGTTTTAGGACACTCACCCATTTTCAAGGCAAGTGCAGAGAGGAAGTACTGTACATAGACATCTAATACCTCGGTTTTCAATGAAAATAGGAAAGATACCACACACTACAAACAAGTAAGCCACAGCGCTATCACACAACCGAAGATGATTTAAGTCAGAAGTATCAATAGTAAATACCAGTCACAAACGTGTGAGGTGATATTGAATCTATCGATAGTAAATTCCAGTCATCAACGTGTGATGTGACATTGAATCTGTCCCTCCGTTGTTAGAGAATGGCAAGAGCAGGATGCCACGCAGAGTTTAAAGAAAACCCTCCATGTGATTCTTGAGTTTCTCCCGGCGTATTTGATAATCAAAATATCCACGGGTGTACTGCCGGTCTACAGTCTCCATCTCTATTTGAGGTTATTCGCTAGTTCAAATCTAACTACTTCATTAATCACACAATCCCAGAAGTTAGAAGAGCGTTCCAGACTTTCCGTGTTGTTATATTCCATATGGTGATCTGTGACTAGCCAGTGTTTCGCAATAGCAAATTGGCTTGGCTGTTTCAAACGTTTACGGTCAGTACACTGGTCGTCCACAGTCCTGATGGTCTGACAAAAGGCATACGAAAAACACATCATACTTCCGCAATATACGACCAATGTTAAAATATTAAACACTTTGTATCTCCGTTCCACACTGTTTATTGGTTTGCTACGAACAGACTTCCAGCTTTTTAGTGATGATGGCTTTAGAATCCGAAAGCCAGTTCATAACAAACCCATAAGCAAATACTGTACGGAACAGAAATAGAAAGTGCTGCAGTTTTAATACGTCTGTGTTCCTCCAAGTACCGCCAGAATATTTTGAAAATACGACCAATGTTATTTCCGATTCTTCCAGCGTAAAGAAAAAAAATTGGGTTCCACTTAGATATTACCATCCCTCATCTGTAACAAGAATGGTTGATAGAGCAACACTCGTTTAATCTATCGTTCACTATAACGATTCTGGCAAAGAGTTACTTCGAGATAGCCGGCCGCGGTGGCCGAGGGGACTGAGGCGCTTCAGTCACGGTCTGCACGGCCACTACGGTCGGGGGTTCGAATCCCCCCTCGGGCATGGATATTTGTGCGGTCCTTAGGATTAGCTAGTTCATAAGTAGTTTCTCAGTTTAGGGACTGATGACCCCCGTAGTTAAGTCCCATAAGCTATACAAACATTTTAACATTTTTTTTACTTCGAGATAGAACAAGTCAGCTGACAAACTCGCAGGGGCCGACATAACGTGACCTCTGTGCACCAAGGCGCAAAGAACCAACACGTATAGTCCGATGGTGACAGCTTGCAGACAAAGATCGGTGTGCACTGGATTCCTGTTTATCTGGTATCTGTAGGCTGATGGTTGTCACAATCCGGCTTCCTAAACCACACAATTCAAGTAAGAGGGAACAAATACATTGTAAAATCACTAAAAGTTGTTTCCAAGGTTCTCGGGTGTCCAGCCGGATACGATCGTAGAAGCTTCACGACATTTCGGCGAATAACCATTCCATCATCACAAGGTGTACTGATGGAAAGATCTGTCTGCTCTCTGAAACCTGCCGGGTCCGGATTCGTTTCCCTTCGTCGACGCCTGGCGGCGTTGAAGGTTGCTGGGGGGGGGGGGGGGATCCACGGCGGCGGCGGGTGATCGAGTAAAAAGTTCATCTTCAGCGGCCGGGGCAGAAGGATCTCTTGTCCGCGCATATCTTTACTCTTTGATAATGCTCAGAATCGGTTTCCAGGCCTTGCTGAATTGAAATTTGGAATCTCTGTTGATGAGATTGTTCGTAACACGGATTTCTATGGCCACGTTGAAGACGCTGTCCCATTAGGTTTTTGTGAAGGCCAGAATCTTCGGGTTTCTTCGTAATTTGCTATGTCCGCTGTCGATACAGTGTTCTGCTAAGGCCGATTGGCTAGGTTGGCGTAAGCGGGTGTGGCGTCGATGTTCTTTGCATCGATCTTCGATAGTGCGAACTGTATGGTCGATGTAGCATTTGCCACGGCTGCACGATATTTTGTACACGCCCGCTTTATTGAGGCCTAAATCGTCCTAGTAGGGCGCGCATCTTGGCGCGTGGTCGGAAGACTGTGACAATAGTGTTTCTTCAATAGTCTCCCTCTTTTTTATGACACAGTGCCTGCAAACGACAAAACGGCCGGGGATTTCTTCTCCTCTTCAGTTTGCTCCTCATCTTGGTCCCTGCTGCGCTTCTGTTGTCGGATTTGGCGGTTGCCATACTCATTATTTCGGAACACACTTTCAAGGTGATTTTCAGTTCAGATGTCAGGTTCTGCTCGTCCGAGATGAGTGTGCCCTGTGTACTAAGGTGTTAAGCATTCCACATTCAGCTGTCCCGCATGATGGCAGCTGAAAGCATGTAGGTAAAGGTCATATGTGTGGGCTTACGATACTCATTGTGCCCAAGTGAGCCATCAGGCCTATGTTCCAGCAGGACATCAAGAATGGGTAGTTTTCCGTCTATGTCCCCATCATATCCTTTCTTCCAGGAGTGCTAGTCTTGCTAGGTTCGCAGGAGAAATTCTGTGAAGTTTGGAAAGTAGGAGGCGAGGTACTGGCGGGAGTGAAGTTGTGAGGGCGAACCGTAAGTCATGTCGGGATAGCTCATGGTAGAGCGCTTGTCCGCGAAAGGCAAAGGATCCAGGTTCGAGTCCCGGTTCCAGCACACAATTTTAATCTGCCAGGAAGTTTCACTTCCGAATCTGTTTAATGCCCTGAAATAGCGGTATTAGACATAATGAATAATTAGCTTAGGAATGATGTTCTCCACAGCATTTAACGTTCGTAATTTCATTACTAATGTGACCTAAAACAGTTGCACTGTCGTAGAAAAATGTAGCCCCATAATATGTCGACATGGAGTTTTCAACCGTTAAGGACTTTAAAGACGCCTTTGGATGGGTAAGGGGTAAGTAGTGCCTTTCCTGTGCAAGACGCATATCTCTAGTAGTTGCAGCAGAGGAACAAACATAAATACCAGATTATGATTTCCATGTTTATCGTTACAATCGTCTGGACTATATTCTCCTATATTAACGAAACCATGAACTTTCGCTGCGGCGGAGTGGCCGAGCGTATTGAAACGCTATGTTGCGATGCGCGAGGCCCTTCCCCGTCGAGGGTTCGAATGTTTGTGCTGTCTTTACCATAGGCTAGTCAATTAGTAGTTTGTATGTTTAGGGACTGATGATCCCGCAGTTAAGCCCCATAAGCTTTACAAACAAATAACTTTTTTAATTTTCAATGTAGTGTTGTTAAATGCAATTCTTCTTAGACCTTAAATTCACCAAAAATCAGCAGAATGAAGCGTTTGTTTTTGTGTTGTTCATTCGAAAACTAATTTTTGTTTCCACAGCGTTTGCATTAACTGCATATGAGCATTTGAAACTCTTTATTAAATTTCAGCGATGTGTTTTGGAAGGAAGGGTCAACAATCCTCGCTTCAAACATTGTCTGTATCCTTTGTGTAAGAAAATGCTGACGAGAAGAAACTCGTCATCATACCGCAGTGCCTTAGTTTTCAATTGGCAACTACGATTGTCGTTTCTTACAGACTTTACAGTAATGTAGAAGAATTGACTGAGTCGCCTTACACTATTCATCTGAGAGCTGCTTTCTCAATATACTCATTTGGGCGTTAGTCTAAATTATTCCATAATCGTATAACATCGAGTTTTTTACACTTTATTATTGTCTTTAATGAAATTACTGCCACGATCAGTACCTGTTATTCCCCAGATTTTCCGCGAATTAAGGAACCTGGCAGATATAGCAATTTCTATGTCACAGGTTCTCTTTTGGACACATTTTACTGCCTACTTTACCTTGTGTAACACTTTCAATAGGTATTTCGAGAAACTGGGAAATAAGAGGAACCGATCCTGCCTTGGAATGTCGACTAATTTACCGTCGATAGTAAAAAAGTCTGCTTTCGTAATGAGTTCCTCACCGAACTGTGAATCCCACACAATACAATTTTGAGACAGATCTCTGCCTTGGGGAGAAATTGGTCTCACCGAGTTTCAAAACTTTACTAAGTTTTTTGGAGTTTTAAACATGCTATACTTCCTCTGTAGCAAGACCTGCACGATGTAACTGAACAGATGAGGATATTTTGTTCTTTTTCTTGATATTGAGGTAAATGTTAATCAGACCAGCACCTTATTCATACACAGCGTTCAACATCTCAGTATTAACTCACAACATCGTAAATAAGTTCTCAAAATAATCTGGCATAATCGCAACACACACCGTCCGCTACAACAAAATCACGCCATCTTGATTCTCAAGCGACAGTGCTGCTGGCAGTTGGCGGGCACGCCACCGCTACTATGTTGGCTGTGTTAAACCGCGCTGAGTCATCACATTTCTTCTTCTACTCGCTATGCTTTCGCTATACACAGCTTTAAATACTGGAGTGGTGAGATCTCCCCCCGCCACTTCTGTGTACGAGGTCCCACCGATACTGTCTACCTCCGCTGTCAGGAAGGGGTGCTCTATAACCGACTTAACAGGTGCTCCTCTAGCCAACTCCGTCTGCCCTTGAAGGCATCGCGGTGCTCCTTATAGATGAGAAACTTGGGATAACGGGTCTTCAGCAGACGGGCCGGCGAAACATGTGCCTTATCGCCTTTGGGGAATGAGAATTGGAATGCAAACTAAGGGCCGATTCGGCCTTCTAAGAATGTACTGAAATGATTTTATGTTAGTCACACCAGCCATCGGAAAGCTACTGCCTTCTCGTTAGGGAAGGTTGCAGAAATCTCTAATTGCCGTAGAACATTCTTTAGATTTTAATTAATAATTAATTCTATCTACTTGTTATCCACAGGCCAGATTTGCCCGTTGTCGTGTCCTAATACAGGGGAGAGGAAAGCGAGTTGTAGGTTAGTCTGCAAGTCTCGATCGAAAGGAGTGACTGCAGAATGACAAATAACAGGCATCTATGAGAGATACGGATTTCGGGACTCGATCGGGTACTTGTTCCGGAAACTTTGGGAACTCATAGGTAGTTGGAAATATTTATTGCACCCCATCTACTAATAGTACTACACTGAAGCTAATCATTTAGAAAAGCAAAATAATACATATGTTGCCACAATAGAAGTCAGTGTTTACGTTCCCTGGTGAAGAGCCTGATACAGCTACCCTTCCTAGCAGCAGACCATGAGAGACGCACTTCCTGCGAGAAGCAGACTGTCATGGAGCTTACCGAAGGCTGGTGGCGAACGACATGGATCCGGCGCCCAACTCGCCTGACTGAGAACTCCTCGATCGACCGCAAAACCGGGGGTTTCAAAGGCCAGTATGGGCGCACTATTTTTCCCCACTATCTAGTACCTAACAATTTCCTACTGGCCGCTGCGATGTTCAACCAATCTAACTTATGGCTTACAACCTCTCCGGGTCCTCTAGAAAACCACGTTTCAGCCCTGTCCCCTCTGTCATTCCCTGAGTGGAGATGTGGCTTGTTTTTTGCACAAATAAACTTCATACTTGGTAGCAACATTGTTCAGCTGAAAAATAAACGCTACCTAGTATGATCAGAAACGTTTTAGATCAGTTGGACACGCCTTGAGCCCTGTCGAGAGTGGGGAACAGCCAGCTAACTGCTTTCCTCCTCTGCCCTCTCACTCTACACTCGTGAACCCACTGAAGTTGCTGTTCCCAGGGACTGGTATCAACTTTGCTACGTACATGTTGGCAACCAAGTACTAATGTAACATCATACAACAGCGTCTAGTCGCCGTATGAAGTTACCTGTTGATTCTCCGAAGGGAAACCCTGGGACGGTGTCTTTGGGCATCTGCAGTTCACAAGGAGATTTCTTTACCGTCTACATCCCATAAGCTACATGGGTCCATTTTAGCCTGTTATCTGCGATGGTCTCGTGTTTGTCAACATTGAGTGTGTCTGTTTGGCTTCACCCAACCTCTCAGCAATTTCGACAGTAATATATATGTATAAAAGAAAGTCGTGTTAGTTACACTATTTATAACTACAGAACGTCTGAACCGATTTGGCTCAAAATTGGTGGGGAGTTAGTTTAGGAGCAGGAGAAGGACATAGGAAGGTTTTTAGATACCTGTTTAATTAATATTTTATGTATGACACATCTATCTATATTAATAAAAATGAATTGCTGCATGTAAGAAAGCGCATCACTTGAGAATGGCTTCGCCAATTTGGCTGATCTTTTCTTTGTTCTGTTCGTAATTCTCAGGACAATTGTATGAAAGAAATTTTTTGGAAAATCTACCGGTTAATACTAGAATTTGAGAATAACTGAATGTAAGCTTCCAACTCGGATCTCCAACAATCAGCTTATTCATTCGCTACTCGCCTAGCGACCATATACGCTGCAACAGAACAAACAAATACACCAATGAGGTTAAAAGAAAGGGAGGGCATTGCTTGAAGTCAGGAATTAACTGGTATGTAGGGTTTAACTTTAAATCCGCTACACAGACCTAGCGGGCAATGTTGGCAACAGCCGTTGATTCCGGGAAATTGCGTTACGTTGCTGTTAGCTGTTTGTTTTCGTGGTTATAAGTGATTAACATTTGTAAGACTGTTTCCATAAGGGAAGTCCATTCCACTCGTATACATGAAAAATATCATCTTCCTCAGTAGGATTAATGTGTCTGAAACTAAATAATTATGCGGATTCTCAAAATAATATCGTTTAGTATGAAGAGAAAACAACTGTCGGCAACTAAAATTTCATTGGCTGTCTCAAGCTTTGCCACGATTGGTCGGCTTCATTCCCACGATCCAACAGTTGTTGCCTGTGTCGCAGAATGTAAAATTTGGCCGTTATGTAGCAATGTTGTTAATTGTGCTTCAATTAGATTCCTAATAAGAGTTCATTATTGACTTACAGGTAAAGTAACTAACAAGAAGGTCAACTGTATGAATTTTTATGCCTACCGTTTGATGATTCACCGAAACGAGGACAATCACATACTGAAATGGCGCAGATTGTTTCACCAGTTCGCCGTTGATATGTATGTTCGTGCAATAAAACTATTACGGACATTAAAGCTACTAACCTCAGAGATAGAGCACCTCGAAAGTTCTCTCTAATAACCCGTTTCCAATTGTTTTACCCATCCTTTTTCACTTCTATTCCCTATCCGGGTCCTGATTGCAAAAATACGAGGCGTGTCCAGAAAGTAAGTTCCGTTTGGTAATAAAATGAAATTGTACACAGATACAGAAGAAATTTTTATTGCACAAAATTCTACAACTCTTAAACTACTTTTCCACATAACTGCCGAAATTTTGTAGGCACTTGTCATAGCGTGCCACAAGTTTTGGCGTGCATCCTTCACAGAAGGTTGCCGCCTGTGTATTCAACCATGTGGTAACAGCTCTTTATCATTGTTGAAGTGTTGACCACCAAGGAGAGATTTTAGGTGTAAGAAGAGATGGAAGTCGCTAGGAGAGAGGTCCGAGCTGTATGGAGGATGATCAAACAGGTCCCATTCAAATTTTCATAAGAATTGTTTGGTCACATTCGGTGTGTGAGGTCCGGCATTATCGTGAAAAAAAATCTTTTGTCAGTAATCCTCTTCCTACACCTAAAATCTGTCCTTGGTGGACAATAAAGATGATGACGAGCTGAAAGAACATGTTACCACATGGTTGAATACACAGGCGGCATGATTCTATGAAAAAGGCACACAAAACCTTGTGCCATGCTATGACAATTGCCTACAGAATTTCGGAAACTATGTAGAAAAGCAGTTTGACAGTTATAGATTTTTGTACAATAAATATTTTTTTCTGTATTTGCACTCGTTCGTTTTATATAACCAAACGGAACTTACTTTCTGGACGCGCCTCGTAATAAATAAGATCAGAGAGAGGGAGAGGAGGGGATAGAGATTGGGGGAATGAAAAAGATTTCAAAAGGAAGATGATAGGAGTGGGAGGAGATGGATATGGTGTGGGGTAAGAGGGAGTGGTGTGAAGATACGGGGAGGAGGAGATGGACAAAGGAAGGTGGAAGGAGACGATGGAGAAGTAGAGGAGGGAGGAAGGGATAGACATCGGGAGAAGAAGAGAAGAGATTAGGGTATATATGCCATACACATTAGCAACTGCGAAGCGTTGCCGGATTTGCTAGTAATCAATATATGACACCGTGAACAACATCAATCAACTTGTAACTAACAGGTGAAACTGATTTAGCAATAGAATGTGGTAATTAGATTCTATAAGGGTACTCTCCGTATGTCACAATTGAAATAGTCACAGCCGGAACTCTGCGTACCCCGTTCAGTGCTAAAACACGAACAAGAGGAGCTTTGACGTTAAAAATAGCTACGCCCGGTATGTAACGTGATTTGTGAAACAACCTGAACGTGACAGAACAGGAAAATACAGGATGAAAGGATAACACGTAATTTTTCCACGCGGCGGATTATCTAAAATCCTCATTCAGTGGACCAGAGAAAAAAAATAAAACTCGTAAGAGTGGAACAGCTGTAGGGGCCGTGTTGGCGCTGTCGGTGTTTACCAGAGGGGAGAGCGACGCAATTAGCGTGGGCGGCCGTCGCGTTTGTAGGTGGAGGAGGGGGGGGGGGGTCTGCACTGGGCGCGGACACGCCTCTAGCTGCCCGCATCTCGCGACACACACACACACACACAGGACAGGGGCAGCTGCGGGCAGGGTCTGCCTCAAACACGCACACACTGTGCGCCGTCGCTTGTTTTCTTAGTCGCAGGAAATACGCAGCAGTGCGACGGGATGCTGCAAATAGCCACGCCACCCAGAAAAACAGTCTCCGCTGCTTCCAGTCGTCGCTCGTCGCTTCGCAAATATCGCGAACCGAGTTAAAACCTGCGCCGAGGGGCAGCCGCGACGGGGCTAAAAACGAGAGCGGGCTGGGCTGCATTTATTTACTCGCGTCTGATATCCGTACTGGAACTGGGTCCCTGCGCCTCGCTGACGTAATTACTCCTCCCTTTATTTTTTCTCTCGCTTTCTCAGTCTAAAGGCCTTTCTTAACGATGAACGAACTTGTAAATGATTGATAATAATTTTTACGTTAGTGGTGAGCGTCTGTCGTTTGAACGTATGATCGCTAGACCGCGGTTTTTTAGGTCGTAAAAAGCGCCTAAAATAGGCACTTACATCACCTCATTTAGGCCAAATACAATCTAAAATAGGTCTTGGAAAGAATTCATTAGGGGAAGCTGTTAAGGGGTGCAAGGAGATATTGGAGAGGGAATTAAAGTCCAGGGAGAGGGAATAAGAACCTTGCAGTATGCTGATGACATAGTAATCATGTCACAGACAGCAAAGGACTTGGAAGAGCAATTAAATGTAATGGACAATGTCTGTAAAGGAAGGGATAAGATGAACATTAACAAGAGTAAAACAAAGGGAATGGAAAATCAGGTGATGCTGAAGGAATTAGATTACGTAATGCGACGATAAAAGAAGTAGATGAGTTTTGTTATTTAGGCAGCAAGATAACACCTGATGGCCGAAGTGAAGAAGATATAAAATGCAGAATAGCTAAGGGAAGAGAAGCATCTCTGAAGAATCGAAATTTGTTGACATAGAATATTAGTTTAAATGGTAGGAAGTCCTTTCTGAAAGCATTTCTCTGGAGTGTAGCATTGTATGGGAGTGAAACGTGGACAATAAGGAGTCCCGATAAAAAGATGATAGAAGCTTTCGAAATGTGGTGCTACAGAAGAATGATGGTTAGATGGGTAGATCACGTAACTAATGAGGAAGTGCTCAACAGAATTGTCGAGAAAAGGAGTTTCTGGCATATCCTGAGTAAGAGAAGGAATGGGTTGATGGGACACATTCTGAGACATCAAGTCAACACTTTGACTTAACGAGCAAATTTTAATTCACTTAACTCTAAGAAAAACATCAGACAAAATTAACGATCCATGTAACATCAAACCTCTACATTTTTCGAAGATAAAAAAACGCTGCAGAGCAGAACCCATATGTTACAATACATGTAATTGGCCTGTTGTTGTTGTTGTGGTCTTCAGTCCGCAGGCTGGTTTGGTGCTGTCCTCCACGCTACCCTGTCCTGTGCAAGTCTCTTCATCTGAGAATACGAACGGCAACCTACATCCTTACGAATCTACTTACTGTATTCGTCTCTCGGTCTCCCTCTACGCTTTTCACTCCACACATTTCCTTCTAATGCCAAGTTGCCGATTCCTTGATGTGTCAGAATGTGTTCCACCAACCCATCCCTTCTCTTAGTCAGCATATGCCAGAAACTCATTTTCTTCCAAATTCTGTTGAGCACTTCCTCATTAGTTACGTGATCTACCCATCTAACCTTCATCATTCTTCTGTAGCACCACATTTCGAAAGCTTCTGTCATAATTTTGTATAAACTCCTTATTGTCCACGTTTCACTCCTCCCGTCATTTTTCCTCTCTTTTCCCCGTCTAAAGCCCCCCTTTTTTATGGATGAACGAACTTGTAAAAGATTGATAATAAATTTTTTTCAGGAAACATTCCTCACACACAAAGAAAGAAAATATGTTATGTGTACATGTGTCCGGAAACGCTTAATTTCCATGTTAGAGCTCATTTTAGTATTTCAGTGCAAATGTTCTATTTACGGATGAGGCTTCATTCCAAAGTGATCAAATTGTAAATTTTCACAATCAACATGTGTGAGCTGACGAAAATCCGCACGCAATTGTGCAATCACGTCATCAACACAGATTTTCTGTGAACGTTTGGGCAGGAATTGTTCGTAATGTCTTGATTGGGCCTCATGTTCTTCCACCTACGCTCACTGGAGCACGTTATCATGATTTCATACGGGATACTCTACCTGTGCTGCTGGAACATGTGCCTTTACAAGTACGACACAACCTGTGGTTCATGCACGATGGAGCTCCTGCACATTTCAGTCAACGTGTTCGTACGCTTCTCAACAACAGATTCGGTGACGCTGGATTGGTAGAGGCGGACCAATTCCATGGCCTCCACGCTCTCCTGACCTCAATCCTCTTGACTTTCATTATGTGGGCATTTGAAAGCTCTTGTCTGCGCAACCCCGGTCCAAATGTAGAGTCTCTTCGTGCTCGTATTGCGGACGGCTGTGATACAACAAGCCATTCTCCACGGCTGCATCAGCGCATCAGGGATTCCATGCGACGGAATGTATATCCTCGCTAACGGAGGACATTTTGAACATTTCCTGTAACAAAGTGTTTGAAGTCTCGCTGGTACGTTCTGTTTTTTGAAGAGAAGTAATAAAATGAGCTCTAGCGTGGAAATTAAGCGTTTCCGAACACATGTCTACATAACATATTTTCTTTCTTTGTGTGTGAGGAATATTTCCTGAAAGTTTGGACGTACCTGTGAAAGAATTACTATGCCATCAGCAAACTACCAAGGTTTTTATTCCCTCTCTCTGGACTTTAATTCTCTCCCCAGTATTTCCTTGTACACCTTAACAGCTTGATCAATTTACAGATTGAACAACACAAGGGAAAGGCTACAACCCTGTCTTACTCCATGCCCAACCATTGCGACCCTTTCATAACTTACGACTCTAATAATTGCTGTCTGGTTTTTATACAACTTGAATAAAACTCTTCGCCCCCTATATTTTACCCCTGCTACCTTCAGAATCGAAAAAGTGTATTCCAGTCAAAATTGTCAAAAGCTTCCTCCATATCTACAAATGCTAAATACGTAGGTTTCCCTTTCCTTAATCTATTTTCTAAGATAAGTCTTAAAGTGAATATTGCCTCGCGTGTTCCTACAAGTCTCCTAAATCCAAATTGATCTTCCCAAAGTTCGGATTCTAGCAGTTCTTCCATTCGTCTGTAAATAATTCGTGTTAGTATTTTGCAACCATGACTTATTAAACATATAGTTCTGAAATTTTTACATTTCTCTCGACTTGCTTTATTAGGAATCGGAATGGCATATACAGTTTAATAAATGCTATATAAACCAGTGGTTTTAAACTTGCAGACCCTAACTGGCTTCGCATTAAAGGACTGACACCTTTTGAACGGTTTCCAGAGAAAAGCGACGATATGCAGAGAACTTATTTGTGTATACTTGCTATCTTGATTGTTTATACGTACTACTAAATTAAATTTCCTATCCATTTCTCTTGTCTGTATGTAAAGGTTTATGTCACGAACTACTGTAGGGATTTTGAAACTGTTCCAAATAATACTAAGGTCACACAGTTACTCAACGATCAAACAAATACTAGAAACCAAACACTGTACCATTAATCGCTGATTGTCAGACGCTACAGTATGCCGGCCGCAGTGGCCGAGGGGACTGAGGCGCGCCAGTCACGGTCTGCACGGCAACTACGGTCGGGGTTTCGAATCCCCCCTCTGGATATTTGTGCCGTCCTTAGTGTTAGCTAGTTCATAAGTAGTTTGTAAGTTTAGGGACTGATGACCCCGTAGTTAAGTCCCATAAGCTGTACAAACAATTGAACAATTGAATTGAACGCTACAGTATCCAAATCAAGCAAACAATCGTTGCTTTCAGGACTAAGATTACTGTGTTTTTATAGGATATCTCTCCGTCTTCTAAGACAACTTTTTCTTAGTATCAGGTTTACGTGTCAGGTTGCTACTCATGTCGTATACTAAGGTTCCCAGGCTGTGTAAAAAATTTAACGTTGTATATCAATGAAATCGAAAGATATACTCATGTATATCACATATTTCGACATTCATCAAAACCTGTAGATTATCTCTTGTTAACCTAAATTCATCAAATCTAGGAGCCAGTAATATTTTTAGACTATTATCTTCGTATTTTGTCAGACGTTTCAGGAAGTAGTGTAGGAATTTTGATCTGGTCTTAATATACACCCCTGGAAAATTAAAAAAGACCACTATGGATTCTTCAGCCCAGCAGGGGGAAATTTTTGTGATACTTGCAGGAGCATGTATGCAACAAGCGATCACACAGATACGGTCACATGCATGTGAGTACAATCACCAGAGTGTGCGCAATATCGGCGCTAGTATGTGTATACCCTCCTTTTGCAGCAATGAAAGCTGCAACTCTCCCATAAAGACGATCGCAGACTTCCAAATGTAGTCTTGGGGAATGGCCTGCCATGGAATTTCCATCTGGTGTCGCAGTTGCGCCAGATTTTCTGCCGGTCGTGCAGACCTCGCAAGATAAAGTTTCATCCGGTCCCAAACATGTACCATATGGGACAGATCTGGGGACCGTGCTGGCCAAGGTAGTTGACGTACACCTTGAAGAGCACATTGGGTGGTTCAGTATACATGTGGACGTGCATTGTCCTGTTGGAAAAGCATATCGCCTTGTTGGTGGATGAGTGGTTGTAAGACGTGTTGAATGATGGTTTCGATGCACCGTAATGTTCCCTCGACGATCACCAGAGGATACGGCTCCCTACATCACGGGACTAGGTGTCGGTCCTATGTGGCTCTGCCGTATACACTCCAGATTTTCGCGCTCTCCTGCAAG
Organism: Locusta migratoria; assembly: GCA_026315105.1. Taxonomy (NCBI): domain Eukaryota; kingdom Metazoa; phylum Arthropoda; class Insecta; order Orthoptera; family Acrididae; genus Locusta; species Locusta migratoria. The sequence goes on from CM048746.1 coordinate 560,621,145, forward strand.
ACGCCACACACGTGTTCGACAATCATTGGCACCGGCTCTCATCCCTGAAGACGACACTTGTTCTTTCTTCCTTCCATGCGCCCATCACGACACCACTCAATGTTCAAATGTTTGTAGAGCTTATGGAACATAACTACGGGGTCATCAATTCCTAAACTTACAAACTGCTTATGAACTACCTTATACTAAGGACGGAACAAATATCCATGCCCGAGGGGGGATTCGAACCCCCGACCGTAGTGGCCGTGCAGACCGTGACTGGAGCGCCTCAGTCCCGTCGGCCACCGCGGCGCGACACCACTGGTGGTGGGCTGAACGACGTCGTGTTGTGAGCGGAAGATGCCCTAATGACATCCATGATAGTGCATCATGGTGTGAGAAGGCATATCCTACACTAGTCGTTCTCCTCCGGTGATCGTCGAGGGAACATTGAACAGTACACCATCCAGTGAAACCATCAATCAACCCGTCTTGCTACCGTTCACGCACCAACAAGGTGAAGTGCTTTCCCAACAGGATAATGCACGTGCAAATGAATCCCGTACCATCCAACTGGCTCTCCAAGTTATACGCCAGCACGATCCCCATGTCTGTCCCCAAATGCTCATGTTTGGGACCGGACGAAACGTCATCTTGCGCGGTCTGCACGACCATAACGAAATCTGGCCCAACTGAGGCACCAGGTGGAAATTCCATGGCAGGATATTCCCAAAAAATGTTCAAATGATTGTAAAGTCTATGGGACTTAACTAAGGGGTCATCAGTCCCTAAACTTACAAACTACTTATGAACTACTTACGAACTAAGACGACACAAATATCCATGCCCGAGGGGGGATTCGAACCCCCGACCGTAGTGGCCATGCAGACCGTGACTGGAGCGCCTCAGTCTCCTCGGCCACCGCGGCCGTCCAGGATATTCCCCAAGACTACATTCGGCACCTCGAGAATCGTCTTCGTGGGAATATTGCAGCTTGAATTACTGGAAAAGTAAGGTATAGACGGAACTAGCGTCGATAGGCGTACGATCTGGTGACTGTCTCACGTGCGTATGGCTCTGTGTGATTGTGTGTTGCATACATCCACAAAAATGTGTCAATAAAATTTCCTTTTGCTTGGTGAACGAATTCATGCTGTTATTTTTTTCATTTTCCACGAGTGTAGTAATAGTAATTGAAAATGAAAGGCTGCGTATATAATTTAGGTGCTAGGATGCAATGAACTCCTTTGACATGATGAAAACAATCTATTGCCATCATAGGTGATCTTGTGTTACACGCGACGCATGAACAGGGCGGAACACAGTACGAATGCTATTAAGGCCTGGATAGATAGCTGGCACCACCGACCAGCAGCCATCTCACTTGGAGAGAGACAACACGGTCATCAGATTTTTGTAAATTTTTATATATAAAACGCGTAAAGTACAGAACTGAATTAGCGATCTGTAAAAGCCATTGATGCATCTCACAAAACAAGTCGAGAAAGCGAAGTAGACTGACAACAAAATGTTTCAAATGTTTGTTAAGCTTTTGGGACTTAACTGCAGTGTCATCAGTACCTAAACGTACAAACTACCTATGTACTACCTTACACTAAAGACGACACAAACACCCATGCCCGAAGGGGGATTCGAACCCTCGACGGCAGACGGCAACGCTCACCGCAACACGGCGCTCCAGTATGCGCGGCTAATCCGCCGCGGTGACTAACAACGAAACAAGTTTTTATGCTGATGGTTGGATTCCTGCAATTCGTTTTCTTGTATTGTATTGAAATACCTACACGATTTAAATTAAAAATTAATCTAATATATCATAATCAACATACATGTAATAGCAGTTTGAAGAAAAATTTTGGTCGTTTCTTTATTTTTAATTTTCATTATTTTATGAAAGGTTTCTAATAATGATGTTTTCTATTATAATGCCATCACTATTTGAATTTACAGTATTCACTTCAGTATTCACTGACGACCGTTTCCTCTGCTTTTTCACTCTGTATAGAGTATTCCAATGTTCCTTTCAAAAACCATAATTTGTGGTGGTTATATAATTGAAAACTGTTATAAAACACTGTAGAACAGAAAATTACTATAGAGTATGTGTTAATTACCACATATTCCAGGAATGATATAATTCAGTTAGCAATGCCCGGCCACGAGGTGCTTCAGTTTCTTCTAGATTAAAATGGAAAAGCAATAAAAGAGGAAGGACACGTTTCTAATGTGTGAAATTTCTCACCAGTGGGAGCTGTATACACACCTTACAGTAGAGCTCTCCTTATCTCAGCCCTCATCTTGCTGTTCCTCTCGTCCTTAACCACTCTTTCCCCATGACCGCATTCCTCCTCTCTGTACCTCTTTCTCTCTGTCCATCTCCTCCTCCACCATCCCTTCTGTTTCTCCTCTTAGACGTAGCGTAGACACTACTTCAGTGATCTGCTCAAAATGTTATATCTCAAAAATTTCTTGACCATATGGTTGGAAATTACGATACAACGCACTACTGAAGTATGCCTTTGCATTTATATACCTGATTTTTTAAAATATGTGACATATATGAGTTTATATAAATTTTATTATGGGGAAACGTTTTTACAAAAAGCAGCAAAAAGTCATGTATAACGGTCAAAACAATTACGTGATCAGTTGAGTATCTGGGTTCAGAAGTATTGTCATCGGGAGAATGAAATAAAATGGTTCGATGTCCTTCTGTCAGTTCTACTGAGTGAGACAACAACATTACGGCGACGTAGATAGTGGTAATAACAGCAAGTTGCTGCAGAGGGCATTGGTGATGACTTTTCAAAAAATGTTCAAATGTTTGTATAGTCTATGGGACTTAACTACGCGGTCATCAGTCCCTAAACTTACAAACTACTTATGAACTAACTGAGACTAAGGACGGCACAAATCTCCATGCCCAAGGGGGGATTCGAACCCCCGACCGTAGAGGCCGTGCTGACCGTGACTGAAGCGCCTCAGTCTCCTTGGTCACCACGGCCGGCGATGACTTTTGTTTACTCTACCAAACGAATTGCACAAGCAGTTGGATTCAGATAGTGTAGTGAGCAGGTAGTACAATGCAACAACAAAGTGTCATAACCCTATGATATGGCATGGGGAACAATACGAAGATTGGAAGGGGGACAGACGAAGAGGGAGGTGCCGCGGTGGAGTAGCCGAGCGGTCTAAAGCGTCTCGCTGCGGAGCGCGCGGTTGCTCGCCGTGGAGGTTCGAGTCCTCCCTGGGGCATGGGTGTGTGTGTTTGTCCTTAGGTTAGTTTACTTAGGTTTAACTAGTTTGTAAGCTACGAACTGATGACCACGCAGTTTGGTCCGATAGATTAACAAACATTTGAACATTTTGAAGAGGGAGGTAGCTGCAGCTATTGTAGTGTCCCATAGTGGAATTTCCAGGACCTGGACGCGATTTCAGACAACAGGAACCGTTAAAAGAAGGCAAAGCCAAGGTCGTCCAATGGTTACATCAGCAACAGATGACCGCTATCTCCGGTTATCAGCCAGTAGAGACAGGAGGTTGAATGCAACTCAGCTGCAACGCACCCTCTATTCAGCAACAGGACGCGCAATATCAACAGAAACAGTCCGAAATCGTTTTAGGGAATGTGGCTTCCACGCACAGAGGCCTATTGTGTGTTGCAACCACGAAACCGTTTACTCCGCAGAAATAGGGCGAAGGAACACCCGGATTGGAGCCGAAACAAATGGCGACGGGTCCTGTACACAGATGAAACAAGATTTAGTGTTTAGCCGGACAATTGTCGTTCCCCCATCCAGAGAGAACGCAGAACTCTTAAATAACCTCCCCCCCCTACGCACAGTAATCACCATATCATGGTGGTGGGCGAGCAGTGTGTTCAGAAGTCAGTATTGTCGTTGAGAATGGTGTTTTTCCTGCTCAGAAGTATAGAGACGGGATCATTTGACGTCTCTTGTGCCCTAAACTGGTGCCATAGTAAATGGGTTCCTTCTGGTGGAGGATAACGCTCGTCCCCACAGAGCTGCACTGATGGACAACATGCTTGAAGCTGAGGCAGTTGAACGAATGGATATCGGACTCACGGAAGAATAGCGAAATATCCGTAAAGAGCTGATTGATGACCTCATACTGACCATTCCACGCAGGTACAACAGTACTGGCCATCCCAGGCGATCACACACCATATTAGAGGGCAACGAGAGTGACTTTTTCACTATTATGCCAGCCCTATGGTGTCTTGCTTTAAGTAAACGCCATGTAAACCTCAAAGTGTTCACACAGCAAAATATCGTACTGTATCACACGAATTACAATTGTAAGGAATATCTGAATAAAATACTCGTACATTACCATATGTATATTGTGTATAATATCTCATTTGATCCCCTAATAGTTTTGATCATTAAAATTGCCTTTCGGAATGTTTGGAATTATACAAATAGGTTTAAACGAAGTTGCAATAAAAGTTGTTCACCTCAAAGAGGGACATCCATTAACATAAAGGTCTACCCACTGCGTCACCCCAGGGACTGGAAATGTGTGGCTTTCATATATTAAATAGGAACCCCTATTTTTTATTGCTGATTTGTGTTCTGAGTGAAAAACATATAACTTCTGTATGAATTTTTTTCCTTTTCATGATATATGAAAGTGACCAAAGACTTTTGTGCCAGCATAATTCACCCCTTTCTGAGCCAAAGTTAGATTTTAACTTTGAATAGTGAATATAATCCTTTCTCCTAGTGTTGTAGCTACGCACACTGCTATTACTTTTGAATTAGATCAGATTGTTAATAACAAATTTCATGAGTGAATATATGTATTGTGAAGCTACAGTGAAGATCCGTAGATCCCTAAATAAATGTCTGCAGGATGCTCTTGGGTGGGCTCCGGCAATTATTCTGATTACATGCTTTTGTACAATGAATACTTTCTTACTCAATGTTGAATTTCCCCAGAATATGAGAGCAATGAATGATAATAGGCGTAGTAAGCCAATTTACTGAAATGTGTATCACCAAATTTTGCAATGACTCTGATAGCATAAGTAGCTGAACTCAAACGTTTCAGGAGATCTTCAATATGTTTCTTCCCATTCAGTCCCTCGTCAATGCAAACACCTTAAATTTTTGAATATTCTACCTCAGCTACAGATTTATGTTCAAAGTCTAAATTTATTAATGGTATCATGCCATTAACTGTATGAAACTGTAGGCCTATATACTGGGTTTTATCAACGTTTAATGAGAGTCCATTTACAGACAACCACTTGATAACTTTCTGAAAGATATCATTTGCTATTTCATCAGTTAATTCCTGTTTGTCAGGTGTGATAGCTATACTTGTACCATCAGCAAAAAGTACTAGTTTACCATCTTCGTGAATGTAGAATGGCAAGTAATTAATATATATTAAGTACAGCAAGGGACCCAAGACCGAACCTTGTGGGACCCCAGTTTGGTAACTCACCAGTTAGAGGAATTACTTGCTTCATCTATATCATGTGAACTGCTGATTTCAAGTTTCTGCAGTTTCTGCATTGTATATAATTTCTCTTGTCCAACATACTGTTCATTCTGGCTGAATAGCAGCGTAGCAGTTTGTTGCCAGCCTACCCGTCTGGGCATTAAATAACAATAAAGAAAGAACAATAACGTACCTGTATTTGAATGCAACTTTATGTCAAAATTTTCATAGCAATCAGTCTAGAACTCTCCGAAATTAGTGGTATTGCATAAACAATAGTTTTATTAATGTAAATGGTGTAGGTAATCGAACACAACGAAATAAATTAAAAAGAATGCTGGAATTAAAACTTTTGAGCCTAATATTACACGATTATCGACTTACAATACTGACGTAGAGCCACAGCGACTGATAAGAACTTTGTGGTTCCTTTGTGTCATTTAATAACATTTAGTAACAGCAAAGTCGATTTTGACGATTATTTTTGACAGTTGCATCCAATAGAACTGACCGATTGATATTTGACTTCTGAAATTCACGCACCATACATCACAAAAACGCGATATCCGTGTGGTCTGTTTGTCCGTTTGCAGTTGCGAGAATTCCATCGGTGCGGCCCGACCGCAGCGGATGAAGGTTGGCAATCCGATCCGCGAGACCGCGCTCCGTCTGTACGGCTCTGATGTGCAGCCTGGATCAATGTCGGGAGCGGCCACAGAGGGCCACCTGTATGGAGAGAATGCGGGGCCCTGCCCACAGGCGATTTTAATTAACCGACGGCCGAACTGCGCGTTTTGTGGCTCTGAATTCAAACCTACCGTCTCAACCAGTGTTTTTGAAACATTTCCAGTGCGTGATCCTCTTTCGTACAAAAATATCCAAGAACTGTAACACAATTGTGTGAGTGTTCTAAAAGGCAATGCCTTTAATTTCCATTTCGTTGATACAAGCCCCTCGTAAAAAGTACTGTTTAATAGTGTACATTATGAGATGAATTTTCGAAATGGAACACACCTAATTTCTACATTATTTGCGTCAGAAAAACCAGTGTTACTCATTCGAGGTTAGACTTTCAAGTGAATAATGCTCGCAAAGCAAAGTCCCGCTATATTATCAATTTGAAGCACAAGGCGTTACGAGTTTTTCAAGATTACCAGTAGCTTTTTCTTTATTTAGCTACTGATTGGTTCATGAAACAATTATCAGAAGTTGATCTTCGTGAACACAGTGTATCTAATATATAAAAATGTTTGTGATCGAATTTTATGCATTGTTGTACCGTTCATCCGATTGCAATAAAACACAATTTTGTAAGGAGCATGTCATAAGATACTTCACCTAAATACCCCGACAAAATCTATCCCTTTCCAAAAAAGCTTATCAACAGAAAATGCTATATATATAACTTCAATCATAAGATATTAAATGCTTTGAATAACAGGACATCGCCAGTTGGGATTTTTTGAGATCTCACAAAGGCTTTTGATTGTGTAAATCATGGGATTCTTCTAGATAAGCTAAAGTATTTTGGTATGAGTGGGACAGTGCACAAATGGTTTAAATCATACTTAACTGGAAGAGTGCGGGAACTTGAAATAAACAGATCACATGATACAGAACAAACAATTAATTCCTCTAACTGGGGAGTCATAAAAAATGGGCTCCCACAAGGTTCGATCTTGCGTCCTTTGCTGTTCTTAATATATATTAATGACTTGCCATTCTATATTCACGAAGATGCTAAGCTAGTTATTTATGCTGACGGTACAAGTATAGCTGTAACGCCTGACAAATAGGAAATAACTGATGACATTGCAAATTATGTCTTTCAGAAAATTATTAAGTCGTTATCTACAAGTTGACTCTAATTAAATTTTGATGCAACCCAGTATATACAGTTTCATACAGTAAATGGCATGATATCATTAATAAATTTAGACTTTGAACATCAATCTGTAGCTAAGGTAGAATATTCAAAATTTTTAGGTGGTTGCATTGACTAGGGATTGAATTGGGACAAACACATTGATGATCTGAGGAAACGTTTGTGTTAATGTACTTATGCTGTCAGGGTCATTGCAAAATCTGGTGATTTACATCTCAGTAAATTAGCTTACTAAGCCTATTTTCATTACCTGCTTTCATATGGGATTATATTCTGGGGCAACATTGATTAAAAATTTATTCATTGCAAAAGAGCGTGTAATCAGAATAACTGCTGGAGCCCACCCAAGATCATCCTGAAGATATTTATTTAAGGATCTAAGGATCTTCACTGAAGCTTCACAATTTATATATATTCACTTATGAAATTTGTTATTAACAATCCGACCTAATTCAAATCAATAGCAATGTGCATAGCTACTACACTAGGGGAAATCCAACTTTGGCACAGACAGGGGTGAATTATGCTGCCACGAAAGTCTCCGGTCACTCATCACGTAGCATCAAAAGTCTAACAGATAGCATACTGGTATTTAAAAAGGAATTAAAGGAATTTCTAAATGGCACCTCCCTCTACACTTTAGATGAATTGTAAATAAAAATTTAAAAAAAGTAAATAAATTAAAATTAAGAAATCCTTAAAATATTGTCATGTATAGACACCATTTACTAAACTGACACATTCCACATCATTACGAAATATTGTATATATGATCTATGGAAGAAGTATTAATCTAATCTTATATTCTAACCTTGCTGAAATTTTACACCTTTAGCCTTCAAACCAAAGAAACATCACCGTCTACCTAAAATTTCACACGGTGCTCAAATGTTCAAATGTCTGTAAAGCTATCGGACCAAACTGCGTGGTCATCAGTCCGTAGCTTACAAACTACTTAAACCTAGGTAAACTAACCTACGGACAAACACAAACGCCCATGCCCCATGGAGGACTCGCACCTCCACGGCGAGCAACCGCGCGCTCCGCAGCGAGGTGCTTTAGACCGCTCGGCTACTCCACCGCGGCTCATACGGTGCATGGCGGAGGGTACTTTGCAATAGGACACCACTTCACTTACCACCATGAAACTTAAGAGTTACATAATTTCTCACAGATGGAAGAGGCAAAGGACTGAGGATGTGGAGCGGGAGTTAGAGAAGAGGGGGCGATTGATAGAGAAAGAGGAAGGTGGAAATGGGCAGAGAGGAGGTAGCAGGACATGAATGAAGAAAGGGGGATGAGAGATGAGAGAAGGGAAAGGGAAGGTATAACCTCAATTGTTTGGGTTACATGCAAACGCCTGTGTCGCTGTACTCAATAAAAAAATTACACACATGTTAATGGCATTAATTGCATTCGGCCTCTACTAACACCTCTTAAAATATTTACTATTGCAACTGAAACAGCCTGTAGGCAGCATGGCTCAGTTTTGCAGGTCATTAGTTGCTGCACGCGAAAGGACGTTCATCTCTGTATTATGAGGTATTAATATTGATTTTTCTGCAACGTTCGTTTCGAATGATTGGCGAAGCAATGCGCAGACACGCAAGCAATTATTGCACTATAAACGCATCAACACTGCATTAACTACAGAAATTAGCTGCCGCGCGAATGGCCATGCGCTCTGGGGTGTCGTGTTGCAGATTGCGAGCCTACTCCCGCGGGAGGTTTGAGTCATCACTCGGGCAGGGGTCGGTGCGTTGTCCTTAGTCTAAGTTAAAGTTAGTTTCTAAGTCTAGCGACCGATAACCTTAGCAGATTAGTCCAGTTGGTTTCACAAACGTTTGAACACAGACGAAAAGAAGCTAAGTAATACGTTGCATGCTGATGTAAATAAGTAAGTAAATAAATAACGAACTTTGATCATATATTCAGAGTAACGTAATTCTTGAGTCGTAATTGACATACTGCTGGATTTTTCTTATGATAAGGAGGGCATATAACGCCGTTTCCTTCGTGTAGCGGTTATCACGTCTACCTAACACGCGTTAAGTTCCCCGCTTCTTGTTGGAAGCAATTTTTCAATACACTTGAAAAAGCACTTGCTACTGGACTGGAATTGTATTCGTAATTATCTTATGCAGTCATTGTACGAGTTCGTATCGAGAAAGTACGTTCACTTTTTTTCTTAGGACGAAGAAAACACAAAAAACTTTATTGGGGAAAATAAATAAATGCTACGGCTATCAGTCCGTAGGCTTACAAACTACTTAAAGTGACTTATGCTAAGGAAAACACACACACACAGACACACAGACACACAGACACACACAAATGCCCGAGGAAGCACTCGAACCTCCGACGGTGAGCAACCGCGCGCTCCGCCGCAAGGTGTCTCAGAGCGCTCGGCCACTCCACCTAGTTTCTATTGGCGAAGGCTACTGTAATGTTTGAGCTGTATTTCTACATGGTCACCAAAAGAATCGAGACACTTGTCACAGGAAGAAGTAGTTGCACCATAAAACAACCAGAGAAGTGCATGTCGGATACCTGGACTTCTAAAAGTTGAAACACTCGTCATAATGTAGGACCAATGTATTAATTCCTGTGTCGTAAAAGCACGCCGCCTGTGAATGGAACCAACATGTGACGTTCGCCTTTAGCTTTTCGTCGTTCTCAAAATGTTGGCCAGAGGACAGGAATTTCTTGAGGCACAAGAAAAAGGGGATTGCTCACTGTTGTGCTCGGCTCCATATGGTTGGGCGCACAACAAGTATTCTGCAGAAGTTTGGCTGGGAGCCTCTTTGGACATCCTTAATACAGTCCTGATCTTCCTCCCGGCGATTTCCAGGCTTCCTTGTTGAAATGCTTGTAAAGCTTAAGAAACTTAACTGCAGGTTCATCAGTCCCTAAACTTACAAACTACTTATGAACTACCTTATACTAAAGACGACACAAAGATCAATGAGCGTGGGGGGATTCGAACCCCCGACGGGGAACGGCCTCGCGCATCGGAGAAAAGTGCCTCAATGTGCTCGGCCGCATCGCCGCGGCGCTTCCTTGCACCTCAAGAAATTCATGTCCTCCGGACCAGCGTTTTGACAAGGAGGAACAGCTCGAGAAGACTGTGACTCGCTGGTTCCATTCGCGCGCAGCGGACTTCTCCGACATAAAAGTAACTCAATATCCAACACATATGACTCCAAAGACTTGTCGGGTACCGATCGGCTGCCGCGTTATACTCCGCCTGAAGGCGTCATCGGATTCAGTATGGAGGGGACGCGTTCAGCGAACCGCACTCCCGGACGTTGTGTTGGTTTTCGTGACCGGAGCCGCTACCATTGTAGCCAATCCGTGGGATTTCTCCCATGTATGTGACATTCTGACAATTATTTTTCAGAAAGGGACGAAAGGATTTTTTTTGTGAAAAGTGAGATGAATGTGGGAATTTAGTTGGAGCCTCCCATTCACAAAGCAATAAGAAATTACACATGTTAGAAATGTGGGCTTCCTTTTATCTTTGTTTTCATGTCCATCATACAGCACAAACAGCATTAATTATAAAATCCTGTTTTGTTTTGTTTGCCGTGGGTCACTCTTTGCTTAAAACGGACATTTCGAATTCGTGGATAGAACTTTTGAGCTTCAAAGGGTGGCAACACTGGCCGCTACTACTCAATCACGTAGCTCCTCAGTTGGCCTCACGAGGGATGAGTCCATCCCGTTTGTCAACATTACCTAGGAGTAGTTCTGTTTGTTGCGGTCGTCGATCGTAGTTGTTCGTTGCGTTCTTAGCTCAGCTTTTTTTTTTTTATCGCAGAGGACATTTAGCCCTCTCACTGGGCGCGCTGAGCCACGGCGCCCAGCGATCTCTCGGCTACTCCACCGCGGCAATGATATTTTTCATGTGCTTAGTGCATTCTATTTATAAACCGCCAACATTTTTGTCACAAACTACACTCAAACTATGAAACTTCTGTGACGTCTCGATGTAGTATCTCTGCCAGTGCTTCTTCAGGAGTCGGCTTTCATCACAGAAAAACCTCTGATGCAATTGCAGCATCGATAGTAAATGTGCGACCACGATGAGTGTCTTTCGTACATTGTTCGAAAACAAATATGGTCTGGAACCATGGAAAGACAGTCCCACGCTTCAACAATGCCCGACAACATGCCATGCACGCAGTCTTGTGGCCATTCATCAGTATTCGCGGCACCCAGCTGCAGAACCCTTTTCGCATTTTGAAGTCCTCATGTAATATTGTCTGAAGAAATCCTACTGAAATGCCAACTTTAGAGGCAATGTGTTCCACAGTCCTGCAGCGATCCTCCAAAACAATATTTTCCAGCCGGAAATTACACTTTGGGAGGCTATAATAGCTGCATCTGTGACTATGCTTTCCTGCTTCCAGCCTTCCTATGGCTGTCCATGCGATAGCTTCGGGTAGGTGACGTTGCATTTCACTACCTGTTCACTACTGTGTATGATCCAAACTGCTTTTGTAATTTGCTGGGTGGAAAAAACAGAAGTCATAATAACACCCTCTGCAGCAACGCTCTGTTATTACCACTGTGTCGGTTGCGTAATGTTGTCTCTACTCCGTGGGAACGACGGAAAGAAGTTGAAGGATTTTACTTCAGTTCCATTGGTGAATATAACTTGCATGACTTTTTAAGACATCTGAACTCCATCCACGATCAAATTAAGTTCACAATAGAAATGGAAAGGAGGGGTGCCTTCCATTCTTGTACTTTCTGGTTCGGCGCCGATTGGACGTGAATTTTATCGGAAGCCGACGCACATGGATTTGTATTTAGGTGCTAATAGCTGCCACTATCATTCCCAGATGATGAGTGTTCTCAGCACTTTAGTGCACAGAGCGCATATTATTTCTGACGAAAGCAGTCTGCAAGATGAACTTTCCCATTTACAGAGAGTGTTTGAAGAGAATGGGTACTCTCCTCAGCAGATACGGAAGGCACTGCAAATGAAACTGAAAGAGATCACTAAGAATACAGAAGCAGACGAAGAAACCTTTAAATTATGGCTTTCCTGCCATATGTGAGTAGCGTATCGTCAAAAATAGAACGGATTCTCAGCAGACATAAAGTGAAAGTGAATTTTCGTCCTCCACCCAAGACAGGTACATTCGTGAACTCTGTCAAATACGATTTGCTGCTCCGAAAATCTGTAGTTTACAAAATTACACGGTAATGTGGCCTTTCTTACATCGGACAAATAACTCGTACTGTCCATGAAATATGTACAGAACACGGAAGGTACACACGACTTTTACGACTTAACAAGTCGGCAGTGGCAGAGTCACAGTATGTCGAAATTTTGGCAACTAAATCATCTTTTGAGGAATCTGTAATGATGGAAGCAATTGAAATTCACTAGACGACAAATATAATTAATGGAGATACTGGTTTCAATCTAGTTAAATCATGGAATCCGGAACTTTCTGTAATAAACTCACAAAGACGTCGTCACAGTGCAGCTCACAGTGATGTATCGACTTAGTTGCGCAGTACGCGAGTATAAAGGGCCGAAGCGAGCTCTGGAGCGTCAGTCTTACTGCTCACTCTGAAAATTGCTGAACGTTAAACAGCCGAAATATTAAAAGAAGGAGAATTCTTTCGGCTGCACATCCGAAACATAATGGAACAATCTTTGCGCCACCAAAACCTGAAGATTCATCTTAATGTCGGGCCGAAACACGATGATCCAAGGCTCCGCCTAGGGACGAGAGACCTTCCCGGCAGCGGAAACTGAATGCAGCCATGTTGCCGAGTAGTTAGTTAGCTGCCGGACAGTGTAGCCAACGGCGCTGTTGTCTGACAGAACTGGCAAAAGTGCACAGCGCAGCCGGACGCGCGCATGCGCAGAGCTACGTCCGCCGTTGCCGGCGATCAAAGCTGATTAGCGGAAGCACCAGGGATCATCGTATTTCGGCGGTAGTTCATTCTACCGATGACTGATCTCCTAATTGTTTTCACCAGTGTATGTCGTGTTTCTTTTGAAACCTAGGGAACTAACTTCCTGTATGCGCGCCGTGTTTTTCTGCTGGGAAAATCCAATCCTCTTCCGTCCTGGTCGTTCTTTATTGTACAAACTGTTACGTCGCGCGTTTGGGGCTGCCTGTGGCGCTAGACTCCCCGCTGCCTGTGTTGACTATTCCTCGCGTTTAGCGTCCCCACTGTCGGCTGCGCTCATTCATTTCGCACCCACCCACGCAGTGATGACTCGCCCGTGCGAAAAGCGAGCCGGCGAACACCTGTTGTGTGGGCGGCGGAGTGCGCATCCGGAGGCACGGACAGCGCGTGGGTGGCGCGGCGGTCGATAGCGCCCTACCCCACCTCCCCCACTGCCACGGCGGTCCAGTGCGTGGCGGCTGCACGCACCCACACACCCACCCACCCACCCACCCACACATGCACACACACACACACACACACACACACACACACACATCAGGCCTGGACTGACGGCGGGAGGCCCGGCTGAAGGGCGCCGGCATGATTAATTACCGGAGCGTGGTGCGGCATAGCAACGGGCCGCCACTGTTCAGGGGCCCTCAGCCGATAAATACTGCTCGTGCTTTAATTATAAGGGGAAATAAAGGTAAATGAACCGACGTAAATAGCGTTCAGAGTGATTAAAAATAGCACCACAAGTCTGAAGATGGAGAATTTGCAAACAAGGAGACCCAAGCTCTTTCTTTCATAGATTTCAGGAAGCTCTGAAGTTTGATTTACTTGCTCATTCGATCGCTAGGAGCTTTATTGGCTCCAGTGGGGCCAACTGGTGTTCAACTGGTTGAGTGAACCCCCGGAAAAGAAGCTCGTCGTGCATAAAAAAATAAAATAAAATAAAATACAAAGTGTTTTGAAACTATAATTCTTCGTTACGTTCTCCTATCTGATCATTTTACATGCACATTCGAAGTATTTTTATCTCATGAGAAACGATTTACGTAGCAGAGACAAAACGTATACGAGTCTTAGCATGGCCGCATAGTATAGGCAGCTGTTGCCGCAGCGGTGCAATGCGCATGCGCGGCTAAGGTTCGAATACTCTTCTGAACTCCATGGAGGCAGCGTATGGGCTCTCCCGTGGCAAGGAGCGGCGAGGAAAAACGCCACTTTTAACACTGGCGTTGGATCTGGTAGAGACACCAGCTCCTGGCTACTCGAGCTCTGGCGGTTACGCACGAATCGTCCCGAAGCAAGACAATGGAGCTACTGCGCACCTCGCCACACGCATTCGCAAATCTTCCATGAAGGCAACATCCGGCCTTTAAATTTGTTTTTGGCTCATTGAAGTTTCATGAAAAATAAGTCATATTTGATAAAATATCTTTCTAAGACGCATTAACTGTAAAAGCCTTAAGAAGATCCTAGCATGAATAACAATGAGGTCACTACTCTCCACCTAGCAAGAACGGCCGTATGGTTAGCAGCATCGCTCTGTGTTGTGGAAGCCATTGGGATCGAAATCGACTGCAAGCAATTTTTTAAACCCAATCTTCTTTTTAACAGATACGGGAACAACAATGACTTTGGTATTGTTACTTGTCACATATCTTTGGACGTTTTTACAAATGTGTCGCGATTTTGACACTAAACAATATTATATATTATACTATTTGAAAAGACTTGGGGAAGAGCAGGCTTTGCGTAAGGTTAGGAGGACGTGCTATTTACAGCGTCACGTGACCCGTCTCTTCATCATAACAGATTCATTCTGTTAGAGGGACTTAGCAGTGTAATCAGTTACTTGCTATGTTTTAGTGGTCATGTGCACATTCATATGTTCTTGGTGTTCACTATCAAAGAAAAATGAACAACGTTCAGTATCTTTTAGAAACAGGTTTCTCAGTGTGAAATAAAAAAGCTTCGTAGACCGACGTCTCAGCTCGAGTTTAAGCAAGCGCAAACAATCCGAGGTCAGACATTCTACAGATGTTGTAACGAAAAGATGTCTATAGGGGAGGGGGGGGGCAACCGGGACACCTTTTTTCCAGCGCTACTCGTCACTCGTAGAGGTGCGCCTCTAAATTGTCTCTAGAGGGGAGGGGGGCACTATCAAGATCCGGCATTGAAAGAAGTGAACTCCAGTCATTTGAAGCACCAGCCGCCACTGGCTGGCTTTTTCTGTTGGAGCGCCTGTGTGGGGAGAGAGCGGCCAACCAGCTGGTGGACGCCATATTTTTACCAGACTGTAGTTGTGACGTGCATTTAGATAGCGACTCAGGAAAAAATGCAGCCACTGAACGGTTGAAATAAGGCATAAGTTCTACGTAAGAGACCGAAGCAGATCTTCTAGCATACTAATCAGTACTTGGATAAAACGAATGCCATTCATATATGTGTATACATGCCTAATAAATTTGTCATCAAATAAGTCCCGTGAAATAGTGTCTACGTTTGTCGAATGTTAACACCATGTTTTACGATCTTCTGGTAACTTCGACTGTTGGCAGTTGATTTCTAAGAAAGAGAGGTATGTCATGATATGTATCTCAAAGAAAGTCACGCTATTTCATATGTTTCTGTCTGCATATCCGTCGCTCAAATTTGTAGACTATTGCCGCTTTCCGCCGCTATAAATACATTTCAAGTGTGTTCCTGTCGGTCTTATAAGATTTTACTACACTGGAAAATAATAAGAACGTTATTCTGTACTGTTTTAGGAACACAGTACCAAAGAAAATCGGAAAAATACTAATACTTTCTGCACTGAAACAGCAGAAAGAGACATAAAATAAGTAACAAAATATCTGAATATCTGCAACGAGTCAGTACTTCTGCCCCCGTCCCTTCTCTTTTTTGGCGTTACATCGCATAATCAGTTATAGGACTGTGAATAGCCAATAATACACAGCCAAGGGGGGGGAGGGGGGTGCCTTAAGCCATCTTAAAACATACCTTGTAGCACGACATGTACCCTGAACTAACAAAAATCTAGAAAACACTGATAGAATCCAGTAAATGGTAAAAAAACTAACTCATGTCCTTTACACTACGAATTCATTACGTAACCCCTACACCACACGGGTATTATAGAGTTCGTACTTCATTTACTGACTTATCAATAACTTTCTTGCATGCATTGGACGGATGGCAGCAGAAGATACTTCACACAGACATGAATAGTTTGTTGGTTTCTATAACTCGCCTTTATGGCTCCCGCTATTTACGTCTTTCCTCATTCCTTGCAAACACAAACATTTTACAGCAATCTTCACTTCGGGTTCACAGCCAACAGAGGAACAACGAGACATTTCTCTTGACTATCCTTATTGAATATGTAACACACCTTACTGATTACACTGAGTAAATCACTTAAAATCAATATTTATTTTTAAAAATTTCCGCGAACCTCTAAACGAACGGCCGACGAACAGCACGTTTATTTACGTAAATAGAACTGACAGAAGACGTGCAAAAGTGTAGCAGTACCTAGCGTAATACAATTCTTATGTAACTGTCCGTGAAATCGCTGGCACAAGCATTAAAGCCCTTCTACAGTACAAAAACGCACACAGTAGCTACTGACTCATACGCAAAGCCCGCCGAGTTTGGTAACAACATGGCGCCCTGGGCTCTCAGCCATCATCAGCGTCATCACTCATGGCCACTCTCTCCCTATTCTCTAGTTTCTGTTAAAGTACTGGCTATATAGATTAGCGCCAAATCAACAGCGGCTAACATTATGTACTGCCAGTCCCCTGCAGTGCAACGAGTTTTTGATAGCGGCGGAAGTGAAAGTGCAAATGATAGTGTCTCGCCGCGGTGTAGTAGCCGAGCGGTCTAAGGCGTCTCGCTGCTGAGCGCGCGTTGCTCGCCGTCGGAGGTTCGAGTTCTCCCTGAGGCATGGGTGTTTGTGTTGTCCTTAGGTTAGTTTACCTTACTGTAAGTAGTTTGTAAGCTACGTACTGGTGACCGCGCAATTTGGTCCGATAGATTAACAAACATTTGAAATTTTTTTTTAATAGTGTGTCATTAAAAACCAACGGGGCGCACTTTTATCCCAGTGAATGGTACAAATTCAGTTGAAAACAGTCAACACAGTGTAAAATGTAAACCACCTTCTAGAGCCAATTCTTAAACACAAACGTATTTGCTTGTTAATAGGAATTATTATCAACCAATTTTATAATAAGCATTTAATTTACTATGAAATGGTATCTCATTCGGAAGCATATATTCGTTTATATTTATTTATGTTTATCATGTTCCGCGAGACCGAATTCCAAGTCTATATCTGCATCAACACAAACACTCTGCAAGTTACATTGAATGCATGGCAGAGGGTTCATCGAACCGCCTTTATGATATTTATCTACAGTTCCATTCTCTAATAGCGAGCAACAAAAACGAACACCTAAATCTTTCCGTTTTCGATTTGATTTATCTTATTTTATTCTGATGATCATGTCTTCCTATGTAGTTGGGTGTTAACAAAATATTTTCGCATACGGAAGAACGTTGGCGAAAGAAATTACGCAAATAGATCTCGTCCAACGAATAATGCCTTTTTTTAAAATGATATTCACCCCAAATCATACATCATTTCCGTGACACTCTCGCCCCTATATCACGATTATACAAAACGAGCTGCCCTTCTCTGAACTTTCTCTAAATCGTCCGTCAGTCGCAAGTGGTCTGGGTCCCACGTTGCTCAGCAGTTCTCCAAAATAGGACACACAAGTATAGTGTAGGCAGTTTCTTTAGTAGAATTGTTGCATCTTCTAAGTGTTATGAAAACGAAACGTAGTCTTTAGTCTGATTTCCTTCCAATATTTTCTGTGCGTTCTTTCCAATTTAAATTGTTCGTAATTGTTAGTCCTACTTATTTAGTTGAATTTACGCCCGTAGTTTTGACTGATTTTTCGTGTAAATAAACGAATTTCTTTTAGAGCTTCTCACATTGTCTCCCAAATGTGAGACACTAGGGACCCTATAAAAATTTCTTAATGAACGCCACATATCACTTCGACTCGATGACTTTCAGTCAATTACAACATACTGTGTCCTTTCTGACAGGAGATCACGCATCCAATCGCACAATTGTGGCGGTATTCCATAGCCACGCAATTTTGTTAGATCACGTTTGCAAGTTACGGTGTCAAAAGCCTTCCGGAAATCTATTTGACGTCCTTTGTCAATAGCACTTATCACATCATGTGAGCAAAGAAGTAGCTGTGTTTCACAAGAATGATACTTTCTGAATCCGTATTGACTACGGGTCAATAGGTCGTTCTCTTCGAGGTAGTTCATAATATTTGAGGAGACTATGTGTTCTAAAATGCTGCTGCAATCCGACGTCATTGATATAGGCCTGTAAGTCTGCGGATCACTCCTATTGCTTTTCTTGAAAACTGGAGTGACGTGTGCGTCTTTTCAGTCTTTGGGTACGGAATGTTCGCTAAGCGAGCGATTGAAAATAACAACTAGGTATGTGGCTATTGCATCAGCATACTCTGAAAGGAACCTAATAGTATACAATCGTGACCGGGAGACTTACATTTGTTAAGTGATTTAAGATGCTTTAGTACACTAGGGGTATCTACTTCTAAATTACGGAAGCTGGCAGCGGTTCTTGATACTAAAACGCGAGTCATGTCAGAGTTTGAGGAACGGGCAAACATCACTTTATGCTACCAACTAGGCAAAACGAGAGTTTGGAAGACGATGTGTGTACTGTTCGGCCACGAACAGTTCGTACGTAACGCACTATCCAGGAAGTTGCGACGTTGGTGCGTGCTAACCGCTCCCAATCGGTAGACGCTCTCGCAGCAGCAGTAGGGGTCAGCCGTGGTACTTGCCACAAATTTCTTCAAATGTTCAAATGTTTGTTAAGCTTATGGGACTTAACTGCGGGGTCATCAGTCCCTAAACTTACAAACTACCTATAAACTAACTTATACTAAAGACAGCACTGTACGACAATAAATTGAGAACTGTAAAACCGATCCCGACCGCTTGGAGGACCTCCTCACGCCCCTCACGGCGAGAGGAGGTCATCCTGGCCCGGTTGCGGATCGGTCACTGCCGTTTCAGCCACCGTCATTTGCTAACCGCCGATCCTGCACCGCTGTGCTCCTGCGGTGAATTGCTGACGGTGCGACATGTTTTACTGTCTTGTGTTAATTTTAATCATCACCGTGTAGCCCTTCGCTTTCCGTCTACTCTGGAGGAAATTTTAGCTGATGACACACTAGTAGCTGCTCGAGTTTTGCGTTTTATTATCTTGGCCAATTTATCAAAGGATATTTAACCCTTTTAATTGGTTTATTGAACATGTTCAAATGTTTGTTAAGCTTATGGGACTTAACTACGGGGTTATCAGTCCCTAAACTTACAAACTACTTATGAACTACTTACGAACTAGGACGGCACAAATATCCATGCCCGAGGGGGGATTCGAACCCCCGACCGTAGTGGCCGTGCTGACCGTGACTGGAGCTCCTCAGTCACCTCGGCCACCGCGGCCGGCTTAATTGGTTTATCTTTCGTTTTTAGCCTTCTCTTGATATTCTAACTGGCAGTTACCAAATTTTTTGAGATCTAGCGAATCTCTGTTCTTGTCTGGGCGCTCATGACCTTAGCAGTTGTGCGCCCTAAAACAAAAAAAGACAACACAAACATCTATGCCCGACGGAGGATTCGAATCCCCGACGGGAAACGGCTTCGCGCATCGGAACATAGCGTCTCAATGCGCTCGGCCACTCCGCCGCGGCACAAAATTCTTACGGACGAACTCCACATGTCTCGTGTTACCCAGCACAGAATGCCACGAATCCTGTAGCAACACCAACGTAATAATCGCATGACGATTTTTGGTGATCTCATCAGATGTGCGGACGATGACCGGACTTACCTCAACCGATTAATAAGTGGAGCCGTAACGTTTTGTTCCCTTTACGACCCACAACTATAACGACAATCAGCCACCTGGAAAGCGACAGCGTTGCAGCACACAAGAGTCGTGCGGTTGCCTATCCTCCAGGCGTCATGTCTCACAATTTATTGACTGTACCTCTTGTAAAGGAGAAAAGCAAAGTTCCTGACCGATTTACTATAATGGTTACATGACACTCCATTGCAGGTTCGGAGAGACATATCACGAACTAGGAAAGTTCTTATCTGTTTTACTTTACATTTTTACGAGATACTGTACTGAGCGACTTTTTTTTCTTTATTGTTCTATTAATTCCGGCACATAGTGTCGGCAGGCTGGTAGCAGCATCAGGCGCTGCTCTTCAGCCAGTACGAAAGAAGAATACAAGAACATGAGTGGTGACAAACGACAGAGGCTTTTAAACGTGACATGTGGAGAAATTGGTGAAACACATATATGTAGGAACAGATGACAAACATACATAGTGAGTTTAAAATACGTGTGCCATGGTAGCGTTAGAAACATGCATCTTTACACTTTCACCAGAATAGTGTAGATAGAAAGGTAAAAATTGACTCACATGCTTGGAATGACATGGAGTTTATAAGAACAAAAAAAAAAAAAAAAAAAAAAAAAAAAAAAAAAAAAAAAAAAGTTAAAAATGTCCGCCAGATGGCGCTGGACAGCAAACTGTCAGTGACTGCGCATCAAAATCGTGTATAAAAGGAGATGTAATGATAGAGGGAATCAGATGCACCAGCAGTCGCAGCATGTTGACGTTACCTGAAAGGCGCTTTTTGTGAAGCTCTATTACCAGAATGGGGAATGTGCTAGTTCAGCGTTACGATCTTATCGCCATAGGAAGGGGATTCGAACGAGTAAAGGTCCGTTGACAAATGCAGATGTGGTGAGAATGATTTCGAAGCCACGGGTTGTTTAGACGATAGTCCCCGTAGTGGCCGACCGCTGCTGAGAAAGTTCAGGAAGAAATGGAGACTGTAGCGGGTTCGTCTATGCACGGGAAAGTTAGCGCTCGTGCAGTCTCACGTCGCACCGGCATTCCATACACTACTGTTTGGTTGGCACTTAGGCGTAACCTCCGATGCTATCCTTACAAAATCCATCGGCATCATGAACTGTTACCTGGCGATTTAGTGAAGCGGAGGGTATTTTGCGATGTGGGCGTTTCAAAAGATGGCGGGAGATGACGATTGGTTTAGTAACGTGTTGTGGACCGACGAAGTTCATTTCACGCTCCGAGGGTCTGTTAACGCCCACAACTGCAGAATTTGGGATACCGAAAATCATAGAACTGTCGTGGAAACTCCATTGCACGACGAGAAAGTCACGGTTTGGGTTGGATTTACTACATCTACCGTTATCGGGCCTTTTTTATTCCAGGAACTGCGTGATTCTGGTTTTGTAACTGCTTCCGTGACGGGTGAGAGGTACACGGAAATGTTACAGAATCGCATCATCCCCAGGCTGGCTGATAAACACCTACTGGAACGAACGATTTTTATGCAGGATGGCGCTCCACCCCATATTGCTCGACGCGTGAAAGATCTCTTGCCGCGCGTCGTTTGGTGTTGATCGTGTGCTCAGCCGCCACTTTCGTTACGCTTGACCTCCCAGGTCACCAGACCTCAGTCCGTGTGATTATTGGCTTTGGGGTTACCTGAAGTCGCAAGTGTATCGTGATCGACCGACATCTCTAGGGATGCTGAAAGACAACATCCGACGCCAATGCCTCACCATACCTCCGGACATGCTTTACAGTGCTGTTCACACCATTATTCCTTGACTACAGCTATTGTTGAGGAATGGTGGCGAACATATTGAGCATTTCTTTTAAAGAACATCATCTTTGTTTTGTCTTAATTTGTTATGGTAATTATTGCTTTTCTGATCCGATGAAGCTCCATCTATAGGACAATTTTGAACTTTTTTATTCTAATAAAAGCCCATGTCATTCCATGCATGTGTGTCAATTTTTACCTCTCTATCTACATTATCCCGTGATATATTAAGTTTTTAAATTTATACTGACTTTTTGATCACCCGGTACTTCGTGTACCACCGGTGTGGTCCGGTAGGTTGATTAAAATACATTGATGCATTTGACACTGACACACTTGACACTGCACAACACAGCTGAAATCTGTATTGCAGGCCCTCGCAGGAGGATGGGAGGGAGAGGGTGCGAAGGGCGGGAGGATAGGGACGGACTGGATGGGAGGGGATAGGAAGGATGCACAGAGACTCACAGGGGGTGGGATGGGGGTATACAGGCGGCGGCCAGGAAGAGGAGGGTTTGTGAAAAGGGGGCGTATAATCCACGGGGAGAGGTTCAGGGTTGGTACGAGGGTTAAATGTCAGGATGGGGGCATTATCCGTTAAGGGGAAGGTGTGGAAATTGCCTTGGGCAAGGATAAGGAGAGCGTGCAAGTGGAGGGAGGGAGGGATAAAGTGGTGTAGGCGTGGTTTAGGTCCTGGGTTGGTTAGGGGGGGGGGTAGACCAGAGGTTTCTGGCAGTTTATCTTGCGGGTGACATATAGGATTCAGAGGTCTGCAGTACGCCTGGGAAAGGGATGAGATCATAAAGGATCCGCGTGGGTAAGGGGAGTCTGACATGGTAGGCGAGGCGGAGGGCGTGGTGTTCCAGAATTTGGAGGGAGAAGCGAAAATCCAGGCAGAGTGCATGGAGCAAAGGATGGCGCGCTTGATGGATTTATAGGTGTGGAGGCTAGTGTAGGGGTTGAGTCCCCACGTCCGGCCCGCAAGGAGTTTGAGGAGGTTGAGGCGGGACAAGGCTTTTTCGCGGGTGGTTTTTAGGTGGGGGGTCCAATGAGACCGAAATGAACATAGATACAAGAGAAGATCAGATGGACAGAGATGGCGAGAGAGAACGGATTGAGTAGATGGGCAGAGACAGAGGGCAAGGTATTTAAGATGTCACCCAGTTTTTTATGTATACATGGTGGTCCATTGATAGTGATCGGGCCAAATATCTCACGAAATAAACATCAAACAAAAAACTACATAGAACAAAACTTTTCTAGCTTGAACGGGGGAAAACAGATGGCGCTATGGTTGGCCCGCTAGATGGCGCTTCCGCCATAGGTCAAACGGATATCAAGTGCATTTTAAAAAAATAAGTACCCCCATTTTTATTACATATTCGTCTAGTACGTAAATAAATATGAATGTTTTATTTGGAACTCTTTTGTCGCTTTGCGATAGATGGCGCTGTAATGTTCACAAATATATTGCTCACAATTTTCGACGAACGTTGGGTAACTGGTAGCTTTTTTGAAGTAAAACACAGAACGTAGGTACGTTTGAACTTTATTTCGGTTGTTCCAATGTGATAAATGTACTTTTGTGAAATTATCATACATTATAAGAACGCATGCTGTTGCTGCGTGATTACCAGTAATTACCTCATGCCTTCAACAAATGCTCAAAATTATGTTCTTCAATTCAATGCATTTGGCAATACGCGTAACGAAATTCCTCTCAACAGCGAGTAGTTCGCCTCCTATAATGTGCTCACATGGGCAGACGCATGTTTTCAGGCGTTGTCGGTGAATCACGATAGCAAATATCCTCCAATTTTCCTCACAGAAAGAAATCCGGGGATGTAAGATCCGGTGAACGTGCGGGCCATGGTATGGTGCTTCTACGACCAATCCGCCTGTCATTAAATATTCCATTTAAGACAGCTTCAACTGCACGCGAGTCATGTGCCGGACATCCATCATGTTTGAAAGTACATCGCCATTCTGTCATGCAGTGAAACATCTTGTAGTAAAATCGGTAGAACATTACGTAAGAAATCAGCAAACATCGCACCATTTAGATTTCCATCGATAAAATAGGGGCCAATTATCCTTCGTCCCATAATATCGCACCATACATTAACCCGCCAAGGTCGCTGATGTTCAACTTGTCGCAGCCATCGTGGATTTTCCGTTGCCCAATAGTACATATCTCTGTTTGAGAATGACGCTTCGTCACCAAACAGAACGCGTGAAACGAATTTGTTATCGTCCCGTAATTTATTTTGTGCCAAGTGGCAAAACTGTACACAACGTTCAAAGTCTTCGCATGGAAATCCTGGTGCATAGAAATATGGTACGGATGAAATTTATGTTTTTGTAGAATTGTCAACACCGCCGTTTTTGAGATTGCCGATTCTCGCTCAATTTGTCTGCTACTGATGTGCGGATTAGCCACAACTGTAGCTAAAACACTTACTTTGGTATCATCATTTGTTGCAGGTCGTGGTTGACATTTCACATGTGGATGAATACTTCCTGTCTCTTTAAATAACGTAACTATCCGACGAAAGTTCCAGACACTTGAATGATGTCTTCCAGGATAACGATCAACATACATAACACAGACCAGTTGGGCATTTTGATCACAATAGCCATACATAAATACCATATCGACCTTTTCTGAAATTGGTAAACGGTTCATTTTAATTCGAGTAATATATCACGAAGCACATACCGTCCGCACTGGCGAAATGTTACACGATACCACGTACTTATACGTTTATGACTGTTACAGCGCCATCTATCACAAAGCGAAAAAGTGTTCAAAATAGAAAATTCATATTTATTTACGTATTAGACGAATATGTAATAAAAACGGGGGTACCTATTTAAAAAATGCAATTAATATCCGTTTGACCTATAGCAGCGCCATCTAGCGGGCCAACCATAGCGCCATCTGTTTCCCCCCTTCAATCTAGAAAAGTTTTGTTCTTTGAAATTTTTCGTTTGATGCTTAATTCATAAGATATTTGACACGGTCACTATCAGTGGACCACCCTGTATATCGCAATTGAAAATATGGCCCGTGTTCAAATGTTCAAATGTTTGTATAGTCTATGGGACTTAACTACGGGGTCATCAGTCCCTAAACTTACAAACTACTTATGAACTAAGTAATACTAAGGACGGCACAAATATCCATGCCAGAGGGAGGATTCGAATCCCCGACCGTAGTGGCCGTGCAGACCGTGACTGAAGCGCCTCAGT
The DNA here is from genome assembly GCA_026315105.1 of Locusta migratoria. NCBI lineage: Eukaryota > Metazoa > Arthropoda > Insecta > Orthoptera > Acrididae > Locusta > Locusta migratoria. The sequence continues at coordinate 560,646,460 of CM048746.1, forward strand.
CCCCTCGGCCACCGCGGCCGACTATGGCCCTTGCTCGCTAGTCAGTAATTGCATTTTACATGGTTAGACACGTACAACATATCTCCATAGAGAACTACAATCGTTTTAGCTTTTATGTTAACAGTGAATCAGTAAATTCACAGCCTATTAGGTACCGAGGGTATGAAGGCTATGGTTAGAGCATCCGTTGCCGCAGTGGAATGCCCAAGCGTTCTAAGGCGCCTTGCTCCCCGACGGAAGTTCGAATCCTCCTTCAGGCATGTATATATATATATATATATATGTGTGTGTGTGTGTGTGTGTGTGTGTGTGTGTGTGTGTGTGTGTGTGTGTGTTATCCTTCGGTTAGGTTAAGTAATTTATAAGCCTTGGGATGATAACTACAGTAGTTAAGTCCCTTAGATTTACCAACATTTACAGTTGTCATTTACTACAACTGCAATGTTTACCTCTTTCAACAAATAGTTTTCGTCTAACGGCGGCAGTTCATAGGCATCATTAGAAGAAGAACTGTGAGTAAGACAGAGAACAAACCGTCAAGGCTAAATTTATTTTTCTGGAAATAGAAATTAAAAAATCGGAATAGTCCGAAGTCAGTTAATCGTTGTGGAAAAGAACGTACCTAGCTGATATGCGATAAATCTTCCTAAACGTGTTACGCTGTAAGTTCCCTTCTGTTTTTGGTCATTAAATCTGATGTAGTTGACCCATGCAAATAATTCACACTCTATCCAAATCTGACACAGATAGGTAAGACAGTCATGGAGAAAAGGCAGATGCAAGTGCATATGTATAAAAGATAAACTTTGGATAGTATTAACAAATATTAATTTCATTCTAAGGAAATTTATATAATTAAATACAATTTGATTAATTGTGAAACATAAAAATCAGATATTGACTTATTCAAGTTTATTTTATTTTTTGAAAACTTGTTCATTTTACAAAACTTCTTTGAAAACAGTGTTAGTAGTTACATTGTGATCGTCGTTTACGTTTTGACTGTATGTGTCTTCAGCACAAACATAAATATCACTGAATGAGTGAAATCGTGAAAAAGTCACGTATAACTGTCCAAGTGAAAAAAATAGGCAGGCCTAAAGAATCTAAACAACTGCAAGAGCTGTCGTTCTTGTTAATTAAACAGACTGTCAATAGATGACACCTTCTACATTGCTTCTACAAGTTGATACTCGCCGCGGTGGCTGATGGGAGCAACCGTAAATCCATGGCCCATTTCCGATCGTTCGCCGAGTATCAACTTAGATTGTACGAACAGTAGAAATTTTTTAAAAATAAAGCTTTTTGTTAAAATAATATCTTGAAACTATCTGTGTGTTTTTCGTCTTTGGTCGAGAACGAAGCCACGGCGGCGTAGCCGAGTGGTCTAAGGCGCCTCGCTGCGGAGCGCGCGGTTGCTCGTCGTCGGAGGTTCGAGTCCTCCCTCGGGCATGTGTGTGTGTGTGTGTGTGTGTGTGTGTGTGTGTGTGTGTGTGTGTGTGTGTGTGTGTGTGTGTGTGTGTGTTGACCTTAGGTTAGTTTACCTTAGTTTAAGTAGATTGTAAGCTACGAACTGATGACCACGCAGTTTGGTCCGATAGAAAAAAAAGAGCACGGATGAGAAATAATATATATGATGATCATGTACACGCAAACAGAGTACAGGGCTAAATCGCACACCACCAATCACCTATTGGAAGGTTAGCAGGGACAGTTTCTCATTATTTTCCATAGGATGGTAGTAGACCCGAGTGTCTCTGTACATAGGCATCACATTTCTTGTTATTTCTTACCGCCAGTGGCATAACAACTTTTTCGTCTAGACAGGGGGGCGGGTAGGGTTTAAGTTCGTATAAATACAAGATTTTTATTCAGATAGTCCCAGAATATCGTTAGCTGAGCTGGACTGCTGAAATATTTTAATGATTACACATAAAGAATGTAAGTTTTTGAATATCACTGGGGTCACTGAGAGGTTGTAACCTATGTTGTCTCTCAGCCTGTTACCTACCCTCTTGCTTACCCCCAATAATACTTGTATGCAGCTGAAATACCTGTGCCACCGTTAAAATGCGACGTCACGTACTGTGCGCGTTGTTTCAAAACAAACTTGTTCCATTCGCCGCATCAGCCCAGGGGACGTGCTGCTGACATCGGCAACAGCCACAGTGCATTTCGCGCCGGAGCGTGTATTCAGCGTTGCTCGGTTCTGGCTAGAGTTTGTTTTCCCGGCAGTGTTAGCTGTACGTTAATAGTGATTCACGGCAGACTGGACATGTTTACCGATGAAGGGCTGGCCGATATGCACCTTGTGTACGGGTTCATTGGAGTACAATGGAAAGGCGGCACAATGAAGCTATGCCAAGCGAAGCGAGAATAGCCAATTCACGGTACTTTTTCGTCTACGGTTTGCAGTATGGTTCGTGTTCTAATTGCCGCTGATTGCATTTAGAAACTTTCTCACTGCTGTTACTTCCTCATCAATAAAGGTAACTGTGGTACCATGCCGAATAAATCATCGCCGGCCGCGGTGGCCGAGGGGACTGCGGCGCGCCAGTCACGGTCTGCACGGCCACTACGGTCGGGGGTTCGAATCCCCCGTTGGGCATGGATATTTGTGCCGTCGTTAGTATTAGTTAGTTCATAAGTAGTTTGTAAGTTTAGGGTCTGATGACCGCGTAGTTAAGTCCTATAAGCTCTACAAACATTTGAACATTTGAATAAATCATCTACATGCACATCATCAATATAATGCGTGAACTAGAAAATTGAGCCCCGCAAGAGTGGCCGTCCTGTTTAAGGCCTCTTGCCACGGATTATGCGGCCGCTCTCCGTCGGAGGTTTGAGTCCTTCCTCGGCCATGGGTCTGCGTGCTGCTCTTATTACAAGTTAGTCTAATTTGTTTTACGGCTAGGAATCGATGACGTCAGCAGTTTGTCTCCTTAGGATTATACACATCTGAACATTTGAAAATTGAAGTTCCGCCATTTTTACTGTTAATTTTACTAGGAGGTTAATGAATCATCTATAATTAGACAAGAGCTATGCCACAGATGACACAAATCATGTGTATTCGCAACTGGTGAGAGGCGCAAAAGCAAGTAGATATTTCATATTGGTATCTCATCACGCAGTGTGATCTCCAACTGTAATAACAAGTAAACGTCGAAAATTAATGTTAAAATGTTTCAAATGTTTGTAAACCTACGTCACCAAACTGCTATGATCATCAGTACCTTGACTTACAAACTATGGGGTGTCCCATTCAAAAATTAAATGTTCAAATGTTTGTAAATTCTATGGGACTTAACTACGGGGTCATCAGTCCCTAAACTTTCAAAGTACTTATGAACTACTTACGAACTACTTACGAACTAGGACGACACAAATATCCATGCTCGAGGGGGGATTCGAACCCCCGACCGTAGTGGTCGTGCAGACCGTGACTGGAGCGCCTCAGTCTCCTCGGCCACCGCGGCCGGCAATGTCCCATTCAAATCTTCCTGATTTCAAAGACCCAGGAAAAGGAAACCACAGTAGATACGACAATGAGAAATGCACCGTATTGTAGAGAATCTCAAATTATTTATTTATTTATCATCAATAAAACTTTACATGTGAACCATTTGTAGCATGAAAATATCAAGTCTATATTCAATTTCTTGCCATGTTCTTTGTAACATTTCGCCTGTTATTGTTGCAACCGAACTAGTGATACGATGTCGCAACGTAGGAATATCGTCCACTTTGGTCGCAAACACGCGGTTCTTCACGAATCCACGCGTGAAGAAATCAGGCGGCTTAATGTCGGGTAAACGTGAGGCCAGGCAATGGGTCCCCCGCGTCCGATCCAACGATCGAGAAATCTCCTATCCAGGAACTTGCTAACAGCCGTTGACCAATACGGTGGAGATCCATGTTTTTGAAATATGATGTTGGGTTGCAAGACTTGTATGTGAGGGTACACAAACTTCTCCAACTATATAGATACACTGAACCATTATGTGTTTGAACCACAAAGAAGAACGGTCCAACATTCTTGTCGTGCATTAGCCCACACCAGGCATTTAGTTTAGGGCTATCACGAACATGTTCAATGACAATGTGCGAAACTTGTGACCTCAAATCCTAACACACGCTTAGTAATTATTCCTGAAAGATGAAAGGTTGCCTCATCTGAGAATGAACATCTTTTTAGGAAGCTGGTATCATTATCAATATCCTGAATCATATCCTCAGAAAATTGCTGTCTATGTGGTTTGTCGTTTGGCGTCAGATGTTACAGAGTTTGCACTTTGTAAGCACACATGAGAAAACGCTGGTGAACTACACGATGCACTGCTGTTCGAGGTACATAAAGTTGCCTAGATGCTTGACGAATTGACTTATGTGGACTTCTGAGAAACGTTTGTCTGATATACTCCTCTGTCTCCTCTGAAACTCCGTAACGTGCACTGCCAGACACTTGCTGTACGATACTTTGTTTTCACGTCAGGTGGATCACATTCATGCACACGATAATTTGTTTTCACAGGGAAATGGGTCAATTGGGCTCGCTTTCAACTACTGTCTATGCTATGATGCAGATGGAGGGGGCACCACTGAAAATAGTTCACGAAATAAGGAAACTAAGGACAGGAAGGCAAAATGGTAAACTCAACAAATAAAGGAAAACGTTAAGTACAACAATTTAAAATAACAAATTTTTACAACTACTAAATTGCTTAAAATCACAATTTAAACAATGCCTACGAAGCAGGTAACAAACTGGCAAATGTTGAAACTGGAAATTTAAACTTTCGACCACCAAGTACAATGCACGTTGGTAACCAACTTCATACATACTACTCGGCGGACACTGCAGGACCGCAAAGGAGGAGACGGGTCGCTTAACTGAACGAAGCAAAACAATCTAGCAGTACCGCGGTCCCCACGCGCTCGTAACCGGAAATCGCCACAACTTCCATATCCGTTGCGGTACCGCCGGGCCAGCCCCAATAATGTATATCTGCAACATAAATTCCAGAAACAGTATCCGGCACCAAATTACGCCGACATATACACCTCCAAAACGCTTTGAATTATAAAACAGTACATAACAAGTGCCAAAATATCAAACCTCCTTAGCAATTTGAGAAATACAAGGCACTATTAAAACTTAGTAAAATTTTAAAATTCAAATAAATGCTAGTACAAAATTCAAACACTTAAATATTCTTTGCAGAAACAGTATAAACATTGAGGGCATGAAACAATTGCTTAAACATCAATACCACACTTTAATGCCATATGCCAAACCACAACTGTCTGTAAGAGATCAGCCCAGTAACAGTTTTCTGCTCCCACGACTCAGATCCAACGTTGTTCCAACACGAAGCCAGAGGTGTTCCCAGAATCACCAGGGCGCACAGTGCAGACCTCAACAAACAAACGAACAGGACTGCCCATCAGAATAACGACACTCAGATCGGGGCGGACACCAGACAATGCCGGAACATCCATAAGAAACATCAGACACAATGTACAATTCAAAACAAAGTCAGGAGAAAAACACCCTACTGTCGACGAACTTCTGTTCAAAAGGCATAACCAACGAAGCCTGGGGCACCAACGTTCACAAGGTGTATAGCAGAGCCCGACACGGAAGGACAACGAGAATTAAAGCCTTCCGGCACTCGTACCAGGTCTACCAGTACAGCACTTACACTCGGGAGCAGAGGAAAGAACTTGCTTGACTAGGTGACACACGCGGCACAACACGCCGTCGCTCACATTAAGTACTCATCTCCAGCTACCTGTCCTGCTGCCCAAACATTCAGCTGCAAAATACTTCAGGACCAAACAGCGACTCCGCCTCTAGGACGCTAAGTTGTGCGCTGTTACTCCATCGCTCCACGCTGGCGGCGTCCCACAAGTCGGTGACAACACCTCCGGAGGAACCTAGGCGACTCGCGCTATTCGAATGCCAATCCGTCACTGACCTGGCGTGCGTCACCCGCCTCCAGCTAGCCATCGGTCAGCGATGGCACATCGAAAACAACTGCCTTGTGGCAGATCAAAGCGCCGCCTCAGGGGAAACTCATCACTACTATCGATATAGACTCCCCAAACGTGCGAGCTTCGTAGCAGTCTAGTTATTTTATTATTGAACTTAAGTTATTGTGCTGCAAGTTTGTTATGCCACCGTGTTGCAGTTCATGTTTGTCTCTTGCCTCTGCCTTTGGTGAAAGAAAGTGAATGGTTGGTTGTATCAATTGTTTAGTGTACCTGGGTGATAGTTGATACAGTTCGCTCCCTACCTTATCCTATCCTAAGGGGAGAGTCAGTCAACAGTTGTGGTTCCCTTGATTCAAATTCCCTCCAGTAGTCGTCAGAGAGACTCGGTCCTACTCATGTTCCTTACCAACTTAACAGTATCGTCGTTGGGCAGGTCAGAGACGAGGCTTGGCGGTCACTCCCGCAAAATTCTTCTACCCCAGGGGTTGGCAACTCCCCCCTCCAGGTTCCCTAGCCGGCCGCTGGCCGTTGCTGTGGCACTCTGCCGTCGGTGGTCTGGTGAATAGACACGCTGCGCTCCAACCTTAAGATTACTCAAAGCGATTTCTTTGTTGTAATAAAAGTTAGGCACTTTAATGTACGCATGGGTCGACCTTAGACCGATATCGAGAACTCGTGGCGAATGCTACTCTAATCATGGTATTACTTCCCTGCTAAGGTTCGTTTCTGACCTGATCAATGTTAATTCCTATTCATAGCCTATATTTTGTTTTAGATCCCCATATGTGTTAACGGTTTTGTGTTGGTAGAACTTTTGACGCTCCTCCAACCCACCTAAAGATGCGGACTGTATCACTTGGCTAGGGAAGTTGCATATTTCATGGTATAACGAATGTAAATTGTATTTGAAAAGTGGGAGACTAACAATTTAATGTAATATTAAATTTTCCTATCAAAACTAAATTTATACCTATGATTGCCCTAAATTGCACTGCCAAATCTCCCTCCCAGTCACCAGATAAGTTGTGCATTGTGTGCAAGTACACCTGCTGTGACGATGTGTATATGATTTTGTAATGCCCATAACAACATCTGTTCTCGCTCTGTATGCTCGGTGGATCCATTTCCTAAAGTCGTTATCAGTTGCGCTAATTATATTACTTCTCCTTTTTCTGTTTTCTACTCGTGATCGCGGACTCAGTATTTGTTCGTGATTCGTGTTAAGACACCTCCACCCAGCATGAGTGAGAGATGTTAGAAGGGAAACTGATTCAAGACGAGTAGGAACACCTACTATCACTTTCGTTAGTCCATTCCAACCTGAAATAAGAAGCAACTAGTAGGCGGGATGCTTTCAACAGTAAGCGGCGATTTTCTTTTGCAACCCACACCACTGCTTGCGCTCACTGCTTCATGCTACCATGCTGCACTCATGCGACGATACTTGGCACTTCTGACGCGGGAATATAAATTGTTCTACAATGTGGTGCGTCCCTCATTGTCGTATCTACTGTGGTTTCCCTTTCCCGGAACTTTGAAATCAGGGAGGTTTGAATGGGACACCCTGAATTGTAGTCTTCTCGAACAAAGACGGACACAGAATGAAACTTTCACTCTGCAGCGCACACTCTGCTGCAGAGTGAAAGATTCATTCTGGAAACATCCCTTAGGCTGCGGCTAAGCCAAGTCTCCACCATGTCCTTTCTTCCAGGAGTGCTAGTTCTGCAAGGTTCGCAGGAGAACATCTGTGAAGTTTGGAAAGTAGGAGGCGAGGAACTGGCGGAAGTGAAGTTGTGAGGCGGCATCGTCAGTCGTGTCGGCATAGCTCAGTCGGTAGAGCGCTTGCCCGCGAAAGGCAAAGGTCCCAGGTTCGAGTCCAGGTTCCGACACAATTTTAATCAGCCAGGAAGTATCAAAGACGGACGCGTCGCTCGTGACCCCGGCAGCGGCGACTGCAGACGGGGTCAGCCGTCAGTGGGAGACGCAGAGCCGGACGTAGCGGCGACCTCCTGAAATATCAACGCGGCCCAGCCGCCTGGTCGATAAGCCGATGGCGCACATGCCGCGCAATTAGCTGCCAGCCTCCGCCGCCTGCTCTTACCGCCACTCCCAAGGAGTGGAGAGAGTCACTTCGCACCGACGACGGCTACTCCTCCGCTACGTCCTGGCTCCACAGCAAAATCTTCCTTTAGTTCCTTCTACGAACACTCTTCCTACACCACTGGCCATTAAAATTGCTACACCAAGAAGAAATGCAAATAATATTCATTGGACAAATATATTATACTAGAACTGACATGTGATTAAATTTTCACGCAATTTGGGTGAATAGATCCTGAGAAATCAGTACCCTGAACAACCACCTCTGACCGTAATAACGACCATGATACGCCTGGGCATTGAGTCAAGCAGAGCTTGGATGGCGTGTGCAGCTTCAACACTATACCACAGCCCATCAAGAGTAGTGACTCATGTATTGTGACGAGCCAGTTCCTCGGCCACCACTGACCAGACGTTTTCAATTTCGTGAGAGCTCTGGAGAATGTGCTGGCCAGGGCAGCACTCGAACATTTTCCGTATCCAGAAAGGCCTATACAGCACCTGCAACATGAGGTCGTGCATTATCCTGCTGAAATGTAAGGTTTCGCAGGGATCGAATGAAGGGTAGAGCCACGGGTCGTACCACATCTGAAATGTAATGGCCATTGTTCAAAGTGCCGTCGATGCGAACAAAAGGTGACCTGGACGTGTAACCAATACCACTCCATACCATCACACCGGGTGATACGCCAGTATGGCAACGACGAATAGACGCTTCCAATGTGCGTTCACCGTGATATCTCCAAACATGGCTGCGACCATGGTGATGCTTTAAACAGAACCTGGATTCATCCTAAAAAATGACTTTTGCCATTCGTCCACGCAGGTTCGTCGTTGCGTACACCATCGGAGGCGCTCCTGTCTGTGATGCACCATCAAGGGTAACCGCAGCCATGGTCTCCAAGCTGATAGTCCATGCTGCTGCAAACGTCGTCGAACTGTTCGTGCAGATGGTTGTTGTCTTGCAAACGTCCCCATCTGTTGACTCACGGTTCAAGGCGCAGCTGCACGATCCGTTACAGCCACGCGGATAAGATGACTGTCATGTCGACTACTAGTGATACGGGCCGTTGGGATCCAGCACAGCGTTCCGTATTGCCTTCTTGAACCCACCGATTCCATATTTGTTATCAGTAATTCGATCGCCACCAAAGCCAGCAGCAATGTCGCGATACGATAAACCACAATCGCGATAGGCTACAATGCGACCTCTATCAAAGTCGGAAACGTGATGGTACGCATTTCTCCTCCTTACACGAAGCATCACAACAACGTTGCCGTGGTGGAGTAGCCGAGCGGTCTAAAGCACCTCGCTGCAGAGCGTGCGGTTGCTCGCTGTGGAGGTTCGAGTCCTCCCTTGGGCATGGGTGTGTGTGTTTGTCCGTAGGTTAGTTTACCTAGGTTTAAGTAGTTTGTAAGCTACGGACTGATGACCACGCAGTTTGCTCCGATAGATTTACAGACATTTGAACATTTTGAACAACAACGTTTCACCAGCTGCTGTTTGTGTATAAGAAATCGGTTTAAAACTTTCGTCATGTCAGAACGTTATAGGTATCGCCACCGCCGCCAACCTTGTGTGAATGCTCTGAAAAGCTAATCACTTGCAAATCACAGCATTTTCTTCTGTCGGTTAAATTTCATATCTGTAACACGCCATCTTCGAGGTGTATCAATTTTAATGGCCAGGAGTGTATAATGACACAAGTAGCATACTCAAAGAAGACTTACGAAACACACTACTCTGTTTGTATCATTTGGACTGTCCCTACTTCTGAATAAATAGAAGTCAGGCTTCGGCCGGCAGACACGAAATACGTGGAACGAGTAATGTGGTCAGGTTTCTGATAACTACACGGTGTTGTTCGGGTGCAAATTGAGACTGCAGTAGAGGATGTGGGAGGATAAGGAACTTAGTGGTACGTGGTTCCCGGCTGGGGGAGAGTAAACGCCCGATAGGAGAAGGGTTGATCGATGGAACCTTCGTCGATGTACATCTACATCTACATAGGGTTGGTGGATGAAATCTACATACATACTCCGCAATCCTCCCAAAGGGGCGTGGTGGAGGGTACTTGGTACGGCTACTAGTTACTTGCTTTTCTGTTCCATTCCCATATAGAACGATGGAGAAACGAATACTTATATGGATCCGTACGAGCCCTAATCTCTTTAACCTTATCCTTATGGTCTTTACGTGAAATGTAGGTTGGCGGCAGTTGAATCGTTCTGTAGTCCGCCTCAAATTCTGGCCCTCTAAATTTCTTCAGCAGTCCTGCTCGAAAAAGAACGTTGCTTATCCTCCAGCGATTCCCGTTGGAGTTCCCGCAGCATTTCAGTAAGTCTCGCGCATTGATCGAATCTACCAATTACAAACCTAGTCATCCGCCTCTGAACTGCCTCTATATCCTCCTTTAAACCGATCTGATGGTGAAAATTGAATTGTTTCATCGAATAGTTTTCTCAAAATCTGTTGATAAATATTGTTCGCGCTCGGAACATTGTTGCGGTCAGTGTATAATCAGAAGTAGAATAGGCCCAGCATGTCCGACTCTGGCAAGCTGGCCGTACTTTTCCTATACAGAGCTGCATGCTACCAGCTCTCACAGAGGCATCTGTAGTTCTGCATACACACTTTCCATGCGGAACTTCCACACAACACTGATACGTTTGTGATCCGTTCACATATCTGCCAGTGGTGGCCGGTGGAACATGAAGCTGGGTGTTGTACCGAATTTTCAATGTTAGTCTACATTTTTATGAGACACTTACAGGGGAGAAAATTTTTTGTCATCTTCTAGCTTCTTGACATTCGTTACGATATAGAATTCATGGTGTACGAAAGTCACAAAATTCAATTTTTGCAATCTCATTTTACGATCCTGTGCAAAGTTAGAGACACATCATTGACAAAAAAAAATATTTGTGGCAGAGTACGTTTTGCAATTTATCAATAATAATTTACTAAATGACCTACTTTTCCAGTCGAAATGTAATTAATTCGTCATGTAAAAGGCTGGAAGTAATAGACATATTATACTCGAACATAACTTACGACTACACTTATTTTTACCTCATATGTACCGAAAATTTGCTATCCTTTATATCAATGCAAATTATTAACTACCTGCTGATAAAAGTCTCTGATCTACATCACAAGATCTTTTTCAGTGAAAAGCATTGTAAAGGCTTAGACTCTTTCCTGGATCATAGAGGTTTTGACGTTACAACAACGCACAACACCCATTTGGAGCGGAAAAGCGCGCTAGTTTGACAGCGGAGAGCGTCAAAAGTTGCAACGACTTAACAGGAAATTAGCCGCTCTGGCGGACGTGACGTCATGTTCAACTGCCATTTTTCCCGCCAAAAATACGGCTTTGTCTTTATTTCTAGATACTATTCTGAAACTATTGTAGTTACATATTAGCTAGTAGAAGCAAATGAAAGAGGAGAACAGCGCAGTTCAGATGATGTGTTGACATCATTTATATTAATTTTATACCAAAAGTGTTGTGACCTCGTTGCCTTTTGTTGTTTCATTCTTTCTGTCATTACTTAAGTACTCGTCCCGGTTTAGTTGTCAGGAAAGGTACTGGTGCAGGATTGGATGTCAACTGTAACAACTATTCAGATTAATAATACAAGTTTTATTGACTGAAAATTATAATACTTAACTTTAGAACATATGTCTGTTTCTTCTTTCTTCCCGCGGTGTCGTCTGTATGATGCTAGCTGCGCTGAGACCTAGTGACTGCTTCTGTATCTGACTTCGTAATTGAATAGTAACTGACGGGCTTCCAGACGTATGTCGGCCTAGATATAGCCGCTTGTTGAGGGCGCGCGTCTTCGGTTACTTCCTCCAGGATGCGCGGCGCCTGCTTGCTATTGGCTTTCGGTCGATCGCTGCCTTCTCCCTGATCGTTCTCTTACGTCTGTCGTGTGGCGCTGACTTGATACCACAACAAAAAGTTATTGAGAAAAATTAATATTAATTCACTTAGAAAAATCCATAGGCTAAACTAATTGAAGTACAGTAACGAGAGAGGGCTGAAATAAAAGGTCTGATTGAGTTGCAGTGGTGCTATAACCATATTATCTGCAACATTTATATTGCGCATAATAATGCACTGTTAAGGAAAACGATGATTTGATAATAACAATTAATACAAGACAGATACACAAACACCGAGGCACTGATAAGTTGCAGGTATCGTAAACACACATTATCACCTCTTTAAGGAATATTATTTTTGTTTATTTTAATACATTGTCATTGTGTAAACTAAATTATTTTGTTTATCGACCGTAATTTGTTTAAATTTATGAGCCCAGTAATTTTGAACAATGCACTGGAAAGAGATTGGAAAATATACCTGAAAAACAATTTACCTAAGTGACAGCTTAAATATTGATTTTGCAATGGCCAAAAGACTTACTGATTGGTCATCCTGAAAATACTCATTTGTGTAAACTGAAGATTTTGGGAGTATTACTTGTAGAAATTAAAGTAGTGTATGTATTTGATTATAAATTTAGCGCGCATCTAACGATGCCGTTATATCAACATCACAATTATTATTTAAAGTTCTGTATACTACTGTAAGAATTACTAAGATCGCTAGGTGATGTATTACTGAAATGACGTCACATATTGTATATAGCCGGAAGCAGACCGGGGCAGTCGATGGCTGTTGAATCTCACTGGCAGACTTGTGTTGGGAATGCAGCGCAAATGAGACGATAGGTATTCAATATAGCTGCGGAATCCGCCACGCTGGATTCTGAAATATTTTCGAACATTTTTTTCTTTGATTTTCGCAACAGTAATTGCAACTCACAAATTTTTCATCGTATTGTGACTTTTTTATTTTATTTTTTAAAAAATGTTCAAATGTTTGTAGAGTCTATGGGACTTAACTACGGGGTCATCAGTCCCTAAACTTACAAACTACTTATGAACTACTTACAACTAAGGACGGCACAAATATCCATGCCCGAGGGGGGATTCGAACCCCCGACCGTAGGGGCCGTGCAGACCGTGACTGAAGCGCCTCAGTCTCCTCGGCCACCGCGGCCGGCTTTATTTTTTTTTTTTTTTTTTTTTTTTTTTTTTTTATTTATTTATTTTTTATAGACGAATGAACATTAATACGGATCTTTTAGGAACATTGTCCAAATGATTAAATATTTAGCAAAACTGGCTGCCCGAGCTAATCATATCAGACGGAGTCACACGAATTTAGTAGTTCTCGCAAGACATAATCATGCAATGGGCAATAAACAGTTTCAGTAAAAACGCAACTCTCATGCTGTAATCAGTTATTTAATAGATGACGCACTAGTTAAAAATTCCCTGAGTTTGAAGTTGAAAGTTTAGTTTTACAAATAAATGTATACATGTGTGGACAGCAATGGGCCGAAAGTAGTAGGAATAAGTTATCCCCTACGACAAAGTTAGTTGAATAAAGGGTCCGTACCGTTATAAGTTGCGTATGAATGATTTTATTCCTTTCAAAGTTGAAAATCACCTTTCTGCTTCGACTGACGTCATGAGATTATGACAATGGTCTTCAGTAGGTCGGAGCAGTTAGTGAACGTCTTTCCTAGATTGTTGAAACTAGCTTAGGCTAATAGCAAGAGATAATGATCTAAAATCTTGTTGTAGGTAATTTGAGAATAAGAAAATAGTGCGACTGTTGATATGTCAGTACTGGGTGGCAGAATGAAATACCTAAGCAGAAACAGTGCTGCGAGAAGAATGCGGAGTGAAGTGGGAACTGCTGCTGGCCAGGGAGTTTGCAGGTAGTCTGCAACTTTATGTGACGTCACTGAGACGCATGTTACGGGCTGCCGCACTGAGGCTTGGTCTTGCCGCTGCGGCAGGTATAATGAATGGACTGAGCTGTCTCCAGGGAGTTGGAAGAGCAGTGCAAACCCCCTGAGCTAGTCAAGAGACCGGCAGCGGTTTTCGGGGCGTTACGAGGCAACGGGGCGTCATACGACCAAAAGTAGTCGATTACAGCGTATTTCATGGTACATGTTAGGCTTCCTAAACGAATATACAGGGTGAATCACCTAATACTTGCACCGAAAACATTGCGGAAACGGAAAGTGCGATTGATGTGCAGTTTTCACAGAATGGATTGGTAGTCAGGGGCTCGTATTTTTAGCCGACAAACAGATTGTAATATTACTTAGAAAGTGTATTTTTATGCAAACATATAGTTTTTTTAATGGAAAGATGGCTGTTTCTATCATGCACTGGAATTTTTGACACCAGTTGTGTACAAAGAATTTTGAATGACATTTCTATCACGTTTAGTTTGGCATCTACAACCGTTCAAAGTTTCGGAGGCGGAGGCTGAGGTAGCGTAGATTACTGGCCGAGTGGCTAGCCCTTGGGACACGGTCCACTGTCTCATCACCACCAGCCAGTCAGCTACGCTGTCGTAGCCTCCGCCCCCAAAACTTTGAATTGTCGTAGCTTGCAAATTAAACGTGATAAAAATGTCATTCAAAATTCTTTGTACATAGTTGGTGTCAAAACTTGCAGTGCATGATAGAAACAACAATTGTTCCACTTGAAAATTGTATGTTTTCATAAAAAAATACACTTTATAGGTATTTTTTCAATCTGGTTATTGACTAAAAATACGAATCCTTGACTACCAATCTATTCTATTGAAAACCGCACATCAATCGCACTTTCCGTTTCCGCAAATTTTGCGGTACAAATGTTAGGTGATTCATCCTGCATTCATTTATAAAGGGGACACACTTATTTTAATAAAAAAAAATGGGAATTGTGCAGCACTGCAACGATACCGCGCACCGTCCCTGATATCTACGAGAACGAAACCGCTGTCATGACTTTTGCCCTAAACTTTGTACTTGCAGATCACTTCAGGGGGAGCTGAAAGGTACTACTTGTAGGCGCTCCTCCGCATACTGCTACCTGTATGAAAGATCGCTTGCACACACATTTTGGGTCATAACGTGTGGTATCGCCACTACAGTCGTGTTTGGTCTCAGAAGTTCACAAAACCTCAATTCGTATGGGAGTTACCTCAAGTCGCAAGTCTACTGCGATGGCCCGTCCTTATTGTTGTTGTTTTGGTCTTCAGTCCGGAGACTGGTTTTATGCAGCTCTCCACAATACCCTATGCTGAGCAACCCTCTTCAACTCCACATAAGAACGGCACCCTATATCTGTGTGAATCTGCTTACTGTACCATCTCTTGGCCTTCTTCTGCGGTTTTCACCCCACACACTTCCCTCCAACGCTAAATTCACAATTCCTTGATGTCTAAGAATGTGTCCTACCAATCGATCCCTTATTTTAGTCAAGGTATGCCAGAAATCCCTTTTCTCTCCAATTCTGTTCAGTACCTCCTCATTAGTTACGCGATCCACCCACCTAATCTTCAGCATTCTTCTGCACCACCACATTTCAAAAGCCTCTGTCCTCTTCCTGTCGGCACAGTTTATCGTCCATGTTCCACTCCCATACAAGGCAACTCCCCACACAAATACCTTCAGAAAGGACTTCCTTAGACTTAAATCACTCTTTCTCAAGAACGCTGTTCTAGCCATTGCCATTCTGTATTTTATATCCTCTGTACTAAGACCATCATTTGTTATTTTACTGCCCAAGTAACAAAACTCATCTACCTCCTTTATTGTTTCGTTACCTAATCTAATTCCTTCAGCATCACCTGATTTTCTTAGACTGCACTTCATCGCCTTAGTTTTGCTCTCGTTAATGTTCATCTTATATGCTCCCTTCAGCACACTGTCCATTCCGTTCAAATGCTCTTCCAGCTCCTTTTCTGTCTATGTCGTCGGCAAAACGCAATGCTTGTAATTCTTCGCCCTGAACTATAATTCCTTCTCAAAATTTTTCCTTGCCTTCCTTTATAGCTTGCTCATTGTACAAACTGAATAACATTGGAGAAAGGCTACAACTCTGTCTTACTCCGCCGGCCGCGGTGGCCGAGGTGACTGAGGCGCTCCAGTCACGGTCTGCACAGCCACTACGGTCGGGGGTTCGAATCCCCTCTCGGGCATGGATATTTGTGCCGTCCTTAGTATAAGGTAGTTGATAAGTAGTTTGTAAGTTTACGGACTGATGACCCCGTAGTTAAGTCCCATAAGCTTAACAAACATTTGAACATTGTCTTACTCCCTTCCCAAAAACTACATCCCTTTCATGCCCTTCAACTCTGACAATTGCGTCTAGTTTTTGTACAAGTTGTAAACAACTTTATGCACCTACCTCATTATGGATCACAAAACATCATTAGACGATAAGTTCTGACTTTACCTTTTGATATATAAAATTGGTTGTTTTGTCTCAGCTGCTGGTAGGTATTGTAACCATATACAATGGTCACGTGAAAATTTGTGCAGGGTCCGGCATTCGAACCCGGCATGTCCTCCTACCCGGCCAGTTGCTCTGAGCCTCCGCGCCACCTCAGGTACACAGGCTCAACACACCCGCAAGAACTAGCCAAGCACGTACCCCGTCCGACGCAAACTCCCACATGCCTCCTACTTGGACTACTGTTCCCCACAGCTCGCAGGTGGCGCAGTATTCCTGGCAGGAGTTCGGTCCTCGTGCGGATCCGCACTGTAATAGGCATCAAATAGTGATTGGGTGAGGTACAGTTAACCATTGCAGTGTCTGTTCTTACGCAGTAAGCGGTATGCGTTAGAATCCCAGCCTCGTCAAAATGTTTCATGTGTCCATGTTGTCCATTACAATACTTACCAGAAGCTAAAACAAAAAATAGAACCAGTTGAAATCTTAACCTACTGAAATGTTGTGCACTTCTACTCTAAACATTCTGCCTCGACTAGAGGTATTGCTGTGAATGACAACCCACATTTTGAGCATTTCCTAAAAAGAACATGCGGGGGTTGGAACTTAAATAGTGGCAACTATTTATTCACAACAGATAACAAAAACGTTACATGACACCAGCGATGTGTAGAAGTCGTTGCCAGCGATGTGGAATGTGTAGTATACCTTAGGAGAGGCTTTTCTGTTGATGGTGCGAATGGAGCTGTCTACTGCCTGTCAAATCTCTGGAACAGTCTTCGGAATCAAATCTAAGTCACAAGGACTTAAGTCCGGGGAGTATGGTAGATGGTACAGTAATTCCCCGTCCCATCGATCGAACGGAGCAGCCACAGCCTTAAGCTGTATGCGTCCGCGCATTGTCGTGCATAATCATGGGTGGGTTGCTCAGAAAGTGTTGCCACTTCCTTCGTAAAGCTGGTCGCAGGTGATGCTTCAAAAACGAACATTAATACTGTGCATTGACGGTCTCCGTTCTTCTTGTTTTGAAAACTTAGTGGCACAGTTACATTAGACCTCTCGCTCACAAGTGACTGGGTTTCCCTCGATTGTGCGCACGCCGGTGACGTGGGACGGGCGAGTCCATTTGCTTGGGGATAATGTAGGTATGTCAACAACGTGAGCTATCAGTGACAATATTACATTACATTGCATACTGTCTCCACACTAGTATTGCCACTTTTTAAGTCCCAATCCTGGTATTTTCGGTGTACCAGCTGTTACGCTAATTATCGGTTATGTATCATATGAAGCACCATTGTTTCTCAATTTTGGCACTTTTGTTTGGCTTCTGAAAAGCTCCTTGTCATTCCAAGTAAGTGTGCCAATTAAAGTCTCTATCAACATTATTCCGCGAAGTACTGACTTTTCAAATGTTAATGGGCTTTCTGTTCACCGGTTTCATTAGCAACTGCAGCAGCCACTGCTTTGCTGAAGATGTTGTCAATGGTAGTTGTTTCCGGTTTTATCCCCTCCTGACTATTAAAATTACATCACCATGAAGTTAGCGATGAGCAAACGTCACACTGGTGCGAAATGTACTGCATACAAATTACTACCGTTTCAATGAAGTTACTAGGTAGAGACTAGTTGGTCGTTCTATAGATGCATGTTGAGGAGATCCTCGTGGAAATGGAACAGATATTTTTTATTTTTTTTTATTTTACAAGTTGTATACTAGTAATATGAATACAGCTACATACATCATTTGGTTCTATTTAAAAATTGGTTAGTGGAGTTGAAGGAGTTGGCTACTAAAATGTTCAAATGTTTGTAGAGCTTATGGGACTTAACTACGGGGTCATCAGTCCCTAAACTTACAAACTACTTATGAACTAGCTACAACTAAGGGCGGCACAAATATCCATGCACAAGGGGGGATTCGAACCCCCGACTGTAGCGGCCGTGCAGAACGTGACTGGCGTGCCGCAGACCGCTCGGTCACCGCGGCCGACGTTTGTAGAAGGAATGGTGACCAGTGCTCAATACGTGCAGAATGTTACAAGACCTGTCCTTTTGCAATTCTTGCCACGGGAAGGTGATGTCTTGTTCGAAGAGGGTTAAGCTTGCCCAAATTTTATGCGTGGAATTCATGGTGCTCTGCAAGACGTGCAGGAGCCCCCCTTGCCAGTAAGGTCTACGGTCTTGTCTCTAATCGAGCACATGTGGGATATGATTAGATGACCACTGACACGTGTGACTCGTCAGCCCACAACACTTGCAGAACCACGAAAACAGGTCGAGCAGGCGCGGAATTGTGTGACCCAAGACAGAATTCGTCACCTGTATGGTCGAATGTATGGCAGAATGAGCGCCTGCGTTGCCGACTGTGAAGGTCACGCCACACCTGTAGCTCGCGCAAGAAATTGTGGCCCATGCGCAGAAATGCATTCTCGAATTGTGCGCAGGGCGAGTCTATTCCATTGTTTTGCAGGGGCGGCCGACTCAGTTGCACTTTGTCTACTTCGCCGTACACTTAGGTTTTTAAGTCGTCAGTCAATGCGCCCCGCGACGAGTAGGCATCACGCAAGTGAGGCGGCCGCCCCTCCAAAACAAAAGGGTGTAATCGCCCAGCGCCCAAGTTGAGAAGCCAGGGGCCACGACTTCTTGCACGAGCTATATTAATGGCAGTGTTCCAGCGTACCTCAGTAACACTTGAAATATTTATGTGTAACTATACAGGGCGCCGCAATTATTTTTTTTCCGGACATTTGTAAAAAATACAAATCGCATTAAAAAAGCTGAAATAAAAGTTGTTCAACTCCAGGATGGACATCCATTAACATAAAGCTTCACCTCCTGCACCACCCCCTGGCGGTGGGAGGGGAAGTGACTTCGAAATCTAAAATAGGAACCCCTATTTTTTTACTACAGATGTTGATTGTCTACACCTACATCTACATGGATACTCTGCAAGTCACATTGAAGTGCATGGCAGATGGTTCATCGAAACACTTTTAGCCGCGCTGGAGTAGCCGAGCGGTCTAAAGCGTCTCACTGCGGAGCGCACGGTTGCTCGCCGTGGAGGTTCGAGTCCTCCCTGGGGCATGGGTGTGTGTGTTTGTCCTTAGGTTAGTTTACCTAGGTTTAAGTAGTATGTAAGCGACGGACTGATGACCACGCAGTTTGGTCCGATAGATTTACAAACATTTGAACATTTTTTGAAACACTTTTATGATATTTCTCTGTAGATGCATTCTCTAATAGCTCGCGGGAAAAAGGAACACCTAAAACTCTGTTTTCGATCTGATTTCTCTTATTTTATTATGATTATCATATCTCCCTATGTAGGTGAGTGCTAACAATATATGTTCGCATTCTGAGGAGAAAGTTGGTGAAAGAAATTTCGAAAACAGAGCTCGCCGCAACAAATAACGCCCTTCTTGTTTGTCTATGAAAAAAACGTGTAACTTTTGCATGAAACATTTATTCGTAATGTAATCGGCAAATGTAAAAGTGAGTTGAAAATTGTTGAAAAATGGTAATACCTCAAACATATCACATCAGATTAGGAAAATCAAAGTACAGTTTTGAAATTTTTGATAATGCTATCGTGTGCTATCTCTCACAATCGAATGAAGCTCAGACTGTGATCATACTCTCAGTCAATGATCAGACTGTTATTGTACTTGAATGATTCGGACTGTACACATATCTACGCTATTGTTCCACGATTTTAACGCTTGCACGGAGAGAACTGATATCAATTCGCCGTACTTTGAGGCTCATAGATATATTGAAGAAGCTCGTCAGAACTATGCTAATACATTCAGTGATAATAACGTTTCTTCTGCAACGACTTTTCGCAGTATCGTCCAAGTGTTTGCTAAAACTAGGTCTAAAATCGAGAGAAAGATTCAAATGCCTATTTCTTCGCGATATTACCGACTTTCAACAATTTTCAATTCTCTCTCTCTCTCTCTCTCTCTCTCTCTCTCTCTCTCTCTCTCTCTCTATCTCCCTCTTCTTATTTTCCTCGATTACAACGCCTTTTATCGTGAAACAAAAACATGTTTAATAAAAAAAGTTACATATTTTTTATCGGAGAATCCAAATCTGCAATAAAAAATAAGGTTTTCCACTCAACATGTCGAAGTCAGCCTTCCTCCCGCCCCCAAGTAGTTACAGGGGGTCAAGTTTTATGTTAATGCAACAGCTTTTTTCAATCCTATTTGTATTTTTCATAGTATTTATAAAATCAATTTTAAATGTCTCACACTGTACATCATTTCACAGAAGGCATCTGCACTATTTCAGCAGCAAATCCTTAGTGAATTGGAAATCTCTTAAGTTGATGTACTGATGATTATCTCTGGCAGTATATTTACTGAAGCTGGTAGGCCATTTTCCCGATACTGTGTTAACAAATTACGCTTCAAAACGCGTTTTCGATAGAAAATTTCTTTTATCTTCTATCCATTTCATATGTTTCCATTTATTTAGCCGATTTGAACATTAATTCTTTGTGTATGGTGGTTTATAGTAGCGCACTCTGTCTCACGAAATTTTTCCGCGCGTCGTCGGATTGAAAAGAATAATGACCGGATCCGACGACCTGATACGTTGCCCACCCATGCTGTATCCGAGCAGAGAGCGGGCAGGCCGATAGGGGGGCTTTTAGATATTCGGTGATCACGACCGACTGCCAGCGAAGCGGACAAAGCTAGCTGCTGCGTAGACAGGTATTGTCCTGCATGAAAGCGACGCTCTTCTGCCGTGGGGGCTGATGCTATCAGACAAGGCCTTCTATCCACAGTCCATTGTTTCCTGGAAACCTCTATACATCTTACACCGTCCTGTGTGTAGTGTACAGGATGTAACATACATAGAACATCAGCGTCGATACTATGGGGCTATCGTCGGCCTATGCAATAGCCATTGCAACTCCACAGGAACAATCGGTCGCAGTACAGTGTGTCCGTAATATCATAGTTTTAATGAGTCACAGAAAGGCAACGAAACAGGATAGAATCGTAAAATGTTGACAAAATAATAAAAAAATAGTTAATATTTTTGTTAAGCTTAAGAGACTTAACTGCGGGGTCATTAGTCCCTAAACTTACAAACTACTTATGAACTACCTTATACTAAAGACGACACAAACGTCCATGCCCGAGGGGGGATTCGAACCCCCGACCGTAGTGGCCGTGCAGACTGTGACTGGCGCGCCGCAGACCGCTCGGTCTCTGCGGCCGGCGACAAAATGGAAGAAAAACTCTCCACATATTAAGTAATTTTCATCGTTGTGCGCAGGCAACTAATGACGCAACAACGAAATGAAACGAATTATGTACCTGTTCTCTACATCTACATCTACATCTACATCTACATCTACATAGATACTCTACAAATCACATTTAAGTGCCTGGCAGAGGGTTCATTAACCACTTTCATAACTCTTCTCTACTGTTCCATTCTCTAATAGCGCGCGGGAATAAAGAACACCTAAATCGTTCCGTTTTCGATCTGATTTCTCTTATTTTATTGGGATGGTCATGTCTCCCTAACTAGGTGGGTGCTAGCAAAATATTTTCACATTCATAAGTAAAAGTCGGTGATTGAAACTTCGCAAACAGATCACGCCGCAATGAATAACGTCTTTCTTTTAGTGATTTCCACCCCAATTCGTGCAACATTTCCGTGACGCTCCCCCCCCCCCCCCCGTAACGTGATAAAACAAAACGAGCTGACCTTCTCTGAACCTTCCCAATACCTTCCGTCAGTCCCACCTGGTTAGGGTCCCACAAGGGGCAACAGTACTCCAGGAGAGGACGCACAAGTGAGATGTAGGCAGTCTCTTTGGTGGAGCTGGCGCATCTTCGAAGCGTTCTGCCGATGAAACGTAACCTTTGATTCGCCTTCCCCACAATGTTTTCTATGTGTTCTCTCCAGTGAAAGTTGTTCGTAATTGTAACTCCTAGGTATTTGGTAGAATTTACGACCTTAAGGTTTGACTGATTTATCGCGTAATTGAAGTTCAGTGGATTTCTTTTAGTGGTCATGTGTATTACTTAACACTTTTCTTTATTTAGTGTCAATTGCCAATTTTCGCACTACGTAGAAATTTTGTCTAAATCGCTTTGCAGTTGCTTTTGATCCTCTGTTAACTTCACTAACCGATAAACGACAGCATCATCCGCGAACAGTCTAAGGGAGCTATTCAGATTGTCTCCTAAATCGTTTATAAACACGAGGAAGAGTAGGGGACCTATAACGCTTCCCTGTGGAACGCCAGATATCACTTCAGTTTTACTCGATGACTTACCGTCAATTACGACGAACTGTGTCCTTTCTGATAGGAAATCGTGAAACCAATAGCACAATTGGGAAGATATTCCATAAGCACGCAATTTCATTAGAAGCCGCTTGTGGGGTACAGTATCAAAACCCCAGACGGGGTTGTTTTTCGAGGCTCAAGAATTTGCATAGCGAGCAGTTCAACTTTGCTGTTGGGCTTATCTGGTCGGTAGACTTAACTTTGCATCAACATAATGACACTCGATTACCCGGCTCACTAAATTTTAATCCGTGATTACGTGTACAACGCAAAAATCGATGTGTGGAATCAGCAATTTAAGAAAAGTGACATTTTATTGGATGTAAAAGTTTTTGATAGACTTGGCGGTTGGTCACGAAGCTCTAGAAGCTATACGGGACGTGTACACAAGGAGCCCCAAGAAATCAGTGTATACATGTACATCTACATAGATACTCTGCAAGTCACATTCAAGTGCACGGCAGAGGGTTCATGGAACCGCTATTATGATATATCTCTATAGTCCCAGCCTATAATAGCTCAAGGGAAAAAAAGGAACAGCTAAATCTTTCCGTTTTGAATCTGATTTATTTTATGATGATGATCATGTGTCCCTAAGTAGGTGGGTTCTAACAAAATAGCCGGCCTCGGTGGCCGAGGGGACTGAGGCGCTCCAGTCATCTGCACGGCCACTACGGTCGCGGGTTCGAATCCCCCCTCAGGCATGGATATTTGTGCCGTCCTTAGTCTAAGCTAGTTCATAAGTAGTTTGTAAGCTTAGGGACTGATGATCCCGTAGTTAACTCCCATAAGTTCTACAAACATTTGAACATTTTTTCTAACAAAATATCCAAAATCAGAATAATCAAATTTCAACCGGTTTGGTTGTTAAGACGTTTCGTAGCTATTCAATTTAACACTTCTCGTATAATATTTGCGGCTCCGTAGCACAGTGGTAGTGTGCCAGACTACAAATCCAAAGGTCGCAGGTTAGATCTCCGCCAGGTCCTAGGATTTTTATCTGTTACTTTTCACTTTTTTCACCTCTGGCAGTGTTGCTGGTGTGAAAAATACCGAGTAGCACCGTGGTTCGGAACACACGTTAAACTATAGGTCCTTCTATAACTGGCTGAGTAAGTCAGTCAGAAGGTCGGAGGAAGGCAACGGCATACCACCTCCCAACAGGACCATGCCTAGTAAACCACTTTGGTGTTCAAACTAATCTTCGGATTGTTGACTGCCCTTTTTCTTCGGTATAATATTTCCTCCTGACGTTTCATCTCCTACTACGGGAGACATACAAGAGACTTTTCGGTTACTACCACTGAAGATCTAGAGGCTCTCATTTTCTTCATCTTCACAAACGGGTAAAGAAATATGTGATATGTAGTGAGAGAAATAAAACTACACCACTTTTTATATTCTGATGGGCAACCTTGAAAGATAGAGAGAGAATATACGGATTATTAAGACGTAAAGGAATGATGTCATGAAGACCTAACAAGGATGTCCTGCTTTTCAAAGATATCGTTTGGCTTTACTAGGGTCACGCGGTACGCGATTGTACAGTAAATAGACTAGTTCTGGTGTGTGCAACATCGGGGTAAAACCTATATTGTTTCTGTTTCCATGAGTAAATCAAATCAAACTCAATTTCTTTATTTACCACAGACTGTAGATAATCTTTCAGAGCAGCATTTTTGTGAAGCATAAGCAGTTGGGGGATTTCAATGAGCAATTATTATGTGGCCTTTAATGCTATAATTGTTAAGGGTTCATTCCCTCTCTTTTGTTTTAATCTATGTACTGTCACATTCATCATATCTATAGCCGGCCGCGGTGGCCGAGGAGACTGAGGCGCTCCAATCACGGTCTGCACGGCCACTACGGTCGGGGGTTCGAATCCCCCCTCGGGTATGGATATTTGTGCCGTCCCTAGTCTTAGCTAGTTCATAAGTAGTTTGTAAGCTTAGGGACTGATGACCCCATAGTTAAGTCCCATAAGTTCTACAAACATTTGAACATTTTTTTGAAAAGGTTAATCGGGGTTAATTTATAGGAACCGGGGGATATGTTTTTAAAGACTATGGTTAATTGGTTAATGTTCAAAGTGTTTTGAACCTGATGATGTTACAAAGGGTCTCGAAACCCGTAGTTTTTTTTTTTTTTTTTTTTTTTTTTTTTTTTTTTTTTTTTAATAAAGTAGCAAAACAGTTGCAGGGGGCCATCTTTCTTCATTATGAATTTGTGTACGTGTCACTAAAACTGAGAAAGATGTAAATAATTCCAAATGTGATTTCTTTCTGGCTTTTTTTATTTTTTTTTTTTTTTTTTTCAGTTTTCGTTATTAAACAGTGCTATCAGGGACGCTGTGAAATGCAAAGGCCACAAGTGGTGATGCGGCTGTTTATTTATTTATGCGTTTCTACATAATGGTCAATATGTGCAATTTCATAATCATCTATTAGCATGATGTCACAAAAAGAGAATTATTAAAAGAAAATGACGTAATACACCGTAAATACAAGGACACAAGTACATATATAAACCTGGGCTAAAGTTTCATACAATTGTATAACTTCATGGCCCTGCTGAACTATACTAAAGCAAAGTAACAAACAACACCGTCCGAGTGAACGACAGGTATATACCTATGACGGTGACCAATGGAACGGCGAGGATGGGAGGGCGGGAGATATTCAGATAGGAACAAACTTGTGAACTATGTAAGCTAATATGAAATGTAATATTAAAAAATGCCTCCGTTGCATTAGTGGACTTACGACAGAGTGATGTTCAGATAACATCATGTACAACTGTCTCAAAGTGGATTCAAGTTGGATTAAAAATGCCTAGGTTGCATTAGTAGGCTCACAAGCCATTAAAGTTCTTTTGAATGCATACAGACACAGAACAAAGGTTTAAATAAAAGTGTTAAACATAAATCGGTACACAGCTGTCATGAAGTTGGCAAACAGTCATATTAAAATAGTCTTAGTTGGTACCAATAATCTGCTCCTCTTGTTTAAGCAACATAATACGCTAGAGACATTCAGACCTGGGGCATCGTTCTTTTTCCCATTCTATTCCTACAATTATGTATTATGTTTACAATGTCAGGATAATAGCTGAAGTCCCGCTAAGGTGGAAATGACAATATCATCACTCCGCATTGCGCAGAGTTAATAGGACTACAAACTCAGTGTTTTATTAAGGCGTGGTCTAACGGTTAAGACGTCTGTCGCGTAAGCATGAAGATCCGGGTTCGATTCCAGGCCGCACCACAAATTTTAATTCAATGCTTCAGATTTATCAATAATGTCTTTGACTTATTCGAGATGAAAATCCGTCTCAGGGATTGTTTATTTGTATTAAATTACTATATCCTTTTTGGCATCCAGCTTAGAATAAAACTGCTTAATTGTCCTTGCAAGAGAGTTACTAACATGAAGCACCTTCTTTTCATTTCTCAAAAGCTTAGGAGTTATAACTTTGATGTCCGACTGGTTAAACTGAGAAATATTCCTTAGCGCACATACAGTTTATACCTCCCAAATGGTCTTTTTATTAACGGAGTTGTTAATCTTACATGGTAGGTTGAAGTTAAGACCTTTGTCAAGTAGGCGGCATTCTTGGTCAGTCAAGGCCAGGTAAGTGATGTTCACTCCTTTGTCCGCAAACACATGTTTGTCCTGGGACTGGGCCCGCTCTGCACTCGCACACACTTGCCGCGCGACCAGACCGTTTAGTTTACGTTGATGACTGGACTGTAGGCTGGACATTTCCCACAACAAGAAATCATTGATCAAAGCAAACATAATAGTGAAATGAAGACCAAAACGTTTACAACGCAATCTGTCCCTATGTCCTTGCATATATCACATCATTTTCTCCATGAGACACATGGCCGTTGACTGATATTTTCTGTTATGTTTTTAAATGAATTTGCTTTTAGGTGTAACACATAGTTTTTATTATCAGCTTCTTTTTCAACGCCTTAATAAAACACTGCGTTTGTCAGTCCTATAAACTCTACGTAATGCAGAGTGATGATTTTGTCGTATACACCTTAGCAAGTCTTCAGCTATGATCCTGAAATTATAAACATAATAAATAATTATAAGAGTAGAATGGAAAAAATGCCCCAGGTCTGAATGTCTCAAGCGTATTATGTTGCTTAAACAAGAGGTGCAGATTGTTGGAAAGAACTAAGACTGTTTTAATATGACTGGTTATTAACTTCATGACCGCTGTATATCGTTTTATGTTTAACACTTTTATTTAAGCCTTTGTTCTATGTCTGTATGCATTCAGAAGACTTTAATGGTTTTGAGTCTACTAATGCAAAGGAGGCATTTTTAATCCAACTTTAGTCCACTTTGTGATTTTATCTGAACATCACTGTTTTGTAAGCTACTAATGCAACGTATCACGTATCACGACATCCTTAGGGTCATTGCATTTTATATTAGCCGGCATACTTCAGTAGTTCGTACCTATTTGAATACCGTCCTATCTCCCGCCCTCCCATCCTTGCCATGCCATTGGTCACCGTCGTAGGTATGTGCCTCCAACAATGGAGACTGCATTTAATAACATTTTTTCACCACATTTTCTCTATCTTACCTTTAATTTTTTCAAGTACTTATGGAAACTTAGATTTGTTAATTTTCTGTTGTTTTTTATATAGTGCCTAGATTTACATTCTTTATTACGTGCACTAGTGCGACATGGCGACATCTTTCGTTTACTCGGACGGTGATGTCTGCTACTTTGCTTTAGTATAGTTCAGCAGGGCCGCGAAGTTATACAGTTGTGTGAAACTTTAACCCAGGTTTAGGTATGTACTTGTCTGCTTGTATTTACGGCGCATTTTGTCATTTTCCTTTAATAATTCTCCTTTTGTAACACCATTCTAATTGACGATTATGAAATTGCAGATTCTGACGATGATTGTTTCGATACGCTTAAATAAATGAACAGCCACATCACCACCTGTGATCTTTGCATTTCTACAGCGTCCTAATAGTACTGGTTATTAACGAAAAATGTTGTGCATTTTAGTACGGGGGTGGTTTATAAACGAAATTAAGAAGGGAAAATTCAAATGAACAGCTGATAAATCGAAACTGGTAATTTTGAAGGACATCGACAATTCAGATTAGATTCGTATTCCGTGCGCTTGCATACAATTAAACAGGAACAATGACGCTGTGTTTATAATAATTTGTACGGAGTATGACTGAGGGTAGTTAACCTTCACTCCGTTTGACAGAGATCATCATGAAATTTGGGGAATTTTCATACAGAGGGGATGGAGGAGACGAACTGAGAGAGGGGAGAGAAAGAGTCTGGAGAGAGATGGTAGAGGTAGAAGCACGGGATGGTTGGGTGGATAGAGGGGGAGGAGGAGGAGGAGGTGGTGGAGGAGGCGGAAAAAGAGAACAGAGAAGTAGGTGAACAGGGGAGGGAGGTGGAGAGGGACTGAGAAAAAAAGTTCAAATGTTTGTAAATCTATCGGACCAAACTGCCTTGTCATCAGTTCGTAGCCTACAAACTACTTAAACCTAGGTAAACTAACCCAAGACACACACACACACACACACACACACACACACACACACACACACACACATGCCCCAGGTACGGCTCGAACCTCCGACGGCGAGCAACCGCGCGCTCTGCAGTGAGGCGCCTTAGACCGCTCGGCTACTCCATCGCGGCGAGGGACTGAGAGTCGAGGGACGGGTACATGGGCTGTCTCAATATTGGAACACACACCCCAGTAACCCGAATTTTCGGCTAGCTAATACAATCATCGATAAGCCAAGGTATAATTGTTAAAGGAATTAAGGGAAGGAGTGTAGGATATATATTCAATTCCCAAGCACAATAGCAAGTATTGTCGGATACACAAGTTTGTAATTAATTTCGTATCTTTTACTAAAGTTGTGGCATCTTTCTGTTAAAGGTACCTACGGACGTCATAGTAGTAATAGCCTTTTCCTCACACATGTGACTGTGTCTTCCTGGTGTTCATACAGTTCGATATTGTGCCTGATTCTGTAAGTACCGTCTTCCTCTCTTATGTGTCCTAGTGTTCTCCTCAGAATCTTCTGCTCTTTAAGTTCTAGTTTCCTGAGTGGGCCGTTTCGATTCATCAAGAGGCACTCGGAGGCATAGCGTGCAGAGGGTCTCACTACCGAGTTGTAGTGCTTCAGTTTTAATTTGTTGGATAGGTACTTGGAGGTATAGATATTCTTACATGAATGATAGGCTCTCTCTAACTTGGTGCATTGGCATCAATGCCCAAGGTTTCGCTATCACTTGCTGAAATCCATTTTCCAAAGCACTTGACTGCAGGAACTTTACAGATATTATTGTTTCCTAGTGGGATTGTAGAAGCCTGCTTGATATTGGTGATGAACTCCGTCTTCTGTAAGTTGATTTTCAAGCCAGTTTTTACTGCAACATTGTAGAGGCTCTGTAGTTGATGAGTAGCCTCCTCCATGCTGTTGGACAATAGGGTGAGATCATCAGCAAAGGCTAGACATGGTACAATGAGGTTATCTTTCTTGTAGCCAAGCTTCAGTCCTGCTTCTGGTGACAATGTGGGAGTCCATTCTCTGCTGATTATTTCCAGAACGCAGTTGAAGAGGATGCACGAGAGGCCATTTTTCAGAACTGTATTTTAATGAGTCGTAACAAGTTCGTCGATATCAATGAATATTGGCATGCGGCCTTTAAAGCTATAATTGTTACAGAGTTTTCTTTTTTACTATTTTCTAATCTATGCACCAACACGTTCATAATCTTTATTAATATCTTCGCAATTAGCATTGAAGATGAGTTACGTCTTCAGTAACGACGTACTCCCTATCCGGGACCGTCTATTAACGAAAAATTACGTCGAGATTGTTTATCTGTGAATTAACGGCAGCGGTAAGTCGCCTTCTGCGGAACTGGGAACGGCTCGCCATTACCGGCGGTAAGAGACATCTCGCAAACCCTCTGCCTCCAGTGGCGGCGCCGACAGCGCCCGGTGCAGACGGCATAATGTGGCGGGGCGCACAGCTCGCGAGCTAATGGCCGACGGCCAAATTAACTGCGGCCGCCACCATTTCTCCCTACCGAGGAGGTGGAGCGGCCGCGGAAAGAACTGGCGGATAGGAGGGAGCCAGGGCGACGGAGAAGGGTGGGCGAGCGACGGGCGCGGGGGACGAAAATAGCGCCGTCTGTGAGGCGGCGAGCCGGCTGCTCCTGCAGGGTTGGCGGCGAAGGGAGCGCGCCAAATTGACGAGGCGCTGTGTTTGTCATGCAACTACCTGCGACTCCCACCTTTGTGTTCCACGTCGGAAGGGCTGAAAAAATGAAACGTCTGTTATTACTTGGAGTGCGTTTCTTTACGCGGGTATACTTTCTCGTTGCTTTTTAGGTGCCGGCCGTGGTGGCCGAGGGGACTAAGGCGCTCCAGTCACGGTCTGCACGGCCACTACGGTCGGGGGTTCGAATCCCCCTTCGGGCATGGATATTTGTGCCGTCCTTAGTCTTAGTTAGTTCATAAGTAGTTTGTAAGTTTAGGGACTGATGACCCCTTAGTTAAGTCCCATAAGCTATACAAACATTTGAACATTTTTTAGGTTGCTGCACAACGGTACGACGGGCGGTTTTCATAATTTTTGTAAATTCGCTGAACCTCTCTGGTGTTAACACTAAGCAAAAAAAACATCATTCTGTAGTATTTTAGTGCTGAACCACATATACCGGATGATCAAATAGTCAGTATAAATTTGAAAACTTAATCACGGAATAAAGTAGATACAGAAGTAAAAACTGGCACACATGCTCAGAATGACTTGAGCTTTTATCAGAACAATAAATAAATAAATAAAAAGTTCAAAAAATTTCCGCGTTCGACGCGGTGCCACATTGCAGACTCCTAACAAAGATACGAGCTTATGGAAAAGGTTCACAGATTTGTGACTGGCTGGAAGACTTCCTAAGCAATAGAACGCAGTACGTTGTTCTCGACGGCGAGTGTTCATCAGAGACGAGTGTATCGTCAGGCGTGCCCCAGGGGAGTGTGATAGCACCACTATTATTTTCTATTTGTATAAATGATCTGATGGACAGAGTAACTTGTAATTTGCGGCTGTTTGCTGATGATGCTGTCGTGTATGGGAGGGTGTCGCCTTTAACTGACTGTAATAGCGTACAGGATGACTTAGACAAAATTTCTAGTTGGTCCGAAGAATTGCAGCTAGTTCTCAATGTAGAAAAATGTAAGGTGATGCGCATGAGTAGGATAAACAATCCCATAATGTTAGAATACAGCATTAGTAGTGAGCATCTTGATGTTGTCGCGTCGTTCAAATACCTAGGCGTAACATTGTAGAGCGATATGAAATGGAACGAACATGTAAGGACAGTTGTGAGTAAGGCGGACAGCCGACTTCGGTTTATTGGGATAATTTTGGGAAGATGTACTTCATTTGTAAAGGAGACCGCATATAAAACGATTGTACGACCACGTCTTGAGTATTGCTCAAGTCTTTGGGACCCGTAGCAGATCAGTTCAAATAAAGACTTAGAAGCAGTTGAGGGGCGAGAAGCTAAGATTGTTTCTGGTAGGTTCGACCAATGCGCGAGTGCCACGAAAATGCTCCGGGAACTCAATTGGGGATCGCTAGAGGAAAGACGACGTTCTTTTTGTGAACTTCTGTTGAGGAAATTTAGAGGGCCGGAATTTGAAGCTGAGTGAAGAAAGATCTTGCTGCCGCCTACTTAACATTTCGCGTAGTGATCACAAAGACAAGATAAGATAAATTAGGGCTCGAACGGAGGCATATAGGCATTCTTTTTTTCCTCGTTGTATTTGGGAGTGGAATAGGAAATGCCTACTAGAGGTACATTGTACCCTCCGCCACGTACCTTACGGTGGATTGCAGAGTATGTATGCAGATGTAGATGTAGATGGCGCTTCATCTGCTCAGAAAAGCTATAATTAGCATAACAAATTAAGACAAAGCAAAGATGATGTTCTTTACACGAAATGTTCGATATGTTCACCACCATTCCTCAACAATAGCTGTAGTCGAGGAATAATGTTGTGAACAGCGCTGTAAAGCATGTCCGGAGTTACGGTGAGGCATTGGCGTCGGATGTTGTCTTTCAACATCCCTAGAGATGTCGGTCGATCACGATACACTTGCGACTTCAAGTAACCCCAAAGCCAATAATCGCACAGACTTATATCAGGGGACCTGGAGGCCAAACATGATGAAAGTGGCGGCTGAGCACACGATCATCACCAAACGACGTGTTCAAGAGATCTTTCACGCATCTAGCAATATTGGGTGGAGCGCCATCCTGCATAAAAATCGTACATTGCAGCAGGTGTTTATCAGCCAGGCTGGGGATATGCGATTCTGTAAGATATCGGCGTACCTCTCACCCTTAACTGTCTCAGCAGCATTACACTTTGTGTTCGGTCGGCCACTACGGGGTCTATCGTCTAAACAACCTGTGGCTTCGAACTTCGTAATCATTATCGCCACAGATGCATTTGTCTACGGACCTTTACCCCTTCGAATCCCCTTCCTATGGCGATATGATCGTAACGCTGAACTAGCACCCATTCTTATAATACAGCTTCACTAAAAGCGCCTTTTCAGGTAACGTCAACATGCTGACTGCTGGTGCATCTGATTCTCTCTCTCATTACAGCTCCTTTTATACACGATTTTCATGCGCAGTCACTGACGTTTTGCTGTTCAGCGGCATCTGTCGGACATTTTTATCCTTTTTTCCCTAATGAAACCCCATGTCATTCCAAGCATGTGTGTCAATTTTTACCTCTCTATCTACATTATTCCGTGATTTATAAAGTTTTCAAATTTACACTGACTTTTTGATCACCTGCTATATAAAAGCGACTTTTTAAATCATTTTCTTGACACAAAAGCACTTTATTGCTCTCCTTTCCCCCGGGCACGACGCCCTTGCGACACGGCTAGAGCGCCTGTGTAGGGAGAGAATAGTCGACCGGCCAGCACTTAACGACTGAAATAAGGCATCAGTTCCACCCATGAGACCAAAGCACATCTTCTAGCTTACTAATCAGTATGTCGTTAAAACAAATATCATTCATCCATCTTTATATCGGCCTAACACATTCGTAAGCAAATAATTCTCGTAAAGCAGTGTCTATGTCTGCCGAATATTAATACCATAACTTACGTTATTTCGTTGTGAGGTAATTAATAAGAAAGACAGGTATTTCCTGTTATGTATCTCAAAGAAAGTGATGCTATTTCAGATTTTTCCGTCTGCATATTCAACGCTGAAATTAGTACAATATTATCGCTTTCTGCCCCTATATATGCGTTTTAAGTGTGTTCCTGTCGATCTTATAACATTTACCTAAACTGGGAAATACCAAAGACGTCATTCTGTACATATTTAAGAAATAAAGTACTACAGAAAATCGAAAATATACCAATACTATCTCGACTATAATAGCAGATACTGCCTCAAAATAGGAAACTGAATATGCACAATGAGTAAATAGTCCCTCCCCCTTGTTTCGTGTTACATCCTTTGCAGCACTACATGTTAAAAACGGAAACCATGAACTATAAAATATTGATAAAAGAATTACCAGCTGCCGGATCGAATCCGCAACCTTAACATTAAAATATTTGGGTAGTAACTGTTAGTAGAAATTACAGATGTTGTAAGGATGTTAAGAACGATTCAACAAAACTCAATTGACAATTATGTAAACAATTAACTACGCTTAACAAAGTGTTGCGCAGTCCTTGGAACGGCTTAAGTGTCATGTCTAATTGACTTAAACCGATTTAATTACGATCGAGGCTGTCACGCCGTGAAAAATGTTTTAAAGTGTCTTAACTGAAGCCTAAAATTGATGATCTGGAGGAAAGATGGGCTTTCCCTAAGCGTTCGTACACTGTACCATGAGCTGCGACGGCTGTTGGTTGTTTCATCTCAGCATGAGCAAATAATTCTCTCTCTGTCAACCTTGATCGACCTCTATCAGTCGAACTCTCCCTATGTCTTGATTATGTCAAGAACGCCCATCAGTCCTAGTCTCTCTATTGGTGCGGTACGTCAGTGAGATATCCAATACACCACGATGGCACTCAATATGCGCTCTCGAGCAATAGCCTACTGTCTGTGCGTAGTCCACGCAGTGAACACCGCATATAGTGTCCGCCATTGGTGTATCCCTTAGATTCGCTTCGGACAGATTGCTGTAACAGTGAAATACTGAACTGGAGTCTTTCTGCTCACTCACTATGAACACAGAACTGCGCATACCTTCTCGCTGCATGTTCTGGCCCTCAAGAGCAACAACAGTTGTTGTTGGTTCCTAC
Organism: Locusta migratoria; assembly: GCA_026315105.1. NCBI lineage: Eukaryota > Metazoa > Arthropoda > Insecta > Orthoptera > Acrididae > Locusta > Locusta migratoria. The sequence goes on from CM048746.1 coordinate 560,680,571, forward strand.
TGAGTGAGAGAATTCCACGAAACCAGTTTCGATGTCCCTTCTTAATGGATATTTTACTCCGAGTAGGGACCTGAAGATGGCATAATGGAATGCTGAAACTGGTAGTGAAACAAAAAATATTTCTATTAAACATAAGGCTGTTGGTATCCCACTTCCTTCGTAATAAAGTTAACATATACGTTAGATATCCGTATCTGCTAAGTAGCAATCTGCTTTGACCGTTGCTAGGCACTTCTGTTAAGACAGATTGCATCATTTTCATAAACAGTCGCTGGTCTCCTACTTATCCTTTTTAGCCTAAACAGCACTCATTGTTCGTTTTTGGGAAAGGACGTGTCCACGAAATGTCTTGGGTCGCTTCTACATCTACATGGGATACTCTGCAAATCACATTTAAGTGCCTGGCAGAGGGTTCATCGAACCACAATTATACTATTTATCTCCCATTCCATTCTCGAATAGCGCGCGAGAAGAAAGAACACCTGAATCTCTCTGTTCGAGCTCTGATTTCTCGTATTTTATTCTGATGATCATTTCTACCTATTTATGTGGGAGTCAACAATATATTTTCGCATTCGGAGGAGAATGTTGGCGATTGGAGTTTCGCAAGTAACCCACGCCTCAGCGATAAGCGCCGTTGTTGTAATGATTCCCATCCCGGATCCTGTGTCATTTCCGTAACGCTGTCTCCCCTGTATCGTGAAAATACGAAACGAGCTGCCCTTCTTTGAACTCTTTCGATGTCCTCCATCAAACCCACCTGATAAGGATCCCACACTGGGCTGCAATACTCCAAAAATGGACGGACAAGCGTAGTGTATGCAGTTTCTTTAGTAGTTCTGTTTAAGGGTTCTGCCAATAAAACGCATTCTCTGGTTCGCCTTTCCCACGATATTATCTACGTGTTCTTTCCAGTTTAGGTCTGAAGTAATAGTAATTCCTAGGTATTTCGTGGAGTTTACGGCCTTCACATTTGATTGATTTATGTTGTTAGCAAAGTTTAAAGGATTTCTTTTCGTACTCATGTGGACGACTTCACACTTCTCATTATTTAGTGTCAATTGCCAATTTTTACACCATACTGATATCTTATTCAGATCGTTCTGCAGTTGGTTTTGATCTTCAGATGATTTTACTAGACGGTAAATGACGGCGTCATCTGCAACCTAAGAGAGCTACTTAGATTTTCCCCTAAATCGTTTATGTAAATAAGGAATAGCAGAGGACCAATAACACTACCCTGTGGAACGTCCGATATCACCTCTGTTTTAGTCGATGCCTTACCATCGAATACTACGAACTGTGTCCTATCTGAGAGGAAATCCCCTATCCAATCGCAAATTTGGGGCGATATACCATAACCACGCAATTTGATTAAAAGCCGTTTGTGAGGTACGGTGTCAATAGCTTTCTGGAAATCAAGAAATACGGAATCGATTTGCGAACTTTTGTCGATAGCACCCATCACTTCGTGTGAAGAAAGAGCTAGTTGTGTTTCGCATGAACGATATTTGAGTCATAGTGAATTTTTTTTTTTTCAGTGTCTTTGCAGCCGAAGACAGCTCACACAAAAAAGCTGTACCTTTTGGTGTATGTCAACGTAGCTGCTCCATCCTCGAATTTAAATATATTACCGCTCTTGCGACATAGTGTAACGATTTGCATAACGAATATACTTACTATTGTCAAAAAAATGTTGTACCCCATCGAGTTTACATTCAAATGAATCGTCTCAATGAGAAGAATAAAATGTCATAATGTGTAGCAACAATAGTCAGGAGAACACGACTGTTTATTATGTTACGCTGCATGAAAGCACTGTGGTGTTTAAACAAATCTTCGGATTGTTGACTACTTTAATGCGTGATGAACCGTAGATAGCATGTGTGCTCATTGTGATGAATGAAACCGGATTGAGAGACTTTAGTTTCTGTGCCTCCTTTACAGACAAATCGGTGGTAAGACATGGCCGACAGACCTCACCCCTCCTTTCGTTATGATTTTGTTTATGTAACTTATAGAACTGAATTGTTCAAATTCAAATGTTTGTAGAACTTATGGGACTTAACTACGGTGTCATGAGTCCCTAAGCTTACAAACTACTTATGAACTAGCTAAGACTAAGGACGGCACAAATATCCATGCCCGAGGGGGCATGCGAACCCCCCCCCCCCCCCCCCGACTGAATTGTTCTAAAATTACAGAAATATAGCTGTTGAGAGATCTTTCCTTTATAGTCTAACATATTTTAATGAATGCTTTAATGAATATAATCAATGCCAATAATATGATATAATTTTTGGGTATAGCCTCTGAACACACCATCAAATCAAAGTAAGGCTCCAAAACTTGTGGCATCTATTCGCATGGAAATAGCACCTACAGTGCCATATGTCTCCGGTACCTCACACCACTGCATAACGTCTGCATGCCATATGCTTATGCTTGCATTGAGGAATCCTTACGATTTCTTAAAATGATCGCTGTAAGTCAGAAATATTACAAGAGCACGATTTTTCGTCCAATACGACAGTCATCATTACTAAAAATAAAAATCGATAGATTCATATCTTCGTTAGTATGTAAATATTTTTAGACGACATATTGGGTGATATGCAGCAACAATATGCCGTGACATATTAATTATTTTTTATCTAAGAACGCGTAGATCTGGGTGACTCCAAGCGTTTATCTGCACATTGGGTGTACCGTGATTGGAAGGAAATTCAGAATTTACTAAGTCCGCACGAAAAAGCTACATAATATCTGTCAAGATATATTGAGATATCGATATTGTTGTTTGATTTTAATTACGAGTGTGTTGTAATATGGACTTTGGCTCAACAAATGTAAGTACTTTAATCACAGTATTAAAAAAATCATTATGGTTGGAGCATGCTTGACATTCAGTGGTGTTAGGAGTTTTTCAATAGAACCGCCAACCGGCCTAACGATTAAATGCATGATTGATAAGTCTGAATTGTATGGAATTGTGATATTCAGAAAGGAAGATCAAGAAGACAGCGTACAGCTACAAGTCCTGCTTCATCCCCTTTCGCTTCGGAAACGTTTCTTACTTTTCCACAGAAATCTGCTACGCAATCTTCACACACGTCTGAGTTAGCAGTACAAGCGTTCCAAGAGTTCTGAAAGTTGCATATTCGAAAGTTTACATTCCACGATTACTGTAGGTGAATGATGATGACGAAGTCCGCCATCTTAGCTCAGTGGTAGCCTGGGTTCGATTCCCCGCAGGGACTAGTTATTGTGTGTTTGTACTCATCATTATCGACAAGCAGGTCTCGACGTGGCGTAGCTACAAAGACTTGCAGCATGTGGCCGGACCCCTATGGGGATATCCAGCCACGAAAAACCGTTCACTCATTTCGGTGATGATCTTGACCGCCATATGCAATTTTGACAATGGCTCCAGAAATTGGTAACTGATAACGAACAATTTGCGTCGAAGGTAGTGTGGAGTGACGAGGCAGAATTAAAACTTAATGAAACCGTGAATCGATATAACAGAGTGAACTGGGCACCGAAAAATCCACATGTTGATGTGGATGAGGCGTTCGGCCCACCAGGTGTTCATGGGTGGTGCGGACTATCATCTAGGGCAGTGTTTCTCAACCTTTTCGAATATGCGACCCCATTCCAAGTAAAAATATTCTGGTGACCCCCTTAGAAATAAAATTCAGACGAATTTCTCCTCCCGAACCGTAACAAAATTGTTATCTCGACGGAAACGAAATTCATCCTCTTTCTTTTGATTTAGCTTACTTTTAAAATCGTTGGATGAACTTTTCTTTGTTTTCGGAATGAAACACATCCTATTTTGTATGAGTTTCGACAGAAAAAATGTTTTGCTTAACGAGTGTTTCATATTGCAGGCAAGATTCAAAAGCGAATTATGCTCATTTAGAACGATCCCATTGTACAATTCTTCGAACTTCTCAGAATTACTTATTGTATCCTGTTCTTTTACCTATCTATTGGTTCCTGAAAACAGTTTTCTAACTTTGAGCCTCTTCATCATTAACATAGTGTGTTATAAAACAATCTGTGATCAGTTCAATTAATAATTGATATTACACGAGTAACTCTGTAAATTTCACTTAGGTATACTTTTTGTATTAATGAACCCTTAGTTTTTTTTTACCTTGCAAGTAGGACACTTTTCCTTTGATGCTACTGTCACTGGAGAACTGAACCTGGAAATGTTACGTACATCAATTTTTCCAGGCATATATGAGCTTTATGAAGCCGATGAAAAGGTTTTCTACGCAGACAACAGGGCGCCTACCACCTAGCCGTAAGAGATTTAACTGGATGACAATTTTTAGGGACATTGGATTGGACGAAGAGGGCCTATTGAGTTCTCTTCACGATCACCGGAACTAACACTTGAGGGCTTTTGATTGTGGGGAGCTGTGAAAGATAACGCTGAAGGAACTTGGCCAGGAGATTACAGCGACATGTGCAGTGGTCTCCACTGAAACATTGACTGACGTACTTGCCGTGACCGCTCGTCGTTCCGTTATGTGTGTAGCCACCAACGGTCAATATTTTGAACATTTAAAGTAACCATGTGCTAAACTGGAAGTTGTTCAACATGTGTGATCAGTTATTAAATCTAAAATAAATATGTAAGTAATACATTTCGTTCTTTAAAGTGTGTGTACTTTTTTTGGCAGACTCTGTAAATCAGCTTACATGATAAATCGTGTGTGAGGACCCGTTTAGCGAACATACTTAAAGATTATATTAAAATGTACGTAATGTAAAAGACTACTTTCTGTCGAGTTTTGAAAATCAATAAATGTCGTGTTAAATGGTTGAGAATAAAGAGTTCGTTATTCCTTTTTAAAAAGTTGTTACATATTTTCATGTAACTTGCTGAAAGCACTTCATACAGAACATGTCTTTGGAATCAGGTAATTTAATGTTTGTTCTGCAATCCATCTCAAAACAATGTTATAGTGTTATTATGTGGCGCTTTTCTGTTGGAATAACTTGACGCAGTACAGAAACTCTCTGAGATAACTTTTCGGCTACCGTATTGAGCAGCAACCAAAACGTGGTGCCATCCATTCCAATGTAATTTTTGAAGTAATTCGTCTCTTTTGTTTCCAACATTTTTAGCAATCTCATCGTCTCATCACGCGCTATGCTTTTATACTGATGCAACTAAACAATAGCTTTTGCGTTTGTTATGAGTTATCATTTAACATTTTTTTAAACAAAGGGAAAAGTAAAGTGAATTCCACTAAACCAAAAATACATTACAAGCTTCCTAATTTTGTTACCTCTTTAAAAGGCTGCTCCTGTAAAATCTGTAGTTTTCAAATTGTGCCATTATCAAAGCAAAACAGCGATGTGACTAAATTATTCGTTTCCTAACCACGTTTTTGTCCATTGGTCGCTATTTCCTGTGCTCTTTCTTCTCTTTAAAATGTCGTACGCTAGTAACGCTGTAATAAAGGCTACTACGTCTGCTGTCTATTTCTCCAGTAATGTAGCGTTGAGAACTGCGTTCAGACTGTTGAAATTGGTCAGCAATATAAACCAACCAGCGACGAACGATATGTCGCTGTAATGCAACGACCTATCCGTGACTGCGAACACTAACGAGCAGAAAAGTCGCTTAGCGATGAAATCGTCTAGCATTTGTTTGTGGCTTTCCAGAGATATATCTGTCGAATTTATCGTTGCTAAATATCGGCCGAAATATCAGAGAGATATATCTGTCCAATAATATCGGCCAAAAATCGTGCCATATGTAACCAACCACCTTTTGAATCTGTGCTCGCAGTCCACATTGTGCCCATTCGCTTCTAATGAGGAAGGGATGGGGTGGTGGGTTAACCTCAAATGTTCAAATGTTTCCATAGCTTATGGGACTTAACTACGGGGTCATCAATCCCTAAACTTACAAAATACTTATGAACTAACTAACACTAAGGACGGCACAAATATCCATGCCCGAGGGGGGATTCGAACCCCCGACCGTAGTGGCCGTGCAGACCGTGACTGGAGCGCCTCAGTCCCCTCGGCCACCGCGGCCGGCAGGGTTAACCTCTAAAGTGAGAAGCTCTTACGCTAGTTCCCTTGTGGGATCTCCGAATACTCCAGAATGTTAAATGAAATAGTAATGAAAATATTTCATACTAATTCTCTCAGAGACAGCAGGGACCTGAAAAACAATTAAATTGAATGGAAAGTGCCTTGAAAGGAAGATATAAGATGAATTTAAAGATAAAAATAACAGTCTATTCGCAAAATTTTTACAAATTATTATTACAGGTAACCGGTTTCGATCTAAGATTAGATCATCTTCAGACCTCTCGCTTTAGATGTTCAGGTGGTGAGCAGTCGCCGCACGCTCACCGCTTGAACATCTACAGCGAGAGGTCTGAAGATGATCTAATATTAGATCGAAACCGGTTAGCTGTAATAATAAATTGTAAAAATTATGCGAACTAGACTGTTATCTTTAAATAACACAGGTCGACATGGATTCTGGGGTTTGGAAAGTAAGTGGTGTTCTTTACTAAATTTGCACCCCAAAATATGAAAATCATATCAGTTTTTTTCCATCACCCTCAGTTTTTTCTGCACAGCCAACCCCCTCCAAACCCACCATTGGCTTCAAAATCTATGTTATGCAGTGTCCACAACTACAGAAATGTGGCAACTCTGCATTTCTTGTGTGAAGGTGAGGCAGAGGGGTCTAATGTGCTTGGAGCTGACGTTCCATTATCGCCACAGAAATCAGCGAGTGAGTGTTGCAGCTACAAGAAGGTGCTTTCGCGCTTCGTTGTGAGTGGTGGTATTTCACTGAAGGTGTGTTAAAAATGTCAGGAAGGCAGTGTGTGAATACACCAGATACAATTTGTTATATCTGTGAAAATTATGTGATACGTGCGAGACGTCGACAAATAACAAAATTTATGCAGAAGTCATATTTTGCATATTTCGGCATGAAGCTCGGCGTTCAGGACAAGTCATTTGCTCCACACATGTACTGTGTGCCATACATGTGTGCAGCAGTTAAGGAAATGGAGTGAAGGTAAAATCAAGTGCTTGAAGTTCGCAATTCCTCTGGTATGGCGTGAACAGAAGAATCATGTTGATGACTGTTACTTCTGTATGACGAATATAACGGGATACAACAGAAGAAACATGAAAAACATATCGTATCCAAACTTAGATTCGGCAATTAGACCTGTTCCTCACGGCCCAGGGCTACCAATCCCCTCTCCACCAACGTCAGTGGATTCTCTTAAATTCTCTGAAAGTAATGTAAGTCAAGAAAGTAGTGAATCCGACTATTCTGAGTGTGGCACCGATAGTAGCCCAAAACCTCTTACTCAAACAGAACTTGACAATTTGGTGAAAGACTTAGGAGTCTCAAAAGATGCAGCACAACTACTGGGATTACGTCTCAGTGAAAAAACTTACTTGCACACGGTACATCAAATTCATTGTACAGAAATCGTGATAAAGACTTCAGGGAATTTTTTGTTGAAGATGGTTTAATGGTGTTCCGCAAAGACATCGCCGGATTAGTGATGAAAATGGAAGCTCAGAAGTATGAGAGTAAGGAATGGAGATTGTTTATAGATTCTTCAAAGCGAAGTTTGAAAGCAGTGTTGCTACATATTGGAAATGACCTAGGATCAATTCCAATTGCGTATTCAGTACATTTAAAAGAGACATACAATACCATGAAAATACTTCTACAAAATGTGAAGTACGAAGAACACCAGTCGCTTGTGTGTGGTGACTTTAAAGTGATTGGCATTCTTCTTGGTCAGCAAGCAGGGTACACTAAGATGCCTTGCTATATGTGTGAATGGGACAGTAGAGTTTATCATGAGCATTGGAGTACGAGAGAGTGGCCTAAGAGGCAAAATCTGACAGTGGGATCAAAGAACATAGTGAATGAACATTTGGTTAATCCAGATCATATTTTATTGCCTCCACGACTCATCAAATTAGGACTCATGAAGCAGTATGTTAAAGCACTGGACAAAACAGGAAACTGTTTCCAACACCTGTGTGGGCAATTCCCAAATCTATCGGCTGCAATGTTGAAAGAAGGGATATTTGTTGGACCAGATAAAAAGAAGTTGATGTCTAATGAGCACTTTGACAGTTCTATGACGGAAATAGAACTTCAAGCTTGGAGAAGTTTAAAAAATGTTGTGCATCGTTTCCTTGGCCAGAATAAGCAGCCTGATTACAAGGAAATAGTGGAAGATATGCTACTGTCCTTTAAACAGTTAGGATGAAAGGTCTGTCTAAAACTACATTTTCTAATGTCACACTTAGAGAGTTTTCAAGAAAATTTGCCTGACACATCAGAGGAACATGGTGAACAATATCATCAGGAACTTAAAACCACGGAACATCGTTATCAAGGTCGTTGGGGAATAAACATGATGGCTGACTACTGTTGGTGCATCACACGTGAAGGAGAAGTGACACACAAGAGGAGGATACCAAGTGTTCATTCACGGACAAACGAAAACGGAAGTAATACCTCCATTTGGTAAGTGCCCACCATAATATTTGCTTCTTATAATTCATATGCCTTTCTTCCAATTCTTTTTTAACCATTTTACTGTTCCATTTCGTTTCCATTGTCCGGTAATTGATTTCCAGTTTCCAATTTCATTGGGCGCAGAGTTAGACAATGGTGAATATGATGATGATAGTGGTGGTGCAAAAACCTGACGTGCTACAGAGAAACAGGCTGTAGATTTGTGATCAGCAGGGTCAATTTAGTCAGAATTTCATATTTTCATGCAAACCCCAGACAAAAAGGTCAAAATTTGTCGACCTGTGTAATTATAAGTTCGCTGTTTTTTCCAAATTAGGAAACTATGTTTTCCAAACTGTTTATATAAGATGAACATTAACAAGAATAAAGCGAGGGTAATGGAATGTAGTGTCGGAAAATCAGGTGTTGCTGAAGGAATAAGATTCGATAATGAGATATTAAAATTAGTAGATGAGTTTTGTTATTTGGGTAGCAAGATAACTTCTGATGGCTGTAGTAAAGAAGATTTTAAATGCAGAATCGCTATGGGACGAAAAGCGTTTCTGAAGAAGGGAATTTTGTTGACACCCAATACTAGTTTAAATGATGGGAAGTGCTTTCTGAAAACATTTGTCTGGAGTGAAGCTTTCGATTTGTGGTGTTACAGACGAATGATCAAGAGTAGATGAGTAGATGACGTAACTAATGAGGAGGTGTTGAAAAGAGTTGGGGGAAAAGGAGTGTCTATCATATTCTGACTAAGAGAAGGGATAGGTTGGTGGAATACATTCTGCGACATCAAATAATCGTCAACTTAACACTAGAAGCAAGTGTGTGGGGTAAAAATCGTAGAGAGAGACAGAGGGACGAACAAAATAAACATACTCAAAAGGATGTAGGTTGCCGTTCTTATTCTCAGATGAAGAGGCTTGCACAAGACAGGGTAGCATGGAAAGCTGCATCAAACCAGTCTGCGGACTGAAGACCTTAACAACAACATCATCATGTGACTTAAGAAAAGATGCTGCAATTCTCAATTGTAATCCACTTTGTCGAGGTTTGATACTCCCTTGATTGTGAATGAGCAAGATCGGTCTCATGGCGGCAATACAGGTGCTGCTGGAAGCCCTGGAGTATAGCGGAAAATGTCGGGAACATATGGGAATTTGGGTTGGTCGGGGAACGTGCATGGGATGTCTTTGCATATGTGTTAAGACCATACGTCTTGGTGGCCCAAAGGGTTCACATGACTGCCTAACAAGCAGGAGACCCGATTTTGAGTCCTGTTCCCGGCACAAATAATGCAATGACGGCAGATGACACATGGGGGATAGTAGATGTACTAATAATAGTTTTAACTTCGTCCGCTAACACATAGCTCAGCGGTATAGTTGCCAGAGTGTCATCTCTGTGTACTATTTAAGAGGGAATGTTGAAAGACCACCGTTAATTGTAAAATTAACTCTAGCTGAAAGGAGTCAGTTAAGAGCTTACTTTAAATATATAACTCTGACCGTAAGACCAGCTAAAGGATTCGCGTGAACTACTGACTACTTCCTGCAAACAGAATCTTGTTCCCTGGCCCATAATTTAGAACTGACTCAAACTTTACTTTAGCAGCAGGGAGACAAAGGGACGGTGGCTAACATACGTCGTACCTCACGAGAATTACACACAATCATTAATATACAAGCCACCCCGAACTAAGCCCTTTCATGAAGATGGCTGTGAGTACATTTACGGCGCAACGGAATTAAAAATATGATAATTTGCACCTGAGTTTCTTCCTAGCACTGGTGAAAAACAACAGTAAATAAAAAGGGAGGGTACTGATAGACTAGTATTTATAAGAAGGATCAAATTCAGTGTCAATAAGTTATTTATTCACTTCAAACATGAGCAAATGGGGGAACCAATTTTTTTAAACAATAAAAATGCATCTAATTGAACTACTAAATTAAATTAAAGTAATCTACACTGAACACCGTCGGGGGAGGCATTTACAATCAACAAGCATTCAGCCACTCACACCTGCGAAGCAAGGCGAAACTCACCCAACTCAGCGTGCTGATACGAGGCAGAAGCAGGCGCCGCTATTGTAGGTGAAATCCAGCAAACCAGGATGTACCATACAACACAAGACAAATAAACTTCCTAGATCGCTCTGGTCTGTCTTTATTTACTTAGGATGGTGCGCAATAATAGCGAGATTAATTTCCATTCTCATCAAACCGAGAGCATTCAGAATTCTTGAGACACAAGGCACGTGTCTGCTACATTACATATTCACACCCCACTGAAGCAGAAGTGCTTAAAGATTGTATTCATTTAAAAAAAACCAACGAAATCACAGATTACGATGCAGGAATATACAATAGGAAGGCACTGGTGTGTAAGGAGTGGCGAACACTCAAGTGTCTAGCTGTAAACCCTTGAAGTCGGAGTTCGGAGCCACATGGTTCCGAAAACCATTAATAATACAAAAATTTTAATTTCCAAAAAATAAAGAAAAATATCTACGGCATGCAACCCTTAGAAATGCGTAGAATATCATAAGGAACCTAAAGAAATACAGTTAGACGCGATTCGGAGGTTGTTACACGGATGGACGAAGTCCAGTCTTCAAAAATCAGAAAAGTGGAATAAATTCAAAGTCGAGATAAATCAACTAAAAAACATGGCATGCAACCCATAGAAATACGTAGTATTTCATAACCAAGCTAATAAATGGGGTTTTACAGGACTAGAAGAGAATTTACTGGAGGAGTCTGAATGCAAAGTACAAGTTTCGAAACGAAATAACAATTTAAAATAGACGGAGAGGAAATCACAATGTAATAAGGAAAATCAGAAAGATACATACATGATTTCTTGCCTGAAGGGCGTAAAAAAAAAGACACAGGGGTAGCTGAAGGCTTTGTTCTAAGAACACACCACGTGGAGTACATATCACTTGCGGAAGGAGGAAACGGAAAACACTATTTCACATGCACTATACAGAATAAAAATATTCCTGCACATTGGTTGCATCCCTTAAAACTAGAAAGAAATTAAACAGAGTTCATACACGGACAGCTAGTCTCACACAGGTTACCGATTCCCAACCGTTATCAAACCAAATTAGTTGCATATTCACCGCATTTACCTATGCAAAATCACCGAAATGAAATTGAATACATTACCATACATGATAGGAGAACGTATTCCGAAAAATGAACCTAAGATCTGAAGTCTAACAACCCGGACAACGAATCGCTACCATCTCAAGGGAGGAAAGAAAATCAAAACGTCTTACCAGCTCGAAGCGCAGCCACAGAATTACCAGATGGCCCACGAGATCCCCACCACCAGCGGCCGGAAATCGACCAAAAATCGGTAAAAACCCCCTGGAAAAACTGTGGTGGTGGGGGAGCCAGAACTCGCGCGTCCAACTGAGGTTTGCTAACAGGGCATTGCCAATCCAACTTGTAACCAAAGGGTGAAGGATCCTCTTTGGTAGCATCAAAAGCAGAGGTTGGTAACGACTACCTATCAACTCGAAGCCAGAGATGCAAAGCACGGAGTCAGCAGCCGACGACGAAAATTCCCATACGTACACACAGACTCCCTTGCTAGAAGATTCTTATACATCCACATACAGAATGAAGGAAGTACACATTCTCACAGGCAGCAGCATCACGGAGAAACCGTTCATATTGCCACAATCATATACTCAATGATAATTTTTAGCATAATAAAATCTCAGCAATATTACCGAAAGTAACATTTAAAAAAATGAAATGAAATGCTATTCCTCATGCCCCGACCGAATGGGATTCTCGTTTAGCAAAACAGCCCCTGTAGTGCGCGTAGATAAATTACAAAGTTAAAAACCTAGGGAAGACGGCAGACAGCCGTCTACAGCCATAAGGCTCAGTGTGATATCAACGTGTGAAGAAAATAGGCACTCTCACTCGTGCTTCCTACAGTTAACCGAGAAAGTTTGAAAGAGGCCAACTTGTGGCTTTCCGAGTGGTGGGATGGTCCTTTCAGAGAATTATCACACAAGTTGGATGTGGAGTGCCAGTTGTTCAAAGGTATTGGTTGCAATGGTCATGCGAACATTCTCACACCCATAGTAGTTTCTGGACTTCCATCCAGCACAAACCTCTGCCGAGCTCGTCTTATTCTAAGGGCAGCAATATACCTAATAAATTAATAAAAGAAGGAAGCGATCTCCCTTGGTACACAAAACAGGTCAGGACATTGTTGCAAAAGCAAAGGAAAAGGCATACTAAATTTAAACGAACACGAAATCCCCAGGATTTGCGATCGTACTCAGAAGCTCGAAATTTAGCGAGGATTTCAATGCGAGATGCCTACAATATTAATCACAACGAAACTCTTTCTCGTAATTTGACTGAAAACCCAAAGAGATTTTGGTCATATGTTAAATATACTCGGGGCAAATGACAAACAATACCTTCACTACGTGATAGTAATGGCGATCCTGCCGATGACAGAGCTACTAAAGCAGAGTTACTAAACTTAGCTTTTAGAAACTCATTCACCAAAGATGACGAAACCAATATTCCAGATTTCGAATTACGAACAGATGCCGTAATGAGTAACATAGAAGTAGATATCATCGGAGTAGTACAGCAACTAAAATCACTTAACAAGAACAAGTCTTCTGGTCCGGATTGGATATCCATTAGATTTCTATCTGATTATGCTGAAGCGATAGCTCCTTACTTAACAGTCATATACAACCGCTCTCTCATAGAAGGATCTGTACCAAAAGATTGGAAAGTTGCACAGGTCACACCTATATTCAAGAAAGGCAATAGGAGTAACCCACTAAACTACAGGCCTATTTCATTGACGTCAATTTGCAGCAGGGTTTTGGAACATATCCTGTATTCAAATATTATGAATTATCTCGAACAGAACGATCAAATGTTTAATGTTTGTATAGTCTGTGGGACTTAACTACGGGGTCATCAGTCCCTAAACTTACAAACTACTTATGAACTACTTACGAACTAGGACGGCACAAATATCCATGCCCGAGGGGGGATTCGAACCCCCGACCGTAGTGGCCGTGGAGACCGTGACTGGAGCGCCTTAGTCCCCTCGGCCACCGCGGCCGGCGAACAGAACGATCTATTGACCCAAGGTCAACACGGATTTAGAAAATATCGTTCATGCGAAACACAACTAGCTCTTTATTCACACGAAGTGATGGGTGCTATCGACAAAGGTTCGCAAATCGATTCCGTATTTCTTGATTTCCAGAAAGCTTTTGACACCGTACCTCACAAACGGCTTTTAATCAAATTGCGTGGTCATGGTATACCGCCCCAAATTTGCGATTGGATAGGGGATTTCTTGTCAGAGAGGACACAGTTCGTAGTAATCGATGGTAAGGCATCGACTAAAACAGAGGTGATATCGGGCGTTCCACAGGGTAGTGTTATTGGTCCTCTGCTATTCCTTATTTACATAAACGATTTAGGGGAAAATCTAAGTAGCTCTCTCAGGTTGTTTGCAGATGACGCCGTCATTTACCGTCTAGTAAAATCATCTGAAGATCAAAACCAACTGCAGAACGATCTGAATAAGATATCAGTATGGTGTAAAAATTGGCAATTGACTCTAAATAATGAGAAGTGTGAAGTCGTCCACATGAGTACGAAAAGAAATCCGTTAAACTTTGTTTACAACATAAATCAATCAAATGTGAAGGCCGTAAACTCCACAAAATACCTAGGAATTACTATTACTTCAGACCTAAACTGGAAAGAACACGTAGATAATATCGTGGGAAAGGCGAACCAGAGACTGCGTTTTATTGGCAGAACCCTTAAAAGATGCAACAGAAGTACTAAAACTGCATACACTGCGCTTGTTCGTCCATTTTTGGAGTATTGCAGCCCAGTGTGGGATCCTTATCAGGTGGGTTTGACGGAGGACATCGAAAGAGTCCAAAGAAGGGCAGCTCGTTTCGTATTTTCACGATACAGGGGAGACAGCGTTATGGAAATGATACAGGATCTGGGATGGGAATCACTACAACAACGGCGCTTATCGCTGCGGCGGTGCTACTTATGAAACTCCAATCGCCAACATTCTCCTCCGAATGCGAAAATATATTGTTGACTCCCACTTACATAGATAGAAATGATCATCAGAATAAAATAAGAGAAATCAGAGGTCGAACAGAGAGATTCAGGTGTTCTTTCTTCCCGCGCGCTATTCGAGAATGGAATGGGAGATAAATAGTATAATTGTGGTTCGATGAACCCTCTGCCAGGCACTTAAATGTGATTTGCAGAGTATCCCATGTAGATGTAGATGTATTTATACACTAGTAATGACATAGATAATAATATTTTTACTATAATTACTTTGTATTCGTTGTATAGTTAAAACATGAAAGTCTTTGGTGACACATTGGATTTACACAAGTGGCACATTGTAGTCTTTTCTTCCAAATTTATCGTAATATCACTACATTTATCGTCACAAACATTAATTAAAACGGGACGAAATCATTAGTTTCCTAATCATCACTGTGTCACTTTCACGCTTACTAAATGAGCCCATAAAGAAGCGTGCTGCTCTCTGTTGAATCTTACCTAACATTTCTATTAACCGTACCTGGTGCAGATCACCAATTGATGATAAATACTCACGCGCTGTCCGAACGAGACTTTTTTGACCAGCTACACTTCCTCAGAATTCTTCCAATAAATCTGTCTGGCATCTGTCTTGATCGCGATTGATTTTATATGGTCGTTCCATTTCAGATCGCCTCTACTCCCATATATTTTATGGAAGTAACTGTTCCCAGTGTTTGTCCTTATACTGCGTAGCTATTTCAAAAAGGATCTTTCTTTCTGTGTAAATGCAACTTTATACTTGTTTATGTTGAGGCTCAATTGTCATTCCATACACCATGAGTCAATACGCTGCAGATCTTTCTCCATTTTGCCACCCTTTCCCAGAGTTGCGATTTCGCGATAAACTATAGCACCATCTGCGAAAAGCCTATTGAACTCCCGATGTTATCTAGGAGGACATTTATATACGCTGTGAAAAGGAATGGTCCTCTAACACGCGCCTGATGCACGCCTGAGATCACTTAAACGTCTGAAGACTTCCCTTCGTTGAGAATGTTATGCTGCATTATGGTAGTTAGAAATCCAGTCACAAGGTTGGTGTGATATTTTATATTCTCGCACTATGTTCATCAGGGGACGGTGCAGAATGGTATCGAACGCCTTGTTTAAGTCAAACACTGTATCTACCTTATGAGTCAGGTATTGGAGTTAAGGAAGCTACCCTGCGATCCAAGAATTCCTGGTATTTTAGCCAGTTTGCCTTCCTGAAATTACACCTTCAGCGGAATGGTACACAAACTGGCCTCACAGCAGGTCGGTGTTGGGTTTTTGGTATAGTTGGGTATACTCTTTTATGCATTGCTGACTTACAGACTCTGTCACAATAATGATATCAGAGTTATTTCGCCTTTGCCATCTGCCATTTTTCTAAAAGGGTGGGAGCTTATGGTCGGAAATTACAGCTGGCTTGTTCGACTCTGCCCAGCTGATAACACCCATCCCGTTCTCGTCTGGACATTATGTATGACTACCGCCAATTGTGATTCACATGATCTTTGCTTATGGATATAATTTATATCCCTACAAAGGAGATTTCCAGTCTCCATCAATGACATAATATTCGAACATAAAATATGTTCGAAACTTCTGAAACTGGCCGATGTCGGGGATATAGGCCTATAGTTTTCGCATTTGATCGGCGACCCTTCTTGTAAAAAGGAATGACCTGCGCCATCTTCCAATCCTCAGGAACACTTCTCTCCCCTAGAGACCCTCGGTGCATTGCTGCTAGAATGTGGACAAGTTCCTTCGCGTACTCCGTGTAAAATCGAATTGGTGTCCCACATGGTCCAGCGGCCTTTCGTATGTTGAGCGAATTCAGTTGGTTTTCTATCCCTGCCATTTTATCGGTGGTGGGATGGTTTAGATGAGGTACTAAAGTGCAATCTTCCTGTGTGAAACAGGTTTGGAAAAAGACATTTAGTATTTCGGTTTCGTGTATCGTACCCTCTATTTCAACAAAGTTGTGATCAAAAAGTGTTTGGATATCTAGTTTAGACCCGTTTACGATTTGACGTAGGACCATAATTTCTTAGGATTTTCTGCCAAGTCGGTACACAGAACATTGCTTTCAAAGACGTCGAACGCTCCGGAATTGCAGCCTTTCGAGTAATTTTGGAATCATTTTAACTTTTGCTTGTCTGCAAGACTTTGGCTAGATTTATATGTTCGGTGAACTCTCGTTCACCTTGGTCGTTGTGGATGGAACGGTGACCAGCGGTCCATAGGTGCAGAATTTTGGAAGGCCCATCCTGTTGTCGTTCTTGCAACAGAAAGGAGGTATGTTATTCGAACAGGTTAATTCTCTGAAGACTCTCAATGTATTTTGCAAAACATGCATCAAATTCCGTGGCCAGCACAGTCTCCGGACTCGTCTCCAGTCGAGCCCGTGTAGGATATAATGGGATGGCAACTGCCACTTGTGACTCGTTTAGCGATAACTATGGAACAGTTACAGAAGGCGTGGAATAATCTATTCTAATACATTGTTCCCCAACTCTTACAGATCTACGTCAACAGGTCCAGCAGGCGTAGAATAATGTATCCCAAGACAGTATTCCTCATCTATATGATCCACTGAATGACATAAACGGCGTTCATTAGTATCCGTATTTCGGCATGGTTCGATACCTGGTACCTTAGTACAGCAATAAATGTAATTATTTCATGTGCTCTATATGTACTGCATCTTAAATGAATTGAAAAACTCTAAGAGGGCGTACTAACTTTTATTATCTGAGGTATAGATACGAGTGGAAACAATTTTGCTATGGTGAAAATATGCGATCAGAAATTTTTTTTTTCGATTTTTTTTGGTTAATTTGCCCGAGGTTCTTCAACACCTACACCATCTAGCTTTTCTCGTGGATCCAGTCAGAAGATGATGACGCAAAATGGGTACCAACCAGTGTAATAATGTCATCTTTCAAATCACGTTAAACGGACCGGAAATCGCGACGTCATGCGCCACGTTTTAGTAAATCCATTCCGGACCTTTTTATGAATTTTAGGGGTTTGATTGATTGATTGATTTTGTCAGGGAAGCCAAAACAATTTTGTCCAACCCGCCACTGCCCGCACCGAAACTAAGTTTATTGTGCGGTATCGCTCCCTGTATATATAGTAAAGCCAACTAATGCCCTTGAACAGTGCAATGAGTCCCTTTACCAGTTCTTTATTAGATACGATTTCTTCGGGTCTGGATGTCCCAAATGTTCTGTGCCTTTTGCTCTCCAATGCGATGCATTCGAAGATTTGATGTGATGCAGTTTCATCACCATCATCACAGATCCTACATTTAGGATCACTTTCTGTTATTCCCATTGTATGTAGGTGTTGTTTTGAAATTCTCATGGCCTGTCAGTAATCCAGCCATGAGTCTAACCTCTCTCCTGTTGAAGCCCAGGATTACAGAGCTTTTTAAAACATGGCTTTGGCATCACTACCTTGCCATGTTTTTGTTTATAGATCTTGGTCCAATATTCTACGTTCTGTCTTCTGAGCCAGTTACGTAGCTCCAATTTGATCATTGCCTTGGTGATTGTCAGGACAGGTTCCGGTCCAATAAATGGAGTCTCTGGCCCCATCCTGGCTAATTTTAGATCTTGTTGCAGGAGCTGCCAGTGAGGGGTTCAATAATACTATATATAAGCCTCTGTTTGTTTCACACCTCAAGTATCTTCACTTTTATTTTGATGAGTGTGAGTTCTGATAAATCTTCATTAATTTCCCAAGCAAATGTCGGCTAAATCAAGAGCTTGAGCTTGACATACAGTGCCTTAAAGGTAAGCACATCTATATGTAACCATGGCTATGAGTGTAGGAAGAGTTTGTTTTCACCAATTATACCATAGATTCTCTATCTGCTTCGTTATTATAACTACTTTCTGACGTAACTTCAGATATGTGATCACTTTGTAAAAATTATGAAATCTTCTCATGTTTCCATCCGGGTAGCTGCGTTGAAATTCTGCGACGTTTCGATGAGCGTCATTCTCATCATCTTCTGGAAAAGATGATGAGAATTATACTCTTTGAAACGTCGCGGAATCTTCTGGCGAAGATGATGAGAATGACACTCATCGAAACGTCGCTGAATTTCAACGCAGTTATCCGGATGGGAACACGATAAAATTTCATAACTAACATACTCTGTAAAATTTCATCCATATCATCAGAGTGCAAAAATGAAAAGCCATTTACTAACTCAAACTAGCGATCCATACCAGCTTCGCACGAGTATAATTTATATTCTATATCTATAAAAATATATGTTTTTTGTATTTTATTGATTGGTATATTTTACATAATATGATTAAATACATACCACGCTTAATACAAACCTTAGAATGTTAATCCATATTTATATACTAATGTCACAGCCACTCCAAGCTGCAACATTGCAATTACAGGAGAATGTATATCATAGTAACAAACTGTTTCTTTTGTTTCAGGTAAGTGTGGCTCCTGATTGCTGGCCTTCAGATTGTACGGTAAGGCCTCCTGGTTAGTGGTCACTACTGTGTGGCACCTGACCCCGATACCTGATTCACAGTTAGTTTCTATCTTCCTTCCTCAACAGCAATAAAATACTGCTAGGAATCAGCACAAGTTATTGCTTACCATAAAAATATGATATTGTCAACACTTTTTAAGTATTAGTTGTGTTCAGAAGCCGGAACAGTCAATATTACTATCTCATAATTTGTTTTGGAAATAAATAAACAAATAATGTTGGGCTTGATGCAGACAGTGGCTACATAAACGAACTTGTTTCTGCCTCTTTCTGTAAAGGAGAGGTTTACAGCGTAAAACAGTGGCATCCAGGTAAGGCCAAAGTTTTACCGTTTCGACTGCTGTTTTGAAATATGGTGAAAAATTAAGCATGGTACAAGAGGAACTGCATCGATTCTACACTAATTTTGATATAAAAGTGACTGATTTTAACTAAATTTACTGAGTAATTTCCCTCTTCCCCAATCCTGACCCCTATGCAAAAAAACAACAGTGACAATATGCTACTTCTGAGTATCCAAAATTACACTCGAACTGTGGACGTCCCAATACTGGACCCTCCTAATCCTGTAAGCTCAAAATAAAATTTTCACTGTAATTTCAAGTCTCAATTATATTACACTGCAGAGGACATGATAACCTTGCAGATTGTTAATAACAATTCAATTTTACTAGTAAAGTTCGAAAATTGCGCAGTATTATGGTAATCAATAGGCAATCTTATGTTGATGCGAAGAGATGCTGGCTATTATTTTTATTTCATTATCGACTTCGAGATTTTGGGGAACATTGCAATATCGACAAATATTTTTTCATTACTGACATCCAAAGACCCTTTTATGGAGGGCACATTCGAAAATCTTTTGTGAGGAAGACGTCAGCCATTAAGGCTTTCACTCCTTTGACACACACACACACACACACACACACACACACACACACACACACACACAAATGTTTGTAAAGCTATTGGACAAAACTGCTGTGGTCATCAGTCCCTAGACTTACAAACTACTTAAAAGAAAGAGAGAGAGAGAGAGAACACAAAACTCCACCTGCTATTAATATCATGCAAATATCAAACACTTATGAGAATGAATGCACTTAAACTTAGCTGAATGTCGAAACATGTACAACAAAATTGTGGGCAATATACTTAAGTGAAACAGAAATTCACTTCATCATACTGTAGATATTTACCATAAAGTGAATTGAAGTCAGGAACCGTATGCAACACCATCTTTCAACTTGTATATAGGATCTGCAACACCATCTGTTGGTGCACACCACCTTCAATACCATAAAATGCCCTAAACTATAAACCCAACATAATATTTTATCGATATCTTAGACAACATATCTTTCGTACATGTTCCAAAGAACAGACACCATTTGTTGACACGGCTGTAAATTTATGAATTCGAAATATTGAAATATTTTGACTATTCAAGGTAAAGTTGAAAGATTGTGCTGAACTGGGATTTGAACACAGATTTCCTGCTATGGGATAAGGCGACCGCTGGCCCGAAGCAGGAAATACGGGTAGGAATCCTGGTCCAGAGCAAATTTTAATCTTTTAATGGGCTCCCATGTCACCGGCCGACAGCCGTCTGCTGTCCTGTTGGGCACTACATCTCGTCACACTCGCCTAATGGCGGCGAAACCCAAATTGCGATATTCTTCTTCTTTTTCGAATGGGTGTACTTTGGACCAGTGCCGGACTAAGGAGAGTGAGGTGGAGGGGGCGGACCACCTACGGCTTCTCGTCTTGGTGAGGCTTCCAAATACATAGAAATTTTTTTCTTCTTTTTCTTTCCTTTAGTGCCTTTGGCCTCTGGTTCTGTGGCCTCCAAATCTAGAAACTTATTGCTTTTAGACTGTACCATGCCTGTCATCCTAAGAGATCTCCAAATCTCAAAAGTTACTTTTTTATAGTAATACATGTATTTTCAAATGAATGGGAGGCCTTATTTTGTTTTGCCATCGTCCCGGGCTTACAAACTACTTACCAACTAACTTATTCTAAAGACAACACAAAAATCCATGCGCGAAGGAGGATTCGAACCCCCGCCGCGGGAGGCCGCGCGATCCGCAACATGGCGCTCCAGATCGCTTGGCTACTTCTGAATGGCACCGCCCCGGGCCTCCGACTGCCTTAGTCCGCCATTGCTTTGGACCAAGTTAATCATCATTCACTTACGGTTCTTCTTCTTCTTTCGATCGGCCAAGTACTTCTTCATCCTTTTGGAGTGGGCTTCTTTACATTCTAGTGACCAGTTGTATGTCCGCTATCTGTTGTATACTGCCTCCTGTGATATATTATTTTCCTTATATCTTCCTTGATGCCTTTAAGCCAGAATTGTTTTGGCTGTTCTCTCTGGTGCCATTTTTTAATGTGTCCGTAGATGCAAAGACTTCTTTTTTTAAGGATGTTGCGATGTTTTCAGTCTTTTTGTATAGTCCATTAGGTCGCAGTCTAAATTCTTGAACAAATTTCTGGGCCCCAGTATCTTCAAGTTTTTTTCTTTCTTTCCTTTTCAATGTTCTCTATTAAGCCCTTCCTGTTCAGTGGAATACATTTAATCGCACACAAACTCTCTGGCTTGATGACAGTGTTGTAATGTCTGAGTTTCACAGTGATTGAAAAAGAGTTTTTATTATAGACTTTTCGACATAACGTATTCTGTTTCTGTCTTTCTTGCCTTACTCTGTAATGCTATTCCTGGTAGTCCTGTTGGGGTTCCATTTCCCTAGATATTTAAACTTCTGTACTCTTAATTGTTCCATGCGTGGTGACGACATTGTGTGTCTTTTTTTTATTTTGTCCTGAATCATTTATTCCATATTTTCGAAGGATATCTAAAGTCCTGTCTTTACAGCTGTCTCTTGAAGTGTTTCAATTTGTACTTGTACTTTTTCGATGTCTTCTGCCAATTTTGCCATATCATCTGATAACGATAGACAGTCAATTTAGACTCCAGATCTTCTAATGTTATTCCCTCACCCACCCCTCATTCTGCCAGTCTCTCCCTCCACACTCTCACCTCTTTTTCATATATACCATTAAATAATAAATTTCGATATTATTATGTTACTTTAGTTTTAGATTGCAGTTATTGCTAACATTTGCAGTTAATAACAGGAGTAACTATAAATACGCGAATACTCCGCCTTTTTTCTGAACACATGCAATACCATCAGGAAAAGACCATAGCCTGAAATAAATTTGTTAATGAATTGTAGTACTGTCCTAGTAATAGAATGCAAAAATACGTTCGTTGTCGTCAGGGATGGAGGGATGAGAAGGAGGGAATTAAATTAAAAGTAAGTAATTTTACACATTAATTCCGTATCGAAAGCGGTGTAGAATCGGTGTAGTCCCTCTACTCAGCCCTCTTTCTGCGAGCGCCCTTTTAATGGTGCTCATGGCCACTGGAGTACCAGATGCCCGTCTGATCGATGGTAACGATGAATCCAGGACTCTGAGGGCTTCGCTGACGATTGCTGGCTTCCCATGTTCTGCCGTCTCTATAATCTGACGCTGCGTTCGCCCATAGTCAATAATTCCTCGATATTCGGCATCACTGCTATTCGAATGTCGAGCCATTCACCGTCTGCACGTCCTGTTTACACACCTGTCTGCGGCGCATATTTACTTTCCAACTGAGTATAAGCAATAAAATTCGGAGAGATTACTGTCAAAGTGCCCTTGTTCATTTCGTGGTGAAACTGAAGTATTACACTTTCATACAACGGCGGCCGAAGCAATTAATCTGCGATCGGTTATCAAATGTTCTTCGTGGTGCGTCTTTTATTTACATCTACTTACTTTTACATTGCGACCAATGAGAACTCGAATAATGCAGAAATATTTACTTGACTTCTGTAATTTTTCAAGAAAACTTCATGACAGAAGGTGGAATAAATGTGTGTATAATAATTATGTTTGTGGCATTTATAAATATTCATGCAGCCATGCTGTTTATATATATTCGTTTACGGTTAATGCTTCATTACTAGCAATTAAGACCTAAAATACAGTATAGAAACACTCATGTCGGCTTTCAAAGTGACCATGTGGTGTATATGTTTGCCATAGGTTTCATTATCAGACTTGTGACTGGATTTATGTGACTCGCCACAAATTTCTCCTATGCCACCCTGTTAACCTCGAAGTAACACTTGACCCAACGGCCTCATTTGCTGCATATTCCGGTATAATGTTTATACTCTAGAGCAGTGTTTCTCAACCTTTTTGAATACGCGAACTAATTTCAACCCGAAATATCTTAGCCACCCCATACCCGAACCATAACACAACTATATATGAGTTTCAAAGGCAACGAGTTTTCTTCTGTTGGTACAACTTTCTAGTAAAAAAACTATTACAAAAAACAGTATTGAACATCAAGGGTGCATTTTAGTCCATTTTTCTGAATGGACCAAATCATATTTTACATGAATTCGGATACAAAATTATACGTTCTGTAACGAGGTGTCGCATTGGAGGTAAAAGTCAGAAGCGAATTATTCTTTTTGAGCCGTGTCGCACCGTATAGTATACTATAGAATTTACCGAAATTACTTGTATGTTGTACATTTAGCTATCGCCTGGTACCTGAAAATAGTTTACCAACCTTTCGTTCATTCATTGTTCACACAGTGTACTTACTACAAAACAATCTTTGTTCTGTTCAATGGAGAATTAATTATCAACAACGAATCGCGTAGTTTTAATATAAAAGGCATTTCAGTTTACTTAGTTATATGTTTATTACAGAACCGCTAGTATTCAGACATGCACTAGTCCGCTTGTTTTAGCTATGGTGCAACTACTGTATTTTCTCCTGTGATGGCGACCTCTTGAACACGAATTTGCGACCCACAGGTTGAAAAACACTGCTCTAGACCTCCCTCTAGTTCGGTGGAAGTTATCCCCTATCATCCCGTGTCTTCTTCCTGTCAAATATATCCATATTTATCGGTTCTTAGGTGATAAGGAGAAAAACAAATCAATTCTGCAGTTCATGTATAATCATATTGGTAATTTCAAGTACATGTCATCTATTATAAGTCAACTTAACTTTCAACGTTCTACTATAGCATGCCGCGTCAAACGATAAGCTACTACTGTATTGTTTACCCGATTTTACGATAATACAAATTTGACTACCATAAAACGTCTTCCGCGTTTAGAGGCACATTCACCATTTCTGTGTTCCTGTTTACTTTCGCTTATTCGTTGATGAGTGAAAATAAGAAAATTTATGAGTGGCCAACTCGCAAGGTTTCACTGGAGTAGGAAACGTGTATGTTTATCTATAACACCCTCACTTCCAGATTAATAACAATGCTTCATATAAGGAGAATCAACATTTACTTAAATGAAGTATGTTGATCCAACTTCAGTAATATTTCTGCACAGTTGTGACCACTGAATCTTAAAGTTCTTCAGTGGTCACTACAATTTCAGAAGTCCTAAACATACAGTTGCAAGCAGAGCCATGTAGATATTAGACAAGATATATATACCGCGTGATCAAAAAGTCAGTATAAATTTGAAAACTTAATAAATCACAGAATAATGTAGATAGAGACATAAAAATTGAAACACAAGCTTGGCATGAGATGGGGTTTTATTATATATATAAAAGTTCAAAAAATGTCCGACAGATGGCGCGTGATTCTGGTTTTGTATCTGCTACAGTGACGGGTGATAGGCACGCCGATATGTTATAGAATCGCATCATCCCCAGCCTGGCCGATAAAAACCCGCTGGAACGTACGATTTTTATGCAGCATTGCTCTCCACCTCATATTGCTAGACGCGTGAAAGATCTCTTGCGCGCGTCGTTTGGTGATGGACGTGTGTTCCGCCGCCACTTTCGTCATGCTTGGCCTCCCAGGTCCCCAGACCTCAGTCCGTGCGATAATTGGCTTTGGGGTTACCTCAAGTCGCGTATCGTGATGACCGACATCTCTAGGGATGCTGAAAGACAACATCCGACGCAAATGCGTCACCATAACTCCGGACATGCGTTACAGTGCTGTTCACAACATTAATTCTCGACTACAGCTGTTGTTGAGGAATAATGGTGAACATACTGAGAATTTCCTGTAAATAACGTAATCTTTGCTGTGTCTTAATTTATTATGCTAATTATTGTTTTTTTTTTTGATCAGATGAAGCGCCATCTTTCGGACATTTTTGAACTTTTTTGTGTTCTAATAAAACCCCATGTCCTTCCAAGCATCTGTGTCAATTTTTACCTCTCTATCTACATTATTCCACGATTTATTCAGTATTCAATTTTGTACTGACTTTTTGATCACCCGGTACATAAAATCAACGAGCACAAATGAGGGCAGGTAAGTCAAATGTTATTTCTTATAAACTATTCAGAACTGTGGCACGCTGTGAAGGACTCTTGATTCTCGTTGGCTGTGTACTCACGTGATCTTCACAGCACCGAATGTCGTCGGTGGCATAAAGTAGTTGGTACTTCGCGTGGAAGCAGCGCGCTGTTTGAAGTGGGCGCGGTCGGGGGCTTTCGATGCCCCAACAAACATTTTATTCTCAAATTAAGGAGAATGTTTCATTGTAGTGGACTCATTTTCATCAGAAGTTACTTCTCAGTGTGTGGAAGTGTTTAGTGACTTCCTTGAGTCATTCAAATGTCTTTAATTGCAGTCACCAAATGTTCCAATACAGCATTAGTAGTGTGCTGCTTTACAGAGCGACGTCATTTAAATACTTAGACGTAATGTTGCACAGCGATACGAAATAGAACGAGCATATAAGGACAGTCGTGGGGAAGGCAAATGGTCGACTTCGCTTTACTGGGACAATTTTTGGAAGGTGTGATCGTCTTAAAGGAGACCACATATAAAACTTCTTGACTGTTGCTCAAGTGTTTGGGATCACCACCAGATCGGTTTAAAGGAGGACATAAAGGCAGTTCAGAAGCGCCGAGGGGACTGAGGCGCGCCACTCACGGTCTGCACGGCCACTACGGTCGGGGGTTCGAATCCCCCCTCGGGCATGGATATTTGTGCCGTTCATAAGTTGTTTGTAAGTTTAGGGACTGATGACCCCGTAGTTAAGTCCCATAAGTTATATAAACATTTGAAACATTTCAAATTCAAATTTGAAGTTCAGAAGCGGGCGGCTAGGTTTGTAACTGGTGGAGTTGATCAATGCGCGAATGTTACCGAAATGCTTCGAGGAGTCGCTGGAGGGAAGGCGATGTTCTTATCGAGAAGCACTGTTGAAGAAATTTAAAGGGCCCGAATATGAGGCGGACTGCAGAACGATTCTACCACCGCCCACCTACACAAGACCACAAGGATAAGATTAGAGAGATTAGGACTGGTACGGATGCATACAAGTATTCGTTTTTCCTTCGTTCTATATGGGAGTGGAACAGAAAAGTAAGTAACTAGTAGTGCTACCGAGCCATCTCCGCCATGCACCTTTGGGTGGATTTCGGAGTAATATATATATATATGTGTGTGTGTGTGTGCTGATAAGTAACTTACTGTCTGATCAAAACTGTGTGACACAACGAAAATCAAACTGGGAAACCTGATTATCGCAGTCAAGCGCTCTACCGATTGAACTACCCCAGCGCGACTGCAGCCCCGTGTTCGCAGCATAACTTCTGCCAGTATCTCGTCCCCTACTTTCCGGTCTTCACAGAACTTTCGTAACAGTGTTCTCTACCGTCATGCTGCGGAGTGGACGGCAGTTGCGGCCGGACGTTCGAGTCCTCCCTCGGAGGTGAGTGTGTCTGTTGTCCTTATTGAAAGTTAGTTTAAGTAGTTGTCAAGAGATTGGTGACCATAGCATATTGGTCCAGTAGATTTACAAACATTTAAACGGTTGAAGTCTCCGCTGCCGAATGAAATTTCGTTCATGCTGTGAGATTACCGCCCATTAGAAATATTGGTAATTAATAGCATTTATAATTAAACAGTATGAAGTTCACTGCAAACAATGACCATGCCAATGCACCAAATGTTACACAATTTTAATCTTAATAATTATGGTAGCAATGTATGTACGCAGTTGGGTGACAACATTTACAGTTAGGCCATAGGTAGAAATTCTCCACGTTGAGATTTGCTGTGTGCTTGTAGCTGACGGGAGGCCAGCGAGCAGGCCAACGTTGGTGGCTTGTTCCAGCTTAGGATTTTCCAGGTTCGTTTCCGGTGAGGGGAGAGAGGGACAATGGCGAGTGCCAGGCGCAGTGCAGTGCACAGCGTGAAATAAAATATACTAATACTACTTGCATTTGAAGTAATACGATGCAGTTAGGAACCTTTAAGGCCCTCATTACAAAATAGCCTGTTGACAAATAAACAATACATTAGCTGATATAGTCACATCTGGTGTAATATGTTTAGTTCAGAATGAAAAGTAATAAATTACCAATGAATATAAGACAGTTACACAACTAGCATAGCAATGTTTGTTTATAAAAATAATAAATTAACTATTTCTCATTTTATTTTCAATTAATCTTGTGTATTTTATTTTGAAATATTCAGTTAAATCACTTATCTGTGACATAAGAAATTGCACGATTATAATAAATAGTACAAAGGATGTTTATACCAATATAAAAACCTAAGAAGACCTTTGTTTAATGTGTAGTGTAATTATTTTGATTTTAAGTAAAGTTTTAGAAATGTATTGGCTGAGCGCTGTGCGTTGGCAAGTCCGTTAGAACAGCTCGCATGGGGAAGTTGATGACGTAGGGAAAAAACCCGGCAGTTGGGCTTTTGTCGTGCGCGCGCGGCCCCAGGAAGTGACGAGTCGGGAGCGAGTGGTGTAGCTGGCTGGGCGGCGTCGCTCTGCACAGTCGGCATGTGGATCTCCAGGTGGAGACTATAGATTTTTGTGTGGCAATTGCCATGTTTGGTTGCGCGTCGTAGACTGCACCAAGTTGAATCGAGTGCTACTGTGTGTTGTGAATATTTAGCCGGTGGAACAAGGTGTGCATCGCACTGAATTAAAGTGACTGTGTTTTGTTAATGTAACACGGGTCGTTGCATAGGCATGAACATAAACGGTGTTTGAGACAGGCACATGGTGTGAAAACAATTTGCGACAAATATTCAATTTGTCTGGGGGCTCACAAGCTACAACTTTATTTGATAAATGTGTCGACATACAGACGTATCAGCCACAGGGTTTTAATATGGTGTAATAAACAACATAAAGTGAACTTCCACGTGTTTTCAAAAATAGTAGTTAGTACACCCTTTTTCTCACATGAACTTACTTTATTATGAATTTTTTTGTTAATCATATGCAGGGAAGGAAAGCTGCGAACGTGTGATATCATCCCCTAGAAAACGAGTCAAACAGTAGCAATCACAGTTCCAGTGTTTTTGCATGTTTAGGAATTTGGTTCGCAGTTGGTGGTTGTGAGTTTTAAAAATTAAACTTTCCCAATTTAAAAAACTCTCACCCCAAACCTTCACCCTCGCAATGCCACCAGGCCATGACTGAGAAATATCCTTTCTTAGAGGAAGGTTACTCTTGCAAGTTTCACCAGAGAGCTTATGTGTAATGTGGAAGGTAGGTGACGAGGTACTGGCGGACATAAAGCTTTGAGAATAGGGTGTGAGGCATGCTCGGGTAGCTCAGTCGATAGAGCAACCGCCCGCAAAGGGCAAAGTTCTCAAGATCAGGGTTCGTTCCGGCAAACACTCTTAATGAGCCAGAAAGTTTGAGGAGTTATTTTCTCCGTGGTAGTTCCTCATCTTTGTTGGCTTCTTTTTTACATTACGGTTTTTGTTCGCCTCATTTTCCAGTTAGCTTTACGTTCATCTTTCTACAGTCCACTTAATCTATACTATATGCTTGATGTGAACAGTGCAATGATTGAATATTATTGCGCTGCACATCTGTATATTTAATGAATAGTACATTTTATGAAGTACCCGTGAAGACATATAATATATCAGTATAACTATTCATCCATATTTAGAAAAAAAAAATGACAACTTCAATGATTAAAGGTAGGAAATTTCTATTGTAAATGAAAAGACGCTTTGCAAATCTTTATTAGGCTTAGAGTCAGTGATATTCGTCACTTTGAAGCTTATTTAATTTTCATTCAAAGCTCTTGACAATTTATTGAGGTTTCGAAAGCGAAAATATGATAAATATTCCTTCAAAAAAGTAAAAATATTATTAAAAACAATTACGAGTGGCTCTCTCTTCAGTAGGGGTGTCATTGTCGCTCCAAGTGTCGGACGTTAAGTTTCATAGCAGAGACTGGCATGGCTGTATGTGCATCTAAGACTGTGATATTAGTGTGTGAACATGGATTAAACACGCCGAGGATTGTATAAGGATTGTATTCATTGCATTCAATCATATTTCGTAGTACATAACAGCCAATAAATCCATTTTCAGAAATATGGCGAAGATGACAATTCAGAGAGTAAATTGCATTTTCAAGAATTAATTATTGTTGCGTATTTCGCGTTATTTCTTCAAATGAATAAACATATGGATGTGATCGCTGCCAAACTTCGCACGAACCAATGTTCACGTTTCCTAAAAATTTCATCAAAATGGATGCAACCATTTTGCAGTCCTTACACGATAAACATACATAAAATTCATCTCTAACCTGACCATGGCAGAAAAATAACCAAATTTCTAGTCGGTACGATGATTTGCATGCATCTGTGAATATATATATATATATATATATATATATATATATATATATATATATATATATATATATATATATATATATAAGATGGTGCAGGATGACTAGAAAAAAAAACGAATAACGTTTGGATTCAGTATTAGTAATGAAGTGATTGATAGTTACGTTGATTAAGTATCTTGGCGTAACGTAGCAGGGCGATATGAAATAGAACGTAAGATGTTGCAGGATGACTAGGGAAAAAAAAGAATAACTTTCGGATTCAGTATTATTAATGAAGCGATTGACAGTTACGTTGATGAAGTATCTTGGCGTAACCCAGCTGAGCGACATGAAATAGAATTAGTATATAACGATAGACGTAAGATGGATAGTCGATTTCAGTTTATTGGGAGACGTCTGGGAAGAAGTGATCCTAAGGAGGAAGGAAGGAAGGAAGATTACCATTTAACTTTCCGTCGACGTCGTGGTCGTTAGAGACGGAAAGAAGTGGTTCATCTGTAAAGAAAAGCGGAAAAAGCATTCTTGTGCGACACCTTCTAGAGTACTGCTCAAGTGTTTGGGATCTCAACCAGATCGGTTTGAATGAACACGTAGAAGCTAAGCAGAGTGCAGTGTCTAGGTTTGTTACTGATAAATTCGAGTAACACGAGGGTGTAATAGAGATTCTACATGAACAGGAATATCTGGAGCGAAAAAGACGTTATTTTTGAAGAACACTCTTGAGGAAATTTAGACGATAGGATTTGAAACTGAGGAACGATTCTACTGCAGGTAACTTACATTTCTCGTAATGACCACAAAAATAAGAGAAATTAGGCCTCATACAGATTCACCTTCTGCATTCTATAACGTCGAAGTTCTCTCGCTCCTTTTCTAGTTGGTGTAACGAAATGCAGGTTCTGTTAATGAATTCGAAAAAGGAAGCGGAATGTTGGTGAGAATAGGGAGTATGAAAGGAATATCGGACATCGTACTCAGTAGGATAATAATAATGTTTAGTTTAAATAAGTTATATATATTCAACACAGGAACAAGTATCCTTGGATGCAATACATTGTTGAGAAATGGAGACAGTTACAATCATACAAAGTGAACTGACGATGCAGGAAAGGAAGATGCGTCGCAGGGCAAGCTTAAGCTGTAGTTTGGGAGAGAGCTCAGCTTCGCCACCCCCCACGTGCGCACATGTATGCCATCTGCCGCCAGTGCGCGTATTCCAGCGACATGCGTGAGGTCGAAGTGGTGAATGCTACTCAAAGACGCTACAAGAGGTAGATAAGCATTTGTTTTTCTCTCGCTCTATCTGGAAGTGGCGCAGAAAGGGAAATGCATAGTAGTGGTACTATGCAGCCTCCGCGGTATGGTAATTTGTGGAGTATGTATGTATAGTACAGCCTTGATATGATTTGATTTTCTCAGCGAATCCAAAACAGTCTTGGTCCAACCCGCCACTGCCCGCACCGAAACTAAGTTTATTGTGCGGTATCGCTCCGTGTATATCTAGTAAAGCCAACCATTGCCCTTGAACAGTGCAAGGAGTCCCTTTACCTGTTCTTTATTAGACACAATTTTTTCGGGTCTAGTTGTCCCAAATGTTCTGTGCCTTTTACTCTCCAATGCAATGCATTCGAAGATTAGATGTGATGCAGTTTCATCACCGTCATCACAGATCCTACATTTAGGGTCCTCTTCTGTTATTCCCATTGTATGTAGGTGTTTTTTGAAATTCCCATGGCCTCTCAGCAATCCAACCATGAGTCTAATCTCTCTCCTCTTCAGGCCCAGGATTGCAGAGCTTCCTTTAAAACATGGCTTTGGCAACATTTCTTGCCATGTTTTTGATGATAGACTTTGGTCCAATATTCTACGTGCTGTCTTCTGAGCCAGTTACGTAGCTCCAATTTGATCATTGCCTTGGTGATTGTCAGGAGAGGTTCCGGTCCAATAAATTGAGTCTCTGCCCCCATCCTGACTAATCTGTCGGCATGTTCGTTGCCACTGATCCCCGAGTGGCCAGGGATCCACAATAGGTTTACCCTATTGCTTTCCCCTAGCTTCACCAGAACCCTGTGACATTCTGCAACAATTTTAGACCTTGTTGCAGGAGCTGCCAGTGATCTCAGGGCTGCCTGGCTGTCTGAATACATATATATGCTACGGTCTTTGTAGCACTTACGCAAATTCTCCTCCACACACGGCCTGATGGCAGTGATTTCGGCCTGGAATACTGAGGCCAGTTTCCCTAGAGAGATGACGCCCTCCAGTCTTGGCTGCACCCCGTATACATCGGCCCCGACGACTTGGTCTGATTTTGACCCGTCAGTGAACCAGACAATATCCCCCGTACGGTGTCTAACTATTTTCTCCCACTGCTCCCTACTTCCAATTGTTATATTGAAAGGCTTGTTGAAGCAATATGGGCTTATAATATAGTCGGCTGGCATTTCCCCAACCTTTCCTATATTTACCTCACGCTCTATTTTAGTGTGTGATTCTGGATATC
The DNA here is from genome assembly GCA_026315105.1 of Locusta migratoria. NCBI lineage: Eukaryota > Metazoa > Arthropoda > Insecta > Orthoptera > Acrididae > Locusta > Locusta migratoria. Next base: position 560,712,998 of record CM048746.1, read on the forward strand.
CCAAAGAGTTCCAGCTGTTGCCAGTTTTGAGTCTGTATGCACCAGCCGCTGCTTCCATCTTGACCCAAAGGTGTAATGGGAGCATATCCAACATGGTTTTCATCCCAGCAGTTGGTGTGCTGCTAATTCCGCCTGTTATGGGTGAGCAGGCTAATCTCTGCACCTTACCAAGCTCCTTAGCAGCAACCTGCTGTTCTACCTTCTTCCACCACACGACCGCCCCATAGGTGATCCTGGGTCTAATCACCATGGTGTATATCCAGTGCATACCCTTACAGCCTTACTGTGGCTGTTTGACAGGAGGCATTTTGATTTTAATTGAATATATTCTTCTTTTTCATGAAAAATTTGCAGGACACCAGGAAGTTTTCCATTTTCAGAAAAAAAGTGATTATTGATCAGTCTATGCACCTCCTGCCTTCCTGCTGGCAACGGAATTTGCAGCTCACTTCTTTTTCTTCTCTGATGTCGTAAAACGTGTGAGACCTGCTGTGGACGCGACCAGTGGCGAAATCTCGGCGCCTATCCCCTGCCGGCAGCCTTCTGTGGATTTGTGCCGCCGGCTGAGCTATACCGCGCGTATGACTCGGCGTGAAATACGGTTCCATTTTATAGCCCCAGCCGTAAAGTGGCGCTGCTGCCACCAGCTATAGCTGTGCCTTCTGGTGGCGCTCCAAAGCCTACCGCTTTCTTTTCTTATCACTTGTTCCTCGTGCCGTAAAAAAAGTATTAAAACTTTCTCGAAACAAGATCCTGGGTTTAAAATGGTTCACAGAGGGACGAATCACTGTGACGGCGTATTTGAACTAGGGCAAACGCGAGAAGATTATTTATTTGATATTATTATATCTTGCAATTAATACTCTTTTTTTCATAAGTCCATCAGCATTTACTACATACTCCTTAAGTCACACTGACTAGGGGAAAGTTGAGTAAGATGGCGACATTAACGTTTATTATATTTTTCCTGGCTCTTACGTTGAAATCAGATACTTTATTTATGGAAAAACGATTGCTTTATGTATCTCCTTTGTAAAAAAGCTCCTAAAAGTTTCCTAAGACTGGAGATTTTTTAGCTATACTTGTTTTTGTTAGTGACAACACCATTCGTCGACTTGCCCTACAGGTAGGGTAAGATGACGAAATGAACATTTTATTTAGAAAACAAGACTTTTATTGATGCTTATCTACTTATCAAAAGAGACACAAACGTAACATTTCTCCTTTGCATCTCTGTAATTTATGCCCGTACGCTGAGCAGAGCCTACTTCATCAACATGTTTTTTTACATAGTGACCTAAAGTATCTTCAGGATAGTTGCACTTAATAGCGGCACCTTTAACAAGCTTACCATTTCTTACACGCTGCATTGCCTGTTTCAGTGATTCCTTGCTCTGTCAGCCTGTATTCCTTATGAACTGCATAAATCGTCATTTTAACCGCTGTCGCCTTTTTGGATTCAGACTTATACACGCACATAGTCTTACACGATAAATTCATTAAACCGTTATTTAAACATCAGTAAATCCACAAGGTTTAAGAGAAATCACCCATATTCATTAATGCAGAAGTATTACTTGCAAAAAGCTTATTTATACCGCAGGAAAAGTTGTTACAAAAACAGAATCCACTCCCTAGCATCTTTTTTCAACTAAACGAAATGACGGCGCAGTTCTATTTCAAGAGACACGAATGCAGAGCGCGCTAAGGAAGCGGTACCATAGTTCACGTTAAACAATCTGTAGATTTATCGGAGAAATTCAAAATTTGTCATCTAAGACCCCTGGTCAACTTACCCGACCTTCCCCTGTTTCTAAATGTTGAAAAGCCCTATGACAATCTAGGGCAAGAATTATTCATACGGAAACTGCTCGACCAGACGTCTATACCGGATTGCTAAGTGAAACTGGTGGCGAATTTTAAATGTTCAAATATTTCCAAAGCTATCGGACCAAACTGCAGTTGTCATCAGTCCCTATATGTGCAAACAAATTAAACTAACTCATACTAAGGACAACAGAAACACCCATGCCGCGAAGGAGGTCTCGAACCTCCGCTGGGAACCGCCGCCCAGTCCGTAGCACAACACATTAGACCATGCGGCCATTACGTGAGCCCAGTGGCGAGTTTCCCAAAGGACAGGTAAATCTTTGTGGCTATAGACGGACAAACTCGTGATACAACAATAACGCAGGCGGAATTGCTCCAAAATATATATTATGTTAAAAGTACCCGGACACCTGCCTTAAAATGACTTTCCAGTTCGTGGCGCGATCCATCGGCAATGCTGAAATTCAATATGTTGTTGGCTCACTATTAGGCTTGATAACAGCTTCAGCTCTCGCGAGCATACGTTCATTCAGGTGCTGAAAGGTTTCTTGTTGAATGGCGGCCCATTCTTCATGGAGTGATGCAGTGAGGAAAGGTAGCAATGTACGTCGGTGATACGTGGCACGAAGTCGGCGTTCCAAAACACCACAAAGGGCTTCTATAGAATTCAAGTGAGGACTCTATGCAGGCTAGTCTATTACAGTGATATTATTGCCGTGTAACTTCTCCGCTAAAGGCCGTGCGTTAAGAACAGGTGCTCGATCTTGTTGAAAGACACAATCGCCATCTCCGAATTGCCCATCAACAGTGGGAAGCACGAAAGTGATTAAAACATCAATGTAGACCTGTGATGTGGTAGTGCCACGGAAAACAACAACGGTCGAAAGCCCCCGTCCATGAAAGACACGGCCACACTATAACACCACCGCCTCCGAATGTTACTGTTGGCACTACACTCGCTGGCAGATGACGTTCACTGGGCATTCGCCATACCCACACCCTGTCATCGGATGGTCACATTGTGCACCGTGATTCGTCACTCCACACAACGTTTATCCACAGATAAATCATCCAATGTTTGGGCTCCTTAGCACCAGGCGAGGCGTCGTTTGTCATTGATCTGCGTGATGTGTGGCTTATGGGCAGCCGCTCGACCATGATACCCAAGTTTTCTCACATCCCGTCTGTCATAACACTTGGAGTGAATCCTGCAATTCCTGTGTGATGGTTTGGATACGTGCTTGCCTGTTACACTGTATAATCTATTTCTATAAATGTGAATGTCTGTTCAGTGTACGTTTATCACGTCTGAACCACAAGATATAAAGAGCTAAAAATTTGTACAGTTACTAATGGCTACCCGAGGAAGGCTTTAGGCACGGTTTTATGGCGATCGGATATATATATATATATATGTGTGTGTGTGTGTGTGTGTGTGTGTGTGTGTGTGTGTGTGTGAATGTCTGTTCAGTGTACGCTTATCACGTCCGACGACAAGACGCAGAGACCTAAATATTTGTACAGTTACTAATTTATACCTGAGGAAGGTTTTAGGCACGGTTTTATAGTGATCTGATATATATTTAATAATTTGAAGAATGTAACACGAAATGCTGAACAATAATTACTCTTTGAAAATTATATTTACTCTTTGAAAAAGGTTTTATTCGTTGCATTGTTGCTTCAGGGTTGATAATGATAAAAGGGTGAAGTATATTTGGATGGAAAGTTATCGGTGTATATAAAATTCTACGTGTGTGTGTGTGTGCTAATATTTCGCTCTGCAGCGAAAACTACAGAACACAAACGAATGGTCTGTATGTAATTGTTGTCCGAAGTCTCCCGTTGTACACTATAGCAGTTCCATGCGATAGCTATAAGGGGGTGGAAGATATGGTGGTTGAAAGTCGTCAAATTATAAAAAAAATTCGGACTGAAGGCCAGCGATGACGTTTGCGACTGTATTGCAAAGAGGTTACATACAGCGAAACGTGATACGAAAGACCATATCTTTGGTCTATGCGTGCTACAATGTCTTCAGCTCTTTCTCTGTAAGGATAAGCATACGAATAAGGAAATATAAGAATAAATAAATAAAGCAGTAATAAAGAAATTTCTTTTAATACATCTCTTTAAAAAAAATCTATCTGACGTTCCGCGCATCACATCACGTGATCGGTCTATGATATTATTACAATCATTATTTTTCAATTCCATCGCATCTTCAAAACCAGTCTCATAGCACATTACTGAAATAACTTATCTATCATAATCAACCAACATGCGAGCGGAGCCGCGGGTTTAAGCTAGTAGTATAATATGTTTGTTCAATGAATACTCGTTTATGATCTGCATTTCTTCTTGGTGTAGCAATTTTAGTGGCCAGTAGTGTAAATACGGGAACACGAAGAGGAAAGTAGAGATTTTTAAAATTAATTATATAACGAGGCCAATAAAACTCATATAATTCGAAAAAGATATTGCCATAGATGTGCACAAAATACATGTGAAGTCTCTGGCGTTAGAATGGGTGGAGCTACTGTTGTCAGTGATTGAAATCAAAAGTTAGCGGAAACGGAATTTTATTTCGTTAGTCATACAGTTAATGTGCAGTATACAGTTTAGTCAAGTATTGCAACAAATTTCAAGCAATTTTCAGTGGTAAATACACATTGTGTAGATTTTTTAATGGTTGACATTACGTCATATGGAGTTGTGTATGAAATGTAGGTAACATACAGAAATTTGGTAGAATGAGATCTTGTTTGGTTCAGGATATATCCGTCTGTGCGCGATTTTTAGAGTCGTTTTTTGGGGAGTAGCAAATGACTCAGCTGTTATCTCTACGTTGTTTAGATGTTTATCTAGAAAATCCGTTTACCGTTTTGGAAAATCTGCATTCGTTACCACGTTAAGCTAGAAAAATCATAATTTTTCGTAGCAAAAGTACCAATTGTGAGGATTGGCACATCTACACTTTCTATTTATCGCAAATCGTAGCTGTGTTTACGTTATGTTCTTTAGATGATGGTGCCTTGAAGCCTCGAAAGTTTTTTTCCTGATTCTATCCGTTATCGAGATCCGCAGGTTCCGAGTTACATCACATTTGGTCATAAAATATTCACGTATACTCTGGTCTGACGTAAATTGTAGTGATCCTGGCTCACAATAATGCAGCCTAGTATTGTTTTATTTATCATCAAGACCTAATGTCTGGTGACACTTTATGTATCTTTTATACATAGGTACGGTGACAGAAAATGCACGAATGTAGTCAGTATGTTTAATTTTACTTTTCTGATGATGGATAATATCCGAAACCGATAAAGTTCTAAATACACTAAACAGCGGATGGTAGACAATATGCATTTAAAAAAAAATATATTGCAGCTGTTAACACACATCTCAGTAAAAGTTTTAACTTTATCATTCCATTTCAAGAACACTAAATGTTCAAATGTTTGTAGAGCTTATGGGACTTAACTACGGGGTCATCAGTCCCTAAACTTACAAACTACTTATGAACTAGCTTATACTAAGGACCGCACAAATCTTCATGCTCGAAGTGGCCGTGCAGATCGTGACTGGCGCGCCGCAGAGCGCTCGGCCACCGCGGCCGACTCAAGAACACTATTCTGTGAGAAATTTTATATAGACATCGTATGGTCTGATATCTCATTTTGATAGGAGCGTGCATATAAATGTATCGACACAGAGGAAGAAATCGTATCGTCTTTAATGATACACAGAATCTGTTTTATATACGCAGCAGATGAAATAAAAATAGAGTATTACTGTTTAAACAACACGACAGAAAAGTGGGGAACGAGCTGGATCAGTCATCCCACCTTCCTCACCAAAATATTTTGCATGCGAATGTATTAGCGCTTTTTTGTGATGAAGTAGCTTAGCAGAATGACAGTGGAAGGAAGTCTGACTAGGAGAGGAAGAGAAAACAGATAGTCATTTTGGGAGAGAGGCAGTGATAGTAAAGCAGATAAATGGATCGAAACGGTAACAGTGAGAGAAAAAGAAAGAAGGCAGGGAAATTAAAAAACAGAGTTGAATGTAGACTGTACGTACGCTCTGCGGCAAACTTCAATAACAAAATATTTGCCCGCTTTTCCCCATCTCCCAAAACCTGAGCGTTAGTGCCTTCGTCAAGGAGTTACAAACCGACCAAAGCATCCGCAAGCATCATTACATAAACTGAGGATACAGATTTTTAATATTAATCATACAAGGTGGCCAATGAAACGAACGTAATTCGAAAGGTAATTCGTAATAGATTTTGCGAATACAAAAATTATGTGTGCATGTAGCCGTTAAGTGTGGTGAAAAGAAAAATAAATTTTAGGATGACACTCCAAATTCTCCCTAAGTTCTGCCACTATATTATAACCCGTTGTACGCGGCATACTAGTACAGGTAAAATTAGATCAATTTATTAGAGCTATGATCAAATAATTTGTGATAATGAAAATGAAATCAATAATTACACAACAGAATTTTTATTCCCTATCTGTAAGTGGTTTACCACCGTACAAGTTACAATTAAAAGTAAATTGTATTGTTCTTCTTACCAGAATTTTCAAAGCAAAGGAAGAATTAGTTAATGGAAGCAGAATGCGTATCAAATGTTTGTATAATAATTCTATTGATTGCCAAGTTTAACTGGAATCACAGAAAGACGCGAATTTTGACTCCCCGTGTACATATGACTTATTAGGGCACAATTTTACCTTTCCAGTTCCAAAGAACACAATTCACAATTATTCCTGCATTTGCAATTACTATTAATAAGTCTCAAGGACAAACACTTGAAAAAGTTTGAATTCTATTAAGAAAACCAGTTTTCACACATGGTCAGCTATATGTTGCAGCAAGTAGAGTTCGATCCTTTGATTATTTGAAATTTTATATTTGTGAACATAGATAACAAGGACATTTAGCGTATGATGAAAGGATTTTCACGAAAAATGTTGTTTTTACTGAAATATTGTAATGCTAAATTGTGAAATAAAGCAATTAATTCCCTCATTTATGTCTTTCATTCTGGTATGTTTCTTCTTCGCCCTTTCTTTCACCTGTTCTCACAGCATTCACATAAAAGCTATAAATCTGAAGTGCTCGATAAATTCCAATTACATTAATTTTTTTTCATGACTTTGCAAACACAACTGGTCGAATTTCGACCACATGCAATATTATTGGTTATAAAGAGGAGATAATAGTGACTGAAGAGAGCAGATTGTCATAAATAAAGAGGCAATAGAAAAAGAGAAAAGAGAAAAAAGAATGGGACAAACAATAGCAGAAGATGGCAACGAAAATGATGAGAAAGGTGGAGACATAGGCCGAAAAGGTGCAATGAAATGTTGAACACGCACACACACACACACACACACACACACACACACGCCCAAGGGAGGACACGAACATCCGGCGGGAACGGTCACCCAGTCCGCAGTGTGAGGCCTTAGACCACGCTGCCATTCCGCGCGGCCCAAGAAACTGCCAATGGCAGGAAAACGAGACAGTGGGGGAGAGACATATGTAGCCAGTGGAGGTGAAAGCGAGACGTTGTGTGTGAAAGTTTCTTTACGATGAGAGACCGCGTAATAGAATTTAGCATGTTCCATGTTAAAAGGGCGAGAATATGTTATCATGCAAAAATTGGTGGAATGAGGACTGAGGCAGGTTCCCCACTTTTCTGTCAGTTTACTTTAAACAGGAACATATTTGATTTTTTTTTCTTTTTTTTAAAATTTTCTTTTTCTTTTTGTGGTCTGACAGGAGTATTTTTCAGCTGGTTTATAATTACTTCGTTTTGAACAACTACGACTCTCCTACTGTATGGGAGTGGAGGGTTCAGATGAAAAGAAAGGATCTCCATAACAATGTATTGTGTTTTGATTTTTTGTAAACACAATAAATGGTCTAATTTCGACTATGGGCGGTAATAGTTAATATAAGATATGTTCAGTCAAAACAATCAACAAAATGAAAGTGAAAGAGCAACAGCTATTGGGTACAGGTTTTGAAGTATTGGGCAGTTAATTATCTGCGGCACTCGAAACTGCCCACATTCTCCAATTCCTCGATACCGTTCGATCCATCGGCGTGCATTACGTTCAGGAACGCGACGCTGTAGCTTCGCTTCCGATAGGTCAAATTCCATTCTGCCAAAAGTGCTCTGGCTCGGTTGCGAATAGCACGTTGATCATGAGCCATGTTACATGAGAAAGTGTTTGCTCGTAAAGTGAAGGGTATTTTTGTATCTGGGGCTGACCTACACATTGCCGTTAAATAACATTCGATAATACGATCGCTGACACAGCCAGTGAATACATTTTCGATATTTTGAGTAACCTTTTACTTCTATCGTGGTTGAAATAACATCGAAAAGTGAGACACTGTTTAACAACGAATGTATCGAACCCGGTTTACATTTCGGCTTTCCTGTTCTGTATTGTTCAGAAATTCCAGAAGGTAACACAGACAATTATGCCAGGATACCTTTCAATGAATTTTCATAATCTGCCTGAGCTGTTATTTATACCTTTATTAGGTAACGACCGATTTAGCACCGTTAAAGGTGCACCTTCATGTATCTGTATTGTTGAAATAACTTATTATACACAGAGTTTATAATAACTAATTAGAAAAACCTGCTATACACCAACCTTCCTGAGTACTTGAGTTGGGAGACTTATTATGACGGTCTCAGTATTCATGTTGAGTGCTGAGTTTTGTGGGACCACAAAATTAATTGATAGGAATCCTGGAATAATTGTCTGTGTTACCTTGTTCTATTTCTTAACAAAAGTGTATTCCAGCTATCGGTGCCAAAATTGTAAAATAGTTGCCTGTTATCGCCTTTGTTTCTTCGAGAAAGTCGAGACTTCCAACGCTGTTAAACTTGTAGAAAGATACTTTTCCATCTTTTTTCTTGCAGCACACAATGGGAAGATAAGTGAAAGTAAAATCTCCACTCGTGGTGCCTATATCTATATATAGTAATGTTTAATAGTCGTTCAAAGAAATCTTTGTTGCTCTTTACTGCCTATATTATTTATTTTCGCAAGGGTAGAGCAGTATAGCATGCGAATATTATAATTACCACGAAGTTCACGTCCTGCAAATGAAACCAGAGCGTATTCACAGACACTTCACCTAGATCGTATTGGTCTATTATTCTGATGATATTGTGCTTCATTCTGTAACTCGCCTTCTGCTTGTCTTCTGTTAATAGGCCTATGATAGATGAAATAAAAAGTTACGTGACGAATTCTTCCGTGTTTTAAAAGCAAGGTATTTAATCACTGGAAATATTGAATTTGAAGCTGAGCTTTAGTCATAGTCTTCCAACTTTTACAGAGCGAACTATGTTGCCATGGAAATGCATGCGTCTGTCAAGGGTGCTACTATTTTCATTCTCAACGACGTTTATACGGGAGTTAAATGTGTACGATAAAGTGTTCAGAGAAAGAGATGATAAAAGCTTTCGAAATGTATCGTAACAGACGAGTTCTGATGATTAGATGGGCAGATAGCGTAACTAATGAGGGGGGTACTGAACAGAATTAGGGAGAAAAGAAACTTCTGACATATATTTACTGAAAGAGAGGTGGGACACCTACTGCGACCTCAAGGAATCGTCAGTTTAGCTTTGGACGGGAGTATGTGGGGTAACAATCGCAGAGGGAGGCCGAGAGACGAATGCAGTTAACAGGTTCAAAACAATCTGATCTGCCGTTCTTATTCTCAGATGAAGAGGCTTGCACAGGACAGGATAGCGTGGAGAGCTGCATCGGACCAGTCTCTGATTGAAGACCGCAAGAACAACTACTCTGTACCCTTTCTTCTCAAAAAATCAAATGTTTGTAAATCTATCGGATGAAACTGCGTGGTCATCAGTCCGTAGCTTACAAACTACTTAAACTAAGGTAAACGTACCTAAGGAAAACACACACACCCATGCTCCAGGGAAGACTCGAATCTCCGACGGCGAACAACCTCGCGCTCCGCAGCGAGGCGCCTTAGACCGCTCGGCTACTCCACCGCGGCCCTTTATTCTCCCTTTCTATAAACACCACCATAGGTCAAACAATAGTTTTCTTCTAAAGATGTATAGAATTACAATTTTCGTTTGCTGCTAGTCGTTGCTTCTTGCCAACAGGCATAAAAGTCTACGTAATTAAGAGCGGGTTAGATTTAACACTGTGCCATTACGCACTTCGCGCTGTCATATATAACACAAGAAACTTCCCCTAAATCACTTTAAACTGAAATCATTTATTACATTGTTAAACTACTAATTATCAATTGTCAAAATGTCACCAAATGTGTTATTATGTACCCACAATGTTTTATAACTATGAACAGTTACTCCCCAATGACGATTTCGACCATATAACGAGAACACAAAGAAAAAGTCTTCTAGTGCCAACTGCGACCATCGCTGTGAAGATACCTCCACACAGTGGCAGCACATTATTGGATACTTCACACAAAATGAAAATGTTGCAGTTTACCCCCTGATACAACGTGCTTCTGTCTCCCCTTCGCTAAGTTTAGCACGACTTATGACCGTCCCGTAAACAGAAAGAAATACGGTACTGTAATGCAAGCCAGCAACGTGTTACCATACTGGTCACATGACTCCAAAGCCATTCTTACAACACGGATTTCGATTCCTCCACTAGCAGGATTGGTAATTGTTGGATAATCGTTTATACATATGGACATGCTGCTATACATCTTGCTAATGGCAGTTTGTACCTGTATACCACAATAAGCTCATATAATTTGAGTAAATTGTGTGAAACAGATTACATTAACTAGAAAAGGGTGGTCCTGGTGGAACGTGAGCCATAGATCTATCACATACTGGTAACAGTAAATCAATCAATAAATGGATGCGTGTCCCTATATATAGATTGCAAACCAATGGCGATTAAGCATGGGAGTGGCCTCCAGCTGCACACATTGTGCACTGGAATGGATGGTTTCATCGCGGTTCGTAGGAGTGGGTGGTTGTGGGGGGTGGGGGATAATTGTAATGACAAATTATACCCTTTTCTAACAACTTGTGTGCGTCTATGTGACGCTATATCATTGTACATACATCTTTCAGGAGATATGAAGTAATAAACTCAGATGTCCGCATGATGTATGACATTTAAATTTGTTAAATTTTTGTTACATGTTGTGTAACCAACAGATTTTGCACAGCTATTGCATCCACATATGGCCCTGGATTATCGCATAAAATTTGTACGGTATATAATTTAAGAAATATGACGTAATAAGCATGAGATACATACGTAACTACTTCATCACATTTGACATTTTATTACGTCTATTTTGTTAACTTCGTAAGCAGCACATTTCACGCACAGTGCTCAATTATTCCAAGGAAAGGATCTGCAAAATTATATCTTCGTGGAATATGTATGGGACTTAACTACGGGGTCATCAGTCCCTAAACTTACAAACTACTTATGAACTAGATACAAGTAAGGACGGCACAAATATCCATGCCCGAGGGGGGATTCGAACCCCCGACCGTAGTGGCCGTGCAGACCGTGACTGAAGTGCCTCAGTCCCCTCGGCCACCGCGGTCGGCGAACTTTTTTTTTCAGTAGATATGAAAAAATAACCATTTAGTTGCGTGAATGCGAAACTACACGTTGAATTCCGCTACAAAAATGCCTAAATATGCGTACAAATATCGTGGACCTCTTTAAACCAAACTACATATACAAATTACTGATTATCTGGATATAAAAATTGCGCGCGTAAGAACCATCAACCTCGTTTTGGGATAGCTACGATATAATAATTTGAAAAGTGAAGGGGATGAAGTGGATAGACAGAGAGAGGGAAGGAGATGGACACAGATAGGGGTGAGCGGCAGATGGAAAGAGACGGACAGATAATTGTACATATAGAGAGATCGATAGATAGAGAGAGAGAGAGAGAGAGAGAGAGAGAGAGAGAGAGAGAGAGAGACGGACAGAGAGGAAGGTGGAGCGGGGGGGATAACAGGAGGAGGAGGAGTTGATGGATAGGGATAGAAAGAGGTAAGGATAAAATTGAATTAGATCTTAGTGGAGTTACGAATAGATGTTCGGAACGGCGGGTTTCGGTGGTAGGCAGAAGGGGAGGAGCAGACACACAAAGAGGAGGAAATGTTTGTATAGTCTATGGGACTTAACTACGGGGTCATCAGTCCCTAAACTTACAAACTACTTATGAACTTACGAATTAGGACGGCACAAACATCCATGCCCGAGAGGGGATTCGAACCCCCGACGGTAATGGCCGTGCAGACCGTGATTGGAGCGCCTCAGTGTCCTCGGCCACCGCGGCCGGCACACAAAGCGGAGGAGGTAATAATGAAATAGATAGGGAGACGGGGGGATGAGGTGGATGCAGGACGTGAGGAGTAGATTGGCAGAAGGGAAATGAGCAGAATCACATTGTAAATCACGTAGAAAGGGGTATATGGGTAAATGGGTAAATGGTGCTTGGAACGCTAGTGTCGTCCTAGCTGCCAGACCGTAACAGATTTCACACCAGTGATTGTCACGAATCGTGTGTTAGAAAGTGCTGTAGTAACCAGAAATACCTAGATAACAAGTCGGAAGTACACAATACTGCCACTAATAAGTCCATAATAAGTCTGAACAGAGGTACAGTATTTGACTGTACTGTTCACAGTAACGATCGGTCGTTGCTGTAACGTATTCCAGGGTAACGTACTGAAGAGTAGGTGACGTTTGTAAAACTGCTGTCCGTCAGTCAGAGACAGAAAGTGTGATGGGGCGGCTGATGGGACTTTAGGGTCAGCCTGGGGTTGCAGCGGCGGCCGCGGCTATGACGGCGCGGCAGGCGGATGAGTAATTGCAGCGGCCAGATTGGCTGCCGGTATCGGAGATGGCCAGCCCGCCGCCGGCTGGCTATGGCTCTTCCGGCCACATAATGACGTTCTGCTCTAGTGCTCTAGGATTGGAGCCCGCGGCAGCTGCGCCACAGGCAGTTCCTCCGTCAAAGAGGCTTTGATGGGCAGGCGCTGCAGTGGCGCGGCTCACCGCATCACAGGTCTGACCGGTAATCCGGCATATAGTCACCTGGGAGGCGATGTACAGTTATTGAACTACAGTATATGAAACCAAACGTAAGTAGCTACGAATGACGCCATGCACATACTTTATTCAACTTGTAAACGTCATTACTGTTATTCCGAATTGCGTTATGACATTAGGATACGCCTCTCTCCAGTGGCGCTGATGTGGTGCAGAGGAGCGAAATTCTGCATGACCCGATAAATTAAAGACACACCGATGATCTCGTTGGCTTCTTGAAAGGCCATTTACAGCCAACAAATGTTGCTTTGAGTTATTACTGTACACCTTGTTTTGGCCCACTTTAGATTACGGTTGTAACACTAAAAGTGGGCCTTTTGACAGCTCGAAATTTAAATGAAAATAACGGCCTCACCGTTCATCTGGCACGAAAACTGAATAAACGACTTTGCAGAGGAGAAAATTCTCAACAACTTTGTTATGTCATTTCCATTACTCGCATCGTTATAGAGATATTTGCAAATATAACAGCTATTGGCCACTTCCCCTTGATTTTACGTAAACCAGGCGGTCGGAAATGTCACGTGATATTCCTCACCCAGAAATGTCTCTTGCATAAGTCATCTTACATTCTGTATTCTATGATTTTCTTGTTATAACGCACACGTTGTCATTTCAAAGTAACGATTCATTGAAGAATTAACAAAACACGTCGTTCTTACAGTTAGTACGATAAATTATAATCTGTTATCAGTTAACACCTGCCATCAATTGTCTGAGAAATTGTGAATACCTTCGTCATTATTCGCCATGTTGTAGTGGGCAGCACGTGACGTAGTGTACCCATAGTCGATACTTCGAAACCCGACTCACCAGAAATTATTTATATTTTTGCTTTGGCTTTTAAAAGGTTTCGGGCGTTCTTATTAATTAAATAGCGCTATGGTTTGCAATATTTACAGTTGTGTATATACGAGAGAGCTCTCTGTAAATGTGCGTTTGTTTTATTTCCTGAACATGCTGTGAAATACGTACCAACGAATTGAACAATGGTCATCTGAAGCATATGTACATCACATAAACGGCGAGGATACTGTAATAATGGATATTCTAAACAACGTGCTGATACTGGTATTTTCATATATAAATGAAGTCCTAGATTTCAGTGTCAACTGTCGTTCCTTGATGAAGCGGAAGAGAAGTGTACACATTGCAACAAATTCTCTTGTTTCTTATTTTTCTGAACAATTATTCACTATTTACGGAATATGTTGAAAGCCATTAACTGGAATAAATGCATCTACTGAAATGTTTGTCTTTGTCATGGTTGCTATGGACGCTTTTTATGTGGATTTATTACCTTTTCTGTAGTTCATATATGACTTTGTTCATGTTACTTTTTGGGTGCTAATATAAAAAGCAAATGTTATGTTTCAAACCGTGACTACGTTTTCTTTTACAGCTAAAATAACAAAAGGAATAAGTGTGGTAATGCTGAATTCTACAGAACTCTATTTCTTAATATATATTAAGTTACTACTATTACCTCATTTACAACAGTCATTGTAACAGTATTTCCCAAGTTTATGTACATGTGGCAAACAAGTCTGTTTTCAATTCGTTGGTACGTATTTCATAGCATGTTCACAAAATGGAACAAAAGCACTCTTCAGAGAAAGCGCTGTTACCTTTGAGCAACACCGAATATTGCAGATTATTAACTGTGTGCGAAACCTTTTAGGTAGCAAGATGAAAAAAAATTTCCAGTGACTTTTTTTTTTAATTTTATGTATACATATATCGTTCTTCAGTAGATCGATACTTTGCGGGCATTTTTTCATGTTGTTTCTAGGATGTTTGTTGAGGATTTGGCTCAGTTTTTTTTAATTAAAGATGGTGTTGAGCCGGTTTTTTTTTTTTTTTTTTTTTTTTTTTTTTTTTTTTTTTTTTTTTGTTTCTTTGGTTTGATCGGTCCTTGGTGGGCGTTTGTTCGTTTATTTTATTTTGATCGTTTCGTCGTTGCCTCAGTTTTTTGTTCCAGAGGGCGTCGAGCCCTCTAACTGAGCGCGCTCAGCTACCATGCTGACAATCCTCTGACCGAGGGCGCTGAGCCACCGCGCCCAGCAAGTTTCGAACCACCGTCTAGGATATTCGTACATCACTAACTAATGCGCCGCCCATTATGCTACGGCGAACAGCTGCGATAGTAATCCGTAACTCTCGTACCATCGATGACAGGTGTTATCTGCTAACATGGCATTTTTAGACATTACATTATAATTCATTGTCCTAAGAACGACGTGTTTTTGATTATTTTCAGTAGCTCATAGCCTTGAAATGACAACGCTTGTGTTGTAATAAAAAATCATTAAATACAGAAAGCAAGATGGCTTAAGCAAAACAGAGTTTTGGGCAAGGTTTCTGTCGAGGCATGTCATGTGACTGATTTCCAAACATCAAATATACATTGTGCTACTTCCAGACTATTGTCACTCGTCCGAATGCCGAATGTACGCTACATTCATAACCACTACAGGCAAAGAGGATAAACATAGTACAAACTACCAAGGCAAGACAGATGATACTATTTAAGGGAAAAATAATTAAAATAGGGAGAGATATTACGAGGTATGTCCACAAAGTAAGTTCTGTTTAGTTATATAAACCAAACGTGAACAGATACTGAAAAAATATTTATTGTATAAACATCTGCAACTGTTCAACTACTTTTCTACATAACTCCCCAAATTTTGTAGGCACTTGTCATAGCGTGGGACAAGTTTCTGTGTGCCTTCTTCATAGAAGGTTGCCACCTGTGTATTCAACCATGTGGCAAACATGTTCTTTCAGCTCATCATCATTGAAGTGTTGACCACCAAGGACAGATTTGAGGTGTAAGAAGAGAAGAAAGGATTCTTCTTTTCCCTTCACGTTGCCGCCCGACCTCACAAGGCGAATGTGACCAAACAACTCTTACGGGAATTTCACTGGGACGTGTTTGATCATCCACCGTACAGTCTCGCTCCTAAGGACTTTCTTCTTACACCTAAAACCTGTCCATGGTGGTCAACACTTCAGCGATGATGACGAGCTGAAAGAACATGTTACCACATGGTTGAATACACAGGCGGCAGCCTTCTACGAAGAAGGCATACAAAGACTTCTGCCACTCTATGACAAATGCCTACAAAATTTCGGAAGCTATGTGGAAAAGTAGTTTAATAGTTGTATATTTGTGTACAATAAATATTTTGTCTGTATCTGTACACGTTTGTTTTATATAACAAAACGGAACTTACTTTGTGGACATACGTCGTAAAATAATAGTTTAAAGAAGTAAAAGATAAAAAAAAAGAGTATGCTTGTCGAAGCTAAACTCGAATATCAGATAATTTTGGCGACATGTTAAAATACTAAAACAAATAATATTGTGGGCATAGATATCACAACAGTAGAGTCGTAATCGTTTCGTGCATAATTTTTTATTATTTATATTTTTATTATTTTTTTCCGTAATGTTTGCAAAAAATCATAAAACTATAGGCAAATCTAAAGTGGGCCGTAAAACAGGCCAGGGCGATTTCTAAATATATCCCCACAAAAAGGAGTCGCGTGTGTTGAGATCTGGCGGCCAATAGAGGCTCATGCCAGTGCCCGGTGGGCACCCATCAGGCCAAAGTGCTCCTCCGGGACATCAAACTCCTGCTGCGATGGGCTCGAAACCAAATTCACATTGGATAATGATGATGACATTCTCTTCCAACATTTTAACATACCGTTCGGTAGTCCCCTTGTCACCAAAGAATAGCACAGCGATTATTCCGAGATTGCACACAGTCACCCGTGGCGGGTGAAAGACGTACGGTCGCGAATGTGGATTCTCAGTCCCCCAAATGCACCAATTTAGGATTCGTCGCTAAAGCAAACCATATTCACATCAAAGACCTGTTCGTTAATTCTAAGGCGGATAGTGTTGATGAAGCAAAACCGCTCCAACATGGCACTGTGGCGTAATGGCTCAAGGGCTTGCATTTTGTATGGGAAGAGATGCAGATCTTTATCATCAGTTTGTGGCAGTTGCTTTCCACCTGTTATGCAGCTCGTCTAATCCATATCTTGGGGTTGGTTTGAAACACAGCTCGTGTCTGTCTCGTTTTTTTTTTGTTTTGTTTTTTTCACCATTTTTGGGCGACCGACCGTACCAACACTATCTTCACGAACGATACTCGTCCTTCAACACTTCCTAATTAGATTCTTGATTGTTAGCACACTTGGACCGGATGTCATCAGCTGGAACTCGGTCGCAGAGTTCCTTCGAGCCGGAGATCGGATGTTATTCCTTGCTCAGAAGGCTTTCATAACCGCCGTACACCTTTCACGTGCATGCGCACACTAATTCACATCTGGCTGCCAACCGTGTAGTTTCAACTTCCTAGCGGAAACAGTTCACAAGTTTTTGTGTTTCATACGTTCAATAATTGTCACCATATGCATTATGACAAGAAAGTAACGGGAACTAAGTATTTAAAATGTCCTTTTAAACCGTAGTCGAAGTTCTTTCTGTCGATACTTTGGCATAACGTATAGGAAGTTTGAGTGTTACTTGTTATTCATTATATAAAATAACAGCCAATACAATTATTACTTGTTTGTATAGATAACAAGTTCCGGCAATTTTTATTGCCATCACCGCATCTGAAAGTAGATACGCAACCTCATACTGAACTTACTGTTGTTGTTATGGTCTTCAGTCCGGAGACTGGTTTGATGCAGCTCTCCACCCTACTCTATCCTGAGCAAGCCTTTTCATCTCCTCATAAGAACGGCAACCCACATCCACTTGAATCTGCTTACTATACGCGTCTCTTGGCCTCCCTCTGCGATTTTTACCCCACACACTTCCCTCCAATGCTAAGTTTACGATTCCCCGATGTCTAAGAATGTGTCCTATCAAGCGATCCCTTCTTTTAGTCAGGGTATGCCAAAAATTCCTTTTCTCACCAATTCTGTTCAGTACCTCTTCATTAGTTATGCGATCTACCCACCTAATCTTCAGCATTCTTCTGTAGCACCACATTTCAAAAGCCTCTATTCTCTTCCTGTCCGCACTGCTTATCGTCCATGTTTCACTCCCGTACAAGACAACACTCCACACAAATGCCTTCAGAAAAGACTTCCTAACCCTTAAATTAATATTCGATGTTAGCAAATTTCTTTTTTTCAAAAATGCTTTTCTTCCCATTGCCATTCTGCATTTTATATCCTCTGTACTGCGACCATCGCATGTTATTTTACTACCCAAGTAACAAATCTCATCTACCACCTTCATTGTTTCGTTACCTAATTTAATTCCTTCAGCATCGCCTGATTTTCTAAGACCGCATTCCATTATTTTTGTTTTGCTCTTGTTAATGTTCATTTTATACGCTCTCTTCAACACACTGTCCATTCCATTCAACTGCTCTTCTAGGTCCTTTGCTGTCTCTGACAGAATTACAATGTCATCAGCAAAACGCAATGTTTTTATTTCTTCCCCCTGAACTTTAATCCCTATTCCAAATTTTTCCTTGCTTTTCTTCACCGCCTGCTCGATGTACAAATTGAATAACATTGGAGAAAGGCTACAACCCTGTCTTACTCCCTTCCCAATTGATGCTTCCCTTTCATGTCCTTCGAGTCTATCAACTGCGGTCTGGCTTTTGTACAAGTTGTAAATAACTCTCCTTTCCCTGTATTTTATCCCTGCTGACTTCAGAATTTGAAAGAGTGTATTCCAGTCAACATTGTCAAATGATTTCTCCAAATCTACAAAAGCTAAAAATGTAGGTTTGCCTTTTCTTAATCTATCTTCTAAGATAAGACGTAAAGTGAGTATTGCCTCCCGGGTTCCTATGTTCCTCCTGAATCCAAACTGATCTTCCCCAAGATCAGCTTCTACCAGCTTTTCCATGCTCCTGTAGATAATTCGGGTTAAAATTCTGCAACCATGACTAATCAAACGGATGGTTCTGTAATTTTCACACCTGTCTGCACCTGCTTTCTTTGGAATGGGGATTATTACATTTTTCTTAAAGTCTGAGGGCATTTCGCCGGTCTCATACATCCTACACACCAGTTCAAATAGTCTTGTCATGGCTGGCTCTCCCAGATACTTTAGTAGCTCTGAGGGTATGTCATCTACTCCTGGGGCCTTGTTCCGACCTAGGTCTTTCAAGGCTCTGTCAAATTCATTTCTCAGTATAGTATCTCCTATTTCATCTTGATCGACTTCCTCTTCCGTTCCTACAACATCGTCTCTAAGTTTATTTCCTTTGTAGAGCTGCTCTATGTACTCTTTCCACCTTTCAGCTTTCTCTTCTTTGCTGAGAACTGGTTTCCCATCTGAGTTCTTGATATTCGTAGAGCTGTTTTTCTTATCTCCAAATGTTTCTTTTATTTTCCTGTAGGCGGTATCTACTTTTCCCCTTGCTATACATTCTTCTACAGATTTACATTTGGCTTCTAGCCACTCCTGCTTAGCCGTTTTGCACTTCCTGCCAATTTCATTTCTTAGTCGTCTGTACTCTATTTTGCCTGTTTCATTTACTGCATTTTTATATTTTCTCCTTTCATCAATTAACTGTAGTATTTCCTGTGTTATCCATGGATTTTTTGTAGGTCTTGCCTTTCTATCTATTTTGTCCTCCGCTGCCTTCATTATTTCATCTCTCAGTGCTACCCATTCCTCTTCTACTGTTTTATTTCCCCCTGTTTCTGTCAATTGTTGCCTAAATCTCCCTCTGAAATTCTCCAGAACTTCACTTTCCTTCAATCTATCTAAGTCCCATCTCCTTATTTTCCTACCTTTCTGCAGTTTTTTTCAGCTTCAGCCTACAGTTCATGACTAACAAGTTATGGTCAGAGACTATATCTGCCCCTGGGTATGTCCTGCAGTTTATAACATGGTTCCGGTACCTATGTCGTACCATTATAAAATCTATCTGATACCTTCCGGTGTCTCCTGGTCTCTTCCACGTATACAACCTTCTTTTATGATTCTTAAACCACGTGTTTGTTACGATTAAATCATGTTCCGTGCAAAATTCTACCAGGCGACTTCCTCTTTCATTCCTCCTGCCAAGTCCATATTCACCTATTATTTTTCCTTCTCTTCCTTTTCCTACTACCAAATTCCAGTCTCCCATCACAATTAAGTTTTCCTCTCCCTTAACTGTCTGAATAATTTCGTTTAGCTCCTCATATATTTCTTCGATCTCCTCATCATCGGCAGAGCTAGTTGGCATATAAACCTGTACTACTGTTTTCGGTGTTGGCTTCGTATCTATCTTGACAATGATAATGCGATCACTGTGCTGCTCATAGTAGTTTACCCGCATTCCTATTTTCTTATTCATTATCAGTCTACTCCTGTGATACCCCCAACTGATTTTGTATTTATAATCCTGTACTCACCTGACCAGAAATCCTGTTCATCCTGCCACCGAACTTCACTAATCCCCACTATATCTAACTTCAACCTATCCATTTCCCTTTTTAAATTTTCTAATTTTCCTACTCGATTAAGGGATCTAACATTCCACGCTCCGACCCGTAGAATGCCAGTATTGTCTTTCCTGATGATCACATCCTCCTGGGTAGTCCCCGCCCGGAGATCCGAATGGGGGACTATTTTACCGCCGGAATATTTTACCCGTGAGGATGCCATCATCATATGTTCATACAGTAGAGCTGCATGTCCTCGGGAAAAGTAACGGCTGTAGTTTCCCCTTGCTTTCAGCCGTTCGCAGTAGCTGTGTGGCAAAGCCACATTAGCTGATGTTACAAGGCCAGCTCAGTCAATCATCCAGACTGTTGCCCCTGTAACTACTGAAAAGGCTGCTGCCCCTCTTCAGGAACCACACGTTTGTCTGGCCTCTCCACAGATACCCCTCCGCTGTGGTTGCACCTATGCTATCTGCATCGTTGAGGCACGCAAGCCACCCCACCTCGGCAATGTCTGTGGTTCATGGGGGTGGCTCTACTTACTATAAAAATAATAATCAGAGAAATACACTGGTCAAACTAATTTGGGGATCAATTGAGATATCTATGTTCTGAAGAAGTGTCTTCGGGAGAATGAACGAAAATGGTTCGACGTCTTTCTATCGGTTCTACAGATTGGAGACAACATCACGGCAACCGAAATAGTGGTAATAACAGAAAGTTGCTGCGGAGGGGGTTGGTGTTGACTTGTATTTACTCTACCAAACGAATTACACAAGTGTTTAGGGTCGATTAGAGTAGTGAGGAGGTAGTGCAACGTAACAACATCGCGTCTCAACCTGAAGCTATGTCATGGAGAGCCATAGGAAGGTTGGAAGCGGGACAGACACAGAGGGAGGTGGCTGCAGCTATTGCAGTGGCCCAAAGTGTAGTTTCCAGGACCTGGACGCTATTTCAGACAACAGGAACCGCTAAAAGAAGGCAAGGCCAAGGTTGTCCACGGGTAACATAAGCAAGACGTTGTCTCCGGTTAACAGCCCGTAGAGAAAAGAAGCTGAATGCAACTCAGCTGCAATCCACCTTCTAGACATCAATAAGAGACGCAATATCAACACATATAGTCCGAAATCGCCTTCGGGAATGTGGGCTCTGCGCCAGAAGGCCTATGGTGTGTGTTCCAAAAATTAGGCGGAGGACCATAGGGATTGCTGTCGTAATGAGTGGCGTCGTGTTCTGTTCACAGACGAGTCAAGATTTTGTGTTCAACCGGACTATCGTCATTCAATCATCTGGGGACCACGTGGAAGTAGGAACAGTCCTACTTATGTGCAGGAAACATCACCACATCATGTTGGTGGACAAATTGTGTGGACAGGAGTCAGATTCGGTGGACGTACATACGTCGTTTACAATGGCGCTTTGACTGATCAGAGGCATAGAGAAGAGATCCATCGACATTTTGTTGGACACTACGCTGATGCCGTAGGATATGGGTTCCTTCTGGTGGACCATAACGCTTGTTCCCACAGAGTTGCACTGGTGGACAACCTGCTCGAAGCTAAGGTAATTGAATGAATGGTGTGGCCAGCTTGTTGACCGGGCTTAAACCCGATTAACCATTTCTGGGATATACTTGGCAGATGCATTGCAGCCAGACCAGCGACCCCCACGACGGTTGCAGAGCTGGATATTGCACTCACGGAATAGTGGCCAAATATCTGAGCTGATCGATGACCTCATATTCCAGAATGAAACTTTCACTCTGCAGCGGAGTGTGCGCTGATATGAAACTTCCTGGAAGATTAAAATTGTGTGCCTGATCCGGGACTTGAACCTGGGATCTTCGCCTTTCGCGGGCAAGCGCTCTATCGACTGAGCTATCCCGACACGACTCACGATGCCGCCTCACAACTTTACTTCCGCCAATACCTCGCCTCCTACTTTCCAGACTTCACGCAAGTTCTCCTGCGAAACTTGCAAGACTAGCACTCCTGCAAGAAGGGATATGGTGGAGACATGGCTTCGCCACAGCCTAAGGGATGTTTCCAGAATGAAACTTTCACTCTGCCGCGGAGTGTGCACTCATCTGAAACTTCCTGGCAGATTAAAATTGTGTGCCCGCGAAAGGAGAAGAACCCAGGTTCGAGTCCCGGTTACGGCACACAATTTTAATCTGCCAGGAAGTTACAACCTCATATTGTTCAAGCAATGCAGGTGTGCAACTGTATTGGCCGTCAGAAGTGGCCATACGCCATATTGGAGGGCAATGAAAATTACTTTTTCACTATTATGTTAGCCCCTTGGTGCTTCGCTAGAAGTAAACTCCACTGAAAAGTCACCTAAAGAGTTGAGACAACAAAATATGGTACTGTATCCCACGTAAATTACAACTGTAACCAGTATCTGAATAAACTACGTTACCACATGTATATAGTGTATGATATCTCGCCTGTTGCCCTAATTATTGTGAGCAGTTTATTAGTGTAAGCAGTGCGTTGTCTCATATGTGTACTTGATCTTTACTAGGATTTTCTGATTTGGTATTTTGAATGTGATGATTTTCTCGCAGCATTATAAGATGATTTCTGTTGTTTATTGTAATTATTTTCATGACCTCTTCTCTGGATGCTGGTTTGTGATTGTGTTGAGCGAATAAGCATACTTCCTGGCCCTAATGTTTTCCATGTATCTGACTTCAAACGTTCTGCTTCTTTGCCCTATGTATTGTCCACCACAAGTGTTACTCTGTAATTGGTATATTCCTGATTCGTGGTATATATGATACGTATTTGTGTCTTTTGTCAGTTTTGGTGGGGATCGTTCAATAGAATTGTCGTGTTTCTGCTACATTTATTGCCTGTGTTTTGAAAATGTTGGTAATTTTATGTTAGAGTTTGTGTATGTATCATCTTAGGCTTTCTCTAATATTTTGTTTGTTTTATATTATTGCACTTGGGTTTGAATTGTGTGTCGTTCAGTTTTATTGTGTCTGATTTTGTGTTTTTTGCCTTTATTTTTCTTTAGTTATTTAGTCGGTAATAGCAATTTCAATATTCCGGATCCGAATTCCATTCAACCATATAACAACTTACATTTAATTCAGTTACATTTGAGGTATCACTCAGACATATGAGTTGAATTACACAAGCGACATTATCAAACAAAGAGGGTCTGTGGGAATAATACATTCGTAGAGCCGCTGCTTTGTTTCAGCAATTAAGTTGATGAATTGTGTGACCGAATATTACTACCTTACAGCGATCGGTATGCTGAAATGCACGGAAACGGTGTTGTGTCCTTGTCGACTCCTAAGGAAATATCAGACTTGAATGATTGTTGCATCGATTTCCAAATTAAATTTTATGGAGTTGGATGCTGCACATCCTAAATAAGTCTCAGAATCACTACCACTAAATAGACAGAGCATTTGTTTAATATGCTAGTTATTGTCAACAACCCTAGACGCAGCAGACGGGATGTGGCAAGAATCGGAACATTTACCGTTGTTTCACTGCAAGTAGTGTTTGTCATTATTTGTGACCAATAGCACGACAGCAATATTCTAAAAGCTATTTGAGGAAAATTCACTGCCGCGTATGGAAGCTATGCTCACCGCTTATATAGGCGACTAAACGGATCACCCAACAAAGCAGAAGATAAATAAAGCAAAATAACCACACTTTATTTTAACATGTATGGCGCAGCGCAGACAGTGTACATACACACACACACACACACGCACACACTCACACACACACACACACACACACACACACACACACACAATAATACACAGTGTGATGAAGATAGACAGAGGGAAAGAGAAAAATTGGCAGCTATGGCAGATACGCAAATGCACGTGAGTGGGAACACGCATGCAATTCGGGCCATATCCGCATAGATAGACAAAGAAAGAAAGCGGATGGAACAGTGATCGAACGGTCTAATAGCGAGTTCTGGTATCGGTTTATTTCCGTCTGTCGCCGAGTTCCGTCGCACATTGTTCATGTCCCATGGATTATTTGAACGGCGCTGTAAACCTGTTCTGTAAGTTGTGGTCCTCATTCTTACATGCCACCTGCACGGTTCGAAAACGGAGGAGTAACTGTGTTTTACTTTGCATAGGGACCTCAGTTCTGTACGACACTCTCATTGTTGTGATGCTCTCAATTATTTTGAATAGCACTGTTGTAACTACTGTCGGTTGTACGATATTAGCACAGTCAAGACACTCCTACTGGTTTTCGTTATACGTGACGACATCAGCGCTCCAAGGAGCTGGCGTGGTACATTTATGAACACTATATCGGGTGAGTGTGAATAGTATTGTTTAAATCGAAGTTAACAAACCTTTTACAACGGGGAAGGTGTGTGTGCCATTAAAATCAATAACAACTAGAAAATAAATCAAAATATATCTTTATTAGGTTTCCCAAGAAACAGTGGAAGGTATGAAACGGTACTTTGCAAGATTCTGTATTTAAGAATTTCCTGAAATCTGCGACTTTGTAGCAAGAATTTCATTTCTATTAAGGAGAAAAAATGACTAATAACCAATAGAAGACCCAAAAGTGCTGAACATAAGAAACGTATGTGGAATGAAATACCTACATTATTAATGTACCAGATTAGCCACCACAACTATAGCTGTAGGAAAATCCTCACAAACCTGACAATAAAAAATCGAAAGCAAAAGAAGAAGAACGAAACAAGTTCCCAACAAAGCAGAAACAATTCTACAATTGTTACTATATTTTAACAAATAGTGGCAAGAATCTTCAAGAGATTCGTTTTATAAGCAAAAGTAATTACACTCAAAAGTATATTCGTTTGTTAAAGAGTCAAGTGAAGTGGAAAAAAATTACGAAACATTAAACTTCGTACAGAATTTCCACACGTCAAGGAAAGTGCTTGGCATATAACAACAGACCCAACAGGAATTAATGTTTCCCGTATGTTTATATTATCTTACTTTCAGTGGAGTAGCCTGCAAAATATACACATATTCGAAAGGATTTCCTCATGAATAAGTTATTTTTTAATATAACTGAATCAGGGAAATTCGCCAATTTTTTCATTTATTTCACGATTATTTATGACTCTGGATATTTTACTACTGCTTGGAATGCAAAAATTAGGGAAACTATTCAGTTAATTACAGAGAAAAATAATTATAAACTAACATTACTCTTACGACGCCTTGCCCACCACTAGCAATTGTCAGTTGGTAACAACTTTCACAGCAGTGAGTATCGCGACTGTGTGTGTTAGACTGTGGTAATAGTACTTTCGTGCATTGTATCTGAACACCGGAAAACTCTTTGCGCGGGTATTTATTTAATCCGTACTCTTCTATCTCTTCCCCCCTGCTGTGCAATTACTTCCCCTCCCCTCGCTCAGCTCATCCACTCCTTTCCTTCATGCGGCCCATCTGTTCATTCGCCCCTCTGTCCATCTCCTCGTCCTGTCTCTGTCCACCTTCGTCTCTTCGGTTCATCTCCTCCTATCGTCTTCTTTTCTTCTTTTTCTTGCACCTTTTCCTGCTTGGCAGGGTTGGCGTAGTTCACTACGGAACTGACGTGGATACTTTTACGGGGCGACCAGATGCAGTTTCTCTGTCTTTTCGTTCTCCACCACTCTATGAATGTCTCTAATGACCACGCTGTCAACGGGGCGTTGTACCCTAAGCTTAATTTCTTCCTCTCAATGAAAAATTACATGTTTCTATTAACTTTCGTGGTAAACAGTGAAACTGTAAAAAACTTATTGCTTTATACACACGAGATGTTTCTGTTTTGAAGGTCAATTAAGCAAACTTTCATCAAGATCGGAGCAAAACTGTGGATTTTTTGGAAGTTCATAAATAACGTACCCTGCGTCCTAAACCGTACGAAATTTTATGTATACAGTGACCTTTCTCTTAATCTGAATTTCAAGCGTGCAAACTTTTATGAGGATTGGAATATAACCTTAGATTTTGTCAAGCTCCGAAGGAAAGTATCCATCTTCACGCACCATACACGTCACATCTCCTGAGGTCTGTGTCGCAGCTTTTCCCTACACCTCCACTGGTTGCTCCCTCACTATACACGGCCTGTGGCGTAAGAGGTTACACGAGAATAACATCCCTGTAATGGACTGGCCTGCACAAAGTCTTGACGTGAATCCTATGCATCTACATCTACAAGGGATTCTCTGCAAGTCACATTTAAGTGCCTGGCAGATGGTTCATCGAACCACCTTTATACTATTCATCTACCATTCCATTCACGAATAGCGCGCTGGAAGAAATAACATCTGAATCTCTTCGTTCGAGCTGTGATTTCTCGTATTTTTTTCTGATGATCATTTATTTCTACCTATGTAGGTGGGAGTCAACAATATATTTTCGCATTCGGAGGAGAAGTTTGGTGATTGGAATTTGTAAGTACACCACGCCGCAGCGATCAACGCCGTTGTTGTAATGATTCCCATCCCAGATCCTGTATCATTTCCGCGACGCTGTCTCCCCTGTACCGTGACAATACAAAGCGAGCTACCCTTCTTTGGACTCTTTCCATGGCTTCCGTCAAACCCACCTGATAAGGATCGCACTCTAGGAAGCAATACTCCTAATGAGGACGGACAAGCGTAGTGTATGCAGTTTCTTTAGTAGTTCTGTTGCATCTTTTACGAGTTCTGCCAATAAAACACAGTCTCTGGTTCGCGTTTCCTACGACAGTATCTACCTGTTTTTTCCAGTTTAAGTCTGATGTAATAGTTACTCCTAGGTATTTAGTGGAGTTTACGGCCTTCACATTCGATTGATTTATCTTGTAAACAAAGTCTTGCGGATTTCTTTTCGTACTCATGTGGACAACTTCACACTTCTCATTATTTAGAGTCAATTGCCAATTTTTACACCATACTGGTATCTTATTTAGGTTGTTCTGCAGTTGATTTTGATCTTCAGATGACTTTACTAGATGATAAATGAAGGCGCCATCTGCAAACAGGCTAAGAGAGCTGCTCAGTTTTTTTTCCCAAATCGTGAATGTAGAGCCGCGGTGGAGTAGCCGAGCGGTCTAAAGCGTCTCGCTGCGGAGCGCGCGGTTACTCGCCGTGGAGGTTCGCGTCCTCCCTGGGGCATGGCTGTGTGTGTTGTCCTTAGGTTAGTTTACCTAGGTTTAAGTAGTTTGTAAGCTACGGACTGATGACCACGCAGTTTGGTCCGATAGATTTACAAACATTTGAACATTTTGTTAATGTAGACAAGGAACAGCATAGGATCAATAACACTACCCTGTGGAACGGCGGATATCGCTTCTGTTTTAGTCGATGCCTTACCATCGATTACTACAAACTGTGTCCTCTCTAACAGGAAATCGCCTATCCAGTCATAACTCTGGGGCGATATTCCACAACCACGCAATTTGATTAAAAGCCGTTTATGAGATACGGTGTCAAAAGCCTTCTGGAAATCTAGATATACGGAATCAATTTGACACCCGTTGTCGATAGCGCTCATCCCTTCGTGCGTGTAAAGAACTAGTTGAGTTTCACATGAAGAATAGAACACCTTTGGTATGTTTTGTAACGCCGACTTCATGCCAGGCCTCACCGACCTACATCGATACTTCTCCTCAGTGCAGTGGGCCGTGATGAATGGGCTGCCATTCTCAAAGAAGCCTTCCAGCACCTGATTGAACTGCGAGAGTGGAAGCTGTCATCAAGGCCAAGGGTGGGCCAACGCCAGTGGCGTAGCTATCATAGGGCCAGGCGGGGCAGTGCCCCGGGGCCCCCGAGATCAAGGGGCCCCTCGGCCTCCGTGAGCAAAGTTCGGAAAAAGTTACAGTACAGCGTCATTTTTTTTTTTTTTTTTTTTTTATCTTCCCACCCTACCGTCCATCAATTCCCCCTCACGTCAAACTAAGCTTCACATAGTAGCCGCACTGGGCCACAGAATGACGGAACATTGCTTCTAGTGGGGCCTGCTGACAGGCCAAGCCGACAGTCGCTGAGTACAACAATCGGCACACTCCAGTGGGCAGAAGTGGCTGCAGCATCAAAGCTGTTCACAGCAACAGCTGCGCCTTCCAAGTCTTGCGGCGTGCCGCTCGGCGCAATGTGAAGGACCGCGCGACTCCAAATGCTGTATAAATACATTTACTGTACAGGACTTCTTATTGGAAAGTAGAAGTGTACAGTTCGATGATACGAATAATCGGTTTTCCGAACATCCATGTCCCCCAATTACACTTCGGATAATCGACGTTCTACTGTATACAATATTTTAGCTGAATGAAGGATTTTCGACTTTTAATGTTTTGAACACTGCCAACAAACTTCAAACGCACGAAATGAAATCCAAAAATTATTCGCATCTCTTCCACTAAGACGTGCACCCAGCCACCTGCTGAATTACTAGCAGTGTGTGACAATACTGTTCATGGTTTGATTCGCGGCAGGGGGACATATTTTCGTGGTCGAGTAAAACTTCATTGTTTATTTTTACTAGCTTCTGCATGCGATTTCATTCACCTAGTATGGAGAAACTTAAATATTATTCCATGGTAGTTTTATCTGTATGTCCTGCCCAGGTCCAACTCTATCCCTCTCCAAAATTTCATCCAAATACACCCAATAGTTTCTGCTTGAAAGCATAATTAACTTTTACAAATTATATTAGAGTGTACGGTTAAATATTACCTGCTGCGTGACACACAGTAATTTACTTAAGAGTTTTTAGGTTTGCCTTATTATGTCTTCCAGTAAGCGGTAAGGACCTTGCATAGTTCATAGGCACCGATTACGGGAATGCTAGGTCGGTCAAGCATACCCCAAAATTTGAGTGGGTATGCTCGGCATACCCCACTGAAAATTTTGGTATTATTTTTTTCTTTACGTTATATTTCTTGATTGTAATTAAATTCGACTCTCTCATTTCATTGATGGGCGGCTGGCTTTTGTAATACACAGCTGTAAAAAAATTACCTAAAACAAACAGGTAATTGAATTCGTAGGCATTAAAATTCATGTTGACAGGTAAGTGAAGTGATCATTTTCTAAGTAGTCCGAATGTTAATGGAATGCTGCTTGTAAGTTCAATATCGTAAACTGAAGGCGGTAACCTTTAATTGTTGTATTAAATAATTAGAAATGAAGGAGGTTTGGTACGATACGATGAAAATATGTATTCTACTAATTTAACGTTTATGTATTCTCTTAGAAGTCAATTGTCTTCAAGGAATCGTGTTGGTAAGTCGTGACATTTTAATCCTGTTTACTGAATTGGTGTGTGATGTAACAATGGGTTGTAAACCTATTGGTATCAACAGACATGGTATGACAGCAGAAGTGGTTGTGGACTATGTTTCTGTATAGAAAATAAATCTGCAGAAGAAAGAAGGGAGGAAGACCATACGATGTTAGATTTTGCGATAATGAACACAGTATTCACAATACAGGCACATCATTATCTGATATGCATGTCTAAGAAGACGAAAACTCTGAAAATGATTTCTGTACTTACTACAACGGGAAAACAGGTTCAAATAGTCGCAAAAGCCGCCCTGTAGTTCTGAAACGTGAAATTGAAATTAATGGCTGTTAATTTCTTTACTGTATGTTAAAAAATTACTTTTCTCCTTTCAAAGATTAAAATGGTCCTAAATTAACACCAGATGAAGCAAAAAAGAAGAAATATTACTAAAATAAAACAAAATTATTACTTTACCTTTGTACCTGGAACTGGAAAAATATTATAAAGATTTGTCTTTTAGTAATACCTGTCGGGGGGGGGGGTCTGTAGGCCGTAACCCCCCCCCCCCTCTCTGTCGGAAACGCCACTGAGCACACCCCAAGAGTTTCAAAAGTCGGCGCCTATGGTATAGTTTCAGTTTATAGAGGGCCCCAACGTCATTTTTGCCCCGGGGCCCTTGGTGTAGTAGCTACGCCACTGGCCAACGCCATATTTAAGTCCAGCATTACCGATGGAGAACGCCACGAATTTGTAAGTCATTTTCAACCAGGTGGCCGGATACTTTTGATCACACAGTGTTTATACATAGAAGAAGATTTTAAAAACGTCTGTAATCTATACAAAATCTTCAGCATTCGTGTGTAGAAATTTGCCATTGCGTTCATATGGCAATATTGAAAGCACTATTAGCTTCATAATATTCATTATTTTGTGCTTTTCATTTTATTCGACGAAATAATTATGTACACTAAATTCTTAGTATAGCGCTATTATAAGATTTGCGTTTATTCTACAATGTTGCTGCTGCAACAATCGCTGGCTTGATTGTCACTGCTACCAAAAGACGTAATAAAAATTAGATTTGGAAACACGTTAGAGAAAGTACTGTCTGATCACTTTCTAAAGAGCTACGACGCGTCGACTGTTTAGAGCCGGTATTTTGATGTAAGTCGAAAGTTCGTGTATGAGTTCGCAACGACATTCGCTAGTTTACGATCCTTGCCATCCACTGTTTTTAAATTCCCGTAGCCATATTGTTTCCCTGTCGTACTGTGCTCCTTTGTGTCTCTCTGTGTTTCTAGGTGTTTCACTGAGTTGTAATTCGAGATCTTCTGCTTGCTTTATCACATTCCAAATGGGTATATCTTAGTTGCTTTGTAATTATTAAAAATGCTTGAAATCCGTTTTTCAGCTACTGATAAATGTGTCATCGTGCGATATTTTCAGATATAAGCGGAAGCCGACAAAAATGCATTCACTGAGAATGTTTTGATAAATGAAACGAAACATGCAAGGTGAAAATGTAACTATTTTCAGCGGTAGAAGATTTGTTTTTAAGTCCCCTACAACATATTTTTCATTTTTGCAGAGACTGATAAGTACTTTTCTTAGTTGCAATGATTGTTTTAGTCAACATGTCATCAAATTTCCATCGAATTAAAATACAAATAATTTATATATATCTAATACGGCAATGGGTTTTTTCTAGTATTAACATCTGCATACGGTTACTCTCTGCCGCGTGTTAACTATGATACGTGGGCTACGCACAAAACAATCGTCCGTACCGCCCAAAGAGTTTAAATGTAATAGAGTAGCTATTCGTCAACCATGTTTGAGAAACGAAATAGAAACAGTAAATATTCCAAGTAGAACATCTAAAACGAGAGGCAGACCGCTACATGGAGAGCTTCGAGGACCTATGAACTGCAAAGCTGAAATTTTCTGGTTCATACCATCCCCAGCGCAAAAATTTAAACTTTTTCTTTTGCACGAAGCTATGGACCGTCTGCGCCATTCACTAGCGTCTATGTTCACTGTAGCCAGTTTCGTGTCATGCCCGCGCCGCAATACCATTTGATTTGCAGTTGAAAGGAAGTGGCTCTCGAATGGGAACCGCAATCGTTTGATCGCTAGGTGACGAGTCAACCGATTCATTCACAGGAAAACCCCTCTGATATATTGCACGCGATAGCAATCCGTTTATTTCTTGTTTTGATAGGAGAGCGGTCTATGAGGTATTTCGCCTGCAGTCACTATTCATCACATTTGCTTGTGAGAGTAATGTGTTCTCATCACACAATTCACATTCCGCAATTACTGTGTAATATGACAATTGTCAGGGCTACAAAGAGAGAACAGAGACGTCAGTGACGAGACAGTTCATAATATAATAAAACTTCAGAAATGGGATTTGAACACAGCATCTTCTGTTAAACAACATGACCACAGAAGAACAAGACGTTTGCAAGAGCTACTTCCTCAAAATTCATATTGTGCGCTTGGAGTGTTCAGTTTTTCTTTTATTATTTTCATAGTCCCGTATACTTTCTTCCTTTTTTTCGTGCTTTACCTCTATTACACGCGCGACCTATGTACAAGTGTTTTTTGTACTCTATTCCTCTGCTAGAGGTGGTGGGACCATCTCCATATAAATAGAGGTCGGCGTTCGTCTTCTTCCGATACACACTATGGCCCAGGGTGCTATCAGCTCTTCTCCTGAACATGAAGTCCAGGAAAGGTAATCAGGTAATCTTTCTCCAGCTTGTGTCTCCATAGTGAAGCTGATGTTCGGATGTATGGAGTTGAGAGGTGTAAGAAAGTCGTGGGGTTTGTCCACTCCGTGGCGCCAGATGACGAACGTGTCTTCACATAATGAATAGAAAGTGGGTTTCCATCTGGATGACGTCAAGACTTCCTCATCGTAGTAAAAATAAAAATAAAATAATAATAATAAAAAAATCATTCGACAATCCGAAGATAGACTTGAATGTCACAGTGTTGTACTAGGCATGGTCCTGTTTGGAGATGGTATGGCGTTGCCTTCCTCCGGCCTTCGAACCGTCTAACCTAGCCATTTACAGGGGAACCTACAGATCAACATGGAAACTGAACATCGTTGTTACTCGATATTATTAACTTCCGCAACATTGTCTAGACGTGGACCGGATTCGCGATCTTTGTACTTATTATCTGACATTCTACCACTGCGCTACTGAGACACTCACCTCCACGAAGTATTCCATACAATTTGCGACCACAGGCGAGAGTGGGATTTCCATTGTGACTCCCTCGGTTTGTTCATAGTGTTCCCCATTGAACAGAAAATACGTATATATCAGGGCATGCCTTTTCGGTCGCTGGTCTTCTCGTCAACTTTCTCACCAACAAACCGTATTGATTCCCGTAAACGCACCCTGGAGTACAACGAAACGACGACGAAGCTCACCAGGATATCTGAATCATGTAGCCTCAAGTTGTTAAGGCGTCTTACTCCACAGAGTTATGGATTTGATGAGGGTACTGGCCTACATAAGGACTTCTCATTTACGTCAGATATTGTGTCAGAAAATGTATATAAATGTTGCTAATAATTGGGCGTAACGGCACCCCATCGTTGTAGACTTCAGGGAGTCCATAACATCTTGGCGGTACTGGTCCTTGCGATAATAATTTCTCGATGGCCGCTTTCCGTTACAACCGCGTCAGTGAGAAGTGCCCCAGTCTAGTTCTCCACCTTTCTTTATGCAGTCAGCATAGATCTTCCTTAGGAGTCGTCATCTGGCAGAGTCTGCATTTTCTGTCTATTCGTTTATTAGCAGATAAAGACAACAATTTCTGGGTACTGACAGAGTTGCGCAACACACTGAATTTGTTGAGAGACAGGCGAAATACACTCGGACAGTACGAAAAATTTAATAACTCCCTTCCCAAAGATAGGGAGTGCAGACACGTGTGAACAGAACCACAATTTGAATAAGTCACAGTTGCAAATTGAAATATGCTGCTAGACAAGAATGATGAAGGTTAAGTGCCTACATCGCGTAACTAATGAGGAGGTGCTGAACAGAACTGAGGAGACAAGAAATTTCTGGCATACCTTGAATAAATGAAGGGCTCGATTGGTAGGACACATTTTTAGACATGAAGGAATCGTGAATCTAGCATTGGAGGGAAGTGTATGATATAAAATTCGCGGAGGGAGACCAAGAGACGAATACAGTAAACAGATTCAAATAGATGTAGGTTGCAGTTCTTATGAGGAGATGAAGGGGCTAGATCAGGATAGAGTAGCGTCGAGAGCTGCATGAAATTAGTCTCCGGACTGAATACCACAACAACAACGGTTTTTGTTGAGGCAGAGCCATCTATCATTGTTTCATGCATAACATTCCTTATCATCACGTATTTTGGTAAAACGACGTGTGTGAAATCGCTGCATCCGGTGATTAAGTATCTGTATCACCGTTGTTCGGTTCCGTCATACACGAGATTACCGATTTCTCTGAACGATTATCTGAGATATCTAAAGGGTACTATTTTTCCTCGCTCGAATTCGGAAACATGCTAAAAACACGCTCGCATTCTTCTACGAGGGGTATTTAAGCTGTTTCTGCAGGAAATGATAATTCCAGTGCTCCAGTGTTTCTTATTATAAGGTGATGAAGGCTGGGAAATTTTAAGAAGGTTGGCCGAACTCAGTTTAGAGGACACATGTGACGGTTGGTGCTTTAACTGCTCAGGTAGATGGAATGGCACAAGGGCAGAGACACTATAGTTGATGAAATTTATAAAAGGCAGAATAACTTATTGTGGTGAAGTTCCAACTGTTTTTGCAGTCTCAAGTTACCTTGGAGATTGATACCATTCAAAATGTTCAAATGTTTGTACAATTATCGGATTCATCTGCTGAGTTATTAGGCCGTAGCATACAAATTACTTAAACTAAATTAAACTAACCTAAGGACAACACAAACACCCATGCCCAAAGGGGGACTCGAATCTCCGACGGCGAGTAGCCGCGCGCACCGCAGCACGGCGCTCACGGCTAATCCGCCGCGGCGATACCATTCAAGGAAAAGTGAAGGGCTCAAATCTGTAGGATTTTGTAGAAGGAAAGAGTCTGGTGTAGTGGCAAATGCTGGATGAGGTACAGATGGTGAAAAAAAAAAAATTATACGGCACAAATTGCATGATACATTCCTCACACATAGACTAAGACACGTTATATGAGCGTTGATCTGGAAATCCTTTACATATTACATCTCATTATTCCCAACACGGTAAACAGCAGAAACACGTAAGAAGAGATCGCACCACCATTCCACAGACAACTATTTCTCACCAGAAGTGTTCAATATATCCACCGTGAACACAGTGGATATAGTGAATCGGATATTTTGATGTTTTCCTAGAGTACTGCGTATGGTTTCGCAGCCTTCCTTAATACAAGCACAGATACTCTGAACATTTTGCAATCGGTTTCGATACGCAAGAGCATTCAAATGCCGTCACAACTAAACGTCCATTGGGTTTCAGTCCGGAGAGCACGGAGATCAGGCAGTTAATCCACCTTAACTTATCCATCTATCTCCGAGTCTATTATTCAGAGGGCGATGGATTTTAACACCAATTGTGCTCCATCATGCGTGATGTACAGGTTACGTCGAAAATCTAAAGGTACATCTCCTAACAGAAAAGGTAGAGCATTCTTTACGAAAATATGGTAAAAGTCGTTTGAGCCTACTGCTGCCTGCGCTGAAATGTTAGCAAAGTGTCTTCCTCGTTTCCGCAAACCAATACTGCAAATTTCACCAAATTTGAATGTTTTCCTTAAGATGTTCCATTTTTCGCGGTCTTCAGTGTAGAAAACAGTACGTTGACACCAGCTCTGGTAGTTAATGCTGAAAGTAATCACTAGAGGGATTGGCGCTCTTTATGGGTCTCCAACGGGACAGTGAAGTCGCAGTCTTCAGATCTGGTATGTAATCGCTCTCACAATCCCTGAAGGGACAAAGAACAGCTGAGTCAAGACTGGCCACTAATACCAGCGCAGAACTCAAGAGTTTTAATGCGTTATCCCTGACGGTCTAACGGATGCCTTAGCGGGCTTCCAGTGGATTACCTTCTGAAACATCTGTAATTTTAAACGATTTTACTGCAAGGCAACTAAACCCTCTGGCGTGCTCAGTTTGCACAGCATGAATTTCAGCTCTTCCTCCAGCCACTTTCATGGTGTGTCTTTAGAAACGTATTCTTAATCTCTTAAGGAAACTTTCATGGTGTTAGTGGCAAACTGAATCGAAGTTTACATGATGTTTTGAGAGGAAATACTTTAGGAGTTGTTAGTATAGACGAATCGCTATAAAAATGCCGAATGCATTTTAGTTTCATGTGTTGGCATACGTGTTCATCAAAACGGTTTTATGGGTACTTCTCTACCATTCCATTCTAATAGAGCGCGGGAAAAACGAACACCTAAATCTTTCCGTCTTCGATCTCATTTCTTTTATTTTATGAAGATGATCATGCATCCCTATGTAGGTGGGTGCAAACAAAATATGTTCCCATTCGGAAGAAATGGCTGCTGACAGAAATTTCGGAAATAAATCTCGCCGAAACGAATAACGCCTTTCTTTTAATAATTTCTATTCCAGCTCGTGCATCATTTTTGCGACACTCTCTCCCCTATATCGCGATAATACAAAACGAGTTTCCCTTCTCTGATTCTCTATATCCTCCGACAGTTCCACATCGTGAAGATCCCACCCTGAGGAGAAATAATCCAAAATAAGAGGCACAAGTGTAATGTAGGCAGTTTCTTTGGTAGAACTGTTGCATCCTGCAAGTGTTCTGCCAATGAATCGTAGCATTTCGTTCGCCTTTCTACAATATTTACTTTACGTTCGTTCCACAATAATTTGTTAGTAATTATTACTCCTAGGTATTTAGGCTATTAGACCTGATTGATTCAACAAAAAAAAAAAAAAAAAAAAAAAAAAAAAAAAAAAAAAAAAAAGTTTCAAATGTTTGTAAATCTATCGGACCAAACTGCGTGGTCATCAGTCCGTAGCTTACAAACTACTTAAACCTAGGTAAACTAACCAAAGGACAACACACACACCCATGCATTTTAAAATGTTCAAATGTTTGTTAAGCTTAAGGGACTTAACTACGGGGTCATCAGTCCCTAAACTTACAAACTATTTATGAACTACCTACAACTAAGGACGGCACAAATATCCATGCCCGAGGGGGGATTCGAACCCCCGACCGTAGTGGCCGTGCAGACCGTGACTGAAGCGCCTCAGTCTCCTCGGCCACCGCGGCCGGCTATTGATTTATCGTGTAAATTAAGTTTACGGATATCTGTTAGTGTTCATATGGATGATTTCACACTTATCATTATTTAGGGTCAGTTGCCAATCAGCGCACCGAGTAGGTGTCTAAATCGTTTTTCAGTTTCTTTTGATCATCTGGTGAATTTATAAACCGATATACAGTCTAAGAGGTAACAGCGTAATAGAGCTGCTCACATTGTCTTCTGAATCGTTTACAGATTAGGAACAGTATTGACCCTATAATACTTCCCTCGGGAACTAAAGATATCGTTTCTGTTTTACTCGATGACTTTTGGTCAGTTTTTACGTACTGTGTCCTTTCTGACAAGAAATCACGAATCCAATCGCACATTTCTGGCGATATTCCATAAGCACGAATTTTGATTAGAAGACGTTTGCGAGGTACAGTGTCAGAACACTTCGGGAATTGTAGAAATAAGGAATCAATTTGAGATTCCTTGTGCATAGCACTCATCACATCATGTGTTTCACAAGATCGATATTTTATGGATCTGTGTTGACTGTGGGTCAATAGGTCATTGTCTTCGAGTTAGTTTGAAACAGAATTGGATTCTGCTAGCAATCTGTCTGTTATTCTGATTGTAGAACGTGTAACAACTTCCCTGGGTAGCACAATCTCCTGACCTCTCTTCATTGGACCTCGTGTGGAATATGGGTGCCTGCATTCCCGCCTGTCGAGGCTGCACCATGTACTAATGATGGTGTTTCAGTTTGTATCGACACTTCGTGCAGACAAATGTAAAAATTACAGAACTAACAGTTTGATAAGTCATGATTGTACAATACTAACACAAATTATTTTCAGACGAATGGAAAATCCAGATAGAATCCGCCCCTGGGGAAGATCAGTTTCGAATTAACAAAAATGTAGGAACACTGAAGGCAATACTAACATTATGACTTGTCTTAGAAGATAGATTAAGGAAAAGCAAACTTACGTCTTTAGCATTTGTTGAACTAGAGAAAGCGTTTGACAATGCTGACTGAAATACACTCTTTCAAAGGTGGCAGGAGTAAAATATAGAGAGCGAGAGTTACATTCGACTTGTACAAAAACCAGAAAGCAGTTATTAGAGTCGAAGGGTGTGGTCGCAATGGTTGGGAAGGGAGTAAGACATGGTTGTAGCCTTCCCCGAATGTTGTTCAGACAGTACATTGAGTGCAGTACACTGAGAAAGAATGCAAGGAGAGATTTGGATAAGGATTAAAGTTCAAGGAGAAGCAATAAAAACTGTGTGGTTTGCCGATGACATAGTAATTCTGTGAGAGACAGCAAAGGATCTGGAAGTACAACTGAATGGAATGGACAGTGTGGCCGCGGTGGCCGAGGGGACTGCGGCGCGTCAATCACGGTCTGCACGGCCACTACTGTCGAGGGTTCGAATATCCCCCTCGAGCATGGATATTTGTGTCGTCCTTAGTATTAGCTAGTTCATAAGTAGTTTGTAAGTTTAGGAACTGATGACCCCGTACTTAAGTCCCATAACCTATACAAACATTTGAACATTTGACGGTGTCTTGAAAGGAGGGTATAAGATGAACGTTAACATGAGTAAAAAAAATAAAATGGAATGTAGTATCAGAAAAACAGGCGATTCTGAAGGAATTACATTAGGTAATGGGAGAATAAAAATAGTAGATAAGTTTTTTTTTATTTGGGTAGCAAAATCATTGCTATTAATCGAAGTAAAAAAGATATAAAATGCGAAATGGCTATGGGAAGAAAAGTGTTCCTGAAGAAGTAATTGGTTCACATGAAATATTAATTTATGTTAGGAAGGCTTGTCTCAACGCATTTATCTGGATTGTATCATGATATGGGAATGAAACGTAGTTGATAAGGAGCTCAGATAAGAAGATGTTAGAAGGTTTTGAAATGTGGTGCTACAGACGAATTCTGAAGATTAGACGGGTAGATCAAGAAACAAGGGGAAATGCTCAACAGAATTGAAGAGAAAAGAAGTTCTGGCATATCCTGACTAAGAGAAGGGATAGGTTGGTGGGACATATTGTGAGAAATCAAATATTCGTCAATGTAAGGTTAGAAGGCGGTATGTGAGGTAAAAATCGTAGAGGGAGACCGAGGAACGTATACAGAAAGCAGTTTCAAAAGAATGTAGGTTGCCGTTCTTATTCTCAGATTAAGAAGCTTGCTCAGTACAGG
Organism: Locusta migratoria; assembly: GCA_026315105.1. Lineage (NCBI taxonomy): Eukaryota > Metazoa > Arthropoda > Insecta > Orthoptera > Acrididae > Locusta > Locusta migratoria. Next base: position 560,752,169 of record CM048746.1, read on the forward strand.
GTAGCGTGGAGAGCTACATCAAACCAGTCTGCCGACTGAGGAGCACAACAACAGCGACCTTTGTACCTGGGCACCGGTTGAACTATTGATGTGTAAATGTGATCGCTTCATGTACTTCATAGTGTCACGTTGAAATGGAAGTACGCTTGACTTCAAAGGCAACTGAACACAGCACTTATACTGATAGCTGGTTTATTACGAACTCAACATACACGCAGCACTAACTGCCTCTCTGACAGTGCTCTGCTATTTAAACACAGACAGAATTTACCAGAAATTAGAAGAACAGTTAACATAAGAAACAAGTAGAATTTACAAGTGAACACAAGAAAAATATAGAACATTCCGGAATTGTTATTACAAAGAAATAAATTTTTGTCGGTGGGCGGGATTGAACCGGCGGCACCGCAGTCCGTGACGCTATCCCCTGCGCCACGCCGGCAGTCGGTGTACGTGGTCTCTCGCGGCAATATGGACGTTCAACAATAAATTTCGGGTGAATTGGAAAGCTCTTCGCGGTTGTACTAACTTTTATTTCAGGCACGGTAGTTATCCCATTCTTAATATGAGAATTAGGAGAGGAGGAGATGGTCAGAGTAAGGATTTAAGAAATGAAGTGGGGATGTATTAAGGAAGGAGGAGAAGAAGGAGGCAAAAAGTGGAGAGAGGAGGAGAAGGAGAAGGTCAGAGAGCTGTGGAAAGGTGGAGATGAACATAGTGAGGTCGGAAGTAAAGATGCTATTGTGCAGTGTTTTTAACCTTTTTGAACCCGCGACCCCCTTTGTGAGTAATAATGACTGGGGCTTACCCCCTCCCCCAGGGCAGTAATAAAGCTAACTCAGTGATCCCATATTCAAAGTATTTAATTTTATTTCTTAGATGTATCTAAAATCTTCGCGAACTTTCACGTCTGGTGAAAGCTGCAGTAACGAAACCGAATCAAAAATGTAACACAACACTTTATGACAACAAGTATTTGATGTATGGTTTTGCTGTCATAAGTAATAAATCTCAACGTTTAATTTGTGGCGACGTGTTCTCATGTGCATCACTCCTTAATACTTCTAAGAGTCACATAAACTTCGGATTCCTTCGAAAGCATACTAAAAACACTTAACCTGCAACAAATTACTATGATTGAGTAATAAAATGGAGTTATTAGTTGAGTAAAAATAATACTGCATTGATAACTCCTTAAAAATGCAATCTACTTATGATCCAGTAGTAAAAAGGTATTGTTATGTATTGATTAAAAATAATATTAAGGCAGTGATTGTTTTTCTGGAATGATATTTGAACATGTGACATACATACAAGAAGATTGCGACCATTGTAAATAAAGTAGCAGTACTCAACAAACAATGTTAAGTCAGGCCGGCCGCGGTGGCCGAGGGGACTGCGGCGCGTCAGTCACGGTCCATTGCGGTCTGGGGTTCCAATCCCCCCCCCCCCCCTCTAGGGCATGGATATTTGTGCCGTCCTTAGTAGTATTAACTAGTTCATAAATAGTTTGTAAGTTTAGGGACTGATGACCCAGTAGTTAAGTCCCATAAGCTCTACAGACATTTGAATATTTGTTAAGTCGTGTAATTAACATGTCATCATGATGTGGAAAAATGGCTTCATTGTTTCGCGTTTCGGTTGGCCACTCCTGAGAAATCAAAAGTGCCATAGGTACATCTTATACATGTAACACTTATCATGTCTGATTAAGGGCCACAGGAAACGTATCACAGCAAAGCAAATTTTCCACCTATGGGTGACTTGCTAGTTAAGCGAGTATCACGAAACCCTGTCACTTCTGTGTAGCACTTCTTCCACAGTATCTGAACGTCACGAAAAGTAGATTTGCCATCGAACATGATGCTACTGCATCCTCGTAAGACCGCGACCCGCGAGCAATACTTCGCGACGTCCAAAAAAATGTTCAAATGTTTGTTAAGCTTATGGGACTTAACTGCGTGGTCATCAGTCCCTATACTTACGAACTACTTATGAACTAACTTATACTAAAGACAGCACAAATATCCATGCCCGAGGGAGGATTCGAACCCCCGACGAGGAACGGCGCCGTCCATCGGACCATAGAGCCTCAATGCGCTCGTCCACTCCGCCGCGGCTTCGTGACCTCCCAGTGAGTCGCGACCCGCAGGTTGAAAAACACTGGTCTAGTGGAAGACGGCGACAAATAATAGGGACTGATCTATGGAGGTCACCCTATTTCCATTATTTTGGGTTTTGCTGCCTTCACAACAACATACCGCCACCTCCAGTTTGTGTTGGGCGACCACTCAGACGGTCTAGCTTGTCCCTTGTGTCCGGACCTCCGGAGTAACTTGGGGCTTCTGCGCTCGACAGTGGCACAACCGGGCTGTCGCCGGCAGCCGAGTTATGCAGCCCCTCCCTGCCCTGCTGCAGCTGGGGGCTAATTGGACACTCCATCAGGCGTTGCCGTAGTGTCGGGGGCCACACTCCTGCCATTAGTCTGAGCCGGTCGCCTTCCTGCCCTCGCCCTCGTCCCTATCCCTCCATTCTGTCCCTCACCCGACACCTCCGGTGGTGGGAAACTGTAACGACATCGTTTCCACATCACTATTCTGCAACTCACAGTTAAGGGGAGTTGGAACGCCCTATGCCGACTGTGTTAAATTTAGTGATTGGCTTCGTTGTACGAGGTACGTCCAGAAAGTACATTCCGTTTGGTTATATAAAATAAAAGTGTACAGATACAGAAAAAAATATTTATTTTACAAAAATCTACAACTGTTAAACTACTTTTCTACATAGTTATCGAAATTTTGTAGGCACTTGTTATAGAGTGGCACAAGTTTCTGTATGCCTTCTTCATAGAAGGTTGCCGCCTGTGTATTCAGCCATGTGGTAGCATGTTCTTTCAGCTCGTCATCGTTGAAGTGTTGACAGGACAAATTTTAGGTGTAAGAAGAGGATTTCCATCAAAAGGTGATGTTTGTTTTCACGATAGTGCCCGACCTCATGTGGCGAATGTGACCAAACAAATATTACGGGAATTTCACTGGGACGTGTTTCATCATCATCCGTACAGCCCGGGCCTCGCTCCTAGCCACTTTCACCTCTTCTTACACCTACAAATCTGTCCTTGGTGGTCAACATTTCAACGATGATGACGAGCTGAAAGAACAATCTACCACATGGCTTAATACACAGGCGGCAACCTTCTATGAAGACGGCATACAGAAACTTGTGCCACGTATGACAAGTGCCTACAAAATTTCGGCAGCTATGTAGAAAAGTAGTTTAACAGTTGTAGAGTTTCGTACAATTAATATTTTTTCTGTATCTGTACACGTTTGTTTCATATAACCAAACGGAACTTACTTTCTGGACGTACCTCGTATTTCAGGAACCACAGTAGGCATTGACACGAAACTTTTACAGAGTATTAAACCGTATGTTTTGAATCTACTGAACTACAAAAATTGCATTTCAGTCACTGTTTTTGGAAATACATGTGTTTAATTACATGGGTACAATTTTGTGTCCTTTTTTCTACGTTATCCTAATCCGGTATACCTAAGTATCACTCTAGATCGATCCCTGACATTCAAAGAACAGTGCTTAAAGCTTTCAAAGAAACTTGCCTCAAGAGTGAACTTGCTTCGTAAGATTGCTGGCAGCAATTGGGGTGCGGACGCCAATACCCTACGCTCTGCTGCGCTCGCTCTTGTGTATTTTGCTGGGGAATACTGCGCGCCATTGTGGGAAAACAGCGCTCACACAACAAAGACTGACGTCCAACTTAATGAAGCCATGAGGATTACCACTGGCACTGTCAGATCTACGCCCATTCAGTGGTTATCTGTCCTGGCTAACACTGCTCCGCAAGATCTGAGGAGGAAAGCAGCTAAGGTAAAATTGATAAAGAATGGCATGGCTCACAAGAACTCTCCCTTGTATGATGCTCTACAGGATCCCCCAAGATGTTGTCTGAAATCACGAAAACCTCCCTGGTGTGACACAGAAAGCACCACTTTCTTCGACGTGACCTCCAAGTGGTAAGAACGCTTGAACGAAAATCCACCGCACAACGGCCACCTAGTGCAAGATCCATCAAAGAAGGTTGAGGGATTCCACTTACCACGCCAAACCTGGTCGAGACTGAACCGCATCAGGACTGGTCAAGGGAGGTGTGCTTACAACATGAAGAAGTGGTACTTTCTTCCATATTCGGACTGTGACTGCGGGGCAGAGGAACAAACCGTAGGGCACATCGTCAAACAGTGTCCACTGCGAGCATTTAATGCTGACTTGGAGAGTTTACATCGAGTGACAGAAAATGCTCTGGACTGGTTATATATATATATATATATATATATATATATATATATATATATATATATATATATATATATATATATATGTGTGTGTGTGTGTGTGTGTGTGTGTGTGTATTGTTGTATACTTGTAAAACCACACGATAAATAAAATACGTTATTCTAAATAATTTTAATTATATACTAGCTTAATTCCCACTGCTTCGCACGCATACTCTGGATGGTCTGCATTGGTTGTTTCTACATCTACATAGATACTCTGCAAATCACATTTAAGTACCTGACAGAGAATTCATTAACCACTTTCATAACCTTTCTCTACCGTCCGATTCTCTAATATCTCGCGGGAAGATCTGATTTATTTTATTGGGATGGTCATGTCTTCCTATGTAGGTGCGTGCTAGCAAAATATTTTCACACTCAGAAGTAAAAGTCGGTGATTGAAATTTCTGAAATAGATCTCGCCGCAACAAATAATGTCGTTCTTTTAATGATTTCTACCTCAAATCGTGCAACATTTCCGTGACGCTTTCGCCCTTATAACGTGATAAAACAAAACGAGCTGCCATTCTCTGAACCTTCTCACCAGTCCCACACTGGGCAACAGTACTCCAGGAGAGGACACACAAGTGTGATGTACGCAGTCTCTTTGGTAGGGCTGTGCATCTTCTAAGCGTTCTGCCAATGAAACGTAACCTTTGGTTCGCCTTTCCCACAATATTTTCTATGTGTTCTCTCCAGTCTAAGTTGTTCGTAATTGTAACTCCTAGGTATTTGGTAAGGTTTGACTGATTTATCGTGTAACTGAAGTTCAGCGGATTTCGTTTAGTGGTCATGTGGTATTACTTTACACTTTTCATTATTTAGTGTTAATTGCCAGTTTTCGCACCGTGTAGAAATTTTGTCGAAATCGCTTTGCAGTTGCTTTTGATCCTCTGTTGACTTCACTAACCGATAAACTACAGCATAATCCGCGAACGGTCAAACGGAGCTATTCAGATTGTCTCTTAAATCGTTTATAAACACAATGAAGAGTAGGGGACCTATAACACTTCCCTAGGGAACGCCAGATATCACTTCTGTTTCACTCGATGACTTACCGTCAGTTACTTTCTGATAGGAAATCGTGAATCCAATCGCACAATTAGGGCGTTATTCCATAAGCACGCAATTTCATTAGAAGCCGCTTGTGAGGGGCAGTGTCAAAAGCCTTCCGGAAATCCAAAAATATGGATTCGATTTGAGATCCCTTGTCGATGGCACTTATCACTTCATCTGAATAAAGGGCAAGCTGTGTTTCACAAGAGCGATACTTTCTGAATCCGTGTTGACTATTGGTTAATAGGTCGTTCTCATCGAGGTAGTTCATAATGTTCGAACAAAGTATATGTTTCAAAATCCTACTGAAAATCGACGTCAATGAGATGGGCCTGTAAGTTTGGGGATCACTCCTACTGCCTTTCTTGAATATTGGAGTAACTTGGGCAACTTTGCAGTCTTTGGGTACAGATCTTTCGCTGAGTGATCGGTTGTAAATTATAGCTAAGTACGGAGCTATTGCATCAGCATACTCTGAAAGGAATCTAGTTGGTATACAATCTTGCCCGGAAGATTTGTTTTTGTTTAGTGACTTAAGTTGTTTTACTACTCCAGGAACATCTGCTTCTAAATTTCGCATGCTGGCAGCTGTTCTTGGTTCGAATTCTGAAGTGTTTACTTCGTCTTCTTTTGTAAAAGAATTTCTACCTCTAAATATAAATTTTAATACATGTAGCTTTAAAAATGCTTTCCTAATCAAGTATTTCGATACAAATTGCCACCCCCTACTGTACCACTGATGGCAGAATTCAAAACATCCAGAAACTTTTTTTTTTTTTTTTTTTTTTTTTTTTTTAATTCTAACCGTGATTCCAAATTTTCGCATTTCTACCACCAAAATAGTCTTACTAACACCCTTAAATGATTTACCTTTATTTCACCCGCTTAATGGCTGAATTTCCAAAAATATTGAAACATGTTTTTTTAAAAATTCCTATACAAAATCTAAATCCGAAATTTTGTATTTCTTGCTTCAAAATTGCCTGAATAGCAACGTATTTTCAAAAAATTGTTAATCCCCTATTTTACCCCCTTAGGGTTGGGAATATCGAAAGATCACTGATGCCTGGAATGTAAGATAAACGACGTCTGCAAATTTCAAGTTTCTATCGTCTGTAGATTCACTTTCCAGCGCCGTATTATGTCTTTAGAAACGGATCGAAAACGCGTAATTTCTTCCTTACGCTTTGGCATTTTTCTTAGAACAGAGGTTGGCTCCCAGAACCTTTAGTACTTCCCGCAGATTACCACCTGCTGCGAGAGATGGCGCTGCTAACAACGCGGAATAGAGTGCGCTAGAAAATTCTAGGTGGTTAGATGGCACCACCCGAGTACGCGCCATTACCGCTGTGACGTAAGCTAGCCAATGAGAAGCCGTCTCCTGCTTATATAAGCGGAAACCTCCAGCTCACGGCAGTCAGTTTTACCCCTGACGACGACGACTATGGAGGGTATAGTCGAAAGCTTGGGCTCCTACCCATATTTGACGCAGCAAGAACACCGAGAGTATTTTATTCATTTTTCTTAATAGTTTTATTTTTCAAATTGCGATATGCACTTATTTTTCTTAATTCGTTCGCTCGTTGCAGAGAAGCAACTGAAGAATGTGTATCAAGTTTCGCTGTATATAACTTCTTTGATATTATAGTGTCAAAAGTAATCCCTGGTCTTCAGTCCGAATTTTTAATAAGCTGACGACTTTCAACCACTATATCTTCCTCCCTGTTATGGTTATCGATACTGAACTGCTATGGTGTACAACGGGAGACTTTCTACTCTAACAACACAGAGAAATCGTTCGTCTCCGTTTTGTAGTCTTTGCTGAAGACGAAAACATTGACACCCACACGTATAATTTTATATACGTAGGTAACTTTCTACTCCCATATCTTCCACCCTCTTATCGTTATCTACCGTCTACGACCATAGCGCACAATGGGAGACTTGTACCTACTACCACATACAAACACTATCCGTTTACGATGTGTAGTTTTGGCTGTAGAGTGAAATATAGGCACAATCACCTCAATTTCTATGTATATTAAGATAACAGTACGTTCTTCTTTTACTGCAGTAGACTAAAGATAGGTATGTTATTATTCCCTGAAAATTTGAATACTCTACGCTAAGTGGCTTCTGAGATGTAGGGAAGAAGGCAACAGAAAATATAAATTTTGCGGATCGGCTTCCAAAGTTTCAATAGATTGTAACTCAATGCATGCTTAATTTTGTTTTAGTCACTCAGAAGCACCCTGCATCATACTGTATATCATCCTCGTGATTATTTTCCATTTTTTTTCATTCTTCTCTTCTTTCTGGACTCCTTAGAGACCATTTGTGCTGTATACTATGCTTTAATAATGCGACCCTTGTCCATACGTTCAAGTTCTCTGATGCGGTTTTCTCCAGGATTAATTTCCATATGCTGTAGCATTTTCACCCTACCATAGTTGCGATCATTTAAAGTGATAATAACATCACATATCCCCCACTTTACTAGAGTCTTCATTCCAACAGAAACACTCTTTGATAAGTGAGTCCATATAAGATTACTGAACGACTCATTGGCATTTTGAGCCTGACCATGCAGGACGCTTCTACAGTAATTCAGGATTTGCCAGGTCTTTGTAAACAGTTTTTATGATATCCTTGACTGCTGCTTGGACGGAATGTTTGTGGCTGTATGAACTGAGTACTGGGCATTGTGGTAGTTGCACTATGAATTAGTCCAGGAGGGCAAAAGTTGTGTACTGGTATCCCATTATTCAAAAATCTATTACTTTGAAACCAACGTGTCTTAAAAACACTTCGTTTTGGCGTCATATATTATTTTTTTGAGATATTTCCAATCTATTCGTAATTTCCTCGGAAAAATGTTAGCACTTCGACGTACAACATGTGTTTATACTATGAAACGATATGATACTGTTTCCGTCAGTGCTATAAGTACAAACACCTAATTTAACCTTTGGATACAGGGATCCATAGCATTCCATATAAAAGTTACCGATTTCATTACATCTTTCAGTAATGCACGTAAAATTTTTTTAATTTTTAACCGGTGTAGATTATACTTAAATAAAATACTTCCCATGTGAATTTATAGCTGATACATAATTCGGGGATACTGTATACGTGTTTCTTGTCGGATAATGGCGTCATCTTGCCACAATATCCCTTTCAGATCCAAGGTTTTAGGTGACATAACATTAATATAGAGAGGGACGTTTAAGATACAAAATACATACAGTAATTCATTACAAAAAAGAAATAAATTGATTTTCAAAACATTTGTATACACAGTTGTCCTGCTTGGGCCTTTACTACAAATATTTATGATCTGCATCATCTTACAGTAACATCCCTTTGAAAGAAATGAGATAATAACATCACAGGATCATATAAAATCATCTGGCTATCTGATACGATAACTGCACATGTCAAAACAAGGATATCATCACCTTGTTAACGAGTCTTTCTGGCCGACACTGTAAGTGTACTGGAAGTTTGCCGACTGCTGATACCACACAGTGTAGAAACATGGAACTACAACACGTTGCGCACGTTACCACAGTCCATTCACGATTCTGTGGTGCAGGCCCGAATGCAGATGTGAATCACAAAGAAATAAAGCGAGCAAAACCAGAACCACAGAAATGTGCGTGCAGAGCACAAAAGCGATATTTCGGCGGTGTATCTGGCCGCCATCATTATGTGGAGTTGCAACTGAATCACTTTACCGCAATATGTGCAGCGCCCGAGCAGGGTGACCAACTTCAGAGTTTTAATTGTCCCTAGTTCAAAAAAATGTTCAAATGTTTGTAGAACTTATGGGACTTAACTACAGGGTCATCAGTCCCTAAGCTTACAAACTACTTATGAACTAGCTAAGACTAAGGACGGCACAAATATCCATGCCCGAGGGGGGATTTGAACCCCCGACCGTAGTGGTCGTGCAGACTGTGACTGGAGCGCCTCAGTCCCCTCGGTCACCGCAGCCGTCTTGTCCCTAGTTTGAACATGGAAAATCCCTAGAAAGTCGCTACATTTCTGACTTACGCTTTATTCACACGGCGGGTACAGTCACGACGTCACGTATTTGTCAGTGGCGGACAGTGACGTCATTAACCGTAAAAAATGCAAGTGCATTTCCACTGGATGGACGTAAAGTATAAAGCACTATTTGCGCTAAGAAATTCGAAAAACGCAATATTGGTTGTGCTTGTTCGCCAAAGACAGCAGCAAACATTAAATTTAGTGTTGAAGAATTAATTATAACTGCAGTTGCCTTAGATGACGAGAAAAGAGACCAAATTTCGCATGACGGAAGCAAAATGAATAGGGCTTAAGAAAATGTATTTGAAGAGAATGCATGAAGGCAAATTTCACACACTTTATAGAGAATTTAAGGTCTAAATTTCACAAAATACCTTAGAATGGCGAGACAATTTTTCAATTAACTCTTTCTGATAATCCGTTGGATCAAGACAGCAGACACACATGTGAGCAAAGCAATTTCTCAAATAAATAATAAAAAATAAAAAAATAAAAACATGAAGTCCTTTATGGTTTTTCTCTTCCTAATTTGACATATTTTATACAACAATGTATCATCTTTTAATACTGCACACACTCAAAATGTTCAAATGTTTGCACAGTCTATGGGACTTAACTACGGGGTCATCAGTCCCTAAACTTACAAACTACTTATGAACTACGTACGAACTAGGAAGGCACAAATATCCATGCCCGAGGGGGGATTCGAACCCCCGACCGTAGTGTCCGTGCAGACCGTGACTGAAGCGCCTCAGTTCCCGCGGCCACCGCGGCCGGCTGCACAACTCAAAAACTGATTTGTAAACAATGGCGATTACTTAGTTATAAGTTTAAGGCCCTAACTAGGGTTGATTTTATAAAATAATAGCTATTTATATTAATATAATGTAAATAGTCATGTAAGACAACAGTTGAGTAGTGATGATATGTAGGCCTACATCTACTACAGTTTGTCTTGGTTAACACTTTTGTACTATAATAACACAGTCTGAAATGTTTTTGCTGCTAATATAAGAGTATCACATGGTGGTGCACAAGCTGAATTTATATTTCGTCATTTATTTCCTAATAAAGCTCAGTGACGAACTATAATTTAAATGCGAAGCACACTGCAGTGAATGAAAAGCAGTCATGTTACCAACCACAAACCAAACAGATCCGAAACATCCAATAGTAAGCAGTTGATCGGCCACGTGACCTTCATCATCAACGTCAACCTATTCTGACGTGACGTTGCCTATTGTGTGAATGACGCCCCTTGAAAGCATGGGAGAATGTTTTGAACTCACGTGATCCGATTTCAGTTTGGCGAGACGTTGGCTACCTTGTAAATCTGGTCCAACACTAACGAAGAATGAAAACAAAAGTTAAACCTAATCATTGTGCAATCGTTTGAGAACTGAAAGTTTTAAGTGTCTTTCTATAAAAGATTGCAGATTAGTCGCTACAACGTTTACAAATTTGTAAAACTCACATCCCTACGAAATATTCCTCCTTTTTTTTCCTGAATATATATTTCACTCCACCCCTGATGATGTGGCGGGCCTGTTTTCGAACTGGATGTAGTTCGTTTGAGCTAAAGAAAGTGCTTTATTTTGTTCTGTTGTGACTCTTTATTTTATATTATGGGCTTGGATCTAACTTGTTTGTTAATTGTAGCATATTTATGGCTGTTGTGGGAGGTGCAAAACTGATGAAATACCTCCCTGAAAAAACTTCAGTGGGGGTTTATACTGTAATTGTTAGAATTATTCCGTATCATCCAGTCGATTCATCATATGCTGGAACAGATCTTGTGTTTCGTGGATTGCCTCTGTATTAAATTGCCCGGGGTAAAGCTTGTCTACAGCCCTTGCTGTTGTATTTGGCGGATACGAGGAGTTATACTTCGGTAGATTTAGCCGTAGTGGTGTTTGCAATTAGAGCTCTGTCGTTTAAAAAGTTCATCCTTACTACTGCTAGGTTGGACCTTCCTGCAATGCGCAGCATGCGCCAAATTATTTTAAAGAGTGTACCTTCGATGTCACCTGTATTGGCGCTACGTATTCCAGAATAAATCTTCTATAGTCACTGTAAATATATATGTAAGCCAATTAATCCCACTGAATATGGAAAAAAAATAATCTTATTCTTTTCATTCTCCACTCCGAGGAGTGGAGCGGGCTGTTTGAGATCCGGCCCATAAGGAGTCGCGGTTCTATTCAGCCAATTATCAGACAAGCTGATAGTGGGGCAAAGGGGGATCCCAATTGGGAATAAGGGGGAGGGGCTTACCAGTTCCGGCATACGCCTTACAACCAAGGAAAACCTCCCGAAAACCATGGTCGGAACCGGGGAATTGGAACCAATTTAATTTATGTCTGGGACGTTGCCCCAGACAACAAATGGATTATTGGGAGAGCACGTGTGCTCTCACGACAATCAAGGATCGGAAGCCCGAGTAAACTCGTAGAGATCATTTCGACCAACAGTGGACAAGCTTTCACCCTAGAGGAACCGCACCCGTGAACACGGTATCCTCTGCGTCGACTGAATATGAGCGGCGGCACCAATATATCCGGCGGAAGCGGGGCTTCCAGTAGTGGTAGTCGGCGCAAGCGATAATTCCCTATTCAGTATTGTTATCTGCGGGCCGAATGAAAAACCGTTTTTGTTTTCTTTTTATAAAAAAGTCAAATAACGCTGTCTTCCGTATTTTACTTAAGGGAAAACCCTTGCCTATATTTATGATATTGTCAGAAAAACGGATTTTCAGTGGCTTCTTTTAAAACACAAAAACATCATAAATAGAGCAAATACCTCGGCAGGGTTCACTTTATTACTGAATTACTGACAACACAAAAACAGTAAAGGATATCCTTGAAAATAAAAGTATTCAATGTCAACTTCCTTCACGCACATTGCTGTAAGTTGTTAATTATGCCCACAAAACGTTTTAAACGAAAATTTTTTCCTCTTGTTCAGGTCATTGTATGAAAAACTGCATAAATTTACTTCTTTCAAAGTTATTTTTATAACACGAAACTGAGTTAGACAATTTCTAAACATTCGCCCTAAAAAAGTGCAAGTCGTTTTTGAAAATGATAATTAAGGGATTGTAAAAAAATAATATGGATGTATAACTTTTTACGAAGAAAATGAGACTAAAACCGTTATTGTAGGTCGATCACCTGAGAAGGCCTAACCAATTTTCGAAAATGCCTTGTTTCGAAAAAAATCTTATAAATTTAAAATTAATTAACTCTTCTTTTTTTGCAAACAAATACTTTATTGAGCTATCTCGCAATAGTTTGGCAACTTGAATGTTAACGAGATAATCAACTTCTGAAGGGTTTGGAATACATCTCAAAACCAGATGAAGCACTCTATACCTATAGAAAAGCAATCGCTAGAGCGTTCTAAGCCTTAAAACTTTCTCCCTTAACACTTTTCGATCGATTCTATAGTTTTTATTTTTTATTTTTTTTATTTTTTTTTTATTTTTTTCATGTTTGAAAGATGTATTCATGCTTCATGAAAAAGAATTACAATTAAAATTTAATTTCATATCTGATCATATTTTGTTCGGGTAATACTTCCTGCAATCGTTTCTGTGACATGCTTGTACTACTGCGGCCGACGTGTCTGGTAAGCGCGGCCTGCAACTTATGTCCGGCTGTTGTGCGGGTTGCCGTCGGCCCCTGCTGTGAGCACCAAGACATGGCTTGGTCAAGTTTGCACTCAAAAACGTATAAATATTCTCCTATTCTTCTTGAAGAGCCCCTTTTGAATCTTGAAATTCTACTTTTACACATATTCTCCTCAAGCTGTTTCCAAACCTGCTCACTAGTATTCTAGTCCGGTTAAAATTACTTGATAAGTGGAACTTCACGTGATGTACCTGCTTTTCTCCAATCAGAGAGCTCAAGCGCCACGCTCAAATTGTTCTGCGTTGCCGAATTGCACGAAAACTGATCGGTTTGCTTCAGTTTCTATCCAATTAAAGTAGTTTGTAATCCGTGTGTACTCTTTAACAGAGTGCTCATAGCTATAAGACTCAGTGTAATATCAATGTGTAAAGCAAGCAGACGCCATGTCACGTACTTACCACAGCGAACTGACAAGAAGACCAAATGAGTATCGGATTTTACAATTTTGTATATGTACGGTGCGTGAATATGAGAATTCAATATCAGTCAGCCAATGCCATTCGACGCAACTTTCAAAAATTCTCGAGAAAATCGACTTTGAAGTTCTGAAAGTACCTGTAAGTACCAATCTTCTTCTAATATATAAAGCAGAGTCACCGTATGTTTGTACTTTTTGCATACAAATGTACAGTTTTGTTCCAATCTTTACGAAATTTTGTACTCGTGACCTTCAGTCCATGAGTTGTTGTTGTTGTTATGGTCTTCAGTCCGGAGACTGGTTTGATGCAGCTCTCCACCCTACTCTATCCTGAGCAAACCTTTTCATCTCCTCATAAGAACGGCAACCCACATCTGAATCTGCTTACTATACGCGTCTCTTGGTCTCCCTCTGCGATTTTTACCCCTCACACTTCCCTCCAATGCTAAATTTACGATTCCTCGATGTCTAAGAATGTGTCCTACCAAGCGATCCCTTCTTTTAGTCAGGGTATGCCAAAAATTCCTTTTCTCTCCAATTCTGTTCAGTACCTCTTCATTAGTTATGCAATCTACCCATCTAATCTTCAGCATTCTTCTGTAGCACCACATTTCAAAAGCCTCAATCCTCTTCCTGTCCGCACTGCTTATCGTCCATGTTTCACTCCCGTACAAGGCAACACTCCACACAAATGCCTTCAGAAAAGACTTCTTTACCCTTAAATTAATATTCGATGTTAGCAAATTTCTCTTTTTCAAAAATGCTTTTCTTCCCATTGCCATTCTGCATTTTATATCCGTTGTACTGCGACCATCGCATGTTATTTTACTACCCAAGTAACAAAACTCATCTACCACCTTCATAGTTTCGTTATCTAATCTAATTCCTTCAGCATCGCCCAATTTTCTAAGACCGCATTCCATTATTTTTGTTTTGCTCTTGTTAATGTTCATTTTATATGCTCTCTTCAACACAATGTCCATTCCATTCAACTGCTCTTCCAGGTCCTTTGCTGTCTCTGACAGAATTACAATGTCATCAGCAAAACGCAATGTTTTTATTTCTTCACCCTGAACTTTAATCCCTATTCCAAATTTTTCCTTGCTTTCGTTCACCGCCTGCTCGATGTACAAATTGAATAACATCGAAGAAAGGCTACAACCCTGTCTTACTCCCTTCCCAATTGATGCTTCCCTTTCATGCCCTTCGAGTCTAATAACTGCGGTCTGGCTTTTGTACAAGTTGTAAATAACTCTCCTTTCCCTATATTTTACCCCTGCTGACTTCAGAATTTGAAAGAGTGTATTCCAGTCAACATTGTCAAAAGCTTTCTCCAAATCTACAAAAGCTAAAAATGTAGGTTTGCCTTTCCTTAATCTATCTTCTAAGATAAGACGTAAAGTGAGTATTGCCTCCCGGGTTCCTACGTTCCTCCTGAATCCGAACTGATCTTCCCCGAGGTCAGCTTCTACCAGATTTTCCATTCTCATGTAGATAATTCGTGTTAAAATTTTGCAACCATGGCTTATCAAACTGATGGTTCTGTAATTTTCACACCTGTCTGCGCCTGATTTCTTTGGAATGGGGATTATTACATTTTTCTTAAAGTCTGAGGGCATTTCGCCTGTCTCATACATCCTACACACCAGTTCAAATAGTCTTGTCATGGCTGGCTCTCCCAGAGACTTTAGTAGCTCTGAGGGTATGTCATCTACTCCTGGGGCCTTGTTCCGACCTAGGTCTTTCAAGGCTCTGTCAAATTCATCTCTCAGTATAGTATCTCCTATTTCATCTTGATCCACTTCCTCTTCCCTTCCTACAACATCGTCTCTAAGTTCATTTCCTTTGTAGAGCTGCTCTATGTACTCTTTCCACCTTTCAGCTTTCCCATCTTTGCTGAGAACTGGTTTCCCATCTGAGTTCTTGATATTCATATAGCTACTTTTCCTGTCCCCAAATGTCTCTTTTATTTTCCTGTAGGCGGTATCTACTTTGCCCCTTGTTATACATTCTTCTACAGATTTGCGTTTGGCTTCTAGCCACTCCTGCTTAGCCATTTTGCACTTCCTGTCAATCTCATTTTTTAGTCGTCTGTACTCCATTTTGCCTGTTTCATTTACTGCATTTTTATATTTTCTCCTTTCATCAATGAGTACGGTCGCCGTATGTGTAAGAATCACATACGATATATAGTTCAAGAGATATGACGTCATAAACAATGAGATGCGCGGAAAACTGCTGCATTTAGTGGCAATGCTGCTCATTTTCTCCTAAACCACTGGACCGATTTCAACCAAATTTGGTACACACATTCCTTACCGTGAGATAACAATTTCTGCATGGTTAACAATCACATACGACACATGGTACAGAAGGTATGACGTCATAAACAATAGCAATCACAAAAAACTGCCACATAATGCGGCGACATTTTATAAATACGCTATATGAGAACGAGAGTACTTAATGACTTGCAACAATCTTTAAACAAAATTTCAAACCTTTATTAAACTTTTTCTCGCTGGCAACCCTAGTAAAATGATGATAGGAAAAAAGTTTCTCGCTTACTACTTTTCCCTTGTTTATGGAGTAAAACTACGGCTCTCGGTATGACGTTAAAATTTATAATTTGAACACTACAAATTGTAGCAACAGGAACTTTTACAGACAGTACACACATATATAGTTCAATGTATCGTCTAAATTGTATCACATTCCGACACGTAGTTCATGAGATATGAGCATGTAAACAGTAACGTTCCACTGTTCGTGGACTACAACTAAGGCATTCGAGATGACGTTACAATTTTTAATTCTACATTACAAATTGTAGCCGCAGGAAATTTTAGATATAGTATACACGCATATAGTTGAGTGTACCTTATAAATTGTATCACAGTACGATACGTAGTTCATGTGATATAAGCACGTAAACAATAAAGTTCATAGAAAACGGTCCCATCACGCACCAAGTTTTCATCTATTACTTCTTTACTACTAATTGTATAAGACATACAGCCCTTATACAAATGAACATATACCTGAAAAATGGCAGGAATAAATAAATAAATACCCGGGCAACGCCGGGTTTTCAGTTGTAGCATAATAACTAGTACCATCTGTCGGTGTAGCTTAGGTCCTCGGCGCCGTGGCTCAGCTGAGCCAAGAACACAATGAATAAAGACGAACAAACACGATCAACGACCACAAGGAACAGAAATATCCATAAAAAGGTAGTAGCGCTCTGGCGTGACAACCACAGTGTCGGTGGTTCGAATCTTGCCATTAAAGATTTTTTTTCCGTTGTGTTCGAATACTTACATAATTTTAATATCTAGGCTGTTAATAATGATGGTTTCAATAATAAAAAAATACAAGTTACATTTTTACAGCAGTGGCTTCACTATTAGTTGACGACGGTAGTCTTTCCAATCAGCTAAGCTACTCAATCATTGCTTTAGGTGACAAGGTGTTCAGCTCATCTACTTATACATAAACAAAAACTGACACAACACGCGGAATTAAATCCCAAAATGTTTTATATAGTTGAATTCTAAAACAACGCAAAAAAACATATGTCACAGCGGGATTCGAACCACCGACGAAAACGCTACCACCTGAGCTACACTTTTTTCATTTTCCCTCTATGGATAGTTCTACTCCTTGCGGTCGCTGATCGTGTTTGTTCGACGTGTTCTTGGTTCAGCTTTTTTATTACAGACGGCGGTCAGCCTCCTAACCGAGCGCGCTGAGCCACGGCGCCCGACTGCTACCGCGGAAGATGCCGCAACTGTTTTAGTTATTGGTACTGAAGTGTATATTCCGCCTGAACTGCTGATATCGTTAGGAGAGCCAGTCGTGAAAAATTTGTATCATCTGGTCTGCAAGATGTATGAGACAGGAGTAATACCCTCCGACATCAAGAAGAATATCGTAATTCCAATTCCAAAGAAAGCAAGTGCAGACAAGTGTGAAAATTACAGAACTATCCGTTTAATAAATCATGGTTACAAAATACTAACACGAATTATTTACAGATAAATGGATAAACTTGTGGAAACCGAAATCCGGAAAGATCAGTTTGGATTTAGGAGAAATGTAGGAAAACGGGAGGCAATACTCACATTACGACTTATCTTAGAAGATAGGCTAAGGACAGGGAAACCTACGTTTTTGTCGTTTGTAGATTTGGAGAAAGCTTTTGACAATGTCGACTGGATACACTCTTTCAAATTCTGAAGATAGCAGGGGTAAAATATAGGGAGCGAAGAGTTATATTCAACCTATACAAAAACCAGAAAGAGTCGAATGGAAAGAAAGGGACGCAGAGGGTGGGAAGGGAGTAAGACAAGGTTGTAGCCTTTCCGCAATGTTGTTCAATCTATACATTGAGCAGGCAGTGGAAGGAGAAATTTGGAGAGGGCATTAATGTGCAGGGAGAAGAAATAAAAACATTGCGGTTTGCCGATGACATAGTAATTCTCTCAGAGACCGCAAAGGATCTGGAAGAGCAATTGAATCGAATGGACAGTGTCTTGAAAGAAAGATATAAGATGAACATTAACAAGAGTAAAATGAAGGTAATGGAATGTAATGTCAGAAAATCAGGCTATGCTAAAGGAATTAGTTTAGATAATGAGACAATAAAAGTAGTAGATGAATTTTCTTATTTGGGTAGCAAGATAACTTCTGATGGCCGAACTAAAGAAGATATAAAATGCAGAATTACTATTGGAAGAAAAGCGTTTCTAGACAAGCGAAACTAGTTAACATCCAATATTAATTTAAATGTTAGGAAGTCCTTTCTGAAAGCATTTGTCTGGAGTGTAGCATTGTATGGGAGTGAAACGTGGACGATAAGGAGTTCAGGTAAAAAGATGATAGAAGCTGTTGACATGTGGTGCTACTGACGAGCCGGCCGCGGTGGCCGAGGAGACTGAGGCGCTCCAGTCACGGTCAGCACGGCCACTACGGTCGGGGGTTCGAATCCCCCCTCGGGCATGGATATTTGTGCCGTCCTAGTTCCTAAGTAGTTCATAGGTAGTTTGTAAGTTTAGGGACTGATGACCCCGTAGTTAAGTCCCATAAGCCTTACGAACATTTGAATTTGAATTTGCTACTGACGAATGATGAAAATTAGATGGGTAGATCACTTAACTAATGCGGAGGTGCTTAACCGAATCAGGGAGAAAAGGAGTTTTCGGCATATCCTGACTAAGAGAAGGGATAGATTGGTTGGACACATTCTGAGACATTCAGGAATTGTCAATTTAGCATTAGAAGGAAGCGTGTGGGGCAAAAATCGTAGAGGGAGACCGAGGGACGAATACAGTAAGCAGATTCAAAAGGATGTAGGTTGCCGAACGTATTCTCAGATGAAGAGACTTGCACAGGACAGGGTGGCGTGGAGAGCTGCATCAAACCAGTCTGCGGACTGAAGAGCACAACAACAACGAAGTGTATATGTAAAACTTCAGAGTCGATTTTCTCGATAATTTTTGAGAGTTGTGTCGAATGGCTTCGGCTGATTGTTATTTGAGTTCTGAACGTCCCACATACCATAAATATAAAGAAATCATAAAAGCCGATACCCATGTGGTCTGCTAGTAAGTGCGTCTTTGGCGTTCTTTGGTTCTTTGAGAAAATTGCCACACAAGTTGGACGTACTGCGTCGGTTGTACAGTAATGGCATTTGGAATTGTCCCATGAACCTCGGCGCACCCGTAGACGAGGGTTTGGACGTCCTCGTACCCCACACACAAAATTGAACACCTACGACAGGACTGATAAGAGGGTTTCTAAACTGAGAAGTGTCCAACTGGTTACTAGCAGTGGGACTACGGACAAACACACCTTCAGTCCGTCTCCCACTCACTCCAAAGCATCGATTGTGCCAGCAGATGAAATGGCGGGCCACGGTGTTCAGCGATGAAAACAGTCTGCCTACAGAAAAGTAGTGGTAGTTTGCGCGTACGATGTCAAACAGAATAATGGTCACCCAAACACTACGCGTGAAACTCTACGTTCTCTGCTAGACGTATAGCAAGTTGCCTGGCCCGCACGATCCTTTGACTTGTCTGCAATCGAACACGTGCGACTCGTTAACTCACAGCCCTTGCAGACCTCCGTGAACAGGTCGACCAGGCGTGGAATTATGTATTCAAGAAAGCGTTCGTCATCGTTATGATCGAATGGATGCCACGATCAGTGCTTGCTTTGCTGCCCGTGTATGCTTCGGTACGTTTTAATATGGGTATTTGAGCATGGTCGAGAAGTGGTACATCAGTACAGCTTTATATATCGATCTGTTATTGTAATCATTTCATGTACTCTCGATAAACTGTTTCAGCAATGAATCTCGAGTGAATTGGGTTCACTAATTTTTATTTCTGGCAGTGTATATACTACAGCTGTAGAAAACCGTATGTATTCGGTACTGAGTAACGAAAATACTTCAGCAGATACGAAGTACTCAATCGTTACTCATGTATACATTTCGTTCATCGCGTTTACAGTATCGATATGAATTTCCTCATGAATACATGCCGTTATTCGCATCCAGCGTATCGATACGAACTCCTTAATGAAAACCACTACGGAGAATGCATATATTCTCGAATACTATTTATTGTGATATTAATTTATATAGACATTCGTGTCGAACTTTAAGTGCATATCGCTCAGTTCCACGTTTTTAGATGTTTAATTTCTTTATACTTATTGGCCCGTGTTTGCATGTTAATCCTCGTTGATCTGACGTCCGCTTATAACGCAAACTTGCGTTTTATTGAATTTTTTACCTGAAATGATTTCAGTTTAATGGCTAATGGTTTATTTTTTATCTTGTCTACTATAAAAATGTTTTGTAAAAACTGCTCTAAAATTATCATGTACACATTTTCATTCATGACGGTAGTATCTCAATTGTTACTATTACGTCACATAATTCACTAAAACAACCCCGCTGCTCCGAAATCTAGTGCTACTGCTATGATCGGTCACATTGGCATTCGTCACGAAATATTCCGATTGACTCTGACATTCCAAGCCTCTAAGAAAAGTGCGGGAACTGTACTGAAAATGGTGGTCGCGAATGGATCTCGCTAATTTAGATCAATTTGTATGACAATTGTATTTTAATCCTGAGGAAAATAGACTATGCTGATCGTTTACTCAGTAGTATAGCTGCTTCAGAAAGCAAGCATACAGTATCTACGTGGGAAATTTAAATGTTAAAGAAGTATTAACATTAACAGTTAAAATTTTTACACGCTTTCAAAGTAGCGGCCGTATCACTGGGTGGCACTGGTAACGAGAGTAACGAGTAACGATACGTTTGTAATGAGTAATGTTTCTCTTAGTAACGGATACATACGGATACACATCTTTCCGTTACTCTCTATGACGTTCTCTTCGTATGCTCAACGTAACGGGAATTAGTGCAGAGACCAAGGTAAAATTTTACTTCACTGCGCACGAGTTTCTGGCTACTATGTTGGCAACACACATCCCTGACTATCCGTTACACATTATCATATAAACAGATTCTAGAAGGGTAACGCAATGCATTATAATTTCTTGAATTGAAGAGCATGACCTCCTTAATTTCAAGTTCTCAGGGCCTATTGTTGTGTACCATGAAGCTCTAAACTGGTTTTAGGATAACAAATATTTCAAAATATGTACTACGTTGCTTGATTATAATGCCTTCCAATAAAAATAAAGTCACTCTTCAGAAAAAAATTACATCTTTCGCTTCCGTATAAGATTGTTCACAAAATTTTATGTTGAAGGTGATGACAACTATGTAACAGTCGATCTGATTCTACTATCGAACTCGACTCTATATGGTGATTCGATTTTAACCTTCTTTCTGCACAAGCTAAATGAATTTAACTTCGTTTCCTAAATTAATACCTTGAACTAATCTTTCAAAGTCGAAATCGGTAAATATTATATCACTTTAGGAATCGTTGTAATAGCAATAAATTTACTGTAAGCACTGTTTTTATGAATGAACTCGTATCCAAACTTAGGTCTCGCTAGGGAATTTAACACTCGCGGAGTTACGTGAATAGCAAGCCTGTCAATTCTAGACCACAGTAAATATTTCCTTTCGGAGATATTACTTTCGTGAACTTTCTTGAATGAATCTTTAAACTTTTCAACAGGTGAGTATTTTCGGTAACTGAAATCCTCTGCACTTTTATCACAGTTGAAAATTATTGACTTCGTGGATATTAAAGAAAAATCACAGATACTATTTTTTTCAAAGAACAAAATGTAAATGTCAAGTATTGAAGTAAGAATGTGTAACTTTTGTACGTATTTTTCAGTTATATTTTCAGTAATTATAGACATTCATAACACAGAACTTATCGGTTAAGAGCTTGAAAAAAGTATCATGATCTCTACAGAACTGCTACGGTACACAGAATAGTTGAACACTGCTAGATGATGATCACAGAAGTTCCATTACATGAAAAACCTTGCTTTGAAAACCATTCTGATACAAAAAATATCACAGTACAGCATTTTAAATGTCAACATCGTTTTATAGGAATAAATTGTCTATGATTATTTCATTAAATAATTTTTAAAGTGCTAACGGACCGTCGTACCTGTCATGCGTGATGGAAATATGTTACATCTAACAACTCTAGTACATGCAGGTAGGGATAATCGATATTCATCGATTTTAGGTAAACATCGATGTTCAGTGGAAAACATCGATGTTTTAATATCGATATTAAATCTTTTAAAATATATTTCCTTACTGGCATCGTACTCCAAACTGATTGATAAAAAAAATAATATATATAAAAAAAATAAGATAAAAAAAAAATAAATAAAAAAAAATAAAAAAATGAAAAGGAAACACACACACATCCCGTACTATTCCACACCCTTTCTCTCTTGCTGGATCGTTAATTCTGTTCCTTGTATGAGGTCTTACGCACTCTGCGAGCGATAGATAGATCTCTGGACTGGAGGAGAAGCGGTTTGACTGCGATGCGAGACTTTTGGTATTCGCAAAAATGAGTTTTACTGTAATATATGCTTCTTACTACGGTGTGTTGGACTTAACATTAGTTCACCACTCATTATCGAGGTGAAAACGTGGTGTTGGCAACGTATGTAAAATTTAACAAAGTAAATTCATTCTTTTGCAGTAATTAAATAATCATCGAGGATTTGTTTAGTATGTTTTTTCTTCTTTTGTTTTATAGGTTGTGTTGCGAAAAAAGTGCTAAAAATTGCATTTCATATTACAAAAAATTGTGTTATCATGCCATAGGCACGAAATTCAGCATCTGTTGCCAACATTATCACGCGAAGCCGCCAGGATGGTTAGTAAAATTTTAGCAGCGCTGGAAGGTTTGTTGTTTCTACTTGTGTACTATACTTTTGCGACGTTACAGCGGACTATTGAGTTAAATGGATGGCGTTGAATGAAGTCAATAATCAATTTTTGTTTTGTTAGAAAGTAGTCATTGCTACATACAGTACAACCTTATCCATATATGTGCACAAATCCACGTACCGTGTTCTAGTTTTAAATTTAAAGAAAGTAGTCATTTGAATCGCTGATCATTTGTAATTTCTGTTAAGAACGTCGCTGTCAGTGGTCTGAACTTTTACCTTGTGGAGGATCATTTATTTCCACACGTAGGAAAAGCTTCAATGGGTGACGAAGTATTTTCACAGATATATGTCAACAAACCCGTTCTCTTCATTAGAAGAACCTTTAGAAATCCCAATATCAACCTAAATATGTAAAATAAAATATATAAAACTGTTATTTCAAGTGAACTGTCGAAGTCTATCGCATGTAATAATGAGGAAGAAAAATAGTTGTGTGGCTTTCTTTTTTATTTTATTTTATTTTTAATTTTTTTGTTCCAAATAATAATCAATGACGAATAGAAAATCTGAATTCGAACCTAAAACATCGATTTTTCCGAAAACATCCATGTTCCGTATATAGAAATAAACAACTCTTTTTACGGGAAAGGTTTATCATATATAAACATCGATGTTTTCCTTTCGATGATTTTCGTACATCGATTGCGTTGAAATACAGCATCTTTTCGTTACTCTCAGAGCTCTAGTGCATACAGGTTGCGGGCATGTTTAGGATCACTGGGTTGTTAACTGGAGCAAGGGGCGATTTCCGTGTGAGTTTGTTGGGAGTAGCAGCTGTGCTGGCGTGGGCGGACGATGGAGGGGGGGGAGGGGAGACGTCGGTCCCTTTGGCCAGTGTTCCGCCTGCGAGATCAAAGGCCCGCCGGCCGCCCCTCCGTAAGCAGGAGGTCAGCCAGACGGCCTTTGCCGGGGCATCCGTTAAGCAGAGGGCGAAGAAAGTTCCGCGCCGACGGAGCCGAAGGACCGCGGCTGACTCAGCCAGCTGGTAAAGCGGGTATCGGCCGGAGATGATCTCCAGCCAAAGAACTGCCGCTGTTTACGCGCGGGGCTCACAGCGCTTCAAAGACGGCGAAGCTGCAAAGGAAACGCGGATAAGCAGTATGTCCAATTTAACTGAAGACATCGAAACATCTAGAATACATGCCATCGGATCAGAAACTTATAGCCAGCCGCGGTTGCCGAGGGGACTGCGGCGCGCCAGTCACGGTCTACACGGCCACTACAGTCGGGGGTTCCAATCACCCCTTGGGCATGGATATTTGTGTCGTCCATAGTAGTAGCTAGTTCATAAGTACTTTGTACGTTTAGGGACTGATGACCCTGTAGTTAAGTCCCATAAGCTCTACAAACATTTGAACATTTGATAAAGTGGTATAGGGGAAAGTCGGGAAAGATGGCGACATTTTTTCTGGCTCTTAGGTTGAAATAAGATACTTTATTAAAACTTTTATCCATTATGGATGAGGAACGCTGCGACTGTGGTGAAATGAGCTATCTTGAATGATAGCAACCAGTCGCCTTTTATGCAAAATGTTTTATTACATTTCTCCCATTACCGGTTTCGATATGCCTAGCATATCATCATCAGATGGTGAACGGTGTTTTATATTACAGATGGTGTGTAGTGGAATTTGTGCATCTGTCATATTTACCAAAAAACAAATCAAGTGAAATATGTGGCGACCATAACTGACATGAACAAAACAAATGAACTATGTGGCGAGCATAACTGACATAATAATATTGACTTACTGGTAGGCCTAAATGTTGCTACTTACAATTTGTGTTATCCATAAAGTCATTGTCACAATGCACACATTAATTGTGCTGCTATGCACTTTACACGTATTATACAGCACAGCTTGTAGCATACACATATTTATTGTGCTGCTAAACACTTTATACATGTTGTACTATACAGTTTTCACACGCTATACAAATGTAAACAAACCAAAGATCTTCGCCAAAGATGTTGCACAGATACCACAGCCTATTTGTGTTTGTTAGTGACTACACCATTCGTCGAATTGCCGTACAGGCAGGGTAAGATGACGAAATGAACATTTTATTTAGAAAACAAGAGTTTTATTGATGCTTATCTACTTATCAAAAAAGACACAGAAGTAACACTTCTCTTTTGCATCCCTGTAATTTTAGCACGTACACTGAGCAGAGACTACTTCATCAACATATTTTTTTACTTAGTGACCTAAAGTAACTTCAGGGAAGTTGAATTTCCTAGTGACGCCGTTAACCAGCTTACGTGCTGCACTGCCTCTTTCACTGATTCCTTGCTCCATTTCTGTCACGCTGTCTTCTTAATGAACTGCATAATTCGCCATCGACATATTGTATTCAGACTTATATATGCACACAGTCTCACACAATAAATTCATTAAAACATTAGTAAATCCACAAGCTTTAGGATGAATCAACTCACATTCATTAATGCAGAAGTATTACTTGCATGAAGCTTATTTAAACCGCAGGAAACATTGTTACAAAAACTGCATGCGTTTCCTAGCCTCTGTTTTCAACAAAACAAAATGATCCATCAGTTCTGTTTCAAGAGACACGACTGCAGAGCGCGCTAAGGAAGCAGCACCATAGTGCACGTAAAACAATCTGATGATTTATCGAAGAAATTCAAAATTCGTCATCTTAGACTCCTCGTCAACTTCTCCGACCTTCCCCTAAAATTACTTTGCCTCGGAGAGGGATATCCAACGATACCGCAGTCGTGTCCCCACGCAACTTCTCCACACATCGTGTGGGTGACGGAAGACGGTGGCAACTTCGAACTCCTTAGAGGGAACTCCCCTGTCTTTTCTTTTTCTTCCCCTCCCCCCCCCCCCCCCCCGACTGTTTGAACTCGGGCCCCTTTTGCTGTAGTTTGGTCTGATATAAAATGAACAGGAAAGAAAATTAAAGAATTCTTGCTAATGTAGACTCACTATAATATTACATCAATGAAATCAATATGCTGTTTTGAGTTTCTGTGAAAGGGAGAAGTGGCACAGTGGTAACATACTGGATTCGTATTCCGGAGGACGGTGGGTCAAATCCACCTCCGGACATCCAGATATTTTACCTACATGAATACAAGAAAATACCAGGATGGTTCTTTTGAAAGGGCAAGGCCGATTTCTTCCCCATCATTGCTCAAACATCCGAGCGTAAACTCCGTCTCTATTGAGCACGCTGTCGACGAAACGTTATACACTAAGCTTCCAGCCTCCATGAGTTTCTGTGGATATCCGGAATGAAGGAGATTAGAAGATGTTTTCTCTGAAAATTGTTTAATGCAATGCCAGTGAATTTACAATTTTTCCTGTGTTTTTGAAACACGAAGATCAGATAGTTTGCTGACTCTCAGCCACGATCTGTACTCAGTTTGCAACATACAAAATACCACAAATTGAGATGATTCGCATTTTTCCCAAGATTCCGAAGATATGATCAACACCAATAACACGATTAATAAACTGAAATGTCGCTTACAGCTGTTTCCTCCTTCGACAAATACCAATATTCATCGCCATATTTATTGTTTCGTTGCGCTTATGCCAGCTGATGTCTCGACGTATCTCTGGTTTCAGGTTTTTCTAAGGAAATAAATCAGGAACGGAAATCATCTTAATGTTTGTAGCACAACAAATTACCTCGAGATGACATCAATGATCTCTTGTTGCAGGATGAGAGATAAGATCACAAATGTTTCAAATGTTTGTATAGCTTATGGGACTTAACTACGGGGTCATCAGTCCCTAAACTTACAAACTACTTATGAACTACTTACGGACTAGGATGGCACAAATATCCATGCCCGAGGAGGGATTCGAACCCCCGACCGTAGTGGCCGTGCAGACCGTGACTGGAGCGCCTCAGTCCCCTCGGCCACCGCGGCTGGCTGATACAATCACCGTCACAGTTAACTATCGCTTCCAGTCGTATTCTAATTATCAAAGTATTTGTATTATTATGAACTATCGAAGTAACTTCCTTTTTTAAAAAAGTGTATGTGACATGGAACTGTCAAATTGAGCTTTCCATAGAAAAATACCATAAACACTTTAACACTTTTTCGATGCATCTTCAAAAACTGTTCTTTCCTGCAAATCTTATCCTGGCAGTTAGGAACGTAACAACAAAATAAAAAAATTTGATGTTCAGCTGCTTGTAAATCTATGAGACTTAACTTCTTTGGTTATTAGTCTCTAGGCTTACAAATTACTTCAACTAAGTTAAAGACGCCGAAGGACAAACACACATGACACACACACACACACACACACACACACACACACACACACACACACACAGACGCGTGCCATCGACATAAGAAGGCCTGTGCGCTGCCTGCCAGGATTAGTCATAACACAAGCAAACTCCTTGTCTTATGTATCACTATGCCAAGTTTTAGAATATGTGCACGTTGCACAATGTATTTCAGAGTGTTCGTCTTATTTACGCGATTATCAGTACAAATTTGTGCTGGTAGCAGACAAAATGCCTAATATGAATTGTCTGATTCCAGTATCGGTAAGATATCTTACTAATAGTTCATAAGTACCTTATACCAACACAAATTTGTCTGTTAATCACATAAATTACATTAAGAATATTCTGGAACACACTGTGCGACATGCACGTATTCCCAACCTCAGCACAACGTTACGTAAGGCAAATAGTTTGCTCGCGATATCACTACTCTTGGCTGGCAGCGCACAGGCTTTGTTAATCTAGGTGGTATTGCCCATGCCCGAGGGAGGACTCGAACCTCCGACGGCGAGGAACCGCGGACTCCGCAGCAAGGCGCTTTAGAACCCTTTGGCACTCCACTGCGGCCAACAAAATCAGCCAAATCTGTCGAACCATTCAGGATAAACGATGTGGCGTCGAAATCTAATTGCAAAGTACCCTCCGCTATGCACCATACAATGTGTTGAGGAGCACAAAACCCTTCTGAATGAAAAAGTACAGATATGTGCGAAAAGTCATGATCTTCGACTAAACCAAATATGTCCTCCCTATCTTCAGCTATGATACAAAGTGCATACAAAAATTACGATTTTTGTATTTTTTGCCAATTTTCCGATTTTTTCTACGACAATTAGGAACAAAAAACAAAAAGAAAACAAAACATTACCCGTTTGTAACGTCTGATTAGTGAGTTGTGGTGTTGAAATAATTCAAAAAGAGAGTGAAATACACACAATCAGTTCTAAAATTTTCTAATTTTCTGGTAGATTTTCCGAGTATTTCTTTAATAAAAGCCTTTTTGTGAGAACTATGAGTACAACAAAGTAAAGGTCAGGCAAAACCGTCAAGCCGTTCTCAAGTAACGCACTTACATACATGCGGCAATTAATTTTTATTAACAAAGATTACGAACCTATGGCAAAAACTACAAACGGTTCCTGTGAATCATTTGTTTCGTTTTACGACGAATAGTAGTGCGCCTCGGTTGCACAGTGGTAGAGTGCCAAACTACAAATCCAAAGGTCGCGGGTTCGATCCCCGCTGGTCCTAGGATTTTTATCTCTCACTTTCCACTTCTTTCACCTCTGGCAGTATTGCTCACGTGAAAAATACCGAGTATCACCGTGGTTCGGAACCCACGTTAAACTGTAGGTCCCCCTATAACTGGCTGGGTAAGTCAGTTCAAGGTCGGAGGAAGGCAACGGCATTCCACCTCCAAACAGGACCATGCCTAGTAAAGCACTGTAGTGTTCTAACCAATCTTCGGATTGTTGACTGCTTTACCTTTTTTACCTTAGCTCTGTTTATCGGATAAATTAAAATGAGTACGCAATCGTCATTTACACCACGTTGCTCAATGTTCCTTGAATATCCATATGAACTTCGGACTCACCTGCATGCAGCGAGGGCAGGGCAGGCCAATATTCCATAACTTGTAAGTGCATACCTCACTCACTATGTTGTATTCTTCCGACAATATTGCTAGACAGGTGAGAAGTATGCCGAGGGTACAATATGGGCTGTACATAGAACCCGGAAACACATTCAATTATTTATTGCACAAGAACGAAAGATTGTACAGATATGATCCATTTATCATTTTGAAGAGAAATCATGAAATAATTTTTGCGGTATGCTATAATGCAAATTCAAAGTCCAACCTCTTAAGGTAGCCAACAATAAACAAAAATATGAAATAATAACACTGAGAGATGTTTCAGGGATGCGTCACCCAGAGTGCATCCCAGAATGTCCCTGAGAGCTGCAAAACTAAGAATCCTTTCTCGGCTTTTGGCAAGATCAATGTGTAGTTTCTTATTGTTTATTTTTTGTTTGATAATACGCCGGTAGTAATAGCTAGTCGCAAAAATGGCGAGTTCAGGTGCGGAGCGAGCTTTATGTGTGTTGGAGGTCAACAAAAACAATTGTGTTACAGCTGTTGAAGGGGTGTTTCGAATCCAGTACGCTAAGGAGCCACCAACAAGGAAGGTCATGTACCACTGGCAACGACGAGATGCTTGTGCCCTAGTGTGAGTGAAGTGAATGTGGAGTGCGTACGAGAGACATTCATGAGGTGTCCAAAGAATCCCGTGATCTCGATATGAATGTTCTGCAACATAAGCTGTCCATTAAACCATTCAAATTGGAGCAATTGCAAAAGCTCAATGACGACGACAAAGACAAACATTTTGAGTTTTGTTCGCAGTTGCAACAATTGAATGAATATGGGGATAACATCGTTGATCGCTTATTTTTTAGCAACGAATCCACTCTTCACACTAATGGGAAGGCATAATTGTCTAATGTCGGGTACAACGCATCCACACAAATGCAGTGAATTTGATCGTGATTCCCCATAGGTAAATGTTTATCTGTGCCCCGTTACGTCTTCGCCGAGAGCACCGTGGACTGCAGCCTCTTGAGTATGTTTACCGGTACACCACTGTGCCATGCGTGTTGCCTGTCGAAAGTAGCGGATACATGGGCGGTACAGCATATGAACTAGTGCTGGAAACTAGGTGGTTGTTCCGGAGGCGGAAATTTTGCGCCATTTCATTCGGAGCCTCCGGCTACCTCCGGTTGGAGATGTCGAATCGAGCATGCGCCATATTGGAGACGAATCTTGCCGCATTTGTTTGATTTGGCAGCGTATACTGGATAGCACGTAAGGATGCTGTTTACGAGCATCAAGTTCATAAATCTAAACCTCGATGGAAGTTTTCTAATACAAGTTTGTTATAGTAAAAGTTGTTTAAAAGTGCAATCTATACTAATAATAAATCTGTAAATGTAGGCCTGTCGCTGTTCCCTGCGGTTTTCATAGGAAACATGAGAAAAGTTTGGATCAACATAAAGGAATAATTTTATCAAAATCGGATTGCGGAATGAAAAGATATCGTGATTTTAAGTGTTTTCGGTAACCGTCGTGTCTGTTTCTTCAACTATTAAAAACCTTTTATTCCAAAACTACTTTACGAATTTGCACGGCATTTTCACAAGTAACTTGAGCGTAACTGGACAATATATAGACTTCGTTTCATAAAAGTCGGATCACGGAAAAAAAGAATATCGTTATTTCAGTTTTTTTTATCTATGACCGTCATGTCTGTCACTTTGAACAAGTATATCTCCAAAAATACTTGACGAATTTTCATGGTGTTTTCACATGTAACTTTAGAACATCACGTGGTTACATAAAGGCTCCAATAATTAAAATCGTATCACAGAAAATAATGATATCATAATTTAATAATTTCCTTAAAAGCCATCGTGAATGTCTATTTGTTGAGGGTAATCGCCCAAATTACTGCACGAACTTTCATGAGTTTCCACAGATTTTGGAGAGTAACATAGACTTAGTTTCATCAAAATCGGATCAAAGATTGTAATTTGAAATTTTATGTGTATGCTATGCTTATAAGTATGGTGTGAAACAGAAAATTTCCAAGAGTACTACACGAACTTTCATGGGGTTTTATAGGTCAACTGCCGGCCGTGGTGGCCGAGGGGACTGAGGCGCTTCAGTCACGGTCTGCACGGTCACTACGGTCGGGGGTTCGAATCCCCCCTCGGGCATGGATATTTGTGCCGTCCTTAGTTGTAGGTAGTTCATAAGTAGTTTGTAAGTTTAGGGACTGATGGCCCCGTAGTTAAGTCCCTTAAGCTTAACAAACATTTGAACATTTATAGGTCAACTGAGAGTACCTTGGGGCAACATATAAGCTTCATTTCATCAAAATCGGCTCAGGGGAAGAAAAGATATCATAATTTGTAGTTTCTGGTGTATGTTATGCATGAAATGCAGCGTAGTATAGCAAAGATCTGATAGAGGCGCCGTTACTGACAAGTATACCAAATAACTAATAGATGGTGATGCTGCGTTGTTTATTCTCATAACTAAAGTGTAATACACTGAAACAAGGGCTGTGATATTCCTTACGGCATCAGTATAGTCTATTCATGTTGATAACGGCTGTTGAATCCTTTTTGAAAAATCAGTCATCTACAATGAGGGAAATAATTCTTAGTGTTGATAATAAAATAAATAAATAATGTTGTTCCAAGCAGTAACCTAATGATCCCTCTAAAATGAATATTTCGTTGCCAACGTTAACATACTAAATCGCTGCCACTGCAAGTAAAATTTAACCCAGTTAGAGCACAAAAATATATATATTTTTTACTAGCTGTATCCCGCATGTCTTGCATTGCCTTAGAAAGAAAAAAAGTGCTTCTTTCCATGGTTATCAATGAATTTAAAACATAACGACTTTTCTTCACGTCTAAAGATGTTTTCATTTATTAATAGCTCTTTACAATAAAACAACAATTTATGTAAATTCCTTTCTTATTTCGGTGCCTACTTACTACTTCTTGAGTCCATTCATCTTAGGAATGCCTAGAAAACGGTGTATTACAGTACAGAACAAATAGAGGCCCTGTTAGTTACGTAATGCACCAAAGAACTAATAATTGGCACCGCTGCATTTAAAAAAAAATTCTATTTTTTATTTCTTTTCGATGGTTATGCCATAGAACAGCAACGAACCTCGAAAGGTGCGGTTGGTTTTGTAGTGCTGTAAAGATCGTGTTGTGCTTATTTCCTCAGTAACATAAGTATTTTGAACTAAGAGCCGCAATCTTATCTCTGCAAATACAAACAAACATTGAACAGCAAGTTGCTGATTACACTTTGTATATTCACAGCTTAACGTCATCTTTGATTCTTTTGACAGAGGACATTTGAATTTGAAACATAACGACATCGTCTATCGATGCTCTATTTTACATAAGATCGTATGTAGTTCCTTTTCTGATTTCGGTGTATCCTCATTACATTTTGAGTGTGTTCTGTTTAGGAATGCCTAGAAAACGCCATAGTACAGGAAAGGACAAAGTGAGGCGACGTTAGTTACATAGCACATCAAATAACTAATTATGGCGTTGCTGCGTTTTTTTCATTCTCATAACTATGGTGTAATATACTATAAAAAGGGGTAACATTTTACTTGCGGCGGCGGCGTTGTGCGCTGATGTTGGCAACGGCCGGTGAATTCTGTTTCAAAAATCAGTCACGTAGAAGAAGGGGAATAATTCTTTATGTTAAGGTGAAAAAAATAATTTATGCCGTTCTGGTCAGTAAATTAATCATCCTCCTAAAGCGAATAGTTCGTTGCCAACGATAGCAAACTAAACCGCTGCCACTGCGAGTAAAGTTTAGGCCAGGTAGTACACAAAGATGTTTGCTTCTTCCTAGCTGTATGCCATATGCTTTGCAATGTCATGTAAAGAAAAAAAGAGCATCTTTCGACAGGTATAACTACTAAATTGTACATAGAGTATAAATATATATGGAGTGATTATTGCGTTCTGTGCAACATCTGAACATTAAGCTGAAAGCCGGCCGCGGTGGCCGAGGTGACTGAGGCGCTCCAGTCACGGTCAGCACGGCCACTACGGTCGGGGGTCCGAATCCCCCCTCGGGCATGGATATTTGTTCCGTCCTTAGTATTAGTTAGTTCATAAGTAGTTTGTAAGTTTAGGGACTGATGACCCCGTAGTTAAGTCCCATAAGCTTAACAAACATTTGAACATTTTTAAGCTGAAATTACCAAGTGATATTGAAACAAATCCATTCTTTCCATACATTTATTTGCTCCTACGATTGGTGTGTTCCTGCATTGGCTGCAAAGAAGCCCCACCTCCTTTTTGCAAAGCAACCACGTAACATGAAATAATATCTAAGTAAATGTGTCACAGAAGCAACAAGAAAGCATCGCTAAAAGTGCCATTTACACATACTCATCCGTCTTGTACAAAAAACGACCATGATCAAGTCATCGATTAGTAGATTTCTCCCAATATCAGGTGATATTTCCACCTTAATGTTGAGGACAGAAAATCTGTTCTGCTCATATGAATGCACACTCCAGCGATATTTCTGCTCGGTGCCTGCCACTAGAAATAATAAACTCATCAGAAACCTCCCTGCTTTCATAATTGTTCGGTACAATATTGTGATTAAATTTGTAATTACTTACTTTTCGTGCGGATTACATTAAGATAGTGAAAGACGGCTTCTTTTGCAGAGACAATTGTACTTTGAGTTATAATCCGACTTCTGAATATATAGTTCTATTACACAAGATCGATTTCAAGTTCGTGCTTTACGAAGTAATCACTGCAGGACGTGGAGACATGTATTAGCTGAAAGAGTCGTCGATTCTTCTAACAGAATCAAGACAATTCACTGGAAATACCATATTTAATGAAAAGTTCTATACAGACGATCAGCTGACGCCATTCCTTCAACGATTACCCAGACTTACTTTATATCACATCGACACCACCATGACTTCTTATTTAAACAGACGTGAACTCTTTCAGTATTCGTCGACTTTTGGATAATATGGAGCACTGCTTACAGAATAACTACATTGCCCCAGTGCAACACTGCAACATTCTAATACTTCAGCATACTCTTACTGTGAGAGGTATAAAGTTTAGTACTACACTATAGAACCAATACATGGCGCTTTTATTATTATTATTATTACTATTTGTCAGGTCAACGATAGAAGTGTTTTCAGAAGTTTACGCCAAACAGACAATTACACACCGCAGTCTTAACTTCATGAACAGAATCTAACATTGATTTTCATTTAAATTAATTTCACTTTTTGTATGAATACCTTTATGAACATTCATTGTTTTTGACAATGACTTCCACTTAAATTTGACATCTTGGCTAGAAGAAATGAGTGTACTGACAGCGAAATACAACAAGTATTCTGTTTTTGCTGACCTAGGTCCGGAATCCTAAAAAACCATGATATATACAGGTCCCTGTTTAACAATCGTTGCGAAGCACGAGTATATAAGCTAGTAAATAATAAAAGAAATATATAAATACATATATAGTACATAGTTGGAAGACAGACATGAATTGGAAGTGTGTATAGTATAGTGAGAGAGTGTGTGTGTGAGAGAGAGAGGGGGGGGGGGGCGACTGTTACATATGGAGTGGAGTGGTGATAAGGTACCTCAGGTTCAGGCTGGGATGGTTGTGGGACCACAGAATTTGTTGAAGATACAAGTCCCTTCCGTGCAGTTCAGAAGAGCTGGTGGCAAAGGGAGGATCCAGATGGCTCGGTTTTATTATTATTTTTTTTTTTATTTTACGCTCAATTATTACAAAACGAAATAAAACCTTCTGTAACTAAATGCCGTCAATGTCTAAGCAAAACAAGATGTAGTGCAATCATCATAATGGACAGCGTCCGAAATTAGAAGCATGCCTTCTGGGCAAAAACGTTCAACCAGGCTGGAAAGAGTAAACTGATGGAATGTCTCCTTCTGCGAAAGTAGCATTACCCCATCGTCATATGTAGTGACCCGACACACGGTCATCGCAGCAGGCTAACAATAAAAAATTAACGGTGAAATACACCCTTCGTGAAGTGCACGAAAGCATCTTGCAACTAGAAAAGTAGATAAAAGGGGGGAAAGGAAAACATACCGAAAAATCCTATAAAAGAGAATATACATTCCTCCCAGCTTATTGCCCCGCTCTAAAATTAACACACACAGAGGTACTCCTGCACATTTTTGTTCTCCCCAATGAGTCAATGGGCACTTGAAACGACAGATAATATGCAACAACGGAACGTGAGGTAATGAATAAAATAAAAACGGAACAGAGGGTACTTAAAATTATCGGTGTCCTACATTTAGCTACCAAGAATGTTTTGATAGCCGTGGATTAACGGCACGGCAAGTTGAAATATGTATAGTCTGCAGTACTGACATCGGCAGAATGAACTATAATGGTTTACCGTCTTTCTGTCGGGACGACGGAGTGGAGACAACATTACGGCAATCGAGATAATGGTAGTAAGAGAAAGTTGCTGCAGAGGGGGTTGCACTTGTGTTTACTCCAGAAAATGAATTACAGAAGCATTTGGGTTCAAATATAGTAGTGAGGAGGTAGTGCAATGCAACAACAACGTGACTTACCCGAACATGGCATATGAAGGTTTGAAGCGGGGCAGACAAAGGGAGCTGGCTGCAGCTAGTGGAGTGTCCCAAAGTGTAATTTCCAGGAGCTGGACGCCATTTTATACAACAAGAACCGGTAAATGAAGGCAAATCCAGTGTTCCACAGGTAACATGAGCAAGAGATGACCGTTATCTCCGATTAACAGGCCAGCGAGAGAGGAGGCTGAATGTAACTCAGCTGCAACCCATCTTCCAGACAGTAAGAGGACGCTCAGTATCAACGCACATAGTCCGAAATCGCCTCCGGGAATATGGCTTTTAAGCACTGACGCCTTTGGTTTGTGCCCTATTAAAACCACGACACCGTTTATCCCGCAAAAATTGGAGAGGAACCTTATGATTGGAGTCGTAATGAAAGGTGCCGGTTTCTGTACACAAATGAGTCAAGATGTTGTTTTCAGCCAGACTATCGTCGTTCTCTGATCTGGAGAGGACGTGGAACTCGGAAAAATCGTGCTTATGTGAAGGAAACATCACCATATCATGGTGGTGGATGAATGGAGTAAGTATTGGCGCTCGTACGGACCTCTATGTCGTTCAGAAAGGCGCTTTGACTGCTTAGAGGCACAGAGAAGAGAGCCTTCGACTTTTGTTGTGGCCTACGCCGGTGTCATAGGAGATAGGTTCCTTCCGGTGGTCGATAACGCTGCTCCCCGCGAGCTGCGATGGTGGATAATATGCTTGAAGCTGAGGGAATTGAAAGAATTGAGTTGCCAGCTTTTTCACCTAACGTAAACCCTATGGAGAAAGTCTGAGATGCACTTGGCAGAAGCATTGCAGCCAGACCATAACCTCCCACAAGGGGTGCAGAGCTGGATACTGCACTCATGGAAGAATGGCCAAAGATGCCTGAAAACTTTTTTTGAGCTAACTACAGAGTCCCTAGGCTTACAAAGCACTTAAACTATCCCAAGGATACACACATATACACACATACACAAACACACACACACACACACACACACACATACACGCGCGCCAGGGGCAGGACTCGAACATTCGACTCTGAGCAACCGCGCGTTCCACAGGGAGGTGCCTTAGAACGCTCGGCTGCTCCACCGCGGCTAGAGCTGAGATTGATAACCTCATGATCCTTGACACGCATTGTGCAACTGTACTGGTCGTCCGAAGTAATAACGCACCATATTAGAGGGCTACGAGAACGACTTTTTCACTTTATGGTAGCATCATGTTGCCTCGCTCAAAGTGAAAGCCACGTAAACCTAAAGTAAAGAGTTGCGACAGCAAAATATAGTACTGTTTGCTACAAAAATTACGATTGTAACCTATATCTGAGTGAAATACGTTACCGTATGCGTATCTACATCTACATTCATACTTCGCACGCCTCCCGATACCCTGAGGACCACACTATGGGTTCCCCCACCTATTCCGGTCCCGTATTGTTCGCGGAAAGAAAGATTGTCGTTATGCTTCTGTGTGGACTCTAATATCTCTGATTTTTCATGGTCTCTACGCGAGATATACGTAGAAAGGAGCAATATACTGCTAGACTCCTCGGTAAAGGTGTGTTCTCGAAACTTCGACAAAAGCTCGCACCGAGCGACAGAGCGTCTCTCCTGCAGAGTCTTCCACTGGAGCTTATCGATCATCTTCGTAACGCTTTCACGATTACCAAATGATCCTGTAACGAAGCACGCTGCTCTCCGTTCGATCTTCTCTACTTCCTCTATCAACCTCACCCGGTACGGATCCCACACCGGTGAGCAGTATTCAAGCTGTGGGCGAACAAGTGTACTGTAACGTACTTCCTTTGTTTTCGGACTGCATTTCCTTAGGATTCTTCCAATGAATCTAAGTCTGGCATCTGCTTTACAGACGATTGATTTTATATGGTCGTCCCATTTTAAATCACTCCTAACGCCTACTCCTAGATAATTTATGGAATTAACTTCTTTCAGTTGCTGACCCGCTATAGTGTAGCTAAATGATATAGGATCTTTCTTTCTTTGTACACTCAGCACATTACACTTGTCTACATAGAGATTCAATTGCAGTTCCCTGCACGAAGCCTCAATTCGATTCAGATCCTCCTGCATTTCAATACAATTTTCCATTGTTACAACCTGTCTATATACTAAAGCGTCATCTGCAGAAAGCCTCAGTGAGCTTCCATTGTTATCCGCAAGGTCATTTATATATACAACGGACCCCCGACACACCCCTGCGGCACACCTGACATCACTCTTAACTTCGGAAGACTTCTCTCCATTGAGAATGACATGCTGCATTCTGTTATCCAGGAACTCCTCAATCCAAACACACAGTTGGTCTGATAGACCATATGCTCTTATTTTTTTCATTAAACGTCTGTGGGGGAACTGTAAAAACGCCTTGCGGAAGTCAAGAAACGCAACATCTACCTGAGAACCCGTGTCTATGGCCCTCTGAGTCTCGTGGACGAATAGCGCGAGCTCGGTTTCACACGATCGCCTTTTTCGAAACCCATACTGTGTATCTGTCCTGATACTCCTATTGTTTTAAGCAATGTATATTGGTGAACTGGCCTGGAGTGCTCTTGTGCGGTTCGTGTGTTCCGCAGTCGGCTCTCAGAGCGAACACAAAGGCCCGAGCAGCCCGGTGATTCTGGTATCGGCGCGCAGCATAGCGTCCAGGGTCTACCCCACTGTCGGCGAGCCACTTGGGATCTGCAGACACTATCACGGATCAATATCCATTCATGATTCAAATAAACTGGTGTGAGCACAGTTCCATCGCCCGGTGGGAGTACAGTGTACCAGTCGCAGCCCCAGTACGGCCCGCAGACGCGCATACAACTGCGGTGTCGGCATCAACAGCAGAGAGGCGAGCGCGGCAACAGTCTTCTCCCCTCGTCTGTCGCCACTACCGACCACACCTCTCTACAGACCGCGCGTCCGCAGTTACAAGGACACCACATGGGTGTCGGATTTTATAATTTTTTCATATTTACGGTACGTGAAGTACAGAACTTAAATAACAGTCAGTCAAAGCCATTCGATTGAACTCTAAAAAAATTCTTGAGAAAATCTTCTTAGAAGTTTCTCAGGTACACGTAACTACCAATAATTATTGAAACTGCTAACCCGTCTTTTGGTGTAGCTCAGAACATACAGTGTACTTTATCTTCAGTACAGAATCAAAGCCGCGGTAGTGTAGCCGAGCGGTCTAAAGCGTCTCGCTGCGGAGCGCGCGGTTTGCCGCCGTGGAGGTTCGAGTCCTCCCTAGGGCATGGGTGTGTGTGTTTGTCCTTAGGTTAGTTTACCTAGGTTTAAGCTACGGACTGATGACCACGCAGTTTGGTCCTATAGATTTACAAACATTTAAACATGTGAACAGAATCAAAGAGAAAGGAGGATTTCATACATTACCTGACAATGCAACACGACATGATCCGCAGAAAGAAAAAATACAAGGAACATTGCGCTAATTTCTTGATTAAAACGATAATGTGAATACAAACAGAACGTTAACTAAGAGAAATTTAATCAACATTAATTTACACAGAAGTTGTTATCATTATGCCTCTTGCCATTTAAGAGGAAGTTTTCCGGAGTTATTTGTTCGCCGAAGAAGGCATTTATGTTTTTCATATAGCTAATACGCCCAGAATGGTGTGGATTACATATGTGTCTAAAGATCTCTAACTATTTTGAGTCACAAGCTAAGTAGCCATATCAGTTAATTACAGCCAATTTCTGTGCCTGGAAATTTTTGTTATATTATAACATTCTTTTCTGTATCAAGTGGGGGAAAAACATGAAGTTACATTTATTTCCAACTTATTCGATCGATTCTAACTGATTTTTCTTGGCGTTAGAAGAGACGATAAAATGCAGACATGAAAATAACAGTAGTGAGTAGCTACGCAGAAGAGACAACCTCGTTTTATCTCCAAAGAAATATTTTGTTTAAAGGCATCGAAGCCGGGCCGAGAAGGCACCAATTGGCGAGCGGAAGGACGGGTTGAAGGGGACAAAAAAAAAAAATGTTGTATCGCTCTGGACTGACAACCATAGAGTCGGTGGTTCAATTTCAGCAGAAACTAATTTACATTTTTATTTTTTTCGTTGAGTTAGAATACCTACACAATTTTAATATCTAACGGTAATTTTTATGAAAAATGCACGTACTTTTATTTATTCGTAATTCTCTATATTTTATAAAATAATTATGGTTTCAATAAAAAAAAACATACGTTACATTTTTTACAGTATCGGCTTCACTATTCGTTGACGACGGCAGTCTTTTGTTGTTGAGTTTGTGTAGGGCTACGACAGTTTTTGAAAAGTCTTCTCCATAGTTACTAATGGCTTACAAAGCAACTACCCTACATAACCATCATTTTAAGCGACGACAAGGTGTTCAGTTCGTCTACACACACACAAAAACTGACGCAACACATGGAATTAGAGATCACTAAATATTTTAGGTAACTGAATTCGAAAACGACGCAAAAATATCTCTCCCAAATTTAGCATTCAGAGACTACAATCGTCAACTAATGGTGAAGCCATTACTGTAAAAAATGTAACGTTTGTTTTTTGATTGAAATCATCATTATTTTATAAATTATAGAAAATTAGGAATAAATAAAAATACGCGCAATTTTCATAAAATTACCCGTTAGTTATTAAAATTATGTAGGTATTCGAACACAACGAAATATATAGGAATCAAACCACCCACTCTATGGTTGTCGGCGCAGAACGCTACCAGTTTTTTTTTTTTTTTTTTTTTTTTTTTCAACTAATTTCGCAAAAACATTTTCACGTCCTCGTTCTCCTGGAACCTCTTCCAACGTAATGTTTCCTTCTGCTTGCCAAACAAATGGAAATCATTAAGTTCTAAATCAGCACTGTAAATCGGATGAGGGAGTCGATAGTTTCACGGGCTAGTTGAGCAATATGAGGACGCGCGTTGTCTTTATGGAGAATCAAACTTCCTCTGTGAGATCCATGACGTTTCTCTCTTATGGCTGGCTTCACCTTGTTGAACCCTTTAATGCGTAGAGTAGCTGATGAGCTACATACCTTATTTTTTCTATTCTCTGTCAAACCGATCAATATTTTACCACAAATTCATTTCTAGCTGCTTGTATACGTGGTTTTACAAATGCTAGTAGCTCACCCTAGAAACTTTAAATCTCAGAGTGCTAAAGAATCAGATACACAGTTAGCTGCATTCGGTTACTCCAAACATGTGCGTTTGTTTACTTTTGTATTATGAGCTACTTTCTGGAAAGATTAGAGGCATAATAGTGACATTTAATGAATCGGGTACATCATGGAAACACTATATAGCTGACCAGCTATGGACTTTTTGTTTCTAGTAGTGCATAATAATTTAAAGGAATTTCTTTCAATATTTTTCTCAGTATATACGCACTGTATATTAATCCTGGTAGTTTTTATAGCTTCACATAAAAAGTCATGCCTTAAAGGGTTGAGAGAAAATCCGAGTAGTATTGGCTATTAATTGTACGCAGCTGTAAGAGATAATCACAAAAAACTGGACCTTCAGCATCCAAAAACACCGCGAACAACACTTTCCTGCTGATCCTCAGTTTTCAATTTGTTTCTTGTCAGGTGAGTAGGTGTACAATCACTCCATGCTTAACGTTTTTGAGTCTGGCTCATATTATGAACCCAAGTTTCATCACAAGTTAAAATTCAATTGCGGAAGTGCTTAGCTTTTCTTTCTTATCGTTCCTTTAGCACTGTGCACACTGTCAACTTTGTTTCCTTGTGTAGCCGCGTCAACTTCTTTGGAACAAGTTTTGTCGTCCTTTAGCTTGTTACAGATGTTATGAACTGTACCAGCTCTAACTTGAACCTTATCAACTATCATTTAACAGTCACACGGCGGTCGGAACGAATAATGTCGTCAATTCGACTTTCAAGTGAGGGAGTTGAAACAGCTGCTGGTCGATCGGAATGGTGTTAAACCAGTTAACGTCGGTTGTAACTGCATACCTGAAGAGTTATGTGCACTTGTTCGCTAATGTTAAGCGCTTTTCTTTACAGCAAGTACTTTTCCACATATTCTGTTCAAATGTTTGTATATCTATCGGACCAAACTGCGTGGTCAACAGTCCGTAGCTTACAAAATTCTTAAACTAACCTAAGGACGAACACACACATCCATGCCCCAGGGAGGACTCGAACCTCCGACGGCAAGCAACCGCGCTTTCCGCGGCGAGGCGCCTTAGAGCGCGAGACTACTCCACCGCGGCCATATTCTGTACTTTTATCTCTAAATGATCACGAGTGAAAGTATTACAGTCTTGCTGCTTAAAATTATGTAATTTTATAAGTTTTGTTTGGAAATAATTTGTCTACGATCAGTCAAAAATTTGCATTTATATTTTACGCGGTACATTGCAAGAACTAGTTACCACTTTAAAATGCGTTATCTGCGTCCTGTGACATTTTACACTTAAGAGGTGCCGCATTGTTGTCTTTACTGTAATATATAAAACCAAGCATACTTT
The DNA here is from genome assembly GCA_026315105.1 of Locusta migratoria. Lineage (NCBI taxonomy): Eukaryota > Metazoa > Arthropoda > Insecta > Orthoptera > Acrididae > Locusta > Locusta migratoria. The sequence goes on from CM048746.1 coordinate 560,794,202, forward strand.
TTATCTTATGAACAATATTTACACACTTAGACCTACAAAGATAGATCTTTATTTCAAAATTGCTCATGAATTTATGGAATACAGTGAGAGTAACGGAATATTGCAGCATCTGACACAAGCATGAAAAGTGCGTCCATCACGGATTGTGATACGTCGAAGTGCGGAGCTCCCGTATGCAAGCGAGAACGGATTATATTGGCTGAGTCAGAGCGAGGTTGAAGGAGCAAATGATTTTATGGAAAATTATATACACATGTTGGTTCTACTGTGACTCTTGGGACCACACATGCGTCCTTTTGGACTGATTCGAATGAATATTATTGTACGAACTATAGTAATTCCAGTTATTTCAGTACTTTATTGTTAATTTTTTTATGTGATTCTATACGTTCTGTGAATAAAAGTTTTAAGAAGACAAAAAAAAATCGTATGCGAGATTTGGGGGGAGGGTGGACGAAAATCTCAAGTCATCTCACCAGGAGGGGAAGGGTAAAAAAAACTCCAAAATCACCGATCGTAATTAATGGACGCCCCAAAGGCAGTTGCACTGTAGAGCCAATGTTTCTTGGTTTAGGGGCTAATCCTCCTCCCAAAATACAGAATATAAAAAGATTGCAGTAGACAAAATGTGTTTGAGTGTATCGGAAATAAAGAAGTGCGGGTATCTCCTAAGGTTATTTAATACCGAATGGCATATGACAGCAGCATATACACAAATATAATTACACAAATAACTAGAATATATATACAAATATCAGTAAAAGATTGTACAAGAGCTCATTTTCAGTACATGTGAGTCATCAACGATATATTATGACACAAGACTTGGAGTTAGGACATGTATCATGCGAGACAAGCTTTTGGCTACACATCAATGTCCAGATCTTGAATCCACTTCATAGCCTGAGGTGTGGCTTCTGTAAAGTCCTCAGCAGGGCCACTATATTTTCTTTTTGGATACACTGTTGTGGTCCAGCGTCTGCTCAGCTACTCCACAATCACAACTTGGGCTGTCCACGAGTCCCCACTTATAAAGCATGACCTTACATTTGATATGGCCACTTCCGATGCGATTGAGCTTAGTCCAGTCTTTTCTTGCGCAGTTGAACCCTTTTAGTTCTTTTGAGGGACCTCATATGAGGTAATGATTACAGACTGAATTCTCCTACTCCTTTTTCCAGTTCTCTTTTAGGTTGAAGGTGATCTCTTATATAGCTGTAATTCCATATCGGCTTTCGTGATTTCAAACGGTAATTTGGCAATTTTTTTATTACGTCTTGCATTGGTAAACATTTTTTTTAAAATTATTTTTACTATTTTTTCCCATTCTTTAAAAGATGCTTTTTGTCTTCTTAATTTTGGTGGACCTGTGTTAGCGATGACGGAGAGCCACGGTGTTGGAGTAGACTTTAATGTGACGGAGATTATCCGCATGGTTTCGTGGAGCTGCATGTCTACCTTGTAGGTGTGGTAGCTTCTCTCCCAGACCGGAGCACGGTATTCGACAATGGTATACACTATCGATGTTGCTGCTGTTCCCAGTGTGGATGCATCTGCACCCCAAGAACTTTCCGCCAGTTTTCTAATAATATCATTTCATGTTTTTAGTTTTTAGACACTTAAGGTGTCCCTTTTTGGAGCCCTTGATGATGATACATTTTGTTCTTCTTTTGCAGTGAGGAACCCTTTCCCCGGAGTTTTTCGTCTCGAATAATTTTCACCCTTTATTAAAGGGCTTGGCAGCGCGGCGTCAGGTCTGGTTAATGCAGTCGCTACCGGCCGGCGTAATCCGGTGTCCGGCTCGGCTGACAGGATTACGTGGCCCCCAGCACAGTACACAGTACGGCACGGCACGGCACAGCACGGACGGCCCGTAAATAACGCGGCAGCGCCTGCTGCTATCCGCTATCCGACTGCAGCCACGTGTTCCCGTGTTGCTCCCGCCTGCAACCGTGTTAATGGGGCCCTAAATTCCCGGATTGCTAGAGGAACGACCAGGCCGAGGCCGAGCTCTTACTCTACACACCTGACTGTGCCACACTCCGCGTGAACCGGGTAGTTTTCCGCGCTCTCAGAATATGTCCACCAAGAATTTCCTAGCGTGGAATAATTTAATGTTACATCATTGTAGGTATTCTACTTTTTGCAGCTCTTGTCATGGGCTAAACCTCTTTCAGCCGCGGCGGAGTGGCCAAGTGCATTCAGGCGTTATGTTGCGATGAGCGAGGCCGTTCCCCGTCCGTGGCTCGAATCCCCCCTAGTGCATGGATGTTAGTTTATCCTATATCCCGACCCACCCTCCCCCTCTGCTTTCCTACGGATTGGTCATGTTTGGCACATTTTATCAGTACAGACGTAATTTGTGATGATACACTGTAATGTTTATTTATTATTTAGACAGTATTTTATAATATGTGTTGCTTCCCAATGTATATATATGCTGTATCTGTATGATTGTATTGTGATAGCATGACTTACAACGTTATAGCTTGTAGGTAACCTAGACATGATAATCCATCTATTCACTGTAAACAACAACACTGTACTCATCCCCCAAAGATAATCCATCTATCCAGCAATACATTCCCACCCATACCACTCTAAATACGAATGTGATGGCATATCTTTGTAGTTGGTTTTATGATAATCTTTGATGTATCCTTTGTCCTCATCAATCAGTTGCCTTTGTGATCTTATGGTGAACGCATACCTATTTTATTATTTTAAAGTAAGATGCGGCGACAAATGTGTCACCCATTTTATAATACCGAAATGGACTCAACTCCGAATATTTTATTGACAACTTTTATGTAAGTAACTAACTTATACCACCGTAATCTCTGATGTTTGTATAGCTTACGGGACTTAACTATAGGGTCATCAGTCCCTAAACTTACAAACTACTTATGAACTACCTAATCCTAAGGACAGCACAAATATCCATGCCCGAGGGGGGATTCGAACCCCCGACCGTAGTGGCCGTGCGGACCGTGACAGGAGCGCCCCAGTCCCCTCGGCCACCGCGGCCGACACACCGTAATCCGTTATATATATTTATATTTCATATTACTTTATATAAATTCTAATATTGTTTATTAAAATGATAGCACAGCACTTGAAAATGTGAAAATGGCCTAATGCCGAAACCAGGTAGTGACAATATACACAACTTTCCAGTCAAATGGCGGTTTAAAAAAAAAAAAAAAAAAAAAAAAAAAAAAAAAAAAAAAAAAAAAAAAAAAAAATGCTACGGACATTACACACACCCATGCCCGAGGAAGGACTCCAACCTCCGACGGGAAGCAAACCCGACAGTGGCTGTGATGCCCAGATCCCAAAAGAAAAGAAGAGCGTGAAGCGAAATCGTTTATTTTTCAAAATATTATGCGATCTGGATCAATAATTAAAATCAATTCAAAGTCATTTTAAATGGCATAGATTTCTTTTGGTGAGCGGTTTCGACGTTCTTAACAGGTCATCTTCAGACCACTCGAGAGTAGGCGCTGCTGGAGGTGCGATTATCAGCTGATATTAAACAAACTCCGGAATTGCCTGCTCCAGAATGGTCTGAAGATGACCCCGTAAAACGGACAAACCCGCTTACCAAAAGAAATATATAGCAATTAGACTCTTTTTTAATTACTTTCAAAATTGTCTACTTTAAAAGGCCTGTCACACTTTCCTTTATCACAATTTTATTGACAATGAATTTTGTGCTTCAGGTCACTGCTTGTTATAAGCACCAAGTAGTACATATGTATCACATTTCAACAATAAAAATAGATATCTTGAAAATTTACATAATTGCATTTTAGTATTTACACTTTTATACAATTATAACAATATATTGTACAGCACAGTAGTTACTTTGCAACAACAGATAACTAAATCTTAAAGTTCTACCAACACCAGCAAATATTTTGCAAGATAATTACATGAAGTGACATTCCACATGGTAACATGAGAAGTCGAAAACTAACCTAATTATGACAATTCCCTGTATATTATCGTGGCCATAGAAGTAAATTATCACTTTTCCAAAATAAATTAAAACTAATCGTCCTTACACCATCTAGCTGTACTCAAATACAGCCTCACACATACACACGTATAGATATATATTAGCACCATTTCAAAAGGGACACTGGAAAAAAAGTACTGGCAGGTTGTGCTGTACCTAAAGTTAATAATTATCTTTTTGTTAATGCAAACCTATGTCTCTAAAATGTATTTCTTGCTCAAAACATTCCACAACATTATTTACCAGGACTTATTTCAGGCGACAACATTTCTTACAAAATAGCACAGGAAAATTCTAAAATTTAAATGGAAAAGAATTCATTACATGGAATGAAACGCATATTTGTTTCACGAATGTGTGGAATGCATACTTATAATGAATAAGTACTGTCTTTCTGTAAAGGACAGATATTCTTTGCGCCATATCTTTCTACACAAAACTAACAATTGCTTTCTGATTCCAGAAATTCTGCATTACCGGAAGTAGAGTGCCTAGAGCCGTACCTTATAGTTAAACCTGCGTTACCAGATTAATTTACCGAGTTCCTGTTCAATCTGTTTTCTTAGTGGTACTTCTTCATTCAGCTTGTACATGAACTTCTTTACTGTTTTCGTGAACAATTCCTTTTGCTCTGCTAGACTTTTTTACAGCTTCCCTAACCTCTCCTTGAGTTCAGATAGCTGTTTAGCAGATATTATGCTATCTGACTTGTAGCAGGGGGCTCTATTTATGAGAGTGTTGGCCAGATACCAATGGTTGCTTCGGTGGGGACGTCCAGTGATCTCTGTACAACCTGGATGTATAACTCTGGGCTCTGAGCACAGAACTGCACATTCATATGTTGTACACATGGTTTTGAATTGCCCGCCGTATTGTAATTTGGCAAAATAAATTCTATCAGTTTCAACACGACAAAGATTGTTTGCTTGCTTCTTGTTTTTAACTTTTCATGAACATTCTGTGTACTGGGCTGATATGGGACCGGAATCGAAACGTATTTTCTTAACGTAATTTGGCCAGAAACGAAATATGACCGTCTATAATTGGCATGCTCAGATAGCTGACGTTCAACATACAGACAATAAGCAGATCAAAAGACACTAGATAGCAGCTGCTAGCAGGGGGTGAAGCTCATACATAGGTTTTTCTGGTAACTCGACCTTGGTTCGCCTACCTCGCACTTGGAGCGCTGCTAGTTCATCAGCCTGTCTTCTTGGACTCTTGTTGAATAATTTACAGTCTTCCACAGTATCTTGGTATCATTCAAACGAGAAAATTAATTCAGGACACTTTGTCTCTGACTACTACTTCTGTGTGTGTTGTACTTCGAACTGTATTGCAATACGTCAGTCGGACTTTTTACTCTTAGTGATAATACTGTGTGCACTAAAACATTGCATATTTGTTTGCATTTGATATAAAAAGGGGGTTGATTTCTTTCTTTAGTGTTCTGTGGATATTATTGTCGTCAAACCATGTCTCCCATCGACAGGTTAGCAGTGCACACTAAGGCGCCTTGCTGCCGCGCACACTGCCGTTCGCTGTCAGAGATTCGAGACCTCCCTCAGGCATGGGTGTGCGCGTTGCTCTTGGGATAAGATTGTTTAAGTCGTTTGTAAGTTTAGGGACCGAAGATCACTGCAGTTAGGTCCCATAACTTTACAAACATTTGAATTTGAAACAGTGTGTCAACCGCTTGACTTAAATGCGTTGTAAATATATCTCTGCTGTCATTTAAGAAAAAATGCAACCAGTCACTTTGACTTGAAATGATACTGTGTTATTTCAGTAACCGGTTTTCGAACCTTTTCAGGTTCATCTTCAGACGGTTACCCTTATCTAATGATGGAGCTGTCGACGAGACGTTAAACCCTGAGTTTCCTCCCTTCCTTTACTCGTTAAACAGTGGGGTGGTTGCGCTGAAGCATCTGGTGATTACTTTTGAATCATCACTTCAATTATATCCACAGTGCCTTTTCGTAGCTCTTCATTTGAACACGCCTCGAATTTGTAATGACCTGTAATGTACGTTATTTTGGCTAATTAATAATAGGGGCAACGACCTTCTGATTGACGTCATGTCTACCCTTAACAAGTGAGGTCGAGTGACCTGGAAGCAATGAATAAGGTCTTGATGTCCATCTCTTTCAATCGAAAGTTGTTGGATGGTGGTGGTAAGATAATGTGACACCTCAAGGCGAAAATGAGCCGGGAGGCCGTCAGGTATAAAAAAGAAATAATTGGATTCTTGTTCTCGGAAACAATTTCGCAGCATGTGCGAGTGTTACATTCCTGTCCTGGTTACCACTTGAAAAAAGAAACGGCTATAAACAGAAACATGCAGTATCGTTTTTCAGTTTCGACAACACCGTCAAATCTTTCATTTACGGTGATTTACTCTACGTGATAGATAAAACGTTGTTCGTTGAAAGTGATGAGTCGTTCGGAAATATGTGTCCTCTGCCACATTCTGGGAAATTGGAATGCAAAATTTATACCTTTTCTTTCGTTCGTCGGCACGCGATTGCTGCAAGTTATAACACTTCATGCGCACGCGTCGTTCCAGAACACGGCATAACGCTGTTTGGACAAGCTGAAACTCCTCGCCTGCTCGTCTCGTAAACTTCCGAAGGCTCCGCGCTAACACATATCGAATATGGGCGACATTTTTTATCACGCGTGTGAGGCCCACTAGCGCTTTCCCCTTTTACCCATGCAGCCGACATCGAAGAATTTTTACGCCAGTCATAAATCTGCTTATGCAGAATTCTTGCAGAATTAATGATGGTATGAGCGTTAAACTTGGACAGTGGATCTATTCCGCGCAAATTCCAACACACACACAATGATTTCTCTTGTGGTATAGTTGTCATGTTGTTACACACAAAAGCGCAGCTGTCCCAAAACTTTGAACCTTTCTCTATCCAGTGACAATACAATGTATTTCTGTCTTTAATAATTTGCCTGTAATAAATAACAGAACTGTTCTTTCTTTTTCAATCAGCCCGTTTTAATATTTATAGTCACACGAATGTTTAAAGAGTTGAAAACGATGTTCTTATTGCAATTTATGGAACAGATAAAGGGAGTAGACAAAATAATATGAAAAACTAACAGTCACAAATTTATTAGTTAGTAACAAAATGTTCCATAATTAAATTTGAGAGTAGAAGCAGCCCTTAGAGACATAGATTCGTGAAGTGTCTTATATTATGTTTACAATCAGAACTTCGAGCAGCTACAAGGACGGTAGAAAAGTTTATTTTCTTAATCCATGACGGGTTTCTGATTTATGCAAATCTATCTTCAGACGGTTTTTCATGCTTTTGAGCTGGGGGCATAGTCTTGCACATCAGTTATAATATCGCAGTCCTAGGATAGACAAAATATATTTAGTTTATTATTTGCTGAAGTGAACTTTGTGTCGTTATGTTCGTCTTTATGAACATATTTATTGACGAGGTTTACAGTTAAGATATCTGAAGTGTGGCGGAATCTTACATGTTGTGTCCAATTTTTGGCAGCTGCGGATTAACCGTGTGCTTGTAAGCTACGGACTAATACCAAGCAGTTGAGTCCGATACATTTACAAACATTTAAACATTCTGTTTGTTCGATTTTTCTGTAATGAAATTTTTCTGCATTTTTTGGTGTATTTTACACTTCCTAAACGTGCACTACGTGTGCGCTTGTAATATAGGTGTTCCACACGACACTGTGCACTATATCAGTGCTGTTAATGTTTCACCCGACACCATGCTAGAATTTATCGTAATGGGCACTATAAAATAGTATTTTTTATAGTTTCCGACAGAAATATATCAATTCTTGCAGTAAAACAACCACCAATTACTTCAAAGATGATGCTCTAAAACTGCCCATAACGGATCAATTATTTTGAGATGTGGGGGTTTTGCTGTCCATCCTATTGCGATAAAATTTTACACACTTGACCTTCGAAACAACAGGAACGCCTCTGCCCATATAATACTTGGACTCTGTATATGCAGAGTGTACTTTACAACAAACTGACATCAATCTACAATTTTATTCCGATCTTTATGGAACTTTGCCCACTTCACCTGCAAAATACCAGAAAACATCAATGTCTATATAAGATTTCGAGTGGTGCATGGTGGTGCAAGGTATCTACATTACTCAGACTTTGATACCGTTTGACCGATAAGCATGAAATATGTCATGTAATTCTTCATGTACTGAGGAGAGGAGATGAGATGAACAGAGAGAATGGAAGGAGGGGATTGGCAGAGATCGTGAGGGAGGTAATGACAAAGGCAGGGGGATTTGTGGGTGGATAAAGGAGGGTAGGAAGAATACGAAGATGAAGAGGATTGGGAGGAGGAGGAGGAGGAGGAGGAGGAGGTGGTGGTAGAGGTAGGTAGAGATCAAATGTTCAAATGTTTGTAGAGCTTATGGGACTTAACTACGGGGTCATCAATCCCTAAATTTACAAACTACTTATGAACTAGCTTATACTAAAGACTACACAAACATCAATGCCCGTGGGGGAATTCGAATCCCCAATCGCGGACCGTGACTGGCACGCCGCAGACCACTAGGCCACCGCGGCCGGCTAGGTAGGTAGACAGAGGAAAGAGATGGTGATTCGCAGAGAGAGGAGGGAGGAGTACATGGACAAAATGATTGTTGGAATAAGTAAATACCCGAGAAACGCCAGTTTTCGGAGAAGTAATATAGATAGAAGAGGACAAAGTGATAAGCACAGAGATGGGGCTAGTGATTGGCAGAAAGACTAAGGGAAGGAGTATACGATAGATACCTAAAATCCAAGCACATTTAGCAATTCCTTTAATTTCCGGGTTGGCTAGTCAAAAATACATTTAACTCACTTCTTGAACATGGGAGTGGTAATTGATGTTTCAGCAACCACTATAAGCGTCATCGCTTTGACGACATATTCGACTTTCAGTGAAAAGTTACGCGCGAGTTGAATTTATTCAAAATTTAAAAAAATATATACCTATTTTCAGTAGCTTACGAACGTTATGTGAGTTGTACTCGAGTTGGGGTGGGGAAACTACGGGGATGAGGAGAGATCGAAACGCTAAAGCAACTATTTCAAAGTTTCTCTATTTTTATTAACTCTTGTATTAAATGACCGGGTATATACCTACTGACGCTTCAGGTTACCATTCCATTACATCAAAATCTGAAGAATGAATCTAATTTTGAAAACCTCCAACATGTTGAAAAAATTAAAGACTGGTCTGCATAAAAAGCTATGAATGTTGCTTAGCCTGAAATTGAACCCAAACCATGGTCCTATTGATGTTATATACTTGTGACACTGGATTTTAAGTGCTTTAATTAACTTTACAAATATTTTACGTAACTTCATGCCTCACACGAGTAATCAACATATTTGGCAATCATATGATTTATTGGCCAATCGTAATGTAGTTGCATTCGAACCGTTCAGTGTGACCTTTGTGTTTGTCAAGTTAAATGTATCTCCATTTTATTTTTATTTAGTGTTATTTACATTAGCTTTATTATCACTAAAAAAATGCATTTTAAACCCAGATTTCCAAAATCATACACCCACAGTAACGGTCAACATTAAAAGGCAGTTTGTACGTACTATCACTTCTGTCTGATTCGCCATGTTCTGAAGAGTCTTACGCCTTCTCGAACAGCCATCAAATAAGAACAATGATGACAACTTCTTTCTTTCCTGAGAAGATAAATTATAGCATGCTAACTTTTTAGCTCTCTGTAACTAAAGTCGAGAGTAACTCGTCAAGTACGTCAATAATATGTACGCAAGCACATTATAGTTCAGTAATTTAAGTTAATGGGGTAGAAAAGTCTAAGGCGAATGTACTGTCGACAACATTGTGCTTAAAATTTCATAGAAGGAAAAAAATTAATGACTAGCTCTACACACAAAGATGAACTGTCTTTTTACACTGTTATTGAATCTTGACAGCTAAACTGATTTTTTGATATGAAGATATCTATGGTCTGCGAGTGAGTAAAAAAATTTGAACGATCCAATAGCGTAGCGGAAGTGATTTCATTAATCACGTGGCCCAATACAATCGCAGTCAACTTAAAGTTTATGAAGCATTTCTATGACAACTCTTTCGGTTTCGCCTGTTCTGCATGCGACCGCGTATGGTTTATGTCGAGGCGTAAAGTCAGCGCCATACGCCAGACGCAAGAGAACGATCGTGGAGAAGGCAGCGGATGACGTCCGGCAGCCAATCGCACGCCGGCGCCGCGCATCCTGGAGGGAGCAACGGAGATGCGCGCCCTCTACAAGCGGCTGTATCTAGGCCAACATGCGTCTGGAGGCCCGTCAGAATTCGGCTACGAATTAGGCAGTAACGAGAACTCGGCACAGCTAGTATCCTACAGAAGATGACGACGCGAGAAGAGAACAGATAGAAGTTGAGTACCATTGTATTCTTCAGTCAATAAAACTTGTAATGCTAATCTCTATAGAACTGTTTTAGCTGACCACGATCCTGCACCGAACCTTTCCTGAAAGCAAGACCGGGACGAGAACTCAACAAATAGCAATGAGAATGATTCATCAGTTTGAGAACGATCTACATCATCGATCTCGTCAGTGAAAACTGAAAATATTTTGGCATGAAATGCTTTCATATCCCATGTTAACGTTTAACCAACATCAATCTCGGTGTGTACGTTCAACATTCAAAGTCTGAGAACTCATGGTGAACACCATACTACCGATTTTGCTATACCTAAGTTTAGGATCATAACGTTAACACAGACATGAATTGAGAATAAGTCCTCTGATCTTCCAGGATTTGTTGCCATTTTGCAGTTCAAACGCATCACAGTTGGAGCACCTACAAGAATGAAACATCGTCATAGGCACTACAATCTGCAGACCACAAGCTACTGAAATTCAATCCTAATGAAATGCAAGTGATAGTGATTGCTATATTAGATGACGAGGATGGAAATATATGTGTAATCAACCACAAGCGAGGTCGGCTTCACCATGCGGGAATGACCCCGATGTGTAAGACACCTTGCTGCAGATTGTGCGGGCACCTTCCGTAAGAAGCACGATTCCTCCCTCGAGAATGGGTGTGTGTGATGTTCTTAGAATAAGTTAGTTTAAGTGGTTTGTAAGTCCAGGGATTGATAACCAAAGCAGATTCGTCCATTAGGTATTCAAACACTTGAAGAAGTTCTGTTGGTTTTATAGTCCACGTCACGCTTAAAGGCGGCCCAGTTTTCAGCCGTTCAGCGCATCCCCCTCCATTACCGCACCGGCAGCCAATAATATTCATTCCCTAGTCGCGTGGCTGGCCGCGAATTACCCAATGTTTCTCCCGCAGGCTCCCCTGTTGGCACTCGGCCGTAGCTCTGCCCCTTCATGCTTCCCCTACTGCTCCGCCTCTATGTTCGGAAGCGCCTTCCTACATGACGCCAACTATAGTACGCATATCTCCAGGAACGCCTTTACGATCAACTGCACTTATCTTTGATTAAAACTTACTAGCTTTCAGTGAAAAGGCTTGTATATTCACACTGGTGAGGGATAGTAAATACCGTCTTATACGCATCGTTCTCGGACATAAATACTTATTTGCAGAGTAGAGATAGAGCGCAGTTTATCGACTTCATGCATGACACATTCAATTACAACCAGAACAATAACCCTACAGTCTCTACGACCACTGATGTAGTTTTATGTAGTCACATCAATAATTTACAAACCTTTATGCGTATCACTAATGGTCAATAAATGTGTATATTAGTTTATTATTCCCTTCTAGAATCTGAATAAATTACTTGTCTAGATAACTAGTGATTCCTACTATGGGAGTCGTTTATATAGACCAAAGCTTCAAAATTTTACCAAGGCCAGTATTCGAAGAAGGTTCTCTTGATTACTGGCCTTTTACAAGTGACTTTATAAAAGGTCTTTCGCTGCTTTTTAAAATTTTTCAGTTAAATCCCTCTTCCACAGTCCTTCCCTCACGACACGCAGTTGAATCTGGACACCACTATTTAAATGTCACTACTTCGGCTAAAGAGATATGAAGAACTTCTTGCAATCCGTTCGAACGCACGACGGACGTACATTAGTGGCGTCAATGAAATTCTATTTAAAGGCCTGTAAGAACCTGCGAACTCAGAGCTGCTCGCAAATGCAAACACGAAACGCGATAGCTGCCGCTGTGTGTTGACGCTGGGGCTGCAAATAGTCCGTACGTAAACAAGTGTCTGTCAGCTCCAGTACAGAGAACACAAGCGGAGCGGCTACAGTCTGTCTAAAGAGCGAGGGCGAGAACAGCGTGTCGTACAACTGAACAGCCTCAAGTGCTACACGCAGAAAGTATCAGAGGAAGGCCTTCAAGGCCAAGATCAATAAGACATTATTTGAATGAAAAAGTAAACAAATAAAATTGTAATTATGTGTTCGAATGTATATGGATCGATGTGAAGTAACAGTTCAAATGTATGATGCTACTTACTTTACCTGACTACGCTTTTCTGTGGCAGATGAAATGAGAAAGAAATCAAAGAGAAAGTACTCATTTCTGGCACGTGTAATTTCATGATGGTTTATTGCTTTATGAATGGGCACTCGATATACATCGTTCACTGTCTACTACCCTTAAATCTGACACCTCTCCTCGAGCCTGTCGCTTTTTCTCCATATTCTCTCTCTCTCTCTCTCTCTCTCTCTCTGCATCTCCTCCTGCCCCCTCTCCTTGTCCTCGTCACGCTCTCCTTTTTCAACTACTCCTCTTACAGCTCTGCCTAACCAACAGCCTTGTTTAATGCTACTGTATGTTTAAACTCTTCATATCTACCAAAGTTCTTAAGCGATTGCTTTGCAATTTTGACACAACGTTCCATTGTTACACGCGCCCTTTTCTATGTGTACCTAATTTTATAATATATGTAATTTATGCCTTATCTGTACAGGGTGATCCACAAAGACATACAAATATTTTACTATGTAATTCTACAAGCGAAACTGTAGAAAAAAAGTTCATATAAACTTAGGTCCACGAATGTTTAGTTACGAAGTTACGGCTAGTAAGATTTTGCCTGAGATTGGCAACTTCGCTAATATGGAGCCGTCGCAAAACTGTACGAGGTTACAGTAAAGCAGAATTTCCATTTATTTTGATCTGGTAAATCTAATAGAGCATGTTCCAGACGTGTGTCTGCAGTACTTTTCGAGAAATTTCTTTACTTTCCATTAAGAATGTTGCCGACCATTAGCGAGTGGTTTCTGTCGTTTTCTAACCTTGAAATGAGTTACTTTTTTCTACTGTTCAATGAAAACATAACAAAGTGTTTCCCGATTTAACATGAATTCACGTGTTCTCTAGTCCCAATAAAAGCAGATTATCTGACACATGCATACAGTTTTAGTTACCTTCTTTACCATAATTTTTTAGAATTGAATTCTCTTTATTTTCCTTTATTTTTCCTTTATTTTAACGTTCTCAATATCGTGTGTAAATCCTGCCTGGTAAAATTCCAGTACGGCACGGTGATAATCACAGCTATTGATTTGGAAATGTTTTTCTCAAGCAACATCAAAACTCTGCGCAGTTTTCTGCAATTTGGTATACACAACTCTTAATCTTCTGCTTCGAGCGGAGACCGCTACGGTACGTGCGGCCGATAAACTTATTTCTGGCCGCGTTTAGCGTGCTACCACTGTAGCATAGCAGGGATTGACCATCCACGACAACACAGCGATTGATCGTCGAGGAGAGATAGCGACCCCAAACCGCCGGATCGGTACTCTATAGACCCTTATTTAACGCCACCGCCGCGTCTACTAGCCAGGTCTTAGCTCGTTGTTATGCTCGACTCCACAACAAGGAAGTGCTACGATACAGACTGCTGCCTGTTGCTTGGTGTTTAAGCGTGTGCCCTGGAATTGAGTTCTGTCCGATATACGGAACTTGGGCTTCAACATACAAATGGCTTAGAACATCTGTGGACTGGTGACTTTCTGTCGGACTTTGTTGTCATACTGATACCGCCAAGACTTCGGCATAAACTTTAGAAATTATGCTATTTTCATTGTGTTCGCCAAAACATTAGCTCTTTGTAACGAAGTTATTTTGTTAATTAAATTATCTACTTGGATGTAGATATTATGTGTATTGTTGGTGGTTATAACGTGGATCTCATGCAAAAAAAAAAAAAAAAAAAAAAAAAAAATCTGCTTGTAAACAGAACAGGAAATACTTGCTTGAAGTAAGTCATATACAACCGCTCTCTCATAGAAGGATCTGTACCAAAAGATTGGAAAGTTGCACAGGTCACACCTATATTCAAGAAAGGCAGTAGGAGTAACCCACTAAACTACAGGCCTATTTCATTGACGTCAATTTGCAGCAGGTTTTTGGAACATATCCTGTATTCAAATATTATGAATTATCTCGAACAGAACGATCTATTGACCCAAGGTCAACACGGATTTAGAAAATATCGTTCATGCGAAACACAACTAGCTCTATATTCACACGAAGTGATGGGTGCTATCGACAAAGGTTCGCAAATCGATTCCGTATTTCTTGATTTCCAGAAAGCTTTTGACACCGTACCTCACAAACGGCTTTTAATCAAATTGCGTGGTTATGGTATATCGCCCCAAATTTGCAATTGGATAGGGGATTTCTTGTCAGAGAGGACACAGTTCGTAGTAATCGATGGTAAGGCATCGACTAAAACAGAGGTGATATCGGGCGTTCCACAAGGTAGTGTTATTGGTCCTCTGCTATTCCTTATTTACATAAACGATTTAGGGGAAAATCTAAGTAGCTCTCTTAGGTTGTTTGCAGATGACGCCGTCATTTACCGTCTAGTAAAATCATCTGAAGATCAAAACCAACTGCAGAACGATCTGAATAAGATATCAGTATGGTGTAAAAATTGGCAATTGACTCTAAATAATGAGAAGTATGAAGTCGTCCACATGAGTACGAAAAGAAATCCGTTAAACTTTGTTTACAACATAAATCAATCAAATGTGAACGCCGTAAACTCTACAAAATACCTAGGAATCACTATTACTTCAGACTTAAACTGGAAAGAACACGTAGATAATATCGTGGGAAAGGCGAACCAGAGACTGCGTTTTATTGGCAGAATCCTTAAAAGATGCAACAGAACTACTAAAGAAACTGCATACACTGCGCTTGTCCGTCCATTTTTGGAGTATTGCAGCCCAGTGTGGGATCCTTATCAGGTGGGTTTGACGGAGGACATCGAAAGTGTCCAAAGAAGGACAGCTCGTTTCGTATTGTCACGATACAGGGGAGACAGCGTTACGGAAATGATACAGGATCTGGGATGGGAATCATTACAACAACGGCGCTTATCGCTGAGGCGTGGGTTACTTGCGAAACTCCAATCGCCAACATTCTCCTCCGAATGCGAAAATATATTGTTGACTCCCAGGTAGAAATGATCATCAGAATAAAATAAGAGAAATCAGAGCTCGAACAGAGAGATTCAGGTGTTCTTTCTTCCCGCGCGCTATTCGAGAATGGAATGGGAGATAAATAGTATAATTGTGGTTCGATGAACCCTCTGCCAGGCACTTAAATGTGATTTGCAGAGTATCCCATGTAGATGTAGATGTAGATGTAGAAGTTATTACTGTTGTGCCTGTGTCTGGGATATTGCAAATGACCGCTGTGGAGTGGCTGAGTGCTGCAAAGCCCGCGGTTGCTCGCCGTCGGAGTTTCGAGTCCTGCTTCGGACATGGGTGTGTATATGTGTTGTCCATAGCGTAAGTTAAAGTAGTTTGTAATCCTAGGGACAGATAACCGCAGCAGTTATGTCCCTTAGATTTTGAAATTTTTATTCACTGCAAATAGATTGATGGTTACTGAGGGGGCTTCACAGACCACTACTGAATGGACGATCAGTCAAGATTCAAATGTACAAATGTTTGTTAAGCTTAAGCGACTTTACTGCGGGGTCATCAGTCCCTAAAATTACATACTACTTATGAAATACTCTATACTAAAGACGGCATAAACATCCATGTCAGAGGGGGCATTCGAACCACCGACGGTGAACGGTGTCGCTGTCGTGTCCTACATAGGAAAGAGGGAAGAGGTAGCAAGGTCAGTCTGCATATACCGAGCGGAAAGGAGTGACTGCAGAGAGACAGTACAGGCATCGACTATAGATGCGGATTTCGGGACTCGAGAGGATACTTGTTAGGAAACTTTATGGAACTCCTAGGTACCTTGCATTGAATTTATTGCATCCCATACTAAGTCTACTACACTGTGGTTAGTTATTTAAAAAACAAGAAGTATAAATCGTTTGCCACAACAGAAGCCAGTAATTACGTTCCCTAGCAGCATCCCCTAGACAGACGCACTCCCCGCGAGAAACAGACTGTCATGGAGCACCCCGAGGCCGACGGCGATAGTCACGGGCTGGGCCCCGACTCGTCTGACGGAGAACTCTCTTCTTGATCCAAAAACCGGGAGTTTTAACGGCCGGTGTGGGCGCACCTCTTTTCCCCACTTCCCGACAGTTAACAATTTCCTATTGGCCGCTGCTTGTTTCAACCAATCTAAATTGTGGCTTGCCCTCTCTCTGAGTCCTCTAGCGAACCACGTTTCAGCCCTGTTCTTTCTGCCATTCCCCGGTGGGGAGGTGGCTTGTTTGTGCACTAACAAAATCCATACTTGGTAGCAACAGTGTTCAGCTGAAAGTAAAACGTCACGACGCTACCCAATATGGGCAACAACAACAATGTTTTACGTAAGTTGGCCACGCCTTAGTCTCCGCCTTAGGTCACGCCTCAGGGGAGCTGCTAACTTGCAGTTTTTCTTCTTTACCCTCTCACTCTAGCCTCGTGAAACACTGACGTTGCTGTTCCCAAGTGACTGGTATCAACTTTACTACGTACATTAAAACGTGCCTGTTGGCCACCAAGTACTAATGTAACGTCTTACAACAGCGTCTAGACGCTATATGAAGTTACGCCCATCTTCTCCGAAAGGTGGCTGAGAGCATCAGCAGTTCGCTAGTAGATTTCTTTAGTGCCTACATCCCGTAAGATATACGTGTCTGTTTCAGCCTGTTATCTGCAATGGTCTTTTTCTCAGCCTGGAGTGTCTCTGTGGCTCACACAGCCTCTCAACAATTCCATCAGTAAAATCAATATATGACATCGCGCATCATAACAGAGCGCCCCAATTCGTTTGGCCACTCCGCCGCGGCACCAGTCAAGATGAAGAAGGAGAAGAAGGGCCACTTGGGTCGAAATAAAAATGTGGGCTTTGTTTTGACGAGTGCTTGACTATAAAATATGGAAACTGTAGGATTGTTCTGGACTTTGTACCAAAAAGTATTTGTTTTCAGAGCTTTCTCATTAAAAGAGTGCACAAATACAACCATTTTTATAGTCACAGGTAGAACATTTTTATACATACTATAGCACCCATGTGCTTTTCTTGGGAATGTTAATCAGCATCATATTCATCAGAGACTGATTATGTTTTCCAGCGTTCAGTCTGGATAATAGTCCAACTAATAAAATTCCTACATGATCCTCTGTTCAGAGCTAATATTGATGCCTTGTCTGATATTAAGCCTGTTACTTCAAAATATTTCTTTACCCAATCTAAGCACTTTCTCCTCTGTCTTCCACGACTCCGCTTACCTTCTACTGCCGAATCCATGAGTCTCTTAGGTAACCTTCGTTCTCCTATTCGTGCAACATGACTCCACCATCGCAGCCTGTTAGCTCTAAATGCTTCATTCGCAGTTTTTCCTTGATTTCCTCGTTATGGACACTTTCCTGCTATTGGTATAATTTATTCTTACCTGCAATCATCCTTGCTACTTTTGTATCTGCACTGCAACTTAAGCTTGGTACTGACTTCCTTCTTCCAGAAGAGAGTAGATCTTAGCTGAGCACTCGCTGCATTAGCTGTGCTACAACTCGATTCAAGCTCTTTTACTATATTGCCATCCTGTGAGAAAATTCATCCTAAGTACTGTGTGTGGCAAATGATTTAACTGAGGGCAGCCAATCGTAGTCTAGGCAGTGTCTTTAGTAACCCGATTGCAACTTTAAAGTTCTAAGGGTGCAGATCTTATTTGCATGCCTGCTACTGCAACATTGTCGTTTCCTGTGTGCGTTGTACTGGCAGCAACAAAATTAGTTTATCTTTGGAAGATGGTGTTGCAACACTGAAGGAAAAGAGGCGTGTTCATAACAAATGGTGCGTCAGTACGGGAAGGAAATAATCTGCATTTGATGGAAGAATCGAAATGGAATTTTGTGTGAAAACATGACTGAATTTTAATAAACAAAAATTATTCTGCAACAGTGTGGGAATGTTACAAATAATTTTAAGCTATGGATATTTTCCACCTAGCACTAAAAATGTAAGCTTTTTAAAATTTCCTTTTGTTGCACACTGCCTTTCCGAGTTGTTTAGCTTTATACTTTACCGTCAGGTGTAGCATGTTAGATAATTAACCGTCTGTCAGGTTAACACATTTGTTTTTACACTTTTTAATTTTTTGTAGTCAGCATATAAGTGGAAATTGACAGTAATTACTGTCCGCCTACTAATGATTTTCAATATGCTTTCATTCAATATGCGTTAGTTCAGTTTAGAAGGAAGTGGCTTTTCTTTTAGAAAGAATATATTTGTAAACTGTTTCTTTTTTGAAGAGTATGTCTTTTCAATCCAGACTAACAGCCTTGCATTTTGCAGTCGACAATTAACACAGGAAATTTTCATGTTTAGTGATTGAAGCATCTCAGATTAAAGACAACAGATTTTTTTAATATGAAATTTTTTTTCCAAACCCATTGACAACCATTTATATTTCAGTTTTTATTTTTATTTTATTTTATTATTGTTATTACTTTTTTGTGAAAGAGATTCAGACGAGAAGTAAGGGATTTTCTTTAGAGTAATTGTTAATTACAGCAATAGGTGAGAAAGTTAATTTTTGTAGCAGAGTTTTGCACTTCGCTTTTGCTTATTATGTTTTTGGTGATTCTATATCGAACAGAAGGGAGTAGACGTGCGTTTCTGGCAGTTCAGATGCCAATCCTCTCATTAGTTGATAATGATGAGTGGATTATTGTAGGAATTTCTTGTTTGTTAATTCTTCTCCTTTGTGAATAACGTTTCTTTACAGTTCTGTTGTACACAGATGAGTTTCAAATACTTGCATCTACTCTACTACACAGAGTTCAACTCTCGAAGTATTTCACTGTCCTTGAATGTATAATAAAGGGGAGGGTAAACTGGCTGGGCTAATAGCAGGAAACGTAAGGGGGGAGGCACTGACATGAGTGGTAAAAACCAGTGGTTACAGGTGTCAGAGCAGTTCTTTTTTTAGGATACGCAGGACAAAAAGAAGTTCTAAGAAAGGTCAGTATTGAAACCCGCCACTGGTATATTTGGTCATTTGTCAAAGGCATTTGACTGTGTAAATCACAAGATCCTTTTGAGCAAATTAGAATATTACAGTGCAACAGGAAGTGCTGCAGAATAGTTCAGATCGTATATCTCTACTAGGAAACAAGTGTCAACAGGAAAGAGATGTATACTGAACTATGTGACTTCATGAAATTTGGAACTAATGACATGTGGGGTCCCCCAAGGTTCCATCTTAAGGCTCCTACTTTTTTATCTTCTGTAATTGTACCAATGACCTTTCATCAGCAACTTTGTCGGATGCTAAGTTTGTTTTATTTGTAGACTACACAAACATCGCAATAAATAGTAAATCAAATATAGCATTAGAAAAGTCGGCTAATGAAATTTTCATGGATATTAATAAATAATCCCTAGACAGTTCTCTGTCGTTAAACTTTGAAAAAACACAATATATGCAGTTTAGGACTTGTCAAAGGTTTCCTGCCAGTATATGCCTAAAGTATGGCAAAAAGAAGTAGAAAATGTCAAATTCTTAGCATTACTGCTTGATAATAAACCGAACTGGGAGGAGTATACCACAGAACTACTGAAACGCCTGAACAAGTCCCTGTTTGCTATGGCAATGTTGTCAGATACAGGAGAAAAAATAAAAAAATAAATAAAAATAAAAAAATCAAGCGAGCGTATTTTGGGTACTTTTACTCTATAATGTCATACGAGATTATTGTCTGGAGCAACTCATCAGGCCAAGGTAATGTTTTCAGGGCACATAAGTGTGTAATACAAATCATTTGCGGTGACAGCTCAAGAACGTCCTGCAGATGGCTATTTAAGAAACTGGGGATACTAACTACTGGCTTCACAGTACATTTATTATCTAATGAAATTTGTCATATATTTCAAACCAATAGCTCAGTACACGGGATCAAGGGATCAATAGTGTGAACAAGAATAACTCTTACAATGGTTTAAAGTCGCTTACTATTCAGCAATACACATTTTCAATAAGGTCCAGCACCCATAAAAAATTAAGTCACAATAAAGTTCTTAGAAAAGAGTCTAAAGGGTATTTTTCTGGCCAACTCCTTCCACTCCATAGATTAATTTCTTAACAGAAGTAATTTATTTATTGTGTAGTTTATTCTTACATGTTCTACATGGAAAAGCATATCCTCAATTAGGATCTACTGGAACGAAAAGTACATCTAATTTGGATGTTTTAATTACTTGCGCGATGCAAATCCACACATACTTAGTCGATCGGTGTTCTATGAAGGTGAATCGGGTAATCAGTTCTATTGTTGTGCCGAATGCTACACTTTCCTGTAATAAACTGACGGCCAGAAGCGATTAGAAACGTTTCAGGTTATAATGCATTCCACATTTTGAGTAAGGAAACAAACTGCTGCGCGGGAGTGGCCGAGCGCTCTAAAGCCGCTTTGCTGCGGAGTGCGCGACAGGTGCTCGTCGGAGGTTCTAGTCTTCCCTCGGGCGTGTGTGTGTGTGTGTGTGGGGGGGGGGGAGTGTTGTCCTTAGCTTAAGTTAGTTTAAGTAGTTTATAAGTCAAGGGACTATATGATCACACTTTTACAAATATTTGAACATTTTTTAAACAAATCATTTGCAAAACGAAAATTACACACATACTTGAGGTCTGTCACTGTTACCAAATGGAAGAAACAAATACGAGTAGGAGACACGCAATCACACGATTGCTCAAAATTACCGTGTATTTATTTGAATTGAGGGTCTAAGGGTCTATAGATTGTTTTTATTTACAATGTAACCGAAATATAATGGTACGTTCTGACAGGAAATCGTGATTCCAGTCGTAAGATTATCATGATGCCCCATAAGCGCACTGTTTTGAAGAGCTCTGTTTGGATACTTGCGAAACGAGAACTTAATTGAAGCAACAAGAAACCAATATAACTTTCGAAGTATTTACAGTAAGACGTCTGATTATGTTCCAGTATTACGTAAGAAAAACTCAGTAAACCAAATTTGTCATTCTTTTCTATTGACAACCTAAGAATTAATTCTGAAAATTCAATTTATTTCTTGTACTGAAACCCACAGAGTTCGATCACTGACAGAAATAGAACGTAGGACTGCAGTCTGATTGGAGAGCTACAATTCAGAAACTGGGTGTGCAATACAAATTGCGTCTGTTCTGGATGACGCCATCTGGAATAATTACATTAGCGTTAAAATGCATGTTTCAGTAGTTCCGATAAATAAATTGCTCTTTGTTGTGCGAATTAACGTCAATTAATCACACAGCGACCCACTGTAGCTACCGAACTCGTATTCGCTAATTAGCGACTCCGAGCGGATGGGCATCGTAACAATGAGCGGCAATCATGCGAAATACATTTCATCACTCAGACTCCTGCCTAGCTGCCGAAAGTATTTTGTCGCCGAGCAAAAATAAAAATAAAACCTGCTTTCATCCGCTTGGCTGCGCAACTCAGGCACACGAGGAATATTCATATATCTTTTACTCTTTGAATCACTCCCCCCCCCTCTCTCTCTCTCTCTCTCACCCTCTTTCCACGTTGAGAGGCCGCATGATTTTAGGTGGGTCAGAAAAGACATGAAAGAATAACTGCGGTTCCTCAAACGAAAGGAAAAAAATTGATTGAGATTTACTAAGGAATCAGTCCAGATTTTGTTGTAATTATGTTCATTACAAGATGTTTACTGAAGCTTCATCTACATCCATACTCCGCAAGCCACCCGACGGTGTGTGGCGGAGGGTACCTTGAGTTCCACTATGGGTTCTCCCTCCTATTCCAGTCACGTATTGTTCGCGGAAAGTAAGATTGTCGGTATGCCTCTGTGTGGGCTCTAATCTCTCTGATTTTATCTTCATGATCTCTTCGCGAGATATGCGTAGGAGCAAGCAATATACTGCTAGACTCCTCGGTAAAGGTATGTTCTCGAATCTTCGACAAAAGCCTGTACCGAGCGACAGAGCGCCTCTCCTGCAGAGTCTTCCACTGGAATTAACGATCATCTCCGTAACGCTTTCTCGA
Organism: Locusta migratoria; assembly: GCA_026315105.1. NCBI lineage: Eukaryota > Metazoa > Arthropoda > Insecta > Orthoptera > Acrididae > Locusta > Locusta migratoria. The sequence continues at coordinate 560,816,698 of CM048746.1, forward strand.
TTACCAAATGATCCTGCCCTCCGTTGGATCTTTTCTACTTCCTCTATCAACCCCACCTGGTACGATCCCACACCCGTGAGCAGTATTCAAGCTGTGGACGAACAAGTGTACTGTAACGTACTTCCTTTGTTTTCGGACTACATTTCCTTAGGATTCTTCCAATGAATCTAAGTCTGGCATCTCCTTTACCGACGATTGATTTTATATGGTCGTTCCATTGTAAATCATTCCTAATACCTACTACCATATGGAATTAACTGCTTCCATTTGCTGACCTGCTATAGTGTAGCTAAATGATACAGGATCTTTCTTTCTGTGTATTCGCAGCACATTACACCTGTCTACATTGAGATTCAATTGCCATTCCCTGCAGCATGCGTAAATTCGGTGCAGATCCTCCTGCATTTCAATACAATTTTCCCTTGTTACAACCTCTATATATATTACAACATCATCCGCAAAAAGTCTCAGTGAACTTCCGATGTTATCTGTAAGGTCATTTATATACAGGTGTTTCACTGCCAGCCGCGGTGGCCGAGGGGACTGAGGCGCTACAGTCACGGTCTGCCCGGCCACTACGGTCGGGGGTTCGAATCCCCCTTGGGCATGGATATTTGTGCCGTCCTTAGAATTAGTTATTTCATAAGTAATTTGTAAGCTTAGTAACTGATGGTCCCTTAAGCTATACAAACATTTGTAAATTTTTTGCTGTTTCACTAAGTGTGTTTGCCTCTGTAACTTATAAAATAATAGGTGACGGGAAATTTTAATGCGGTAGGTCAACACAGGAAATCTTAAACTTTCTGCGGAACTATGAACATAGTTTATTGTATCATTTTCCAAAGAGTTACAGCACAAAGATATAAGTTTTTAAATGGAACAATAGTTTTTCTGTCGTGCATTGGATTCATTGAAACCAGCTGCATCCAAATCAATTTAAACTACATTCCTATCACTGTTAGTTTGGGAGCTACAACCCTTCAAAGTTTCGAGGGCAGATACCACATGCTGTACATAATACATGGATGTGTGGTGGGTGATGGATGTTATGGCGGTGGGAAGTTTATTTACATGAGATACTCAAATGTGTGTCCATGTTCCTCAATGCATAATGCAATGCGCCGTCGAAAGGATCTGCGGACGAGATGTAACATCGCCGGTGTGACGGAGCGACGTGCGTCTTCGATGCGCCATTTTAGATCATCTGGGGATGTGGGCTCACTGACATAAGCACGATCCTTTAGATATCCCCACAAAAAGAAATCTACTAGTGTTAAATCGGGCGACCTTGCGGCCCATGAATGAGGATCATGGCGCCCCAACCATCTTCCTGCAAACCTGTTGTTTAGTTCTTCCACAACAGCACGCGCAAAATGGGCTGGGTGACCATCGTGCTGCATCCACATATGGACTCTCGTGTGTAGACACACATGTTCAAGGAGACCACCCAAACCTTCGGCTATAAAAGCGCGATATAACTCACCTGTCAGTCTACCTGGGAAGTAGTGTGGACTAGAGGTCTGCAAATCGCCGGTTTCGCTCGCTCGTACTCGGTCGAGTGCGCAACGCTCGGCGGTGGAGCGCCGAGTGTGTTACGCTCGCAGCGAGCGTCTTGACAGTCGAACGAGGCTGCGTGGGACGGGGCGGGCACAGGCCGCACAGTGTAGTGCTGCCGTTGTACTCACAAGGAAACCTACACAAGTCTCACTCCCAGATTTTTATGAAAGTATCTTTTGATAAAAGACAAATTTCATAGATTCAACTTCGATTAAATCAAAATAATATTTGAGCACAAAATTGCTCATTTTAGGGGTAGCCGTCCCCCAATTGTCACTCCCCCTGCAATGTATCTAGGCCGATCTCTTATCAAGAGATACTTTCATACGAAAAATTATTAAAATCGCTTCACTAGTCTTTAAGTCATCGCGATTTTTCTGTTTTAGCGACAATTTTGGAGGGACCGTTTCCCCACTTAAATATGTTTTTCCGCCGCTAAAAGAAATACATGTCCCACAGTTTCTCATGTATTAAAACATATCCAAATTTCATAAAAATCGGAGGGGTGACACTTGGGTAGGTTTCCTTGTCAGTCGCTACGGCAGTGGCTCTGTGACTCTGAGGTGTGGGCTGGTGTTGCGTCTTACTAACCCCCCACTAACTAAAGGAACTAAAATCACTTATGATGTAGACGTGTATTTCTGCATAGTAGCATGTAACCGCAATATCATTATACCGCAAACGAGACAAAAAGGTTGTTTTCACCAACTACAACATTTGGAAGTAATGTAAAGGATCCAAAGGGAAACTACGGAACGAACGACGTTTTTATTGCAATGCACAAAATTGAATGTTACCGTACAACAAAGTATACATCGAAAAGTAGCATTACCCCCAAACTATTCGTTAATGGCATTGTAATTGCAATGTACTGTTAAAATATCATTGACACGTTGTAGATCGAGTCGAGTTCTTTTATCAGAGATCAGGTTCCCTGCCGCAAGTGCGTTCACTATCTCCATTTGCGGCGGACACATAAATACTCTTTTTGCCAACACCGCTGTTGCGTTTCTACCATTCAAGCGGATCGTCGTCATCACCATCAATTCGTACTAAATGAAGGTCCGCCTTATAGGTGGATTGCGCCTCGCGCATTTCACAGTCCAGTCATTCCGAAAACATGCACTTCATTCTTTTGGCTAGTGCACCCGGGTGCACTAGATGATTTAAAATAGTTATATGAGCATTAGACCGGCATATGACCTTGACACGGAAGAAAGCGCGGATCCTATATATTGCACAAAACCTTGCATACGTTCTTTATTATGTAGATAAGAAAGACGACAGTTTCAGTGGGGGGTATATGAATGTCGCAACTGGAAAAATTCCCGTTAAGGACTCACTCGGAAAAGGTAGAGGCGCAGTAAGCACGCACAGTGCCAAAATGCTACTGGAATATATATTAACGGGGTGCAACAGAGATTCACAAACCTAACCTAATGGGTGTACATCAATATCGTGAATTTAATATCAATATAAAAGACGAACAAAGTATTCCAGGACTTGAGGAATGGATATAAAATACAATCACTTCCTCGTTAAGACGGCATGTAATACCTAGCACTAAACAGGCACTAACAGACCACAAAATGGGAACAAGAAAGATCCTGAAAACTCATTTACTAAATGATCTTAGCACAGAAACTTTATATTAATCACGTATAATAACCTGTATGGTAAAGTATCAAATGCGAAACTGAATGGCTAGTTCAACTGATCGAGAGAACACCTTTCGAAGCACCCGGGAAAGGAAACAATTCCAAATTCCGCAGTCAGGATTTATTCTCTAGCTTGTAGTTAGATCCCGACACTCGCCTTGGACTCGAGTGGCGCTGCGGTGGGCTACCGAGTGGCGAGCGGGCAGTGTGGACGGTCGGGCCGGTCGAGCGTGCGCCGCTCGAACGAGCGTGCAGGAAGTCGAGTGCAGCCACACGCCTTGCCGCAAGCTGCAGCACCGACACCTGGCGGACTGTCATAGAATAACGTGTATCACCCGATTCGAGCGAGCAACCGAGCGACGTGCAGACCTCTAGTGTGGACCGATGATTTCATCCCCAAGGATTCCACACCACACATTAATAGACCACATACGTTGACGGTCGACAGGTCGTACCCACTGAGGATTGTCTTTGGCCCAGTAGTGCATGTTATGGCGATTCAAGCACCATAATTTGTGAACGTGGACTCATCAGAGAACATAACACTTTGTAAAGACTCGGCGTGAAATTACGCATGGCCCACTCACAGAATGTCACTCTTGCACGGAAATCGTTCCCATGCAGCTCCTGGGTCAGTGACAGGCGGTACGGGAGAAACCTGTGGCGTGTACTGTACGCCACACAGATGTGAGACTGACACCAGCGACTGCAGCAACGGCTCGTAAGCTGACGTGAGGATCGTGGTGTAGTGCAGCTAAAACAAACACCTCCGTCTTCTCACTACTTGCAGGTCTTCGTCTGTTACTGCGGCGCATTACCAAGCTGCCTGTTCCCGAAGTCGTTGTTCGGCACGTAAGAACGTAATGGCTGCCGGGGCTCTTCGTCTAGGATATCTCACGGCATACGCCATGGCTGCTTCAGTGTCATCGTGTCGGCACTCGCCGAGCATCAGCAACATGTCAACGTACTCGTTGTTCGTGTATGCCATCGTCATCCGATGTCAGTAACCGTGGTATATTGAGCCCTGGTTGTTTGTGTGGCTCCAACTGTCGGGTATACGGCCGTGTGCGGCGACAGTCGGCAGTCTAACAGCGCATCGAGGAAGCTTCTCGCTCCGTGACAACGGCGACGTTACAACTCAGCCGCACCACATTTGTAAGGCGCATTGCATTATGCGCAGCGTTTGTGGTATCTGCCCCTGAAACTTTGAAGGGTTGTAGCTCCCAAACTAACAGTGATAGGAATGTAGTTTAAATTGATTTGGACGCAGCTGGTTTCAACGAATACAATGCATGATAAAAAAAACTATTGTTCCATTTAAAAAATATCTTTCTGCTGTAACTCTTTGGAAAATGATACAATAAATTATGTTCATAGCTCCGCAGAAAGTGTAACATTTCTTGTGTTGACCTACCGCATTAAAATTTCCCGGCACCTATTATTTTATAAGTTACCGAGGCAAACACACTTAGTGAAACACCCTGTTATATCGTGAACAGCAATGGACTGAGGAATCCCACCGCAGCCGCGGTGGAGTAGCCGAGCGGTCTAAAGCGCCTCGCTGCGGAGCGTGCGTGTGCTCGCCGTGGAAGTGTGAGTCCTCTTTGGGGCAAGGGTGTGTGTATTGTCCTTAGGTTAGTTTATCTAGGTTTAAGTAGTTTGTAAGCTACGGACTGATGACCACGCAGTTTGGTCCGATAAATTTACAGGCATTTGAACATTTGAATCCCACCGCAATTCACACCTGTCACGAATCGGCGTGGGTCTGCAGTAGCCGAGGGGTTCGCTTAAAACTTTGCAGCCGGCAGCCGGTTTGTGCGGTGGAGCCGCATGTTGAGTACACACAGAATCCTCGCCCTCGTAATCACATTTCCGGCAGCTCACGAGCAGAGGTCCCTCGCCACACTGGCCGGAAGAATGGAGGGGGGGGGGGGGGGGAAGGAGGGGGGTGCAGTCCGGTCAGCGGGCTTTGCCCTGCCCGCAGGGCGCTGGCTACTGTGAGACTACGAGAGTCCTCACACACTACATTCACATGCAGCACATCTTCCGGAAGACGGAAACCGAATTTCGTAAACCGTTTTTTTGCTGTCGTGTTTACATGCTACAGCCAGAATCGGATTTCCGCTCTCTCTATTTGGTGGTTGAAAAACAGCTGATGCAGTTCCTGATTTAGTCAGCACAATCGCTATTTTTCTTGACTTAAATACACAGATTCATGCTCACTCTAATATTTACATTTTTCTTTCACTGCAGAAAATGTTACACCGTCCATATGAAACTAAAATTTTTAACAGGAAAACACAGAAGTGGATTTCCAGAATCAATTTTGGAGTGTTTAGGTTACCTACCAAAAGCGGAATTGGGAAATCTGTTTACGAAATCCTGTTTTGGGAGCCCACGTAAACGGGTTGACAGTGCACGTGCTAAAGCCGTCTGTCTTTGAATGCTAACAAAAAACGGAAAGAAATGTTAGAAAACACAACTTAAAATCTCATTCTTTCCTCTACTACTCTTATGAGAGCGAAAAAAAAATTGACGCACAGAATGGTTGTATGTGTTGTCCTTAGGTTAGTTTAACTTAGTTCAACTAGTTTGTAAGCTAGGGACTAATAATCAAGCAGTTAAATCCCATAGATTTACAAACATTCGAATTTGAACTTATCGAAAAGGTATGGCAATCCAAAGAAGTGATATCTACTTAAGACCTACAAACGATGGACGCATTTAATCTACCAGGAAGTTTCGTATCATTCTTGGAACATCCCTAGGCTGTGTCAGCCTTCTATTGTTCTATGATACGTGGACTATTAAAATTCCCTTTAGCTCATGATGAAATTCTAAAAGAAACTGTCTAGTGAAACAATTAGATAAAACTAAGGACTACAATCAAAGGGACATCTTTGTTCTATTTGGTAAATAAAAACAGTATTCTTCGCAACCTTCAATTGAAGCTGGTAGGAAACTTATCAAAATGACTTACTGGGTAACTTACCTGACGTAACTTTCGCATTCGCCACTGACAATCTCCTCCAGAATTAATTTAAACATACTATTAGTAATAATGAAAGTATATTTCTAAACTCAGGTGATAATAAAATTCAATGCAATTACTGTAATAAATAATACACCGGCCAAACACGTCTCAATTTCCCCATTCGCTTTAAAGAGCACACAAGTGGTGATTCAGCTAGTAAATGTGTTTGGCGAACACCGACACAAAACAAACATTCTGAAGGTTACACTCAAACGAATCTAAAAGTCTTACTCAATGCACCTAAAGAGCACTTATTAAAGGCCCTTAAAGAAGGTGAAACATTTCCTCATCATAAAAAGCAGCCTTCGACAGTATTAAAGGAGAATTGGACTTTAGGGAGAACTACTTTTTATGATCTTTTTGACGACTTGCTGTAGTGCATAACAGTTCTTTTGCTACCTTCCCTTTTACACATTGTTGTTTGTTATTTTATGATTAACTTATCATTTGTTACAACTTAAAATACCAAACCACATTATACAGAACATATATTGTAACAACGTAAGGAGTCAGTTTTTCCTCCCTCTCATTTCCTGCATATTCCGACCATAAAATCATATTCTACTCGAATCTTTTGAATATAAACTCAACTGAGTTTGGACATTTTCAGTTATAATAATTACAGTTTGATATGCAAATAATATGAGATCATGTCACAAGGGAAATAAGATAAGCAACACTGACATGTACTAGCGAATATACACTTGTTTATCTAAAGCGAAGCAAGACTCCAGGCCACCACCACCTAGAGAAAAGGCCGCGGCGCTCTTGTGTGACATCAGGCAGAGCAGGTTGTGTGAGCATAGCTGACTGGGTAGCCGCTGGGGCACAGCCCACTATGCCGAAGCAGCGAGCCAGTCAGCTATGCGCGTGCAACCTACTCTGCGTGACGTCACACGAGAGCGCCACGGCCTTCTCTCTAGGTGGTGGTGGCATGACGCCCGTATGACGGTGACCAGGGGCAATACACAGGTGGGCGAAAGGCTTGTCACCCCACTCCCTCCCAGGCAGTCTTCCACCCAAAAGCCACATGCCTTCTTGGGGAAATACGGACACTTTAAAATCCTTTTAGAAGCCACACAATACCGCTCTCAATAAAGGGTGTTTACTTAAAGCTTTAGGACGCAGGTGGAACGCAAATGCCAAGCTGGTGCCATCAAGTCTGAGAGGAAACACTTAAACGAGACATTAGCTGACCCACTATTGGCTGGCGAGCCATACAGCGTTTTATGACACACTATCCGATTGGCAGACGATCCACTGGTGGGGAAGCGCTGGCGTCATCAAACGTTATACACAAGCACAATGAAAAGAATTGAGGCAGGCTCCCTCTCTCGCCCGCGACGGCTGTGTGTGCGACACTCTTGCTTCGAATTTTGTGCGGAGAGGTGATAAAGACTCCTGTACAGTAGCAACGTCCCAGAGATAAATTAAATTGGTCCCAATCCTCCGGTTCCGACCAAGGTTTTCGGAAGGTTTTCCCTGGTTGTAAGGAGTATGCCCCTCCCACTTACACCCAATTGGGATCCCCCCTTTGCCCCACTATCAGCTAGTCTGATAATTGGCTGAATAGAACCGCGACTCTTAATTGGCCGGATCTCAAACAGCCCGCTCCACCCCTCGGAGTGCAGAATGAAAAGAATAAGTTTTTTTGCACTGTAAGTTTTGTGTCCCAGCCTCGTCGCCGCTTTTGTGTCTCGTTTCCGTCGTAGGTGTCGGTGGCCGAGTAGAATGAGACCGACACAGGAATGAAGGATGCACGCTTGTGCAGGTACGAAGGTGAGCAGCTAGTGGGACAGCAGAAACTAGAAACACTAGAGCAAATTAGAACGAGATATATATTGCACAGAATTTATACAATACTTAACTTTTACACAGCTCAGTACTGCAGAATTCTGATACATAGTTAAACTAGAGGCCTGCCTAGTGGCTATCCGATAGCCAAGTTTTCACTGGTGCCTATCTGATTCCGAAGTGCTAACTGGTTCCTATCTCAGTCTCAAGTGAACGATGACGTTCAGTGGTGGCCACGAGCGGAGTTGTAGCAGAGGGCGCTCGTGGTTGACGTCGTAAGAACGCCGCGCCGCGCCGTGCGTGCATGGCGGCGCGCGGCGAAAGTAGGTGGCGCGCACTTTGTACTAGTACGACACCACAGTAAGGACCACGTCTGTGAACATAGAGTGCAGTAGTTGACACTTGAGAGTGCATTTTTAGTGTGACGCAGTGGGTTAGTATGAGACTGATGCACCACGCCAATTTATAGCTAGACTAGTATATACGAGTCGTTCTCGACTTCACCAAGATGCAGGAAAAGTGCGATCGGCAGTAGGCGAATAGGACAGACAATATTTAGTTTCGATTTCAACAAAAACGGAGCTAGCAGCAGTCGGTGTAGTTAATGGTAGTGTGCGCGAACGCTTAGGCGAACTCCACCCATCCCCAAACAATAATAACAAATACATTTTTTTACCATTGCATAATATTCTGACATTGTGACACCCTTGAATGCAAACGGACGAAATTGAATTCATTTTAAAGTCAAGTAGGCGTGTTTCTTCAGCCATTCTACCAACTCCATTTTATTTTGAAATTGTTTATACATTTCAGCTATCCTGTCAACCTATCCCAAACTTGGAAATTAAAATTTTTTTTTCTTTATTAATCTGAGTTATCTTAATAATGTACACAAATAATTTTCAGTTTTGTATTTCAGTAACTAGCGACATCACTTTAGTACCTGAATTGAACCTCACTAGTTAAAATTTGTTAATTTTAAGATTTTTTGTGACAGGCGATGTCATCTATGTCTATCTTTACATAAGTGATAAAGTTTCACCGATTGTAGGTAGGCTAGAAGCACCTCTCCGACTTAAATATGACAGGCTGTTGATGTCTTCCTTGCAGGAGCCTCAGGTACAGTAGTCAGATTAGTCCGTTGCACACTATAAATAGTTTGAAGAGTAAAATAAAAATCTCAACCGCATGGGTTTCACGTTAGTCAAGTGTGGCCAATTCGCAACCCGCAAAGAACAAGAGTCCTGACAAGAGGCCCTCAGAGAGGACATCCACGCACCAGTGGAGAGTCTGATGGCAGGGAACTTATTCGGGGCGCTCGAGTCAGCCCATTCGGAATTCCAAACCCCTAGTATCTTGCTATCAACACCCTTCGGAGATCTCCTTCCTGGAGACCAATCCGCAAGGGTTGTGAAGTGGTGGCTTGCTTGGCCAACTATCGACATTTTCATTGCCTCCTATACCAATGTGGCCCGGTGTCCAAAGAAAAACGACATAACGGCCTAACTTAACAATGGTGAAGACTGCATCCTTAATTGACCTCTCTACAGGAAGTTTAAAAAACTTTGGTCTAGTGCCTGTAGGTCACTCAGGAAGTCGCTACAAATGACAAAACACCCCCTGGGACAGACTTGGGAATGCGCAAGGGCTTGTAAAATTGCGACCAGCTCTGTGTTGAAAATGCTGCTACCACAGCAAGGACTGCTGTTCCCTATGGTCACCACAGACAAAGGCATACCCAGCACAGCCATCGACCATAGAACCATCTGTGTAAAGCACGTCTGCATTCAGAGAAGGGCCGCTCGTTTTGTTTTATCACGTTACGGAGGGTGGGGAGAGGGGGAAACGTCACGGAAATGTTGCACGAATTGGGCTCGAAGTCATTGAAAGAAATACTTTATTCATTGCGGCGTGATCTGTTTGCGAAGTTTCAATCACTGACTTTTACTTCTGAATGTGAAAATATTTTGCTAGCACCCTCCTACTTAGGGAGAAATGACCACCCCAATAAAATAAGAGAAATCAGATCGAAAACGGAACGATTTAGGTGTTCTTTCTTCCCGCGCGCTATTAGAGAATGGAACGGCAGAGAAAAGTTATGAAAGAGGTTAATGAACCCTCTGCCAGGCACTTAAATGTGATTGGCAGAGTATCTATGTAAATCTTGATGTATACGTAGATTTGCGCATGGTCGGCAGGTGTGGCCGTCTTATCGCGGCGTTCACTAAAAAGGAATATCGTTGCACGGTTTCGGTGGAAACGGGAAACGAATATTCGTTTTTGTGACATGCACTTCCTTTTCATTTCTGGTACGTATTTCGAAACATACAGTTCTGAAACTGGTTAGAGATGTGAAAGATGTTCTGTACATCTACATCTATACTCCGCAAGTCACTTTACGGTGAACATTCAATCTCCCCTCACAGGTGATGGAAAACCCTGTAAATGTTTTGCTGCTTGACATACCACAGACGCCAAATAAATCAATCAACAGAAAACACGCCTGAAGACTGTGATGTGCGACATGGTAGTTAAATTTCTGTACGAGCATGTGAATAGCGCAGACATGTGGCTAGAAACGACTGAAACACTCGATATTGCAGACTGTGAATCTAAAGACAGCGAAGAAACGGAACAAAGTTGCACACATGAAGACTCTTCGAGTGGTAGAGCCACGTACCATCATCAATTATCTCCGAAAGCAACACCAGCAACTACATTTACATTAACAAAGAAAAAGCGGTGAAGTATTTGTTGAACGAAAATGGTAAGAAACGCCTACGTGTCAGTACTGTTCAAAATAGGTATAGCTTTGTCCGTTCTGAACGTGAATTATATAGATGGAAAAAGGAAGTCGCTGGACGACATAAGAGTCGACTGGAAATTGCGACGGAGAGAAATGCGTGTCTTTTTTGAGCAATTTACCGATGCCAGACGACAGTCATTGAGTGTCAGTGCTACAACTTTGCGTGATTGTATGTTAGAGATTGCCAACGCGATAGGCGCTAAAGAATTTAGTTTCTCAAAGTTGGATTAGTCGCTCCAAATGTCACAAAGTTTAGGAACGAAAAATAACAAAATTTGTATCGAGAAACATGTCGGAAAATGAAGTGACTCAAACGGAAAAGATAGCTTTTCTTACGAATGCAAAAAATAAAATCGCCAGTTTTAGTGAATCTTATGTTTACAATGCAGACCAGACAGGTTTTCAAAAAGGTGCGAAAAGAACACTGTCATTCAAAGGGGAAAAACATATTGAGGCAATTGCGCAGTCCACGACTGCACTCACCCATTCATACACTATAATGCCCATAATCTGTCTGGATGGTTCATTGTTGCCTAAACTACATGTGTGTCTTCAAGAACCAACAGGATGTTTTGGACCACGTGTCAAACAAACAATGTTCTACGCAGACAATCTTGTGGTAGACACATCGAAGTCTGGAAAAAATGGGAAATGATAACGTTACACTTTTCATGCGTCATGCTTTTCATCCGTTCAGCGGGAACAATCTCTTCTCCTAGAATCGTGGCCAGGTCATAAATGTTCTGATTCATTAAAAGCTGTATTTCGAGCTCAACCTGACAAAGAAGTAGAGATACTTCAGATTCCACCCGGCACGACGAACGTAATTCAACCGTTAGACAGAAAATTTTTCCACCAGTGGAGGGCATTATACAAAAAACTATCATAGAAAAATATTGTGTGCAAATCACTGCAGTTTCCTATCATCGTGACAATAATCTTAAGTTGCAATCATTCGTGCATTGTCAGGTTTCCTCCACACGGTTTCAAAATGTGATTAAATATGCGTGGCACGACTCAAAATATACTGATATTAGGCCTGATTCCTTCCCAACACCGCCCGAGTTTTGTCTACGGACGTCTCACAACGTCTGTGATTAGCAGGGCTGTCATATGTCGTCTTTGCTTGTATATTCTTGGTGCACAAAAACCTATGTATTGAACATTGTACCAATATTTCTCATTTTTGCGGTAATTACAAGAAATAAAAGTTTGACGTGTTCTAAACCGTATATGTATTTGTCTATTTCATAGCTATTTTGAAAGAATGTTATAGATAACATATCAGCTACATTTGTCAACGAATTTATTATTATCGTATTTATTAACTATCGTACGATCGCTTTCACTGGGTGAATCAGCTCTCTCACTGCTGTGGCAGGAGAGCGGCGCGTGACTAACGCCACCTTGTCCCTAGATGGCGTTGATATAACGTAGCGAGAGGGGTCAGGGTTGTACAACAGGCAGTTATAAGCGCGGAAACCATGCGACAATAATGTCATACTTCATAAAATTTTTAGACTTTTTACAGAGTTTCATGTCAGCAGCTAACAGTTGAAACTCGCCCGCTGTTCTTTTGACTGTTAACAATTGACTGCTTGCTCACAAAATCTAATTACAACGATATTCACATAGCGGCGGAAGTATACAGTTCCCTTAAGCAAAACTGTGATTCTATAAGTTAAGCAAACAGTTCTACCTTTACTGTAATCTGTAGAGGAAACTGCACATAAATAATGATCCGCAGTCATGGATCTAAATCAGAAGTCATAAATGTTGGCAACGGAAAAAAATGTCTGAAGCTCGTCAATATTTGTTCATGGGGAGTCAATCAAATAGAACATGTTATGTAGACGTGTTTCAGTCTGTATACAGACTTCCTTCTATGTTAACTCACAGTGCTAAAAATAGCAACACAGGCTTCGACCATTCCCTTGTTAGCAGTTCAGCTGCCAGGAAGAGCTCTGGGTGAACAGTCCGAGGACGACAAAAGTGCATGACTCGGATTTTAGGTGCAGAGAACTGGAATCCGTGTGTTGAAGCCCATGAATGTGCCTTTGTTATTGCTCCCTGCAGACGCCTTTCAGCAACACTGATGCTTGTGGAGCTGTAATACAGGCAAAAGTCATCGACAAATAGGGAACCAAGAGACTGATGAGCCTACTGCAGCTACAACACTGGAATTGCCACCAAAAAGAGGGGGACACTTAGAACAGAGCCCTGTGAGGCACCGTTCTCCTGAGTGAGAGTGGAACCCAAACAAGTGCCGACCCTAACACAGAAGGTGCAAAGGGAAAGGAAGTTCTGGATGAAGATTGGAAGAGCACCCCGTAAACCCCATTCATGTAGCGTTGCCAGTACATGGTGACGCCAAGTGGTGTCGTACACCTTCTGACCTTCTAAAAGTCGAAGAAGATGGTAACAAGGTATTCACGCTGAGTGAAAGCTTGACGGATGGCTGACTCGAGGAACACTTTGCTTCACTCCCGAATACTTTTGGCGAGGAAGAGGACAGTCTTAAAGGAAGATGTCATCTTCACCTTGTTCTTGAATTGCTATGCACACAATTGCTAAATGTTTTAGTAGCTGTGCGATATCACGGTTTGCTTCGATAAGAAATATGGGCCAGTAATATTATCATGCAGGACAGCACACCAGGCGTTCACCTTAAGGGAAATACGTCAGACAGATTATTTTCAGTAGTTCATATTCTGACGATACACCGATGGACATGACAGCACACGTGGAATATGGGCTCGTCACTAAACACTGTCCTCTTTCAATCTCGTAAATAAGCAAATTCAAATCGTTTGAGCCTTTCAGATAGGTGGAAAGCGTGTACCTACTGCAGCCTGCAGCTCCTGAACCGAAGATGTTTCTTAAAAACTTTACAGAATGTGTAGCTTTCTTGCGCCTCTGTAGGTAGGTAGGTGCCCCTAGTAGTTTGTATAGTTTTCTTCACTAACCGGAGGCCTACCAGAACGTTTTTGGTCGAGCAGATTTCCAGTTTCCGTCAACTGCTAATCTAACTGTCTAATGAAATCTGGCCGCGGTGGAGTGGCCGATCGCTCCAAGGCGCCTAGCTGCAGAGGGCGCGGTTGCTCGTCGTCGGAGGTTCGAGTCCTCCCTCGGACATAGGTGTGTGGTATGTTGTTCAAAGTATAAAGAGGCTTGTTTAGGTTGCTCGTGGCGGCATGCACTGTTAGCTAACGGTTAAAGCGACCGTTCGCGATAATAACGAAAACAGGGTTCGAGTCCTGCCCAGTAAAAAGTTTTCAAATCTCAACAACAAATTTTACAACTAAAGTTCAATCATACACGCAGATGCAAATACAGTTTATGTAAAGCTTCATTACGACACAGTTTTGAACCACTGTCCTCTCGATTTCGCCTGCAGTGCTTCACATCGGGAACTAACATTAATGTGATCTGTCTCGGCTTAGGACACTAATTCCCGGTTTCACCAAGCGTCGTTTATGACTTTGACGATCGTTTAATTTTCAGTTTTGCGTTTCATCGACGTCTGTTTACTGTAACGATCGTTAAACTCGCCTTCAAAATTGACGCGCTGATTTTGCGTCGTCAAACCATTTGACGAGTAGTTTTTGCAAGAAAGTTTTACTGTAACTGGAATATTCGCCAGTTTTTGTAAGGGTAACTTAGATACTTTATTGCTGTTCACGTCTTCTGACTGTGAAGATGGGAGATAATTATGACGCATAAGTATTGTACATAGATTTGCTAGAAAATCTAGTGGCTGAACGCGTAATTTCTGAGCATAATGTTTATTACTACACAATGAATGATATAAAATTCATTGAAAGGTACAGGTTGTCCAAGGAAGTATCATTAAAACGTCTGGAACAAACTGAAAATAGATTAGAGTATCCAAATAACAGAAACAGACCCTTAACCCCCAATAAAACAGCTGCTTTCAACTCTGCGATTCTATGCTACTGAATCTCTTCAGACGGTAATAGCAGACTTAAATGCGGTCTCGAAATCAACCGTTTGCCGACATATCAAAGAGGTTTCAGAAACAATTCCATCGCTGAGACACCTATATGTGACATTCCCGCAAGGAATTACGTGTTTCATTTTCGAAATATGGTCCACAAACAAACTTTTCTAATCATCAGAAGATTTTGACCCCTCTTTATTTCATCAGCACGTTCCATTTTCTTAGTGTTATTTTTGCCCAGTTTCACCAAATTTACGAACCACAACTTTGGCTGTACTGAGAAACCCGCTATTTACGTAGCGATATTCATTTGTTCAGTCGAAAATTAGAGAACAATGAAAACAAACGATAAGACTTGATAGTATCGATTTAATACACGATTCTAGACTTTTTTTTCGATTGGAGAGTTTGTTAAAAGAAACGCCTCGTCTATTCCTTGAGAGCCGGTCGCAGTGGCAAAGCGGACTGCGGCGCGCCAGTCACAGTCTGCACGGCCACTACGGTCGGGGGTTCGAATCCCCACTCGGGCATGGATGTTTGTGTTGTCTTTAGTATAAGGTAATTCATAAATAGTTTGTAAGTTTAGGGACTGATGACCCCGCAGCTTAACAAACATTTGAACTTTTTTTTTATTCATTGAGACTGGCGATGATGAAACGCTGTAGCTTTTGACGGTACGTCAAAAATAAACGATGCGTTGAATTTGATGTTCGTCTAACATATTTAGACGTAGTTTGGTGAAACCAGGCGTAGGTGTGCCTAGTAGTATCTACAGTTTTGTCATACCGGAGGAATACCAGAACGATTTTGGTCGAGCAGATTGCCAGTTGGCATCAACTGCTGATACCACTGCATTAAGTAAGTCTTTTAAATCTAATTACAAGTTTTCTAACACGGCTTTCAGCCATTAAATATGTTCGAGTGAATGAGACGAGGAGATTTGGGCAGAGAGATTGGAAGCCTTGGTTCCATATACACTTCTGCATCTAAATAATAACTCCGCAATTCATATTTAAATGCATGGCAGATGATTGGTGGAACCCCTTTTATGATATTTCTCTACCGTTATGTTATATAATAGCACGCGGGAAAAAGAAACACCTAAATTTTCGATCTGGTTTCTCTTATTTTATTGTGGTGATCATGTCTCCCGATGTAGGTGGGTGCTAACAAAATATGTTCGCATCCGGAAGAGAGATTTGGTGAAAGAAATTTAGCAAATAAATCTCACCGCCACTAAAATCGTCTTACTTTTAATGATTTCCAATCCAACTCGTGCTTGACACTCTCTGCCCTAAATCGGCACAATAAAAAGTCGAGCTCCTCTTGTCTGCATTTTCTTTAAATTCTCTGTCAGTCCCACTTGTTGGGGATCCATCAATGCGCAGCTATACTCCAAATTAGGACGTAAGATTGTAGTGTAGGCAGTTTGTTTAGTAGAATTGTTTCATCTTCTAAATGGCCTGAAAATGAAACGTAGCCAGTAGATTTGACTGATTTATCTTTTAAATGAAGTTTAACGAATTTCTATTAGTGCTGATATGGATGACTTCATACTTTTCACTTTTTAGGGTCGATTGCCAATTTGCGCACCATGCAGACATCAAAATCGTTCTGAAGTTGCTTTTCACGCTCAAATGTTTGTAAATCTAAGGGACGTAACTGCTGCGGTTATAGGTCCCTAAGCTTATAAACTACTTAAAGCAACTAATGCTATGGTCAACACACACCCATGCCCGACGGAGGACTCGCACTTCCGCCGGGGAGCAACCGCGCGCTCTGCAGCAAGGCACCTTAGAGCCCTTAGCCACTCAAGCGCAGATGCTTTTCATGTTCTGATGAATTTATTAACCGATAAATGGCCGCATCATCCGCGAACAGTCTAAGAGAGCTGCTCCTATTGTCTTTTAACCCTTTATTTGACAATGTTGCTCTCAATCAAAATCAAAATTGCGCGTGGTTTTCTGAAATATGTTTCAAGTTTTCCATCCTTGGATGGGTAACAGTGCTTGAAACTAACAGTTGAGTTCTCGAATAAAGTGACTTTTCGTTGTCTTTTGCGAAAAGTTTAGCAATAAACTGAATCTTTAGCGGATACTCCAAGCATAAGTTACCGAGGTACATGTTTGTTTCAATTTTGTGACTATATGTTTCGTGATACATAGAAAACTGCTTGTAAAAGCGAAAGAGGAAGCCTTGAAGTTGATTTATTGTGGAAAATTGTTGACGAGTTCTTAAATGGGAGACTGAAAATGGACTTATATTTATTGGGAAGAGAAGGCCTGATAGACCACAAAAAATGGACAATAAGTTCAAAAGAAGAACGAAACAGCATCTCCTGTACCAGTGAATGATTTACGGCATGACAGATATGACAATACGTTGTCACTTGACAGATAACAGGCCAAAAGGAATTTGCAAGTTTTGTCTTCAGAGGTACTTGACTGTAAAATGTGGAAATCATGGGATTCTTCTGAATTTTGCACCAAAAACGACTTGTTTTCACACGTTTCACATGAAATAGTCCAAAATACAACAATTTCTACAGTCATAAGAACGAGACTGTAGTATTGATACGGTATCACCATGCGAAACTTTGTGCAATGATACTTACAAACCAGAAACTATATTAAAAAATCGTATAAATCTGTTCATATGGCCCTAAACATTTAAGTAACATAATACTTTTTCTTTTCGTGATTTCTGTGTATGCCAGATAAAGGGTTAAACAGTTTATAAAGAAAAGGAACAGTAGGGGCCCTATAACACTACTCTAAGGAACGCGTGATAGCACTTCTGTTTTACTCGATGACTCTGTCAGTTATTACGTGCTGTCTTTTTTTTTTTTTTTTTTTTTTTTTTTCTTCACTGAAAATCGGGACTCTAGTCACACAACTGTAGGGATATTCAATAAGTTCGCAGTTCGATTAGAAGAAACTTGTGAGGTAAAGGAAGTAGTAGTAACGTCGTTATATAGCAACACTACTACAACTTTAAAATAGCGCCTACAGACATCATCATAATATAAACATCGTGTAAAAATACTCTCAATTGCTTGGTTGGAGAATTCAGTTTTTTTAACAGGCACCGGAAATTAAAACACGGAGGTTCCCTCATATTAGCCTCCGCTGTTATTTTTGTGCCTCGGCCTCTGTATTCCCTCATATCTTTGTTCTTGTCTGTTTCTCTCACTCTGTGCTTTCGCTTCTCTCTCTCTCTCTCTCTCTCTCTCTCTCTCTCTCTCTCTCTCTCTGTGTGTGTGTGTGTGTGTGTGTGTGTGTGTGTGTGTGTGGGAGGGGAAGACACACAGAATGCCCATGTAAGCAGTTTCCTGGCTCATTCGTGGCGTCATAATTTCTCCAGATGGAGAGTAAGTTCTCCCCCGCGGTCGTGAATTGCAAAGTTTATGTGGTATTAAACAACCGATAAGAAAGCACTGCTACTGTGGCGCAAATTTAGAAACGTGCGCACTACCGCTTTTCTTGCCTCTTCAGCGAATATTTGCTGTCAGACTCTCGTTTGTTGTCCTATTTTGACCGTTTTATTAAATTAAGACTTTGTCCTAAGACTGCAATGGTTCATGAAGACGAATATACTTGTCAACTGCTTGGAAGATAATCAACTGGAATTCAGGCAGTACGTTGCCAGAGTTAGGTTGGGGAGCGGTAAGGTATTGGTGCTCAAGTGAAAAAACCAACTACTGTGTAATTTCGATTTATTAATAATGCAAGGATTTAAAAAAAATAGAGGTCCGTGATTAAATCAAAGACAACTACATTTTCTATGCCCGAATAAATTTTATAATTCCTTTTCATATAAGTAAACATTATCCTCAGTCTCTGTTTCAATATTTTATTATCCAATAACGCGTTTCGCGCTGTTAGCGCATCGTCTGATTGGGCGGAGATGGAGCCACACAGCTATCTATAGCTGTGTAGGAGGTATCTTTAACAATTTGTGTTGTCATTGGGCGCCATAGCAGCAGAGGAGTCGCTGTCGCGACAAAGTTGTAAACGTGGACCTACCGCGGCAGCGACTCCTCTGCTGCTATGGCGCCCAATGACAACACAAATTGTTAAAGATACCTCCTACACAGCTATAGATAGCTCTGTGGTTCCATCTCCGCCCAATCTGACGATGCGCTAACAGCGCGAAACGCGTTATTGGAGAATAAAATACTGCAACAGAGACTGAGCATCTTTTAATTATTCAACACTGTTGCTGCACCAGCCGCCGCCACCAGCACCACCACCACCACCACCACCACCACCATCATCATGGAATGGAATTAAATGTAAACACTATCCCTTTGTTTCAGGTCAAATTTTGAAATTTCAATCAAAAGATCTGCGTAGAAAATGAATGAAGGCAAATTGCAGAAAACTAATAGTCATCTTTCGTAACTCTGTAACAAAATATGCTTTAGATCCCGCTCATATGAACAGAAAATGCCAATTACTTCATTTACGACAGTGAAAGATGCAGACGAAATAGTTTACGTGATAAATATTAAGCCATGACAACGCACAGAGCTCATAATTTCATAACATTAAGGGACTAAATTTACGGCACAACTTGTGGAGCGGATCGATCATTAACAGTTTAGTTTAATATTTTGGCAAATAGATAATTAACATGTGGGAAATATCACCAGCGTATCCATGTGTACAGATTACAGTTTAAGAAATAATACACAGACTTGCGCCAAACACATGAAACAGTTCGAACTCAGGAATAGGATACAGAATATATATACACCTTGCGCCTGCACGGAATAGTTGTACGTGTGATTGATTTCCGTAGGTCAAATTCACTTAGTTAATAACACCCACAGCAAGACCTTGATGTACTTCAGTGTATTTAATGTACCCGTTACACAATAATTAGTAATTACTCTCGATCTGTCACATATACATTCGAAATCCGTAAGGCACATTATTTGGCAACTGCTTACACTGTATCGTATTTGATCAGATACTCAAACCTCTATTTAGCAGACAGAATAGAGACAGAAAAATTCGAAACCTTCAGTAGCACGACTCATACGCTATTACATGGCTTACTAAAGAGGCCGCCGGCATTCAGCGTGGAAAATAACGAAAATCAACAAAATATTAATTTAACTTCGACAAGAACTGCACCGACAATTGTGCGCCAGGTGCCACATAACCCCAGTCAGTCTACACGATGTTGCTCCGAAATAAAACCCTTAAAATTAAATTACAGTTGTTTAACGAATATCTGTATCACATCACGATTACCAAAATTATCTGATTGCATATAGTGGTCGAAATTACGTGTAAACTGCACTGTGTTCTATCGGCCCATACTGTAAGGTCAATTTCGAGTTCAAATTACCTCTCCTTGTTAACTGAAAAATAGTCTATGACCAACTACTCAAGTCACAATTCAAAGTGCACATGGGTGACGATAATGTTTGAACAGCTTTTTTGCATGAATCAGTCCCACCGCGAAGAGAAATCGTCTGAAGCATTATTAACATCTTCACTGGTAACCACCAAATTTACGTCCTAAGGAGTTGCAAATGTTAATCTATAAGTAGTTACACGTGAAATGCGACGGACAGAAACCTGAAAATTTGGTAGAAACAGTTTTAAATCATTGATAATTTCTTCCTAAATTAATAGTAAACTGAACAGGTGGTAAAAATAAAAACAAGTCCCGACACTCTCAGCAACTTACATCAGAATACGCAGTAAACTTAAGGACCCGCACTTGAAAATACGTTTCGTCTTCCACACCGCCGGGCAAACACAAGCCGACCTAAGTGCACCATCGGTGATCAGTACACATTCTTCAAACGAATCGTGTCTGGATCCCGTCTGAGAGTGAAACAATTATTAATAGTAGGGTGTTCGAACGACTGGGTGTCCTAGATGGCAGCTATGGTACCAGGCCAGCAACTACCATCAAGACGGGCTGCCTCTCCGTAACTCCTGTTTTGTTTGTCCTTTGACTTCGATTCTCCCAACTAGTGGGGGGGGGGGGGGGGCTGACAGGAGCGTGCAAGGCTGCTCGTCAGCCAAGAGTTTTACATATCGTATAGACAAGTATATACAGTAACAGTAAAATGAAGAGAAAATGGAGAACCAGAGAGAGACAAACCGGGACAGTTAATTGGAGTAAAGTCAAGAAAAAAATGGAAGAAAAAATTTCATAGATCACTAGTTCACACATTTTAAGAGACCTCAGAATGGACACGTAAGAGATTCAATAAAAACAAAAAGACAAAAGGAGAAAACGTATGTACAAAAAAAAAACAGACTGTGCGTGGAGAATTAAAACACGTAGATTTAGGATTTAAAAAGTAAGCGGCAATCAGATACAGTGAAATAGGCGGCTCAGGTTATTCCACAATCCTGCGGGCAACAGTATTAAAAAACTCGCAACACTTTTGACACACACGACACGAAGTCAGAATTGCTCTGGCACCACTTCACAGTACAGTAACATTTGGGGAAGGAGGCGGACGTGGCGGGATTGGCTGCCATGATGTTAGGGCGAGGATTAGCAAGGAGTAGCAGGGTGGAGGCAGACCCGGTAGATGCAAGAACTCGGGAAACAGGAGGCAAGGGGGACGGAAAGGTTAGTGAAACGGAAGAGAGGGGAAGGAGAAGGGAACATACAGTTGGTAAAATGGACAGATGCCAGGACGAAGCTCATTCTCTGCTAGTGGGAAGTGATGGTGGTGGAATTGAGAGAGAAGGTGTGGGTAGGTGTAGGGCAAGAGGGACGCGTTGATAGCGGCGCAGTAGTGTACTGGGGAGCGTGAGTGGAGGGGCTACTACAGGACTGAGTGAGTCCAGCTTACGGATAGTACATAATCGGAGACGTACAAGGAATAGAAGAAGGTGCGGAAAGGGGATGAGATAAGAGGATCCGTTTGGAAGAGGGAAGTTGGATGCGGTAGGTAAGATGGAGCAGATGCTGTTAGAGGCTTTCTACAGCTTTTGGGGGAGGGAAGAGGGGAAACAGAGATCTACGACATATTGAAGGAGCTAGTACAGTGCGAATCTAGGAGTTGCATGAAGGATGGTGGAGGGTTGGAGGCCAAAACTCCGACCAGAAAGGACTTTCAGGAGATGGTGATGGTTATGAGCTTTCTGTAGGGATGGCTTTGAGATGGGGGAGCCCAGATGAGGAAACGGTCCAGAGTAAGACCAAGGTATTTCAAGGTGGAGGTGACGCAGATGGGACGGTCATAAAGGGTGAAGTCCTGGAGTGCGAATGAGGAAGTGGTGCTGCCGATGAGGATTGCCTGGTTTTTTTTTCCAGGATTTACTGTGCGGAACCACCTGGAGGAAAATTGGGTTAGGTGTGTTTCGAGGAGGTGTTGGCAACTTTAAAGTGTGGGAGCGAGTGCAAGGAAGGTGGTGTGGTAAGCGTATTGTAAGAGTTGGACAGATGGGGGCGATTGCGGCATATCGCAATTGTAGAGGAGATAGAGGAGAGGGGAAGGGATGGAGCCCTGGGATACTCCGGCCGAAGGATAGGTGTAGCAGTCAGTGCACAGTCTTCTCAGCGTGTTTGCTCGCCGAACATGGAAGCGATGTAGACCGACAAATTGCCACCGCCGCGCCGGAAAACTGTAACATAAATTCTAATTATCTGATTAATCGTTAATCATAGTTAATTACTATTGCAAACAAAATGTGGTGACTAAGATAGTGAAGTAATTGTCAATACATATAGTAGCGTCGGAGATATTCGAGCGCCACGTGGGAATAGCCGCGTGGTTTGAGGCATCATACTGCGGACTGGACGGTTGCTCCTGCCGGAGGTTCGAGCCCTCCCTCTGGCCTGGGTGTGTGTGTTTGTGTGTGTGGGTGTTGTCCTCAGTGTAAGTTAGTATAAGTAGCTTGTAACTAGGGACTGATGACCATAGCAGTTTGATCCAATAGGTTTACAAACTTTGAACATTCTTTTTGATATTCGAATCATTCTTTATCTACATGTGTTTGGCAAGATTTGCTAAGTGGCTCCTTTTATTACGACGCCAATAATTGTAAATCTTTGAAAAGTCTGAGAACCAATTACAGAGTGATTAACAAATTGGTACAAATGAAATGAATCGTTTCTCTTGGTATTCCTTGTAGACTGTCGTTTTTTAGTTTCTTATGGATTTTATTCGTTGTTAACTTTTGTCGTTCTGTACTCTCGTCAAATTACTTGTGCAAGATCTTCTTCGAGATATTAAATAGTTCTGTCGTTCTACGCCGAGAATTCATCTTAAAGTGAAAATGTGTAATATTTCCCGAAATAAAATCTTATTCGAAATTGAATTTTTATTGTGTTTGCAACCAACAAGCACTTCACGTAAATCGTAAAGGCCTTGCAACAACGCCATAGATAAGTACGGGGTATGCCCACAAAGTAGTTCCGTTTGGTGGTATACAACAAACGTGTACAGGTACAGAAAAATTATTGTACGAAAATCTACAACTGTTAAACTGCTTTTCTACATAGCTTCCGAAATTTTGTAGGCACTTGTCATAGCGTGACCAAAGATTTTTATGAATTCTTCATATAAGGTTGCCGCCTGTGTATTCAACCATGTGATGACATGTTATTTCAGCCCGTCACCGTCGTTGAAGTGTTGACCACCAAGGCCAGATTTTAGGTGGAAGAAGAGATGATAGTCGCTAAGAGTGAGGCTCAGGCTGTACGAAGGATGATCGCACACGTCTCAGTGGTCACATTCGCAGTGAGGTCGGGCATTATCGTGGGGAAAAAACCCTACACCTTATCCGGAAATCCTCGGCGTTTGTTCTGTATTACACGGCGCGATTTCTCAATGGTCTCGCAGTAACCATGTGCATTGATTGTTTGGCCTCGTGCTAAGAAATCAATCATAAAATGCCTTTTCTGTCCCACAAAACGGTTCAAAAGACTTTTCGAAGTGTCAAGATTTGCTTAGGCTTAAATTTTCTTGGGGATGAAGTGTGCCTCCATTCCATTGGTTTCCGTTTTGTTGTAGAGGTGTCGTACGGTTCCCAAGTTTCATCCTCCGTGACTATCCGAGAAAGAATACCATTGCCTTCTTCATTGTAGCGTGTCGAAAATTGAGTGCACTGCCCATCCGTTGTTTTTTTGTGTTGTTCAGTAAGAATTTTGGGTACCCAACGTGAGTAACGTTTTCGAAATTTCAGTTTTTCAGTGACAGTTTCATAAATTAGTGATCGCGAGATTTGCGGAACTTCCATAGCAAGGACACTAAGTGTAAACTTACGATTGTGATTATTCTTCTCTTCAACTGTGTGAACCAGTTCATCAGTAACCACAGACGGGTGTCCACTTCGTTCTTCATAGTGCTCTTGAGCACGTCCTTCACTGAACAGTTTATCTATCTTCTAACCATTGAATCACTCATAGCATTTTGTCCATAAACCTCGAATAGCATCGTCTACTAAACTTTTAATATTTTACGCCACAGACATATACATTGCTTATAAAGCATCTGTTTTGCGATGACGCTTCCGGGTGGAGTATGACACGGCGTTCGGTCGGTACTCGATTGACCTTTCGAGGTGTATAGGATGGAATTTCATTTTAGTTTGTATTATAAGGAGAAACTTTATTCAAAATCACAAGTTTTGCAGATCTGCGTGAACCGCGCGTGCAGGCGTGCAATAATTTATCCGAAGCGATTATTCGTCATCTGTATGATTCAATGGATGTCAGAATCAGCACCTCCATTGCCGCTCGTGGAGACTACACCACGAACTGATATGGGTATTTGAACATGTATAGACACCTGGTACCTCAGTATTGCTTGAACCACTGATCTGTATATGTAATTGTTTCATACATCGTATATTTACTGTTTCAACAACAGACCTCTAGATGATCATCTAGTGATGGTGCAGCTCCTGTATCTTCCGTGCCTGCTGTATTAGATGTGTGGTTAACTCCACATTATACAAGACACCTTGTTTTGTTTTAACACCCAAACATGTTTCGGCACTTATTGTGCCATCTTCCTTGGGTGATTGCCTTTTATAGATTTTGGTTATACAGTCATTTGAACGAGTTTTTGATTTCCGCCAACACTGACAAGTACAACCAATCAGGAATATATATGTTTACTTGCTTCAGAGGACTAAAAATTCGCACTAAACATCATAAAACATAAGTAAGCGCTACAAACAATCAAGCATCAACACCACAGCTGGAATGTACGTAAGCCACTAAACAGCCACATAGAACAGATTTTCGACATAACTTCCAGGCGACAGCGGCTGAGTGGCTGAGCGCATTCAAGTCTTTCCCCGTAGGGGGTTAGAATCTTCCCTCTGGCTATGTTTGTGTTGTCTTTAGTATAAGTTAGTTCATAATTAGTTTGCAATTTTAGGGACTGATGACCCCGCAGTTAAGTCCCACAAGTTTAGCAAAAATTTGAACATTGAACTTCCAGGCGAATGTACAATAAATCACTGAGTTTTCGTAGATGGAAACGTTTGCAGATGATAAGCTGTGAAAACTTGTCATTCCTCAATTAAAGCAGAATGCGTCTGCGAATGACATAATGTGTCGCGGTGGAGCGGCCGAGCGCATTGAGGCGCTATGCTATGATGCGTGAGGCCGTTCCCCGTCGGGGATTCGAATCCCCCTCGGCATGGATGTTTGTGCCGTGTTGAGTATAAGCTAGTTCATAATTAGTTTGCAATTTTAGGGACTGATGACCCCGCAGTTAAGTGCCATAAGCTGTACCATCGTTTGAACATTTGATTTGATTTGACATAATGTATGTATCGTAAATAAATTAGATGTTCAAATGTTTGTAATCCTATGGGACCAGACTACGTTGATCGTCAGTGCCTAGTCCTACAAACTACTGAAACTAAGTTAAACTAACCTAAGGACAACACACGTATCCACGACCGAGGGAGGATTCGAACCTCCGACGCGGGAGGCGCTCCAGACCGCTCGGCTGCTCCCGCGCGGCAATAAATTAGACCTAATATATCTAACAAAATTGTCAAATCCAATAACTCGTCCAGATGACTGTATAATCAAAATCTGCAACATGTTACTCTAGAAATTAAAAGACAAAAACCCACGGAAGATGGCGCAATAAGTGCCGAAACATGTTTGGGTGTTAAAATAAAACAAGGTGTCTTGCATAAAGCGGATTTAACCACACATCTAAGCCTTGAGTTTATTGGTGAACTATGAGGATGTGTATAAAGCTTTCCCTGTTGTTTGGCCGGGCAACGAACATTTTTGCACAGAAACTACATTTACTACTGCTGCAACACTGACACGAATTAACGTGACAAATAAAAATAGAAGCTACGTTTACCACCACAGTAACACTGACAGGAACTTGTGTGGGACAGAGCCGCTCAGCTTTGCCATGCGCGCGTTAGATTTTCCGCTCGGCGTAGAACAATACACCCGCGTCACAGCGGAAAGATAATAAATATCCCGCGCGTTTTGAATGAGCATTTCATATTTAGCACCACTGGAGTATTCGAGTGGCCGTTGAGTGCGAAAGTGAGTGTGGGGTCAGCTGTGCGTTTGACGTGAAATTATCATCGAGGACGCTTTTAATGATGCATTCGCTTCGCCCTAGTGCTCACACTCTTGAACTCGCATTTATGGTCTGGTATGTGCCCAATGTGGCAGTACATATCTCTCTCTCTCTCTCTCTCTCTCTCTCTCTCTCTCTCTCTCTCTCTCTCTCTCTGTAATCCCACAGTGCGATGTGGCGAATTCAGGGTACAATATGTCTATTGACATTAGCACCTACACTATCCATCTCCCCTGCCTCTGCGCGTCTCATTCTTTCCTACTTCTTCTATATGTGATAGTACACGTAATTCAGAATACCATTTGCTATGTATGTACGCCTATTATCCACTAGTACATCTCCTTCTTCCTCTCCTCCTCTCTCTCTCTCTCTCTTCATCTGCTCAACCCTTACCCTGTACACCTGTTAGTGTTCCCAATCCATCATTTCTTCCCCCAACTTTTCTCCTCCTCCTCACGCTCACTGTTCACCTCCTTTTGCCATCTCTCACCCATCCTATTACCTTCTCTCGGCACATCTCCTCACCTCTTGCGGTCCACCTACTGCTCCTCTGTCCATATGCCTTTCAATCTCTCTCGGTCCCTCCCCCCCATCCTCCTGTCAATGAAAAATTAGATATATCTGTTTGCTGAAAAGGTGTCCAAGTTGATTTCAAAGTATCCGCACCAAGCACCGTCCGGTGTCTTGAGGAATATGAAACTCTTATCCACGGAAACATACACTACTTGCCATTCAAATTGCAACACCAAGAAAATATGCAGATGATAAACGGGTATTCATTGGAGAAATATATTATACTCGGACATTTTCACGAAATCTGGGTGCATAGATCCTGAGAAATCAGAGTAACCACCTCTGGCCGTAATAACGGCTTTGATACGCCTGGGCATTGAGTCAGAGCTTGGCTGGCGTGTACACGTACAGATGCCCATGCAGCTTCAACACGATGCTACAGATCATCAAGCGTAGTGAATGGCGTATTGTGATGAGCCAGTTGCTCGGTCACCATTGACCAGACGTTTTCAGTTGGTGAGAGATCTGGAGAATGTGCTGGCCAGGGCAGTAGTAGAACATTTTCCGTATCCAGAAAGGCCCGCACAGGATCTGCAACATGCGGTCGTGCATTATCCTGCTGAAATGTAGAGTTTCGCAGAGATCGAATGAAGGGTAGAGCCATGGGTCGTAACACATCTCAAATGTAACGGCCACTGTTCAAAGTGCCGTCGATGCTAACATGAGGTGACCGAAACGTTAACCAATGTAATTACATACTATCACGCCGAGTGATACGCCAGTACGGCGGAAACGAATATACGCCTCCGAGGTGCGTTCACCGCGATGTCGCCAAATACGTATGCGACCATCAAGATGCAATAAACAGGACCTGGATTCATCCGAAAAAATGACGTTTTGCCATTCGTGCACCCAGGTTCGTCGATGAGTACACCATCGCAGGCGGACCTGTCTGTGATGTAGCGTCAAGGGTAACCGCAGCCATGGTCTCCGAGCTGACAGTCCATGCTGCTGCATACGTCGTCGAGCTGTTCGTGCAGATGGTTGTTGTCTTGGAAACATCCCCATCTGTTGACTCAGGGATCGAGACGTGGCTGCACGATCCGTTACTGTCATGCGGATGTCTGTCATCTCGAATGCTAGTGATACGAGGCCGATGGGATCCAGCACGGCGTTTAGTATTGCCCTCCTGAATCCACCGATTCAATATTGCTAACAGTCATTGGATCGCGACCAACGCGAGCAACAATGTCGCGGTACGGTAAACAGCATTCTTGATAGGCTACAATCCGAACTTTATCGAAGTCGGAAACGTGATGTTACGCATTTCTCCTCCTTACACGGGGCATCACAACAACGTTTAACCAGGCAACGCCGGTAAACTGCTGTCTGTGTATGAGAAATCGGTTGGAAACTTTCCTCGTGTCAGCACGTTGTAGGTGTCGCCACCGGCGTCAAATTTGTGTGAATGCTCTGAAAAGCTAATCATTTGCACATCACAGCATCTTCTTCTTGTCGGTTATATTTCGCATCTGTAGCACGTCATCTTCGTGGTGTAGCAATTTTAATGGCCAGGAGTGCACATGCATGTGCTAACATTCACGGTGACCGATCTAGCGGTGTCGATGTTTGTTGTCAAGCATCGTATGAAATATTACGTACACAGTGGTCATCCTTTAGCTTTGAAGGTAGTGTACAAGAAAAGAATAGAACTGTAGACGGGTGTAAAATTCTGCAAGGAAATTACCCTCTGCCATGCACTATATCGAATTTCATATGGACAGTGATATTCGTCTTGTTTTGAAGGCCACTGGTGCAAACATTCATCAAAATCTGAATAAAACTGTAGATTTATTAATTACAAACGAACAAACGGATATTCTTCTTCTTTATCTTCAAGAAATTTTAGTGATATATTACACACGAAACTGGAATAAAACGGAATGCAAGAAAAATTTGAAAAAATTTCTTTATATCTTACGAAAATATTTAAGACACCTGTAATTTGATATAATTGAATTATCGATGAAATGGAATGTATTAATAATAATAATTTCTTGTGGCTCAGCGGGAAAGGTGCAAGTCTTTCAACAGGTCGGTACCCCGCCGCGGTGGAGTTGACGAGCTCATTGAGGCGCTATGCTGCGCTGCGCGAAGCCGTTTCCCGTATGGAGTTCGAATCCTCCCTCGGGCATGGGTGTTTGTGTTAGCTTTACTAGAAGTTAGTTCATAAGTACTTTGTAAGTTTAGGGACTAATGACCCCGCAGTTAAGTCCCATAAGCTTCACAAACATTTCAACATTTGACGCCATTTCGGCGACTTCGTGTCCGTAGTCTACCCCAGTTATCCAATCGGGAAAATGAGTCCTACTGATCTGCATGGAATACGAAGCACGTGTCGTTTCTGGCGACTCCTCACATCGTGGAGTGGAGAAGGCTGCATTACAACTGCAGGTGAAAAACTCCTTGATCCCAGCGAGATTCGCACCCGTGACCTCTCCCTTTCCAACCAAGCACATTGCCACAAGCCCAGAGTGCACGTTGAATAACTGTTCCAATTGACAGAAACTTAGCCCACGAAGATAAAAAAATTAATTTAGATAAAAACAATATTGAAGTTATTAATCGAGATAAAAACCGTCCTAAATTTAAAGTTGAACCAAATCTCACACACTGTGCAAATTATTTATTTATTTATTTATTTATTTAGTTTCAGAGTTTTATCCCGGACAAACATCGTGACAGTGTATGAAGATTTTGCACTCGCACAATCATTATAATATATACATGGGCTATGCAGCAAAAGGAATGTGGAAAATAAACGATACGTCGTCACTTAATGCAATAACGATTTTACACTGAAGGTGTAGCAGCGCGGTAGGTGAAAAAGTTTCACATATTAATCATACAGGGTGTTTCAGGAGGAATAGTAAAAATTTTGGGAGGTAGTGGAGTAATACAGAGATACTGCTGAGTTCGACGAATTTTAGTTTCGTGTCTTGGTACAGCGATTGTTACAGATTCCTAGGAGCACATTTATCAAATGTCACTAGTAGCGTGTTGATGTTCAAGTGGTGAAGTCGTGCTATAGATTACAATGACCAAGTCTACTTCTGCTATAGTATGCAAACATATCGCACGTTTTTACTCATACTCAGTTTTAGATTATAGTATTTTTGTGTGTATTTTGTAATCGAAACGCTGTTGCTGCTTGTTGAGAATTGCTCATACGATTCCTTAACTGAAGACTACAAAATTCAAAAGTGTTTACTCTTGTGTTCAACACCCACTGCCCGACACTGGTACAATTATCACCAGTCATATTGTATGTCAACAGACTGTGGAAGATTCAGTAGGTAGAATTTAGTCCTTCGATAAGCACTTGTACAATTTCTGCACTTATAGGTGTTCCACATTCAAGAGTATGGCGGACATTACGTATGCACGTGTTTCATCCCTATCATTTACAGTTCATTCAACCTCTTTGGCCAAGAGATTGAGATGGACGATTGAATTTTGTCATTGGATACTTGAAAATAGCCAAGATGTCATATTTTAATCTTCCCTGATGAAACGACTTGTACTCGTAACGTCATCAATAATACTCATAACTTACGTCAGTGGTACAAAGAAAATTCACATGCCGTTGTGGAGGGTTTGATTGACAATCAGTAAGTTGAGCCTTTGTGTTTCCGCATCATCTTACAGGAACTAGTTATCTACACTTCCTTGATACTGGGCTTCCAGCGTTATTGGAAGAGATTCCTTTGGCTAGAAGAATGTCTCTGTTCTTCCATTATGACGGGGCTCTTAACATTCTAGTGGTAAGGTGACACATCATTCAAACTTCACACTCCCTTGACTACCAAGGTTTCTTGTGGTGACGGTTAAAAGACAAGGTCTGTTAAGAGAAAGTAATAGGACAAATTTATTCGTTGCAATTATGAATAGTGAACCCTCATATGACAACGCAAAGACGTAGTAATGGAATTTTTTAAATAAACTTTCATCTTCCTCATTTGCCTATGATTTAACATCCTTTGGATTATATAAACAGCTCAAAACAATTAGGGTATCAGGTGACAGCCGCGGTGTGTTAGCCGTGCGCACTGGGGCGCCGTGCTGGGGTGCGCGCGGCCGTTCGCCGTCGGGGTTCGAGTCCCCCCTCGGGCATCAGCGTTTGTGTTGTCCTTAGGTTAGTTAACCTTAGTTTAAGTAGTTTGTAAGCTACGGACTAATAACCACGCAGTTGACTCCTTTAGGTTTACAACAATTTAAATATTTAGATCGGTTGATATACAGAATATACATTTGCTAACGAATTTTTATTCAGATATTGGTTACAGTTGTAATTTGTGTGTGATACAGTACGAGCCGTGGTGTAGTGCCTCCAATGCGCCTTGTCTGCGGAGCGCGCGATTGCTCGCCGTCGGAGGATCGAGTCCTCCCTCGGGCATGGGCGTGTGTGTTGTCCTTAGCATAAGTTTCTAAGCCAAGGGACTGATAATCGCAGCAATTGAGTCCCTTAGATTTACAAATATTTTGCTATCTGAGGTTTATCGGGCCTGGTAGTCCAGGGGTAAAGCGCTCGAATGGAAACCGAAAGGTCGCGTGTTTGATACGCGGTCGGATCTCGCACTTTTCAGTGTGCGTTTTAAACCAGCCTGGACCCCTCAAAGATGTGAAGAGTCACCAGAAACGTCACGTTGTTGTCGGACTCCACGTTAAACTCTAGGTCTCCTTTACCCGATTGGATAACTGGGATAGGTTAGGGATACGCAAGTCGTCGAAATGACGTTCAATTTAAAGACTTGCGCCAGGCCATTAAGCCACAAGAAATTATTATTATACCTGAGATTTACATGGCATTTACTTACAGCGAGGCACAAATGGGCATAACATAATAGTAAAAAAGTCACATATCTAATATGTGTGTGATCACACCTGCGGGGCATGGACAGTATGACGTTATCAATCAGCTCTTGAGGGATATTCGGTCATTCTTTCATGAGTGCAACTGTTGTGGGAGGTGCTTGTGTGGCAGCAGTGCGTCTACCAAGTGTATCCCCGATATGCCCAATCTGGTTTAACAAGCTGGCTACTCCATTCGATCAATTTCCTCAGCTTCAAGCGTGTTGTCCACCAGTGTAGCTCTGAAGGAATCCCTCTCCCATGGAATCATCGTCGGGCACAACAAAAGGTCGAAGGATCTCGTTTCTATAACTCTGTGTAATCAATGCGCCATTCTGAGAAACATAGAGGTCCGCCAATACTGACACCTGCCCACACCATTCGAACACCACAATGATATGGTGATGTATTCAGCACATAGGTAGGATTGTTCGGAGTTTTCTGTTCAGATAAGGGAACGATGATTGCCTAGCTGAACACGAAATCTTGATTAATCTGTGAACAGAACCCGGCGCTATTCGTTAAGACTCCAACTGATGTTCCTCCGCCCAGTTTCTAAGTGTGTAGTTTTAATGTAATTTAATGGAACACACACCATAGGCCTCCCTGCATAGAAGCCACATTCCCGAAGGGGATTTCGGACTGTTTGTGTTGATATTTCGCGACCTGTTTCTGCCTCGAGAGTGCATTACAGCTGAGTTGCATTCAGCCTCCTATCTCGACAGGTTGTTAACCAAAGATAACGATCTCCTCTTGCTGATGTTATACCTGGACGACCTTGGCCCTGTCTTCTTCAGTTTCTGTTGTCTGAAATCCCGTCTAGGTCTTGGAAACTACACTTCGGGACACTCCAATAGCTGAAGCCAACTCACTTTGTCCCACTTCCAACGTGCCTGTCCCTCTCCATGCCATAGCTTCAGATAAATTACACTATGGCTGCATTGCACTACCTCCTCAATACACTATCTGAACGCCTCTGCAAGTTTGATTTGTTTTCTAAACACGTCAACACCAACCCTCCCGTGCAGGAGATAGTCATAATGTAGCTGCCTCCGCTCCGCAGAAACGACAGAATGACATCGCATCATTTTGGTTCCTTTTGCCGATGGCAATACTTCATAAACTAATCAGCTCAAGTGAATTGTTTTGAGCAGTGTAAAACCACTCAGTACGAGGGGTATTTAAATACCGATCTCCCATGTGACAGCCCAGCGCCACGACCACAGTACCGCGACGGTATTGCGCTTGAAGGCTGCTCCTTGTTGGACATCTCGCAATTGGACCATTAATTGTCAATATGTTGCTTCATTTGCCACAGTTCTGTGTAGTTTCTTCCTATTTTGATGTTTGATACGCGTTCAGTTTTTGACGGGCTCTTCACTGTGCCAACTGACCACTACATCTGATGGGGTGGGGGACGGCAATTGAGAGTTTCCCTGGTGAGGAATTACATTGGCATCTTTATTTCAGCATTTTAGCCAACAATTACAGAGCAAAAATCACCATGTCCTCAACTGAAGACGCAGGCAATGAGAGGGTTAGAATGCCCCTTATGGACGGAACAGTTCTAGCGTCCGTAGCTAGGCGGTGGGTCTGATACAGGTCGGCGGCTGTGTTCGAAGCAGGATGCACAGACATCAAAGCGAGCGCCGGCCCTAGACGCGTGCCTGGCCAGCGACAGGTGGCACGCAGCCGGCGAGGTTGGCATCCCTGGGCGCGACTGCCTCCGTCTGCCGTCATAATTAGCTAAGCGACGCGTATAAGGGAGGGTTGAAGCTGAAATTGTGCTTATTGTGTTACCTCTTTAATGATACAGAGGTATCGTTAAATATCTTTTTCTTTGACATTTTACATTACACTGAACACTGATTTTACTCGTACGAGTGCAGATCTCGCCTGTGGTCAACAGCAGAGACCACAGTTGCAAACGACTGCTGACAAACAGGGTTGCCAACTCATTCCTGCCAAAAGTAGCTAAATACCATTGAATACTCCATTTGGTAGTAAAGATACCCTACATTATTCGAAAATACCGGGTGATCAAAAAGTCAGTACAAATTTGAAAACTTAATTAATCACGGAATAATGTAGATACAGAGGTAAAAAATGACACACATGCTTGGAATGACATGGGGTTTTATTAGAACCAAAAAACGACAACAAAGTGTTGCTAGACGCGTGAAAGATATCTTGATTAGTTGGCTTTGGGGTTACCTGAAGTCGCAAGTGTATCGTGATCGACCGACATTTCTAGGGACGTTGAAAGACAACATCCGACGCCAATGCGTCACCATAACTCCGGACATGCTGTACAATACTCTTCACATTATTCCTCGATTACAGCTATTGTTGAGGAAGGATGGTGAACATATTGTGCATTTCCGGTAAGGAACATCATCTTTGCTTTGCCTTAATTTATTTTGCTAATTATTGCTTTTCTGATCAGATGAAGCGCCATCTGTCGGACATTTTCTGAACTTTCTTTTTGTTCTTAGAAAACCCCTTGTTATTCCAAGCATGTTTCTCAATTTTCACCTCTCTATCTACATTATTCCGTGATTTATTAAGTTTTCAAATGTATACTGACTTTTTGATCACCCGGTATATAATATCTTTCTTAATTAAAGAAAATTTTTAGAACCCTGTTCTTTGCACTAAACTATTTAAATAGTGTAATTACGTTAAGAAATCGGATGACGTATATACCTTAACGTTTTGATGAGTCACACGTATGGTTTTTAGACATTTATATACCATGATTAACCGGTTATTGACGTTATTCTCTAAAATACGGATCATCATATGTTGGCAACACGATTAAGAACATGTAACTAGCTTTAGCAGAATGTAATAATCCTATTGGTTGAAGTACGGATGAAATCACAATCAAGAGTAAAAAAAAACTATGAAACGGCAGGTCGTTTGCAGTGCCTCTGGTAGAAAATGTTAGACTTCGCAAGAAACAAACATATAGGCCGCCTCTATCGGAATAAGCGTGGACTTGCAAAGCTTGCTGCTATTAAGAGATGCAAACACGAAAATATACATACATGATTCGCCTCCAATGTAATAATTTTGGAGTTTACTTATATTGCTAACAGAATAGGTTTTATAGTTAAATTTTAGTTTACACAAACACGGCAGCTGCTGAACGTGTTATGTTGGTAGCGGCCCTGTTAATGACGGAAGGCGAAGGTAGCCAACCAGTTAGAAACGGCTTTTTATTTTACGCTTCGTAAACAAATCGGCGTTGCGAATGACAGCCGCGGCGGAGTGAGCGAGAGCATTGAGATGCTATGCTCCGATGTGCGATGTCGTTCACCGTCGGAGGTTGGAATCCCCCCTCGGGCATGGATGTTTGTGTAGTATTTAGTATAAGGTAGTTAATAAGTAGTTTGTAAGTTTAGGGACTAATGACCCCGCAGTTAAGTCCCTTAAACTGGACATACGTTTGAACTTTTTTTTGCGAATGGCAGTTGTTTACGAGTAGCATATTGTGAATTAGTGACATAATCAATGAAAATCATCGCAGAAAAATCGCTTGAGCAGATGTTAGAGAAAAGTACATCGAGAACCAGTTAAAAAGTACATCGAGAACCAGTCACTAAATGGTTGAAACAGTTTGTTGTAATTAGATCACACTGATGGCGAATACTATCATGGGACACATTATTCCATACCTGCTCGACCTTTTCGCGTAGAATTGAGGAATAACTCATCATATGTTTCATTTGTCATCATATCCCACTCTGGCTGGATTGGGACCACTTTAGCGATCATACAAGTCAGGAGAGTTGCTGCACAGGTTGAAGAGCACGTTTCACTTGCAATATGTGGACTAGCGTTATCCTGTTGGAACAAAACATTACCTTGCAGGTCTAACAATGGCAGAACAACAAATCTTACAGCATTCTGCTTGAACCAAGTGCTGGTCAGCGCTCCTTCCACAAACACCAAAGGTGAAAGAGAGTTGTAGTTTGTCTCACTCCAAACCATAGGCCTGAGGCGGGGCTAATGGGTATTGGATGAAAGTACTCTACGAGACAGCAATCGCCTGGCCTACGTCGTACGCACAAAATCCATCTTTGTTTGTAGGTAGACTCTGCTTTCATCCATGAAGACCACGGTTGGCCATTCCATCTTCCTCTGTCGACACCAGTTGAGCCGTGCACATCGATGCTGTGGCGTCAATGGAACGAGGGATACGGTTCAGCTTGCCCATACCTCCATAGCTAGTAAACGATTGATTGCATTTCTTCTTGAAACTTCTGGGCTCACAAAACACCTGCGTTAGCTGTACGACCTGTTTATTCTTCCGTAATAATACGACGATCTTGCCCGACTTCTCTGCTGCATGTACTTCCTTAACATCGTGTATAAGGATGTTCACTTCGACCAGTGTTTTTCAACCTGTGGATCACATCCCCCACGTGTTCGCGAGGTATTGTTCAGGGGTTGCCGTCACAGGCGGAAGTACTTGCTCCATAAAACAACTAGACCAGTGCATGCGTGAACAATAGCGATTCAGTAATGTAAAAACATTTCCCTAAGAAAACTGAAATATATTTTGTATTAAAACTGTTTATCATCAAATCTCAGTTGACTAGAAGAAGAGTTGATTTATAATACATTCATCGTTCTAAAAACTTATAAATGAGAAGTCTGAAAACTATTTTCAGGTAACATGCGATACCTAAATTTACAAGATACAAAAAGTAATTTTGAAAAAATAGACTGTGTCCGATAAAATGGGATCTTGCTCAACGAGCATTATTCCCTTCTGAGCTTTACCCGCAAAGCGAAACCTCGTTATGAAAGATATACTTTTATGTCGGAATTCATGTAAAAATAGGATGTGTTCCCTTTAGAAAAACTGACTAAAATTTATCCTATTATGTACAATACTGTAATTTTAATTGCTTTCACAATAAAGCTGTATGAGAAAAAGAAAATTAAACTGGTTTCGTTTGAAATTACGCACATTATTTGCGTTACGGTTCGGAGAGGGGTAGGGGGTCTCCAAAATATATTTAGTTGGAAGGGGGTTGCGTATTCAAAAAGGTTGGGAAACACTGACTTAGACGATAGCAACTAGAATAGTTGCACAAGTGAAGGCTTCACGTCCAACTTGTCTGCCACTTCTCGGAAAGGATCATCCGTCCACTAGAATGCCTTTCAACTCACTCAGTTTGTTGTAGGAAGCACGAAAGCTTCTTCGCGGCATGTCGCTTGTGTGTTTCACACGTTGTCATACTGAGCCTTATCTACATTTACATAGATACTCTGCAAATCACATTTCAGTGCCTGTCAGAGGGTTCATTAACCTCTTCCATAGCTTTTCTCTACCGTTCCATTCTCCAATAGCGCGCGGGAAGGAAGAACACAAAAATCGTTCCGTTTCCGATCTGATTTCTTATTTTATTGAGATGGCCATGTCTCCCTACGTAGGAGGGTGCTAGCAAAATATTTTTCCATTCATAAGTAAAAGTCGGTGATCAAAATTTCGCAAATAGATCTGGCCGCAACGAATAACGTCTTTCCTTTAATGATTTCCACCTCAAATCGTGCAACATTTCCGTGACGCTTTCCCCCCTGCAACGTGATAAAACAAAATGAGCTGCCCTTCTCTGGGCCTTCTGAATGTTTTCCGTCAGTCCCATCTGGTGAGGGTACCACACAGGGCAACAGTACTCCAGGAGAGAACGCACAAGTGTGATGTAGGCAGTCTCTTTCGTAAAGCTGTTGCATCTTCGTAGCGTTCTGCCGATGAAACGTAACCTTTAGTTCGCCTTCCCCAGAATATTTTCTATGTGTTCTCTCCAGTCTAAGTTGTTCGTAATTGTAACACCTAGGTATTTGATAAAATTTATGACCTTAAGGTTTGACTGATTTATCGCGTTATTTTTAGTGGTCATGTGTATTACTCCAAATTTTGTCTAAATCGCTTTGTACTTGCTTTTGCTCCTCTGTTGACTTCACTAACCGATAAACGACAGAATCATCCGCGAACAGTATAAGGAAGCTATTTAGATCGTCTCCTAAATCGTTCATAAACACAAGGAAGAGTAGGGGACCTATAACGCTTCCCTGGGGAACGCCAGATATCACTTCTGTTTTACTCGATGACTTACCGTCAATTACTACGAACTGTGTCCTTTCTGATAGGAAATCTAATAATTATGATTGTAAACATTCCCTATTAAGGCATACATACAGATTTTGCCCTGGAAACTATATAACTAAGGCTATAGCCACACTCATATTTGGGAACCTATCACACATGTTCGTATCTTTGTTAGCACCTGCCAGTGCGGCACCGCCTTAAATACGTTAAGTAATATGAAGTCTGCCTGCTGCCCTTAATTCACGCACAGAAAGATCCAAGTGAGATAAGGGACAGCTGCGATGATTTCTAAAAGCGTGCTGATGCGTAGACGTAGACCTTAAATTGTTTATGAAATCGAAGTACGATATTGAGCAGGCTCTACTGAAAAAGTTCATTAACTGTTATGGGAATGTTCAGCCATTACTTTTATACAGCAGTAATATTATAAAGTCCTGGATGAGCTTTCGCGACTATCATTCAGAGCCGAAATTTTGAAGTGAATGACTTGTTAAAGATTTCCAAATGGGTGTTTTTGCAGCAGTCAGTCGTTATTTATAAGAAACTTCTTTATTTTGCAGATCTAGATTTCGGCAAGTGAGCCGCGGTGGAGAAGCCGAGCGGTCTAACGCGTCTCGCTGCGGAGCCCGCGGTTTCTCGCCGTGGAGGTTCGAGTCCTCCCTGGGGCATGGGTGTGTGTGTTGTCTTTAGGTTAGTTTACCTAGGTTTACGTAGTTTGTAAGCTACGGACTGATGACCACGCAGTTTGGTCCGATAGATTTACAAACATTTGATAAGTCGGCAAGTGACTTGCCATTATCAATGCTAAATTAACAAGAAGACATCAGCTTTACGGGTACATACACTGAAAGAAATATAACACTGACAAATTAGAAAAGAGTCAAAAAGATGTAGTTTACATACCAAACATTCTTATATTAGTCAATGGTCAGTGGTGTATCCAGGATCGTGGTCTGGACGGGGGGGGGGGGTGATGTTTGTCACGGACCTGACGTGTTTTCTTTAAAAAAAAAGAAAAAAAGAAATAAAAAAGGCCGAGGGTGGGGGGCGGGTGGCATGTTGCGCCTTCACTCATAGGGGATACTGCAGGGTGCGGTGGGGGGGGGGGGGGCTGGAGCTCCAGGAGGTTTGGTCTGAGGGGGGGGGGGGAAGACTGTAGCCCGACAGACCCCCCCCCCTCCTTGGATACGCCACTGATATTAGTATGTTATACATGCGCATTGTATAATCCTCATCGATGGTCTGCAATACATTGTTTTTCACAGATGTAATACTATTGCCAGTAAATTGGGTTACAACTTTATGAAATGCAACTGTATGCAACAGTGAACAATATGCAACAATGTATAGTTCTAAAAATAACGGTTTCTTTGTTTATGACTTGTTTTAAACAGCGTAAAATAATTAATACATTGCTAAAGTATATAAAGTAAATCTGTTAACTATATACGAAAGTTTATCTTTATAGATATGGTACTCAGAGATATGTCAGTAGGTGCTACATATTTCTAAGGAAAGATCTATTGCGTCCCTCCTGGTTCGAACTTTTGTTTATTGTTACACCAACAATTTTCGAATAATTCCCAAAAGGTTATTTTTCATAGTAACTTGGTTATTTAGTGGGTTACGCCCACGTATCTTCGGTGGCAAATAATCTCGAGCTCTTCTTGTAGATCGAGAAATCTTCCCTTCTCACATCTATGCAGCAACCTCACATTATTTGTTATGCTTGGTATCTGGTGCTTTGTTTCAAGCAGATGGGCTGCCATGCTTGATCTCTCGGTTGCGTCTTTTGGCAAACCTAGCTTTTAGCGTCCTCCCTGTCTGCTTCACATAACATGCTGCACAGTCCGGGCAGTCAATCTTGTAGATACCTGTAGCGTGGATTTGGATTAATTTTGTCTACACTGTGCTTGAGCATGTTGCCTAAGATGTTTGTGGTTGCAAAAGCTATTTCTACCTTATACTTTTTGAACTTCCGTATACAGTTAACAGATTTACTTTATATTCTTTGGTAATGTATTAACTATTTTACGAAGTTTAAAGAAAGTCGTAAACAAAGAAACCGTTATTTTTAGAACTGCAGCCCATACTGGATTTTCCCAGAAGAAACTATTTCCCAAGGACTCGAACCTCCGGCGGAAACGGCTGTCCAGTCCGTAGATGACGCCTCAGATCACGCAGCCATTCTGCGCAGCACACAAAGATTATTCCGATATGAACAAAGTAACAAAAACAACGAACAGATAGACCATCAAAAGAATACATACAAATTTTCAACGTGCTGTCGACGGAAACACTTCACTTTTCTGCCGTTACATGTTGAAATACTTTACAAATTGACAGCTGCCTACAACTAGCAGGGTCGGGGAGGAGGGGGGAGGGGGGGGGGCAGGTTAGGACCAAGTCCATCCACCCAAAAGTTCATGTTTTATTTTGTGTTTACCTTGATAAATCATTCCTCAAGTGGGTCAAGCACTAGCAATACAAAATCCAGTGTCCGTCACTGTTGGCGAGAGAGCTAGGTCTGTGCATTGAAAGATGCTTGACACCGAACTACAAGAGGCGCTATGCATAGTAGTTTTAATTGGCACCGGGAGACCTGACTGGTTGTTGGTAGGAGCCAATGAAATACTGCATATTTCTTAACCGGAGATTCGGGCGCTACGCGCCCTCACGTAGTAAAGAATAAGAAAATCTTGTTTTACCTAGACCTAACCTAACTTTCACTTTAAAAAAAGTGATGTGTAACGCAGCCAAAAGGTTAGGTATAGGTTTAACAAGAAGTATTTTATTATTATTATTATTATTCTAGTACGTAAGGGCGCGTAGCGTCCGAATCTCCAGTTAAGAAAAATGAAGCAGTCTCCCGGTGCCAGTTGAAACTAAAGGTAAAGCAGTCAACAATCCGAAGATTGGTTTGAACACCCCAGTGCTTTACTAGGAATGGTCCTGTTGGAGGTGGTATGCCGTTGTCTTCCTCCGACCTTCGAACTGACTTACCCAGCCAGTTATAGGGGAACCTACAGTTTAACGTGGGTTCCGAACCACAGTGCTAAACTACTATGCATATACCGCTATGCGTAACCCTTCGTCCGAACTACAAGCCGGTAGTGGAAGCGAAAGCTGAGTCAACAAACTGCCGAATCACTAGTTACCTTTCGTTAACTAAAAATATTACTATTTCTGCAGTGTAAAGTTTAAATAGTCTTCTATACCACAACAAATGGACAGAAAAGATAGTTCACTTTCAGTGCAACCGTAGCTTCCTTGGCTGCTTGGAAATGAACCATCCTTTACAGTTTAAAAATAGTACTGAAATGTTCTTAAAACACTACTCATTTGCAACATAAATGATCTTACAATTTGGACAAGGCGTGAGGTTTCAAGCCGTCCCCTTACCTCTCACATCTATAACAATTCTACCACTATATTGTTTTAACATACCTCATATTGCAGTAACACCTTTGAAGATCGCAATTAAGACTTAAAACCGTAAAAACACGCCAATGAACAAACAAACAAGTAATTTATAAACATTGTAAACGTGTATTACCCGTTCAGTTTACAACAGATAAAACAAATTTACATTCTGTTAACCCATTCTTGCACAGAAAAACTCTAAATGTGCAATAAGAATATAAAAATGTTGTTTTA
Organism: Locusta migratoria; assembly: GCA_026315105.1. NCBI lineage: Eukaryota > Metazoa > Arthropoda > Insecta > Orthoptera > Acrididae > Locusta > Locusta migratoria. Next base: position 560,858,267 of record CM048746.1, read on the forward strand.
CGGTAAAAGAATACAACAGCGCGTTTACAAAACAAAAAGACATTCGGTTTTAATACATTCTTTCGTAGAAAAACGTATGAAATAAAAATAAAAAATAATTTGTTGTATTAGTATTGAAAAACTGAAGCGAACGCGTAAAACATTTGCTGTTAATACATCACTCTACAGAAGATTCTTCAAATTTAAAATAAAACCGTTGCTTTCCGATATAACAACTTGCGTTGGGTGTTTAGCTGTTAAAAATACATTTAAACCAGTGAAGTAAAAGTAAAATAGAATTTTTGTTGTACTATCTAATAACTAAGAGGAGGAGGTCATTTTGATACCATACATTGACGATGACGTAGGTTGGTCATTCGCCCTGGCGAGCCCTCATTTATGAGTAATCGACGAGAAAATATTCAGAATGTTGCATGAATCACACGAGTCTTAAAACAGAAGACGTTCAGATAGCTGCTGAAGTGCTTGCTAACGAGTGATCGGCGAATTTCACTTGATGCTCCGTAGTTTAAATTTGGAACCAATAGCTTAATAGTAGCTATAGCGTATTGGATAGCGTGTCTGTATCTTGTTACAGCTCGTATGGGTTCGAATTTCATTTATCTGCTCCACTATCGTTCATTTCCATATCATTAACGAGATGACTAATCATGTATTTTTCTCTTAATTGGTTTGAACTTTTATTTTTAATCATAAAACTGAGTAAATGAAATATAAGTTGACACAGGAAAGTGATAAGGATTCCACATAAATGATTCCTACGTGACATCGTCCACAACATTACGAACTGTCGTTACCCTCTTTCCCACTGCAGCTCCATAGCCCTTACTAATGGTATCAGCAAACCTTTTTCTTCGCAAGAGAACTGAACATCACTATTTATTAAAACTTTTCCATCGGACCGTACACTTGGATTGCGTACATTTGTGTGATGCCTATCCATTCCAGCGAACTCTAAGAATACGAAGCCGCACTATGACAATAACGTGACTATACAGTACAGAGCCGCGACCATCGATTGTGTATTGTCGGAGCCCCTTCGGCGCCATCTGGCCTTAAACAAGTTTAGTCCCGTGTTCTGCCATCGGTAGTTGTAAAGTGAATGGGTAGTATCTCTGTCTGTGTGTGTGTGTGTGTGTGTGTGTGTGTGTGTGTGTGTATGTCAGTATCTCCTCCATGACTCACTTCAACAAAACTTACCATATATATTCCTTACCACCTTACCACCTGTCAGCAATATCTCTGCGGTTGAAAAACACCTTCGACACATAACTCAGGTGATATGACGGCATGAACAATGAGATGAGCGAAAATTGCTGTATAATGCGACAGACTTCCACATATCCTCTTAAACTGAGCCGATTTTAATCGAACGTGGAACACATCTTCTTTAGCGTTATATAAGAATACCTGGCCGCGGTGGATTAGCCGTGCGCACTGGGCCGCCGTGTTGCGGTGCGCGCGGCCTTTCGGCGTCGGGGGTTCATGTCCCCTCCCCCCCCTCGGGCATGGGTGTTTGTGTTGTCCTTAGGTTAGTTTACCTTAGTTTAAGTAGTTTGTTAGCTACGAACTGATAACCATGCAGTTGGATCCGATAGATTTAAGAAAAACATTTTTTAAGAATACCTGTTGGCTTAAGAACGACCTATGACAGTTAAGGAGATATGACGTCCAATGAGAGTCGCAAAGGACTGCCGTTTCATGCGACACACGAATAACGAGAATTTATTCATCCACTATTCAAGAGTTGCTTGCAACAAACCTTACACATAATATCAAACCTTTAAGAAACTTTTTGTCGCTAACTACCCCAGCAAAATATTGAAAGGTAAAAAAAAAAAATGTTCAAATGTTTGTTAAGCTTATGAGGCTTCACTGCGGGGTCATCAGTCCCTAAACTTACAAACTACTTATAAACTAACTTATACTAAAGACAACACAAACATCCATGCCCGAGGGAGGATTCGAACCTCCGACGCGGGTGACCGCGGGATCCGCAAATTGGCGCTCCAGACCGCTCGGCTACTCCCGCGCGGCAGTATTGAAAGGAAACTATTTTATCGCTTACTACATTTCCAGTACTGCGGAATAAATTTCAATTACTTCTAGTCTAGTAATTGTAGTAGAGAAATATTTTGCAGACAATATGGACATGTAACTGTGAAGTATCTTCGAAATCATTTCACAGTACGCCACACAATTGATGATATGTGATCATATTTTGTGTGTTTCACTCATAATAAATAGTATGCTTCATGAAAGACCACTCCACCACGCTTCAGATTTCCATTTATTACGTACTTTCTAGAAATTTTATTCGCGACATATTTCGCAGATAGTATTCACACATACCTCTAACTGCACCTCCGATATTATATTACAGTACGACACATTTCAGGAGATACGACCTCGTAACATTGTGATGTATGAATACAAAACTGAAATGGATGAATAGGGAGGCAGAAGGAGATGGATAGAGATGGAAGAAATAGTTATACTAATATAAGAAAGGCATAACCACACACCGGGTTCATTGCGATGAATGAATTGTGGTGGCGTGAGCTCACTCCGCGCATTTCTTTCATAGACAAATATTTACAATATTTACATATTTTTAGAGACATCGGTAGAATGCACCCCACACATGGAAAATAGGTGTCACTCCTGCATCTTTTAAAACAGGCGCAATGCAAACGACCCAGCAACCAGCCATCAGTAACGCCTCTCACCGGCGTCAACTGCTAAAAGTTATTTTAAAATCGTCTTTCTATTGATGTCAATAGAGTTTCACATACGTTCGTATTTTGTCCATTACGCATCACGGAAGTGCAACCACGTGCAAATACAGATATGTTCATCTTTTGTCCAGAGCGCATAGTGCAGTTTATGCGGCAGCGGATAGCCGTCGCGCTGGCTAGGTTGGTACCAGCAGAGCAGCCAATCAGAAGTCGCGATGCCGCGGCCAATGAGATTGCGTGTTTCATGACGAGTAAATTTGGCGTCAATTTCGAAGTTTATTCGAGGATATTGTTGCGGCGTTTGTGTGATTGTAATTGATTTTTCATGTATTGTTACAGACATAAATTAATTATTAATACACCACAGCAGTCAAACATGCTTTATTTGTTTTATGACCAGTACGAAACATTGATCATTTTAAGTGAAAGTTAGGTATAGGTTAAACGAGAAGTATGTGAGGGCGCGTAGCGCCCGAATCTCCGGTCCAAAGACACTCAATCAATTTACAGTTGTATGCTCGATATATATCATTTCAGTTCGAGCTACCTCGATTTCAAGCATTCTTGGAAATTATCGCAATTACTTTTACTGACCGGACAAGGGTACATACAAGAACCTGTCAACCATAGAGCAGGTATAGCATGTTTTATTTATTTTATGATACATTCGAAACAGTGATCAAGTGACATCTATACTGATAGCAATTGTAACTTGTAGATCGTCAAAAACTTTTGCATACACCGCTTCGATTTGTTTACATAGTACAATTGTAACGCTCTTTCTTATTGGCCGCGGCATCGCGACTCCTGATTGGCTGCTCTGGCGTTCCCAACCTAGCCAGCGAGACTTTAACAGCTGCCGCATAAACTGCACTTTTATAAACTGCAACGGCTCTAGGAAATTATGCATCAAATCACTACATCCAGAATACACATATGCAGAAATATGCAGCCGATGCGACGGCAAGGATGCGATTGCGACTGAATGGCAGAACTTGTCGGCGGCTTCCCTTCTGCTCGCTATCGTCAATCAGCGCTCTTGCTGAGATTCCAGGTTTTCTTGACATTATGCTGACTGCGCTCGAATACAACGTTACGCGTCACTCGTCCCGTCGCAAACTGTTGCTCAGCAACAGCACGTCGCGCTTTAGAGACCACTGTATTGTTAACATTTGCGTCACGTTGCAATTTGTTGTTTACTCTTAGAAGCGATCCACATAAAAATCGCCGCACAATTAAAGATAATTCCAGAGATAATATCAGGTGTATCTCAGTTGTACAAACATCGCAGTGTCCATAAGATATAGTGCACATTAAAATAAAGTAAAAATTGCAATGGAAAAGAAAAGTGAAAAATATAGTGCGATAGACAAATAAAGTAACACCTCTGGCCACGTTAAAATACCATTATGGTAACTCTTTAGCGGTCCAGTTACCTCTTTGCGACTTATATATTTTCTTTCGTGCGGCTGATGTTCCACCTGCTTATATTTTTATCGTCTCCAACAGACATTATTTTGTACTAGCCGGCCGCGATGGCCGAGGAGACTGAGGCGCTTCAGTCACGGTCTGCACGGCCACTACGGTCGGGGGTTCGAATCCCCCCTCGGGCATGGATATTTGTGCCATCCTAGTTCGTAAGTAGTTCCTAAGTAGTTTGTAAGTTTATAGACTGATGACCCCGTAGTTAAGTCGCATAAGCTTTACAAACATTTGAACATTTGATTTTTTTTTGTACTAAAATTAACAGTTTTTATCTTGTGTTACATCTAAGCTCGCACTGAAATTGTTCTTCCACCTTCTCACAAGCTCTTAAACTTATGTTATTCTTTATTTTCCCTACGAAATGAAATTTTCATTTTATTGATTTGCACAATACTAAGGCAATGAAAATACATTTCAAGTTACAGCTGCTAAAATTGGATTAACACTGTTTTTACTGTTTACTAACAACTAATTCCGTTTTGGCATGGTCTAAAGTTACCCAGATCGTTAACTATAAATAAAAAATGTGTAAGGGTTTTAAGTCTGGTCTAATGTTAGACTGAATGAAAGTGTAACTCTAAATCAATATCGAAAATCATTTTTTAACTAATTAAGATTAATCAGTGCACATTTTCGCTTCCCCCAGTACTCAGTTACAATGAATGTACAATGATACAAGTCTGTTGATGATGTTGTTTTTGCGTTTTTCAGTCCGGAGCTGCAGCTCTCCACTCTACTCTCTCTGAGAAAGCTTCGTCGTCTACGACATAAAAACACGAACTCACATACATTTAAATGTGCTTACTGTATTCGTCTATTGGTCCCACCTCTGCTATTTTTACTTCACACACTTCCCTCCAATGCAAAACTGACGATTTTTTTTATGTCTGAGAATGTTTCCTATCAATTCTTTGCTTTATTCAACATACGCCAGAAATTTCATTTATCCCCAATCCTGTTCAGTATCTCCTTATTAGTTACACGATGTCCCCACATAATCATTAAGCATTCTTCTGTAACACCATATTGCAAAAGCTTCTACCCTCTTCTTGTCTGAACAACACTCCACACAAAATGCCTTCAAAAAAGACCTCATAATATTTAGATTAATAGATATTCGATGTTAACAATTTCCTCTTCTTCAGAAATGTTTTTATTCCCGTATTTTGAATTTTATATCGCCGTCCCTACGATCATTGCAAGTTATTTACTCCCCAAATAAGAAAGCTCATCTACTACCTTTGTTGTTTCATTTCCTAACTTAATTCCCTTAAAGGCGCCTGATTTAATTCGACTACAATGCATTACCCTTCTCTTGCTCTTATTAATGATCACCTTATACTCTCATCTCAGGGCACTTTCCGATCCGTACAATTGGTCTTACATGCCCTTGACGATATGCGATTTATTTTGTTGCGCATAATTCTCGAAAAATGGAAAAAACTTACTGTAATCATAGATAGTCGTGAAATCTCCTAGATGTTATGGCTGAACACGCAGTGTTGAATATATTAGTAGATAGAAAATGTTTGACGAAGTAATTTTTCGACATGCAACATTTCAAAGGCATTGTAAATAAGTCAAATTTTAGTTACACTGTTTCCATTAAAACATTTTTTTTCTTTTTCTGTCGTCCCTTTACTGTCTGTCGCTGTTTGTACTAGAAAGTGTTCAAATGCTTGTAAATCTATTGACCCAAACTACTGTGGTCATGAAACTACTTAAACTATCTTAACCTAAGAACAATACGCACTCCCATGCCAAAGGGAGTGCTGCCGTGCGATCCATAACGTGACGTTCCAGACCACACGGTCTTTCTCGCGCGACTTTTTTACTAGCCATGTAGAAAACGTGAGGGAAGAAATTATCTTCTATCACTTCAGGATAGAATAAAGGCTCTCTATTATAAAGTCTTTCGATATCCTAAAGTATTCTCAATATAGTTGTCCCAGCGCAGCGGATTTGCTTTGTCATGGATCCGATGTCTTGAAGTGAGGTTATTATTTTAAGAGTTTTGATTGCTCTAAAGTTAGCTGAAAAATCCATTGTGATTTTGAAGGGATGCCAGCTACTTTCAGTAACACAAGGCAGGATAACGATCGCAGGAAATTTGCCGACGGCAGTCTGATTAGATTACGATTCACACGTTGTAATTCAGTTCACAATCACTTCAATGAAACAACTATTATAAACTTGTACATGCAAAACAATGAAACACTGTATCGTTAACGCGATATAAAACATTTATGGCACGCTTTTCGTATGTTAATCGAATAGCCAATCGGGTGTAACTCAGTCCATCTTACGGCACGAGCCGTACTCTATGACTGCCGGAACTGGAGTGTAGGCAACGATTAGAAGTAAGTCGCCTCTATGTGTGCTTTTAGGCGGGACAGAAGGTTCCTGAATGCTCACATTAAGTTCATTACTGTTTTGGGAATAAAAATTAATACCGAATAAGAATCTGAATAAGTCAAAAGGTAGGGTGTTATTGAGACTATTTTTCTATAATTCTGTTACCTAAAAATGAATTATCGTTTATAAAATATTTTTATAAGTAATGAATCTTAAGCGGTAATGTTTACTTGCTGTCATGGGCAGCAAATAAAGTCAGTTCTATAAATAAACTGGCGAACTTTATCACGGAGTGGGTCTATGTTTCTACTTACTATAGTCAGCTTCTTCAGCCTGCTGCTGACGTCATTGTAGACCACCGTTACGATCCTCATGTACTGCTTAAATAAATTTGGAATAATGACTCCAAAAGCCAGAACTGTCATAAAATCGATATATGCAAACAAGCCGCGCGGGAGTAGCCGAGCCGTCTGGAGCGCCACGCTACGGATCGCGCGGCCTCCCGCGTCGGAGGTTCGAATCCTCTCTCGGGTTGTCTTTAGTATAAGTTAGTGCATAAGTAGTTTGTAAGTTTAGGGACTGATGACCCCGCAGTTAAGTCCCATAGACTATACAAACTTTTTTTTTTTTTTTTTTTTTTTTTTTTTGAAAAATTACTGAAGGAAATTTTCATCTGTGAAATATTGGCATCGGGTAAATTCCCTAACTAGCGAACAACAACAGAAAATAAGTACTTTTGCATAGTCGAAAATCTGAGAAAGATAGTAAACAAACTAAAATCGTAATTTCACTCACCCAATGATTGGTGATGCACTGTGTGTGTGTGTGTGTGTGTGTGTGTGTGTGTGCGTGCGCAACACGTGTTCCGGTTCGTCCTTTGGTCAATCAGTGGAGTATCAGTCAGAGCGCAGTCATAGCGTTTGTAGTTTTACAGTGTATGATGATCGATTTGTGGGAGCGAGCAACCATAACTCACGAGAAAATCACTCCTTTTCTGTTCGATGGTGTTTTGTCTATAGGGTAAGGTGGTACAATTTCGATCATTTCGGGCAAATGTTATTGTAACTGCAAATATATTAAGAAAAGAAATAATTTTAACTATGGCACTTGTTCTTGAATGTTTAATGAATATATAACATAAATGTTAGACAATTACAAATGTTGGTAGGACCACAAAAAAGGTTACAGAATTGAGAAAAATCGATCGAAAATGTACCACACTAGGTACAATTATGATCACTTCCTCGTACAATTATGCTCACTGACTTTTTATACATGAAAATCACTTTTTCCTTCTGGCACCAACGCATCCTTCGTGGTACCAAACGTTGCACAATAATGAATTTACAAACGCGCGGAAACTAGAAAATTTATAAGAGCGCGTTCGACGAAGTAGCTCCACGTACATCTTTACAGGAAAAAAATTATGTCTCCGTAGCACAAAGTGGTGTATTCTTGGAAAAGTCGGAGAAGCTGTACAATACCTGCTACACTACAACGCCACACAAAGGCAAGTGCTACCAACTCTACGAGACTGAAAACTTATGTTGATCGGAATTGTACCTATACCGAATTTGTACCACCTTACCTTATACTATTAGTAGCAGCTCCTATTCCAACTTCTAGGAATAACCGTACAGAAAGAGACAGCATACCTTTCATAGTTAAAGAACGCCGTTTCCAACAGGACTTACATTAACGCTTTTGATGCCCCTTTTAATGCGCACTACTGAAAGAAGCAATTTCTTTATGGGTGTGGAAGATGCATATTTGAGTGTTTTAACACCGAACGACGAAACGCTTGTACTGAATGAAAACGCTGTTGGTGTAATGAAAATACAACGAGTTACGGTGCTCAAATATGCATCACTTGGTAATCATATTTGCCTTTTTTATTAAAAAAGCTTTCCCGCCCATTTAATGGTTCATTAGCGGCTGAAAATAAATGTTGTTAATAAAATTATGTTTCATAAAAAGGCCGGTAATGAAGCAAAATAAGCATTCTTTGCATTCTAACTTTACATTACTTGTCGCCACTCAGGTTCAAATCAAATGTTCAAATGCTTGTAAACCTATTACACCAATTGCTTTGCTTATCCGTCCCACACTTACAAACTCCTGCAAGTGACTTACACTAAGGACAACACACGCGCGCGCGCGCGCGCGCGCGCTCGAAGGAAGACTCGAACCTCCGGCGGGACCGGCCGCCACCCATTACGTAGCATGATGCCTTAGACCACGCGACCATCCGAACTCACTAGAATATCGGCAGTATTTCATACGCATGCAAATGAACAGAAAGTGTCACGTGAACGTATACACAGCACTGGATCTATTGTAAAAATTTACTCTGGACGCAGTGTGGGCGGGGCTTATTTCGTACAAATTTTCTCACCGTGCCGTATCAAAATTTTCTGCAGTGAAACAATGTGTTTCTTTTAGGCAGTTTGTCGTAGTATTTGGTAGTGGGTGAGTATAGCGGGCAAAATTCCGCGAAATATGGAGCAATCTCTAAGGAAAGGCTATTTAGGTTATTTCCGCAAGACCGAGCAAAAATTTAATAGAACGTAAAGGATGCTCCACTGAACTAGTCGAGGTAGGGAACCTGTGGGTCGCAGAAGCCGTATTAACAAGAAGATATCGAAAGAAACTTGTTCTACCGCTTTGTCTCGCGTTACAGTTTGCCAGCTTATTTATAATCAATCATCTTTTTTATGTTGCTCTTTTTCTGCCGCGCTTGCTTAAATAATGGTGAGGATATTCCACAGTATGCAAGACACCAGTTTATTGTTACATTTCCCATAAATGTTTCAGCACATTTTGTGCTATCTTTAGTGGAATAACTTCTTGTTTCCCTGAGAATTATTTTACTATTGTACAAATGGTTTGTGATAAACATCTAAAGATCTTTACAAAATCGTTAACTGTTTATTTATTTACTCGTTCGGCAATCATTCTTTCATTAATTACAATATCCTTATACAATTATTCTAACAATACAAGTGCTCTTATAGTACTACACTACATTATAAATACTCTAAAGCCACTTTAAGGCCAAGTCACTGAGTCTGTGCGTGTCTTTCAAATCATTATAGCCGTACACTTCACACACTAGTAAATGGCCCTTTGTTAGGGTTTCACCACCAATTCGGATCTGTCTGACAAACCCCATTTCTTCATTAGTTGCTTACATCTGCCGACACTTGTTCCTACGCGGTAAAAGTTGGCCACAGTCTCTATCTTCTTTTGGGGGTCGTCCATCAAAATGCGGGTCTTGTGTGCACTTGTAGCCCATAGCTCTTTCCAGCTCACTGCCATTTCAAGGAGCCTACTGTCTCTAATATTTCCTTAATCTTCGTTACAGATCGGATGCCATCTGCCCTTTTCCTATCCTCTCTTGTATAGCCCAACATTGATCTTTCCATGGCTCTCTGTGCTGTCCTCAGTTTCGCTTTTTTTAAATGAGTTCAGTGTCCATGCCTCGCAACCATACGTCAGCACAGGAAGAATGCATTAATCAAATACTGCTTTCTTCGGTTTTACTGACAATTTTGATCTGAATACGGTTGAATTCCTCCCAAATGCTTGCCAGCCAAGTTTTAAGCGCTGATAGATGTCAGGTCTTACATCTCCCTTCATATTTATAATCTGTCCAAGATAGATATATTCGCTTGTCTCTTCTAATGGACTGTCGTTGACTTTCACATCACCAGCTGGGACCTATCTGGACATCACTATTGTTTTGGAAAGGTTCAAGTTTTTGCCAACCAACTGATATTCCAATACAAGAGCCGTAACTAAATTTTGGAGCTCTGCGAAGTATACATCTACATAGATACCCTGCAAATCAAATTTCAGTGCGTGGCAGAGGGTTCATTAACCACTTCATAACCTTTCTCTGCCGTTCCATTCTCTTATAGCGCGTGTGAAGTTAGAACATCTAAATCGTTCCGTTTTCGATCTGATTTCTCTTATTTCATTGGGATGGTCATGTCTAAATAAATGTTTCAAATGTTTGTATAGCTTATAGGACTTAACTACTGGGTCATCAGTCCCTAAACTTACAAACTACTTAAGAACTAACTAATTCTAAGGACGGCACAAATATCCATGCCCGAGGGGGGATTCGAACCCCCGACCGTAGTGCCGTGCAGACCGTGACTGGATCGCCTCAGTCCCCTCGGCCACCACGGCCGGCGGTCATGTCTCCCTATGTAGGTGAGTACTAGCAAAATATTTTCATATTCAGAAGTAAAAGTTGGTGATTGAAATTTCGCAAATAGATCTCGCCGCAACGAATGACGTCGTTCTTTTAATGATTTCCACCTCAAATTGTGCAACATTTCCGTGACGCTTTCCCTCCTGAAACGTGATAAAACAAAACGAGCTGGCCTTCTCTGAACCTTCTCAATGTCTTCCGTCACTCCCACCTGGTGAGGGTCCCACAAGGGGCAACAGTACTCCAGGAGAGGACGCACAAGTGGGATGTAGGCAGTGTCTTTGGTGGAGCTGGTGCATCTTCGAAGCGTTCCGCCAATGAAACGTAACCTTTGGTGCGCCTTCCCCACAATATTTTCTATGCGTTCTCTCTAGTCCGAACAGTCTAAGTGAGCTTTTCAGATTGTCTCCTAAATCGTTTATAAACACAAGGAATAGGGACCTATAACGCTTCCCTGGGGAACGCCAGATATCACTTTTTTTTCACTCGATGACTTACCGTCAATTAATACGAACTGTGTCCTTTCTGATAGAAATCGTGAATCCAATCGCACAATTTGGGCGATATTCCATAAGCAACGTCGTTGGCCAGTAACGCAATATCATCAGCAAATGCTAAACCTTTTTGCGTTAATTCTTGTTCCCTTACCTTCCCTGCTCAACTTAGACACAGTCATTTCCAGTACAACTGAGAACAATTTTGGAAAGACGGGATCGTCTTGCTTGACACCCTTCATGATGCGAAATTCTAGAGTTTATTCGCCGATATTAAGATAACCTGAAGTAGTCCTGTAGCTAATCCTGAGCACTTCAATGTACGCTGCTCCCACTCCTTGCTCTCTCAAAGCTTGAAGGACAGCTGTATGGCTAACGGAGACGGGCGCCGCCTTTTCAGAATCAACAAAGGCAATGCACAGAGGCAGTTGGTATTCATTTGCTCTGCTTATCACTTCACTAAGGGTCAGAATGTGATCAATAGTAGCTGTCCCATAGGTTGAGCTGATTATAGGGTGGAACTAATTCGATTTAACAGGATCTTAGTGAAAATTTTCTACAAAATCGATAGCAAGCTGAATAAATAAAAACCCACATAATGGCAGATTCTAACGGTAGTCTGCTGTAATCTACATCGATATACAAAAGTTTTGTGTGAGTGTGTACGTACTGACACGCTTTTCTCCATGACCATCCACTGCTGCCCACTCGTGGTTGAGGTGGCAGCCAGCCATTGATCTCATACAGTTCGTAAGGGAGTTTGATCGTGGTGGATGAATGTGTCGGACAAAACTCTACGGAATATGGGACAATAAATACTGTAAAGAACTGCATTATTGTCTGTGACCTACGAACATCTGAAAATGCGTTGATTGGTTCATTCATCCGATGTAATACGATGCTTACACGGTTTCGAGTATCCAATATTCAATATTGACATATAATTTCAAAACAAAAATATTTTTTTTTTTCTGAGCGCGTTGCGTCAGTCACACTTTTTCGAGAAATAACATACACACAAAGATAACGTTCCAGATGAAGTCAACGATCAAATATCGGTAAAACCATCGTGTTTGTCTGAACACGCTAATCTGTGGAACTACTAGACCAAGTTACATGGAGGTATCATAAGTAAGTAGAGCGTATTTTGGAGAAACATGCAGACTATATTTAATTAAAATCGAGTAACGCAAAGAAAATATTTTGCACTTTAAAGTTGTAGAATTTTCTCTGGTTGGCAGTGCGGTGTAATAATTTCCAAGTACAAGAGACAAGAGTGCTATCAGTTCTTTTTAGCTCGCAGTAAGAGACAGTAGTATTTTCTGAATATTACGTCACTGATTGGAATTAATTCCTTTAGAATACTCGGATTTATTCATTTCTTTTCTTCCTCGAAAAAAATTATTTATACATGTTTTTATTCGCATAGAAAATCCAGCATATTAGGTTAGTCATCCTATAAGATTTCTGTTCATTGATTAAGGTACTGCACCGTAAAAACAAGCTGTATGTGACGACGCTTCTTTAATTCCCGTTACGAAGCACGGGCGTATAGCTAATAAGAAATATTATCTTCAGGATGCTAAATAAAAATGTTCAGTCTTCCTCGTTTTTTCCTATAGATAAAGAAAACGGGAAAGGAAAAAAATAAGAAGAAAGCATCTTAGTCCTAGCGAGGCTGGACTGCAGCCCCATATCCCCCCTCCCTTATTTTGGCCCTGACACGATCGACATATTATGGAACTTAGATAACCTACCAATCCATCAATCGCTGCAGAAGCAAACTCCTAAAATGAACATTAGTTAATCCCCACCCCTCTCTCTTACATATGAAGATGAAAATGTTAAGGTCAGAGATCTGAACATCCCTATGGGTATCATCCACATTCCGCCTCTAAAGTGATTTGTTGTTTGTTATCAGAGCTCTGTAAGACATTGTCTTCCATCCCTTCACAATGCTGAGATCTTCTTAGCGGTGAGCCTTTCGGTTTTTCGCACCATCCACGTCAGTGCGGGGCGGTTAATGTTTTGGCATCTGTCTACTGCGGCTGGAGGCGACGTTGCATTGGGTGCGTATACCGCCCAATTGCACCGCGTGACGATGTACACTTTGGATGTTTTGCCCACAGTAAAAGTTCTGCTTCGCGTGCCTTAACTTTCAGTTGCGTTGTTGCATAGTTTTCTCAAACACTGATGGACCCGTTAATCGCACCCCAGCAGAACTGCGACCCTTCTTCTGATGATGCGCGTCTGTGTTTGTGCCGTTGTTATAGCATGCTATAGCAAGTGTATCTTACCGTCTGAACTCTCTGCGTAGAAAACTCTTCCCACTTCAGGTCATACACTGTTGTAAAATGAGAGCAACAACAGACTACAAGAGAATCAATAATGCTCCCATCACAGCTCAACAAAAGGCGAATGTCCACTGCGCAGAGTCAGAGGTACAAAAAAGGAGCATTAGAATCTGTTACCAACTTTAAAAATCTGTATATGTATAAGGTCGTTCTGAAACATACGTAAAAATGAAACGGCCGGTAGAGGGGACCAAAATAAGCAGATTTTGTTTAGGAATGTGTGGTCGGTAATGACGCCTTGATCCGGTAGAGACCGCAGGAGAGTCAGCAGTTTAGAAGCCCTTCGCTAGCTTAATTCATTATTCAAAAAATGTTCCAATGTTTGTGAAACTAAGGGGCTTTACTTCTGTGGCTATCAGTCCCTCGGCTTACAAACTACTTAAACTAAATTATAATAAGGAAAAGTCAGACACCCATGCCCGAGGGAGGACTCGAACCTCAGACGGCGATAATCCGCAGCATCCGTCTAGAGTGCTCGGCCACTCCAACGCGAAGATTAATTACTTCCCGCACAAATCTCTAAATCATGCATTATTTCACCAGAGCTGGGGGACATGCATTTCGTATATGTGGCTCCACAAGGTAATCAATCCTTATAATAAATCTAATTATTTCCGTCTCCATAACAAGTCGTTTCATTTTGACATATATTTTAGGACCACCCTTTATATGTGTCTGTATAAATCAAATGTTGTGCGTTATTCTCACTAAAATTCTGAAATGGCTTGTGCAATTTGAATAATTTTTTGTTCGCTTCATTAAAGAGATGGTAGAGAATAGCCAAAGTAACGGCTGAAAAATCGGAAAAATTTGAATTGGTAATTTTGTGCGGACACCGCCACTTTGAATCAGATTCGAATTTTATGCCCTGCTATACCGTTCATCCTACTGCGATAAAGTTTTTTCACATTTGGCCTTCAGAACAAGAAAACGGCGCTATGTTCATTTTAATTAGTACGGTGGATAACGGAGAATATTGTACAATACACATCGTCAGCAATAAACAGATTTATTCCTGTCTTGTTGAAATCTTGCACACTTTACGTGCCAAACAAGATAAATATTACTGTCGACATACGATTTAGTACGGCACATGAAAGAGGGTACCTTTCGCGAGGTTTCGACACTTTTCTCCTGTTGTTTTTGTTTCATCCTATATATTTAAATGAATCCCTATTTCCCTTTTTCCTTTAAGTATTTTTTCCTTTTATTTTTTATTCTTAGGAAGTAGCTATTGAAGGCACTTTTTTCAAATCGTCATTTTTTTAAATCTTTTCTCCCACTGGACAGGGAAGTTGAACTACAATAAATAGAGGACTACTTGCCACCGCCACTTTTTCCCTAAGAACAAAAGTGTGTACCCCTTCAGGTGTTTGCTCTGTCTGTACCTATCCCAAATGAAAATAACCTAGGTGTAAGAAGGGGGAGGAGAATAAAATAGGGTATTGGGTAGGATTATTTTTAATTGAAAATATTTATGTATTGTTATTTCTATGTCTTGTTCTCTCTCTGCAGTTGGCCGCACACGCCTGCAGTGGTGGAAGATCTGAAATTGTCTTCTCTATAATTTTTGTAGAGGTTCCGTTTTCGTTTCGTTCAGCACTCGTATCAACAAGAACATCATATTAATTTCTCATAATTTGGATGTTCCAGCTGGGAGGCGCATCATGAAAGTCGCTCCATAAAAAAATTGAAAAGAACACTGTTGGTATCTGGAGTTACGAATGATTGCGCCATGGCGATCATTGAGGTACGCGCGGCGTTGTACTTAATTTTTTATTATAACAGTAACTATGTACAATGACGAAAAGAAAACCTGTCCAACATCATGCGGTGGCTTTTGGCTATAAGACACAGAAAAAGAAACTAAATACAGAGATGGATAAGGCGTATATTCGTCTACATAAAGCAATTTTTTTCTAACCATATCGGATGTCTTGAAATTTCACTTTGTGACAGAGGTGGAAAAGAAGCGCAGGAAAACAACCGGACAGAGGCCTCACCGGGAAAGCGCCTGCCCTCCGCCTAGGCTGCGTTAAGTGTGCGGCAGGCCGTCCCATTGGATTTTTTTGTTTGTTTTTTGTTTTGTTTTTCTTAAGCTTATGGGATTTAACTGCGGGGTCATCAGTCCCTAAACTTAAACTACTTATGAACTACCTTATACTGAAGACCGCACAAACATCCATGCCCGAGGGGGGATTCGAACCCCAGACCGTAGCGGCTTCTATGGTGCCCATAAATACGGTCCATCCCTGTTGAGGTCGTGGTTGCCACGCCACAGTCAGGTCAGCCGTGTCCCAGTTATCGCAAAGCACCCCACTGGTGGCCGGCGGCAGCTTGGCACATTGCAGGCCGATGACCGCCTCGCCCTAGTTCACGGGTGATTGCCGCGTACTGGCCTGGATTCACGGGTTGTTGAAAATTTCTAATCAGCAACTCTGACTCACAACACTTACTTTCGATTCCTCGACGCCACTGTATCATCCCAATTTTGCCAAAACTACCAAAACTAATTTCATAGCATTACAAAAGTTAAGAAATCTTAGGAATTATTTTATTTTTATAGTTCCCCTTGAGTAACTGTCTTATACCTTAAACCTTTTTAATACAGTATCGCAATTGCTGCAGCGGACCTTTTTCGTCATCATGCACAAATGGGCACTCGCCCGCTCTAAACCAAAAACCTTTTTCCTCACAACCCTATCTCAAATACGAATTTAGCCGCCCCCCAAATAAATAAATAACGCCATATTACGCGTGATATTTCAAACGTATTTGTGACAGAACAACCTAGGCTGTGCCTCTAAATGCGTAGCGAAACGGTACAGGCTTAACACGGCACCTGTCTGTTTACTGTAAATCGCGTTAAAA
Organism: Locusta migratoria; assembly: GCA_026315105.1. Lineage (NCBI taxonomy): Eukaryota > Metazoa > Arthropoda > Insecta > Orthoptera > Acrididae > Locusta > Locusta migratoria. The sequence goes on from CM048746.1 coordinate 560,874,783, forward strand.
AATCAAATGTTTGTAGAGATTACAGGTCTTAACTACGGGGTCATTAGTCCCTAAACTTACAAACTACTTATGTACTACCTTATACTAAAGACGACACAAACATCCAAGCCCGAGGAGGGCTTCGAACCCCCGACGGGGAACGGCCTCACGCTTCGTAGCATAGCGCTTCAATGCGCTCGGCCGCTCCGCCGCGGCAAATCGTCTTAAATGGTTAATTGTATCAAACTCATAACATGTTTTTACCCCTCATGTATCACAGTATTGAAAATGTAAATCAGATTCAAATAATTTGAAATCGCGTTAAACTCTCGATTTATATCGTGTGATGCCAGTTACGTCAACCAAGAAGACTCTGCTTCTGCTCTCATAAAATTTACTAACAGTGATATGCTGGTTGGGCAGTTAAGTTTCGGAAATTGTCTACAAACATTGCGTAGTACCGCACTGTAAAATACATATATAGAAACTCCAGAGAACTTGTTTTTACATATTCCTAGCAATGAAAGATTAAAATGTGGTTCAAACTCGCCTGTAGAGATCTAAATGAGATCAGTCACTTCAAGCATTCATTCCTTTGAGAAAAATTTGTATGTGCGTTAACACTATTTATGGTTATTATTACTGTATAACTTCACTACTAAGTATCATAATCTGCAACTGCAAAGGCGTAACGTTTTACTACGTATCGATTATTGAGGTAACGTTTTCAATTGCGAAAGAGCTGTTTACGATATGAGACACCAACGATTTGTATTTACAATTGTTTTCAAGTGTAGTTGGTTAGATGTTAGTTCTCAATTTCAATATTTACATCACTGATGCAGTAATTCAGTATATGATAGATACATCAACGATATGTATCTACAAAAACGTGTGTTGCGTGCATCAGGTCTGTTGACACCAAGGATATTATATGTAATTCTAATACTGTTTGAACACATCTTAATCTGGAACGTAAGACTCAGGATCGTTTTTGAAATACTAAGATATCATAAAGCATTTACATTCGCAAAGTTTCCACTATAACAGTTCACAAAATTCTTTTTCATTCATACATAAGATATCCAAATGTGTTAGTTGCACGGGAGTAGCCGTCCGGCACCTTGCTGCGGGGTCCCCTTCTGCTCCCCATCGGAGGTTCGAGTCCTCACTTGGCATGGATGGATATGGATGTGTGTGTGTGTGTGTGTGTGGTGTGTGTGGTGTGTGTGGTGTGTGTGTGTGTGTGTGTGTGTGTGTGTGTGTGTGTGTGTGTGTGGTGTGTGTGTGTGTGGTGTGTGGTGTGTGTGTGTGTGTGTGGTGTGTGTGGTGTGTGTGTGTGGTGTGTGTGGTGTGTGTGGTGTGTGTGGTGTGTGTGTGGTGTGTGTGGTGTGTGTGGTGTGTGTGGTGTGTGTGGTGTGTGTGGTGTGTGTGGTGTGTGTGGTGTGTGTGGTGTGTGTGGTGTGTGTGGTGTGTGTGGTGTGTGTGGTGTGTGTGTGGTGTGTGTGGTGTGGGTGTGGTGTGTGTGGTGTGTGTGTGGTGTGTGTGGTGTGTGTGGTGTGTGTGTGGTGTGTGTGGTGTGTGTGGTGTGTGTGGTGTGTGTGGTGTGTGTGGTGTGTGTGGTGTGTGTGTGGTGTGTGTGGTGTGTGTGGTGTGTGTGGTGTGTGTGGTGTGTGTGTGGTGTGTGTGGTGTGTGTGTGGTGTGTGTGGTGTGTGTGTGGTGTGTGTGTGGTGTGTGTGTGGTGTGTGTGTGGTGTGTGTGTGGTGTGTGTGTGGTGTGTGTGTGGTGTGTGTGTGGTGTGTGTGTGGTGTGTGTGTGGTGTGTGTGTGGTGTGTGTGTGGTGTGTGTGTGGTGTGTGTGTGTGTGGTGTGTGTGTGGTGTGTGTGTGTGTGGTGTGTGTGTGGTGTGTGTGTGTGTGGTGTGTGTGTGGTGTGTGTGTGGTGTGTGTGTGTGGTGTGTGTGTGGTGTGTGTGTGTGTGGTGTGTGTGTGGTGTGTGTGTGGTGTGTGTGTGGTGTGTGTGTGGTGTGTGTGTGTGTGGTGTGTGTGTGGTGTGTGTGTGGTGTGTGTGTGTGTGTGTGTGTGTGTGGTGTGTGTGTGGTGTGTGTGTGTGTGGTGTGTGTGTGGTGTGTGTGTGTGTGGTGTGTGTGTGGTGTGTGTGTGGTGTGTGTGTGTGGTGTGTGTGTGGTGTGTGTGTGTGGTGTGTGTGTGGTGTGTGTGTGGTGTGTGTGTGGTGTGTGTGTGTGTGGTGTGTGTGTGTGTGGTGTGTGTGTGGTGTGTGTGTGTGTGGTGTGTGTGTGGTGTGTGTGTGGTGTGTGTGTGTGGTGTGTGTGTGTGGTGTGTGTGTGGTGTGTGTGTGTGTGTGTGTGTGGTGTGTGTGTGGTGTGTGTGTGTGTGGTGTGTGTGTGGTGTGTGTGTGGTGTGTGTGTGTGGTGTGTGTGTGGTGTGTGTGTGTGGTGTGTGTGTGGTGTGTGTGTGGTGTGTGTGTGGTGTGTGTGTGTGTGGTGTGTGTGTGTGTGGTGTGTGTGTGGTGTGTGTGTGTGTGGTGTGTGTGTGGTGTGTGTGTGGTGTGTGTGTGTGGTGTGTGTGTGGTGGTGTGTGTGTGGTGTGTGTGTGGTGTGTGTGTGTGGTGTGTGTGTGTGTGTGTGTGTGTGTGTGTGTGTGTGTGTGTGTGAGTTGTCTTTAGCAAAACTTTAAGTAGTTTGTAAGTCTAAGGACTGACGACCACTGCAGTTTGGTCCCATAACTTTACAAACATTTCAAGATTTTAAAAATGTGTTTTCAATCACAAAAAATTGACCTCAAAAAGCAAAAGTCCAGAAAATTTCGGTTGCCCAGTAATAACACACATACAATTTCGAGTTTGTTGTGTTGTATGACGTTATCAGAGCTTCAAAAAAAAAATGTTCAAATGTTTGTAGAACTTGTGGGACTTAACTACGGGGTCATCAGTCCCTAAGCTTACAAACTACTTATGAACTAGCTACGACTAAGGACGGCACAAATATCCATGCCCGAGGGGGGATTCGAACCCCCGACCGTAGTGGCCGTGCAGACCGTAGTGGCCGTGCAGACCGTGACTGGAGCGCCTCAGTCCTCGCGGCCACAATCGTTCAGTAGAACAACAATTCCTGCTATATTTTTAACACAGCAAAATAAATTACTACAACAGTATAAACTTATACATACTGTGCACACAAATGCACATAATTTTGTAGTTTGCCGCATGAACAAATACAGAAATTGCACTTTGTAATGTATTTGGGACTCCGGGTACGTTGTCGCAACGTGAAACAGGCCTCAAATACGAATAATTGTTGTTGGTCATGTGTCTGTTACGTAATATTTCCTGAAAATGGCATGGGAAGGTACTGCGAAAGTATTCGGAAAAAGGCGGACAACGTGAGAGAATAGTTCATTCTGAGACGCACAGAGGGTGAAGCGACTGCAGTGTGTCAGACATTTCCGCGAGATGATAGCGATGATTAGTAAACACGTATCGCGAGTCGGTGCAGGTCGACGATGGGACGCAGAAGGAAGTTTTCTTCGTTCGAGCAAAGGCAGCTTGTCGTTTATCATCACGCGAAGGGGTAAACCTGCAGGGAAATTGCCGCAATAGTGAACACTATTAAACGGTTCGAGAAAGATTGGAATTCCGTTGCAGTACAGGACGGCCACGGACATTTCCACAGAGAGATGAACGTGTGATTGTGCGAAAGGTACACGAATTGCAAGTGAGGTGGAGGGAGACCTTGGTATAAAAGTTCATCCCGAAGCCGTGCGGAGAGTACTACGACGATCGCAGTACCATGGTCGAGTGGCAAGGCGAAAGCCATTCATAAATGCAGTGAACCAGAAGAAACATATGCAGTTTGCGAGGGAATACGCCGAATACGATCAGGGTGGAATCGGGTGATATTTTGTGACGAATTTAAATTTACATTATGGCAAAGCGACGGGAAGGCAAACGTGTGGTGAAAGACCAATGAAGAGCTGAATCCCAGGAACCTCAAAGCAACAGTAAAGTTTGGAGGTAGGAGCAATATGGTGTGGGGATGCATGTCCGGCAATGGTGTGGGTGATTTAGTGTTCATTGATGATACAATGAATAAGGAAGCGTATTTGAGTATACTGCGAGGACATTTGAAGCGAGTGCACATCTAGGTATTGCGAACAACTTTCATTTTCAGAATGAAACTTTCACGCCGCGGTGGAGTAGCCGAGCGGTCTAAAGCAACTCGCTGCGGAGCGCGCGGTTGCTCGCCGTGGAGGTTCGAGTCCTCCCTGAGGCATGGGTGTGTGTGTTGTGTTTGTCCGTAGGTTAGTTTACATAGGTTTAAGTAGTTTGTAAGCTACGCACTGATGACCACGCAGTTTGGTCCGATAGATTTACAAACATTTGAACTTTTTTTTTTTTTTTTTTTTTTTTTTTTTTTTTTTTTTTTTTTTTTTTTTTTTAAACTTTCTCTCTGCAGCGGAGTGTGCGCTGATATGAAACTTCCTGGAAGATTAGAATTGTGTGCCGGAAACGTGACTCGATCCTGGGACCTTTGTCTTTCGCGGGCAAGCGCACTACCGACTGTGCTATCCCGACATGACTCACGATGCCGCCTCACAACTTTACTTACGCCAGTACCTCGCCTCCTACTTTCCAAAAGTCCGAGGTTCTAGTCCCGGTACCGTCACACAATTTTAATCTGACAGGAAGTTTCAACTTTCATTTTTATCAGAATAATAATTCCAAGCATACAGCGCATATTGTACAAATGTGGTTGCTCTTCAATTGCGCAATCAAAAAAATGTTCAAAGCTTATGGGACTTAACTACGGGGTCATCAGGCCCGAAACTTAGAAACTTTGAAACTGCTTATGAACTACCTTATACTAAAGACGGCACAAATATCCATGCCCGTGGGGGGATTCGAACCCCCTGACCGTAGTGGCCGTGCAGACCGTGACTGAAGCGCCTCAGTCTCCTCGGCCACCGCGGTCGTCAATTGCCCAATCAACTGACCTTAACCCAATCGAACATTTGTGGGATAAATTGAAACGGACCCTGCGCGCGGACAACATCTATACGGAGACCTTGAAAGAGAATCTGCACCAATAATGGGCAAATATAGGCCCAATTTCACCCAAAAAAAAAAAAAAAAAAAAAAACTCGTGGAAAGTATGCCTAAGTAGATTGGAGGATGTATTGAAAATGAAAGGTGGTACCGCAAGGTATTGACATTTTCGTCGTAAAACTTATGAACAATTATTGGACAATGTCCGAATACTTTTGTAGCAGCAGGGTGTGCAGGTTGTTTCATTTTTGTTGTTAATTTTTCTGTTATTTATGTTTTGGAAACGAAATAATACAATAATTCTTTTGTAATTAATGTTGTTACGCATACATATTGCTAATAAATATGTTTGGGTTTCATAGTTTGTGTTTCTCGAGTACTCTTGTGTGAAAGTTCCCACTGTCCGAATACTTTTGCGACTGAGTGTACTTTGTTACCGGTACCGCCATTATGAAGCGTAGCAACAGCGGAACCGTTATGTAGCAAGAGAGCCATCTAGATGACGGGGGGCTCATTCCAGCTATCGCGATTCATTCCGGGTTTGTAAGCGGGAACGCGCAGCCACACAGCCGGCACAGATTGCATTATAAATATTGAAAACGGCCGAGGTGCATGCGCGGCGGTTACCCTGGGCAGAGTGCCAGTGCTTCAAGAGCGCACGTTACCTGCTCTCGCAGCGAGAAGTCACAAAAGCGACATTGTTTTTGTTGAGTGCAGCCTACTTAATGTTCCAAGTTGCACACTAAACGCGGTTCTTAATCGAAAACGTATGGAAACTCTACGTGCCATCGAGGAGAATGTAATGTGGAATTTTAACGGCCACTTCGCGTTGTGAACGCGTTATTAATGCAGCCACTGGAATTTAATTAAACTCTGTGCTTTCGTTAATGACTAACGGGTTCAGGAAAGATTTATGGTAGTTATCGGCGAAGTTACTGAGTTCCAAGCGTTACACTGGTTTCCTCTAGGCGTAAGACTATGGTAACGGCTCTTCAGCAACTGCTGTGAGAGTCTAACAAGGAGGCCACATGAGTATCGGATTTTGGAATTTCTTTATATTTATGGTACGTGAAGTTCAGAACTTAAATAATAATCAGCCAAAGCCATTCGACGTAACTCTCAAAATTTCTCGAGATAATCGACTTTGCCGGCCGCGGTGGCCGAGGGGACTGAGGCGCTCCAGTCACGGTCTGCACGGCCACTACGGTCGGGGGTTCTAATCCCCCCTCGGGCATGGATATTTGTGTCGTCCTTAGTCGTAGGTAGTTCATAAGTAGTTTGTAAGCTTAGGGACTCATGACCCCGTAGTTAAGTCCCATAAGTTCTACAAACATTTGAACATTTTGATAATCGACTTTGAATTTTGCAACTATACGTAAGTATCAATAAATAAACTCTTCACATTCCATTTCTGCGTGGTATGGTACAGCAACCGTGTTAAGTCGAACTCTTGAATAAAAGAATGTTTGGATGCAAAAAATTTTATTGTATTGAAATGACGCGTTTCGCCTGGTTACAGCATCTTCAGATTTCTGACAAAGAAGAGAAAGTGATCCACATCTAGGGATGCAAATATGGAATCAGCTGGGATTTTTTCTCCGCACAGATAAAGCTGCATAAAAGACAAATCCATCAGGCTAATATGTAACACAAGACAGTCCTAACGCTCCGTTAAATGCCACTTTAGCACAAAGGTTAAGAACGCTATACACATTTCATGAACTGGATAGTAAAAAAAAAAAAAAAAAAAAAAAAAACGAATTTGCGGAGAAAGTGAAGGACACAGTCATCCCAGCTGATTCCCTATTTGTATCCCTAGATGTAGTGAATTTATATACTAACGTGCCTGTCTGTGAAACAATAGATATAATCAAGCGCAAAAAATGGCTACAGGAGAAATAGTTGACTTTACAGAACTCCTAGAACTAACGCTCTCATAACTTTTTCACATTTAACGGCAAGATATATCACCACCTGAAGGACTTGCCATGGGAAAGTCCCTAGCAGGCATTATGGCCGAGATCTTCCTGAATCATTTAGAGAACCAAGTTTTCACCACTAACCCTACAATAGCCAACAAAATTCTCTATTATTACCGTTATGGGGACGATGCCATTTTATTAGTTAAAGGAGACCAAAATGATGTTAATGTTCAAATGTTTGTAATGTTTATGGGCCTTAACTACGGGGTCATCAGTCCCTAAACTTACAAATTACTTATGAACTACTTACGAACTAGGACGGCACAAATATCCATGCCCGAGGGGGGATTCGAACCCCCGACCGTAGTGACCGTGCAGACCGTGACTGGAGCGCCTCAGTCTCCTCGACCACCGCGGCCGGCTGATGTTAATGACAGTGCTATTCATCCAAAAATAAAGTTCACAGTCGAGCACGAAAATAATGGATCCATCAACTACCTCGACATTACAGTTGCAAGAGAAGCGGGTAGACATCATTTTGGTGTATATAGGAAACCTACTTGTGCAGACCTTGTAATCAATTCAAAATCTTGGCATCCGAAATGAGTAAAGATGGCATATTTTCGTTCAATGGCTAACAGATTATTGAAACTGCCATTAAGCGAACATGAGAAGATGAAAGAAATTGCCATCATAAAGCAAGTTGCAGTATGCAACGGTTACCCAGCTTCAACAATAAATAAGTTGCTGCAAAAAATTAACAAACAACAACAACGAAAAAACAATGACAGTACGCTGACAAGTGGCTTAGAAGAAAAGAAAATCATCTACATGCCAATGAGCTACAAAGGAAAGGTTTCAGACATCATTGTTAGGCAATTTCGAGACACCAACGTACGAATCGGATTTAAGACCAACGATGTCACTCGATTTGGACTGAGACACCGTGTGAACAAAAAATCCTCAAAATTCACGGCAGCAGGCGTCTATAAACTCAAATGTGAAGACTGTACAAAAATCTACGTATGTCTGACAGGAAGAACGTTCGAAACACGTTTTAAAGAGCATTGCTGTCTTCATAATAATAAAACAGCGTTTGGAGAGCATTTAGTGACAGAAGCACCCGGTTGGAACAATTAATACCCATTTACAAGTGCTATATAGGGAAGCAAAAGGACGCCTCCTAACGACACTAGAAGAAATAGAAATTCTCACACACCGGCTTCAAGAACCTGGAAGTACACTCAACCAACAAAATGATTTTAATAACAGCGCATTTTTTAAAAACTTTGAAGGCATTTTGCAACCTTCGTCCTGGATGCAGCACGCCTTGGAGCGGCGGCCCCACTTTCCGGTGGCGGGCGGCGGCAGCGCGTCGGCCCGGACACCGCCCTAGCAGCAGGTCGGCGTGCAGACTGGCTTCCGAACGTACAAGAAAAACTGCGCGCCGCACGACGCCACCAAGTAGCGACAGAGGCAATTAACGCCCATAACATAGTGTTTTATATAATTTTTTTATATATTTTAACATTTTAATGATAATATAAGATACATATAAGTATGACATTTGTAATTTTATACAACTGTTTTACACCTTCAATGTTTTTAAAACACCGTATGCATGTTTTAATTATATTACTATATTTTTATACTTATATCACATACAGTTTTATAATTTTTATGTCTGTATATATTCAAGACCCCACTTTTAGAAAACATTTATATAACAAACAATTGTGCGGTATAAGACCGTAGCTTATTAGGGCTCAATCTATCCACTCCAATCCCTCCCCTCCCCCCACCTACTCTTTCCCTCCCCACCACCACCTGCAACCAAATAAAAATACCTACACCAAACTGTAAAACTCAATACCAATTAGTACTCAGCCAGACGAGTTGTGGACGAAACTATAAGGTAAAGAAAAATCTATCCATTTATTTTTTAATTAACTATTGTTCAATTAACCCTTAGTAAATTTATCAAATTGTACATTTCTATTTTACTTTTGTTTTTTAGATCTGAAGATGATCAAAGTGATCGAAACATGTTATTAAACAATTATATTGCAACTGTTGACGGAAATACACATTTAAAATGACATATTGTAGCTGCGGACACTCTCCAATCGATCATGTCGACTATAATAAAAATTCTGTTCTTAAGTTATCAAAACATTTGCTTTTCTTAAGCTAATTAACTATATTTTCTAATGAGAGTATTTCATATTTTTGCAATACAACAGCTTCGCATACATCTCGGTCTATACACTTTCAGTTGTATACAAATTACAAAAAAAAATTTTAGATACCATGCCCGCGTTTCTGTTCCTGTCTATAACTCAGCTTCTACGCCTCTCTTTTAGACTACATCAAGCCTGATACTTTCAGAAAAAAAAAAAAAACGCGCGACTTGATTTAATTCTCATTGGCTAAAAGCAAACGGACACCAATCAGCAAACCTTCCAATCCCGCACTCCATCGAAAGCCAATAATTTTTTTTTTCCAAAGCAATGAACGTGGGGGTAGGGGGAAGTTGGAAAATAAGTTTCCCCTGTCGACTGGGCGCAGAGTTGTGTATGAAACGAAAAAAAAAAAAAAAAAAAAAAAAAATAGAATCAGACATTAAAGATAAGACATGTCTTTATTTTACTACATAATTTCCAAGTACATTACTGTCCATTAAAATTGCTACACCAAGAAGAAATGCAGATCATAAACGGGTATTCGTTGGACAAATATATTATACTAAAACTGACATGTGATTACATTTTCACGCAATTTGCGTGCATAGATCCTGAGAAATCAGTACCCAGAACAACTATGGCCGTAATAAAGGCCTTGATACGCCTGTGCATTGAGTCATACAGAGCTTGGATGGCGTGTACAGGTACAGATGACCATGCAGCTTCAATACGATACCACAGTTAATCAAGAGTAGTGACTGGCGTATAGTGACGAGCCATTTGCTCGGCTACCAGCGAACAAACGTTTTCATTTGGTGAGAGATCTGGAGAATGTGCTGGTCAGGGCAGCAGTCGAACATTTTCCGAATCCAGATAGGCCGGTACAGGATCTGCACCAGAGGTCGTGCATTATCCTGCTGAAACGTAGGGTTTCGCAGGGATCGAATGCAGGGTAAGGCCACGGGTCGTAACGCACACTGTTCAAAGTGCCGTCGATGTGAACAAGAGGTAACCGAGACGTGCAACCAACCATCACGCCGGATGATACACCAGTATGGCGATGACGAATACACGCTTCCAATGTGCGTTCACCGTGATGTCGCCAAACACGGATGCGACCATCATGCTGCTTTAAACATAACCTGGATTCATCTAAAAAAAATGTTTTGCCATTTGTGCACCCAGATTCGTCGTTGTATACACCATTTCAGGCGCTCCTGTCTGTGATGCAGCGTAAGGGTAACCGCTACCTTGTTCTCCGAGCTGATAGTCAAGACTGCTGCAAACGTCTTCGAACTGTTCGTGCAGATGGTTGTTGTCTTCCAAACGTCCCCCATCTGTTGACTCAGGGATAGAAACGATGCTGCACGATCCGTCACAGCCATGCGGATAAGATGGCTGTCATCTCGACTGCTAGTGATAAGAGGCCGTTGGGATCCAGCACGGCGTTCCGTATTGCCCTCCTGAACCCACGGATTCCGTATTCTGCTAACAGTCATTGGATCGCAACCAACGCGAGCAGCAATGTCGCGAAATAATAAACCGCAATCGCGTTAGGCTACAATCCGACCTTTATCAAAGTCGGAAAGATGATGGTGCGCATTTCTCCTCTTTACACGAGGCATCAGAACAAGGTTTCGGCAGGTAACGCCGGTCAACTGCTGTTTGAGTATGAGAAATCGATTGGAAACTCCTCTTGTCAGCATGTTTTAGGTGTCGCCACCGGCCCCACCTTTGTGTGAATGCTCTGAAAAGCTAATCATTTGCATATCACAGCATTTACTTCCTGTCGGTTAAATTTCGCTTCTGCAGCACGTCATCTTCGTGGTGTAATGGCCGGGTGTGTATATTTTTCTCATAAAGTACTTTATTGTAAAGCGAGTGTATGGACTGAAACTTGTTCGTTTTCTGCACAAACTAATATATCTGACGACTTAAAAAATACTCCTTAACGAAAGCATACTTTTTCTATATTCCGTCCATCTGCTCCCAATTCCTTTTCTCTGTTCATCTCCTGCGCCCATTGTACCTGCCCCCTCCTACTCCCTCTAGCCATCCGCCTTCACTGTCCTTCTCTCCCTCCGTTTCCTTGTATCTCTTCTTATCTCCTCACTCTGTCCATCATCGCCTCTTCCATATGTCTGCCTATTTCCTCTTCCCGGCGTTATAGCTATTAGGAATCACGAAACTAAAAATTGGCATCATACATCACATTTTGTGGTAATGACAGAAATTGATTCAGAAAAGTTAGCCAATCAATAATCATACCATTATACAAAGTTATTTTCAGACTACAATGTTTTGATTTTCATTGCTGAGAAATCCTTCGACCTATCATATGTTGCATTGTTGCCGCTATGTGTGTTTAAACATCAACGCCTCGATAATGCGATTACACGAAACATTGTTAGTCACGTGTGGGATAAAAGTAGTCTGAATAGTTCGGTGAATGGTTTCTGGAAATATAAGAAACAAACGTTACAAACAAAATACCTTTACTGGCTTTCATAGTATTTACCACTGGCTACAATACACTTCTGACATCGGTTGTACAGCTGTTGGAAACTGTCAGCAAACGCTTCGTGTGAAATCGCTCTCGCTCGAAGCACTGTCATGCGTTGTTGGTTGTCCGCAACCGTGCTGATATTCAACGCGTCTGCTGTTATTCTCCAAAACAGTCGCCGATCATCCGCAAGCATCTGTCACGGTCGTTCCATGTTGTCTGTGACTGATTGTGGACGGTCGACCCGAACGTCGCTCATCCTCGACACCTTCCTTTCCGTCTGTAAAGCGTTTAAACTACTAAAACACGCACTTTTTACTCATTGGTCATACCACACACTTGCATTTACATCCCACGGGTCTCCGAAGCCGTTTTCCCCAATTTGAAACAAAAGTTGATCTTAACGCGTTGCTCCATGTTGCAATGACACGAGTTCTCACACTGACCCTGTTAGCTGTGTCGCAGATTGTAGCACCGCGTCACTGCAATGCTTTGCACGACAGGGGGCGCTTGTTGACATGTCCCTCAGTGTGTATGCGCGGGCACGTCATCCTTGCCAGCGCGGTTTGTAATACAATGGACCATTCCCGAATTTTTCAGACGTACCTTGTATTTACCACAGCACCCGATCGGCGCGGGAAGCAGAAGTTGGTAGTACTTCAGATTTTATGTTCACTTACTACAACATTTATATATTTTAATTCATGATAGGGTATGTATCATCTGCATTAAAAATATAAAAACATCAACTTCCTTTTAGCACTCACAATAGCTGGTATTTGGGAAAGTATTTCTCGAATTATGTAATTTTCCCAATATATATATATATATATATATATATATATATATATATATATATATATATAGCTCGACGTTAGTCTCGCTAAAACTCTGATTTCGATTGGATGATTTGAATATATATATAATTTTTTCAGGTTATACATGGGGACAATTACATACTATGCATATACAGGGTGAATCACCCAACACTTGCAACGCAAATATTGCGGAAACGGAAAGTGAGATTGATGTGCGGTTTTCACAGAATCGATTGGTAGTCAGGGACTCGTATTGTTAACCAATAAACAGATTGTAAAAATATCTAGAAAGTATTTTTTATGCAAACATACAATTTTTCAAAAGGAACAAAGGTTGTTTCTATCATGTAGTGGAATTTTTGAGACCAGCTGTGTACAAAGAATTTTGAATGACATTTTTATCACGTTCAAGTTTGGCAGCTACAGCCATTCAAAGTTCTGGGAGCGGAGGCTACGACAGCGTAGCTGACTGGCTGGTGGTCATGAGACAGTGGGCCGTGCCCCAGGGGCTAGCCACTCGGCCAGTCAGATACTTTATCGCAGCCTCCGACCCCAAAACTTTAAACATGATAAAAATGTAATTCAATATTCTTTGTACACAGCTGGTGTCAAAAATTCCTGTGCATGATAGAAACAACCATTGTTCCATTTAAAAAAATATATGCTTGCATAAAAAATACACTTGCCAAGTAATATTAAAATCTGTTTGTTGGCTAAAACTACGAGCCCCTGACTAAAAATCCTTTATGTGAAAACCGCACATCAATCGTACTTTCCGTTTCCGCAATATTTGCGGTGCAAGTGTTAGGTCATTCACCTCGTATATATATTCACATTAATTTAGATGTGGTTTAGAAAATAAGGAATATGGAAAACCTAAAGGAACATCTGACAAATCGAAAAAACAGTCTGATATCGTACTCCTATTATCCTCTCGAAAAGTGACAAGTCATACGAAACTGTTTGTGAGCTGCAGTCGTAGGTAGAAAAAAGGGGCACACTCCTACTCCTCTGATGAATCATAATACGTGTACAGAAATCCTGAAGGACCGATTTTTAATCTTACATTTATTGTGCATAAAGAAGTGTGTCCCTTTGTGAGTCTGTTTGCTATACGTACTCTACAGTTTTATTGATACAATTTTGCATACTTGCAAACAAGAGGAAGGTCACGGTCTACATAAAGTTTCGTATGGTGGAGGGTGATTTGCTTACAGACTTCGACGCATAGCTATAGTTTAATGCCAGTCTGAAAGTAATTTTGCACACTTGACCCTGAAAGCAACAGGAAGATCACTTTCTACGTAAAATTTCATATGGTCGAAGCTGTGGATTTCTGCTCTAAGTGCCAGCGTGTGACCCATTAAACGAAACATCATCGATATGAGCTTTCGGAACCGAAGGCCCACTCGTGTACCTTTGTTGATTGCTCGACACACGCCTCGCATGGGCCCGTTAAAACCGAAATTGGACTGTTGATGACTGGAAACGTGTTTTCTGATCTGGCGAATCTTGTTTCCAATTGTATTATTGAGCGGGTGGACGTGTACGGTTATGGAGACAACCTCACCAATCAATGGATCCTACATGTCAGCAGGGGACTGTTCAATGTGGTGGAGGCTCTGTAATGGTGCTGGTCGTGGGCAGTTGAAGTGATATGGGACCCCTGGTAACACTATATAATATTCTGACAAATAAGACGTACTTACGCACCCCGGCTGATCACCTGCATCCATACATGTCAATTGTGCATTCTTGCGGACTTGTGCAATTCCAGCACGTCAATGTGGCACCCCCGCGTCCAGAATATCTACATCTACATCTACATTGGATACTCTCCAAAACACATTTAAGTGACTGGCAGAGAGTTCATCGAACCACCGTTATACTATTTTATCTCACATTACATTCTCGAATAGCATGCGGGAAGAAAGAACACCTGAATCTCTTCATTCGAGCTCTTATTTCTCGTATTTTATTCTGATAGCATTTCTTCCTCTGCAAGTGGGAGAATGTTGGCGATTGTAGTTTCGTAAGTAGCCCACGCCGCATCGATAAGCGCCGTTGTTGTAATGATTCCCATCCCAGATCCTGTATCAGTTCCGTAACGCTGTCTCCCCTGTATCGTGACAATACGAAACGAGCTGCCCTTCTTTGGACTCTTTCGATGTCCTCCGTCAAACCCACCTGATAAGGATCCCACAATAGGCACCAATACTCGAAAAAATGGACGGACAAGCATAGTGTACGAAGCCTTTTTAGTAGTTCTGTTGCATCTTTTACGGGTTCTGCCAATAAAACGGAGTCTTTTGTTCGCCTTTCCTACGGCATTATCTACGTGTTCTTTCCAGTTTGTCTGAAGTAATAGTTATTCCTACGTATTTAGCGGATTTTACGGCCTTCACTTTTGATTGATTTATCTTGTAGACAAAGTTTAACTGAGTCCTTTTCGTACTCGTGTGGACTTCACACTTCTCATTAAGAGTCAATTGCCAATTTTTATGTCATAGTGATGTTCAGATTGTTTTGCAGTTGGTTTTGATCTTCAGATGGTTTTACTAGACGGTAAATGACGGCGTCATCTGCAAACAACCTAAGAGAGCTGCTTTGATTTTTCCCTAAATCGTTTATGTAAATAAGGAACAGCAGAGGACCAGTAACACTACCCTGTGGAACGCCCGATATCACGTCAGTTTTAGTCGATGCCTTACCATCGATTACTACGGCCTGTGACCTCTCTGACAGTAAAATCCCCTATCCAGTCGCAAATTTGGGGCGACGTACCAGTTCCCACGCAATCTGATTAAATTATTGTATAGAGGGGCTCCAGGAAGACCCTTCCCATTTTAAATAACTTCGCTGGCCACCGAACGCCCGAGAGACAAACATTATTGAGCATATCTGGGATTCCTTTCAACGTGCTGTCCACAAGAGATCTCCATCCCGTCGCACTCTTTCGGATTTATGGACAGCCTTGTATACTGCAAGGTGCCAGTTCCGTCCAGCACCACTTCAGACAGTAGTCGAATCCATGCCACGTCGCATTGTGGCACTCAGCCTGCTCTCCTGGACTCTATACAACATTAGGCAAGTGTACCAATCTCCTTGGCTATTCAGCGTACAATCCAGATGCGCTGCAGTCGCGAAATTGCAGAAATGCTCTGGGAATTTTGTGGCTCTTCGGTTAGATTATGCTGCAGAGTGATACCCGTTGAGTGGAATGTAAGTGCTGTGTGTGACTGTGTGCAACGTTGTAATGGCCTATATTTCACCATAATATTCAGGCGAAAGAACATATTTATTCGTTTTGGAAATTAAAACATTGTTATTGTAGATGACCAGCAGTAAATTTAATTATTGCTTAATTAAAGAAACATGTGAATCATGTGTTGTTGTGGTCTTCAGTCCAGAGACTGGTTTGATGCAGTTCTCCAACCTACTCTTTCCTGAGCAAGCCTTTTCATCTCCTCATAAGAACGACAACCCACATCCACTTGAATCTGCTTACTATACGCGTCTCTTGGTCTCCCTCTGCGATTTTTACCCCACACTCTTCCCTCCAACGCTAAATTCACAATACCTTGATGTCTCAGAATGTGTCCTACCAATCTATCCCTTCTTTTAGTCAAGGTATGCCAGAAATTTCTTTTCTCCCCAATTCGGTTCAGTACCTCCTCATTAGTTACGCGATCCACCCACCTAATCTTCAGCATTCTTCGGTAGCACCGTATTTCAAAAGCCTCAATCCTCTTTCTGTCCACACTGCTTATTGTCCATGTTTCACTCCCATACAAGGCAACACTCCATACAAATGCCTTCAGAAAGGACTTCCTTAGGCTTAAATCAATATTCGATGTTAACAAATTTCTCTTTTTCAAAAACGCCTTTCTACCCATTGCCATTCTGCATTTTATATCATCTGTACTGCGACCATCATTTGTTATTTTACTGCCCAAGTAACAAAACTCATCTACCTCCTTTATTGCTTCGTTTCCCAATCTAATTCCTTCAGTATCACCTGATTTTCTTACACTGCACTCCATTACCCTAGTTTTGCTCTTGTTAATGTTCATCTTATATGCGCCTTTCAGCACACTGTCCATTCCGTTCAATTGCTCTTCCAGGTCATTTGCTGTATCTGACAGAATTACTATGTCGTCGGCAAAACGCAATCCCCCCCAGGGGGCCCACAGTTCTTTTGTGGGTACGTGTGTGGCGCGCACGGGGCCCCGAGCCGGAGCAGCCTTTCTTCTGCCCCAGGCTGCTTCACTTTCCCTCCCGGTTTATGCCTTCGCCCGGAGACGGGCATATTTCGTGAGATACGGTGGTTCTTGTTGTGGTTTTTCTTCCTTCGTTCCTTCCTTTCTTACCCTTCGTTTTGTCTTTCTCTCCTTGTACTCTCCTAGCCTTCTTCTCCTCATTAGTCTCCGCCTCGGCGTTTGAGACACTTCTTTCCTTCTTTCTCTTCATTTCCTATCCTCTTCTTCTTTCCTCCCTGTGCGTGTCTGAAGGCCGATCCACGCATTATCGTGCGTAGCAGGTGACGGGGTAACGAGTAATTCCCCGCCCTGGGTAGACAAGTAGGGCACGTACGTACCCCCTGGTAAAGGCCAGGCCCAGGGAGGGGTGATTACCCGAGCTGGTACCTTCCGAACGTGCCGATTGGTCCCTCCGTCAGTTCTCGGGAGGTGTGACCTGAGGTGTGAACAATCACCTAAGGCGGGTAAGCCCTCGGAGAGGGCCCCCACTAGGAAGGAGCGCGCCATCGGAGACGCCGGTAATCATGGGGGACACTTCCGCGATGACTTCCTTATCTTCTTTCGTGACGTTGACCCAGAAACGTAAGTTAGACTCGCCTCAGCCTAAAAAGACTCTGCCTAATGTACCTAAATTTCTGGTTGTCTCTCGCACCGACGGAAAGGATTTCAATTCTGTCAATCCTTTCGTTATACAGAAAGGTGTAGATGCAATTGCTGGCCCTGTTAAAACTTGTTCACGTCAGCGCAATGGCACATTGTTGCTGGAAGTGGAAAGTGCCTTCCAAGCCCAAAAACTGATACGTACTACGTTGTTGCACACTTTTCCAGTTAAGGTAGAAGCGCACCGCACACTCAACTCGTCACGGGGGGTAGTTTTTACGAGATCCCTTGACGGGTTGTCTGATGACGACATCCAATCGTATATGTCCGATAAGGGTGTGACAGCCGTCCACAGGGTGATGAAAAAGGTCGATAACCAGCTGACACCGACTCTTACTGTGTTTTTGACGTTCGACAAAGTTGACCTCCCGTCGAAGGTCAAAGCAGGGTATGAAGTCATCTCCGTCCGCCCTTATGTACCTAACCCAACGCGCTGTTTTCAGTGCCACAGGTACAACCATACCCGTGAACATTGCCCAAATGCAGCAAAGTGTGTCACTTGTGGTAGGGACGCCCATGAGGGGGATTGCCCACCTCCGTCCCCTCACTGCCTAAACTGCAACGGTGACCATGCGGCTTCCTCTCGCGACTGCCCTGTATACAAGGATGAGAAGGTAATCCAGCAAATTCGGGTTACGGAGAAGGTATCGACATCTGCCGCTCGTAAGTTGTTGGCGAGTCGAAAGCCCACTGTCCTCCCAGCGGGTACATACAGTAAGGTACTCACCTCAACTCGACCTACCAAGGATTCCAGTACCCAGACATGTGACTTCACTTTCGCTGACACAGTTGTGCGATCCGCCAGCCCGAAGATTGCCCGTTCCACGTCCCCGCTTCCTCCTGCTGCTTCTAGGGTACAGTCTTCGTCAAACTCTAGTAAACCGCTAGCACCTAAACAAGATGCCCGGACCTTGAAAAAGGAACCCGTCCGTGAGGATTTTCTGCGTTCTCAGGCTTCCCAACCGTCAACTGCCTCTTCCCGCCGTCACTCTTCCAGAAGAGCTGACAAGAAAAAGAGTTCCTCTCCTTCCCCGCCGAGGCGTGACCCATCCGTCACGCCGTCCAACAGTTGCCGGCCTCGGCCGTCTTCTGTTTCACCGGGTCGCTCCGTCTGCCGGGTACCCGGCCCCCTACCGGCGGTGGAAACTGCCCCTCCTGATCAACTCAGGGAGGTGGCAGGCGCGTCGGTCGAACCTATGGACCACGACCCTTTGCCCCTGGACAGCGATAGCAGTGCTCCCTCGAAATCGGATCCTCAGCGGCCGTCGAGGTGCCCCCGCTTGCTAGTTGGTTTTTATCCTTATTTCTTCTCTCATTTTTATCATGGCGCTCCTTCAATGGAATATTCGCGGCATTCGTTCTAATCGGGAGGAGTTAAAACTACTTCTTCGATTGCACTGCCCGCTTTTCGTCTGCCTCCAGGAAACTAAGTTGCGTCCGCGTGATCGTGCAGACTTTCCACACTACACCACTGTGCGGTTCGACTTGCCACCCATGGAAGGTATCCCAGCCCATGGAGGGGTTCTGATGCACCTTCGAGACGATGTCTATTACCATCCCATTTCATTGCATACTCACCTACAGGCAGTTGCCGTCCGCATCACCCTATCCACATTTACCTTTTCCCGCTGTAATATTTATTCGCCATCGTCATCTGCCCTTACTAGGGCAGATGTGCTACACCTTGTTGATCAGCTCCCTTCACCCTTCGTGTTGATAGGCGACTTTAATGCCCACCACCCCTTATGCGGCTCTCCGGCACCTTGTCCGAGAGGCTCCCTTTTGGTGGACCTCCTCCAACACCTCGATCTTGTCTGCATCAACACCGGTGCACCGACCTTCCTTTCTGACACAACACACACTTATTCCTATATAGACCTCGCAATATGCACTCCTCAGCTTGCCGGTCGGTTTGAGTGGAATGCACTTTCTGACACGTACTCGAGTGACCATTTCCCTTGTGTCATCCACTTCCTGCATCATTCCCCATCTCCTCGTCCCACCAGTTGGAACATTTCTAAAGCTGACTGGGTGCTTTATTCTTTCATGGCAGTTTTTCAAAATCAGGACTCTTACAGCTGTGACAGTCAGGTCGAATACCTCACAGAGGTTATTCTCACAGCTGCCGAACGTTCCATACCTCGTACTTCCTCTTCTCCACGTCGTGTCCAGGTCCCTTGGTGGACTGCAGCCTGCCGCGACGCGCTCAGAGCCCGGCGCCGTGCTTTACGCACCTTCCGCCGCCACCCGACTTTGGAGAATTGCATACATTATAAACGTATTAGAGCGCAATGTCGTCGTATCATGAACGACAGCAAGAAAGCTTGCTGGACTGCTTTTACTAGTTCTTTTAACCGTTTTACTCCCTCCACGTTAGTTTGGCGTGGCCTACGCCGTCTATCCGGCATCAAGGTCCACTCCCCGATTCCTGGCCTGACCGTGGAGAACGCAGTCCTCGTGGACCCCTCTGACGTTTCCAACGCATTGGGCCGTTTCTTTGCGGAGGTTTCGAGCTCTGCCCATTACCACCCTGCCTTTCTCCCTCGCAAACAGGTAGAGGAGGCCCGGCCGCCTTCTTTCCACTCTTCTAATCGTGAAAATTATAACGTCGCCTTCACCATGCAGGAGCTAGACCGTGCTCTCGCCCTGTCCCGATCTTCTGCTCCCGGGCCCGATTCCATTCACATTGAAATGCTGAAGAACCTCTCTCCTGCGGGCAAGTGCTTTCTTCTCAGTACCTACAATCGCATATGGACTGAAGGTCATGTTCCCACAAGTTGGCGTGAAGCCACTGTTGTCCCCATCCCCAAACCAGGGAAGGACAAACATCTTCCTTCCAGCTATCGTCTTATTTCTCTGACGAGCTGTGTCTGTAAGGTGATGGAACGCATGGTTAACGCTCGGTTGGTCTGGCTCCTCAAATCTCGCCGCCTCCTGACTAATATCCAATGCGGTTTTCGTCGACACCGCTCTGCTGCTGATCACCTCGTTACGTTGTCGACCTTCATTATGAACAACTTTCTAAGGAAGCGTCAAACAGTAGCAGTGTTCTTCGACTTGGAGAAGGCATACGATACCTGTTGGAGAGCGGGCATTCTCCGCACATTGCACAGATGGGGCCTTCGGGGCCGCCTTCCTCTTTTCATTCAAGAGTTTTTGGCGGATCGCAAGTTCCGGGTACGGGTGGGTTCTGTTTTGTCAGATACCTATTGCCAGGAGAATGGGGTATCACAGGGCTCCGTCTTGAGTGTGGCGCTCTTTGCCATTGCAATCAATCCGATCGTGGATTGCCTTTCAGCCGACGTCTCCGGATCTCTTTTTGTTGACGATTTCGCAATTTATTGTAGCGCCCAGCGGACGTGCCTCTTGGAGCGTTCTCTTCAACGCTGTCTTGACCGTCTATATTCCTGGAGCATCGCAAACGGCTTCCGATTCTCCACTGAGAAAACTGTGTGTATAAACTTCTTGAGATACAAGGAATTTCTTCCACCCTCTCTACATCTCGGCCCTGTTGCTCTCCCTTTCGTGGAGACTACGAAATTCTTGGGACTCATGTTGGATCGTAAACTTTGCTGGTCCACGCACGTGTCCTACCTGGCTGCCCGTTGGGCCCGATCCCTTAACGTCCTTCGTGTCCTCAGTGGCACGTCATGGGGAGCGGACCGTACCGTCCTGCTTCACCTTTATCAGGCCATTGTTCAGTCGAAGCTCGACTACGGAAGCCTTGTATACTCTTCTGCACGGCCGTCGATTCTCCGCCGTCTCAACTCTATCCACCATCGGGGATTACGTCTGGCGACCGGTGCATTTTATACTAGCCCTGTTGAAAGTCTGTATGCCGAGGCTGCTGTATTACCCTTGACCACTCGGCGTGACATACTTTTGTCTCGGTACGCATGCCGCCTGCGGTCGATGCCCAACCATCCATCTTACCGATTATTTTTTGACGACTCACTCGATCGCCAATATCAGTTGTCTGCGATTGCCTTGCTTCCACCTGGAGTTCGGTTTCGCCGCCTACTACAGCGGCTCGATTTTACCCTTCCTTCCACCTTTCGGTTGAGCGAAAGCCCATTGCCACCGTGGCATAAGGCCCCGGTTCACACTCACCTCGAACTTAGTTCGCTCCCCAAGGAGAGCACTCCGGATTTGGTATACCGCTCGAGGCTTGTCGAACTCCGTTCGC
The DNA here is from genome assembly GCA_026315105.1 of Locusta migratoria. Taxonomy (NCBI): domain Eukaryota; kingdom Metazoa; phylum Arthropoda; class Insecta; order Orthoptera; family Acrididae; genus Locusta; species Locusta migratoria. The sequence continues at coordinate 560,896,357 of CM048746.1, forward strand.
GGTTCGATAGCGCCATATTTATTTACACTGATGATTCCAAGAGCACTGCCGGTGTCGGATCTGCCTTCGTCGTAGAGGACAACCGTTTCCAATACAAGCTCCCTGACCGGTGCTCTAACTTCACGGCTGAGCTTTTTGCCCTCCACCAGGCCGTTTTGTACACCTGCCGCCACCGCCAACCTTCCTATGCCATCTGTTCGGACTCCCTTAGTGCCCTGCAGAGTCTTAAGGACCCTTGTCGCACCATCCTCTCGTGTATCGGATCCAACGCTCCCTCCAGTTGCTAGCAGATGACAGCTGTCACGTTTCTTTCCTGTGGGTCCCGGGCCACGTAGGTGTGCCCGGGAATGAGATGGCCGACATAGCGGCCAAGGCCGCAGCTCTTCTACCTCGCGTGGCTACCTTTTGCGTCCCATCTGACGATGTTCAACGGGCTCTCCGCCGGAGTATCGTGTCGCAATGGCACAGTGCGTGGTTTTCAATGTCCAACAACAAATTGCGAACTGTAAAACCGATCCCGACCGCTTGGAGGACCTCCTCACGCCCCTCTCGGCGGGAGGAGGTCATCCTGGCCCGGTTGCGGATCGGTCACTGCCGTTTCAGCCACCGTCACTTGCTGTCCGCCGACCCTGCACCGCTGTGCCCCTGCGGTGAACTGCTGACCGTGCGACATGTTTTACTGTCTTGCGTACTTTTTAATCATCTCCGTGTAGCCCTTCACTTTCCGTCTACTCTGGAGGAAATTTTAGCTGATGACACAGGAGCAGTTGCTAGAGTTTTGCGTTTTATCAACTTGGCCAACTTATCCAAGGATATTTAACCCTTTTACTTGTCTTTTATCTTTCGTTTTTAGCCTCTTCTGGATGTTCTGACAGTCCCTATTTTTTTGAGGCCATAGCGAATCTATGTTTTTGACTGGGCGCTAATGACCATAGCAGTTGTGCGCCCTAAAACCACAAAAAAAAAAAAAAAAAGGCAAAACGCAATGTTTTTAATTCTTCACCCTGAACTTTAATTCCTTCTCCAAATTTCTCCTTGATTTCCTTTATAGCTTGCTCAATGTACAAATTGAACAACATTGGGGAAAGGCTACAACCCTGTCTTACTCCCATTCCAACCACTGCATCCCTTTCATGCCCTTCAACTCTGACAACCGCTGTCTGGTTTTTATACAAGTTGTAAATAACCTTACGCTCCCTATATTTTACTCCTGCTTGCTTCAGAACTTTAAAGAGTTTATTCCAATCAACATTGTCAAAAGCCTTCTCCAAATCTACAAAAGCTAGAAATGTAGGTTTGCCTTTTCTTAACCTATCTTCTGGGATAAGCCGTAAAGTGAGTATTGCCTCCCGTGTTCCTACCTTTCTCCTGAACCCAAACTGATCTTCCCCGAGGTCGGCTTCTACCAGCTTTTCCATCCTTCTGTATATAATTCGCGTTAATATTTTGCAGCCATGACTTATTAAACTGATGGTTCTGTAGTTTTCACACCTGTCTGAACCCGCTTTCTTTGGAATGGGGATTATAACATTTTTCTTAAAGTCTGAGGGTACTTCACCTGTCTCACACATCTTACACACAATGTGAAACAATTTTGTCATGGCTGGTTCTCCCAGAGACTTCAGTAGCTCTGACGGGATATCATCTACTCCAGGGGCCTTGTTTCGAATTAGATCTTTCAGTGCTCTGTCAAATTCAACTCTCAGTATAGTATCTTCTATTTCATCATCATCATCTACATCCTCTTCCCTTCCTACAATAGTGTTTCGAAGTTCATTTCCTTTGTAGAGCCCCTCTATATACTCTTTCCCCCTTTCAGCTTTCCCTTCTTTGCTGAGAACTGGTTTTCCATCAGTGTCCTTGATATTCATAGAGCTGTTTTTCTTATCACCAAATGTTTCTTTTATTTTCCGGTAGGCTGTATCTATTTTTCCCCTATTTATACATTCTTCTACATCCTTGCATTTGCCTTCTAGCCACTCCTGCTTAGCCATTTTGCACTTCCTGTCAATCTCATTTCTTAGTCGTCTGTACTCCATTTTGCCTGTTTCATTAACTGCATTTTATATTTTCTCCTTTCATCGATTAAATTTAGTATATCCTGTGATATCCAAGGATTTTTTGTAGGTCTTGCCTTCCTACCTATTTTTTCCTCTGCTGCCTTCACTATTTCATCTCTCAATTTTACCCATTCCTCCTCAACTGTTTTATTTTCCCCTGTTTCTGTCAATTGTTGCCTGAAGCTCCCTCTGAAATTCTTAAGAACTTCAGGTTCCTTCAATTTATCTAGGTCCCATCTCCTTATTTTCGTACCTTTCTGTAGTTTCTTCAGTTTCAGCCTACAGTTCATAACCAACAAGTTATGGTCAGGGCCTATGTCTGCCCCTGGGTATGTCCTACACTTCAAAACCTGGTTCCGAAATCTATGTCTTACCATTATAAAATCTATCTGGTATCTTCCGGTGTCTCCTGGTCTCTTCCACGTATACAACCTTCTTTTGTGATTCTTAAACCAGGTGTTTGTTATAACTAAATTATGTTCCGTGCAAAATTCTACCAGGCGGCTTCCTCTTTCATTCCTTTTGCCCAGACCATATTCACCCACTATCTTCCCTTCCCTTCCGTGTCCTACTACCGAATTCCAGTCTCCCATCACAATTAAGTTTTCCTCTCCCTTAATTGTCTGAATAATTTCCTTTAGCTCCTCATATATTTCTTCTATCTCCTCATCATTGGCAGAGCTAGTTGGCATATAAACCTGTACTACTGTTGTCGATGTTGGCTTCGTATCTATCTTGACAATGACAATGCGATCGCTGTGCTGGTCATAGTAGTTTACCCGCATTCCTATTTTCTTATTCATTATCAATCCTACTCCTGTGATACCCCCAACTGATTTTGTATTTATAACCCTGTACTCACCTGACCAGAAATCCTGTTCATTCTGCCACCGGACTTCACTAATCCCCACTATATCTAACTTCAACCTATCTATTTCCCTTTTTAAATTTTCTAATTTTCCTACTCGATTAAGGGATCTAACATTCCACGCTCCGACCCGTAGAATGCCAGTATTGTCTTTCCTGATGATCACATCCTCCTGAGTAGTCCCCGCCCGGAGATCCGAATGGGGGACTCTTTTACCTCCGGAATATTTTACCCGAGAGGATGCCATCATCATATGTTCATACAATAGAGCTGCATGTCCTCGGGAAAAATAACGGCTGTAGTTTCCCCTTGCTTTCAGCCGTTCGCAGTAGCTATGTGGCAAAGCCACATTAGCTGATGTTACAAGGCCAGCTCAGTCAATCATCCAGACTGTTGCCCCTGTAACTACTGAAAAGGCTGCTGCCCCTCTTCAGGAACCACACGTTTGTCTGGCCTCTCCACAGATACCCCTCCGCTGTGGTTGCACCTACGGTACGGCTATCTGTATCGTTGAGGCACGCAAGCCACCCCACCTCGGCAATGTCTGTGGTTCATGGGAGTGGATGTGAATCATAATCACAGAATAAATTACTTCAACTGCGAATGGGCAAAGCTGAAAATGTGAACCCAGCCGGGATTCGAACTCGGGTTTCCTGCTTTCTAGGCAGTTGTGCTGACCCCTACACCACTGGGGACATAGTGATCACCGAACCTGCAAGAGCTACCTAAGCACGCCTCTCGTCAGAAACTAACTTCAAGCCTTACCCTGCCAACAGTACTCAAACTCGTAGTCACTATGTACTAATTCCTGTTAGAGTAAGGGCTCCAAACTTTATATATATGCCAGTGACAGGCAGTGCTCCTTTCGTTAGTGGGGAGAAAGCAGGAGTCCTGGGTTCGAAACCCGGCTGGGATTTTCAGCTTTGCCATTCGCAGTTGAAGTCATATTCCGTGAATATGAAAACAATAACAACTGCAGGATGTGAAGTGACGTCTGTTCTTTCTGAATAGACGCCACATGTACTGAACATATACAACATGTGCCTTTTGCCAATAGCTTCACGTAGGTATGTAAAATAAAGTTGGCTTGATATAGTCAATGTAATTTCAAATGTAAACAATTTATCCAAATTTCTAAACAATCAAAAAAAACTGTAAAGTAAGAAAATTTTAGAAATTAAAGGCAGAAAACCATAGAAGATTGCACAATAAGTGACGAATTGGGTAATTAGATAAAGGCTGGTTTTGAAAGAAATCTTTCTTCTTTCTCGTGCTCATGGTGGAAGGATTGGTCCAGGGTACGCCCGATCATGGTAAATATTCATTCTCTATTTGTAAATAATGTCCCTTGCATCACCTTGGTGGAGGCTCCTTCCTTGTACCCTGTAGAAAACCACAGCAATTCGTTAACTCACAGAACTCGCCGAGAAGAGTTTTGGCGAGACAATCTTTCTCTGACGAAAATCAAATAAATACCAAGGAAGAACCAGCCGAACGCTCGTACCTACCATACGTGACCTGGAAGACATTGAACAGACTGCGATTGGGGTGTGAATTTGAAAAGCCAACTTCAAAAAATTCAAATGTTTGTAAATCTATCGGACCAAACTGCGTGCTCATCAGTCCGTATCTTACAAACTACTTAAACCTAGGTAAACTAACCTAAGGACAAACACACACACCCATGCCCGAGGGAGGACTCGAACCTCCACGGCGAGCAACCGCGCGCTCCGCAGCGAGACGCCAACCTCAGGAAGTGGCGCTTCAGCGACGACGATGGAACTTGCCAGTTTGGTGACGTACAGGTCCAACATCATCTGCTAGTCTGTAGGAACCTACAGACTATAAGGAATATTGGTGACGTTGCTGCAGCCAATGAAACTGCTGCGAAAACCGTAGAATATTGCGCTCGTCGAAAAATAAATAAATAAAATAAAAATATAATCACCTTGGTTTTGTTTGCTTATTTATCTTATTGCACATGTTTAAACTTACAAATTTATTGATATGTAATTATTTCATAGCATGGACACGAAATATAAATTAGTTAACCATTAGTAAATTTCTTATGTCTCAAACTTTGTTTCAACTCCCTCAAACTGGTGCCCATCCTCTTCTGGACATGACCCACATACTCCAGTTTTGTTGTAATCTTCTCACCATAAGGCTGGGCGGCTACATTTTCAACCGGTGCACATTTAAAAAAAAGTGAGTTTATAAGTTATATATATATATATATGTATAGTGGCGTAACGCTATAGGACCTAGAAGGCGGTGGAGAGCCGCTAGCCTATCACACAGCGGCACCTCTCCCTCCACGCCGATGTCGAGTACAGAGCGCAATCTACAACAAGACTGCAAAAGCGCCCCCCCCCCCCCCCCCACTTGTATGAAGTGCACGCCACGGTCTACACCGACGACTCCAGGTAGAAGATAGAGCGAAGCGTCGCTAGTTACTGCAGATAGTACAGTAGTTAGGAGGTGGAACTGACCTTAGTGAAATGAAATGTTTGTAAAGCTTATGGGACTTAACTACGGGGTCATCAGTCCCTAAACTTACAAACTACTTATGAACTACTTACGAACTAGGACGGCACAAATATCTATGCCCGAGGGGGGATTCGAACCCCCGACCGTAGTGGCCGTGCAGACCGTGACTGGAGCGCCTCAGTCCCCTCGGCCACCGCGGCCGGCTGACCTTAGTCATACAGAATTGTACAAATGTCTTAGGCAGAATTTTCATCTCTTGGAGATTAAGATATTTAAGTGTTGTATATTATATCTTATTAATAAATTGTGTTGTACTTAAGTGTCTAGCATGATTTTAGCTTCCCGAGTTGGGGCCGCAAACGGCTATAACAATATGAATCATTTTATTCGGAATTTTGAAAATTTTATGAGTTAAAAATCCGAAAATGTAGAAACAAATCCGTTCCAACTCCGCTTAATTCGTCTTTTCTTCCATATGACGCCTCACTGTAGGAGTCACTGTAGAATGTGTGCGAAGATTTTCCCAGATAAAAATGGGGGCTCGCTACAATGATGAGTGGGAACACCCTTGTTAGATAAATAAAGATTTACCTACGTCAGCCACCAATGACCCCCTTGCAACACTCTGCACGTTCGAAATACCTCCCCAACTCGCGGTTTGCACGTTGTGACGTCAGAAACTCGGCACGCCGAACTTACACGTGCGCATACACGCTCTGTGGGCGGACAAGGAGACAGAGCTCACCGACGTGCCCGAAACGCGTTATCGTCGACAGCTAGCGCACCTGTGAGACATAGGCGAGCAGGTGTGGTCAACGCCGTCTGAAGAGAGGCCTGCACGCTGCCGTGCCACGTCACGCAGAGTAGGCCGCGAACGCGTAGCTCACTGGCTGGCAGATGGGGCACAGTCTACCGCCTCGAATCGGCCAGCCAGTGAGCCACGCGATCGCGACCTACTCCGCGCGACGTGGCACAGCAGCGCGCAGGCATTCTCTTCAGACGGTGTTGGTCCGAACCGCGGTGCCGCCAGCTAGCCCACTTGTCAGACAGGCGAGCGGGTCTGGCAGAGCCCTGCGGCGCGCGGTTCGGCGCCACCGCTCGGTCTATGAATGGGCGCCCCACGACCCACGACCCACGACCCGCTGTCGGCGGGGCACTTGTTGGCAGGCCACGCCCTGGCGCGCCTACCTGTGGCTGTCTGGCAGCCCGCCAGCCGCCCGGTGCTCGGCCTGCGTGCCCGCGGAATCAATACGACTGCTAATGCTAAAGGCCGCTGCCCGCGCCAACACTCCCAGTCTGGCCCCAGCGCCGTCTTCCCGTCCCTCCGCACCTGTTGATCGCCCACTTGCAGCACATTAAGGTCAGCGCCTCTTGGGCGACAATTAAGAACGTCTTCATCGTGGTCCCAACCTTGGCCCTGGACCCGGCATCAGAGACGTGCCCGCACTTCTGTTTTACATTTGTCTGGTACCTTGACAATTCATCGTGATTTGTTACCACAGCCTATTTGTTCTATAATGTTCGCCGCCACAATACTGTATTCCCGCATCAGGGAGAACAGACCATGAGGTATCGAGGCTGTGGTAATAGGAAAGAGACAGCGTGGCAAATGGAGATTTGGGTGTGGCGGGAGACGTGCAGGAAAGAGTCCTCTGCAGCCGGGCTGGTCACTGTGTCGTCGGTGGCGGAGTGGTCAACGCGTCTGCCTAGTAAGCAGAAGATCCCGTGTTCGAATCCCGGCCGGGCACAAATTTTCATTCGCCACCCTTTAGTATTCCATCTAAACCTAGTACAGTTATGCCATAAGTGATCGCAAATTGTGATTTTTCATTAGGAATGGACAGTGTGCTGAAAGGTGCATATAAGAGCAAAACAAAGGTAATGGAGTGCAGTCTAAGAAAATTAGGTGATACTGAAGGAATTAGATTAGGTAACGAAACAATGGAGTAGATGAGTTTTGTTACTTGGGCAGTAAAATAACAAATGGTGGTCGCAGTACAGAGGATATAAAATGCAGAATGGCAATGGCTACAAAAGCATTCTTGAAAAACAAATTTGTTAACATCGACTATTGATTTAAGCCTAAGGAAGTCCTTTCTGATGGCATTTGTATGGAGTGTTGCCTTGTATGGGAGTGCAACAGTGCGGACAGGAAGAGGATAGAGGCTTTTGAAATGTGGTGCTACAGACGAATGCTGAAGATTAGGTGGCGTAACTAATTAGGAGGTACAGAACAAAATTGGGGACAAAAGGAATTTCTGGCACACCTTGATCTAAAGAAGCGATCGATTGGTAGGACACATTCTTAGTCATAAAGGAATCGTGAATTTAGCATTGGAGGTAAGTGTTTGGGTTAAAATCCGCAGAGGAAGACAGAGATGGATACAGAAGGCAGATTCAGACAGATGTAGATTGCCGTTCTTATGTGGAGTTGAAGAGGCTTGCTCAGGATAGGGTATTGAGGAGAGCTGCATCAAACCAGTCTCCGGACTGGAGACCACAACAACAACAACAACTTTCCATCTCCGTTGTACATTGGACCGAGGTAGATTGCCATGCTAGTTTAGATTCCCGGTAGGGTCGGAGATTTTCTCCACAAGGGGACTGGGTGTTGTTTTAACGTCATCTGAGACGAGCAAGTGGCGTCACCTAAACACTTGCACCAGTCAGGCCGAATACGATCCCAACTGGGCTCTAAAAGAGAAACTTCCACATGAAATCATCAGCACCACTCATACTGTGATTACATCCTAATTCGACCATAAAATACATGGTGCAACTTGCCTGTCGATGCCTCCTGGCTAACCTCGTTCTGAAACTAAGAGTTCGACGGAACTTACCTTTTAAATATATTGTTGCATCGTGCTGAAATGTAAATACTTGTAAACTGTTGCTAAACAATACGTGTGTCGTATACTGTTATTATTATATTATTGAACCCTGATAAAAATGTTTAAGTAATCCTAAAAAATATTACTGTATCTAACTTCGTGTTCTTTGAACAGTTTTCATGCATGAAAATAAACAATGAAATATCATGTAGATAAATGTGACCAAAATTTAATTTCTGTGACTTTTAGAAAGTATAGATTGTTTCGACTGTAGTGATATCGTTGCCTTCAAGCACTTTAAAGGAGACGTTAAACTCGACCCCTTAGTCCCGTAGCTGCTCAAGGTTAAGAGGGGTCAGCGCCTCGTCATAAAATTCTGCTTCTCGCCGGTCACGAAGTTTCCGCAGCGGGGTGTCGTTACTGCACTTTTATGACGATCATTTCATAAGAAATGTTACTAACCAAATTTCACTGTTTTCTCAAACGTCAACATTTACCAATTTATTCTTAAAAATACAAACTTAAACTCACTCAGAAAATAAAGTGTTGGATTTCTCAACACTGTGACTGTTGACAATAATGGATATCTTTGCGAAAAATAAATTCCTGCTTTCTCACTAGTCAAATTCGAATAATATTTCTGCACATACGGATAACGCGCCTCTGTCCCTACAACTCATTTACACATGCAAGGTTAATAGGTCTGAACACTTGTCAAAGTAGGGAAATATGATACTTTGTAACTACAGTAATAAGACAAATTTATTTAACTACTTCATTAAGTATTCAAAAATCAAACATTGTTATACAATTTTGTACATAACTGACAATCCTTCTCAATCCAAAATTAATTATCCAAATACCTATGATTATTAAAAGAATACGTACTCAGTAAATGCTTCTTTCACTACCAAAAAATTGCTAAGTGGGGTGTTCGCCTCCAGGCAAACAATGACCGCCGCGATACGAGCCTATGAAATTATTTCACATATCAATATCTTTGGCGCGTACTACCAACCAAACTTTTTTTCTTTTTTTACCAAAGACATACAGACTTGTTTCAAGGGCATAGTTACAGTAACTATTTTATTAATCTACCCTACACTTTGGTTATAACATTGTTTTATTTAAAAAGAATCACAAGAAGTATACGTATTTATCACACAAAGATTGAAATAAAAATGCAATACATTTAAATTACGAACTGTCATAGACACTGGCTACAAAGCGAGACGTCCGTGCTTCTTTCTGACTAAAATGATCACTTACATAGAATAAGTCAGCACTTTGGCCAACTCATTCTCAGTTGCTAAAATAGCAAAATTAATAAGACTTTGGCCTTTTCTGCTCCTTTTTTTCCAAGTTTTTAAAGAGTTCGCCAGTTTACTAAAAGAACTTAGAACCGTAGAAACTATTATTGGAATGGTACGAAAAAAGTTTAATTGCAGTACACTGGTTAAAAAACTTGCTTGAAGGTTTTTCTCATATATTGAAAGATTGTATTATGGGCACTCTTCATGTATAGAATTTACTGCGCTGTCTGAATCTGGTAAGTCATCATTTTCTATGTTCATGAAATCTGGTGGAAATAGATCACAGATTTGTTCACAGCTCTTAAATCGTATCGGAAAGTCTGCCATGATTAAACCCAAAACAGACAGGAAAACAAGTAATTTTAACTCATTAGACGCAACCTCGTGTAGTTGTTCCGGTGTCTTTTCGTATGCTCTGGGTTTCCTTTCCGGAGGCGGCAGATTCTCAGCTGTCAGGGGAGGATACAGCAGTCCAATGCGCCAACAAGTGATAAATGGCTTGTCGTAAATATCCCTTTAAGTTTTAGGCTGTTGGATAAAAAACTGGTATAAAATATAATTGGATCGAAAGTATTTTTCCACTATTAATTAAGCTATACTCAGAATATTAAACTGCATGTGGCTGTATCTGGGCCGCCTTTCAGGTCCGGGCCCTGACCCAGTTGACCACGCAGATCCATCGTTGTGGGCGCCATGAGACTGTCATGCGTTCACTCAACAACGTCGGAGCGGCGCATTAAAAATGGATAAATCAACATACGTGGTGTTTCTAAAAGACACCGAGAAACTTCAAGCGGCTGTACAGCGCAATTAGTAGAATCATTATTACATACGTTGCCACGACAGGGAATGTCATTCAATGACGCTTTGGCGAATTATTCAATTTTTATGTTGTGAACAAATCTCTTTCAACGCAAGGTCTTTGGGTTCCAAAAAAAAAAAAATAAAAAAAAATAAATAAATAAATAAATAAATAAATAAACTAACTTATGCTCAGGACAATTCACACACCCATACCCGACAGGGAAGACCAATCCTTGACTTGCCGCCTTCGACAACGCACCCATCCCCGCACGGCCGTAACATGGTTTCTAAAATGCATACCTTAGGAGGTAGTAGCAGTTGATTAGTAGAACAGATGCATTTCAGAGTATTGAATATGAAGAAGGGCTCGTAGCTCTTAGTATGCATTTTAGCAACCATGTTTACTATAGATTTTTTCTTCTTTTCGTCGATGGAAGCAAAAGAGACTGCATTAAATGAGATTTGGTTTACAGTACCGTTGCGTCTCTGTATGACATATCCGAACATGGGTTCCTTTGTAAAATTTGATCTACTGCGTCGCCTCTACAACAACTTGGAGTTTTTCGGTTTCTTTTAGAGTAACACACACACACACACACACACACACACACACACACACACACACACACACACATACAGGGTGTTTCACTAAGTGTGTTTGCCTCTGTAACTTATAAAAAAATAGGTGACAGGAAATTTTAATGCGGTAGGTCAACACAAGAAATATTACACTTTCTGCGGAGCTATGAACATAGTTTATTGTATCAATTTCCAAAGAGTTACAGCACAAATATATAAATTTTTAAATGGAACAATGGCTTGTTTCTAACGTACATTGGATTCGTTGAAACCAGCTGCGTCCAAATCAATTTAAACTACATTCCTATCACTGTTAGTTTCAGGGGCAGATACCACACGCTGTACATAAAACATGGCTGTGTGGTGGGTAATGGATGTTATGTCGGTGGGAAGTTGATTTACATGAGATGTTCAAATGTGTGTCCATGTTCCTCAATGCATAATGCAATGCGCCGTCGAAATGATCTGCGGACGAGATGCAACATCGCCGGTGTGACGGGGCGACATGCGTCCTCGATGCGCCGGTTTAGATCATCTGGGGATGTGGGCTCAGTGACATAAACACGATCCTTTAGATATCCCCACAAAAAGAAATCTACTGGTGTTAAATCTTTGAACGGTTGTAGCTGCCAAACTAAACGTTATGAAAATGTCATTCAAAATTCTTTGTACAAAGCTGGCGTCAAAAGTTTACAGTGCATCATAGAAAGAACCATTGTTCCATTTAAAAAAAGTGTTTGCATAAAAAATACACTTTCTAAGTAATATTACAATCTGTTTGTTGGCTAAAAATACGATTCCCTGTATATACAGGGTGTCCCACCTATCTCGCTCACCCAAAATATCTCTAGAAGAACAATAGCTACTCTAAAACGACTTTCACCGGTAGCAATGTAAGGTTGGGGCTCATAAATGTACTTATTTTGAAATATTCTAAAACGAAAGCATGTGTTTTTTAACACAAACTTACGTTTTTTAAATAGACACCCTATATTATTTCTTCGGCAATCTATAGCATGACAAACCACATAAACAACGGCGTTGATTTGCATCGCAATGCGCCAATCACATCCCGAGACGCTAGAAATACGCGAAACGTGCGGCTAGCGCCCGTCTTGACACTCAGGCGAGTAGGTAATGATGCTCAGGACGTGGGCTAGCCGCGCGTTCGCGTATTTCTAGCGTCTGCTTCGCAATATTCGCTTGGCGTATTGCGATGTAAATCAACGCCATTGCTTATGTGATTTGTCATAGATTGCTGAAGAAATAATACATTCATGAGCCCCAGCGTTACATTGAAACCGGTGAAAGTCGTTCTACACTAGCTGTTGTTGTTCCAGAGATATTTTTGATGAGCAAAATCGCCCGTACACACTGTGACCCGCTCAGCGCTGGCCTAACGCGGAAACACCGACATCGAAAACAGTCGTGCAGTTTGCCTCATTGTAGTGCCATAGCTCCAGTCACCCGACGTCAACGCAGCATTGCGAACCCCGCGATTTTAGCGCTCGTATAGAGTAGCCCTAACAAGCTCCGGGTGTTTCACGACCTGCTGGCGATGTCTGGAGTTTGGGTGGGATGTACCCCGGGTAGCCTGCCTGTGAGGGGCGAGCCACGCCGAGTAGAGCTGCAGTGAGACGGGTTTATGTGCGACCCCGCCTGCCCCTTGACCCGAAGGTGACCGCAGGTGGGGTGCGGATCGCGCCGCGGCTCTTCTTGCCCCCTGCAGCCATTTATCTCCGTCTCCCCGGGATCCCTCTCTGCAGTCAGACTTTTATGAGGATGCGCGCAAACGCGTCTGCGGGCCTAGTTTTCTTAAAAAAATAAAAATAAAATAAAAATAAAAAAAGACGGAAAGATAGACGTAGTGTTCAAATCGGTGAACTTTTTCATCTTTCGTAACTAATTAACTGTAGACCGGTCATTTTTTGGACTAATATATTGACACTTAACGTTTCTGTCTTTATTTATCTGAGTAATGCTGTAAACGGTTTTAATCCTCGTAAAGTGTTGGCGTCTCTCAAGGATTTTTGATGATCTATAATTTTTTATATTCACGGAATGTATGATATTAACTGTGATTGGGTAAAGTTGAAAATGTGTACCCAGCCGGGGATTCGATCCCGGGTCTCCTGCTTTCTAGGCAGTTGCACAGACCCCTTCACCACTGGGGACCCAGCGATCATCAAACCTGCACGGAATTACTCAAGCACGCCTCCCGTCAGATACACATTTGCGACTTTACGTTGCCCACTAGAACTGAAACTCGTAGTAACTTAGTACTGATTCCCGTAAGAGTAAGGACCTAGGAGTGCCTCCGCACTGAAGAAAGGATCACTGCCTGACATCGGAAATTTATCAGTACTAAGTTACAACGATTTCACATACATATAATGGAAATTATAGAAGAGGACCCTAAATGTAGGATCTGTGATGACTGTGATGAAACTGCATCACATCCAATCTTCGAATGCATTGCACTGGATAATTAATAACTGTTACTGCACCAGCCGCCACCACCACCATCATGGAATGGAATGAAATGCATTGCATTGGAGATTAAAAGGCACAGAACATTTCGGACAACCAGACCCTAAGAAATTGTGTCTAATGAAGAACTGGTAAAGGAACTCCTTGCACTGTTCAAGGGCATTGGTTGGCTTTACTAGATATACAGGAAGCGATACCGCACAATAAACTTACTTTCGGTGCGGGCAGTGGCGGGTTGGACCAAGACTGTTTTGGCTTCCCTGAGAAAATCAATCAACCAGGTTACAAGGAGTTTGAGTTCTAGCGGTCAGGGTAAAAAGTTGCAGATTAGTACCTGACGGGAGGCGTGCTTGAGTAATTCCGTGCAGGTGTGATGATCGCTGTGTCCCCAGTGGTGTAGGGGTCAGCGCAACTGCCTAGAAAGCAGGAGGCAAGGGTTCGAATCCCGACTGGCTACACATTTTCAACTTTACCCATTCGCAGTTAATGTCATACATTCCGTGAAGAGAATAACTGAAGGATCAAAAGTGGCGTCTGATCTTTCGAACATGTCAGAAACAACAAACACCACACACACACACACACACACACACACACACACACACACACACACACACACACACATATATATATATATATATATATATATATATATATATATATATATATATATTCCGACAGATTTTTATTTATTTATTTACTTCTATTTATTTATTTATTGAGAAAAAGTTTGGCATCCACAGAAATACTACTTCTCCAGTTGTGCGGGTCCTTATACACCCAGTATACTTTAACCTTCATTATTACAGAAAATTCTGACAATAATCAATTTATCATACAATGTTAACTTTCACGGCCGGCGTTGTCTTCAGGTGAAACTTCCCGGCTGATAGGCCGTGGTCCAGGTATAAAACTTCCTCCCGACGTTTCGTCTCCAACTGCGGGAGACATCTTCCAGGGTCGTTCGGCGACTGCCACTGTGATCTGAGGGGCTCTCACATTTATAGAGGGCATAGAGGCCACCACCAGACGTCACGTGAGGCTGACTGTGTGGCTATCTTTGGATGACGTCGTCATTCTCGATTAAAAGTAATCGATTGTCATCTTGTTGGTGCAATGTCGACATCTCTATTTTATCTAACTTCAGACCACCTTCTTTTCTATTAAAATTGTTCCGGTGTTTGTGAATCTCTATTGCTTCTCTATTCATGCGTGCATGATATTGCAATGTTCTAGCTAAACGAGCGTTTTAGCAATTGTGTGAGAGGACCAGACAAGCACTCATAACGTCACAATTTGACCCGTTTCAGTGTCGCTCAGCTGGCTGTGGGAAGGAACGTGACAGTCCCCGTCGGAGGCTCGAGTCCTCTCCTTCCCGTCGAAGGTTCGACTCCTCCTCCGGGGTATTGTGTGTGTGTGTGTGTGTGTGTGTGTGTGTGTGTGTGTGTGTGTGTGTGTGTGTGTGGTTTTTTTTTTTTTTTTCCTTCGTGTAAGTTACTTTAAGGAGTTTGTAAGTGCAGGGACGAATGACCAAAGCAGTCGGTCTAATAGGTTTACAGGCATTTGAACATTTTTTGAATGACGCCTGTTTGCTTCAAGCGTTGATGTCACACTGAGCGTTGTGACGGGAACACACAGATGCCGTTCCAGCAGGTATGTCAGTACGCTGTCTGTCGCGATCCTGGACGACCTTCAATCCATTATCAGTAGTTTTCTTCTTCCCCGCGTGGCATCTGCCATCACCGGATCAAAGTCGTCGTCTGTCCAGGCGGATATTTTTTTTTTTTTTTTTTTGCTTTGGACACATTGTTCGTATGTCTGCTAGCAGATACCACGTTTTCGTAGAGATTCTGAATTGTTTTTCGGCGAGTCATTTGTTGCTTTCAAGGGAACGTCCCCATCGCACTCCCCTCAGATATAGTTATACGTTGGCGCAGTGGATAGGCCTTGAAAAACTGAACACAGCTCAACAATCGAGAGAACAGGAAGTAGTTGTGTGTACCTATGAAAAAAATAAGCAAATTATAAAACATGAGCAGTCCATGCCAAAGATAAGCAACGTCGGGCAGGTTGTAATCACAGAAATGCTGTGTTCTTGCGGCTAGCGTGAGGAGCTGCGGAACGAGCGTTCCTTGGCTCGAGCCTTCCCACAGGCGAAAATGTTAATTTTTTTCATTTTCAGAAAATTATGTCCGCCCGTCCGTTCGTCCGGTGCGAGGTAACTGCGACGTAGTATGGGGACGCTACGCCTAAACAAACATCTAAACACTCGACGTCATTCGACTACAGTACACGTCGGAGAGAGTACTGCAGCTGACGAGTCTCCATGGCTGGCAGTTGACGGTTCGTTACTTTCAGAATACATCAGACGTGTTTTCCTGTGGAGGAATCGATTGACAAATGTTCAAATGTTTGTATAGTCTATGGGACTTAACTACGGGGTCATCAGTCCCTAAACTTACAAACTACTTATGAACTACTTACGAACTAAGACGGCACAAATATCCATGCCCGAGGGGGATTCGAATCCCTGACCGTAGTGGCCGTGCAGACCGTGACTGGAGCGCCTCAGTCTCCTCGGCCACCGCGGCTGGCGGAATCGATTGACCTATCACCTTGTGACCAAATGTTTTACGTTCCCATTGGAGAGGCACTTCCTTTCGTCTGCTAATCGCAAGGTTTTACGGTGGAGTCACAAAATACAGACAGTAAACAGATTACAGCGAACAGAGACGTCAATGAATGGACGGACAGATCATAATTTTGGGAAAATTAAAATTTTCGTTCGAGACACTGCTTGATCCAACGACCTCTCGCTCCACAGTTCCTCACACTAACCGCAGGACCACAGCGCTCCTATGCCTACGGTATGTTCGACGTTGCCTATCTTTCACATGGACCGTTCAGTTTTTATATTTTGCTTATTGTGTATTATAATGACATAGTGCACCTATGCACTCTAAATTGTTTTATGTAACAACTGTTTGACTTTACAAGATGACGACCATGTAAAAAGATTTTTTGGACCAGATGATGCTGGCAGAGACCAGTGAAACCGGTTGTCCAAAATAAAATTAATTACCAGCGATCTTGGCTGTAACACTTTTCGAACGTATTTTTTCTCATAGTTCCACACAACTTCTTCCTATTTTCTCGACTGATCTGAGTTCAGTTTTTCACGGTCTATCGACTGCGCCAACTTATAACTACCTCCGAAGGGGGTGCGCTGGGGAAGTTGCCTTGTTAGGAACTATGAAGCAGTGTAGTGTTCGCCTCTAGCTGCGCACTACGAGAGCCCCGGCACGTGCCTGCTGTGTGTGTGTGTGTGGCGGGAATGTGGTGGGGAGGGGGGGGAGAGGGAAGGGGAGGAGGGGTGCGACCCTGACTGTCTGCGCGGGGTCAGGTCAGCCAAGTGGCCCTGCCCGTGTCACCAGAGTCCCCTCCGGTATCGATTGTCGCCGAGTGGCCTATTAGCACACGGTCTCTACCGGCCGCCACACCCTGACCTGCCTTGTAATGTCTTCTTACTGTACACTACACAAATGACTAACAACTTTAAAAAAAAAAAACACGTTTTGCGCTTTCCGAATGATGTAATCAACAGTGAGGTGCTTTCCACCGTAAAATATTTCACATTGTTTATTCCAGTCTTCCATCTCCCCTCGTCCTTTCTCCTTTTTACTTGATCGTGTCCCCACTATCTGTCCCACCTCTCCCTCTCTCTCTTGACCTGTCCATCACCCCCTACATCACATAACAACCTCCACCTCGCATCTCCCTCTCCGTCCATTTACCTCCTCCCGCTTTCTTAGTTCATCTCCTAGTGCCTTACTCCTCCACATCCTCCTCCTCCCCTCTCTCTATCCGTCTAACCCGCACCCCATCTCTCAGTTTAACTACTTGTCCCCCCTCACAGTCACGCTCCGTCACCCCGTGAGTGCCCAAGGAAGAAGGGAAGAATTTTAATTTTGTGCCATTTTTTACGTACGACGTTTGCCAGACGAGAGTTCCTCAAGTGTGTTATCTGCCACCCTTCTCATTAGTAGCCTGATAGCTTTTGCGGGGTGAGCATCACTGTTCGATGTTTAGTTTCGTTATCGAGAAAATGACAACTGACAAACGTATACAAAGTTAAAACAAAAACAGTGAAAGTCCCACGGCAACCGTTCGTGAATTTCGCGTGACACCCGGATGGAAATGAATCATCAGTTCAGAACTTGATTCGGAAGTTTGAGAAAACCGGGACGACCAAAGAGGCGAAGAAGACGTTGTCAGATTTACCGCCTACAAATACTGCTCGAACCCTCATTGTCAACATACTGGTATTTTGCAGAGAAACTCATCTCAGATATACGTTTTGAAAGGTCGACTGATAAAGCCATGGCGATCGACCGGTCGTTCGCGATCAACGGGTTGAGCACCCCTGCTAAAGGGCATGCCTGCTCACTACAGTCATGCCCAGGAGAGGTACCGACATGATTTGGGCATTTATATCGCGTTATTCCACTGTTTATACGGTTACGCTGACTGTTAATGAATATCTCACCATCGTCAAGCGAAACAACTTGTTACGACATACTGCAAAGACAGACTCATGCGGTCTGTGGCGCTATGTTACAGATGTCGGAGGTTCCAGTCCTTCCACGTGCGTGGGTGTGTGCGTAATCCTTAGTATAAGGTAGTCTAGGGACCGCTGACCTCAGCAGTTTTTTCCCTTAGGTCTACAAAAGTTTTACATCATCAAAGGAAAAAATGTTCAAATGTTTATTAAGCTTATCGGAGTTAACTGCGGGGTCATAAGTCCCTAAACTTACAAACTACTTTAAAACTACTTATAAAGTACCTTATACTAAATAAAGCACAAACCCATGCCCGAGGGGGATTCGAACCCCCGACGGGGAACGGACACGCGCATCGGAGCATAGCGCTTGAATGCGCTCGGTCACTTCGCCGCAGAATTTTTAAAGAAGCACAGATATATTCCGAAATGATGACGCACCGATTTAAGCAGCCAAAACGGTTTAGGCGTGCTTTATACAGCACCACAAAATCATTAGAAATCGTCTCCGGACAGCATGTCGACATAAATAAACCGTCATGGGGAGTTTTGAAGCAGAGAGTGAGGACAAAATTTGCAACTCCAACATCGTTGACGTAATTAACGGATGTTTGGGTTCAAGAATGCATAACATTCTTTTGTAATCTATGATTACACTTCACGACTGTTTTCGAAGAGCTGCAGGTGTTCTCAAAGCCAATGATATGCCAACTCCTTAATAATAAACAAATATTGTACCTACAGGGTGTTACAAAAAGGTACGGCCAAACTTTCAGGAAACATTCCTCACACAGAAAAATAGAAAATAAGTGTACATGTGTCCGCGAACGCTTAACTTCCATGTTAGAGCTCATTTTATTACTTCTATTCAAATCACATTAATCATGGAATAGAAGCACACAGCAACAGAACGTACCAGCGTGACTTCAAACACTTTGTTAGAGAAAATGTTCAAAATGTCCTCCGTTAGCGAGGATGCATGCATTCACCCTCCGTCGCATGGAATCGCTGATGCAGCCCTGGAGAATGGCGTATTGTATCACAGCCGTCCACAATACGAGCACGAAGAGTATCTACATTTGATACCGGGGTTGCGTAGACAAGAACTTTCAAATGCCTCCATAAATGAAAGTCAAGAGGGTTGAGGTTAGGAGAGCGTGGAGGCCATGGAATTGGTCCGCCTCTACCGATCCATCGGTCACCGAATCTGTACCGCGCCACGGCGATTGCCCCGTGCTAATCCATACATCAAATGGGCATGTGCCAACTCCGCATTGCACTGATTGCAAAACCACGTTCGTCATGAACACTAACCAGTTGATGCTACGTACTGATGTGCTTGATGCTAGTACCGTAGAGCAATGAGTCGCATGTCAACACAATCACTCAAGTCAACATTATCTTCCTTCAATTGGGCGAACTGGTGGTGAATCGAGGATGTACAGTACATACTAACGAAACAATTGGGTATTTTGACAATTGTCTGCATGAATTATTTCAATTTACATTTAAAGAGAAATACTAAAATGAACTCCAACATGGAAATTAAGCGTTTCCGGACACATGTCCACATATTTTCTTTCTTTGTGTGTGAGGAATGTTTCCTGAAAGTTTGTCCGTACCTTTTTGTAACACCCTGTGTATATCAGGTGTTTAAAATATATTCCACACCCAGTGTAAGTTAGAATCCGAGCTCTACTTATAAAATGATGTATTCGGCATAAACACTTCTAAATATTGGATTGTAGAAGCTTTTGAGAGCTGTACGAGCTAGCTGGAGACAGCAGCACAGTGAGTCATTCACTGCACGCACCGGCTTTACCTCCTACCTTCTTAACGAAGTCTCATCTCAGTCAAACACGGCACACACGCGTTCGGCTTGAGGCGGCTGTGCGCCTCTTTTGCGACCACATACTCGAACGTGCAATTTTTCTCACCCCCCAGACGTAGCAGAGGCTTTGGAGGGCGCATCGTCGATTCTATTTGCGTCTTCTCGGCGGCGCGCCCAGAGTGGGCCTGGTCTTTGGCTTGTGCCGGCCTCCGCCCCACACAAACTTAGCGGCGGCGCGTGAGCAGACTGACGAGTGCAGCGCCGACGCCAACGCCAGGCTGGGAGGCGTCGGGCTGCGCAAATACTCCAGTCTCAACTACAGCGTCACCACACCAGCTTATCTAGAGATAACTCTAACAGCCTTTCAAAAATACTTACCTGACAATTGCTTTAGTTGGTGTCGGGAAGCTCGGCTTTTTTGCCTAGCCATTTCACCTTAGTTCATCTTTTCCTAAATGATTACAATTCAGTTGTTCTGATGTCTCCCTAGATGAGAAACTGACATGGAGCCCTCACATTAGGAATATTTTCTCCATGGCAAAAGGTACTTTAGTAAGTACCAGGAGAGCTTGTGGCAAAAATTGGGGCCTGAGACCCAAGGGTATGCACTGGATGTACACCACGGTGATTAGACCCAGGATCACCTTTGGGGCGGCCGTGTGGTGAAAGAAGGTAGAACAGCAGGTTGCTGCTAAGGAGCTTGATAAGGTGCAGAGATTAGCCTGCTTAGCCATAACAGGCGGAATTAGCAGCACACCAACTGCTGGGATGGAAACCATGCTGTATATGCCCCCATTACACCTTTGGGTCAAGATGGAAGCAGCAGCTGGTGCCTACAGACTCAAAACTGGTAACAATTGGAACTCTTTGGGATATCCAGAATCACACACTAAAATAGTGAGTGAGGTAAATATAGAAAAGGTTGGGGAAATGCCAGCCGACTATATTATAATTCCATACTGCTTCAACTAGCCTTTCAGTATAACAATTGGAAGTAGGGAGCAGTGGGAGAAAATAGTTCGACACCGTACGGGGGATACTGTCTTGTTTACTGACGGGTCAAAATCGGACCAAGGCGTTGGGGCCGGGGTATATGGGGTGCAGCCAAGACTGGAGGGCGTCATCTCTCTAGGGAAAATGGCCTCTGTGTTCCAGGCCGAAATCACAGCCATCAGGGCATGTGTGGAGGAGAATTTGCGCAGGTGCTACAAAGATCGTAGCATCTATATCTATTCAGACAGCCAGGCAGCCCTGAGATCACTGGCAGCTCCTGCAACAAGGTCTAAAATTGTTGCAGAATGTCACAGGGTTCTGGTGGAGCTAGGAGAAAGCAATAGAGTAAACCTATTGTGGGTCCCTGGCCACTCGGGGATCAGTGGCAACGAACATGCCGACAGATTAGCCAGGATGGGGGCAGAGTCTCCATTTATTGGACCGGAACCTGTCCTGACAATCACCAAGGCAATAATCAAATTGGAGCTACGTAACTGGCTCAGAAGACAGCACGTAGAATATTGGACCAAAATTAGACTCATGGTTGGATTGCTGACAGGCCATGGGAATTTCAAAAAGCACCTACATACAATGTGAATAACCGAAGAGGATCCTAAATGTAGGATCTGTGATGACGGTGATGAACTGCATCACATCTAATCTTCGAATGCATTGCATTGGAGAGTAAAAGGCACAGAACATTTGGGACAACCAGACCCGAAGAAATTGTGTCTAATAAAGAACTGGTAAAGGGACTCCTTGCACTGTTCAAGGGCATTGGTTGGCTTTATTAGATATACAGGAAGCGATACCGCACAATAAACTTAGTTTCGGTGCAGGCAGTGCCGGGTTGGACCAAGACTGTTTTAGCTTCCCTGGAAAAATCAAATCAAGATATCAAACTACAATTCAGTTGTCCTCGTTGTGGTTTTCCGTCCGAAGACTGGTTGCACACGGCTCTCCACGCAGTCCCTATCCTGTGTAAGCCTTGTCACCTCTGAATAAGAACGGCAACTGTGCTATTTGGTTTCGCTATGAAGACAAGTTTGCTGTGTGGAGGCGTGGTAGAGAGGAACTAGATAGTTTTCTTCAACACCTCAACGGGATTGATTCCAGAATTCAATTTACAACGGAGAAGGAGGCAAACAGTAAACTGAATTTTCTTGACGTGTCAGTTTTCAAAAAGGGGAATGGCAGATTGCGCCATACAGTTTATCGGAAGCCCACACACTCACAGACCGTTATCTGCACCGGGATTCAAACCAGCACCCACTGCAAAAGCGGGGCATTATAAAGACGTTGGCGGGCAGAGCAAGGAACATCTGCGAACCGGAATTACTCGACGCGGATTTGAAACGCCTGAGTAATGCTTTACTTAAGAATGGCTATTCGTACACAGAGATAAGGAGAGCGTTGAGACCGACACGTAAATTCAGTCTTCCGGCGTTTTATTAAGAACGTCACCGACCGCACCGGTAAAATTTTCACGAAACGGAATGTCGCCGTTATTTACAAACCTACTCGGAAGATACAGGATCACCTGAAATCAGCGCAGGATGCTAGCAAACCGTTGGAAAAAGCAGGAATTTATAGGATTCCGTGTTGCTGTGGAGACGTATACGTGGGTACCACAAAAAGAACAGTAAAAAAAATGACTAGACGAGCACAAGGGTAACTGTAGAAGGGGAGAGATTGACAGATCAGCTGTTGCTGAACATGTTTTTCAACGAGGGGACCACCTTATTCAATTTGATAAGACTCAGGTTTTACCGTCGACAAATGGATGCCACCGAAAGACTGTACAGAGAGGCTATAGAAATTGTAAACACCCCAATAATTTCAAGAGGATGGAGGAGGGCGTGAAACTAAATGAAATCTGGATTCCGGTTTTGAAGAAGTGTAACAGTCGTCCACCATGGGAGGATATTAACGGACATCGGCAATCGGCAACGACGAAATGCGCGCGCATATCAAGAACATCTGACGTCACATTTCTGCGCGTGGGCCCTCGTAAACGGAGTTTGGCTTCAGTAGCGAGACAGGGTGTGCAACGGACATTCAAAAGTGCCACGATCCCCCTTGAAACTGTGCAACAACCCCCTCCTATTAACTAAACCTATCTTGAAAATGTAAGCGCAGTTAGAAGTCTGTAGAATATGTTCCTAGGGGCCTGCAGATTTATCAGCCCACACTCTCCCTCCGGTATCTGCAAGTTAAGCTGTCCAACCCTTGAGTTAGACTTGTGAGCCGGCGTGTAGGCGTTCCTCCTACCTGTTTCTCAAGAAAGCTCCCGATGACGTAGGGTGCCTTCACAGCTAGAAAGCACATGGAGTACCGCTGGAAGTGCTGTTAAAAGAGTTGAAATATTAACTCGTTAGACGTAGGTAGTTTGTCTAAATAAAATCCGGGATGCCAATTATGGGGCATTATTACTGTTCAGTCGTCCTCGTCGCTCTGTGTTTAGACGTCCTTTCTGGCCTATCTTTCAGGAAAGGTTCTATCAGGACGCGATGGGATGCGTTGACATCTAAAACAGCTATACTGATTAGTAATACTAGTTTTATTTACTGAAGAATACAATATATCCAATTTCTATGAAGTGTGTCTCTTCTCGTGGCGGCGTCTTCTTCCTCGGTGCTAGCTGCGCTGAGTCCTAGTGACTGCCTATTTAGGAGCCGAGTTCAGATGGGCTCTTCCAGACGCGTGTCAGCCTAGATAAAGCTGCTTGTAGAGGGCGCGCTTTTCGGTTTCTCCCTCCAGGAGGCGCGGTGTCGGCGTTTGACTGGCTGCCGGTCATCCGCTGCCTTCTGCACGATCGTTCTCATGCGTCTGGCGTGTGGCGCTGACTTTACGCTACAACAGTTACTAGCCCCCCCAGAATACAAGACTACTTAAAGATTTTGAGACTAACAATTATGAGTTTACTGTTGGTACCGAGAGCAGGGTTCCTATGAGACGGGTCCTAACGCTGACGGGCAATAGTGGCGCGCAGCCGAGACCTCCTATGAACTTCGTACATCACAAGTAATTCATTTATTTACCTGTTTGAATATTAATAAGAAAAACGAAATGATCAGGGCATACTTCTGTTATGCTACTAAGGTTTACATGGATGATACGATTACGACTCTACTACTGAGATGATATTATTTTATGCAACCAACACGTAATATTCTTTCTTATCGTATTTTAACAAACAGCCAAAATTATTTAGGTTTGCATTTAGCGTTTTTCGAATTTTTACCTCTTTAAACTGTTATTTTAATATCTCTCCCACATTATCATTATCATCACCTGTCTTGCTTTGTTAGTTGTTCTATTTTCTTTGTCTGTACTGATTACGAATGACTGAAGCCTGGAAGGAACGTAGAGTACCTTTGTCGTTCGGAAATCAGTCACATGACATCCCTCGCCCAAAACCTTGCCCTAAACTCTCTTTTGCATGCCCCATCTTGCTTTTCGTATTTTATGATTTACTTATTATAACTCAAGCGTTGTCATTTCAAAGCAATGGCGCACTGAAGATTATCAAAAACACGTCGTTTGTTTGTTTGTATAGTCTATGGGACTTAACTACGGGGTTATCAGTCCCTAAATTTACAAACTTCTTATGAACTACTTACGAACTAGGACGGCACAAATATCCATGCCCGAGGGGTATTCGAACCCCCGACCGTAGGGGCCGTGCAGACCGTGACTGGAGCGCCTTAGTCTCCTCGGCCACCGCGGCCGACACGTCGTTCTTAGGATAATGAATTGTAATGTCTAAAAAGGACATGTTAGCAGATAATACCTGTCATCGATCGTACGAGAGTTACGGATTACTATCGCAGCTGTTTGCCGTAGTGTAATGGGCGGCGCTTTAGTTAATGATGTACGAACATCTTAGACGGTGGTTTGAAACTTGTCAGGCGCGGTGGCTCAGCTTATGGAATAGGTACCAAAATTTGTGAGTGGCTCGAAAATTACTTAAGTAATAGAACCCAGTACGTTGTCCTCGAAGGCGAGTGTTCAGAGACTAGGGTATCGACAGAAATGCTCCACAGAAATGTGATAGTTCCGCTATTATTTTCTATCTATATAAATGATCTGACGAACAGAGTGAGTTGCAATCTGCGGCTAGTTGCTGATGATGCTGTGGTGTACTGGAGAGTGTCGTCATTGAATGACAGTAGTAGGAAGCAGGATGACTTGGACCAAATTTGTAGGTGGTGCGAGGAATGGCAACTAGCGCTAAATGTAGAAAAATGTAAGATGATATAGATGAGTAGGAGAAACAATCCCGTAATGTTCGATTGCAGAATCAGTAGTATGTAGCTTGACAAAGTCGCGTCAATTAAATACCTAGGCGTAACGCTGCACAGCGATATGAAATGGAACGAGCAAATTAGGACAGTCGTGGGGAAGGCGGATGGTCAACTTCGCTTTATTGGGAGAATTTGGAGAAGGAGATCCCATGTCAAACGCTTGTACGACCCGTCTTGAGTGTTGCTCACGTTTTTGGGATCCCCATCAGATCAGTTTAAAGGAAGATATAGAAACAGTTCAGAGGCGGGTGGCTCGGTTTGTAATTAGTAGATTTGATCAATGCGCAAGTGTTGACGAAATGCTTCGGGAATACGACGATTTTTTCGAGAAACAATGTTCAAGAAATTCAGAGGACCAGAATCTGAGGCTGCAGAACGATTGTACTGCCGCCTACCTACATTTCGCGTAAAGACATCAAGAATAAAACAAGAGATATCATGGCTCGTATGGATGCATACAAGTGTTCGTTTATCTCTCGTTGCATTTGGGAGTGTACCAGGAAAGTAAGTAGTAGTGGTACTGAGTACCCTCCGCCACGCATCTTTGGATGGATTGCGGAGTAAGTATGTATATGTAGATTTCGAACCTGCTACCTCAATCGTGTAATCTGAGAGCATAACAAATATTCTTCTTGGCGCGGTTGTATCTTGTTTTCTGGTAACGGAAAACACATAGACCCATTACCTCGACTCAGCATCGGACTGTGGCTGCAGCTGCAGCTTGTTAGCTGAACACAATTCTCATCAACTACGTCTCTTTGTCTAAATTCACCTCCAACGATAGTGGAGATATAAACGATGAGCAGCTTGACAACGAATAAGTCCGTTAATGGCCAAGCACTTAACACCTGTAAGCAAACAGGACTTTCCCGTGGCAAGCGGCATTGCTTGAAGTAGGCTTTATTCGAGTATGGCAGTAACAGTGAAGAAAATTCCAAGAAGGCTATCCTTCTATTTTTCCCCGCCTTTTCCTAAAATCACTTTGCGAAATAAATGCAACTGGTTCTCTGGAATGAAAAAGATTAATATTCACCATCCGTGTCCAGTGTTAGTGCTTCTTTTCTACTAACGCTATAATGGATGGGGCATCTAAATTTAAAGAAATGAGCATGTAACTGGGTCCAAGACAGCAAATACATACAGGTGTGAATAGTTTCACCAAGTAGTAACCTTCTGAACACATAGTCCAAAAGTGAACAATTCAAGACGTATCATGTGAGATTTGATGATGCAGCTGCCAGCGTACCAGAAACTCTACTTATGATCTGCGTTCTGCCTCATTTCCTGTTTGCTCTGCGAAGTACTCCATATTTACACTACAATTCTATCCTCTCCAAACAAATTGTCGTATCTGTTACGAGCCTTACACAGAGCGCCTGTGCGTAAATATACCCTTACGGGTTGGATTATTTTTAACTATTCACTTAAATTATCATATGCCATAATCATTTTAAGAGTTCCCGCGGTGGAGCAGCCGAGCGGTCTATAGCGCCTCACTGTGGAGCGCTCGGGTGCTCGCCGTCGGAGGTTCGAGTCCTCTCTGGGGCGTGGTGTGTGTGTTTTTCCTTAGGTTTATCTTAGGTTAAGTAGTTTCTAAGCTACGGACTGATGACCACGCAGTTTGGTCCGATAGATTTGCAAACATTTGAATATTTTGTGTTCCCTTACAATCCTGTCCTGACGCCTTTCAAACATCGACAAAGGTTTTTCATTTTAGTAACTAAAATATTAATAAATTCAAATCAATACTCGCTCGCGATATCAAATTTAGTTACATAATTCAGTAAACACTTTATTCAAACTTAAAACGTAACGCCACATTGACGTAATACTACATTAATTTCTTGCTTACTGATTAACAAAGTCAACTTCCATTGCAGGATTAAATTCGGTGCAGTGTTGTCGACCGTAACGAAATTTCGTACTGGATTGTTTTTGACTCTCCCGGCGTAGCAGCGAAATACTAAATGTTAAAAATGTTGTGGAATTTAACTTTGAATTCATTCAATAATTATACGTTAATTTCATCTCGTTTTTACTTTAATATATGGGACGTAGTCGAATTAAATCTGTCAGTTGTGGCGGAATTTGACTGGAAAATGGGACGATAAAAGAAGTTGATGATTTTGTTAACTGGACAGTAAAATAGGACGGCCGGAATAGAGATGATATAAAATGCAAAAGAGCAGTGAGAAGGAAATCATTTCAGAAGAATAAAAATTGTTCACACAGATTGGTAATTTTAATGTTAGGAAATCAATTCTGGAGACTTTAGATGGGTAGATTATATAAATAAAGTGCAGTTACTGAACAGAATTGCAGAACTGAGGAGACATTAATTTTTGGCATATTTTGACTAGAAGAAAGGATCGCTTGGTGGAACACATTCTAACACAGCAAGGAATCATTAGTTTAGTATTGAAGGGGAGTGTGGTTTGTGTGGAGGGGTGCTGTGGGGAGCGGAAAATCTCAGAGGGAGACCATGAAACGAATACAGTAAGCAGGTTTAATCGGATATGGGATGCCGTTCCTACTGAGAAAGGAAGAGGCTTGCGCTTAAGAGTACCGTGGAGTGCTACGTCAAATGAAACTGAACGCCACTATAACAACATCAGTATTAATTTTAGTGGTCGTTTTGAGACTCATTTCAGTTTTAACATATGCTGCAATGTGTTGAGCACACTTTAATGTGCACAATTTCATATCCTTGGTTTGTGTTTGTCCTGATGACATCAATACGATAATCACAACTACTGAAGAATACCACCTACAGTTAGCAATTGACAGTAATAGCACACAAACCACATAATGTAATATTTTTAATACACACATAAGGAATTCATCTCATTATTCTCCTGACATTTGCAGACACATAAAATTTACTAGAATCCAGTGAAACACTCATAGATTCCATTAGAACCCAATTTATAAGGGGATTTCTCTCAGGGCTCGTTACGTTCCAATGCAAATACTCCTCCATCAGATACACTGACGCATCACTTTATTTTTTACCTGCACCATGTCACTTCATTTGTTTTATTCCCTCCACTGCATTGCAAAGAGTCTACCAATACAAATTATCTAACGAGTTAAAATAAAACGCGAATGAAGACAAAAAATGTTGATACAAGCTGCGCGAACTGCTTAAGAGTATCTCACATCCTGACACAAACTACAATTCAAAATGTTCAAATGTTTGTAAATCTATCGGACCAAATAGCGTGGTCATCAGTCCGTAGCTTAAAAACTACTTAAAACTAGATAAACTAACCTAAGGACAAACACACACACCCATGCCCCAGGGAGGACTCGAACCTCCACGGCGAAACTACAATTCTGCTATGATGTTCACTTTTGTAAAGCCGAGAGTGGCTGAAGCAACTACCTAATAACCAGGAGACCAAGGATCGAAACACAGTTTTGGCACAAGTTTCAATTTATTGATCATACAATGCAAACTTTCACGGCCGGCGTCAACTTCATTTAAAACTTCCGGGCTGATAAGCAGTGGTCGATTTATAAAACTTTCCCCTGACGTTTCATCTTCGGCTGCGGAAGACATCTTCAGCAGTTCGCCACTCCACCTCTGAAGATGTCTTCCGCAGCCGAAGATGAAACGTTAGGGGAAAGTTTTATAAATCGACCACGGCTTATCAGCCCGGAAGTTTTAAATGAAGTTTCAATTTATTGCTTCGTCGTTTCCCCCTTATGAGAGTATTGACAGTAGATTTTTCGTATAACTAAAGTACCCGTTTCCATGAAATTAAAATTTTACTAAACTCGACCTCGTTAATTATCCACAATCTTCATCACTTTCATCGTTCGTCAAATGCCGTAAATATAAATATACGCGATGTACCCTTTTTTAATTATTTATGTTTTATTTTTCAATTATGCTCCCGAGTTACATTATATGTATACGAATACCAATCTCCCAAACAAAAATCTTGAAATTAAAACTGAACATTCCTATGGTCTTTTTTTTTCGACACAAGGACGTGTAAAAGGAAGTGAAGTAAAGAAGGACAGTATAAATTGCGACGACCGTCTCATAAAACTCTCAACAGCCAGTCACAAAACGAGGACAGGCAAAAAAAAAAAAAAAAACTCCGGCAGTTACAAAGGATGAACTAAAGCTACTCCTAAGCATTACTTCAAGACATAGGTAACCCTAAGGGGCGAGGAATGAGCCACATGCAAGACTGATAGAGGAAACTATTGGAACAGAAGAAACTACATACAAAGCACAAGAAGCTAGTGGTTGACGCAGGTGCTATTTAGCGACTTAGGATGCGTTGGTAACCTCGAACAAGTGCCGCTGACAGTGAGTTCTCAAAACGCTTTTGGTAATGGCTGGATGACTTGGCCCGTTCGTGAGCAGCAAAGAGGTGGGCCATAAACTCTACACTGTCCACTGTGTGAAGTTCAACAATGACACGCCGAGTGACTGACCGGCCAAACGGTTATTTTGGTGCTGGGTCTTGTGAGATTACCGCCTAATAGAAATACCGGTAATCAATAGCATTTGATAATTAAACAGTATGAAGTTCACTGCAAACATTGACCATGCCAATGCACTAAATGTTACACAATTTTAATCTTATTAATTATGGTAGCAATCTATGTACACAGTTGGGTGACAAATTTTATAGTCAGGCCATAGGTAGAAATTCTCCACGTTGAGATTTGCTGTGTGCTTGTGGCTGACGGGAGGCCAGCGAGCAGGCCGACGTTGGTGGCTTGTTCCAACTTAGGATTTTCCAGTTCGTTTCCGGTGAGGGGAGAGAGAGGGACAATGGCGAGTGCCAGGCACAGTGCAATGCACAAATATTGTAATACTACTGGCATTTGAAATAATACTATGCAGTTAGGAACCTTTAAGGCCCTCATTACAAATTAGCCTGTTGATAAATAAACAATACATTAGCTGATATAGTCACATCTAACGTAATATGTTTAATTGACAATGAAAAGTAATAAATTACCAACGAAGACAAGACAGTTACACAACTAGCATGGCAATGTTTGTTTATAAAAATAATATATTAACTATTTCTCATTTTATTTTCAATTAATCTTTTGTATTTTATCTTGAAGTATTCAGTTAAATCACTTATCTGTGGTATAAGAAATTGCACGATTATGATAAACAGTACAAAGTATGTTTATACTAATATAAAAACGTAAGAAAATATTAGTTTTATGTGTAGTGTAATTATTTTGATTTTAAGTAAAGTTTTAGAAATGTATTGGCTGAGCGCTGTACGTTAGCAAATCGGTTACAACAGCTCACATGGGGAAGTTGATGACGTAGGGGAAAAAAACCCCGGCAGTTGAGTTTTGGCGCGCGCTCGCGCGCGCGAGTGCAGGAAGTGATGAGAAGCGAGCACGTGGTGTAGCTGGCCGGGCGGCGTCGCTCTGCATTCAGTCGGCATTTGGATCTCGAGGTGGTGACTTGAGATTTGTCTGTGGCAATCGCCAAGTGTGGTTGCTCATCGTAGACTGTACCAAGTTAAATCGAGTGCTACTGTGTGTTTGTGAATATTTAGCCGGTGGACCAAGGTGTGCATCGCATTGAATTATAGTGACTGTGATTTGTTAATGTAAAACGAGTCGTCGCATAGGCATGAACATAAACGGTGTTTGAGACAGCCACGTTGTGTGAAAACAATTCGCGACAAATATTCATTTTGTCTGGGGGATCACGAGCTATAACTTTATTTGGTAAATGTGTCGACGTACAGACGTATCAGCCACAGGGTTCAAATATTGTGAAATAAACAACATAAAGTGAACTTTCACGTGTTTTCAAAAATAGTAGTAAGTACACCCTTTTCTCTCATGAACTTGATTTTATTATGAATTTGTTTTGTTAATCATATGCAGGGAAGGAAAGCTGCGAACGTGTGATATCATCCCCTAGAAAACGAGTCGCAATCGCAGTTCCAGTGTTTTTGCATGTTTAGGAATTTGGTTCGCAGCTGGTGGTTGTGAGATTGAAAAAATTAAACTTTCTCTATTTTAAACTCTCACCCCGACCTTCACGCTCGCAGTCTGGGGTTCATATCAGGCATGGTGTTATCCCATTGAGCAGAGCCTACATGCCTCGGGTGAGGTCCCATACAGTGGGCACCCGGCGACACTGGAAACGATGTTCCCTATTAGACACGATGTGGCACATTGGACAATCGCTAGAATGAAGTAAGTGGATGTCCAATAACCTCTGACTGGTCCGTAGGGCGTTATTTACCAGCCTGTACCCCAAGCTGCGGAAATCTGACTGGAGGAGGGGATGTAAGACATTGATCCACACTTGCTTCCAGTTGATCTCGGGGTGCCTGGCTTCCAATTTGACTCGTGGACGTCCTTGAAGCTTTCTATACAGCATGCAAGCTGTCCGATGTCGATATTGAGCAGTACGGAGGACTTAACTCCGGTTTGGAATAACAATTCAAAGTAAATTTCGTTAGTAATTAGTATAGACCTAGGGATGATCTATACACATATTCAATAAAAATCGATTTTTAGACAAAAACATCGATGTTACGTTCTCTAAAACATTGAAGTATTGATGGTATGGAAACAACATCGGACCATCGGTACTATCATGTTGAAGATTCAACTCTATGATCTAATGAAAATGTTGGTTTATTATGAGAAACAGCCAAGATCGCTTATAATTTTCTTATAGGCCTAATAATTAAAAATGACCTATTTCTCCAGTAGAGTGTAAAATTGTACTCATGGTAGCGGTGGCATAGGATGCCGAAGTTGGCAGCGACCGCTAATTCCTACATTTTGTGACGAACAAAACCACACTACGACGAGGCCGTAAGTAAAATTTAACAGTCGAAGTTATATAAATTTATCGCAATTTCTTACGGCTGTTTTATCCGGACGCAAATACTTGTTTATACGCCCTTGAAAGTAACTGTAACACTAGTGATTCTGTATGCGGTATTGGCTGTCTAGAGGTGTGTGGCAGTTGTACAAAGGGGCTGAAGTTGAGATCACAGCACAGGTAACGGGAGCGTCAGCGGCGCTACCGTAGGGCATAAAGGTTAGCAGCGTACCAGATTTCTCGCAGCAATGGCGCGCCACTCTGATGAGACCTAACACGGGAAAAAATGATTGAATGAATTTGTAACACCGGATTTAACGCGACTGTCTTGTTTGTTGTTTTTGTGAGTGTCTTATAATGTCGTGACGTCATGGCAAATGGACGGATTTAACTGAAGTCCAATAATAATTTTTCTTTTGTTACTGTTTAAATTAAACCTGACTCGACTACGTTCACCAATCCACCTACCGAGTTACATCTTTAAATTACAGATACTGATCCTTGAAACATTGATCATTTGCCTTATTTGATAAGAACACGTCATAATTTCTCACTATACAACATGATCCATTTACACTAGGTGGAAAATAAAGTACAGTTCAACATATTTAGGAAGCCAACAACGAGTGCTTCAATAATTCACTCAACGTCTTGTCATCCGAGAAGCTATAAGCTAAGTTTTTTTAGATCTGCTATCATACGTATTTTCGAGCTCCCCCTTTCCGATGAATCCACTACGGTCGGGGGTTCGAATCCCCCCTCGGGCATGGATATTTGTGCCGTCCTTAGTGTTAGCAAGTTCGTAAGTAGTTTGTAAGTTTAGGGACTGATGACCCCACAGTTAAGTCCCATAAGCTCTACAAACATTTGAACATTTTTTTTTTCGATGAATCAATAAATAATGAGCTTAATACTCTCTGCCATAACGCACAGAAATATGGTTACAGCCCATCTGTGGTCCAGGTATACAGAAGAGCAGAGGCATACCGCCACCGCGAAATCAGCTGACGAAAAAGTAATAACTGTGTTCTCATTCCTAGGGCCTTTCACGTATAATATAGCCATATTAATTCGTAATACTAATGTACAAATTGTCCTTTCTCGTGGAACAAATATACAACAAATTCTACCATACAACAAGCAACCTATCAAACAGCCACACTCAGCTTCAGGCGTTTATAAGCTTTAAATGTGTAGACTATCCAGCTGAGTATGGGAGGGCATTCAAAACACGTTTCATTGAACATTTGTTAACAAAAAGGGGCAAATAAAGAAATTCTCTCCTTTTGCCGAGCATTTAAAGGCTTATGACCATCAGGCTTCCACCCTAGATAGTTTAGAAATTTTGCATTATGCCCAAAAAGGACAGAAGGTAAACATCTTGGAAGAATTTGATATATCTAAGCGTGTTTTTTTTTAAACACCCAAGACTTCTAAACGATCAGTTGACCTCAAAAGACCAAACATTTTTCGATACTTTTATGGAAATTTTTAAGTAATACTCTGTTATATAACTTGGCATCCCTTAAATTTGTTTCATGTGATGTTGGGTATGTTTTGTAAATGATGCCCATATTTGAAATTAACAACATTTGTCCGACTGACCTAGCACCTACAGTGTCGTGAGCGGTTACTCGCAGCTGACATTTTAACGCTGCCTCTGGCAGTGCCAGTACTAATACCGCCACATGTCGTGTGTGAGTTGAAGACCTACTGTATGGTACAGGGACATCAGATAAGGTAAATCTCGGAGTATATATTATTTCACTATCCAGTCAGTTGATCATTGTATCAATTTGTTTAACGGTCAGTGTTACCGTTGATCAACGGGTTACATTGCTATTGTCTCGGTAAGACATCCTATGACTGCATTTTGACCTAAACACCCACTATCACAGAATAGGTAAAACATCAGTACCTACATTATTATGATCCCTTATTACTGATTTTAACATTGTTTTGTAGCTAACAAAATTAATTTTTTTTGTTATATTGCCATTTAAAAATTGTAAGATGTGGATCATTTTTTCGTCTTTCTCAGAAATCTGAAGATGAACCTGGCGAAACGCGTCATTTGAATAAAAGTTTTTGCAAGCAAGATATTCATTTATTCAAGTGATCCATTTACGTTCACGAACCCCCAATTTTAAATTTAGAAATACTAATTAGTTCTAATGGATTTTGTAGTGTGGTGACAATTTAACACGTCATATTTTTCGTTGCAACACGGCTATCTCACCTGACGAAGATAAACTACCTCGCGCAGCTTCTTGCCAGAATGCCGCACAGACCGCTTTCAACAACGCCGCGACAAGTTACAGTCGCAACAGTGTCACTACCGCTGGTCTGAAATTTTACTTTGTTTAGGATTAATTATATTTGCAACTAAAACATCGATGTCATCAGACACCGATATTTCCCTTTCGATATTTGTCGTACATCGATTTCTTTTAACGATGCTTTTTTAATATCGATCATCCCTAATTTCGGAGTACCTTTCGTTAGTAATTAATGAAGGTCATAATACATTTTATATCAAACAATGCAACAATGATAAACTGCGCTGACGACTTACAATCTTTTGAAAAGGCATCACTAATTCAGCATATTGTAATTGACGGAAGAAAATACGGTTAGAGTGACACTAATTTTGTTATTTTGTTAAGCGTCTTCACAAAACTGACAGCGAGAATTTCACTGAAACACACGCTTATGCTCTGCGAGTGCCTGAAGTGCGTAAAATTGTAGAAGCTGTTCAGTTTTTGATTTACACCGAACTTTCCCATTTGTCAAATACTATACCTGAAAGTTATATTGCACAATGTGTAATAGCCCATAGAAAAGTTTAAAATTAAAATATTTCAGACACAAGTTCACCTACATGATCAGTGGCGGACTGAGCGCGCTAGAGGACCGGGGCTGCAACCCCAAATAAATGAGTTCCCACCTTCATCTCCCGCCCCATGATGCCTAGTTGGCTGACAATAGTGACCGTTTTCCCTCTGTCACGATTACTTGGGCTAATTTTGCCATATCGAGCTAATCCTGTCATTACAAATTGGCTTTCGGAAAAAAAAAGATTGTACCTCCATGAACTGAACGCCATTCAACTTCTTTGGCCGCTGTGGAGTAGCCGAGCGGTCTAAGGCGCCTCGCTGCGGAGGTTCGAGTCCTCCCTGGGGCGTGTGTGTGTGTGTGTGTGTGTGTGTGTGTGTGTGTGTGTGTGTGTGTTGTCTTTAGGTCCGATAGATTTACAAGCATTTGAACATCAACTTTTTTTGGTAAGGATTACGAATTATTTTTCAATAAAAACCGTTTTGGTTTCTGTACAAGACACAGCTTCGATAGGAAAACATTTTAGATTAAAAATTATGACGCTGCAAGAAATAAAACCTTAGTACTAAATGAAGCGAAAGTAGTTCTTGTTGAAGCAGTCACTGAAGGAGCGTAGGGTGTGTGTCAGAAATTCGTGTAACGCGTTCCACAAACCTGAAAAAAGGAAACAAACTGGGTCATGGATAAAGTAGTTCAGTCGACGAACGAAAAAGATCAGAAAAATCATGTAGTCGCAAATTTTTCGACTGTGGTAGCGAAGTCCGTCATGACAGACTTAAAGTCCCGACCTCTGTGGTGTGAGCACGAGCCTGTGAGGGCGTTTAAAGGTACACTTTTTGCGTTTTCCTTTAATAACTCGAAAACCGTGATCGTATGTTATGTTGTTTGTTAATCTTATGGGACTTAACTGCGGGGATTATCAGTCCCTAAACTTACAAACTACTTATGAACTAACGTATAGTAAAGACAAAGAAAACATCCATGCCCGAGGGAGGATGCGAACCTCCGACGTGGAACGACCTCGCGCATCGGAGGATAGCGGCTCAGTGCGTTCGACCACTCCACTGCGGCAAAACGTGATCTCTAGCGAAAAAGTGATGAAGTACAAAATTGAACTGTTTAAAATTTGCTAACAAAAAGCTCCTCTTCACAATTTATGTCGGATCAACAGTTTGCTAGATATGGGAGAAGCAAAATTAGCAAATTCTTAAAACCCGATTTTTTATGTTATAAAGTCAATATATAAGGTCGACTGAAGTAGTTTGCGATCGAATAACAATGCAAGTTATTTCAGAAAAGATTGGAAAGACCAAGGGGTTTTGGAACAAAAAACGCGATGTTATTCATCAGTCTTAAGAATACGAGAGGCGGCCCCAGTCCATCCGGCGCCGGGTGCGAACATTAACTTGGCGCCCTCCCCTCCCTTTCTCCCGGGGGCCACATGCAGAAGTTTAATAGGGGGGTTGCTGATTCATTTCTGCTATTCCAAAATTTATTGACATTATTTTGTTTTAGGATTTAAGATAAAACACGAAGGTCTCCTATTAAATAAATCTAAATTTATTATTTCTCATATAAAACGAGAACAGGCTGTGGCTAAGCCATGTCTCCACCATATCCATTCTTCCAGGACTGCTAGTCTTGCAAGGTTCGCATGAGAGCTTCTGTGAAGTTTGGAAAGTAAGAGGCGAGGTACTGGCAGATTAAAGTTGTGAGGCGGCATCGTGAGTCGTGTCGGGATAGCTCAGTCGGTCGAGCCCTTGCCCGCGAAAGGCAAAGGTCCCAAGTTCGAGCCCCGGTTCCGGCACACAATTTTAATCTACCAGGAAGTTTCTTCAATTTGAAAAGAAATTAGACACACGATGGAAAGGAAACATTTTATATCCACTTTCCTAGTTTATCTATTCCCAAAATCACTGACAATGTCACTGATTTCAATATTGTTGCCGGCCGCGGTGGCCGAGGGGACTGAGGCGCTCCAGTCACGGTCTGCACGGCCACTATGGTCGGGGGTTCGAATCCCCCCTCGGGCATGGATATTTGTGCCGTCCTAGTTCGTAAGTAGTTCATAAGTAGTTTGTAAGTTTAGGGACTGATGACCCCGTAGTAAAGTCCCATAGACTCTAAAATCATTTAAACACAACATTCCAATATAGTTATTTTGTGCAATACTAATCAAAGATAAGTAAGACGTATGCCTGGTAAGCATGGAGGTTCGGGTTCGATTCCCGGCCGCATCACGAATTTTAGTTCAATGCTTTACCTTTACCTTCAAAGATAAATTGGTTAACTTTGTGGCAACGACGATATGAGGTAATTTTTTTTTTATTATTTACAATTTAGAAAAAGATCTTTCACTGTGAGCTACTATGACTAGTAATGTTAGATAAATTTTAAGTGCGGAGATAAATTCGGAAGTACTGGAATTAAATTGTTGGGAAATAATTTAGTATGTTTTGTAGGGTTGTGCAATCATCTGCGAATAATGGTAGGAGTTCGTTTCCATCAGTTTCAGAATTCAATCCGCTGCAATTTGTCTTGTTTCTGTTTTAAACTTGAACAGAGCCGCCTCGTTTCTCCTAAATCGAAATGTGTCCAGCTACTCAAGTTCTGTAGAAAGGAGAAATCTGTGTGGTTTATATTTAAAAGTTCGAAATGTTCATAAAATTTTGTTATAGCGGTATCGAGCAAGTAATAGTAAAACTGTATTTGGAAATAAGTTTCTGTATCTATTATTGGCTCATATGCGCCCTCATAGATAAAATGTATTTTTCCTGGAACGGAGACGGGCGAGTCGGTGCGGGAAATTTTGTTTCGGCAGCAACGTCTTCGCTAACTTCTTTTCCATTTCTGATAATCTCTCTGAATGCGAATTCAGTCCTAATTGCGAGTAATTTGATTTTAGCTTGGTATATCATTTTGCACACTTCTGACAGAATAACGGTTGATTTTTGTAAAGCTTTGCTGACAATATTAATTTTGGATAGTATCTAGTACCAGATAACTATTGAACTGATGAATTTGAACGACATTAATTTTGCTGTTAAAGAACTGTCCATGTTACTACTTTAAGTATCTCTGTTATCATCAGAGTAAATTTTATATAAAGCGTCATAGATCTTCCCTATCTACTTTCCCATCGGGTATTTGACAATGGCTTTAAAGTCAAGGTAGTTACTTCGCTCATAAGTATTTGCCAACGTCCTGAGGACACTGCAAAAGACACACACATTGTCGTGCTTAAAAGTAAATAAGATGAATAATTATTCTTTCTATTACAGCCATCCATCTTTTCTAGGCAGTTTCAGCTGGGTCAGGGAGTCGCCAGTCCTACCTTGTAAAATATCTGTTTTTAAATCCAATTTTTTTTCCTTTTTCTCACGAGATGACCTACACTTTTTTCCCGTCACTTTCAGCGACCTAAATAAAAATAAAAAAATTTCAAGTTCTACTCAAGATATTCTATATTACCTACAATATAGAATCTATTTTTCGATTGCCGTCATGAATATTACTTTGTTGTTGATGGATCTAGAGAATTCTGTACTTCTTTGCCAACATTAGCACACTACACCGCCGCGCTGCCGTAAGTAAAATATGAGTCCAGTACGACACTCAATTATTTGAGTTCTTATGGAAAACTTTTACTTAGTTCGCTTTAGCTTTACATAGCTTTCTACTGTAATAAAAACTTGGGTCGTGCTGTAAAGAAGATCAACTGTTTTTTTTTTTTTTTTTTTTTTTTTAATTTTTTATTTAATAAAACTTGCGTTTGTGAAATAGACCTACCAGAATTAAAATTACATAATGAGTATCTTGTTGAGATACGATCTCTCGGATTTAAATGAAAAGTTAACATTTCGTCTTGTGACAAAATGTTTGCAAAGTTCTTTATGAACCAATTTGAGTAACCAGTCAACCGTGCCGAAAATTCCGTTAGGAATTTACAAACGGTAATACCCATACTTCGCTGAAGCATCGTAAATGCTACTTTTTGTACTTATGAAATCTACCATTCCAGTCTTTATGTTGTTTATTTCCTATTTTTCTTTTTTAAAAAGTTGTAGGTTTACTTATGTGTTTTTAAGATCATAACTGTACACGGACAGATAAGCCTAGGCCCTAGAATTTAAAGGTGTGTTAATGGATATTTGCGTATAATTATTTCATTATTTTAATTCAAACAGTGTGCGTTATTGTATTGCCTCTTTACGTTTAGAAAGGAGACAATGTGTTATTTCGGAATATTTACTCATTTAGAAATAAAGTTTTATTTTTAGTGATCTTAATTTGCAGTCGCACGTATGTAAGAAAGTTTCCGACACTCTTGAAGCTGTTCACTCTTCATACAGTGGTATGTTAAATATATGTCTGTAGGTCTGTACCGAGCTTCAGCAGAATGAAACCCTACTGTTCCGGTACAATTGGTCTGTCTGCCTTCAAGCATTAGTGGAATGAAACACCGCAGTTTTAAAACAGTGAAAACCACAAGAAGAAACTATGTCTGTGGTCCGAAAAAGAGAAGACTGAAGAAGTACTGTTTGGAAACAGAGAAACATGTCAATTTTGAAACAATGAAACAATTTTGCGTAGAGATAAACTGTTTCGCAAGAATGAAACAGTGTCCAACTCTGATTTGAAGGTATGACGTGATAGACGCATCAGAAAGTAGATTCTGCTCACAATAGGGTGCAGTAAAGAGTTTTGCATCTGCCAGAACGGATAAACTCATTTTTTTTAGTATTAATGGTATTCGCAACACATTTTGCATACAGTATCTACATACATCACTAAATGCAAGTACAACACTACATCAAAATAAAATTTAAAAAAATGTTCAAATGTTTGTGGACTTAACTACGGGGTCATCAGTCCCTAAACTTACAAACTACTTATGAACTAACTAATACTAAGGACGGCACAAATATCCATGCCTGAGGGGGAATTCGAATCCCCGACTGTAGTCGCCATGCAGACCGTGACTGGAGCGCCTCAGTCCCCTCGGCCACCGCGGCCGGCCGTGTATTTGGCATTGGAGGGAAGTGTTTGGGGTAAAAACCGCAGAGGAAAACCAAGAGATGGATACAGTAAGCAGATTCAGACAGATGTAGCTTGCCGTTCTTGTGTATAGTTGAAGAGGCTTGCTCAGGATAGGGTATTGTGGAAACCTGCATCAAAGCAGTCTTCTCACAACAACAACAACAACAACAACAACATTGTACACGGATGTAGATCTATTTTTGTCAGACTTTCTCGAAGCTGCGAATTCACGAGCACAGTAGTATATGTCCTAAAAAATGCGATAATGAAATTTCACCAACGTATCAGCAGAGGGGGCCCGAATGGACTGCTCAGTCCGAGGTAGAAATTCGTCGTATAGCGTATGACGTCACGCTGTGAAACAATTAAACAATACAGATTGGAAACCGAAGGAAGCTGTTACCATTTCAGAAAGGACTCAACGTCAATTAATCCTTTATTTGGCCTTCATTCTGATCTGTTGTCACTAGGCATTAAGTATATACCCGCGAGAAAATGCACCTTTAAAAGTTACGCGATCGATCGCGTGTATAGTACTTTTCTGACAGTCGAACAGTTTGTAATGTATTTAATATGTCTAAATAAGTGCTTCTAGTTGCGTTTATAAGAAAACACAAACATTTGACTATTTAAATCTGGTAAAATGCCGATTGTTTTAAAATTACTGTGAGCAAAATCCTCACGCGCAAGTCCTCGCGGTTTAACAGCACGGCTGAACCAGGACTGTGTTGAAAATTTGTTTTCACAGATTAGAGGTATTGGCCATTTGTATCAGCATCATCGCCCAAAAGAAGTAAAACATTGGCTGCGTTTGTTGCTGTTGGGAAAGAATGCCCAAGACATGCCACTGTCTAATACTTCGTCTGTGAGACAGGAAGAAGACTCACAACAATTTCTGTCATCTAGTCCGCTGTGTGGAATTTTGCCGGATATGTCTGAAGAAATGACCGTGCCAGATGGGGAAGCAGAGAGCCAGGTCATAAGTTTTAGTTGTGAGGCTGCTGCACCGTCTGGTGTCTCACATGTTGAATGCCCAACTGAATGAAGGATTCAAATGTCTGGCAGGCTACATTGCACGCCGTGCTGCGAAATATGAGATCTCACT
This sequence comes from Locusta migratoria, assembly GCA_026315105.1. Taxonomy (NCBI): domain Eukaryota; kingdom Metazoa; phylum Arthropoda; class Insecta; order Orthoptera; family Acrididae; genus Locusta; species Locusta migratoria. The sequence goes on from CM048746.1 coordinate 560,937,302, forward strand.
GGGGGTGTTGTCTAATGAACTACTTTGTCCTCCTGCAAAACACCTCGCAGAATACGGGTGGATAGAATTTCTATCACGAGGTTTGTTAGTGGCGTCTGATGAGTGAAAGCGGCAGATCTCAGAGTTTGAGCTGCTGAAGAGATTAGCCAACGTAATTTCGCATAAATATCTTCATGTCGCGCCGGAGGTCATTAAAATATTCTTACGGACCGAATTTTTATTCGAGTGCGCTACTTCAACATGAAGCTGAAGAGAGAGAAACCAGCGGCATCACAGAGGTGAAAATAACGTCAGTGGCATTCTACGGCTGTCGGAAGGATTTAACGAGGTATGTAACTGCAATAAGCAATGCGTAAACAGTTGACTTTCCTGTGTTTAGTGGTGTTCTACGTGACGGCGCAGCGCCGCTTCGCGCCCCTCGTAGCAGTGCTGCTACGCCGCTGACGTCATTTCAACAGCCATACTTTTGTAGAATAACCTTGCGTAACAGTATACTATAGTTAGAGTTGGATGTACAACAGCAGATGTTTACATTTACAACAGGAGTATCGCTGTGGAAATATTTGTTTTCGTTATATGGACATAAGTGGTCTAAACGAGCTGCGAGAACAGTAGTTGTTATGACGAAGAATCTTGACCATGGAGTTGCATCTGCTGTTAAGGTGTTGTAACAACTGCTTTCATAATGTCTAGTATAAATTCAAATGTTCAAATGTTTGTATAGCTTATGGGACTTAACTACGGGGTCATCAGTTCCTAAACTTACAAACTACTTATGAACTAGCTACGACTAAGGACGGCACAAATATCCATGCCCGAGGGGGGATTCGAACCCCCGACCGTAGTGGCCGTGTAGACCGTGACTGGAGCGCCTCAGTCCGCTCGGCCACCGCGGGAGGCATAATGTCTAGTATACAATTATATTGTGTTTAGTAAACCTATTAAGTCTACAAACTTGTAAAATTATTATTAAAGGGGTTGGTTGTAAACTTTGCTGGACGAAATTTGAGTACAAGGACGACAGTAACAACAAAATACTGCAGTTAAAAATGCGTCTAGGTCATGTGCTACAAAAGCTTTCCACGTCGAAAGTAGGTGTCGTAAATAACTTCCCTTGTTGCCATATTAAAACAAGTAGCGTTTACTACGTGAAATTTCAGTACAAAGACGAAAGTGACATCAGAATACTGCAATAAAAATATGCCTGGGTCAGTTGCCACAAAAGCATTCCACGCCGAAATAACGTATGATTAATTACTTTCGTTCTTGCCACGCTGAATTAAGTACATATTTCTACATTTACATCTACATACATACTCCGCAATACACCGTAAGGTGCGTGGCGGAGGGTACACTGTACCACTACTAGGCATTTCCCTTCCTATTCCACTCCCAAATAGAACGAGGAAAAAAGAATGCCTATATGCCTTCGTACGAGCCCTAATTTCTCTTGTCATTGTGATTACTACGCGAAATTTAAGTAGATGGCAGCAAGATCGTATTAAACTCAGCTTCAAATTCCGGCCCTCTAAATTTCCTCAACAGAAATTCACGAAAAGAACGTCGTCTTTCTTCCAGCGATCCCCAATTGAGTTGCCGGAGCATTTACGTCACACTCGCGCATTGGTCGAACCTACCGGTAACAAATCTAGCTGCTCGTCTCTAAACTGCTTCTATGTCTTCCTTTAAACTGATCTGTTGCGGGTCCCAAATATTTGAGCAATACTCAAGACGTGGTCGTACAAGCGTTTTATACACGGTCTCCTTTACAGTTGAAGTACACCTTCCCAAAATTCTCCCAATAAACCGAAATCGGCTGTCCGCCTTACAACTGTCCTTATATGTTCCATTTCATATCGCTCTGCCATGTTACGCTTATATATTTGAACGACGCGACTGGATCAAGAAGCTCACTACTAATGCTGTATTCGAATATTATGGGATTGTTTTTCCTACTCATGCACATCACCTTACATGTTTCTACATTAAGAGCCAGCTGCCATTCTTCGCAGTAACTAGAAATTTTGTCTAAGTCATCCTGTATGCTATTACAGTCAGTTAAAGACGACATCCTCCCATACACTACAGCATCATCAGCAAACAGCCACAAATTACAAGTTAGTCTGTCCATCATCATTTATATCGATAGAAAATAATAGAGGTCCTATCACACTCCCCTGGGGCACGCCTGACGATATACTCGTCTGTGATGAACACTCGCCGTCGAGAACAACGTACTGCGTTCTATTACTTAGGAAGTCTTCCAGCCAGTCAGGAATCTGTGAGCCTATTCCATAAGCTCGTATCTTCGTTAGCAGTCAGCAGTGTGACACCGCGTCAAACGCCTATTTGAAGTAGAGAAAACACAATCCGCGTATTCCCCTTCATCTAAAGTTCGCAAAATGTCATATGAGAAAAGGGCAAGCTGAGTTTCACATGTACGATGTTTCCTATTCTCAAGCTGGTTCGTAGAAATACACTTTTCCGTCTCAAGGAAATTTATTGTATGCTAAGAATATCTTCCAATATTCTACAGGAAAGTGATGTCAACGATATTGGCCTGTAATTATGTGGTCAGTTCTCTATCCTTTCTTATAAACGGGAGTCACCTGAGCTTTTTTCCAATCACTAGGAACTTTGCGCTGAATTAAAGATTCGCGATAAATGCAAGCTAAGTAAAGGGCCAATGCCGCACAATACTCTTTGTAAAACCGAACTGGTATTCCATCCGGACCAGCAGACTTTTTCGTATTTAGCTCACTCAGCTGCTTTTCTACACCGGAAATACCTATTACTATGTCCTTCATTTCGGAATTTGTAGGTTGATCAAGTGATGTTACATTTGTGCGGTCATCCTGCGTGAAAGATTTCTTATAGGTTAAATTTAGAACTTCAGCTTTCCGTTTGTTTTTTTCTATTACTGCCCCGGAATGATCAACGAGTGATTGGATAGTGGACTTTGACCCGCTTATCGATTTTACATTGGCCCAGAATTTTTTCGGTTTCTCGGAAAGATCTTTTGCTAAGGTATGGCTATGGTAATTATTGTACGCTTTGCGCATCGATCTTTTTATAGACGCACTAATCTCTACTAACGTTTGCTGTCATCATTTGCGTGTTCTTTTTTGAACCGAGAGTCCAACAGTCTTTGCTTTCTCAGTAGCTTTCTAACATTATCTTTTCCATCCTTAATCGACTTTACAGGCACATATTTCTCTAACTCTTTATGTACAATGCATTTAAATTTGGTCCATAATTCCTCAACATACATAGTACCGGAACTAAACGATGCCCACTCATTTTGTAAGTGCGATTCTAACAATTGCTTATCGGCTCTTCCAAACAAAACCACACTCCTAGCCCTCTTGATTGGATTATGAAGTTTGGTCACCATCGACGCTATGACGATATCATGATCACTAATTCCTTTCTCTAGACAGACATCGTTAATATGGTCAGATCTGTTCGTAGCTATAAGGTCTAAAATATTTCCATTGCGCGTGGGTTGCCGGTTTAACTGCTCAAGACAGTTTTTGGAGAATATGTTCGAAACTAGCTCGCAAGACTGCTTGTCTGTACCACCTGAAATGTAGCTAGAGAGGTCCCAATCTATACTCTTAAGGTTGAAGTCTCCCCCGACTAATATTACGTGGCCCGGTTACCTACGCACTACCTGGTATAGACTTTCTTTGAATGACTCTAAAACTGATACAGCAGCATTGGGGTGCCGATAAAAAACACGCAGCTATTAAATTTACTTGTCTTAGACCTGTTATACGTGCCCAGATAAGTTCACAGTTACTTTCAACCTCGATCTCATTGGAAACAATATATTTGTCCACAGCGATGAACACTCGTCCTCCAATTGTGTCCGATATATCTTTACGATATTCATTCCACGCCTCGCTAAATATTTCTGAACTTGCCACATCACGATTTAGCCAGCTTTCGGTGCCTAAAACAATCTGAGCACAATAATTTCCCTGCAGTGCGGCAAATTCGGGAAGTTTATTAATACTTTGGAAGTTCACGGCTAATATTTTGACAGTCAAATTTTTTTTTTTTTTTTTTTTTTTTTTTTTTTTTTTTTTTTTTTTTTTACCTGTCTGAATTCGCTGTCTGAATGTTTACAGGCGAGTGCTCATTAGAATTAGCGCCTAACCTAAAAAAAAAAAAAAAAAAAAAAAAAAAAAAAAAAAAATCATGGGCACTCCATAAGTACTCTAAGTACTCTGCTACCCGAGTAGCCGCTTCCTAGTGTAGTGCACCACTGATCTATCTAAGGGCGTCCTAGAACTCCCCACCCAATAACGCAGTTCCAGAAATCTGCAGCCACGATTGACACAGAGTCGGCGAAGCCTCTGGTTCATACCCTCCACTCAGCTCCAAACCAAAGGACCTCGATCAACCCTGGGAACAATGCTACAAATCGACAGCCCTGCTTGCACCCTGCGTGAGAGGGCAGCAGCCTTCACCAATTCCGCCAGCCGCCAATAGGAACTAAGGATGTCCTCGGAACCCAAGCGACAAGTGTCATTGGTGCCGACGTGAGCCACGACTTGCAGTCGACCGCGTCCCGCACTCTCGATAGCCTCCGGGACGGCCGCCTCCACATTTCGGATGAGGCCCCCCGGCAAACACACCGAGTGGACTTCTTTCCGGATCTCTACGCTATCTGCGTAAGGGGCTCCATCACGCCCCTAACATTGGAGCTCCCAATAACTAATAGTCCCCTCCCCTGTGAACCTACTCGAACCCTGCTGAAGGAGTGGCTACACGTCCACTCACAGGGCGAATCGGCGTGGACGGACGGCCAACCACCACATTGGCCTTCCGTCTCGAGCGACACGAACGCCGTTCAACCCGCCACTCTACTTGCGGAGAGGGTGGCTCGACACATCTGGTACACCTGAAAGTGCCTCGGTAGCACGGACAGAGGGCGAAGCATATTACACCTGAGGTGCCCCACTCGACGCATCTGACGCCCCACCACCGCTGCATCCCAAGACAGCAGCCTGAAGACGGCTGACCGTAGCCAACAGCACGCTCAGCTCTTCGCGAACTGCGGCCAACTGCTCCTGAGTCCGCAGACAGCAGGCACACACCGTATCCACCCTATCGATAGAATTAACTGTAGAAAGTAGAAAACTAAATAATCAACTTTTAAGTAGCCCAATACTTTAACGAAGGCGGCTGGTAGCTGACTGAACTGTGGTTAGTAGTTACTACACTGTCAAAACAACGAAACTGAGTTCGGCAATTTTCAAAATAAAACAAGAAAACCCAGTAGCCTGCAGCAGACCAAAACTATACATACTGTATTTATCAAAATACACGAGTATAAACTCTTAAAACCGTAGCAAAAACGAATCTGCCAAGTAGGTGAGAAGGAACCTCTTAGAAACAGAAGCACTAACGAAAATTAAGAAATTTCATTGGCAATGAAATTTCACGCAATTAAATTATGATACCTAACGCTCTGGGCGATGTGGCAGCGACAGCAGGTGGCAAAGAACACAGACATACACAAGTGAGAAAACTCTGGCTGCTTCCACATTTTGCACTGATTGCATGTCTACCATGCTCGATTAAGTATTGCCAACAACAAATCAAAATATTTTTAAAAAGGTGTACACACTCAAAAGTGTAGTTTCACCAACCACAGGAGCGACAGAAGAAGAAATATCTCAGAAACACATTAACACAAGGTAGAAAACTGAGCATTTTTTTTTTCTGGTGTGTACTTCAAGGGAATTGCAGGATAGGTCGTCTGAAGCTTTACTCTTGGGGCTGCTAAGTTCCATTAGTCAGGAATTTTGATTGAGTATAGACTGAGATCAAACAAGACTAAATTTAAATGCATTGTTAATGAAGGGTTAGAGAAATATGTGCCAGTAAAGACGATTAAGGATGGAAAAGATCCACCGTGGTATAATAATAATGTTAGAAAGCTGCTGAGAAAGCAAAGGCTGTTGCACTCTCGATTCAAAAAAGAACACGCAAATGATGACAGGCAAAAGTTAGTAGAGATTCGTGCGTCTATAAAAAGATCGATGCGTGAAGCATACAATAATTATCACAGCCATACCTTAGCAAAAGATCTTTCCGAGAACCCGAAAAAATTCTGGTCCTATGTAAAATCGATAAGCGGGTCAAAGCCCACTGTCCAGTCACTTGTTGATCATTCCGGGGCAGTAATAGAAGAAAGCAAACGGAAAGCTGAAGTTCTAAATTTAACCTTTAAGAAATCTTTCACGCAGGAGGACCGCGCAAATATACCATCATTTGATCAACGTACTAATTCCGATTCCGAAATGGGGGACATAGCAATAGGTATTTCCGGTATAGAGAAGCAGCTGAGAGAGCTAAATACGAAAAAGTCTGCTGGTCCGGATGGTATACCAGTTCGGTTTTACAAAGACTATTCTGCGGCATTGGCCCCCTACTTAGCTTGCATTTATAGCGAATCTTTAATTCAGCGCAAAGTTCCTAGTGATTGGAAAAAAGCGCAGATGCCTCCCGTGTATAAGAAAGGAAAGAGAACTGACCCATACAATTACAGGCCAATATCGTTGACATCGGTTTCATGTAGAATTTTGGAGCATATTCTCAGTTCGAATATAGTAAATTTCCTTGAAACGGAAAAGCTTCTTTCCATGAATCAGCACGGGTTTAGGAAACATCGTTCATGTGAAACTCAACTTGCTCTTTTCTCACATGACATCTTGCGAGCCATGGACGAAGGGCAACAGGCGGATTGTGTTTTTCTCGACTTCAAAAAGGCGTTCGACACGGTGCCACACTGCAGACTGCTAACGAAGATACGAGCTTATGGAATAGGTTCACAGGTTTGTGACTGGCTGGAAGACTTCCTAAGTAACAGAACGCAGTACGTTGTTCTCGACGGCGAGTGTTCATCAGATACGAGTGTATCGTCAGGCGTGCCCCAGGGGAGTGTGATAGGACCGCTATTATTTTCTATCTATACAAATGATCTGATGGACAGAGTAAGTTGTAATTTGCGGCTTTTTGCTGATGATGCTGTGGTGTACGGGAGGGTGTCGTCTGTAACTGACTGTAATAGCATACAGGTTGACTTAGACAAAATTTCTAGTTGGTGCGAAGAATGGCAGCTAGCTCTCAATGTAGAAAAATGTAAGGTGATGTGCATGAGTAGAAAAAACAATCCTATAATGTTCGAATACAGCATCAGTAGTGAGCTTCTTGATGCGGTCGCGTCGTTCAAATATCTAGGCGTAACATTGCAGAGCAATATGAAATGGAACGAGCATGTAAGGACAGTTGTGAGTAAGGCAGACAGCCGACTTCGGTTTATTGGGAGAATTTTGGGAAGATGTACTTCACCTGTAAAGGAGACCGCGTATAAAACGCTTGTACGACCACGTCTTGAGTATTGCTCAAATATTTGGGACCTGCAGCAGATCGGTTTGAAGGAAGACATAGAGGCGGTTCAGAGGCGAGCAGCTAGATTTGTTACCGGGAGGTTCGACCAATGCACGAGTGTCACGGAAATGCTCCGGCAACTCAATTGGGGATCGCTGGAAGAAAGACGACGTTCTTTTCGTGAATTTCTGTTAAGTAAATTTAGAGGGCCGGAATTTGAAGCTGAATGTAGTACGATCTTGCTGCCGCCTACTTACATTTCGCGTAAAGATCACAAAGACAAGATAAGAGAAATTAGAGCTCGTACGGAGGCATATAGGCATTCTTTTTTTCCTCGTTCAATTTGGGAGTGGAATAGGAAAGGAAATGCCTAGTAGTGGTACAGTGTACCCTCCGCCACGCACCTTACGGTGAATTGCGGAGTATGTATGTATATGTAGATGTAGATGAAGGCAAAATATCTGGTGTTCTTACACGCAGTACTTATCGTTTTTTTACATCGATTTTGAAAGACGGCTGTCTGCCATCTTCCCTATGTTTTTAACTGTGTAATTTATCTAAGTTCACTAGACGGGCATTTTTTGCTAAACGAGAACCTCTTTCGTTCGGAGGAATGAGGAATAGCATTTCATTTCATATTTTTAAACGTTAGTTTCTGTAATACTGTGTTAATATTGCCGGGATTTTATTATGCTAATAATTTATCATTGTGTCTATGAATGTGGCAATATGAACGGTTTCTCCGTTAGGCCACTGTCCCTGTGAGAATGTGTACTTGCTTTATTCTGTATGTGTATGTATGAGCAGCTACTAGCGTGGAAGTCTGAGCGTATGCATAAGAATTTTCGTCGTCGGCTGCTCGCTGCTCGGTTTGTACGTCTCCCTGGCTTCGTGTCGATAGGTAGTCGTTACCAACTTCTGCTTTTGACGCTACCAAAGAGGTTCCTCCACCCTTTGGTTACAAGTTGGGTTGGCAATGCCCAGTAGCGAGACTCGGTTGGACGCGCGAGTCTAAGTTCTCCCCACCACCTCGTTTTTACTGGGTTTTTACCGATTTCGGCCGCTGGTGGGCGTCTCGCTGGCTGTGTGAACACTTTGTGGCTGCGCTTCGAGCTGCTAAGACGTTCTGCTCTTCTCTCCTCCCTTGAGATGGTAGCGATTCTTTGTCTGGTGTTCAAGTTAGACCTCAGAACTTAAGTTCATTTTCCAGAATACGTTTCTTCGATCATGTACGGAAGTGTATTCAATTTCATTTCGGTGATTTTGCATAGGCAAGCGCAGTAAATATGTAACTAATTCGGTGTGATAACGGCTGAGAATCGGTAAACTTTGTGAGACTAGGTGGCGGTGTACGAACTCGGTTTAATTTCTTTCTAGCTTTGTGCAATGCAACTAATGTGCGCGAATATTTTTATTCTGTGTAGTGCATTGAAATATTCTTCTCCATTTTCTCCTTCCATGAGTTATATGTACTGCAGTGGTGTGCTCTTAGAAAAAGCCTTCAGCTACCCCTGTGTATGTTTCTATGCCCTTCAGGCAAGAAATTATGCATGTATATTTCTGATTTCCACCAGTACCTCGCGATCTGCTCTGTGTCTATTTTTAAAGTGTCGTTTCATTTCTAAACTTGTACTTTGCATTCAGACTCCCTCAGTAAATTCTCTTCTAGCCTTGTACGACCCATTTATTAGATTACTTATGAAATACTACGTATTTCTAGGGGCTGCATACCGTATTTCGTAGCTGATTTACTCTGACTGAATTTAATCCACTTTTCTGATTTTTGAAGACTGGACTTCGTCCATCCGTGTAAACCCTTCCAATCGCGTCTAACTGTATTTCTGTAGCTTCCTTATGATATCTTACGCATTTCTAAGGGTTGAATGCCGTAGCTATTTTTCTTTATTTTTCGGAAATTGAATTTTGTACTTTTTATTGGTTTTCGGAACCACGTGGCTCCGAACGCCGACTTCAAGGATTTACAGGTAGTCACTTGAGTTCTTGCCGCAGCTCACACACCAGTGCCTTACTATTGTGTATTCTTGCTTCGTAATCTATGCTTCCGTTGATTTTTGTTGAAATGAATACGACCTTTAAGCACTTCGCCTTCAGTGGGGTGCTAATATGTAATGTAGCAGACACATGCCATGTGTCTCAGTAAGTCTGCATGCTCACAGTTTGATCTAAATGGAAATTAATCTCACTATATCGTGTACCATCTCAAGTAAAGAGAGACCGACCAGAGCCATCTACGAAGTTTACTTTCCTTGTGTGGTACATCCTGGTACATCCTGGATCGCTGAATTTCGCCTACGATAGCGGCGCCTGCATCTGCTTCGTATCAGCACGCTGAGCTGAGTGAGTTTCGCTTTGCTTCGCGCGTGTGAGTGGCTCAATGTGTGTTGATTGTAAATCCCTCCTCCGACGATATTCAGTTCAGATTACTTTAAATTTATTTGAAATGGGATGCATTTATATTGTTTAACAAAATTGGTTCACCCATTTGCTCATGTTTGAAGCGAATAAATAATTTATTGTCTTTGAATTTGATCCTTCTTATGAATATTAGTTTATGAATACCCTCCCTATTTTATTTAATGTTGTTTTTCACCAATGCTAAGAACAAACTCAGGTGCAGATTATCATGTTTCAATACTGTTGCTTCATAATTGTTCTCACACCCACCTTCATGAAATGGTTTGGTTTGGAGTGGCTTCTATATTAATGATTGTGGGTAATTCTCGTGACCTACGATGTATGTTGGCCACCGTCTCTTTGTCTTCCTGTTGCTAGAGGAAAGTTTGAGTCAGTTCTAAATTCTGGGCCAGGGAACAAGAATATGTTGGGAAGTAGTGAGTACTTCACGCAAAAACCCATAGCTGGTTTTTCGGCCAGAGTTATATGTTGAAAGTTAGCTTTTTAACAGGCTCTTTTCAGCTAGAATTAATTTTACAATTAATGGTGGTCTTTCAATTTGTGCATTTAAATGCTAAACACACTTTAGGCACATTTCAGCAGCAAAATTGTACAGGCAATACACACTAAATACAATTTAAACTAAATACAACACTTCAAACACAACAACAACATACGATTGACAGACTATTCTTAAGTGTGATGACCACCAAAAATATGGCGGCCGAGTTTACACTGGTTCTACATCTACATGCCATACTCTGCAAAGTGCCTGGCAGAGGGTTCATCGAACCACCGTTATACTATTTTATCTCCCATTCCATTCTCGAGTAGCGCGCGGGAAGAATGAACACCTGAATCTCTCCGTTCGGGCTCTGATTTCCCGTATTTTATTCTGATGGTCATTTCTACCTATGTAAGTGGGAGTCGACAATATATTTCCGCATTCAGAGGAGAATGTCGGCGATTGCAGTTTCGTAAGTAGCCCACATCGCAGCGATAAGCGCCGTTGTTGTAATGATTCCCATCCCAGATCCTGTATCATTTCCATAACGCTGTCTCCCCTGTGTCGTGACAATACGAAACGAGCTGCCCTTTTTTGGACTCTTTCGATGTCCTCTGTCAAACCCACCTGATCAGGATCCCACACTGCGCAGGAATACTTAAAAAAAGGACGGACAAGCGTAGTGTATGCAGTTTCTTTTAGTTCTGTTGCATCTTTTAAGGGTTCTGCCAATAAAACGCAGTCTCTGGTTCGCCTTTCCCAACACATTATCTACGTGTTCTTTCCAATTTAAGTCAGAAGTAATTGTAATTGTAATTCCTAGGTATTTTGTGGAGTTTACGGCCTTCACATTTGATTAATTTATCATGTAAACAAAGTTTATCGGATTTCTTTTCGTACTCATGTGGACGACTTCACACTTCTCATTATTTAGACTAAATTGCTAATTTTTTACATCATAGTGTTATCTTATTCAGATCATTCTGCAGTTGGTTTTGACATTCAGATGCTTTTACTACACGGTAAATGACGGCGTCATCTGCAAACAACCTAAGAGAGCTACTTAGATTTTCCCCTAAATCGTTTATGTAAATAAGGAACAGCAGAGGACCAAAAACACTACCCTGCGGAACGCCCGATATCATCTCTGTTTTAGTCGATGCCTTACCATCGATTACTACGAACTGTGTCCTCTCTGAGAGGACAGGTTGCCGCAAAGAGCGCTGTAGATCGTATGTTAGGCACTCTATGAAATATAAGCTCATTTGTAGGGACGTTGTCCACAGCCCGGCACAGGTTTCGGCTGACCCATTCTCCCAAGGCCGTCGCTTTTACCAGGCGCCAAATGCCTCCTTGGACGCTCATCGGTGGACAGAGCGGGAGCCGGGGCGCCGAAAGCTGTGCGCCAAGAGAGAATGGGCGCCACTTTTAACTGTCCAACTTTCTGCTCCGTTTCCTGCCCTCTCCAGGCGAAACACGGTCTGTATCCATGACAGAAGAAGAGTGTTTCCACCAGACAAAATACATGAACACGCGAGTCACAGGTTTTTGAAGCCTGATAATTAGCTCAGTAATGGCTGGTTCAACATTTGGCGGCCCCCTGGATCGGGTATCCGGGTGCGGTGCACCCCCTTACATCCACGGTTACGCCCGCCGTTGCAGAATACACAAGAGCACATTCCATAACAAATAGAGCACCGCTCTTTCAGTGCAACTGCCTTCAACGTCTTGTGGTTCCACATATTAGCGTTCAGCTGAAGTGACATTTGATTTTAAACCTGTTTGTTTTGTGCGAAAGCTGTATAGGAAGGGCTTTATCAGAAACAAAAGGCCCATTTACTACTGTCGCAACGTTTTTAGCTAGAGATCATGGTTTTCTACTTATTTAATCCTTTATAGGACTAAACTTTTTATAAAAATTTCGGAGGTAATGCTTCTATTGCATCCCATTTGACTTGCATAGGCATGTAATAAACTCGGAATTATTTTATGTTTATTTAACTTGGAAGTGAATGGATAAAATAGGTGGCTGTTGTACAGAGCCTATCCATTTTGGGTTGGGCTTACAAGGAAAGTACTTGGGCTCGAACAAACATATCTGTATGAACGTTTGGTTACAGTATCTCTACGTACACCTCAATGTGTTGGTGGGTGTCGTTTTTATCCAAAACTTTGCAATCATGCTCTAGATAGCACTGTAGATGTAATTGTAGACGCCATACGTAATGCAGATATCTGAACTATAACTTATGTAATAATCGTCGTACATGTTCTCTAGCGTATTGTCATCAAAAGCTGTGATGATAGTTGCAACTTTAACCTTCTCGGAAGACTGTTAGTATTCAATGCCACTGCTTCCATCGCCTCTTCCCGCACTTACCGTAGCACTGCCGCTAGCAATGAGTTCTTCCTCATTATCATCCCTATTATCATCATTATGTGTTGGTGTTCCAACAGTATCTAACTTATGCTCATATTTCTGTACCATAACAGATACGAGAAAGCATGCAAATGATTCATCTTCTACACTAATACCATCTTCAAGAAGAAGGGTTCTTCGTAACTTCATCTCAACTAATCACAATACATTAGTAGGATTGATTAGCAATCGCCGCCCCATCTGACGCTTCACCACACAACTATCAGAAAACGCAACTTCGGAGGCACACTGCACCGTCCCTACTGGCGAACCGACAGGTCAAAGGGCAATGCGACATGACACACGCAGAGGCCTCTAACGGACGACTGCAGAGTTTTGCAGATGCGGGAGTGTCGTGCAATAAGGGATCTTTACATTATCTCTCGTACGATTTTGATGTATATGTGTTTGTTCGAGCCCAAGTACTTTCCTTGTTAGACTAATGTGGATGGTGGTCATTTAAAAGACTACCTTCTCATATCTGGAATAGATAACTATTCCATGGAGAAGGCTCCCGTAACGGATCCGAAACGTTCGAGAAATATATCATCATGACGCGGGAAATATTTCAGAAAAAATTCAATTTTAACAATAATGAGCGCGAAAGCCTACTTTCTTACATAACTAAAAGATGGCATTTGGAAGGTACAGAAGATACAATTTATTAACCAATTCACTGAATAACAAAAATTGAACACATTACAATATTCAAACAATAAAATATTACTTAACACTATGAAATATTACAAATTCCAGTGGTAACTGGAAGGCAAAGAGCAACTTTGAAACATACACTGTTTCGCCCTTATCGTAGGTGGGCGATATATGGACCACCGCCCTATAAAGGGGGAAACGTAAAAGTGTACCTTTAAAGGCCCATCCACGCTCGAGCTCACAAGCCAGAGGGCAGGACTTTTAGTGTGTCGTTCATGACGGCCTTCCTTACCACTGTATAGACGACTACATGGTTTTTTGCACTATTTGTAGGTATTCGTTGAGTATACTAAAATTATGGGGCTTACGAAGAGAGTGTAGTAGAAGCACCAGCAGCTCATCTGAATCTTCAGACGGGTGGTTGTCTGCCTGTGATGGAAAGAAAAATAAGAACATTACTGGTGAGTAGTTTTATCTATATGTTCCATTTTTTTCTTCAAATAGAGCGCTTGTGTCACAGAGAGCAGTAAGGATTGAGTGCGAAATTGCGTTCATAACATATTTTATTCTCATTATTATTCCTCATTTCCGATGTTTTACGCAGGCTAAACTCCTTGCTGTTGAGAAACTTAGCCTTCCGTTATTCAACCCCCACCCCCGTGATGATCATGCCGTGCACTATGCTTCTGCGGGGTGGCACAACGAGTGACATTTCTTATCCGCACTGTCTCGATTAGGCGAATGTAATGTAGATAACTGTGTTTATTTTTCCCTACTTTCCGCTATCGTTTCTTCGTTTGAAGAAAATTTTTCTATACGGACGAGAACGCTCAGCTTAGGAATGAGATAGATGGACGTTTGAAAGAGCTAAATCAGTTAACTCAGACACGGCAACAATTAGTATGTCAGTTCATATATTTTTTGTCATGGCAACGATGCATGCTTACACACGCGCAGTGAAAAACGACTTTCGTCCTTGCGACCAAGGTATTTTCGGACGTACCTTGTACTATAGATGGTCCAGTACGTGAATACATATCTTATTCATAAAGGAGGAGCTGTGAGCATGCAAGAGCCTGTTCCCACTAGCAGTGACATCTGATTGTGGATTCGTAAACTGTTCTCGTGATCGATTTTCATCCCTTTTATTTTTTGGGTCTAGAGTGTCATTCGGTTCTGTAAGTGATGCCAACTTTCTAGCCGTTTGTTTTACCTTCTTTCTTACTTAACTGTATGTAATAATGATTTATCATTTTATTTTTATTTTTGTTAGTTGTGTTTTGCGTGTGTGTGAAGAATAGAAGGGGTTTTGTCATCATGTATTGGAATTTTTGTCCGTACTATGATCAGTCAGTGGATACGGTGATTAGTTATTCAAATTTACCTGGTCATTCATTGACAGATACTTTTCAGCGCACTCCAGACAAATGCCGGCATGGTTCCTTTGGAAGGACAAGGTCGCTTGATTTCCTTCACAGTTCTTATCCAAACAATCTCTCTCCACTCTGCCACGCTGTCGACGGGACATTAAACCGTGATCTTCCATCCTTCCTTCTTTTCAGACTTCGTTTTGTGTTCATGATTATTTTCTAGTTTTTTTCCCACTTGTAATCTATTTTTACGTTTCTTTTTTTCTATTTTAGTACATTTTTGATTACTTTGTTCACATGTTCAGCAAAAAAAAAAAAAAAAAAAAAATAAATAAATAACTAAATAAATAAAGTCGTGTGCTGCTGCGCAGTGTTAATTTGATAAAACCTGACGATGAGATTCAACATGGGACCGCTCGTACGTAGAATAACAAAGGAAGTGTGTAACTGAAGCGGATTCTTCCTCTATAGTGTTCAGAAAAAGTTGAGCGGCTTGCCAGATATTTCCATGCTCGAATGAAAGTTAGTGACGGGTTTTGGAGGCCGCTGCCCCTGTAGATATCACTTCCTCTGTGCCGGCCGCTTGTTCCACTGCAGCCTGAAATCCACGACTGTAGCCGAAACTCTGTTGCCAGTTTGAATAGAGTTCCTGCTGTGCAGACCATAAATCTTGCAGATACCACTGGAAAGAGACTCATATTTTTGTTTGTGTGACAGATATCGGACTGTCGCCAGCTAACTTCTCTTCGTCCCTCCATTTTTATTTCAATCCCTGCAAGAACAAGCAAACATGTGTTTGCAAACTAAGTATCCTATGACATTCCACACTTGACCTATTACTATTATGAAGGGGTGCTAAGACACAAGTGGTCTATAATTTTAAGTGTAGGAATTCATTTCTCCTTGGTATAAAATACAATAGTAATCTTCCGCTATTTAAAAAAATTCAAAAAATTCCATTTCAATTTTTTCTACTTTTCGGGTGGTTGATACATTTTCCCGAATCGCGCAAACGTTTTCCGATTCTGGAAAGCTGACTAACAGTTGAGGACGAAGTAGATTTCATTATCTGTCTGATATACACACAATAAGAGATGCGACATATCCGTCGATGTATAGATATCTTCAGAGTCATAAGTAAAGGAAAAATCCCAAACTGCACTTCTATGTTTTTCCATTGTCAAAAATTGCTGTTTTAAATGAAGTAATGGTTAAACCAAATACGCATTTTCTATAATAATTGTATCCATGTAACAGTGGCAAATTTATTTATATTAATGAAGTTCCGCAGAATCGCATTGAGGAACGAGTGTTCATGGTCATGGAACGAGTAATAACAGATAATGTGAAACTTATAACAATCCAATTCACAAGACAGGCCTAAAACCCTTGTAACAGCTTATTAAAAAAGAGATGCGACAGAATACTGCCCACATTCTGCAAAAGCGTCAAGGAGGTGTGATCCAACTGCAGACGCGATTTCTGTCTAATATTAGCTGAGTGAAAGCTGCTGACTCTCAAGAATAGCCAAATATCATGATCGTATTATTAACAACAAACGCCATTAAAGAAAATATGTATTGAGAGGCCAACGTCAGAATTCCCAGGCTACTAAACAGGGGTCGACAAGAGGTTCGAGAGCTTACGCCACATATAGCTCGAAACGCACAATTCTGCAGAAAAAGCACCCTTTTTGAATCAGAGGTGTTACCGCAAAGAATAACACCGTACGTCACAAGCGAATGAAAATAAGCAAAATAGGCTACTTTTCGTATGGAACTATAAGATATTTCAGATATTGTCCTAATGATAAACGACGCAGCATTCCGCGTAACGATCCCAAAGACAAGAGAAATTAGGTCTCGTACAGAGCCATATAGACATTCAATCTGCCCTCGTTCTATTTGGGAGTAGTGGTACAGTGCATCCTCCGCCACGCACCTTGCGGCGGATTGCGGAGTATATATGTAGATGTAGTTTTTGAACAAGATGCTGTCCCCTCTAGACACGCTGGAATGGACGCGTGGTCTAAGGCGCCTTGTTATGGATTGCGCGGCCATTCCCTGTTCGAGGCTCGAGACCTTTCTCGGAAATGTGTGTGTGTGTGTGTGTGTGTGTGTGTGTTGTCCTTAGCAGAAGTTAGTTTAATCCTGCGGCGGGCGCGTGGCGGCATACAGTGCCGCTAATTTCGTTTTCTTTCAATGATTACGTCCGTGCCAAGCACGCAACAATGGTGCTAGATATGCTTCGATTGTTTAGTCACGCGCCAAACTACATTACTTCGCCATTAATATACTCACCATAAAAGCTGTGACTGACCTGTGGAGTGGACGACTGCACCGAGAGGGCACTGCCTACCGCACGCGCCCGGTAATGTAAGTACATGAGGCCGTACCACTGTCGGATGTTTTGATGATTAGAAGCTTAGTTTTACAACTCTGTGGGTGTATGATGATTTAGTTATTAACATTGCTTTGGTATTAGAACTATTATTGTCTCCCAGGTCCGCACAAAGGAAAGGACTAACACAAGAAGAAATTGAGCGTCTTCTTTTGAAATGATCGACGAATAATATTACGCTGATTTCTCTGACAGCGATGAGGAAGCAGAAATAGTTGAAACTGCAGATCATTCTAGCGAGTCTGAGCAGTCATTCGTTGACGAGAATGAAGTGATAGGAATGCCACATGATGACAGCCATTTTTATTTTGGTAAGGGCCAAGAAACTTTTTTGGGTAAATAATTTGTTAGCACTACCAGGGAAAAGAAAACGTAAGAATATAATCAAAGTCCTACCTGGCCCGAAACTGAGTGGTAGAGAAGCTAAAACTGCAATTGAATGTTTTCTCAATTTTTTTATCCTGAGATAATTGATTATGTTGTTGAAAACACAAGCAAGTACATAAATAACAAGAGATCATCTGTAAATTACTCAAGGGCTAGAGATTGCAAAACTACTTCTGCTTCTGAAATAACGGCTCTTTTAGGGGCACTGTTTCTCATTGCTGTACAAAAAGGACGCACAAATGTATTAGAACTGTGGGCATCAAATAGAACAGGAATGATTATTCTAAGAGCAGCATTTAGCTACAAGCGCTTTCTGTTCTTGCTCCGGTCACTCAGGTTTGATAATACTTCTACAAGAAAAGAACGACTAGCAACTGATAAACTTGCTGCCATCCGCAACCTCCACTCAGCATTTCTGAACAACTGCAGAAATAACTATAGTCCACGGGAGTTCACAAACCATAGACGAAATGCTTGTCCCATTTCGCGGACGTTGTGTTTTTGTTCAGTACATGCCCAATAAGCCCGCTAAGTATGGATTGAAGTTGTGTGCATTTTGCGATAGTAAGACATTTTATACTTTTAATTTTGAAGTATACTGCGGAAGACAGAAGCCTGGATCATATGTTGCATCTAACCAGCCAATGGATATTGTGAAGAGATTGGTAGAGCCAATCAAGGGAAGTCAGAGGAATGTAACTACGGACAACTACTGCAGTAGTTACCCTGTAGCCCAGCATCTTTTAGAAAATGGGCTAACGTTCATTGGAACATTGAAAGGAACAAGAAGGAAATTCCTCCGGCATTTTTGCCGAACAGATGCGAGAATTTGGAAATTGTCTTTTCGGATTTCAAGATGACTTCTGTCTTGTTTCGTGCCAAACAAAAAGGAACAAGGCTGTTCTTTTCCTATCATCAGTGCATGAAACTGCTGAAATAGACACCGATATAGGCAAGTCTGTTGTAAATTTGGACTACAATGCAACAAAAGATGGAGTCGATACTGTGGATTATATGTGTACATCCTATTGTACACAAAGGACCACAAGAAGATGACCCTTAGCATTGTTTTTTCGTTATTTGGATATTGCTGGGATAAATTCCCAGGTCTTGTTCTTTGCAAACAATCCATAGAAAAGATTCAGAAGAAGAACCTATCTAACAAACCTGGCCTTGGCTCTGATGGACTGCCGCTTGAAAGAAAGGGCTCAGCTCTCTACTTTACCAAGAGATATTCAAGAATTCCTGTCACCTCATCGATCAATTCCCGCCAATCACGATGAGACTGTAAGAATGTGTGGGAGGTGCCATCTTTGTGGTGGTACAAAACAATAAAACACTCAATTGCAATAGCTGCAAAAGATTCGTTTGCAAGCAACAATGCCACAATGTTGTCACATTGAATGATTGCAGAGCTTCTCTGGAGGAAGAAAGTGAGTCATTCTTGATATGTATTTACTGACTGTCTTATTCTTTATTATTACTACAAAGATTTTATACATATTACACTGTTTTGTAAAACTTGATTTAACAATGGTGAACAATCGAATCATATCTGTGGTTAAAATTTATTTAGAATTTGTTATTAAAGTAGCACTTACGAAATATCCTAGAAACTTAGGTCAGATATATTGTAACAATTTTAATTTTGCCATATGTATACAGATCATATTAAAAGTTGCTGTTAAGAATGATGTTATACACAATAAATAATTAATTCCACCCAAAAATTACAAAAAAAATAATAATAGCTTTTCTATGTATTTAAATGTAGGCGGCGCGCCCGCTGACATAACAATCTCAAGCGCGTCTGCCGCAGGGTTAAGAGGTCTAGGAACCATTAACCTCAGCAGCTTTACAAACATTTGATTTCATTTTGTTCTTTGTAGGAGGCTGTTAGAAGTCGTCAGCGACTCGCACGCCTGGGCAATAGGCTGTTCCGCTTAACATCTGTTGCTGGACTGCACGGAACGCTACTCGGGATCACTACAGTTTCTCCATGGCTAGTGCCCGACTCATGAAGTAATCAGAACGCTAGTCAATGGATAGTTCCTGGAAAAGAACACTGAAAGTGTGAAATGTGAAATATTCACTAAAATTATCGTAATATAATTATGAAAATATTAAATTAGGATCATCTGTAAAAAGGCTATCTATGTCTGAAATCTTGATTGTTACAACTGTTAATTAAGAGGGGAAAGCACACAAGTGTCATTGTGAATAGTTACCAAGTGCAAATAAATTCTTTTTCCATCATATGAAATATATAGCAGTATATCGTCCGAAAAATTTCACCATTAAAGAATAATAAGCCGCGGTGGAGTAGCCGAGCGGTCTAAAGCGTCTCGCTGCGGAGCGCACGGTTGCTCGCCGTGGAGGTTCGAGTCCTCCCTGGGGCATGGGTGTGTGTGTGTTTGTTCTTAGGTTAGTTTATCTAGGTTTAACTAGTTTGTAAGCTACGGACTGATGACCACGCAGTTTGGTCCGATAGATTTACAAACATTGGAACATTTGAAAGAATAATGGTTCACTGAGTATCAGTGTTACTTCCAAATAATATGATCGCACACGTAAATAAAGTGTCCAAAGTTATGCGATCACAGTAAAATCCTTGTTATGTTTTTATTTTTAAGATTGTCTCTGAGCAACAGAGTAGATGCAAATATATACAACTAGTTTGTGTACCACCAGGAAACATAACTAACGAAATATAAGAATTAGGAAACAAGGGGTTACAACACAAAACGACAAATTTTGTTCATTTGTTTAGAAATATATAAGCCATTTACATTTTTAAAATGTGTCATTGCAGATGTGAAAATGAAAACTAAGTTTGTCAAAACCAGTTATCGGAAATAAATAGATATTTCTCAACAAATAACGATTTAGATCGTCCCCTAGCTTCAAATAATGTCACACTTACACAAGTTATGTTCAGTTTACGCTTAACTTCTACCGGAAAGGCACGCGTGTCATCTCTTCGATAAACATTCTCCGTACGAAATATAATAAGCAACAACGATGTGCAGTGCTGTTCTACGAAACATAAGCTTCAAAAAAGTTCAATACTGTGCTATAAAATTGGCTTCAAAAGTTACTTAGAACCTTTTCTAATACTTCCGTAACTACCTTAACTGTCAATGCCTTAACATTGACAAACTCGTGACAAAGAAATGGACAGACATTCATTTTGTGTCCCAGCCTCGTCGCCGCTTTTGTGTCTCGTTTCCGTCGTAGGTGTCGGTGGCCGAGCAGAAAGAGACCGACACAGGAATAAAGGATGCACGCTTATGCAGGTACGCAGGTGAGCAGTCAGTGGGACAGCAGAAACTAGAAACACTAGAGTAAATTAGAACGAGATATATATTGCACAGAATTTATACAATACTTAACTTTTACAAGGCTCGGTACTGCAGAATGCTGACACATAGTTGAGCTAGAGGCCTGCCTAGTGCATATCAGATAGCCAAGTCTTCACTGGTGCCTATCTGATTCCGAAGTGTTAGCTGGTTCCTATCTCAGTCCCAAGTGAACGATGTCGTTCAGTGGTGGCCACGAGCGGAGTTGTAGCAGAGGGCGCTCGTGGCTGTCGTCGTAAGAACGCCGCGCAGTGCGTGCATGGCGGCGCGCGGCGAAAGTAGGTGGCGCGCACTTTATACTTGTGCGAAACCACAATTCATTAAAAGGAAACAACAACCATTCAAAAATAAATAAATAAATAAAATAAATAAATATCCGGCTTCTTACCTTTTTCAAATGCTAGTAAAACTCATCCATATCTTTTAATTGTGGAGTAACAAGAGATTATAGCAATTATTTACCTAGGCAAATCCTGGTACTAATCATGTGTGTCGATGTGTGTGTGTGTGTGTGTGTGTGTGTGTGTGTGTGTGTGTGGTGGTAGGCCGGCCGCGGTGGTCGAGGGGACTGCGACGCGCCAGTCACGGACTGCACGGCCACTACGGTCGGGGGTTCGAATCCCCCCTCGAACATGGATATTTGTGCTGTCCGTAGTATTAGCTAGTTCATAAGTAGTTTGTAAGTTTAGGGACTGATGACCCAGTAGTTAAGTCCCAGAAGCTATGCAAGCATTTGAACATTTGGTGGTGGGGGGGGGGGGGGGGGAGTGGGGGTCATAGTTATGCGGCGTGTTCTTTCGGACACGTCCAAAAGAAGACACTCTATAGATGGTGTAAAATCAACGTAGTCACTCCAGGTATCTGTGGAATTACAATAGATATTGGAAAACTACTTTCATGGACACTGAAAGAGTACCGCCCATACTTCTTGGGGGTTACAAACGTTGGGCAATACACTTTCAGCAAAGAAAAGATCACTCCCAGGTTCTTCGTGATATGATAGGATTTCTGGATATAAATACCAGTTAAGCTTCAAAAAAGGAACAGCTGAATCCTTTACTATTTCAATACCACAATAATTATAAATTATTTTAACACTGCTTTAAACTTTATTAAGTCACTATAAGCTTATTTCGACCTTAGGGCATCATCAGATGTTATTACTTATAATATTGTTGTTTATTTGCTGCTTAATTTATTATAGAAGCTGATGTAATGCTTATCTGTATATGTGCAGCAGCACTGGTTATATGATAAGATTTTTTATCTGTTTTTCATAGTGGCAGTCTGTAGTGGCAGCATCCAACGATAACTCGAACTTAAGGTAGAGGCTTATGAAAGTAAGTACAATGAGATAATGTAACACGTAAACAAATATTATATTCGACACAAACTTGTTTTTTAAAGTAGCATGAAAAATCATAAAAAGAATAGCAGTGGTTGCATGACAATGCGTCAATTACATCCTGAGAAACTGCGAAGAGAATTTTGAAATAAGTTAAAAGCGCAGATAACGCATGCCCTGAGACTCAACCAGCCGGGTGGGAGGAGCCGCGTGGTCTAAGGCATCGTGCTACGGACTGGGCGGCCGCTTCCGCCGGAGTTTCGAATCTTCCTTGGGTATGTATGTATATATGTGTGTGTGTGTGTGTTGTGTGTTGTGTGTTGTGTGTGTGTGTGTGTGTGTGTGTGGTCTTTAGTGCAAGTTGGTTTGAGTACTAGTGACTGATGGCCATAGCAGTTTGGTCCAACAGGTTTAAAGACATCTGAACATTGAGACTCGCGAGTCTCGCTTGGGTCTCGGGATGCGTTAGCTGCGATCTTCAGGTATTTGAAACTCCAACTAGTCTTCGCAGTTCTTCCGGATGCAGTTGACACATCGCGATGCAACCAACCCTATTCCTTTTAATGATTTTTCATGCTAATTACTGCTTTAGAAATAATGTGGGGTATACATTTAAAAAAATAGAAGTTTGAGTTGAAAATAATATTTACGTTTTAGACTGTTTCATAGTACCTACTTTCATAAGGTCAGTGCCATACGTTCATGACCCTGAAATTAGGTCCTCCAAATCCATCGTAATTCCGTATATATCTTGGGTGAAATAATTCAGTGGGACATCCTGTATATATGGAGGGTGTAAACGGTATAAGCCGCCATTATTATACAGACGGTGCTTGATAAAAAAAAAAGTCCAATGAAATAGTGTTTATCAGGTAGTTTATTTTTGTATTAGTAAAAATCAATATTTGTAGGACTGATGATAGGCGTATTTCTGTTTACATTGTCGACTGGCGATACGCGAGAGAGCCCTGTAACTGCGTGGCCAGCACGCGCCTGTGGGTGCGACAGAGAGCACGAGAATACACTACGCGACGAGAAATGCAAACATCGGACGTATACGACGACTAGCCACGGCGGGTAGGTGCTGCTTCAACAAGCAACTGAACAGTCATTGGGTTGTCAAGAATGTGTAATTCATTTTTCATAAACAATAAATTAAGTACAACCAGACTTTTCTCTTTTACAGTACCATTATGAATGTCGTGCTAGTAAGGAAAAGCTAATATCGAAGAAAATATGTTTCCCTTAGTACAAAATCAACCTGTTTCCTAATAATTGTGCAGTACTTACAACTAACCATTTCCTCTTTTTATAACACAACCGTATCAGAATTTAAATCCAGTTTATTTTCCTTTTATACAACATTAACGACAATGAAACCCAAATTACTTTATTTCCTCTTACTCAGAACCATTCGATCCTACACGTACGTCTTGACAGCGGACACAGTTTTCACGCACTCCTTCACACAGATACATATTTGCCTTATGGTATTGTCAGCATCGTAAAATCCTCTACGTTACGTTGGCGCACATTATTAACTTGCCATGCATAAACAATTTCCTTCTTTGCCGCCAGAAGTAAAAATCCTGTGTATTTAAATCAGGGCTGCGTGCTAGCCGTCGACGTGGACCCTAAAGCCCAATCCATCGTGCTGGAAATCGTCTATCGACAAATCTGCATAACCTGTGACCAATGTGGGTGGAGTACCATCGTGTACGAACCACATGTTATTACGTACGCATAACGGAATGTCTTCTAACTACGTTGGTAGCAATGTTTCCTCTAGAAACATTCGGTAATAGTTACCAGTCAAAACATAAGGCTCAATAATGTAATCATAGAGCATAACCGTCCACACATATCCGGAGAATCATTCAAATGTTCAAATGTTTGTATAGCTTATGGGACTTAACTACGGGGTCATCAGTCCCTAAACTTACAAACTACTTATGAACTAACTACGACTAAGGACGGCACAAATATCCATGCCCGAAGGGGGATTTAAACCCCGACCTTAGTGGCCGTGCAAACCGTGCCTGGAGCGCCTCAATCCCCTCGACCACCGCGGCCGGCACGGAGAATCGTCTCTAAAAATGTGTTGCCACTACGTGACGAGGACTGTGTACACTCCACGTGTGCATTTTATCGAAATTTGTTATTCCGTAGCGAGAGAAACGCTTCATCTGTGAGGAGTATTTTGTTGACAAAATCATGCTGCACACTGTGTAAGAAAAACCACTCAGAGTTCACGTCGTGGAGGAAATTCTTGCTCTTCCAGTGCTTGTACGCGGTGAATGAAGTAAGGCCGCAGACACTCCTCTGCGATGAACGACAGTGTGCGATACACCCGTTTCGCGGGCGGTGCTTCTGGTACTTTGAGTAGGATTCTCCTGGATGCGGTCCAAAATTCTTTCCCTCGCTTCCAATGTACGATCAGCGCGTTGTGAGCCTCTGCCTTCTGCGCAGGGCGGTAAAGAGCCACTATCTCTCAACATAAGGAAATTAAATACGTACTCGTAAGTTTTATTTTGTCAGGATGTGACAAAAGAGGAAAGCAGAGCAGAAGATACGTTTCGCATACACACGAAAATTTATAAAGGTGCAGCTATCTACTGTACTTTATGAAGAAGTAAATGCAAAATAATACATAATCACCTTTGGTGAACAGTAGCAAATGTTTCTCGTGCTTGAAGTCATTGTAGGAAGCATTCTCGATAATTTCGTACAGCTGCCCTTGCCACACCATTTGCCTTGCCATAAATTAAATGAATATTGCATAGTTCAGCATTAGTAAATATCCCTTCCATCCTAACAGTTAACAGAGTTGCAATAACGTCTGCATAGGTTACTCAATGACTGTCGTCGCTCGGCGTATTACAATGACGCAGACCGTAGTTGCCTACGTGTTTACGATTCACGCTCGTGATGTCACTAAGCGCAGCCGGTAATAACAGGAACCGATTGCTGACGAACGTACACTGTTAAGTGTCTTCTTTTCCAAAAAGATTATCCTGAGACGAACTGTTTTCTTCTGCAACTAGCATAGGAAATACGTAAACATGTTACTAGACTTTTTTGGTCAAGAAAACAGATGTATAATTTTGGCGGCTCATGCCGTTTGTGCAACAAACAAAGTTGCGAACAGGTTGCTAGACTCGTGTTGTCTCAGATGAAAGGACACGATATGAAAGCAAATCACAAGGTTTAATAAGAAATTACTTGGGATCTTTATACATATAAACATCTCTAGTAATTTCTTATTAAACGCCGCGGCGGATTATCCGTGCGCACTGGAGCACCTTGCTGCTGTGCACGCGGCCGTTCCCCGTCGGGGATTCGAGTCCCCCCTGGAGCAAGGGTATTTCTGTTGTACTTTTGTTAGTTTACCTACCCTTAAATGCATGATTTTTTTAATTTCAAAAAAACAAACTATTTACGTGTTTTATAAGTTGTACAAACAAAGGGAAAAAATAGAAAAAGAAATGCCAATGTCGCTAGTTTTCCAAACAAACACGTACGGAACACACAAAAACTTATAAGTTTTGGATAGTGTAAACAACTTTTTGTGCTTCTCAAAAAAATGTTCAAATGTTTGTAGATCTATCGGAGCAAACTGCGTGGTCATCAGTCCGTAGCTTACAAACTACTTAAACCTAGGTAAACTAACCTATGGACAAACACACACACCCATGCCCCAGGGAGGACTCGAACCTCCACGGCGAGCAACCGCGCGCTCCGCAGCGAGACGCTTTAGACCGCTCGGCCACTCCACCGCGGCTTGTGCTTCTCCATACCTGTCTCAATTGATATGATTTTTTCCTCCTTCCAAAACTCTTTATATTAAAAACAAAACGTCAATATCTGCAATAATTGCCGTTTTCTCCAATCACAAACAAATATGTTAACAGTTCATACTGAGCCAAAAAAAAAAAAAAAAAAAAAAAAAAAAAAAAAAAAAAAAAAAAAAAAAAAACACCACAGACACTTTTTACAAACTCTGCTGCTTCTGTTAAACAAGTTTTAATTCACAAAATCCCCACTAGGTGCGGATAAAAGAGTATTACAATCGATGTTGCAGACATGCAACACCATGCATTTAAGGGTTAAGTAGTTTGTAAGCTACAGACTAATGATCAAGCAGTTGAGTCCGATAGATTTACAAACATTTGAACATTTCTTATTAAGCCTTGTAATATTAATAAATATAACTTTTTGTTTAGAAGATTTACTTGCTTTGATTTCGTGGCCTTTCAAACTGAGACAACACGACAGTCTAGCAACGTGTTCGCAACTGTGTTTGTTGCACAAAATTTTCGTTACTCTGTATCCTATTTATATAATTTTCGGTATAATTATACTCACTGAAATCTTCTTGAAGTGAAAGGGAGTCGCAGAAGTGCAGCACATGACACTTACTGACTTACTGACGAAATTATTTGTTTCATAAAAGACGATGCACGCCATTATTCTTATGGGTGGTTAAAGTCACTGTAAGATTATTTTCACTTTCTGGTCTAGCACGTAATTTTGACAAGGGAAAGAAACGGTATTAACTGACGCAAAAGTAACAACACAATAATTGGGCCCAATATTTGAATCACCATTACGTTACTGAAACATTAGCATCGTCTGAAATGTATATTAAAAATGCGGTCCTGGTGATGACGCATACGTGGCGAAACATGTATAAGTAACGAAACTGTGGTGTCTTGCAACAAGAAGTTGCACATTCTACAAACGAAGAAGCTAATTTAGAACCAAGTCAACGAAAGGATGTCTACAATGAGTTTTCAATATCCTCTACCTAATTCCCTGTCAAACCCGACCCTGCAAGACGTTTTCCCCGCTGGAACTAGCTGCTGCTTCCAGATTGAGAGACCTTTAGGTATTCCATTTCCTTGAGCATAATGTCATGAATAAGGAATGTGGCGTAACTCCTGCCTTAGTAGCGAATATTACGCGTGTCCCTGTTAGCGCAAAACTTGGTGATGTCTTTGTCTACAACAGCTCGACAACACCCTCTACTCCACTCACGTGCGTAACGTCTCGAGAAATTAGAGACTGAATTATTCATCGCGACGTGTGCAACACCGAGACTTCGGTGATAACTAAAGAGCATTCGAGGTCCGCTATAAAACATAATGTTCGCGTTATCTGCGTGTTTTACTAGTTTATCGACTGCAACAGTAGCATCGGTCATCAACATCCAACATTGTGGTAACACACTCTAAGGGGTTGGGGTGGAATTATCCGAATGGGGCGGAAGTAGGTAGACGTGATGTAGACATACAGATCAACAAATGATTACAATTTCAAATAAAATTGCATGATTTAAGAGATAGAGCTTCATAACTGAGTACGCCAATTTTGGTCTACATTTTGCCCTTATGAAACCAGTTATTCAGTTAATCGGTTTGACATTGATTGATAGGTTTGTCGGATGTCCTCCGGAGCATTAGCGTTCGCAGAAAGTTTTCCATTTGAAGCGGAGGCAATACTTTTTAATTCCATTCCTGGCAAGAAAATAATTGGTAGATTCGAGTGTCATGGAACTAGAACTAAATTTAAATTGTCTTTGTGCCTTATACAGGTTATTACATTCGAAGAAATTTATAGTTGTCTACTTAATATTAGTATCTGTCAAAGACAAAGTACTTTGGTAGCCTTTTTGTATTATTAAAATGATTGTGGATAGGACACGTTCCGTAAGTTGACAATCTGAAATAATATCGTTTTCACCATTAAATATAACATGTTAGCAACAAAATGATAAGTACATCAGGAAATGAAAACGTAATATTTCAGAAAACATTTATTCCTATTGTTATTGTGGTTTTCAGTCCGTAGACTGGTTTGATGCAGATTTCCACGCTACCCTGTCCTGTGCAAGTCTCTTCATCTGAGAATAAGTTCGGCACCCTACATCGTTTTGAATCTGCTTACTGTATTCGTCCCTCGGCCTCCCTCTACGATTTTTACCCCACACGCTTCCTTCTAATGTTAAGTGGACAATTCCTTGATTTCTCAGAACGTGTCCAACCAATCTATCCCTTCTCTTAGTCAGAATATGGCAGAAACTCCTTTTTTCCCCGATTTGGTTAAGCACCTCATCATTAGTTACGTGATCTACCCATCTAATTTTCATCATTCGTCTGTAGCACCAGAATTCAAGAGCTTCTATCATCTTTTTATCTGAATTCCTAATTGTCCACGTTTTACTCCCATACAATGCTACACTCCAGACAAATGCTTTCAGAAAGGACTTCCTAACATTTAAATTAATATTGGATGTTAACAAGTTTCGCTTCTTTAGAAACGCTTTTTTCCCCATAGCCATTCTGCATTTTATATCTTCTTTACTTCGGCCGTAAGAAGTTATCTTGCTACCCAAATAACAAAATTCATCTACTACTTTCATTGTCTCATTACCTAATTTAATTCCTTCAGCATCGCCTGATTTGCTGACATTGCATTCCATTACCTTCGTTTTACTCTTGAAAGGAAGATATAGGATGGACATTAACAAGACACTGTTCATCCCATTCAATTGCTCTTACAGATCTTTTGCGGTCTCTGACAGAATTATTATGTCATCGGCAAACCGCAATGTTTTTATTTCTCCTCCCTGCACATTAATGCCCTCTCCAAATTTCTCCTTCCATTCCTTCACTGCTTGTTCAATGTACAGATTGAACAACATTGGGAAAAGGCTACAAACCTACACCAATAATATTAAATTAATAATTAATGTGAAAGATGTGAACTTCAGTGAAAAGGCAGCGAACAAGTTTAAAAATGCTTATACACTATATTCATTTATATACAAGAAATAAAGCTATTTACATTCATAAAAAGCGTTGTTTCAGTCGTGTCTAATGTAAACTTAGAAATTACAGATCAAAATAAAATATCATTAATTGTTTTATTAAGAAGGAAGAACAGAATGTGATATATAATATTAAACTTGATCCTCTTTGAAGACAAGTAACGATCTCTAAGCCCCTTGTCCAAATTTGTGTCAATGTGAAATATAGTCAAATCTCTTTTTCCAATCACTTTTCGGCTGTGTAAACTGAGCATGTACAAGCCACATAACTAGTTTTCATTTATTGTAGAAAGAAACCAGGTTTTTTATTCTTCGACGAATACTAAACGACCCTTCATTTGTGCTTGTAGTTGCAAACAAAACAATAGCAATTAACATAGCCTTTTTGTAGCAAGGAAAAGTTCTGTATATTTATGAGCACTATCAGTGACAGATTAGTAGGTATTTTGCTCTCATTGACCAAAAGTAGTAGCACATGGTTGTTTTCTGTAATACACTTCTGGCCATTAAAATCGCTACACCACGAAGATGACGTGCTACAGACGCGAAATTTAACCGACAGAAATAAGATGCTGTGATATGTAAATGATTAGCTTTTCAGAGCATTCACACAAGGTTGGTGCCAGTGGCGACATCTACAACGTGCTGACATGAGGAAAGTTTCCAACCGATATCTCATACACAAACAGCAGTTGATGCCTCGTGTAGGGAAGAGAAATGCGTACCACCATGTTTCCGACTTTGATAAAGGTCGGATTGTAGCCTATCGCGATTGCGGTTTATCGTATCGAGACACTGCTGCTCACGTTGGTCGCGATCCAATGACTGTTAGCAGATATGGAATTGGTGGGTTCAGGAGGGCTATACTAAACGCCATGCTGGTTCCCAACGGCATCGTATCACTAGCAGTCGAGATGACAGGCATCTTATCCGCATGGCTGTAACAGATCGTGCAGCCACGTCTCGATCCCTGAGTCAACAGATGGGGACGTTTGTAACGCAACAAATATCTGCCAAACAGTTTGACGACGTTTGAAGTATCTTGGACTATCAGCTCAGAGACCATAGCTGCGGTTACCCTTGACTCTGCGTCACAGACAGGAGCGCCTGCGATGGTGTACGCAACGACGAACCTGGGTGCACAAATGGCAAAACGTCATTTTTTCGGATTTCTGTTTACAGCATCATGATGGTTGCATCTGTGTTTCACGACATCGCGGTGAACGCACATTGGAAGCATGTATTCGTTCCCGCCATTCGAAGTATCACCAGAGCTTGATGGTATGGGGTGCCATTTGTTACACGTCTCGATCACCTCTTGTTCGCATTGACGGCAATTAACTGTGTGTGTTACGACCTCTGGCTCTACTCATCATTCGATCCCTGCGAAATCGTACATTTCAGCAGCATAATGCACGACCGCATGTTGCAGGTCCTGTACAGGCCTTTCTGGATACGAAAAATGTTCGACTGCTGCCCTGGCCAGCACATTCTCCAGACCTCTCACCAAATGAAAACGTCTTTTCAATGGTGGCCGAGCAACTGGCTCGTCACAATACGCCAGTCACTACTCTCGTTTAACTGTGTTATCGTGTTGAAGCTGGAAGGGCATATGTACCTGTACACGCCATCCAAGCTCTGCTTGACTCAATGCCCAGGCGTATCAAGGCCTTTATTACGGCCAGAGGTGGTTGTTCTGGGTACTGATTTCTCTGGATCTATGCACCCAAATTTCGTGAAGATGTAATCACATGTCAGTTCTAGTATAATATATTTGTCCATTGAATACCCGTTTATCATCTGCATTTGGTCTTGGTGTAGCAATTTTAATGGTCAGTTGTGTATGTTATCAAGGTTGTGATACTTTCAGATATTTGTTGCTGTCTTTACAAATTCTTATTTGCACGCACGTGTCTTTTGCTGAGGCTTTAATTTAAATAAATTAAATGTTACTGTATGCTCATCTGAAAATGAGGTTTGTAAAGACGAGAAGGATGAATATATGAAACGAAAATAGATCGTCTATAATACGGAGTGCACATTGTACTTCACGTGACATTATTAGAAAGCAACAATGCTTTACAGAGACCTTTAAGGCGTATTTTGATTTGTATCTCAGGCCGTTGGCAAAGAAAAGAAATCCTTATGCTTTACACTTCAGTCACCTTGTTCTGAAAATTAAAGAAAAGTCAATTCTGATTCCCTAGTTAGTGCCGGATGAAGTGAACTTCACGGGAATCGACTATAAAATGCGTGCCGTCCACTTCAGCGGATGCTTTGATCGCTGGCATCTAAACCTGTCTCGATGGAGATAAGGTTTTAGTTACTTATCCGTTTCTGCATTTGAGTGGAGCGGCAGTATACATCTTCAGTGCTAGAAATGACCTCTTGGTTAAAATGTAAATGCTGCAGTAAATAGATATACTTACTCTGAAACTCAGATTTCTACACTTTTTAACATACAAAAGATTAATGAAATAAATCTCAATTTGCGATCAGTTATGGCTTCACTGTACTAGGTTTAGATGGAATGCCAAAGTGCGGCGAATGAAAATTTGTGTCCGGCCGGGATTCGAACACGGGATCTCCTGCTTACTAGGCAGACGCGTTGACCACTCCTGCCTAGTAAGCAGGAGATCCCGTGTTTGAATCCCGGCCGGACACAAATTTTCATTCGCCGCACTTTGGCATTCCATCTAAACCTACTACAGTGAAGCCATACCTGATCGCAAATTGCGATTTATTTCATTCATTGAACGTTGTGACGTCGTCAAAAATATATAATTGTACAAAAGATTAATTTTGTGCCCTGCTAGTATTGGCGTTCTTCTAGTTTAAATTATTATGATTCGCAACACTTTTCTTTGTACCAATGAACAGGCCAGTTCAACAATAAAATATTTTCGCACATCAAGGCCAAGAAAACCCATCTGATAAATCATACAACTGCTTACGACAATACCTCTCAAATCCCTTCCAGCACGTTGGTACTATTCAGGTGGGACATGGTCTGTGATTGTCAGTCATTTGTTTCTCCACTGTGTAAGATAGTAATGAAAAAGGACTATCTAAAAATGTCTTGCCACTACGTGGCGAGGATTTGTGTACGCTCCACGTGTGCATGTTATGGAAATTAGTTATTCCGTCGCGAGTGAAACACGCTTCATCTGTGACGACTATTTTGTTGACAAAATCATGGTGCGCACTGTGTAGGAAAAACCATTCTGAGATTTCACGCCGTGGAGGAAAATCTTGTTCTTCCAATGCTTTTACGCGTTGAATGTGGCAAGGCCGAGTAGGATCCTCCTGGATGCGGCTCAAAATTCTTTCCCCGACTTCCAATGTATGATCGGCGCGTTGTGAGTCTCTTCCTTCTGCGCAAGGCAGTAAAGAGCCACATATCTCAGTCTAAGGAAACTAAATACGTACTCCTAAGTTTTATTTTGTCATGATTTAACAAGAGAGGAAAGCAGAACAGAAGGTACGTTTCGCATACAAATGAAAATTTAAAAAGGTGCAGATAACTACTGTACTTTATAAAGAAGTAAAGCCGGTCGCGGTGGACGAGGGGACTACGACGCGCCAGTCACTGTCCGCACGGTCACTACGGTCGGAGGTTCGACCCCCCTCGGGCTTGGATATTTGTGCCTTCCTTAGTGTTAGCTAGTTCATAAGTAGTTTGTAAGTTTAGGGACTGATTATCTAATAGTATTAGCTCAATGCAAGCAGCCCAACAGCAGACAGCCAGACAACAGAGTGCTGAGGTGTTGCGAAAGCAATGGCTTGTGTCTAGCACATTGCGTACTGCCGGAATTTAGGCTGGCGGTACTTTAGTTGAATCATTGTCCCAGATGGCGTCTTGGGCCATGATCAGGCATAGTCACAGCCATAATGTACCTTACACTGATTAAGGAAAAGATATTTTATTCAGTCGTTGCCGCACGATCCGCACACTAAGAGTAGACCCAAATGACTGAATGTAGCTATTGTTGATTATGTTAAGAACGCTGTGACGGAGAAATTGATTCCACAACAGTTGGGAAGCGCATCGAAGCCAACTTGACAACAATACTTCTAAGAATGTAATAAAGAAAGTCAGCACGGCCCACTAGAGCGGCTTTCTTTCACATTCCTTTGATCCACGGAACAGCAACAGGCTCATTGTTATGGTACGCAGACCTATATGCAAACGAATGAAACCTGTGCTTCGTAATCGAGTAGAATGTATTTTATTTTCTACAGAGAAGGTGTAACTGCTTAGTATTATCTCCCTATGATCGGCTACGTGTTGTTGTTGTTGTCTTCAGTTCGGAGACAAGTTTGATGCAGCTCTCCACCCTACATTGCAAGACTCTTTATGTCTGAATAAGAACAACAACCCACATCCATTCGAATCTACTTACTGTATTCGTCTCTCGATCTCTTTCTGCGATTTTTACTCCATAAACTACCCTTCAAAGCAAATTGAAGATTCCTTGTTGTCTAATAATGTGTCCTACCGGTGAACCCTTAATTTTTTTTTTTAGTTAAATTTGTCAGACATTTCCTTTCGCCCAAATTCTCTTTAAGCACCTTCTCATTAGTTACGCGATGTATCCGACTAATCTTCAGCACTCATCTGTAGAACACATTTCAAAACCTCCTATCTGTTAGCGTAAACTCGTTTCACTCCCGTACAATGCTACACTCGATAGAAATGCTTTAAGAAAGGACTTTCCAGCATTAAAATTAATTTTGGATATCTAGTTTCCCTTCTTCAGAATTTTTTTCACCCATAGCCAGTCTCCATTTTATATCTTCTTTACTTCGGCCATCAGAAGTTATTTTGCTACCCAACTCACAAAACTCATCTACCACCTTTATTATTTAGTTACATAATCTAATTCCTTCAGCATCGCTTAATTTACACGGCATTCAATTCCCCTTGTTTTGCTCTCGTTAATATCCATGTTTTAACCTCCTTTCGTGCGGCTTCGTAACACAGTAGTAGAGTGTCAGACTACAAATCCGACGGTCCTGGGTTTGATCCCCACTAGGTCCTAGGATTTTTATCTGTCACTTTCCACTTCTTTCACCTCTGGCAGTGTTGCTGATGTGAAAAATACCGAGTAGCACCATGGTTCAGAACCCACATTAAACTGTAGGTCCCCCTATAACTGGCTGGGTAAGTCAGTTCGAAGGTCTGAGGAAGGCAACGGCATACCACCACCATGCCTAGTGAAGCACTGTGGTGTTCAAACCAATCTTCGGATTGTTGACTGCTTTTTTACCTTAACCTCCTTTCAAGACAGTGTCCTTTTCGTCCGATTGTTCTTCCAGTTCCTAAGCTGTCTCTGACAGAATCACTATGTCTTCGGAAAGTCGATAAACTTTAATTCCTTCTCCAAACTTCTTAAATTCCTTCACAAGTTGCTCAGTGTACAGATAGAATACACTGTGGAAAGGCTACAACCCTGTCTCACTCCGTTCCTAATCACTGCTCTCCTTTTATGCCCTACAACAATTTCTGATTGGTTTTTGTACAAGTTATATATAGCTTTGTGTTCCCTATATTTTACACCTACCACCTTCAGAATTTAGAAGAGTTTATTACAGTCGTCGTTGTCAAAAGCTCTATCTAAATCCACAACAGTTAAAAATCTAAGTTTTCCTTTTCTTAATCGATATTGTAGTATAAGTCGTAATGTACTGCCTCAATGCTTGGAACGTAGCTTTTCCTTTCCTAAATCTATCTTCTAAGATAAGTGTCAATGTATTGCCTCGCGTGTTCCTACATTTCTTCTAAATCCAAACTGACGTTCCTTGAGGTCGCATTTCATCAGATTTCCATTCGTCTCTAAATAATTCGAGTTTGTATTTTGCAACTACGACTTATTAAACTTATAATTCAGTAATTATCATACTTGTCTGCGCTTGCTATCTTTGGAATTGGAATTATTATTATTTTAAGTCTGAGGCTATTTACCCTGGAAAAGAACGTAATACGATAAATTAGTTAAACGAGAGATTTTGAGATATCGCATAACATTCTTGTTGTGTACGCGAGTTCTGTAGTGAATACGAACTCCGTACTGCGGATTAGAGGGGATTGGGGGGGGGGGGGGAGGTAAGTTCGCGCTCTTACCACTCCCTTTCGGAAGCCTATGGTCCAACTGATTGGCGGGTATGACATCAAAATACGGAGCTGGTTTAAGGGCCCTCCAAACATTCTCAATTGATGAAATATTCGACGACTTCGCTGGCAACACACACACACACACAGAAAGAGAGAGAGGGGGGAGGGCGAGGGAGGACTTGGTTCTCCGACAGGGAGCAGTCGCGCACTCCGCAGCAAAGAGCCTTAGAGCGCACGGCCTTTCCCGCGCGGCAGTCAAAATTCATTACGACAGAATTAATCACGACAAAAATGAAGCTACAAGTTAAATTTTCATTAACGTGATAACTTTAAGAACGTATAATTATTTGATGTTAACCTATAATGTAGTACACCTACAGTTCTGTTTTAAATTTTCGTATTTTTTAAATTTTATAATCAGGGATATGCTGATAGAGAATTTGTTGTATTAAATTCCTGGGTCTTGTAAACCGACACATCTCCATCAACTTTAGTATTCAGATTACAACATTTCCACAAAAAAGTGTCACTAATCCGCATATTTTGTAAAATTTAATAAAAATAAATCTACTCAATTTTATTAACACTGTTATTCATATCTACTTACCGTGTTGTAATCATAAGATTTTCATCTGCAGAAAAAGCTTTCCTGAAGCGTGTATCTTGTTTTCCCCAAGGTTTGGCTGCATAGACGTTTCAGAAAGTGAAACTTTTGAGACCGCATTCGATAAAACTCCCTGAATGTTGATTCATGTCAAGAAAACTCTTGAGGAACAGCGAGCTATGGTGTATGTTGGTAAGATTGTAGAGATGTACTCACTGTCTCCTCTAGCTTCTCGTCCTACGCCTGAACTAATAAGCTACTACAACGACTTCATCTCACCTCATATTTGTAACTTAAGTATTGAAAATGGTGTTCCCACCTTTTTTTGTCGCTTTAGTCGAGCCGATTTATCGTATGCTTCTGTGAAACTTGATGGCAATAGGGTCTATATAGCCGCAATATAATGCTTACCAAATATCGCTTATGTCGCATAAGTATGAAGGGTGCCTTATGTTTGGTTTGAAGCATTAATGTGGGTATGGCGTCAAAAATGAGCGGATAAAACTTACTGTCATGTTCCCCTCTCTCCCCCTCATTATAGCAGACCTCGGTGCTGCAGAAGGCAGATTGCGGATCAGCGTCACTTCATCACGACAGATTGCCTTGCAGCAGGTAAGGCACGTCCCGTAGGGAATGCCTCGTTCCTCGACTGCCGCGTATTGTCCCCCTCGCTCCCTCAACAATAGAGCTGGCCTGCAAGGAGTCGCCACAATGTGCCATTGTGTGTCCCTCACGAATTTGCTTGGCTCTTATATCTGCTACCCCTTTACTATAGATTCCAACAAGCTGTAGCAGATTGCAGAATGCTTCAACCTCCTTCCTCTGAAGAATGAGCTGAATGTCAAATCATAATAAATACATCACCTTCAGCTGTCAGATTTTAATTTAATTTACTCACAGAAAGAGATTTGGCGAAATACTTTTAACATCGTCATTCTCCCAAGTAAACTTACAAACGTCAATGGAACTACATCAACACAGTGCAGCACTTAATATCGGTGTCCGTAGATAATACGAAAGACCTTATTATTTTCATCTTTTATAAACAATAAAATTGGCCAGGGCAAGCGAGCCATAAAACAACTAAATGGTATTCACTAGAACAACAACATAACACGCAAAACAAAACATATCAACCAGCATTCAATTATTAAAAGTATAACTACGTACGGTGCAGAGATGTAGGAACTAACTAAAAGGCAAACAGAACGGCTACTGGCAGTTGAAATGGATTTCTGGAGGCGGAGTTGTGGATATTCCAGGCTTGATCATGTTAGAAATGACAGGATCAGAGATTTCATAGGAGTGTAATGCACGATCCTAGACTGTATAGAGAGAGATCGCCTGCTCTGGTATGGTCATTTACAACGTATGCAAACCACAACGTGGCCAAAAAGAATTTGGCAATGGACTCCTCATGAAAGAAGAAGGCGTGGCAGAACAGCGAGTTGCTGGAAAGATGACGTCAACGAAGCAATGGCGGCATCAGGAACAGAATGAGTGTAAACGGCACACAATATAACCACGTGACTCACCCTACGGTGTTATTTAAATCTATTGTCTGTTTACTTTCTGAAGAGCCGAGACACCGCGATATTTCGATAGAAGTAGGAGGACTGTGTTCGAGTTTGCAACGATCACCGCTTGTTTCCGATTATTACCAACCACTATTTTAATATACTCGTAGCCAGGCTGTGTATGGTGCCGTTTCATTTCACGTCAGGGGTGTGGAACCCTGCCAGCACAGTGGCGCATCAGCGATATTGTACGGATTGCTTAGTTACCCTTCGTAGCAAATCATCATACGTCGAAAGTTCCTAAAGCTTAACGTTATTTGGGGTGGTATAGATAGATGGGAAAGGAGAAAATATAAAATTGCAGTAAATGAAACAGGCAAAATGGAGTACAGACGACTAAGAAATGAGATTGACAGGAAGTGCAAAATGGCTAAGCAGGAGTGGCTAGAAGCCAAATGAAAATCTGTAGAAGTGGTTATAACAAGGGGAAAAGTAGATACTGCCTACAAGAAAATAAAAGACATTTTGGGACAAGAAATTCAGCTCTACGAATATCAAGAATTCAGATGAAAAACCAGTTCTCAGCAAAGAAGGGAAAGCTCAAAGGTGGAAAGACTACATAGAGGGGCTCTACAAAGGAAATGAACTGAGAGACAATATTGTAGGAAGGGAAGAGAATGTAGATTAAGATGAAATAGGAGATACTATTCTGAGAGAAGAATTTGAAGAGCACTGAAAGACGTAAATCGCAAACTAGGCTCCTGGAGTGGACAACATTCAATAAGAACTACTGAAGTCTTTGGGAGAGCCATCCATTAAACTATTTCACCTGGTGCGTAAGATGTATAAGACAAGGGAAATACCCCTAGACTTTAAGAAAAGCGTAATAATCCCAATTCCAAAGAAAGCAGGTGCAGACAAGTGTGAAAATTACAAAACCATCAGTTTAATAAGGTATGGTTGCAAAATTTCAACACGAATTATTTACAGTAGGATGGAAAAGCTGGTGGAATCCGACCTTGGGGAAGACCAGTTTCGATTCAGAAGGAACATAGGAACAGACTTATCTTAGAAGATAGATTAAGGAAATGGAAACCTACATTCCTAGCTTTTGTAGATTTGGAGAAAGCTTTTGACAATGTTGATTGGAAAAAACTATTTCAAATTCTGAAAACAGCGGGGGTAAAATACAGTGAAAGGAGAGTTATTTACAACTTGTACAAAAGCCAGACCGCAGGTATTACACTCGAAGGGGCATGAAAGGGAAGCATTAGTTGGGAAGGGAGTAGGACAGGATTGTAGCTTTTCTCCGATGTTATTCAATTTATAAATCGAGCAGACGGTGAAGGAAAGCAAGGAAAATTTGAAATAGGGACTAAAGAAGAAATAAAAACATTGCGTTTTGCTGATGACATTGTAATTCTGTCAGAGACAGCAAAGAACCTGGAAGAGCAGTTGAATTGAACGTACAGCGTGTTGATGAGAGCGTATAAAATGAACATTAACAAGAGCAAAACAAAGATAATCGAATGCAGTCTTAGAAAATCAGGCGATGCTGAAGGAATAAGATTAGGTAACGAAACAATGAAGGTGGTTGATGAGTTTTTTCACGTGGGTAGTAAAATAACATATGACGATCGCAGTACAGAGGATATAGAATGCAGAATTACAATTGAAAGAAAAGCATTTTTGCTGAACAGAATTGGTCAGAAAAGGAATTTTTGGCATACCTTGACTAAAAGAAGGGATCGCTTGTTAGGACACATTCTTAGACATCGAGGAATCGTAAATTTAGCATTGGAGGGAAGTGTATGGGGTAAAAATCGGAGAGGTGGGCCCTGAGACGCATATAGTAAGCGGACTCAAATGGATGTGGGTTGCCGTTCTTAAGATGAAAAGGCTTGTTCAGGATAGAGTAAGGTGGAGAGCTGCATCAAACCAGTCTCTTGACAGAAGACCATAATAACAACAGATAGATGGTGGACCCTGCAACATTACTTCTCTGAATGGCGCTTTATTGGTACAAGGGATATTCTACATCTACATGGGATACTCTGCAAATCACATAAAAGTGCCTGTCAGAGGGTTCATATGGAACCACCGTTATACTATTTATTTCCCATTCCATTCTCGAATAACGCGCGGGATGAAAGAACACCTCAATCTCTCCGTTCGAGCTCTAATTTCTCGTATTTTATTCTGGTGATCTTTTCTACCTATGTAAGTGGGAGTCAACAACATATTTTCGCATTAGGAGGAGAATGTTGGTGATTGGAGTTTCGTAAGTAGCCCACGCCGCACCGATAAGCGCCGTTGTTGTAATGATTCCCATCCCCGATCCAGTATCATTTTCGTAACGCTGTCTGTCCTGTATCGTGACAATACAAATCGATCTGCCCTTATTTGGACTCTTTCGATGTCCTCCGTCAAACACAGCTGTTAAGGATCCCACACTGGGCAGCAATACTCCAAAAATGGACGGACAAGCGTAGTCTACACAGCTCCTTTAGTAGTTCTGTTACATCTTCTAAGGCTTCTGCCAATGAAACGCAGTCTCTGGTTCGCCTTTCCCACGTCATTATCTACGTGTTCTTTCCAGTTTAAGTCTGAAGTAATAGTAATTCCTAGGTAATTTGTGGAGTTTACGGCCTTCACTTTTGATTGGTTTATCTTGTGAACAAAGTTGAACTGATTTCTTTTCGTACTCAAGTGGACGACTTAACACTTCTCATTATTTAGAGTCAATTGCTAATTTTAACACCCTAGCGAAATCTTATTTAGATCGTTCTGTAGTTGGGTTTGATCTTCACATGATTTTTACTAGAGGTTTAATGACGGCGTTATCTGCAAACAACCTAAGAGCTGCTTAGATTTTCTCGAAAATCGTTTGTGTAAATAAGAAATTGCAGAGGACCAAACACACTACCCTGCGGAACGCACGATATCACCTGTTTCAGTCAATACCTTACCATCGATTACTACAAACTGTGTCCTCTCTGAGATGAAATTGCATATCCAGTCGCACATTTGGGGCGATATACCATAACCACGCAATTTGATTTAAAGCCGTTTGTGAGATACGGTGTCAAAAGCCTTCTGGAACTCAATAAATACGGAATCAATTTGAGAACCTTTGTCGATAGTACTCATCACTTGGTGTGACTAAAGAGGTAGTTGTGTTTCGCATGAACGATATTTTCTAAATCCGTGTTGATCTTGGGTACGAGGGCTGCAGTACTAAAGTGTGTGTGTGTGTGTGTGTGTGTGTGTGTGTGTGTGTGTGTTTATACTCCTCTCTCCTGCCAATTACGCCGGTGCATAAACCAGAAACGTGGTGCTAGACTGCTGCGGAAGTATACTGTAACGAGATTCCTCGCTGCAGTTGCGCCGTCAGCACAGCTCGGGCCGGCGTTAATTACGAGTTCGCACGGAGCGCTAAGTCCCTAGACCCAGATGTTATCACGCTTTAGGGGCCGCACGTGGCGAATACGGCGGCAGTACGTGCTAAAGATCTGCACGTGCGGGATACAGCGCAGCACAGCACAGCACAGCGGGCGGAGCGTGGCGGCGCGGCACGGAACGAGGCCAGA
The DNA here is from genome assembly GCA_026315105.1 of Locusta migratoria. NCBI lineage: Eukaryota > Metazoa > Arthropoda > Insecta > Orthoptera > Acrididae > Locusta > Locusta migratoria. Next base: position 560,978,215 of record CM048746.1, read on the forward strand.
GGGTGGGGGGGAGCATGGCAGGGGGTGGGGGTAGAGGGGGTAGGAGGAGGTAGAGGGGGTAGGAGGAGAAGGGGAAGGGGGCGACGCGGCCCCGGGCATGAGGCGCCGACTCAGGCCTCCTGCGATTCAAAGAAAAGGAAAGGAAAGCACAGCTCCCCACTGCTAAACGGGCCTCGGCGGTAACTACTTTTCACTGGACTGCCCTGAGAAATACGGACGGACTTCCGCAGAATTCTCTGCCGCCGCTGAGCGTCCGAGCAGAATGCGCTTTGCCGTCCGCTCAATTTCGTCAAGTGGATGTTCTCGCACAGTACTCACGCTTTATAAGCTGTTCCGTGCTCGCGGTTTATACACTCGCAGTATATGAGCTGTTCCGGCAGTGCTTTCACGGGCTGTAAGAGGAGGCAGTAGATGAGCAAGGCGTGTTCCGTAATGATACGAGAGCAGAGTAGTTTTGTTTTCCAGTTTCCTTCCAGTAGTTTCGGAATTTACGGTACTGTGGTAATAATAATTTTAATTTTATTTTATTTATCTATTTATTTTGCCCACTTATCTATACTCTCTTCTTTTCTTGTATACCTGTTCCCTTCACCAATGTTCCTGCAGTCTCTCCGACATTCATTGGTCATCACAAACTCACACTAGCTAACGTGCACGACATGGAAGGATGAGAAATAATAGGTCGATAGAGAGTTTGATAAAAGAGACTGGAATGACATATAATCTATCTGTCCCTCTAACACTTTCTTTCACACTTTCCCTAGTAGGTTTTACCACCACACTCGTGCCAATGCCGCAAGATTTAATTACATAGCACTGCATGCAAGGGCCGTAGAACTAAATGCATCGTCACTGCATCTAGTTAACGTTTCTGTTTACTAACCTGGTTTCTTCTTTTCCTTTATTTTCCCCACACAGAAGCAGCGCATCGGTCGTTGATGCTTGTATCTTGAAGTGCTGTGGAACTTTTAAAGCTGTGGCTACTTTTCAAATAAGAAGGGATATCAGTTGTCATATCTTGTGAAACAACAAGCGACAATTGTAATACTGTCCATGGTCCTAGTACTCTTGAATTCTAATTACAGTAGTTGAAAATATAAAGTCTGAACTGACTGACAGACCATATTAAGAGCGCGATTGTCATAGCTGTTCACACGAGAGCCGTCTGTGGTGAAAAGCGCATTTACTAAAACTTCTACATTCAACTGTTTTTATCAACTAGAGCATAATTATATTAACTAAACATACCATAATAAAGCATCACAAACACATTCATTACACAAAACCACGTTAAGTTCTATACAATGGTTCATCTAATATTTATAATTAATCATAGAGCGGATCCCATACAGAGGTGGGGCAGTCAATTATGATATGGCTAGGCAGTATTGGCGCAATTTCTCACGGGAATGCGATATGTTGCACCATATGTCATCTTTTCCCACCCACTCCACCTATGACATGATGTAAAGCTATGAAATTTCGTAGCAACTCAATACCTATGGCCATGAGCCACCCATCCTACACCCTTCACATTATTACCGTATCTCTCGACATTTCTTGCTATGCAATGTAGTAAGACACGTTTCTACGTGACTTTCTGCAAGTTTAAGTTGCCAGTAGTCGGACGCTTTCGCCATCAACGATGCGCACTGCAAAAATATGCCCATTTACTATTTTGATAATCCCATGAATGATTTTCTTGCATGACCGATTGCTTACACATTACTTCGAGGAAAAATTATGCTTTAGGTTGTTGTTTCTTTTCCCCTTAGCTCTTTAAGTGCGAATAACGATCTGTGGCTTCTGGGAGCCGCGGTCTAGTAGTCCAGGGTTCCAAGGCGCTTTGCTGCGGATCGCGCAGTTGCTCACCGTCGGAGGATCGAGTCCTCCGTGGGGCATGGGTTTAGTCTGTTGTAAGCCTATGGACCAATAACCAAACAAGTTAAGTCCCATTTACAAACATTTGAACATTTTTAAGCTTGTGGGAATGACATTTCGCCCTGATATTGCGAACTATGGTATCAGATGAGCTTCGTCCACTACACGACAGATATCTTCAGGCAACACAGCGTATTCTGGAATAATTGTAATAGTTTGCTCTAGGCTACGTGTCGACAGTTTGACTCCAGTGAAGGAGCCACGTTATTGATTCACTTTCTGCAATGGTGAAACTAAGGCATTTAGCAGAGATATAGTAGCTTCTTTTAGAAAGTGACGATAATTTCAGTGACAAGACACGGATGGTGAGATTAATGAAAGTGTCTTCGATTCAGAAACAACTGACGACGAGTCACTACTCGATTAGACGGTATCTAGTGCATTTGTACAAGCTAGTTCAGTTCGTAATCAACGTTTGTTGAGTGGTAGAACTGGTACAGTTATGACGTGATTACTTGTTTTGAGGGTACTGTGAATAAAGCTTGGTGCAAAATAATAGCGGAACAGACAACATTTCATAGCTTCTCATCCACATTTAGCACAACGCTCCAGGATTCTCAATTGACAGTATACTATAAGTGAAGAAGTAAAAAGCCGTATTAGAATTCTCTTGCTCTAAGGAACTGTTTACAACTCAGAACACCAGAGGTACTTTTCAATGAGAAATTATAAAACAAACGTAAACGAAAACTTGTATATATAGAAAAGGCACGCATCACCGCAACGACAGGGAGCGCTGGCCCTCGTTTTCTGAGGAAGGGTGTCACGCGCGCCAACCTCTCACTTAAATGGTTAGTAATACACTCAAAACACGCCTTTTATCAACGACGTTGTCAAGAAAGATTACAGTCCTAAATTGTTGGTTGGTAACCACCTGTTATATACAACAAGAAGTTACATGCAACTTGTATTGAAAGCAGCTTTACAAGGAGTCGATGTACGTGACAGACAAGCATTGGTTGGGAAGGGAGTAAGACAGGGTTGTAGCCTCTCTCATAATGTATCATGTCTGTACATTGAGCAAGCTGTGGACAGCAACTAGAAACTTGGAATGGAAATTAATGATCCGGGAAGGAATTTGAACTGTGATAACTGGCCACTGAGGAAACTATAGTGAACTCGAGTAGCGACCCCTGAAATCTATCAACAGGCGTTACACGGAATACCCTAAGCACCAGGCGCAGCGAGAAGCTAGCAAACACTAATGGCCTCCGACAGACGATAGATTTACTTCTGTTGTCAACGTCCGACCCGAGGAGTATACACCAGTTGCCGTCAGATCACCGAAGATAAACACCGTCTGGCATGAACAGTAACGTGTGTGTGTGTGTGTGTGTGTGTGTGTGTGTGTGTGTGTGTGTGTGTGTGAGGTTTTTATCTGTTGCTTGTGTTAGTGCATAAGAATAAAACTGTTGTAGTTGTGTAGAAGTATTATTGTACTTGACGTGTACCTGCCCAAACATAAATTCATAAAGGTCTACAGTAGTTCATTAAACTATTTTGATTCCAAAGCAGTTCATCGAATGATCACTGATAATGAACTGCGACATGTAACTAATAATTTACCACCTAAATCCAGTTTAAACAGTGTTCATGGAATATTGAGACTAAATTCACATAATAAAAATGTGGATTACTTCTTTTCAATGGCTATCTCGAAATAATATAACCAGGGATCTGAGACTCTTAAGTAATTGTACAGTCTTCGATCTACACACAACCAGTTAGAACACCACAGAAAGTTTTATGAATAGGTCTGCCATAAAAGTGAGAAGCGATTTCTTTTAAAATTTGATACTTTCTTTCATACAGACATTTCACTAACACTGGAAATGTTACCAACACACAAATACTTACACAACTGATCAATTCAGTAATAATTTGAAGTTGATATAGAAAATAGTTTCCATAACAGTTTTTAGTTTTCATTCTTCTCTTTCGTGTAATAAAAGTCAGACCAGTTAAGTTTTATCCGTCGTTGGTTCGAATACTAATGACGGCAGCCTCCCGCCAACAATGGATTTTGAATAGCGGCACCAAATGTAGTGAAAATACTCAAAATCAGGGATTAATTCTAAATACTTGAATTAAACACACAATATTTTTAATGTCATTGTATTTTCAAGTAATAAAACAAAGTCAAAAAGTCAGACCTGAACTTAATGGCTGCTGAATAACAATGGTTTTCTTTATCTGTTCGCCCATATAATTACGTGTTAACAGTTCAACGACTTAATACAGAGAGAAAATAATACTTACCCATGGATTACAATCTATACTGCTGTATGTCCATCATGCATATCTAATGTCCACTATGGTAAGAGAATAATTATGTAACCTGATATTCCGTGATACAACTTAGTGGCAACGTGTAAACCTCCGTTTACACACAACTGAAGTGGCGTCAGTAGTAGATGTTATTTTAACAGTTCAGGTGGGACTTTACAAACTGGATGGGTTACCAAGTACGTCGTGTTGTTGACAGTTTCCCCTTTGTCAGGACAGGAGAGGTGATGCTGGAAAGTCCTTGATCACCAGTCTTTGCACCAATGTCCTGGATTAAATTCCATGCGTCTCCGCAGTGTCTCATGGAGTGAGGGCATGGGAGACTGTTGATGGTGATCCGTCAGTCGGATGGGGGACGTTAAGCTCGGTGGCCCCCTTGGTGCTTTTAGAGAGGAGCAGGCTATGTGTCGGCACTGGGTTTCACCCTCTCCCTTCTCCCATCATCTCCAACACAAATACGTCACTACACTACACACGGAGTCATTACAGTCACATGCACTTACCATACACCAGTAGACAGTTCTCATACTTCGCGAAGGAAAGGTGCCTGTAGGCGCGAAAAATAGGCAAATCCCAATTAGGTAGCTGAAAGTACCCTTCGTGGTCTCCCAGCCATTCGTGTCATACGACTTCACTTTTTTACTGGACTGCCGGAAATAAATAGCAGGCTAAACCTGGAACGGTGACGTCGATTTTTTTCTGATGGCGGGAGAAGCCAATTAGCAGACAGTAGATGTACTGGTTTCGACGTCGTCCGTCAACAGATAATGTAGTGGTAGAGCTACCAGAGCGCCAGTAGGGAATGTTTACATCAATAAGGCTCAGTGAGACCTGGTTGTGACCTCGGTATGCGGTACTGTGAGTGGTCATATGTGAAGTACACTAGCGGCAAAACGCAAACAATACCTTCACTACGCGATAGCAATGGTAATACTACCGATGACAGTACTGCTAAGGTAGAATTACTAAACACAGCTTTCCGAAATTCGTTCACCAAAGAAGACGAAGTGAACTCTCCAGTATTCAATCCAAGAACAGCTGCCAGCATGCGAAACTTAGATGTTCCGGGCCAGATTGTATACCAACTAGATTCCTCTCAGAGTATGCTGATGCAATAGCTCCGTACTTAGCTATAATTTACAACCGATCACTCAGCGAAAGATCCGTACTCAAAGATTGGAAAGTTGCCAAAGTTACTCCAATATTCAAGAAAGGCAATAGGAGTGATCCCCAAAATTACAGGCCTACCTCATTGACGTCGATTTGCAGTAGGATTTTGGAATATATACTTTGTTCGAATATTATGAACTACCTCGAAGAGAACGACCTATTAACCAGTAGTCAACACGGATTCAGAAAGTATCGCTCTTGCGAAACACAGCTTGCCCTTTATTCACATGAAGTGTTAAGTGTCATCGACAAGGGATCTCAAATCGATACCATATTTCTGGATTTCAGGAAGGCTTTTGACACTGTACCCCACAAGCGACTTCTTATGAAATTGCGTGCTTATGGAATATCTCCCCAATTGTGCGGTTGGATTCACGATTTCCTATCAGAAAGAACACAGTTCGTTGTAATTGACGGTAAGTCATCGAGTAAAACAGAAGTGATATCTGGCGTTCCACAGGGAAGCGTTATAGGTCCCCTACTCTTCCTCGTGTTTATAAACGATTTAGGAGACAATCTGAATAGCTCCCTTAGATTGTTCGCGGATGATGCTGTCGTTTATCGGTTAGTGAAGTCAACAGAGGACCAAAAGCAACTGCAAAGCGATTTAGACAAAATTTCTGCATGGTGCGAAAATTGGCAATTGGCACTAAATAAAGAAAAGTGTGAAGTAATACACATGACCACTAAAAGAAATCCGCTGAAGTTCAATTACGCGATAAATCAGTCAAACCTTAAGGTCGTAGATTCTACCAAATACCTAGGAGTTACAATTACGAACAACTTTGACTGGAGAGAACACAGAGAAAATATTGTGGGGAAGGCGAACCAAATGTTACGTTTCATTGGCAGAACGCTTCGAAGATGCACCAGCTCCACCAAAGAGACTGGCTACATCACACTTGTGCGTCCTCTCCTGGAGTACTGTTGCCCCTTGTGGGACCCTCACCAGGTAGGACTGACGGAAGACATTGAGAAGGTTCAGAGAAGCGCAGCTCGTTTTGTTCTATCACGTCATGGGGGAGGGGGGGGGAAGCGTCACAGAAATGTTGCACGAATAGGGGTGGAAATCATTAAAATAAAGACGTTATTCATTGCGGCGTGATCTGTTTGCGTAGTTTCAATCACCGACTTTTAGTTCTGAATGTGAAAATATTTTGCTAGCACCCACCTACTTAGGGAGACTTGACCATCCCAATAAAATAAGAGAAATCAGATCGAAAACGGACGCTATTAGAGAATGGAACGGTAGAGAAAATTTATAAAAGTGGTTAATGAACCCTCTGCCAGGCACTTGAATGTGATTTTCAGAGTATCTATGTAGATGTAGATGTAAGTGCGGGAGGTGGCCTGTGACTATCAAGGATGTGGACAAGATCTGGAACTAAAAGAAGTGATTAGTCCACAAAGGATTTATTAATACACTGCGATAAACACTCTGCTTTGGTGTGCTTGTTGGTACAAAATTCGTCACAGTGAGAGACTGTGGGAAACGATTCAGCTTGTGTTAAAAGAGAGGAAATTCGTGTTATATAGGCATCAAAATCTAGTGTCGAAAGGAAAAGAATGGAGCCAGCTGAAAAAGGCTCATGGTGAAGAAAACAAAAGCAACTATGTTCTTCTTTAAAAAAAAAACTTTGACAGAAAAGTGAGAAACCAGCTGTCCCACACCTTATTTCGCCTTTCTCATAAAAAAAAAAAAAAAAAAAAAAAAAAAAAAAAAAAAAAAAAAAACACCTTGTGGCGTGCGAACATATTGGCGCTTTTTTATGCTGAAGGAGAGTAGCAGAAAGTGATGCTTAAAGTGTCAGGAGAAAATGGCAGAGAGAATAAGAATACAGAGCCATGGTGAGAGAGTACAGTGGCAGTAAAAAGAGATAAATGTATGGAGATAGCAGCAGCCAGTGCGAAAGGAGGAGAAAGAGTGGAATGAGGACAAGACATGACCGTGGCATCTGAATTCTCCAGCAAACATTAAAAACAACAATTTTGTCCACTTTCCTACACCCTCTATATCCACGTGTAGAAAAGAGCAGAAAAAAGTGATAAAGGCAGTAGTAATGAGGTTTGAGGGAAAGGGATGAAGAGATTTACAGTGGGAAAGAGAATCAGAAGACAGTGCCATTGGTGGCAATAGAGGGACAGACATGTAGACAGTAGCAGTGAAGGGGATATGCTATGTGTATCTACTTGATTATAATGCGAGACTGGATACAAGCATTTAGTATGTGTTAAGAGTGTGAATATGTTCGCATGCCACAATGTTTGGTGAGGAAGGCGAAAAGACGTCTAACGCAGCTAGTATCCCACTCTGCTGCCAGGGTCTTTTAAACGGGCACTGCTCAAAACAATTAGGGGATACGGTGAAATATACACAATATACATATGGTAATGTATTTGATTTAGATATTGGATACAATTGTATTTTGTGTGTGATACAGTTCGATCCATTACTGTCTCTATACTTTAGGTTTAGATGGTCCTTACTTAGAGCGAGGTACAGTGGGGGCTTCTACAATAGTTAAAAAGATATTTCCGTTGCCACATGATATGGTGTTTGATCATCTCGGACGGCTAGTGCAATTACACACCTGCGTGGCATAGACAGTATAAGGTTATAAATAAGCGCTCCATGGATATTTCGACGTACTTCCATGAATGCAATATCGAGCTCTGCAATCTTTGTGGGAGGTGCGTCTGCCAAGTGCATCCAAGACATTCTGAATCTGATTTAACTCCGGTGAACAAACTGGCCACTCCACACGTTCAGTTCGCCTCAGCTTCAAGCATGTTTGTCCTCTGTCATTTGTTAGGACGAGCGTTATCGTCCACCAGAAGGAACCCATTTCCTATGTCCATTTCCTATGTCACCAGCGTCGTGCACAAATAAAGGTGTAAGGGTGACGTCTCTTTACCTCTGAGCAGTCGAAGCGCCATTCTGAACGTCATCGAGGTCCGCACGTCCGCCAATGCTGACGCCTACACACACCATTCATCCTCCACCATAGTATTATGAAGTTTCCTCTCTCCAGATGAAGCAACGACGAATGTCGGCCTGAACGCAAAATCTTACATGTAAACAGAACCCTGCGCCGTTTGTTACGACTCCAAACCTAATATTCCTCCGTCCAGTCTCTGCGGGTTAGACGGTATCGTGGTTTTAATGGGACAGGCCCCATAGGCCTCTGTGTCTAGAGGCCACGTTCTTGAAGGCACTTTCGAACTATTTGCGTTGATATTGCGCGTCATTATGCTACATGCAGAGTGCGTTGCAGCTGAGTACCATTCAGCCACCTCTCTCAATGGGCTGTTAACTGGATATACTGGTCATGTTTTTCTGATGTTATCCGTGGACTACCTTGGCATTGTATACTTCGAACGGTTCCTGTTGTCTGAAATAGAGTCCAGGTCCTGGAAATCACACTTTGGGACACTCGAATAGCTGCAGCCACCTCCCTCTGCGTCCGCCCCGCTTCCTACCTTCCTATGGCTCTCCATGCCGTAGCTTCTGAGTAAGTCACATTGTTATTGTATTGCACTACCTGCTCAGTACAGTATCTGAACCCAACTCCTTTTGCGTATATATATATATATATATATATATATATATATATATATTTTTTTTTTTTGATAGAGTAAACACAAGTCAACATCAACCTCGTCTGTAGCAACTTCCTCTTATTACCATATTACCACTCTCTCGGTTGCCTTGATGTTGTTGTTTCCACTTCTTAGAACCGACAGAAAGACGCCGAACCATTTTAGTTCATTCTGACGATGACGACACTTCAGAACCTAGATATCTCAACTGATTCCGTAATTGTCTTGACCAGCGTGTTATCCATTTTTCGCTCCGACAAAAGCAGTTTTGAGCTGATTAGTAACTAATGCATCTTGCTTATAGAGTCAAGCTAAGAAAAATTCGCTATTGCGAATATTTTATCAGTATTTATATCACTTTAATTCGCCACCGTACAGTAATTTAATGCCAGAAACGCAAATACACACGACTAGAATTGAATTGATCGGAGCTGAAACGCATTAAATCCAAATGTGTGTAGTTGATTATCGAACGTTGCTTGGACAAGATGCATGAAACGGCACTGACAAGAATTACGTCGGCGTTCGCTTCTACGTTCAACTAGTGCTGCATGTAATGTGAGCGGAATTGAAACGCGTTAAGTCACGGACTTATCTTTATAGTTCTGTGCCGTGGAAGTCCGTGTAGCAGACTATGATGAAATTTTGAAAAATGATGGCCATCTTGCTTTAAGAAGCTTCTTACATGCGCAGAAACTGAAGGGCTTGTAAGGGAAAAGAACCAGGCGTTTTCTCTCCTAAAATTTAAGCAATTCAAGTACAAAAGCAACAAGATTGGAGAAGATGAAGCATCTATTTACATCATCTCTCCTGTTCAATATATATTTTTTCATCTGGAAAAGTCAAGGTCGCCGGCCGCGGTGGCCGAGGGGACTGAGGCGCTCCACTCACGGTCTGCACGGCCATTAGGGTCGGGGGTTCCAATCCTCCCCTCGGGCATGGATATTTGTGCCGTCCTTAGTCTTAGTTAGCTCATAAGTAATTTGTAAGTTTAGGGACTGATGACCCCGTAGTTAAGTCCCATAAGCTATACAAACATTTCAACTTTTTTGAAAGTCAAGGTCGCTTCCTTGTCTTAGCATGCCATCTGAAAAAGCGTACATAGACAACGGTCCCATAAACTACAAAATATGAAGAACATCGCAGAAATAGTAAAATAGTGCCTCAGGACGCCACGGAATTTTACGATGTTGTTCTAAAATGGGGAACTTTGTGTGAATCTGCCTATCCCTAACAAGATGACTGTGAGTCTGTTTATTCGTGAAGTTAAATTGTATTCGCTCATACTAATTACACTTTTTATAACTAACACTTCTACCATACATTAATACATATTTTAAAGACATCACATCAATGTAGCTTGTTAAATTTATTAATCACTAGCTGAAAACTCGGCGTTGCCCGGGCCTTTGTTTATTTATTCGAACCTTGAGTTAGTACTTTTCCTATCCACTCTCTCTCTCTCTCTGTCCATCTCTTTTTCTAAAAACATGTTTTTGTGTCTCGTTTCCGCTGGTGGTCCTGGTGTCGGTGGCTGAGTAGAAAGAGACCGACACAGGAATAAAGGATGCACGCTTGTGCAGGTACGGAGGTGACCAGCCAATAGGGCAGCAGAAACTAGAAACACTAGAGTAAATTAGAACGAGATATATATTTCATGGAGTCTTGGTAATACTTAACTTTTACATAGTTCTTGACTGCAGAATGCTGATACATAGTTTATATAGAGAGAGGCCTTCCTACTGATGAGTCCTAGTGCCTATCCGATAGCCAAGTGTTAACTGGTGCCTATCTCATTCCCAAGTGATCGATGCAGTTCCGTGGTGGCCACGAGCAGGGTAGCAGCAGAGGGCGCTCGTGGCCGACGTCTTAAGTACGCCGCGCCGTGCGTGCATGGCGGCGCGCGGCGAAAGTAGGTGGCGCGCACTTTAGACTTGTGCGACACCACACATGTTACATTTACAAGAGAATATATAAGAAATCACAGGTTAAAATGCACTCGTTTCGAAGAATCCAATTCAACAATAATGATTGTAATAATATCACACATGGATCACTTTATTTAATGCGGGGAGCTTCAAATCAATTTTTTTAAAGAGAAGTGTTAAAAGAAATTTCTTTTTACTGCTTTATTTATTTGTTCTTTTATTTACTTATTCGTATGCCTATCCTGACAGAGCAAGAGCTGAAGACATTGTAGCTCGCATAGACCAAAGATATGGTCTGTGGCATCACGTTTCGCTGTACGTAAGGCTAACCTCCTTGCTATAGAGTCGCAAACGTCATCGCTGGCCTTCAGTCCGATTTTTTTTTTATTTGACGATTTTCAACGGGAGATTTCGGACAACAGTCACACGTAAACCATTCGTTTGCGTTCTGTAGTTACCGCTGTAGAGCGAAATATTCACACACACACACACACACACACACACACACACACACGTAGAATTTTATATACACCAATAACTATCCATCCCAATATACTCCACCCTTTTGTCATTACTAATCCTCATACATCAATGAAAAAAATAAAACCATTTTCAAAGAATCATTATTGTTCCGCATTTCGCATTATATTCTTCAAATTACTAAATATCTATCAGATCGCTATAAAAAGTGCCAGAAACCTTCCTCGGGTATAAATTAGTAACTGTAGAAATATTTAAGTCTCTGCGTCTTGTCGTTCGGACGTGATCAGCGTACACCGAACAGACATTCACATTTATAGATATAGACAAAAAGTCACGAATTTACCAGAAATCGCGGAGCTGAAAAGCATTAAGTCCACTTTGAAAATAAATAAACAAAATAAATGTGGATTAAACGTTCATTTTGTATTTTCACGAATAAACTTCACATACTGAGACGTTATTTTATAGATAACAACAATAATATCCTATATGTACTTGGTTCTGAAATATTTATACAGAAAAGTTGTGAAAATGGATTTAATGCCTTTCTGCTCGGACCGATTCAGTTTTGTTAAATCAGCTGCCTCTACACTACGCTGCTGTGACAGGTAACAGTTGTCACTCTGTACCGCCTTTCTTCCAGGAACGCCGCATCACTCCGGCCACATCATAAAAACGCAGCACATTTCCCGCTCGTGTGGTCAGCACCCAGCGTGAAAAACACGCCGAGCGAATGCACTCCAGCGCCCTCACGCTGTGTGAAAGCAACAGCGTATACGTGCGCGAAGCGTGCTGAAAGCTTCGTGCGACCGGCTCTGATCAGCGGACAGGGGTGTACAATGGCGGCGTGAACTCACGCACAGACGCGTGTCAGATACATGCTCGTGTGGCCATGGCCTATGGAGTTTGGAATACCTGGATAATCGCGCACACTTCAAAGAGAGCGTACTGCTGAAACGAAGTAAGACCAAGGTAGGATGTCGAAACAATTCCATCCAAATTCAGTGCCCACAATTACGCGTTATGAATGAAAAATCATGTTTTGCGTGTATAAATATTTAGAAGGTGGAGTCTGCTTCAATTTCTATTGTCTTGAATTTTCGGAGAAGTTGATGGCATTATTGTCTTTGGCGGTGTGACAAATCACTCTAAGGCTGTAGGTATGAAATGAGATAACACAACATGGTTTTAGACTGTCGTAAACATGCATACTTCATGTAGCCATATTACGCATTTGTCTCCCAGTGTCATTCATGTACAGAGATCTTTCGCATCAAAGATGTAACAATACTGAGCGACTTGCAAAATACGTTTTCTTCTGTCCAAATGAAATTAACAACTCCCCGTTTCCTTATTTTTATAGAAAATACAAAATTACTAGTACAATCTCTGATGTTAAGTCGAAATAATTACGTTGACAACAATAATTTTAAGAATAGACATTAATATGAGAGAAACAATGTATGTGGCAGACTTTTTTAATATCATGAGTGCATATTGTAAAAACAAAGAAATAATTAATCTCGTAAGACAGACATTTCGTATAGTTTATGATTCTTGATCTAGTACTGCTTCTTTATATACTTCATTTCGGGGAATTTATAAAATATTAAATCGAAATAATAGGTGTTTTGTGCGTCAGTGTCTCCAAACTGACGTAGTCAATAAGAAGGTTAGTTATTTGTTTTTTTTTTACGTAACGTGAATTTCGATGATATGTAACTGGCGACGTGTTTTACATTTTGAATTTTGAATTACTTTATCTAATTGTTACTGATAGTACGAAAATATAAATAACGTAAACAATATTTTCTATATGGTTGTGAATCTTAAAAACTATGCTGACTTGAAAGATTTGTGTAAATAATTGTTTAAACATATAATTCTTACGAATGTGACAGAATTTAAATGTTGTATCAGGCAGTACAGTACTGGTTTCCCCTCATTATGTATTGTTACAAAGTGATAATCTCATTTGGGCTTCAACACAGGGGCATCTAATTACCACACTCGCTTCTATCCTGTGGTGACCACAAGTCATCTCTAAGAGCTAAAATGTGGTCCTCGAAAGACATACAATTTCGAACTTCTATTGATTTTAAATTATTAATACCTTTTAACATATTCAGTCGATCGTTCTGTGTCCACAAAAACTCAAAACAACATTAGTGATGACAGAAGTGGATAACATCAGTACCATTTTGCCTTCTAGTGTTGTGAACACTTACTGAATTTCAGAATGAAAGAAACGGTAAGAACCCATTTGAATCCATGATATTGGGCAGTTTTGTTTACAAACATTCCCGAAATAGCCGTTATGGCTTGGCGAACAAGGATTAGCTACTTAAAAAGAAATTCACGAATCGAGTGAAAGTTAATGATGTTGTAGGTGTAGCTTTGAGCAAAAGTATTAGCCCCAGGATTATAGAAATTGAAAATATGAATATTCCAAAATCACATTGCTGTAAATCTAATTTAATATTTTACTAAAAGTTTCTGTTACAATAATGATATTGTTATATACTACTTTCAACTTCAATATATGTGTTAAAAGTTTTGATTAAATTTTAGTTTGAGATTGACACAATTTATTTTCGTGAACCTTGTGGTACCTGCTCACAACAAAGTAATCAAAGCGATCCTTCATCTAAAACAGATTGGGAGCCACTGGATTAAGTCTGGCATTTTGGAGAGGTGAGAGTGGTGGTAATCAAGCCAAATATTACCTAATTTCTCTTGGGGGTGACGGAACAGGAAGTGGGAGGGCGACTCGGAAAATATCAAGTAACTTTTTTACAAGAACAAATTGCGAGAAAACAGGGTTAAATAAAATAAAATGTACGTCTCTAAAATATGGCTGTAAGGTATGAATAATACATATCGCGATTATGTGTACGCGACAAAGTATAACAGTAGCCTGTTTGGTCGCCACAGGCTAGCTAAACGTACCACTCCAACGCTACGGTGTACGAATGCAGTGTTGGCAACTCTGTCACACAAATTTCAGCTATTCAGTTTATGAAATCGACTAGATATCTGACAGAAAAAATATACGTATCAGAAATATGTTGTCTTCAGAAGTGTATGAAAGACACATTTTTATTTTGTTTGCATTATATTTCTTTTTTTCAAACTACTGGACATTAACGTTTCAGGTCCCGATTATATTTTTCCGAAGTATAACATGTGGATTTTGAACGGAACGTGATCCCACATTTAATAAACAGAGGCATGTACTTCTTATTCATAGTGGCAAATACTGAAACGACTTGATACTGCCGACACTGTATTGTGAATAGTAATAATGGTCGTAATAGCAGATCAAAGTGTACTGTAGCAAGTGTGATTGTTTATCAATCAATCTGTGTGGTTCTTCTGCAGTATGCCATTGCGCCAGACGTCACACACTAGGAAAAATAATTAGAACACTGACTGTTACACAATGTATGAAGCTACTATCTATTCTAAAAGTGCATTCAAAATGTTAATTCCATTATTAATTCTGCTGAATTCCTAGTCAGAGCATTAATATTTTAATAACTCCATGCGTTGAATTAATTATGTTAATTATTTGATTTTGTTTAATTTATTAGAATGCATCAATACGGGAAAACTGCCACATTTTCAGTTTGAATATTATCCGGTTTTTGTATTCATGAATTCTGCTAGAGTCAGCCGAAAATCGACTGCGTCGGCAACACGGCGTACAGGCCAGGGTGGCGGCGACGTGGGGACAGGGCACTATCTGCTGTGTCTACGTCCGTCGCTGTTTCGTGCCATGGCGAAAATAGAATGAATTTTCATCTATAAATTTTAGTATGTTGTTTTATGTGTATTTTATTTTATTCTTGGATATTCTCCCTGTGATCATTACGTTCTGTCTTAAATAATACTCTTAACTAGTCTTAAATAATACTCTTAACTAGTCTTAAATAAAAATAATTAAATGAACTATGTCTTTTTTACATAAAACAAACGCAGTCAAGCGTAGATTAACATAATCACTCCAAACATAAGGATGAGTATCACCAAGGAAGAGGGGGTTGAAAAAAAACGACATAATTATTTCACGTAATTAATAGACCCCCATATTGTCTAACATTGTCCTTGAAAACTTTGTATGTGCATAAAAATAGTGGCAGAGGATATTAATTTTACAGTAAGTCTCCAAATGCTAGACTAGCAGGTGATAGAAAGATATATTAGAGTCAAGAGAAGAAATAACAAAAACAGCCGAAGGTGTAGTGTATGAAATCAAGGATACGTAAAACAAATGGTGTAGAAACATCGACTACAGCCTACATCTATAGAGAGAAGCTGATGGTCAAAGAACAGGAAGGATAGACGAGACAGAAAAATTAAGAAATATGCGGTAAAGTAACTCAATAATATAGGAAGGGCAAAGTTCAAGAAACTAAAATAGGCTGCAAAGATTGCATTAGAGATGATACTACGAAAAAAGTACTGTTGGTAGTTATTAAGTGACCTTGGGGAGAGGGGTTACGCAAAGGTTGTGGTAACTAGAATACAGGCAATAGGATGGGAGCTGTAGACAGATGATAAAATCTGTTAGATGTAGTTTGTAAGGTTTGCCCATGATCTTTAGGGTCGTCTGTTATATGTTGAATAAATGAGCGAAATGAGCAGCTTTGGGTGGGAGAAACTGTCCGGGGTTGTTTCACCAAGGGATGCAAGTCATTTTATTGCTCACCGACTTCTGCGCCGATTATGACTGAATGATGACCATAACGCCCAGCCCCGTGGAGACAAAATTGACCTGGCTAAGAATCGAACTAAGGTCGCCATCTTAGTTGTCAGCCATGCTAGCTATGAGCTATGGAGGTGGTCGAGAAACTACCTTAATACTCATATATATGTTTAAATTGAACTATGCACATTATTATTGTTATTATTATTGAATGGTTTTTGTTAGCCACCATATTAAATTATTACATCTGCAGTACATTGTACTTACGTGCAAGGGATCAAATTATGAGTAGTTCGGATCCCCTGTCACAGAGCCAAGTTCAGTGAGGTAATGAGGTAAGCTACTTTGCTTCGATAATGTTGTGGATACCGACCAACCCCTTAGAGTAAGAACGCTGGGGAGCAGTCTATACTTAATTGGTCAACAGTATGATTGTCTGCTCCGCAATCACACCACTTATCGAGTGTCATTCCTCATTTGCACCTTCAGTATTGGCATCTACCCACGCTTGTATGGAAACGAATCAGCACAGTCCACGCCCTCAATCAATTTGGAATCAGAGTAATATATGTATAATAATAACAATTAGCCTAATCTAAGTGGAATTAGATGCTGTACAATTGAGTGCATGGAATAACATAAAATGAAAAATAAAAATAGATATATCGTAAATAGTGCGACTCGAACCAAAGATGGAGAACTAACAATTTACAACTTTTCCCACTACGCTACGCCACCGTTGATTGTCGGAATCAGGATACGTTTTATTGGATTTGGCTTTAGCTTCTAGGTACCAAAATATTCTTGGGGGTGCAACATCTCTGAAAGTCGTGGTCAGTGGTCGATATTCACACGGCCCCCAGGTGTTGTCCGAGAGTACAAGTGTTCTCGTCGACAGATAAATCGATACAGCCACTCTCATTAGTTGTCTAGATTTTGTAATAGAAGATTTCCAAAAACTTTGTGCTGCGTCTAACCTATTGTAATCCTTTATTACGACTCTAGAAATGTAATTGCATAGTTGCTTCGTTAAGTTATGTTATCCCACAGCAGTCAGTAGACAATCCTTCACTGTTCCACTATATGTTAACCTGTCCCGATAATCCGTAGCACCGAACCTGCACATCACTGATAAACCGGCACGTATGGGTTTAGGAATTAGGAATTTTAGAGAAATTGCGTAACGCACTCTGTACGTCGTAACTAAGGTAACTATGTTTATTAAAACGTAGTAGTAGTAGTAGTAGTAGTAGAAGAAGAAGAAGAAGAAGGTAGTATTACACAGCGTAGAAAAATGATTTGTGAGTTGTTTTTGTGCTTGTCAGACAGGTATGTTTGGTTGCCAGAGCAACGTCATCAGCTTAAAGAAACTTCTTAGACTGTGTTTCAGGACTGTAATCAATGTATGCGTTGAATAAAATAGGAATAACAAGAGATCCCTTGGGGAGGGGGCATCAATGAGGTGTCTAAATAAACTTTCCTTGTGATCCAAGTAAACTTCAGTCACTCTGTTATTAAGGCTGCACAGATATATGAGGCGTACAGATACAAGCAATCAACTGACAATACAATGTTATGGGTTTGGATACATTCAGCAAAATAATAGCATTTACAGGAATACCGAAGAGTGAACCAAACGTCGGAGAGAAAATAGTGCTAAACTGGTTGCCAAGACGGCTGTCACTCTTTCTGTCAAATTTGTGCTACTGAACATAATACACATCTTGTACAAGGAATCGCCCTGTGTGGTCTATGGTATCTAACGAATTCCTACTAAATTCATGACCTAATGAGTGATAATATCCTGGAATTGATGACCAGTGTGGGTGGCTATTGCTGATTTACTAAAGTTATTGCCTATCAGTAAGTTCAGTACATCAGCAGTAGCGACACACATAGAGGACACTGGTCATCCATCCTAGGACATTATGTGTAATCTTCACATAAAACAGATAAGGGACTTTAATGGACTTATATGAAGAAGTAGAAATTTTCAATCATGAAACAGTACATGGTGCTATGTTGCTAAATGAAAAACTTGAAAGCAATAATACTAATTTCTTCAAAAACTTCCGCTATGTCGATTGTTTATATCATTATCAAGATCTGATTAATATATACTATTACATAAGAACAATTACAAATAAGGTTCACCTTCACTGTAAATATTACAGTAAGTAATTCATCTTAGCTTCTAAGAATAATCGGAGCTTCTAAGAATATTTGGAACAATGTAAAAATCTGATTCGAAAATGTTAGCATGTGATGTATTTGTAACTGTGTTTTGTGTGCCAGATTATGAATAAAGCCATAAGTCAATGCACTGATGTAATGATCCTGAATACTTTTGTAATGTACAGACTAATAAAGATGTATATTCATGAAAAGGCTAGAATTTCGACACAATCTCTCTGCTGCACATAGCCTATCAGTAATACATTTGTAACTGTAAAAAGGCATATGATGTGGAAACGAGTCATGCTAATAAAATATTAGTGAAAAGTAACTGCTTCACTAACATTATTCCAACAGTGTATTTATTTAGCCTTAAAATTAATGTGATAATTATTTCCTAATAAAAACTTAATTTACACTTCAAACAAGATTAAAAAACTGAGTTTGAAAACGATGTTTCTTATGATCAAGGGTTGATTAATATTGAATTGATTTTATAAAATACAATTCCTTTGAGTAAAATGGTTTCGCAGATAGGTCTTAAAACTGTCCTCTATTTTTTCTATAATGTGGACTTCTGCGTGAATACTGAAATAATATTGCATTTTACGTTTCAAGGAAACATAGCTCGCGGCGGATTAGCCGCGCGTAATGGAGTGGCGTGTTGCGGTGCGCGCGGCCGTCCGCCGTCGGGGGTTCGAATCCCCCCTCGGGCATGAATGTTTGCATCGTCTTTAGTATAAGGTAGTTCATAAGTAGTTTGTAAGTTTAGGGACTGATGACCCCACAGTTAAGTCATGAATCCTTACAAACATTTGAACATTTTGTAGCATAGCTTGAGATAAAATTTTGCTATACTAGTAAGTATGCGGGACGGAGGTTTAGAAGATAAGTAGTTTAAAGGTGATGTTTGTTACAGTGCTCATTTAGACAAACGATATGGCAGTGCATTGCCTGCATAAGGCAAGTGTTTGACTTCCAGTCGGCGTCTCGTTTGTTGCAGAGTTTCAAATTGTCAGAAGTGTTAATGTACCAAAATTAAGAAAAAAGCGTTAGGACTTATCTGAGTACACATACTTAGATCCGTTTTACCACCAAGCCAGATTTTCTCTTACTGCGTTATGAATATAGATAATTAATCAAAATAACACCTCTGTTGTTGTCTTCATTCCGCAGACTCGTTTTAATGCAGTTCTTCACGCTACCTGTCCTCCGCAAGCCTCTTCATCTCCCAGATTCACTTGAACCTGCTTACTATACTCCTCTCTCGGTATCTCTCCACGATTTTTACCCCACACACATCTCCTTCATGGTAAATTGACAATTCCTTAGTCTCAGAATGTGTCCCACCAATCTATCCCTTCTCTCAGTCAAGATATTCTAGAGATTTCGTTTCTTCCCAGTTCTCTTCAGTACCTCTTCATTAGCTAGGTGATCTACCCATCTAATCTTCAGCAGCATTCGTCTGTAGCACCACATTTTAAGAGCTCGTATAATCGTCCTGTCTGAATTCCTTATCGTCCAAGTTTCATTACCGTACAACGCTACAGTGAAGAGAAATGCTTTCAGAAAAATCTCCTGACATTTAAATTAATATCTAATGTCAATAAATTCTGCTTCTCCAGAAATTCTTTCCTTCACATAGTCATTCTGCATTTTATATCTTGTTTACTTCTACCATAAGAAGTTATTTTGCTACCCAAATATTCATCATCATCATCGCCTTTTTTCAGACACTACATTCCATTACCCTTGTTTTACCGTTGCTGATGTTGATCTTATAACCTCCTTTCAAAACACTGGTCGTTCCGTTCAATTGCCCTTCAGGTCCTTTGCTAACAGAATAACTATGTCATAGGCAGACCGCAACGATTTTATTTCTTCGCCCTAAACTTTAATTTCCTCTTCAAATTTGTCCTTGCATTGCTTCAAAGCTTGTGTAGAGATTAACAATCTTGAAAGGCTACAATCCTGTGCTACTCCCTTCTCTTTCATGCCCTTGTATTGTAATAACACTTTATATACATGTGGTGTGTGTTCCGATAGAACAGACGTCACATCTGATCCTGCAGTTGTTATTGTTTCATATTCATAGAATATATGACATCAACTGCGATTGGGCAAAGCTGAAAATGTGTACCCAGCCTGGAACTTGAACCTGGGTCTCCTGCTTTCTAGGCAGTTGCGCTGACCCCTACACCACTGGGGACACATATCACCGCACCTGCAAGGACTACCTAAGTACGCCTCCAGTCAGATACAAATTCCCAGCTTCACCCTGTCCACAGTACTCAAACTCGTAGTTATGAAACTACACATTTTCAGCTTTGCCCATTCGCAGTTGATCAGTTGATGTCATATATTCTATGAATATGAAAGAATAACCACTGCAGGATGTGAAGTGATATCTGTTCTTTCGTAACAGACGCCACACGTGTACATGGTGTTACAAAAAGGTCCGGCCAAACTTTCAAGAAACATTCCTCACACAAATAAAGAAAATATGTTACGTGGACATGTGTCCGGAAACGCTTAATTTCCATGTTAGAGCTCATTTTAGTATTTCTCATGTTCTTCCACCTACGCTCAATGGAGGACGTTACCATGATTTCATGCGGGGGATACTCTACCTGTGCTGTTAGAACATATGCCTTTACAAGTACGACACAACATGTGGTTCATGCACGATGGAGCTCCTGCACATTTCAGTCGACGTGTTCGTACGCTTCTCAACAGATTCGGTGTCCGATGGATTGGTAGAGGCGGACCAATTCCATGTCCTCCACGCTCTCCTGAGTTCAACCCTCTTGACTTTCATTTATGGGGACATTTAAAAGCTCTTGTCTACGCATCCCCGGTACCAAATGTAGAGACTCTTCGTGCTCGTATTGTGGACGGGTGTGACACGCCATTCCATGGCTGCATCATGCATCAGGGATTCCATGCGACGGAGGGTGGATGCGTGTATCCTCGCTAACAGAGGACATTATGAATATCTCCTGTAAAAAAGTGTTTGGAGTCACGCTGGTACGTTCCGTTGCTGTGTGTTTCCATTCCATGATTAATGTGATTTGAAGAGAAGTAATAAAATTAGCTGCAACATGGAAATTAAGCGTTTCCGGACCCATGTCCACATAACATATTTTCTTTCTTTGTGTGTGAGGAATGTTTCCTGAAAGTTTGGCCGTACCTTTTTGTAACACCCTGTATATATAATATGTCGGTGACGGCCAATGATCCTTTCGTTAGTGGGGAGGGTTGGGCGAGTTTGTGGCCCTTGCTCTTACGGAAATTATTTTCATAACTACGAGTTTGAGTACTGTGGGTAGAGTGATTAGGTAGACCTTGCAGGTGCGGCGATCACTGTGTCCCCAGTGCTGTACGGGTCAGCGCAAATGCCTAGAAAGCGGGAGACCCTGTTGGGTACACATTTACATCTTTGCCCATTCGCAGTTGATGTCATATATTTTGTGAATATGAACTAATAACACCTGTATTGAATTTTAATCAATTTCTTTGATTTATCAGACTTCTCCATCTACAGGTTCCAATGGAACATCACATCGATTTCCCAATAATCCAGAATATTTCATTTCTGTTCTTTCCAACATGTCACTAATATTTTGCTTTACACATAATTATACATTCGTTTACCTACTTCTGCAATGAGGCGAGTGGGGACTATGACGGTCGTCTGTATTTTAACAAGCCGTTATTTGAGAATCAAACTTTTAGAACTTGCATAATGCGGCAAAGACAATAATTCTACTTACGGCACACAGTCACACTGGATGCGTTTCAAATCCAATTTTCTCCATCGGAAAACAAACCTTTCACAAATACGGCGCACAGAAGTTATGACATTTGGTGCTTCAATCCTCCCTCGTAGCTGTTGTAATTAATAGCAGTATAATTTAGACATGAAAAGCAACTGGACCGTCAGCGTCAAACAGGAAAATAAAAGCCGCTCTGTGGCATCGCGTTTGAATGCTCGCCATTGTGGCGGAAGGAGGGCGGTTTTTGCGGGCCGAGCGCTGCGGTCTGATTGGGGCGCTCGCCGAACTTCTGACGTCAGCAGCGCGTTTGCAGCGTATTCTGCGGCCCGCCGAAAAGTTTTGTTTCACTGCCGAAAAAAGGAAGAAAGGGGCAGTAGTAAATGTATAACAGAAGGGGCGCAAACTGTTTGGCAGGAACGGCGAGAATTCTGCGCCAGTCTAGTCTAATTTATAATGCAGAACGGCACTTTAAAGCATTTACCGTTAATGTATTCGTACTGTATTAGTGAAAATAATTCCAATTCACATTTAACGGAAAAATTGTGCGAAAGTGCAATTACTTACACGAAAGGAAAAGCTAACGTAAAACCGATGAAAGTAAACCATTAAACCGACGTGAGGTTATTTTGTAACATTTTAAAGAAATATTGACCTGGTTAATTTTATTTCTTACTAGGTTATCTGTTACCAGGTAGTCCATCCCCTCCCTACTATCTATGT
Organism: Locusta migratoria; assembly: GCA_026315105.1. NCBI lineage: Eukaryota > Metazoa > Arthropoda > Insecta > Orthoptera > Acrididae > Locusta > Locusta migratoria. The sequence continues at coordinate 561,001,002 of CM048746.1, forward strand.
CTCTGTTCGTATCCTATCTATCTGCCCAACTCTTCCACTCTCCCTCTACCCTTCCACTTCCTGAGTTGATCTCCTCCTCCCCCCCTCCCCCAAGGAAAATTCATATATGTCAACTTTTGTACTGGTCATATACCAAAGTTTTTTGCAAGGTACCCTTTACCATGAACCTTACAAAATTTACGTTAACACTGCCCTTCCTTTTTCTGTAAAGGTTAAGTGTTAAAAAATTCATCAAGATCGGGGAAGAGGTATGGATTTTCAAAAAAATGTTCAAATGTTTGTAAATATATCGGACCAAACTGCGTGGTCATCAGTCCGTAGCTTACAAACACACACACACACACACACACACACACACACACACACACAAAAAAAAAAAAAAAAAAAAAAAGCTGTGGAATATCGCAAATTGACCGAGCAGTTTTAAAGTTCCGCCGCTCTGAGGCGCCTTGCTGCGGAGTGCGCGTTTGCTCGCCGTCGGAGGTTCGAGTCCTCACTCGGACATGGTAGTTAGTTTAAGCAGTTTGTAAGGTCTATGGACTGATAACCGCAGCAGATAAGTTCCTTACATTTACAAACATTCGAACATTTTATGGCGTGACTAGGGAAATAGACATTCATTTTTATATATAAATACTAGCTCAAAACCCGGCGTCGTCCAGGTATTTATTTATTCAAGTCTGGAGTTAGAACTTCTATCCCTTCTCTCTATGTCCATCTCCATTTTTCTAAAAACATGTTATATTTATGGGAGAGTATTTTGGAAATAAGGCTTTCATGCGTAATGTACAAAATAAAAATTGCTGTATCCAAACAAAGGAAGGTAGTCATCAAAATACAAATTATCTGTAACGTTTATACATTCATTTAATTCAAAAATTTATTATAAACAATACTTCTGGTTATTTGTCAAGGAGCTAGTATGAGTTAATCCTTTGCTGAGCCCACCCTTGAGTAAGTGACGTTAGTTGTCCGTGTGAGAAACATAGAGATGTCAAGTCCATTCCAAAGTGTTTAATAGATCGCACTGTGATTATTAATCGTAATAGAAACTGGAAGTCACGTTGGAAACTGCATATATCTGTCTGAAGTATTGGGTATTCGTTGGATATATTATCTTCCTTTCCCTGTAGCTCTGTAGATGTCTATTACTTTCACCTACAGCCGTATGTGGATCACAGTTCAAAATTGTCAACAAAACCGTCAAATTTCAGGAATTTACTGGAATACGGGAGTGTCCTAGCAGTAAATAGTAAATGTATTGAAACGTAGTGCACGATGTGAAAGGTTTTTCTCATCACAGTATATGATCTCATATTTATTGAATTACATTTTGTACATTTGTATAATTTTTAGCTACATTTGTTCATTTATATTGGTCCTGTTTGTCGGTAAAATCTGTTACGAATTCAGTTAGTAGTAAAGAAGTCATAGATTAAAACCTGACGTGTGATGGATTGATTTTCCATGAACGTTACGGTTTACGTCCTCATATCTCATCTACTACTTCTCGTACTGTGATACAATTTCGAAGGTACATTCAACTGTGTGTGTGGATAATTGTAAAATTTTCTGGGCCCACAATTTGTAGTTAGAAATTACAAATTGTAGCGTCAAACTGAATGGCGTAGTTTTACTCCATGAACAGCGAAACAATAATAAGCTAAAAACTTTTTTCCTTTCGTCATTTTGATGTGCTTGTCAGCGAGAAAAAGTATAAGAAACGTTTGAAATTATTTTTAAAGTTTGTTGCAAGTCGCTAAATATTCTAAATTCTCATACAGTGTACGAATCAAGTCTGGTCGCATGATGCGGCAATTTTTTACGATTCCTGTTGTTTATGACGTTATATCTCCTGAACCACGTGTGCTTCTTACCACTACAGCCATTGTTACCTCACGGTAAGTAGTATGTGTACCAAACTTGATTGATATCGGTCCAGTCCTTTCAAAAGAAAAGTGGTGTGGATTACAGTGGAAACAGTACTTTTATTGATGTGCTTCGCTCTTCTAGGGAATCATCAGAAGTTTGCAGTATACTGCAAAACTTTCATTGGTCATATCTTTGGAGACTATTGAAAAAGTAGTGCTTGCATCGGACCATAGCAGATCTGATTAATGTGAATATTGCAGTTTTTTGCAATTTTTGACGATGCTCGAGAAAGGCGAAACTCATCAATGAAACACCTGCAGCCAAGACTTTTTTCTTAGGAAATGTCAGTTCCCTTTGCTGTTAAACCTGTTGATTGTAAGCCAACAAATAGGAGTGTTTGTGCCTCTTGACAGAGCAATTTTTTTCAGTTTTAAGAGACATAAAACTCTTTTTGCATCACAGAAGCGACTCCTATGTTTCTTTAAAGGGAGAGAACTGTCTGGTGCTTGACATCACTAAAGGGAAGCACTAAGTAAAGAAAGAGACTTGGCCAACGTTCAAATACTAGTGTTCATTCGACGGCTGCAACTTGCTTCGCCTCATAACAGATGTTCCCTGTCATGACAACCGGGAAAAATAAAAGATACAGCAGCAGTATATCTCTCTTTCACTGCGAACAGTGTCCAACTTTTGTAGAAGTTGGCTTCTAATTCTGAAATCATACCGTTCTCTCAAGCTACTCGATAAAACCGCGCACATATTTATCTACTTCCAAGGGTGGAAACTCGCGGTATCGATTGCAATCTTGTAAATAAGGAGACTAAATTAATGTAGCCAACTTCAGAACTTTAACGATATTCTCATTTATAATGATATATATAGCTTCGCAATGAAACATTTCATTTATTAATCGCAAAGGTGTCACCACGTAAGAATGAGAAACTGAAGTCATTAATAGTTCAGAAGGACTCTCGTTCAGAGTACATCGAATATCTCTGTAAACTCCGTCTTACAGGCCTCGAAAAGCCCACCTGGTACTGACGAGTTTCTGACACTTGCGAGAAGACACATTTGTGAGAAGATAGAATGTGTAGACAGCTGTGAGATATCCGGGACAGGTAAAGGCACAGAATGCCTCACAAGCTGCTACACAGGCCCTTCAGCCATACTTGCTACCGTTTATTTTAAATGGCCGCTCTGCATGGCGCCGACTGAGGCTAAGTGGCTGTCTTCAATTTATAAAAAAAAAAAAAACCTAATATTCTTCTGTACCATGTATATGGGGAATTTTTACGTCTGTCGTGACATAGCAGTTATTACAGTTTTTCATTGCAATGACGTTAGGAAAACAAAATAAAATAATTTGGATATAAAACATAAAAAACATAAGTAAATAGAAAATACAAATATGTTATCGCCTTTCTACAATAGATGTTAATTATATTGACAGTTTGAGTGCATTATTTAGCTCTTTATAATCTTTCCGCAGCTTACAATATCGCTCAATTTTATTATAAAATTGTAATGACAATAACGTTTTTATCTACGTATATTAATTGTACAACGTTTCTGGAATTATTCGACGTCTTTTAAAAATAGTATTGCAATTCAACTTTCACTTAGCTGCAATCGTCATTTCATAAAGTTCATTAGATGTAACTGACAATATTTTATTTCATTAATTTTGTTCAAAAAATTATTTAAAAAGTAAATTGTTTGCCGCTGATAGGAACGAACCCTAATCATACAGTTGATATTCAGACACACCACGACCTGTACTATTTTATCATACTGATGTGCACAGCCCATTGCCTAGTATATACGATACATATCATTTTCGCTTAAACTTGGAATCCTTTTTCTCGGAATGTTTTGAATAGTGTGCTTTACAACTTCTGTGGATGGATGTATACTACTTCTTGTAGTATACTACAAATATGCGAAGTCTCATCCCAGACTGAATTTCCGAGATCTGGAGGTATCCTTGTTACAGTAACGAAGCTCGCCACAAACGGATCAACTAACTTAACATCACAGACGAGGTTCAGTGTTACGCTGTCGTAATGTCTGTTTTTCTCCTAGATGTCGCATCGGATACTTCCGTAGGTGACCTTTGCTATGGTAGCTAGAGAAAACCTGTTTCTATGAATTAAATTCTTGAAGTGACGATATCATGTTAAGTGTGGTGCACAGTGACTGGAATACCACATCTACGTAGCTTGCAGTGTAATTGGCGATGGAACTCACTTTATTTATTCATGTAAATAGCAGCTCAAGGATAGTCATGTAATACAAACCACAACGTACGCAGTGAATAGCATGTCCATGGGTGCACACTTTAAGCAATTGCGATCGTGATTTGTGTTTACTCTCTTATGACGCCAGACGGCCTAATCAAAAATGCTTTCCTTTCTCTATAAACGCAGATCAACAAATAGTCGTTAGCTTTGTGTACGGAAAGTAAATAGGATGAACACACTTTACGTGAAGCGAGAATAAACCATGGTGATAGTAAGTTCGTGGAAATCGGTCTGGTTTCACTAATATAACGTTTAATAATAGTTACTAATGGTCTTCTCGACCTAATAGTATTCAAGTAGAGCGAGGGCATGTAATTCAGAACATAACTATCTGACATCTAGACAATTAAAATCTCTTTGAAAGCATTAATTAACAGTACTAGAACTAAGTGTGCACGAAGGTTGAGTTGTGTAGAAAGAAAACTTTGTGGGTTGAGCTTGCTGTTACTCTGGAGTTATATAAGGTACGACATAAAGAATTTTACTCAGTCTCGAGTTAAGAAAAGTTAATTACATAATGGGAAAGGAGGTAAAGGAATGGCTCCCCAATACGAACAGTGCGCATCCTCGCCCGAGAACAAAGGAAACACAGAGTTCGAAAGGTGAGGCGGGGGAGGGGGAGGGAAAGAGGCGGTCGTTCATTCTGCTTGAAATTCCGTTCGCTCCTTTCCGTCCTCTTTGTCTCTGTCTCCATCAGCGCAGAACTTCCGCTGGCAGGCGGACAAGGGCGTGAAAAGTTGCGGAAGTTGTGATACGTGTCAGCCTCACACCACGCATTTGCAGTCTTCACAACTCCAAGTTATCTGCTGAGATGGTGGCGGGTGTAAATCAAATTACATCTAGAGCACAAGGCTCTATTGGCGACTCTATGGCCTTTGGACTAGGAAGTAATACCTATTTTCCCTTCTTGAAACTACGGTTCGGATTGTGGTTACTCTGAATGATTATGACGTTCAGATGGCACTTTCAATCATTATTCCTATCATTAATCTGCTATTTTGTATAACTCAAACTTAAAAGCCACTAAATTTCAAGATATGATCACGGTCTGGCACTGGTTGAAAGTGTGATGACGTCACAGGAAAAACTATGTCGAAGCTATACCTTGATTAGCTATTCATGTGTTAGCTGAAACTACTACAGTTATCCCGTTCTTTTTTCTTTTTTTCTCTGCAAACAGTTTAGGTATTTATGGACAAAAACGTATGTACAATTTTAAGGAACAGTGGAAAATAATTGTTTAAAGGCTGGTAGAAGAAACCTTTCGAAAGTTCAACAATTTACGGCCACCTTATTATTTACTAAACAAACCAAAAACGTTGAATGTGGGTTTTTGAGTAAAATACTTCTTTATTTGAAAGTTTATGACAAAAGACTTAGCCTAAAGGTACGAAGTATTATAGGCCAACACGATAAAGGTGAGAGTAAACAAGGATTGTTTCTTGGTTTCAGTCTTAGTTTACTACTAAATGCTGTTTTGCTCTTAAATGAACAGTATTATTGTCAGACACGGTAAAAATTACGTAGTATGCGCGCGCCTATATACATACAGTTCAGATTCAGATTAAGTCGTATGTATATGTAAATCAATCCAATCATAGACACTTGTCACTTTTCACTTATCTTGATGGACAGTTTTTCTGCTATTTGGTTACGAAGGACGAAGGCTAAAGAAGGGAGAAAATAAGTGATTTCAGTGTTGGCGTTAGCACTCAGTACTTTCCAAAAAAAAAGTTTTAAAAACGGTTGGTCTGATGGCGCAGCTCTCATACGGTACTTGGCACATCAAAGGTTAGCCTACAAATGTTTCGTACTCTTTTCAATCTTGTCCCATTTTTTCTGTCTCTTGTTGTCGCGAAAGTATGTGACACTGTGAAACTGATTGGAATTATTGATGAAAAGAAAAAGCATTTAAAATTGTTGCATTCACCAAAAGCTCTCAAAAGAAACATTTACGATACAAATCGTTGATGAATCTATCAGATGAAGTACTCAACAATAGAATTAAGGCCGTTTACCACTAACCCCAAAAGACGTTCATCGAGTTGCGACAGACATATAAAAAGACATAGACGTACACAGCTCTCGGGCACAGGCTGTATCAGAAGTAGTAAACACACTCTCAGGCACATCTCACAATCCCACAATCGTCATCTCCAGAACGCAGCAGCCGGAGATGACAGTGTGTCTCGTAGGTAAGTTCTCGAATGGGTTAAAAGATCGAGATTTGTAAGGAAGGCGTCGAAGACGAGACGACAACTGGAGAGAGTGTGGAAAAGGTAGAATTTATCGAGAAGACCGAGACCTGAGCTCTCGAGCAGTTTCAGAATTTTCCTGCATCAATACAGATTTTGCACCATGATCTGGTCATGCCGGAAGTTTGTGCTAAAGTGGGGCCAAGAATCCATACGGACGAACAGAAAAAACTTCGGGTGCTCAGTTGTTCTGACGCTCCTTATTATAGGAGTTGGGGCTGAAGAGATAAAATGAGCTTTAACTGCCGAAAGTGTACCTAAACGTACCTCCAATTAACGGTTTTTTGTTACTCATGGGGAATATTAATTAATCTAATAATCAGATCAAATCATTCAAAAGCAATAAAAACATTTACATAATTATTGCAGTTCAAGCAAATACTGACTGTTCAAATGATCAGAAGTGGATTATCTGTTTGTGGTCGCCGCCATATTTAACTAAAATATGCAGAAAAAAGATTGTTGCTAAACTGCCTAGCCCGCTGGATTTGTCGTGAGCTGGTAAGATGCAAGCACTCATAAAACTTATCACTAATGCAAGCTCTTTTGTACAGGCATAGTTAATTGTACCAAATCTCCTTCCACCAACCTGAATTTTCTATTGACTTATTACTCTATGTATTTTGATGTCAACGTACAGTACCAGCAATTAAATATTTTCAGTGTGAAGTGCCTGAACTTTCATAATGTCCTCCTCTAAATAACACTGCTACTCTCCTAATAAAATACTTTTATTCCTTCCAAAATAGGGGCAAGGTGAGTCAAAGGATGTTCACGACAGAATATGCTGTATCCCGTTTATTACAAAAGAACTAAATGCATACTAACTTCGACAGTATTTAAAAAAAATATCGGTGTACATTTAATAACACAAAAATAACATCTAATTATTAAAAAGGTTCACAAATACAGAAAGATGTGGTATGACTGGCTTAAAACAAATTTGGATTTCCATAACCAGCACGTATGGTCCCAGAATAATTACCACAAAATATTATGTCCTGGTGGGAACAACTCTTTTTCTCTTATCACAGAAACACTTTCCCACAACAGAAGATAAAGCCACTCCACTCTAATCAGTGGCCCTAGCGCAAAGCACTCTTTAGCACCTGGTGAATTACATGAAGAGACTTCACCGTGCCGCAAACGACAGAGGAATACTGAAATACACGACCCGTGGTATCGTGCTATTAAGCAGCAGCGATTTCATTTATTCTAGTCAGCTTCTGCTCTCACGTTAGAGGAACAGTGACTAGCAATTCCATCAAATCGGCTAGGACGCGGTGTATCCATATAAACTCCAACGTGTTAGATACGAGTATGGCACCAGGAGTCCACAGACCGGTTGAACAATTGCCACTGGTGCTACGATGCCCTAGGCAGACAACAGCTGATATCGCACGCTTTGTATCGAACTAGGAGAGAAGTACCGGTTATGGTGCAAGTGCTCGAACCGCTCCAATATTCCACATTCCAACAATTCAGACGATCTAAATAAAGTGTTTACCCGCACTGCAGCACTACACACGACCCAAACGGATGCTCGCAAGTGAACACGCTAACTATCCGTCCACTCTCGAAAGAATCGAAAGAAAATTGTAACTATGAAGTGTGACTGCACTCTGCAGACCACAAATATCAAAGTCCTGAAACCAAACTTCCGCATATTGAACAGCTTACTAGCCACGATCCGTTCTCGGCGCTGTCACCGTAGAGAATCCCCGATGTCTTTCGCCAAAACTCGGTCCTAGCAGACAGTACTAGCCAGCTATGCCCCCATAACATGCAAACTCTGATCGCCACTGACTTTTAATACCCTGCACAATCAAATTACTTCTTGGGGTCGCTACAACATGCTCCGCCTTATTCCCTCACGACCCAGTGTTCTCGATACACTCCCAACTTTGTCCTTCGTCCAGAGATCGTAAACCCATAACACTTTCATAAGATTTGGCACCGATCTCAAGCTTGGCTAGACGCACTGCCCAGCCGCTAAACTATTCACAAATGGGCGCGGCCATTTATCTGGTAATTAAACTGTCCGGAAACCTGCCGACACCGTGAATTCCACCTCCATTGACATCTGGAAAGCTACGCGACAGACCGGGACTTTCACTGCAGCCAGGTACCCCACTGTGATCGCACGCAGGTCATTTCGATTGTCTGCCCGCGAGAACGTCTGCGACGCCCTACTAAGATACCGGAGTTTACCATCGAGCTTTGTCTGCCAGCCGCTTGCACACCAGAGGGCTAGCTGCAGGTAGAACACCGGCGCTTTCGCCACCTGTCTGTCTGGACCTCATCTCGCCACACCATTCTGCACGCAAACGCCTGCTGCGGCCCTTGCCTTAGAAGTCTGCTTCCTAGAAGCGGCCCATTTGCAAAGCGTTTGGCTGCTCCACAGCGTGAGCGCATCCCTGCCTGTCTGCCGACTCCATGTTAAGCCACCTCAGCCGGAAACAAACGCTCCCAGCAACAGCCTCACATCAAAATATTCCCCTTCAGAGTAGCCTATAAATTCAACTCACGACGCCTATCACATCTTCCAAACCGCAATAAATTAAATTAAAATAATAAAAACTGATAAAATGATCTCTGTCACTTCACGACAAATAAAATAAGCCTAAACATATTCAATTAAAATAGGCCCCACACTCTTACCATCCATCAACTGGTGATGACAGGAGTGAATAACATCGGTACCATTTCGAACTTCTTGATGTGTTTACTCGTGTTGTTAACAGTTATTGAATTCCATAATGACGACAACACTATGAGCGCATTTGAATCCACCCTGCTGGTTAGTTCTGATGTAGTAAACGCATGCAATAACATTCCGGAAATCCTTAGTTGTTCTCTATGAGCATCTGCATTGAGCAAAGCTTCATTTCTGTGGGTCTTTTTATTGATTTAAATAGAAGAACAGAAATATTTTAGTTTGTACAAGTTAATATAAGTAGGAATTGTTAATTACAAATTCATACAAGAATTTTGCACCCAGTTTTACATGTTGAAGTGGTTACAGTTTTCTTACATTAGGTGCGTAGAATTTTCATCTGCAACTAAATGGCACCGCCGGCCGCGGTGGCCGAGGGGACTGAGGCGCGCCAGTCACGGTCTGCACGGCCACAACGGTCGGGGGTTAGAATCCCCCCTAGGGCATGGATATTTGTGTCGTCCTTAGTATTAGTTCATAAGTAGCTTGTAAGTTTAGGGACTGATTACCCCGTAGTTAAGTCCCATAAGATATACAAACATTTCGTTTCTAAATGGCACCTATGTACAAAAAAGTTGTTTTATATCAGAGTATTTGATCTGTTGCTTATTTTATTTTTATGGTTAGGTCTTGTATTATTTAACTCTTGTATAAATTTCTAATTAACAATACGAGCTTTTCAGAACCTGTACAAACTAAAATACTTCTATTTCCGGAACATAACTTAAACATTTGTTGTTCAATTTAAAGCAATAAAAATACCCACTGAAGATGCTACAACTGTAGCGAGGCATTTTTCGGTATAAGGCAGATCCTCATAGAGAAGGAACGAAATATTTATAAAACAAAGACGGATCAAAAGGGCTTCAACGTCAAGATGAATCCGGAAATTACCTTTCGTTACGATTTTCTCCACTACTTGTTTATGCTAACAACGATTTCCGCTGTGAATAAAAGTATTAGCCCTACGACTACGGAACTTCAACGTGAGTCGAAAGCTGTAAAAACACATTGCTGCAATCAGAGTTTAATACACTATGAAAAGTTTCTATCGTTGTAGGACTGTCAATAGATATTAGTTTTCAGTTTAGCTAATATTTTAAAAATTCTGATTAAAGTTTATTTCATATTCACAGAATATATGACATCAACTACGAATGGACAAAACTGAAAATGTGTACCCAGCCGCGATTCGAACCCGGGTTTAATAGACTAAGGAAACAACAATGACGAAAATTGCCACCCACGTGGATGTGCTATCACGAAATTTCTCTTGGCGGATACATGTCAACGAAAACTAAGGAGAAAACAATGTTTACGAACGTCCGCAGAAATATTTTCATGGGTAGACACGGAGTTTAGTGATACTATTTATCGTAAGGTAATATTTCTGCATTCGAAATCGAAGACTTGAAATAAGGATAAGGATAAGTACTAATGTGATGCCACGCGGGAGTAGCCGAGCGGTATGGAGCGCCACTTTGCGGATCGCGCGGCGTCCCGCGTCGGTTGTTCGAATCCTCCCTCGGGCATAGATGTTTGTGTTGTCTTTAGTATAAGTTAGTTCATAATAAGTTTGAAAGTTTAGGGACCGATGACCGCGCAGTTAAGCTTTACAAACATTTGAACTAATTTGATGGCTTTGAGAAGAAACGGAACTACATGAGGGCACCAATGAAGAGAAAGGTTCGTAACACAAACTGTTAATTCCTACTGCTGTTATGCCGCCTGCCATCTGTTAAGTGGATTTGTTACTACATTTACACTCGTCGCAATTTGCGCTCTTTACATATGACAGTTTGAGCTTTTACACGTAACAGGGTTTGGTATGTAAAAATGTTGAATTGTTTCTAAATCTATGGGACTTAACTACTGTGGTTATCAGTCCGTAGGCTTGACAAACTATTTAAACTAACCTAAGGCCGACACACAAAAACACACACACACACACACACACACACACACACACACACACACACACACAAATCTCGAAGGACGACTCGAATCTCCGTCGGGGAACAAACGCGCGCTCCGCAGCAAGGCGCCTTACAGGGAACGGTCGTACCACAACGGCATTTGGTATGTAGATCGCAGAATTTTTTGTTGTGGAACTTGGAGCATTTTTTAGTTCAAGTGTTTGAATTATGTAAGTACCTCCTTCATTTGATACAACAAATCAATATGGAAATTCTAATTTCCAAATTTTTTGTAATTAAATGTCAGTGTAAGCCATATTGGTAGTATCCCAGAAACTTTTGCAAACGTGAAAGTAAAACATATAACGATATAAGAAATATAACTGTGATAGCAGCGAACCCGAGTCCAACTGTTCTCTGGCTCTGTTCGGTTACGCCGTACATTGGGAAAAATCTCTATTCCGCTAAAGCAGAGTCTTTCAACCTGTGGGTCACGACCCCCATGGGGTCACAAAGACTTGCTCAGGAGGTTGTCGTCATACGAGGAAGTACTTGCAACATTGAACAAACACCCAGTGCACCTCTGACTACAACCAGTTCCATAATACAAAAATATAGACCTAAAAAAGAGAAATTTACTTTTTGTTTGTTAAAAGTATATAATTCCTTGTGTAACATTAATTCGGAATTGAACCGAACGTAGATTTTTTATTTTTTATTTTTATTTTTATTTATTATTAATATTATTATTATTATTATTTACAGTATGTTATCGCTGAATAAGCGCAAAACAAGATACAGTAATTCCAAGAATTTTTTAAAAAATCTACTTCTTTAAAAATTGTTTATAAAGTGTGAGCTTTCTAAATCAGCAAAATTCGGTTCTCAATCTTGCCTAACTTCGAAGCACTCGTTAGCAAAATATACATTTCTGTCGGAAACCATGTAAGAATGTCTTCCATTAGGAAAAATACACATTAAAAGCAGCGACCAACAATTTACAAGAAAGCTGTATCAACAGAATCAACATTACTTTGTGATAACGAACGTAGTATTGTTAGAGTTCGTATTGACGGGGGTTTGTGGGGGATTGACGGAAAAATATTTAATTGGAAGGGGGTCGCATATTGGAAAAGGTTGAAAATCACTGCCATATGGCAACGCGAGGCGTTTAAGGGCTACTAAATCCATCTCTAGATGAATTTCTTTATATTTACATTAAAATCTAATTCCATCCTGCACTTCATAACTGACACGAGCAATAATTTTCGAAGTCGTCGTTAACCGATATTTAAACACAAGGGACAACTGAAACATAAACAATAATCTGTGACCTCCCATAAACAGTGTATATGTCGCACGTAAACCATCAGTAGAGATCACTGCGGTTGCATTGCTTTGCTCTGACTACAGTATGTGGCAAATTAATGAATTTGTGTGCTGCTTGTCTTACAGTTTATAGATGAAATCAGCTTAAAAGCTGTCGTTATTGCAGGGGATGTGATCTGATCGTGGTTTCGTTTTAGCTGATATTTTTAGAGGACTGTTTCAAAATGACTGTTTTGACGATACCCGTATCCTGAAGCTAATTTTCGTTTTCTTCTGTTCCAGGTGAGTACCCAGTCTTGAATGCTTCTGCACCATGCAACTCTTACCTGGTGAGTTGTATTCAGTTTATCTTCTCGTTCCACGACGATTTCCAAACTCCTACATGTCGAAACAGTGCAGGAAACAGAGTTCTGAATATACAAGAGCTTTGCAGTTGAATGTGAATTTATAAAAGCGACTTTCTTACGAGGTACGGAACTTTCTGAAATTTTCAAATGCTTGTAGAACTTATGGGACTTAACTACGGGGTCATCAGTCGCTAAGCTTACAAACAACTTATGAACTAGCTAAGACTAAGGACGGCACAAATATCCATGCCCGAGGCAGTATTCGAACCCCCGACCGTAGTGGCCGTGCAGACCGTTACTGGAGCGCCTCAGTCCCCTCGGCCACCGCGGCCGGCGGGAACTTTCTGATTATATTCACATTTACATTAGGCTGTGCGGATATCCCACTTTGTGAATATACCTGCAGTAAGTAGTCTGTAGATGGAGGTGGAGCGTGTAAGATGCCAATGCGAGAAGGAATATATCTGTGTTCTGGGTAATTCAGAATCGCTATCCCCGGTTTCTAGGGATTGTACAAGAGGCTGACATTGTGACAACGAACTCATGTCCGGAAATTAATCTTTTACTCGTATATGGGCTGGAGTAAAAGTAACTCCAACTATTTTTTTCTCGGAGATGACATTGACAGAGATGCTTACTGTTACACACTTTCAATATAATTGCCCCCGTTTTTAATACCTTTTGCCGAATGTCTGGAAGGCGAAATTTGACTGAAAACCCTAAGAGGTTTTGGTCATATGTTAAATATACTAGGGGCAAAACTCAAACAATACCTTCACTACGTTATACTAATACCGTTCCTGCCGATGATAGCGCTACAAAAGCAGAGTTACTAAACATGTCTTTTATAAACTCATTCAACGAAGAAGATGAAACCAATATTTCAGATTTCGAATTACAAACAGACGCCATAATGAGTAACGTTGAAGTAGATATCCTCGGAGTAATGAAGCAACTTAAAATCACTTAAAAAGAACAAGTCTTCTGGTCCGGACTGTATACCCATTAGATTTCTATCTGATTATGCTGAAGAGATAGCCCCTTACTTAACAGCCATATACAACCACACTCTCAAAGAAGGATCTGTACAAAAATATTGGAAATTTGCACAAGTCACGCCTATATTCAAGAAAGGCAGTAGGACTAACCCACTAAACTACAGGCCTATTTCATTGAATTCAATTTGCAGCAGGGTTTTGGAACACATCCTGTATTCAAATATTATGCATTATCTCGAACAGAATGATCTATTGGCCCAAGGTCAACATGGATTTACAAAATATCGTTCATGCGAAACACAACTAGCTCTTTACTCACACGAAGTGATGTGTGCTATCGACAAGGGTTCGCAGATTGATTCCAGAAGGCTTTTGACACGGTACCACAAAACGGCTTTTAATCAAATTGCGTGGTTATGGTATATCGGCCCAAATTTGTGACTGGATAGGGGATTTCCTATCGGAGAGCACACGGTTCGTAGTAATCGATGGTAAGGCATTGACTAAACGAGAGGTGATATCGGGCGTTCCACAGGATAGTGTAATTGGTCCTCTGCTGTTCCTCATCTACATAAACTATTTAGGAGAAAATCTAAGTAGCTCTCTTTGGTTGTTTGCAGATGACGCCGTCATTTACCGTCTAGTACAATCATCTGAAGAATGGCGGTGGCCGCTGCAGGATGCAGTAGCTGCATGTTCAACAGCAAACTTACGTTTTGTGATGTTTAACTACTGTGGCCAAAGACGCACACGGAAGTGTCAGGGTTTTATAAAAGTCGCTTATTATCACGTCATTTGTAGATGGAAAATTGCCTCTGTTTTGACACGTTTCGGGTAGCTCTCAATGTGACACCGAAAGAGTGTACCTATGCCACTGTTGATTTCTGATGTTGTAACGATGAGTACATTTTTCAACCTCATGCCTCATGATCAGTTGTTAATTAAGGTACTTAACAGCGTTTGTGCAGTACTCTTACAGTAATTTACAATGGTCGCAATCTTCATTTATGAATGTCACATGTTCAATTATTGTTACGTCAGAAAAATATCACTAAATTAATATTATTTTTAGTCAATACATAACAATACCTTTTTACTACCGAGTCATAGTAGTTTGCTGTTGGTAACGTTTTCAGTGCAGTATTATTGTTAATCAACTAATAACATTACTATTTTATTACTGGATCATAGTATTTTGTTGCTAGTTTAGGGGTGTTAGTATCATTTAGAAGAAATACAATGTTTATGATCAACCTTGAAGTATTGAGAAATGATGCATCAGCTATTATGGATTCATACTCGCAAATTACGTCACCTCAAATTACGCATGCGGCTTATAACTCATGACAGCAAAACCATACATCAAGTCTTTTTTTTTTTTTTTTTTTTTTTTTTTTTTTTTTTTTTTTTTTTTCGTTTCCCCCTACTCCAGTTTTCACCAGATGTGAATGACTGCGCAGATCTGAGATACATCTAAGAAAGAAAATTAAATACTTTACCTTTGGAATCACTGACAGTTTTCTTATGGGCCTGAGGTTAAGGGTCGCGCGCTCAAAAAAGTCGAAAAACACTGCACTAAATTATTAGATGCTTCTTAAGACTTTAACGTATTTTTCTTTATATATGCATTAATAACTTGTAATATACAGTTTTAAAAGTATCCTATGTGTTAATCCAGGACATAAGCTATCTATCCGTGAAATTTCATACCAATCCGTGCTGCAGTTTTAGCGTGATGTGGTAACAAATATACAAACTTTCACATTTATAGTAAGACTGCCGCGGCGGAGCGGCCGAACGAATTGAGGCGCTATGCTACAATGCGCGAGGCAGTTCCCTGTCGGGGGTTGGAATTCCCCCTCGGGCATGGACGTTTGTACTGTCTTTAGTATAAGGTAGTTCATGAGTAGTTTGTAAGTTTAGGGACTGATGACCCCGCAGTTAAGTCCCATAAGCTTTACAAACATTTGAACATTTATAATAAGACTAGCTGAAAACCTGGCTTTTCCCGGGTATTTATTTATTTATTCCTGCCTTGAATTAGTACTTCTCCTATTCCTTCTCTCTCTCTCTCTCTCTCTCTCTCTCTCTCTCTCTCTCTCTCTCTCTCTCTCTCTCTGTCCATCTCTTTTTTTTTCTAAAAACATTCTGTATTTTCGGAGAATAAATAAGAAATAAGGCGATCTTGCATAATGTACAAAATTATAACTGCAGTAGGCCTATCCAAACAAAGAAAGACAGTAATCAAAATACAAATGAATATAAAATGCGTACGATCTCATATTTATTGAGTCGTATGTTGTACAATATGTATAGTTTGAGGTATATATTTATTTGTATAACTGCTGTATGTCTGTAAAATTTGTTGCGAATACAATTAGTAGTAAAGAAGTAACAGATTACTTGGTGAGTGATAGGGCGATTTTCCTTAAACGTTGCCGTTTATGTGCTCATTAACTACGTGTCATACTGTGATACAATTTCGAAGGTATATTCAGCTGAATGTGTGTATACTGTCTGTAAAATTTCCTGTGGCTACAATTTGTAGTGGAGAAACTATAAATTGTAACGTCATACTGAATGCCGTTGTATGAACAGCGGGAAGGTAGTAAGCGAGAATTTTTTTACTTTCATCATTCTGCTGTGGTTGTTAACCAGATAAAAGTCTAATATAGGTTTGAAACTATGTTTAAATATTGTTGCACGTCTCAAAGCACTATCATTCTCATATAGTGTATTTATAAAGCCAGGTGGCATTATGTGGCAGTTTCTTGCAACTCGTATTGTTTATGGCTTTATATTTCCTGAACCATACGTCGTATGTGATTCCCACTCCTACAGCAATTGTTATCTCACGGCAAGGAATGTGTGTAGCAAATTTGGTTGAAATCGGTCCAGTGGTTTAAGATAAAATGAGCAGCATTGTAGCTTAATGCAGCAGTTTTTCGCGCATCTCTTTATGACGTCATATATGGTGAACTATATGTCTTACATTATTCTCACACTCATGGATACCGTCCTCATGGATTGAAGCTTACGCGTACAAAATTTGGAAAAGATTGGATCAAACCTATAGATTTGTATGCAACACATACACACAAACATATGGACACACTGGTTTTTATATAAAGATTGACACAGTTTACTTTTCCTACACAGTGGAGTGGCCGAGCGGTCAAAGGTGCCTTGCTGCGGAGCGCGCGGTTGCTCGCCATCAGAGGTGAAATAAGACTTCCCAACGTCACGGTTGTACACTTCAGCAACTTGAAATGTACGAAAAGCAATCACATCTCTGTTATTAAAACTCTCCAATCCAGAAACTGCCTTAACAGTACTACTCTCTGTGTAGTCTTCGATGCTGCTGCACGCACTGCTATATAAGAGGTGTTATCAGTAAGACGGCGTCAGTCGTCGTGCAGCCGCGCGTGCAGCAACATCGAAGACTACACAGAGAGCATGCCCCGTTATAGGAGGAGATTCAGGCGTTCGAGCCTTACTGTCTTCAAGGGAATTGATAATGTGGAAATTAATACGTTATCAGGTCCTGGAGGACAAGTTTTTCTTCAGGGACCGTCTGTTTTTTGTGGAGGTGTTTTGAGCTTCACAGTATCTCAGAAAGATTCACCTAGTCAAGGCAATGGATGGATAACTGTAGCTATAGTACGGTACGATGGTAGTACGCCGGCCGCGGTGGCCGAGGGGACTGAGGCGCTGCGCGGCCACTACGGTCGGGGGTTCGAATCCCCCCTCGGGCATGGATGTTTGTGTCTTCCTTAGTGTTAGCTAGTACATATGTAGTTTGTAAGTTTAGATACTGATGACTCCGTAGTTAAGTCCCATATCCTATACAAACATTTGAACATTTTGATGGTAGTACTGCTAAGGCAGTTTCTGGATTGGAGAGTTTTAATAACAGAGATGTGATTGCTTTTCGTACATTCGTTCGAGTCGTTCCTGGGGCATGGATGTATGTGTTTGTGTTGCTATTAGCATAAGTTAAAGTAGTTTGTGAGTCTAGTAACTGCTAACCTCAGTAGGTGAGTGCGATGGATTTACAAATATTTGAACATTTTACTTTTCCTGTACCTTGTGGTTCCTGGTCACAACACGGAAATAAAAGGTGTCCCTCGCCTTAAAAAGTTGGGATCCACTGCATTAACAGTTCATTTTTTTCGCGAGGTTATTCATTCACCCTTGTACTGATTCGGAGTACAAGTAAAGCGTCAGCGAGTGGAATGAAAGAACGTACACGCTGTGCTATCGCTCGGGCATGCAGAAAGAACGGCCGGTGACGCAGAATGTCAGGGGAGAGAGTGGACGGGAATATCTGAGCAGAGGCGCGGCACAATGGGCCGACTGATTAAGGCCAGGCGTCCTCGGGAGCTCACAAAGGCGGCTGTAGCGCCAGCACCTGACACCGCCCTCCATTACACGATATGTTTGTTTAAAGCGCAGCCAGCGGGGCCGCGCCGTGCCCTGCTGCCGGCGGCGGGTCAATGTTTAGTCCCTGCTCTATAATAGACCGACACACACTCGGCAAACGTTTACGACGCCTGAAGGGTTTCCGTTCCAGTGACACGAGAGGCGCCTCAGGTCAGCTGTGAACTTTCCTCGGCGCCGTCGGGGCAAGAGACAGACCAACGGTCTACCTGCGAGAAGGAGCGCTACATTCCGACAGGAAATAACGTAGGAAATGACTCGACGCACAATGTTGTTGAGTGAGTAGCATATCATGAAATGATTGGACACACAGAGAATTGGGAACAAATATATCGATGTATCGATTATTTTCTCGAAATACATCGATCCTATCGGCGATATTGCCTCTGAGCCGTCCCGGCTCGTGCTCTTTCTCTCTATTCCCCCCTGTCATCTCTGTTTCCTCTGTGTCACTTTGCTGGCGTAAGTGCGAATCGATCTTGCTCTGGTTTCACCGTTTGTGACGCTGTACTGACTCGCGTTTCACCTACAATGAGCAATTCTTCAAATTATTCCAACTGCTCAAAGTATCCAAATTATTAACTAGCAGCTTTCCTGACCTGTTCAAAACTCTTGTTAATTCCTTCTTCCCTCCCTTTCGAAGATTGCTGATTACGCTCCAAAATGGTCTTCCCGCGGCTTGACCCAGAGTTTATAGCTTATTTCCAAAGTCTTCCCACGAATTCTGCTTAGAGTCTGCAATTATCCGTTTGGCTTTGTTTCTTTCTTCAACATAACTTTCTCTGTCTGCCTGATTTCTAGTATGGAGCCATTTTTGAAATGCCTTTTTCTTTTTACAGGCTGCCTTGACTGTGTCATTCCACCAAACTGTCTGCTTCTTCCTTCCTTTAGACACTACTGATCTAAGACATTCTCTAGCTGCTTCCAGTAGTGTATCCTTGTACCTTAACCATTCCTCTTCCAGTGACTGTATATCATTACATTCAACTAACGGGTACCTTTCCTAGATCATTGTTATGTATTTGTGCCTAATATTCTTGTCTTGAAGCTTCTCCATTCTTATCCTTCTACACATAGACCTGACATTCTGCTCTATTGGTCTCACGAAACCAATTTCACTGCAGATTAAATAATGATAAGTATCATCAAAGAACCCCCTGAAAATACGTGTGTCCTTGACTGTCTTCCTGAGTTCCTGGTCTGTTATATATTCAATGACAGATCTGCTTTCCCTTCCTTCCCAGTATAGCAAGTATGTCCTTATGCTTAAAGAAGGAGTTTCTGATAACTAAGCCCATACTGGAACAGAAATCCAAGAGCTGTTTTCCGTTGGCCTCTATATCGTGTCTAAACTTACCCACAACCTTTTCATAACCTTCTTTTCGATTTCCTATCCTGGCGTTGAAATCACCCATGAGTAAAAGACTATCCTTATCCTTCACTGTAACAACTACATCACTAAGTGCGTTATAAAATCTGTTTATCTCATCTTGATCTGTCTCTTCACAGGGGGAATACACAGCCACAATCCGAATTTTCTTGCTGGATATGGCCAAATCTACCCACATCAGTCGTTCATTTACATACCTTATTGCAATTATGATGGGTTCGATTGCTTTCCTTATGTAAAACCCTACACGCCACTGTGCTCTTCTTAATTTTGCTCCTGAGAGGTAGACCTTGAATTCTCCGACTTCGTCCTCTTTCTCTCCCCTTACCCTAACGTCACTAACAGCTAAAACATGTAACCCCATCTTACTTGAAGCCTCTGCCAACTCTACCTTCTTCCCAGTGTAATCCCCATTGATATTAATAGTTCCCCATCTCATTCCAGATCGTTTGCAAAGTCGTATCGGTGGAGTCCGTGGTCTGTCAATTAGAGGTAGGACTCCATCACCTCCATAGGTGCGAGGCATTTTGCTCTGATTGTTGCCAGCATGATATTGAAGTACCTGGGAAGCAGGTTGTTAGCCTTACTTGTCCAGGGCCCCACTGGGTTTTACCCCCAACGGTTGAGGGACTAACCGATGGATTTGGTAATCTTTGCGATCTAAGCACAAAGGTGGCCACGACTCAGAATATGTCCGAGATGCCCAACATTATTCCAAAGTAACTGGTATCCCAACTGTCAGGACCACTTACTTGGCCACTCATAGTTGCCCGTGGTTCATGAACTAGGACATGACTACATGAACCCACACCACGAACCACGAGTTCTTAAATAAGCACAAATAGCAGGAAACCTAACATCAATTTGACAAGCAGCATCAGTTTTCTTACGATTTCTCAACAACACATATGTAATGCTTTTTGTGCAGTTCTTAAATAAGCACATAAAATATTTTATATGTGTTGTTGTGGAATCGTAAGAAAACTAATGTTGCTTGTGAAATTGATGTTTGGTTTTCAGATTTTGTGTAAACTATAAACTAAAAGTCTCACAGTACAAAGAAAACAATCAGTTGCTTAAAATCTGTAGTTCTAATACTTGAAAAAAGGACCGCCAATACGTTTCATCCAAGCACATGGAAAAATTGTAGCCATCGCATTGATATTTTCAGTTGCACACAACTAACGCTAACTGTACTGCTAAAGGCGTGACAACTGAACAGAACAGGACATACGTTTTATTGTTAAATCTATGCTTAATTTCCACTACATAGGATAATAACTGCAACTGTCAGCTCCATTTCACATTACTCATAATGTTGAAATCAGTTGCTTGCCTCGAGTCACGTGACTTAGATGTTGGTTTCAGTATAATGACGACACGCGCTGTCTATGTTATTTTTAGTCTATGATCGTTGCCATCAGTGGCGCCATTAGTACTGGCGCGCGCAGATATGAGTTGTCAGTTGCGGCAGTGTGGCTATGACGTGAGAGAGAGATTGTCAGTTAAGCTCATGCAGGCGACACGAGACGGGCAGCCTGGGCGGCGGCTCAGCGAGAGGCGTGTTTGCGTCGTTCTTCCACTTCAGATGCGGCCGCGGGCCTGGCGTCCGTTAAATCTGACTGGAGTTCCCTACCCGGTGCCTCCGTAGTCAATACTCACTACGTTTACATGTAACACATCTTCCGGAAGACGAAAACCGATTTTCGTAAGCCGTTTTTCGCTGTCGTGTTTACATGGCATAGCCCGAATCTGATTTCCTAATCCACTTAAGATGGCGGGTGAAAAACAGCTGATTCAGTCCCCGATTTAGTCAGCATAATCGCAATTTTTCTTTACTTAAATACACAGATTCATGCTCACTCTAATATTAATACTTTTATTTCACATTAGAAAATGTCACTCTGTCCATATCTGCCGAAAATACTTACCACAAAAACACAATCTGACAAGCCAAGAACGCTTCAAAAATGGTTGCGTTTACATGGGCACAAAAATCGATTGTGGAACTGGAAAACAGCTTTAGTGAAGTGAATTTCCAGAATCGATTTTGGAGTGTTTACATGACCAACTAAAAGCGGAATTGGGAAATCGGTTCACGAAATCCGGTTTTGGGAGCCCATGTAAATGGAGTGTGTTGGCCGGCCGCGGTGGCCGAGGGGACTAAGGCGCTCCAGTCACGGTCTGCACGGCCACTACGGTCGGGGGTTCGAATCCCCCCTCGGGCATGGATATTTGTGCCGTCCTAGTTCGTAAGTAGTTCATAAGTAGTTTGTAAGTTTAGGGACTGATGACCCCGTAGTTAAGTCCCATAGACTATACAAACATTTGAACATTTCTGTCTCGTGAAGAGACGGAGAAGTTGTTTGTGCGTGTTTGTCTTGAGCTGAAGTTAGGTTCGGTGGCCGTTACCCCTAAGGACAGCCCTCTCCTATGTCCTTGTTAGTCCGTGTTTCCAGTGTTTCTTACCATGAAGAAACTCTTATTTCAACTCTTTTCACTACCCTTGACTTGTGCAAAGTGATCTTCACTTTCAACTGAATTGGTTAGCGCCACTGGGGGAGTTTACCTAGTTTGTGTCACTCCATTGACTCCATTGTAGTGGTTGTACCAACTTGCAGATTACTTTCCCTCCGCGTGGTATCGCTGACCCCACGACTGTAATTCGGCATTTACTCTTCACATGAAGTCCCAGATCGGCAAGGCTGTACTTCCCGTTAGGCGGTTGGGCACCCTTCCTTCCCTTCCTATATGGAGTCATCTCATCTGTCGATAATTTTGGCGATATTCAGTGCTGCTTGTAACGAGTAACTTGTTCGGACTGTTGCTGTTGATGGAAATTTAGTTTGTTCCTGTGTTAAGTTACAGGGAGCTGTTTGTTTTAACCTAATTTACATTTTTCTGATATTTACTTATTCTGTATCTTGTTGGGGCGTTACCCCCTATCAAGCGATAAATCGATATAAAAATAGCATTATCTAGTCGCAATATTTTCATTTCATATTATACGAGTGTCATTCAGTAATTAAAAAGACAAATTGGTATGAGGGAAAGAAACGTTGATAGGGCAAGTTTGGTACTTTTATGGCTTTAAGTTGACATCACTGGGGTGAGCCCTGATCAGCTGCTGTATCGGCATTATTTTATCACCTTAAAAATACATTTCAGGAAGGCTTGACAGTTCCACATTAGTTGAATAACTTTATGTTATTCGATTTTTACTTGCTAAAGGCGAGAAACCAGTGAACATATACTGTAGAAAGTCTAAAGTTTATGGTGAAGGTAGTATGGATCGTAGAAATTTTTACAAGTAGATGGAACAATTCAAACATGGAAGCGATTCAGTGAGTGACGAATAACGTTCTGGCCGACCGATTGCAGTTTCAATTCCCTCACTTGATAGTCGAAATGATGAAATTATTTGAGCCGACCGCCGTGTCACTGGAAATGGTAAGGTTCATGTTACTACAGGTACATCATCGGCAACTATCTGAAATACCGCAGGACATGTGCAACATAGGTGCCAAAGGAGTTGACACTGGTACACAACGTAACAGGGTTCACTGTATCCAAATGCTAAAGGACCGTTATGAAAGAGATGAGCACTTCCTCAACCAAATTTTAACTTGTGATAAAACTTCAGTTCATTATTATGAGTCAGTATCAAAAGGCCAATGCATGGAGTGGAAGCACACCAACTCACCGTTCAATAAAAAATTAAAAATCCAAGTTTCAGCAGGAAAAGCCATGTTGACGGTGTTTTGGCACACTGAAGTTTATGTTTTTTTGTGATTATCTCGAAGAGCAGCGAGCAGTGAACAGCCAATAATTGCTTTAAACATGGTGAAGCGAGCCATGAGACCGAGGAGGACAGATGTTATTCTCCAACAAGACAATGCATGTTCTTATATTGCTAAACTAACATGTGGAACCATTGATAAATCATCCCCATAACAGTCCAGTTTTAGCACCTAGTAATTTTCAATTGTTTAGTTCCCTGAAGGAGGCATTATGTGGGAAAGAGATTCCAAGAGTATGAGGACGTGAAAACGTTTGTGGGAAACTTGTTGAAACAAAGTGTTCTTTCCAGACGGAATGAAAAAGCTAGTAGACCGTTGAAACACGTACATTACTATATACACGTGTGGTGTCTGTTTCGAAAGAACGGACGTCACTTCTGATGCGTTGTTCTTCTTTCCTATTCCCGAAATATATGACATCAACTGCGTATGAGCATAGCTGAAAATGTGTACCCAGCTGGGATTCGAACCAGGATCTCCTGCTTTCTAGACAGTTGCGCTGACCATTACCCCACTAGGGACACAGTGGTCACCGCACCTACAAGGACGACCTAAGCACGCCTCTCGTCAGATACAAATTCCCAGCTTCACCCTGCCCACAGTACTCAAACTCGTGGTTATGAAACTAATTCCCGTAAGAGAAAGGGCCACAAATTTGCCCATCCCACCCCACTAACGAAAGGAGTGTAGTGTGCGCAGGGTGAAGCTGGGAATTTGTATCTGACGGGAGGCGTGCTTAGGTAGTTCTTGCAGGTGCGGTGATCACTGTGTCGCTACTGGTGTAGTGGTCATCGCAACTGCCTAGAAAGCTGGAGACCCGGGTTCGAATCACTGCTTGTAACACATTTTCAGCTCCGCTCATACGCAGTTAATGTCATATATTCTGTTCAAGGTTATGTTAAAAAGTACAAAAACTATTGTTTTGAAAGAATAAATGGATTTTCCTCCAGACCAAATTGTCTGTTTAATTACTAAATGACCGCCGTATTTTTTCTGTAGATATTTGAAATTGTTCTTTTAAACCTGAAGTAGAACATAATTAGAGCCTCACTGCTTTCCGAACGTTCATCACATCCAGTCTTTCTCTATGAATGCGTGAAGTAATTACAGGTGGCACAAAAGAAGTCCTACTGCATTGGAGGGTGACGGAGTGTATGGAATGAATTTGAGCTGGGAAGAAATAGCGCGCCAGTTGCGTTAAAAAATTTATTTCTGCACATCGGTTTCTTAAAAAAGAGAAATCGAGAATGGCACAGTTATTAAATGTTAAATGTTTTGAAACCTAGTCTCTCAATGACACAATGACAACTTACCTGCCAGATTATAGATTTGAGGATATTCGATGGAGCACTCGAAAGTTTCTTCTTGTAACGATGTCACTATGTAAAATAATTTGAATCTTCTTACATTTGCATGAAAAAAGGTTTATTTCGACATGGACCAATGATAAATTAAGAAAATAAATTATGAGACTAACTGTAATGAATTACTTTATTATTGTTTCCATCCGGGACAAATACAGTTATATAAAAACTTTACAAACAGTTACTACAAACACACATACATTTTGAAAAGGACTTTGATGCTCATTATTCAGCGGTCTTTGCACGAACTAGGTCTTTCATTATACAGGCTTCGGTCAGTTTTGGGTAAACCAGTAGCTGATTAAAAGTCTTGTAGTTCTCCATATTCACAGGTCGCATCTCCAGTGATGTACCCCCACCGTAGCGGGTTTTGTTTGTTGCGCGTCACTTCTGTTCGCAGTCTATATTGGGTCTTCCATGTCTGGTACGGTATCCAGAGGCAGGTTCTTCTTGAAGGTTTTGTTACTGTCTTCCGTATGTGTAGTTTCCCCATAATTTTATTCAACAAGCAGAAGGTGTTAAGACAACCGCTTCCGTTGTTCCAAGTGATTTCAGGCTGCGAGTAGGTTTATCACTTCCGAAACATGGGATGTCTGGGGTCGTTTCCTTGGCTCTTCTCTACTTATGCCTCTGTTCTTGTTCTAACATCTGTGGATGCTATATCTGGAAGATGGTAAAGTTTATCCATAGGAGTTGGCCGCAAGCAACCTGTTATAATGAGCCCTGTCTTGTAGAGGGCGATGTCAGCCTGTCCGATGTCTGTTGAGTTCCGTCAGACTGGTGCTGAGTATTCTGCTGTTGTCACAATGTTGCAGTTGTTTCCCTTTCCATATCACATTCAGCTTTCTCCTGGCTTGTCTCTTTCTCAGGTGGAAAGAACAGACTTCTGTTTTGTCTGGATTACGTTATTGAAGTAGTCTGCCATATCGTCAAGGATTGCTGTCAGTTTTTTTTCTACCTCAAATATATTTCCTCGAGCTGCTATCGCGGTGTCGTCGAATGATCTTGTAATAAAAACCATTTATTTCTCTTCTTTCGTCACAGTTGCACTATTTATAAGTTGGTAACTAGTTTCGGACTTGCTCGTTATTTTCAAACCATATGCCTTATTCAACCGTAACAATACACAACATGAAGCAAATGACTGATAAAATCTATATGTTGTCCACCGTTAAAACATGATTACATTTACATTTAAAATAGCTTAAAATAGATGTTGCATTCACGGGCGTCCAACGTCTACTATACTACGCTGATAGTATGTTATCTAGGAGATAAATCTCTATACTTGTAAGATGCATTTGTTGTCTGTCTGTTCTCTTATAACTCAAGATGCAGACAACCAAATAGCGTGAAATTTGGTACACGTACACAAACTTACACGGGGAAGGTTGTTAAAGAGATTTCGTTCCATTTTTTGGAAAACTAACCGGAAACTTTGAGAAAAAGTGAAAGTGCTTTTTCAATGTGTCCGTGTAAATCTATATCTTCGCACTAATCTTGATGAAATTTTGCACAATTGACCTTCAAAACAATAGGAAGTGCACTGTCTACGCAAAATTTCGTTTAGTGCATGGTGAAGGGTACTTATGGATTTTGGCGAAATCCATAGTTTTGCTCCATCTTGATGAAATTTTGTACACTTGATCTTGAAAACAAGAGTAAGGCTACTGTCTATATAAAATTTCGTTCAGTGCACGAGGGAGAGTACTTTACTTACAGACTTTGATTGCAATCTCTATACATATAAGACGCATTTGTTGTCTGTTCCCTTATAACTCAAGATCCAGACAACCAAATAACGTGAAATTTGGTGTTTTGTACGCTTCTACAGAAAACCTTATTTAAACCTGGGCGGAGTCGGGTACTTGCAGCTAGTTATATATACTTTGAAAAGCAACGGCCCCTGCGGTGCACCTGACATCACTTTAACGTAAGAAGGCTTCTATCCGTTGAAAATGACATGCTGCGTTCCGTTAGCTGAAAAGGCCTCAATCCAGTCGCACAGTTGGTCTGATATAGTACGGTGCAATTAGCTCAAAAACGGCCTAACATGGACATTCAAAGTAAAAGTTTCCATTCAAATCAAAACTGTTCTATACAGTGCACACATTGTTTGGTAAAATGTTACACCATTTCGAGCGACGTTTTTTGGGGGGGGGGGGGGGTGAAATTATCAATTTTTCTTAAATATTTAGGGAATTATGGGGTTTAGCGCGAAAAGTGCCAAATAGAAAAATAATCTACATTAAATTGCGAACAAATTTGGTCCTATGCATAAACTTGCTAAAGTGAACGGTTTAAGAGTTACGATAGGTGAAAAAGTAGGAATTTCTGGATATTTGTTTTAGATTTTTTTGGATAAATGAAATTGTACAGAAATAACTATACAATTTTAATAAAAAGCAATATTGAACAATCGAATTGTAGTCCAAGAGAGACTAGAAGTCAGCACGGAGGATTAAAACCACAGAAATGCTGGAAACGAGAGCGCGGCCGCCAGAACAAGGCCGAGCGTACAGTGAGGGAGGTGCCGACTGCTGTACCTGAACCCTCACGTCCGCCCTTCCCGGCACACACCCTGTCACCCATTCATTGTCTTTCCCTCAGTCGTGTTGGGTCACCCGTTGAGTGCTTTTGTGTTATTTCTATAAATGTTCTGCTGTAAGTTTTTTATTCTTTGTCTTTGGAATACTGGGCGAACTATGTGATAATCACTGGCAGGTGTGTGAATTGTGGCAGAAAACTTGTAAGAACAAGGGTGGTAAGCTAATTACTCTGAGTAGAAAGGCAGTGGACAAAATTATTCAGTGCAGTGAAATTCCTGAAGATGGTGTTAAAGACAAGTTCCCGATGAATGAATGGCTTAGGTATATAATAAGCGTCAAAAACTTATAAGCTACGTCAAAAGTCACCTCAACATGACAAGGAACCCTGTACATTTCATTCCATTCCATGATGGTGGTGGTGGTCTCCAATGACAAAAATTGTTAAGATTCCTCCTACACAGCTATAGATAGCTCTGTGGCTCCATCTCCGCCCAAGTAAGTCTGAATTTTCAAATTTACTCACGTTAGCCACATTGGATTCGCTGCCCGCCAGGTACACGGACTGTAACAAAACATTTGTCTTTTTCCAGTCTGACGATGCGCTAACAGCGCGAAACGCGTTATTGGATAATAAAATATTGCAACAGGGACTGAACATTTTTAATTAATGACAAGGAACCTCCATCAAAGATTCTCCGTGAATCATTTGAATTTAAAAAGTTATGTATTCTTTCTGGTCGCAAGTGTGTAGATGTTTCTATATGCAGGAACCCAGCTGAAGAAAAATGGAGCTCAGTACAGAACCTTGAATCGATTGAAAGCATCCGAACGGAAGCGAATAACAGGCACGAAAAGTGGGGACATGAGGTAACTGTGAGGCTCTCTCAGGTCACAGACCTCGCCAGTTCTGATGAGAGATACCACTGGCACTTAACATTTCAAAACCCAGGATCATCACGGCCTGAGAAAGGAGCGACAATAACCAATGGTGGGTCAAGGTCTGATGCTAAAAGAGAAGACGCTTTTGAAAAGCTGTATGGTTATTTGGAAGGAAATAATGAATGTCAGGGGGACTGATGACCTTGCAGTTTTATCCCCCTAAAACATCCCAACCCCAACAACAACAACAACAATGAATGTCAGTACGTTTTTGAGGAATTACAAATATTGTTCCTTCAACCGAGTCCCGAAGTTGAGCCATATACTGACAAACATATGAAAAGAAATGTTCTTTGTTTCTCAGTAGCAACTCAAAAAAAAAAAAAAAAAAAAAAAAAAAAAAAAATGTTTGTTAAGCTTATGGGACTTAACTACGGGGTCATCAGTCCCTAAACTTACAAACTACTTACGAACTAGGACGGCACAAATATCCATGCCCGAGGGGGGATTTGAACCCCCGACCGTAGTGGCCGTGCTGACCGTGACTGGAGCGCCTCAGTCACCTCGGCCACCGCGGCCGGCCAGTAGCAACTAGCATATTTTACAGACACCTGGTACATAAATCGGAACACTGATAACGAAGCTCATGAGGAACTGAGAGTGATAAAAACTGCAGCAGCTATTATTCGACATGAGATAAGGTTCAGAAGCTACGACAATTCTCAGTTTCCAACAATTGTAGAGATTTATAGACGAGGAGCTGAACTGATACCTAAACCGCTCAATGTCTTGATAACTGACATACTTCTACGTCTAAAAGACAACACCCGAAAAAATTCAGTGGAGGAAAGAAATCACTGAAAGGAAAAAAAAACTTAAATATGTCATATTAAAATCAGCACTGTACGTCCAAGTTCATTTTTGTCTCCGGTCCAACTTCGAACAGTTGTTACAATGGCTTAAAGTTACTGGTCGACATCCTGTGCAATTTGGGTGTTTGTGTACCGTGAAAGAAAGTTTTAAAATATGGGAGACTGGTCACTTTCCAAGAGAACACGAGATTTAAGAACGGATACGTGCAATTTGTTTTCGATAAGGCAGGCTACAATGTCCACACTGTGGATTGCCATAACACGTTTCATGTCATGTGCGGAATTGGTTGCATAACACCTAAAACCGCCCTTCAGGACTAGGTCAATGTACTTAGAAAGATTATTACTGCTCTAGCTCTTTGAGCACGAGGCCTGTTTGATTTGCAAACTTACAGAGTAACAAGTACGTGACCGAACACCTAGTTTTAGTTGAGTGGTATCTGGTTGGAGGACCAGAACAATGTAAACATGGTTGAAGTGGCTGCATGGAAATGCTGTATGCTGCGAGAGAGTTCCAGACTTCCGCTGTAGTTCCTCTTCCATCCATCAACTTAGCTCCTTCAAATACGTCAACAATTAATACAACTCTTCTTTAAGCTGCCACAAAAGCCACCAGCAATGGACAAAGCAAACAATAGTGACTGATCAGCGTATGTACGGCAAGGCTCGTGAAATAGTAGCAACAGCACCTCATGGCTTCCCGCTGATGTCACTCTTTATTAGACTAGCATGTTTTCACTTGTTAATGCCCCTTTTGTCAGCGATTAGATACATCGTGGCAGGAAGTAGCCTGGATGAGTTGTACGGTACAAAAACATCGTTCAACAAATGATGAGTGGGAAAGCTTGCTCCAGGGTCATTCGTGCCCTCTTCCTTGTCAAAGAGGCACTCATTACTGTAGTTTTGAATACTAGTGAAACTCATTAGTGTGGATAAAGATGAGCTTAATTATGGCTATTCAGCTTTCAAGCGAGGTAATGCATCTTCTGAAGAGATTATTCAGCTGTATTGAATTTGAAGAGGACTAGCTCACTTTCATTTAAAGCTATTTTCTAAAGAAAAACCTCCAGAAGCTTCAGTTTTTAATATATTACGATTAAAATGATATAATTATATATCACAATTATTACACAGATAATATTTTTATGTTTTTAAGTATTATTTATGTTGGAAAGATATTCAGTCTTAATTCGGCAATGTCCAGAGTAAGTTCAGCGTGGGTTTCTCCGTGCCACAGGTACAGCCTAGGTCTGTGGAAGCTTCCTTTCACTTAAAAAGGAGCGTCCCTTGAGAAGGCGGTGTGGATGTCTTTCCTTCAAGTGTTTATCACTGACATGCCACCGGCCACAAAAAATAAATAAATAAATAAGCAATTTGCCTTTACAAAACGCAATGCAGTACTAAAAAAAGTGTTACCTTAATGATTTTCCGAAAAATATAAAAAATACGAAAAATTCGTACTTTTACAACCTTTGTAACTGAAACCGTTCACTTTAGCAAGATTACACTATGGACCATTTTTGTTGACAATTTAATGTAGATTATTTTTTACTTGGCACTTTTCACGCTAAACCGGACAGTTCTCTAAATAATTAAGAAAAACTGATAAAAACTGCTAATTTCTAACTTTTCACCACCCTGCCCCCCACTCCCCACCCCAAAACCCGACGCTAGAAATGGTGTAACTTCTTACCAAAAAATATGTGCACTATGTAGAACAATTTCGAACTGGAGGGAAACCTTTACTTTGGAAGTCCGGGTTTAGGTCTAATTGCACCGTACTAATAGGCCTACTATTTATACTCTCACTTCATCAGCCGACGGTGCGGAACGGTGTAGAACGCCTCGCAGAAGTCAAGGAACGGCACCTACCTGGAATCCTGAATCAACTGACCTCTGGATATCGCGGATGTATTGCGCAAGTTGCGTGTTACATGATAGTGGCTTTCGTAAAACATTGATTTTCGTTCTCCAAATATGACATGAATATTCTAACATAAAATGTGTTCCAAAATGGTCATTAGAGTCGGAGCACATAGTTGGATAGGTTTTGTCAGGGATGCGGAAGGAAATTAGCCTTGCTATTTGAAAGCAACCATACCAGCATCTGCCTGGAGTAATTTAGGGAAATCGTAGAAATTATAAATGAGGATGCCCGGAGACGGGTTTGAACCGGCAGCCTCCGGAATGCTATCCACTGCACCGGCTCGCTCGGTGGAATTAATATTTCATGACAACAGTCACGTTGATTAAATAATATTTTTATCAGATCACCTGTTAAGCTAATTTCCATACCGGTGAATTAATTCATAATATATTACCCAAACCCATCAACCGAAGATAATACGCCTAGGCAGTGATTTATTGAGAAATTTATTGTATTAATACTGTCCTACATGCGCAGTTGTTTTACATGTAGCATATTATCTTCATGAGAGTACACTAACACTGTATGTCTATCTGGAGAGACATAATACTATTTGCATGGTCAGGGAGGACTTGTGAGAAGAGGTGTAGTATTTGCAGCTCACACCGATTTCTGACACTTGATTTCCAAATTGGGTATGACGCGGTGCCGCATACAGACTCGTAATAGAGGTACGAGCACAAGGGATACACTCACACTTCTCCGAGTAGCTGACAAATTGTTAAGTAATAGGATCCAGTACAGGGTGTATCAAATAAGGATGGCGCAAACATAACAGAAGCAAAAGTGTTCCAGTAAACATGGGTCTGCAAACGAGCCGTTTGCGAGATAATTACGAATGTATGGTTCCAAGCCGCAACTGACGTCGTTGTAAACATCATAATAGGCACAACAAACTAATTTGAACTTTAGACTTTACTACTAAGATTTACATCGCATTTAGTTTACATTTCACGGACTTTGTTGTAAACACCATCTCAGTTAGTACAAATTTACGAAATCGCAATATTTAAACATTTCGACCGATTCGGGGTGTTGAAATAAATTCATCAACAAAGTTGAAAATTTGCTGTACCGAGATTCTAACCCGGATTTCCCGCTTCGGGCCATAGGTCGCCTTAAGTAATTAAGCTATCCTGGCACGCTTCCCTTCCAACCCAAATTCCTACTGAACTGCTGCAAGTCATCGTGCGTTTGAATGCGTCTGCATTGAAACTGTCAATCGCCTGGAAAACTGTACAATTATTGATATGGTGTCTGTTGATTCGGACATGCCACCAACTCGCAATTGATAATTTCAATGAGGACGCTCATCCGTTGCGGCAATCCAGTCTAGGTAGCGAGCAAGCCGAACAGTGGTCTTGGGGCTGGAAGTTGAGAATTTGGGTTGGAAGAAAAGGGTGCCTGGATAGCGTAATTGGTTAAGGCGACCTCTGGCCCGAAGCGGGAAATCCGAGTTCAAATCCCGGTCTAGCGCAAATTTTCAACTTCGCCATTGAATTTATTTCAGCGCACTGAAACGGTTGAAATGTTTCAATATTTCGATTTCGTAAATTTACAGCCGTTACTGTCAACAAATGGTGTCT
Organism: Locusta migratoria; assembly: GCA_026315105.1. NCBI lineage: Eukaryota > Metazoa > Arthropoda > Insecta > Orthoptera > Acrididae > Locusta > Locusta migratoria. The sequence continues at coordinate 561,033,542 of CM048746.1, forward strand.
ATTCTTTCGTACACGTTCGAAAAGAACAGACACCATAACTGTTAGTACAAATTAATTTGAAATTTAGACTTCACCACTTTTACATCGCATTTAGTTTACATTCCACATACGGGTTACCTGTTACAGGAGTGGTTCGAAGTGTGTTCCTTTTATCTCGTCGTGCTCGTCTCTGCAATGAATTTCGTATTCTTTACAAAAGTCCTGGTTCATTTCGGAATTCTTCACAGGCGTGTATAACTCTCTGCTCCAGTTCTTCAACCGTGTTAACGGATGTGCTGTACACTTCGCTTCTGAGGTGAGTCCAGACGCAAAAATCCAAAGGATTAGATTCGCTGATCTTGGAGGCCAAGGTACAGGTCCGCCTCGACCTACCCATCTTTTGCCGAATCTGCGCGTCAGAAGACGTCTCACAGCAGCAGCAAAAGGTGCCGGAGCTCCATGCATGTACCGTACACTCTGTTGTAGCTGTAGGGGAACATCCTCAAGCAATCCTGTAAGACAGCAAAGTTTAAATTTCAAATTAATGAGTACTAACTAGGACGATGTTTACAATGACGTCAATGGCGGCGTAATTATCTACCAAACGGCTCGTTTACAGACCCATGCCTACTGGAGCATTTTTACTTCTGTTAACGCGCACTTTCAAAGGTGTAAGTTTGCACCATCCTTTATGATACACCCTGTATATTCTTCATCTGAGACAAGGGTATCGTCAGGAGTGCCCTGGGATATGTGATAGAACTGTTATGTTCTGTCTACATAAATGATCTGATGTACGACGTGCGGCTGCGGCTGTTTGCTGATGATGTTGCGTTTTACGGGAATGTGTCGTCACTGAATCACTGTAGGAGAATACTGTTGTGTAGGCCTCGTGGTGGCGGAAAATAAAGTTTTCAAAAGCGTATGCACAAAAATGTTCAAATGTTTGTTAAGCTTAAGGGACTTAACTGCGGTGCCATCAGTTCCTAAACTTACAAACTACTTATGAACTACCTTATACTAAAGACGACACAAATATCCATGCCCGAGGGAGGATTCGAACCCCCGACCGTAGTGGCTGTGCAGACTGACTGGCGCGCCGCAGACCGCTCGGCCACTGCGGCCGGCCGTATACATAATAGATAGGTACTGAGAAGGACGTATGGCAGCTAGGTAGCACAGAAGATACTGCGATCTGTAAAAGTTACATTTATTAGATTGTACGAAAAGAAATTGTTAAATTTGGCACATAACTGTAAAGTGATGTCTCCTCGAAGAAGTTCGTGGAGTCCTGAAGTAGCTCACGTAGTCCAGTCTACCTAACAGGAAAAAGACGGGTACTAGTTGTTAGTTCGGAGATTTATCACTTAATAACTATATAACTGCCGCAGGTACGCGAGAGAGACGAAGGGGCTCTGTCAGCGGATGCGATAGCTATCGTCGCTAACTATTCTGCTTAGCAATGAGTTCTTAGTGGCGACTGCACTGTACTCGCGAGTTATTAGAGCTGAGAGGCGAAGTGCAGTGTTTTTGGCGTGCCCGACCTGGCCACGCGATGGCGCTAGTCACGTTCCTGCTAAAGCTCTGTATAGGGAAAGTGAGGCCAGCTTGCCAGCGTTGGCCGTGCTGGGCCTACTCCGTTGCTGCTTACACGCCGACTGCTACAACGGTTCCAGCGCTTAACAATACTTATCAATCGAGTTTGAGGAAACTATTCAATGAAAAAAAAAATAATTTTTTCATACGTTATAGTGTGACATCCACTCCCATGAACCACAGACATTGCCGAGGTGGGGTGGCTTGCGTGCCTCAACGATACAGATAGCCGTACCGTAGGTGCAACCACAGCGGAGGGGTATCTGTGGAGAGGCCAGACAAACGTGTGGTTCCTGAAGAGGGGCAGCAGCCTCTTCAGTAGTTACAGGGGCAACAGTCTTGATGATTGACTGAGCTGGCCTTGTAACATCAGCTAATGTGGCTTTGCCACACAGCTACTGCGAACGGCTGAAAGCAAAGGGAAACTACAGCCGTTACTTTTTCCCGAGGACATGCAGCTCTACTGTATGAACATATGATGATGGCATCCTCTCGGGTAAAATATTCCGGAGGTAAAATAGTCCCCCATTCGGATCTCCGGGCGGGGACTACTCAGGAGGATGTAATCATCAGGGAAGACAATACTGGCATTCTACGGGTCGGAGCGTGGAATGTTAGATCCCTTAATCGAGTAGGAAAATTAGAAAATTTAAAAAGGGAAATGCATAGGTTGAAGTTAGATATAGTGGGGATTAGTGAAGTTCGGTGGCAGGATGAACAGGATTTCTGGTCAGGTGAGTACAGGATTATAAATACAAAATCAGTTGGGGGTATCACAGGAGTAGGATTGATAATGAATAAGAAAATAGGAATGCGGGTAAACTACTATGACCAGCACAGTGATCGCATTATCATTGTCAAGATAGATACGAAGCCAACACCGACAACATTAGTACAGGTTTATATGCCAACTAGCTCTGCCGATGATGAGGAAATCGAAGAAATATATGAGGAGCTAAAGGAAATTATTCAGACAATTAAGGGAGAGGAAAATTTAATTGTTATGGGAGACTGGAATTCGGTAGTAGGACAAGGAAGGGAAGGGAAGATAGTAGGTGAATATGGTCTGGGCAAAAGGAATGAAAGTGGAAGCCGCCTGGTAGAATTTTGCACAGAACATAATTTAGTTATAACAAACACCTGGTTCAAGAATCACAAAAGAAGGTTGTATACGTGGAAGAGACCAGGAGACACCGGAAGATAGATAGATTTTATAATGGTAAGGCATAGATTTCGGAACCAGGTTCTACAGTGTAAGACATACCCAGGGGCAGATATAGACTCTGACCATAACTTGTTGGTTATGAACTGTAGGCTGAAACTAAAGAAACTAAAAAAAGGTAGGAAAATTAGGAGATGGGACCTGGATAAATTGAAGGAACCTGAGGTTCTTAAAAATTTCAGAGGGATCTTTAGGCAACAATTGACAGAAACGGGGGGAAATAAAACAGTAGAGGAGGAATGGGTAAAATTGAGAGATGAAATAGTGAAGGTAGCAGAGGACAAAATAGGTAGGAAGGAAAGACCTACAAAAAATCCTTGGATATCACAGGAGATACTAAATTTAATCGATGAAAGGAGAAAATATAAAAATGCAGTAAATGAAACAGGCAAAATGGAGTCCAGACGACTAAGAAATGAGATTGTCAGGAAGTGCAAAATGGCTAAGCAGGAGTGGCTAGAAGGCAAATGCAAGGATGTAGAAGAATGTATAAATAGGGGAAAAATAGATACAGCCTACAGGAAAATAAAAGAAACATTTGGAGATAAGAAAAACAGCTCTATGAATATCAACGACACTGATGGAAAACCAGTTCTCAGCAAAGAAGGGATAGCTGAAAGGTGGAAAGAATATATAGAGGGGCTCTACAAAGGAAATGAACTTCGAGACAATATTGTAGGAAGGGAAGAGGATGTAGATGAAGATGAAATAGGAAATACTGTACTGAGAGAAGAATTTGACAGAGCCCTGAAAGACCTAAGTCGAAACAAGGCCCCTGGAATAGATGATATTCCCTCAGAGCTACTGAAGTCTCTGGGAGAACCAGCCATGACAAAATTGTTTCACCTGGTGTGTAAGATGTATGAGACAGGTGAAGTACCCTCAGACTTTAAGAAAAATGTTATAATCCCCATCCCTAAGAAAGCAGGTGTAGACAGGTGTGAAAACTACAGAACCATCAGTTTAATAAGTCATGCCTGCAAAATATTAACGCGAATTATATACAGAAGGATGGAAAAGCTGGTAGAAGCCGACCTCGGGGAAGATCAGTTTGGGTTCAGGAGAAATGTAGGAACACGGGAGGCAATACTCACTTTACGGCTTATCCTAGAAGATAGATTAAGAAAAGGCAAATCTACATTTCTAGCATTTGTAGATTTGGAGAAGGCTTTTGACAATGTTGATTGGAATAAACTCTTTCAAGTTCTGAAGCAAGCAGGAGTAAAATATAGGGAGTGTAAGGTTATTTACAACTTGTACAAAAACCAGACAGCGGTTGTCAGAGTTGAAGGGCATGAAAGGGATGCAGTGGTTGGGAAGGGAGTGAGACAGGGTTGTAGCCTTTCTCCAATGTTATTCAATTTGTACATTGAACAAGCTATAAAGGAAAGCAAGGAGAAATTTGGTGAAGGAATTAAAGTTCAAGGGGAAGAATTAAAAACATTGCGTTTTGCCGATGACATAGTAATTCTGTCAGATACAGCAAAGGACCTGGAAGAGCAATTGAATGGAATGGACAGTGTGCTGAAAGGTGCATATAAGATGAACATTAACAAGAGCAAAACTAGGGTAATGGAGTGCAGTGTAAGAAAATCAGGTGATGCTGAAGGAATTAGATTGGGAAACGAAGCAATAAAGGAGGTAGATGAGTTTTGTTACTTGGGCAGTAAAATAACAAATGATGGGCGCAGTACAGAGGATATAAAATGCAGAATGGCAATGGGTAGAAAAGCGTTTTTGAAAAAGAGAAATTTGTTAACATCGAATATTGATTTAGGCCTAAGGAAGTCCTTTCTGAGGGCATTTGTATGGAGTGTTGCCTTGTATGGGAGTGAGACATGGACGATAAACAGTGCGGACAGGAAGAGGATTGAGGCTTTTGAAATATGGTGCTACAGAAGAATGCTGAAGATTAGGTGGGTGGATCGCGTAACTAATGAGGAGGTACTGAACAGAATTGGGGAGAAAAGGAATTACTGGCATACCTTGACTAAAAGAAGGGATAGATTGGTAGGACACATTCTTAGACATCAAGGAATTGTGAACTTAGCGTTGGAGGGAAGTGTGTGGGGTAAAAACCGCAGAGGAAGACCAAGAGATGGATACAGTAAGCAGATTCAGACAGATGTAGGTTGTCGTTCTTATGTGGAGATGAAGAGGCTTGCTCAGGATAGGGTATTGTGGAGAGCTGCATCAAACCAGTCTCCGGACTGAAGACCACAACAACAACAGTGTGACATGTTGTTGTTGTGGTGGTCTTCAGTCCGGACACTGGTTTGATGCAGCTCTCCACAATATCCTATCCTGAGCAAGCCGCTTCATATCCACATAAAAACGGCAACCTACATCTATCTGAATCTGCTTACTGTATCCATCTCTTGGTCTTCCTCTGCGGTTTTAACCCCCCACAGTTCCCTTCAACGCTAAATTCACAATTCCTTGATGTCTAATAATGTGCCCTACCAATCTATCCCATCTTTTAGTCAAGGTATGCCAAAAATTTCTTTTCTCCCCAATTCTGTTCAGTACCTCCTCATTAGTTACGCGATACACCCACCTAATCTTCAGCATTCTTCGGTAGCACCGTATTTCAAAAGCCTCAATCCTCTTCCTGTCCGCACTGTTTATCGTCCATGTTTCACTCCCATACAAGGCAACACTCTATACAAATGCCTTCAGAAAGGACTTCCGTAGGCTTAGATCAATATTCGATGTTAACAAATTTCTCTTTTTCAAGAACGCTTTTCTACCCATTGCCATTCTGCATTTTATATCCTCGGTACTGCGACCATCATTTGTTATTTTACTTCCCAAGTAGCAAAACTCATCTACCTCCTTTATTGCTTCGTTACCTAATTTAATTCCTTCAGCATCGCCTGATTTTCTTAAACTGCACTCCATTACCCTAGTTTTGCTCTTGTTAATGTTCATCTTATATGCACCTTTCAGCACACTGTCCATTCCATTCAATTGCTCTTCCAGGTCCTTTGCTGTATCTGACAGAATTACTATGTCGTCGGCAAAACGCAATGTTTTTAATTCTTCCCCCTGAACTTTAATTCCTTCACCAAATTTCTCCTTGTTTTCCTTTATAGCTTATGTACAAATTGAATAACATTTGAGAAAGGCTACAACCTTGTCTTACTCCCTTTCCAACCACTGCATCCCTTTCATGTCATTCAACTCTGACAACCGCTGTCTGGTTTTTGTACAAGTTGTAAATAACATTACGCTCCCTATATTTTACTCCTGCTTGCTTTAGAACTTGAGAGTTTATTCCAATCAACATTGTTAAAAGCCTTCTCCGAATTTACAAAAGCTAGAAATGTAGGTTTCCTTTTCTTAATCAATCTTCTAGGATAAGCCGTAAAGTGAGTATTGCCTCCCGTGTTCCTACATTTCTCCTGAACCCAAACTGATCTTCCCCGAGGTCAGATTCTACCAGCTTTTCCATTCTCCTGTAGATAATTCGTGTTAATATTTTGCAACCATGACTTATTAAACTGATGGTTCTGTAGTTTTCACACCTGTTTGCACCTGATTTCTTTGGAATGGGGATTATAATTATTTTTCTTAAAGTCTGAGGGTACTTCACCTGTCTCATACATCTTACACACCAGGTGAAACAATTTTGTCATGGCTGGTCCTCCCAGAGACTTCAGTAGCTCTGAGGGAATATAATCTACTCCAGGGGCTTTGTTTCGACTTAGGACTTTCAGTGCTCTGTCAATTTCACCTCTCAGTATAGTATCTGCTATTTCATTCTCATCTATTTCTTCTCCACCTTCTACAATATTTCCGCTAAGTTCATTTCCTTCATAGAGCCTCTCTATATACTCTTTCCACCTTTCAGCTTTACCTTCTATGTTGAGAACTGGTTTTCCATCAGAGTCCTTGATATTCATAGAGTTGTTTTTCTTATGTACAAATGTTTCTTTTATTTTCCTGTACGCTGTATCTATTTTTCCCCTATTTATACATTCTTCTACATCCTTGCATTTGCCTTCTAGCCACTCCTGCTTAGCCATTTTGCACATCCTGCCAATCTCATTTCTTAGTCGTCTGTAGTCCATTTTGCCTGTTTCATTTACTGCATTTATATATTTTCTCCTTTCATCAATTAAATTTAGTATTTCCTGTGATATCCAAGGATTTTCTGTAGGTCTTGCCTTCCTGCCTATTTTGTCCTCTGCTGCCTTCACTATTTCATCTCTCAATTTTACCCATTCCTCCTCTACTGTTTTATTTCCCCCCGTTTCTGTCAATTGTTGCCTGAAGCTCCCTCTGAATTTTTTAAGATTTTCAGGTTCCTTCATTTTATCCAGGTCCCACCTCCTTATTTTCCTACCTTTTTGTAGTTTCTTCAGTTTCAGCCTACAGTTCATAACCAACAAGTTATGGTCAGAGTCTATATCTGCCCCTGGATATGTTTTACAGTTTAAAACCTGATTCAGAAATCTATGTCTTACCATTATAAAATCTATCTGGTATCTCCCGGTGTCTCCTGGTCTCTTCCACGTATACAAACTTCTTTTGTGATTCTTAAACCACGTGTTTGTTATAACTAAATTATGTTCCGTGCAAAATTCTACCAGGCGGCTTCCTCTTTCATTCCTTTTGCCTAGACCATATTCACCTACTATCTTCCTTTCCCTTCCTTGTCCTACTACCGAATTCTAGTCTCCCATAACAATTAAGTTTTCCTCTCCCTTAATTGTCTGAATAATTTCCTTTAGCTCCTCATATATTTCTTCGATCTCCTCATCATCTGCAGAGCTAGTTGGCATATAAACCTGTACTACTGTGGTCGGTGTTGGCTTCGTATCTATCTTGACTACGATAATGCGAGCACTGTGTTGCTCATAGTAGTTTACCCGCGTTCCTATTTTCTTATTCATTATCAGTCCTACTCCTGTGATACCCCCAACTGATTTTGTTTTTATAACCCTGTACTCGCCTGACCAGAAATCCTGTGTGACATATTCTCTCGATAATAATCTAATTTTCTAGTCATTATTACTTATAGTTTCCGTGCTACATCAAATTACGTAAACTACTGCGCAAAATTTTAAAGAGATTGCAAGGTAAAAATTGCATTGCGTAGACTTTGCTTATGGTTATTTTTAGTACATACAAAGCTGAAGATGAAATGTATGTAAGATATCGAATTTTTTTTTAAAAGTCTCGAGATATCCGACATCCGACGGACAGACGCTGGAAGTGCGCGCAGTTCGGTCCATGCAGACCTGGTGACTCTACGAAAATCTTGCCATTCGATTAAAAAAAAATAAAAAAAATAAAAAAAAATTACCAAAATCAGAGATTAAAGGTGCCTTTACAACGCCAATTACATCGAATGTCTAATGTTGGTCTTTTTCAGTTCTTTGTTTCCTGTAATGATACATTTAAAACAAGTAAACGAATGAGAAAAGCTTGCTTCCGGAACTGTATATTAATTTCATATCGAAACGAGAATCTAGTTGATTCACTGATATGTCAAAAATATGAGTGTTTTCGGCAACCGCCTGCAGATAAAACCAACGACGCGTGAATAATTTAACCTCACGACATTATGCCGGAATTTTCTTCACAAATTTATTCGAGTTAAAAAATATATAGGTATCTGCTGCGTGATCCATTCGTCGGTGAATGTTTAATCTATTAATTTACATTATGAATTACATTCATTACAGCACAAGAACCAAAGGAAGCTGTGGGGATCCTTGTTTTCTTTGACGACTTTCATCGGTCAGACTGTTCATCTTCCTGCATTTCTGATATCTAATGGAAGTACTACAATCTATACCTTCTTGACGTCTTAAGAAACCCAAAAGTACAACATTGTGACATTATTCAAACCCAAACATACGAATATTTACAAGACTTCTCATGCCAGCCAAGCAACGTATACAACCAAGATGGCGGAAACAACCATGTGACTGGATTTCAGCCAATCACCAGCTGCAGACGGCGGCAGGCTGCGCGGAAAACGATGGCCATACATTCCCTATACAGAGCTTTAGTTCCTGCTAGACCGCCTGTATACGAAGATAGTGGCCAACCGGCCGCTGTCCGCCATGTTTTTACCAGACTGCGCGCGAGGCGTGTATTTAGACAGTGATCCAGGCAGAAAAGCAGCGACTTAGCTATTGAAATATGGAATAATTTCGACCCATGAGACCACATGGCATCTTCTAGCTTACTAATCAGCACTTGATTAAATAAAGGCCTTTCATCTATGTTTATTCAGGCCTAATTAATGTGTTAGCAAGTAAGTCTCGTGAAGCAGTGTCTATGACTGTCGAATGTTAATACCATATTTTACGAAGTTCTGGTAACTTCGACAGTTGGCAGTAGATTAGTACGAAAGAGAGGTATTTCATGTTATGTATCTCGTATCTCAATGAAAATGATGCTATTTAAGAATTTTCTGACTGCATATCCATCACTGAAATTAGTACATTATTATCGCTTTCCGTCCTAATATAATGCAATTTACGTGTGCTCCTGTCGATCTTACAAAATTTTCCTGCAATGGGAAATACCCGTCATTCTGTACATAGTTTTGGGAACACAGTATCACCTAAAATGGGAAAAATACCGATACTATCTCTACTAAAACAGCAGAAAATAACTCAAAATAAGTAAATGAATATCTACAGCCCCACCCCACGTTTATTTTTCATGTCACATCCCGTAACCAATTGTAGGATTATGAATAGCCAATAATACACAGTCATGAGGGAGGTGCACGACATGTCAAAAACCAAAACCATGAATTAACAAAAAGCTAGAAAAACTTATCTCTTACCGGATTCGTACTCGCGACCTACGCATTGTGAATTCAGTATGCAACCACTACACACTGCGGGAATTCCACGGGCAGTAGTTCTATTACTGACTCATTGGACGAGGAGCAGCAGAAAATATTTACTTAACACAGGCAGAAGTAATTCGTTGCTTATCATAAGTCGCCTTTACGGTTTCCGCTTCCTCGTTTAACTTTCACCGCCCACTGTTTTTGTATCCCTTCATTCTTTGCGAACACAAGCATCATATAACAATCTTCACTTCGATTTTTATAGCCAACACTGGAACAACAAGGCATTTCTCTTGACTGTCTTTAATGATTAGGTAATACACATTTTTAATAGACTCAGTAAATCACTTCAAATCAACATTTAATCTTAAAAATTGACGCTAAGTTCTAAAGTTACTTTCAACGACCGACGAACAAGACGTTAGATTACGTAAATAGAACCGACAGAAGACGTGCAGAAGTGCAGCAGTGCCCACTATAATACAACCTACAGTAAAACTGTACAGTACAGTAAAATCCACTCCCATGAACCACAGACATTGCCGAGGTGGGGTGGCTTGCGTGCCTCAACGATACAGATAGCCGTACCGTAGGTGCAACCACAGCGGAGGGGTATCTGTGGAGAGGCCAGACAAACGTGTGGTTCCTGAAGAGGGGCAGCAGCCTTTTCAGTAGTTACAGGGGCAACAGTCTGGATGATTGACTGAGCTGGCCTTGTAACATCAGCTAATGTGGCTTCGCCATACAGTTACTGCGAACGGCTGAAAGCAAGGGGAAACTACAGCCGTTACCTTTCCCGAGGACATGCAGCTCTACTGTATGAACATATGATGGCATCCTCTCGGGTAAAATATTCCGGAGGTAAAATAGTCCCCCATTCGGATCTCCGGGCGGGGACTACTCAGGAGGATGTAATCATCAGGGAAGACAATACTGGCATTCTACGGGTCGGAGCGTGGAATGTTAGATCCCTTAATCGAGTAGGAAAATTAGAAAATTTAAAAAGGGAAATGCATAGGTTGAAGTTAGATATAGTGGGGATTAGTGAAGTTCGGTGGCAGGATGAACAGGATTTCTGGTCAGGTGAGTACAGGATTATAAATACAAAATCAATTGGGGGTATCACAGGAGTAGGATTGATAATGAATAAGAAAATAGGAATGCGGGTAAGCTACTATGACCAGCACAGTGATCGCATTATCATTGTCAAAATAGATACGAAGCCAACATCGACAACAGTACTACAGGTTTATATGCCAACTAGCTCTGCCGATGATGAGGAAATCGAAGAAATATATGAGGAGCTAAAGGAAATTATTCAGACAATTAAGGGAGAGGAAAACTTAATTGTTATGGGAGACTGGAATTCGGTAGTAGGACAAGGAAGGGAAGGAAAGATATTGGGTGAATATGGTCTGGGCAAAAGGAATGAAAGAGGAAGCCGCCTGGTAGAATTTTGCACAGAACATAATTTAGTTATAACAAACACCTGGTTCAAGAATCACAAAAGAAGGTTGTATACGTGGAAGAGACCAGGAGACACCGGAAGATACCAGATAGATTTTATAATGGTGAGACACAGATTTCGGAACCAGGTTCTACAGTGTAAGACATACCCAGGGGCAGATATAGACTGACCATAACTTGTTGGCTATGAACTGTAGGCTGAAACTAAAGAAACTACAAAAAGGTAGGAAAATAAGGAGATGGGACCTGGATAAATTGAAGGAACCTGAGGTTCTTAAGAATTTCAGAGGGGGCTTTAGTCAACAATTGACAGAAACGGGGGAAAATAAAACAGTAGAGGAGGAATGGGTAGCATTGAGAGATGAAATAGTGAAGGCAGCAGAGAACAAAATAGGTAGGAAGGAAAGACCTACAAAAAATCCTTGGATATCACAGGAGATACTAAATTTAATCGATGAAAGGAGAAAATATAAAAATGCAGTAAATGAAACTGGCAAAATGGAATACAGACGACTAAGAAATGACATTGACAGGAAGTGCAAAATGGCTAAGCAGGTGTGGCTAGAAGGCAAATGCAAGGATGTAGAAGAATGTATAAATAGGGGAAAAATAGATACAGCTTACAGGAAAATAAAAGAAACATTTGGAGATAAAAACAGCTCTATGAATATCAACGACACTGATGGAAAACCAGTTCTCAGCAAAGAAGGGAAAGCTGAAAGGTGGAAAGAGTATATAGAGAGGCTCTACAAAGGAAATGAACTTCGAGACAATATTGTTGGAAGGGAAGAGGATGTAGATGAAGATGAAATAGGAAATACTGTACTGAGAGAAGAATTTGACAGAGCCCTGAAAGACCTAAGTCGAAACAAGGCCCCTGGAGTAGATGATATTCCCTCAGAGCTACTGAAGTCTCTGGGAGGACCAGCCATGACAAAATTGTTTCACCTGGTGTGTAAGATGTATGAGACAGGTGAAGTACCCTCAGACTTTAAGAAAAATGTTATAATCCCCATCCCTAAGAAAGCAGGTTCAGACAGGTGTGAAAACTATAGAACCATCAGTTTAATAAGTCATGGTTGCAAAATATTAACACGAATTATATACAGAAGGATGGAAAAGCTGGTAGAAGCCGACCTCGGAGAAGATCAGTTTGGGTTCAGGAGAAATGTAGGAACACGGGAGGCAATACTCACTTTACGGCTTATCCTAGAAGATAGATTAAGAAAAGGCAAACCTACATTTCTAGCATTTGTAGATTTGGAGAAGGCTTTTGACAATGTTGATTGGAATAAACTCTTTCAAGTTCTGAAGCAAGCAGGAGTAAAATATAGGGAGTGTAAGGTTATTTACAACTTGTACAAAAACCAGACAGCGGTTGTCAGAGTTGAAGGGCATGAAAGGGATGCAGTGGTTGGAAAGGGAGTAAGGCAAGGTTGTAGCCTTTCTCAAATGTTATTCAATTTGTACATAAGCTATAAAGGAAAGCAAGGAGAAATTTGGAGAAGGAATTAAAGTTCAGGGTGAAGAATTAAAAACATTGCGTTTTGCCGATGACATAGTAATTCTGTCAGATACGGCAGGGGACCTGGAAGAGAAATTGAACGGAATGGACAGTGTGCTGAAAGGTGCATATAAGATGAACATTAACAAGAGCAAAACTAGGGCAATGGAGTGCAGTGTAAGAAAATCAGGTGATGCTGAAGGAATTAGATTGCGAAATGAAACAATAAAGGAGGTAGATGAGTTTTGTTACTTGGGCAGTAAAATAACAAATGATGCTCGCAGTACCGAGGATATAAAATGCAGAATGGCAATGGGTAGAAAAGCGTTCTTGAAAAAGAGAAATTTGTTAACGTCGAATATTGATTTAAACCTAAGGAAGTACTTTCTGAAGGCATTTGTATGGAGTGTTGCCTTGTATGGGTGTGAGACATGGACGATAAATAGTGCGGACAGGAAGAGGATTGAGGCTTTTGAAATATGGTGCTACAGAAGAATGCTGAAGATTAGGTGGGTGGATCGTGTAACTAATGAGGAGGTACTGAACAGAATTGGGGAGAAAAGGAATTTCTGGCATACCTTGACTAAAAGAAGGGATAGATTGGTAGGACACATTCTTAGACATCAAGTAATTGTGAACTTAGCGTTGGAGGGAAGTGTGTGGGGTAAAAACCGCAGAGGAAGACCAAGAGATGGATACAGTAAGCAGATTCAGACAGATGTAGGTTGTCGTTCTTATGTGGAGATGAAGAGGCTTGCTCAGGATAGGGTATTGTGGAGAGCTGCATCAAACCAGTCTCCGGACTGAAGACCACAACAACAACAGTAAAATCTCTGTCAGAAGAAACGCACACTGTAGCTATTCACACACATACGAAGCTCTCCAAATCTGGTAAAAATATGGCGTTCTTGGCTGTCAGCCAATCAGCAGCGGTATTACGCATGGCCACTCTCTCCCTACACAGGCTCTCTAGTTCCTGTGGTGATTAAACTATCTCAGACTACGTGTAGTACCGAGCTGTGATAACTTGTTAGACAAAAAAATTTGGGTGGTGTGAAGAAAGGAATCTATTGGAAAATATAGGAAAAAAGTAAATTAATGTAGATAACTCCAATAAAAATTCTGTAATGTTCGAATACACTATTAGTTGTGTGCTGCTTGATAGAGTCACGTTGTTTGAATATCTAGCCTTAATGCTGCGAACCGATCTGAAATTAAAGCAGCATGTAAAGAAAACTATGGGAAAAGAGAATTTTACGGTTCAGTGGGAGAATTTTGGGATGATGTGGTACATACTTGACACTACTATGTACCTGTTAACAATGAGAGAATTACGTTACGTTCTTGTATATTGCATGTTTCTTCTTAGACGATGAACACAAATGACGTGTGAAATGCGTAATCTTTGGACTCTCAAATAGATCACCTCGATAGTGTGGGAGCATCGGTGACGAAAGCGGTTTCACTGCTTCGCGTTCCACAAGCAACAGTATCCTCTTTAATTACAGCGTACACACAACAGGGTAAAGCATCACTAAGAGGAAAATTGGGCAAACCTCCTAATTAACTGACAACATTAAACGAATATTAATAATAATTTCGGACGTCAGAATTAAACTATCACGGCAAAACTGACTGTAAAACTCAACACTCACTTGAGTAATACTGTTTCGGAAAAACAATACGGCTGGAGTCTAATATTCACGTAAGGGCTGCAGTTGCCAAAGCCTCAAGAACGAAAGTCATCGCAAATCTGCTGAAGAGATGCTGTTATGATCAAAAAACATGGACTCTTGATATACTCTTAGATTCGTCCGACGAATCATCGTACAAACAGATGGGTTTATGTATCGAGAAGGCAAAAAAAAGCTTACGATGCGGCATGCCTACGGTGAACCATGGGGGAGATTTTCTCATAATTGGGATTCACGAGGTATGTTCACAAAGTAGTTCCGTTTGGTTATACAAAGCAAACGTGTACAGATATAGAAAAAACATTTATTGTACAAAATTCTACAACTGTTAAACTACTTTCTACATTGCTTCCGAAATTTTGTAGGCACTTATAGCAGGGCACAAGTTTTTGTATGTCTCCTTCATAGAAGGTTGTCGCCTGTGTATGCAACCATGTGGTAACATGTTCATTCGGTTGAAGTGTTGACCACCAAGGACAGATTTTAGGTGTAAGAAGAGGTGAAAGTCGCTAGGAGCGAGGTCCGGGCTGTACGGAGGATAATCAAACACGTCCCAGAGAAATGCCCGGAAGAGTTGTTTTGTGACATTCGCAGAATGAGTTCGGGCATATTCATGGAAAAAACCAACACATCGACAGTAATCCTCGGCGGTTGTTCCGTATTATTCCGCGGCGCAATTTCTTAATGGGATAATATTTTGGAGTAATTTTTCAAGTCAAGAAAATGTTTTGTGTCCAAAAACGGAGCGTTTAATACGTATTCTTTGTGGTATAAATTCACGGACATCCTGCAGAAGCCGCTTCAAAGAACTAGGTATATAACTACTTCCTTTCAGTGTATTTATTGCTTAATGAAATTTGTCTTAAATAATATATTCATTTTCCCAACAAACAGCTCAATTCATACCTACAATACTAGGAACAAAAATTATCTACACAAGGATTTAATAGTACTTACTTTAGTTCAAAAGTGGGTTCACTACTCAGGAACACATATTTTCAATAATTTACCAACAACCATAAAAAAAATAGCTATAAATAAAGATCAGTTTAAGAGGAGCCTAAAAGACTTTCTAGTGGCCGACTCCTACTCCAGTGACGAATTCTTAAATAGAACCAAATTATGCATGTATCTGTATTCATACTATTAGTATTTTTATATTATCCACGAGGATCTTCTCAACTTAGATCTGTGGAACGAACAACTAATCTAATCTAATGGTCTCGTGGTAACCATACGCATTGATTGATTTCTTACCACGAGGCCAAACAATCATAGCACCAGGGGAGAGTACAAAAGCACTAGTTCTATGAAAGCAAATCTTGACACCTTGAAAAGTCATGTGGACTTTTTTTTTTTTTTTTTTTTTTTCTAAGAATTCTGGGTACCCATCGTGAGCATAGTTTCCGAAATTTCAGTTTTTAAGCAACAGTTTCATGAATTACTGACCACAGACGGGCGTCCACTTCGTTCTTTATCCTGCACTTGATCGCGTCCTTCACTGAACAGTCTGACCCATCTTCTAACCATTGAATCACTCGTCGCATTTTGTCCGTAAACATCGAAGATTTTCCGATGAATTTACTTTGGTTTAACTTTTTTTTACATTTAGAAAACGAATCACATATCTGATTTCACACGCGGCGGCATTTTCAATTACGGCTGACATTATAAAGAAGCATTACAGAGCACACGTCGGCAGCAGCGATATGAATATGTCGTGATGTCTTCTCATTCAGTTAGAATAGCTGCCGCGCATGTGCGGATCTGCCATCGTAGCGCTGCCGCGGATAGAAATAGAAGCGGAACTGACTTTTTGGACGACCATCGTACATCGTGGTGTGCAACTGTTCCCGTCATTACCTTCACCGGCCGTATAACTCTAGATATCTCACTGTCATCAACAGAAATTGCTTATTATGACTGACATGTTAACAAACACTGTCATATTTCAAAACGATAATGCGGCTTCATATACAGTCAAAAAGTCCTCGCGTATTATGTACAGCATCAGAAAACTGTCAAGCATATTCCCAGGGACACCAAAACCGACGTGTTTGAACATAATTGAACCGTTGCTGGAAGTTTTGGAACAAGTTTTGAACCACATTCACAGCTTCAGTATCGATGACGTAATTGTGTCAATATTCTGTTGGAAACTATAAAGACGCTTTAAAATCTGTTCCTCGAAGAGCTACAACTGTTCTCTAAGGCAGTGCTACGTCAACACCTTACTAATAATAAATATCGTGGCTATGTGAGGCGTTCGTTATTTTGCCTATGCCCTGTAGAATGGAAGAGAGTAAAGGCACAAAAACCTTTTTCCACTCTACGAAGATCGAAGTTTATTATTAAAAAAAGAAGGGTTCTTCTGCCGTTTTGCTTGAATTTGCCTCCAACGTCAGAGAGGGAGAGAATGGCTGCTATTTTGTGCGATTTATTTCCAATGTACTGCCCTATGCGACCATTTTCCAGAGATCGAATGAAGTTTTGAACAGAGTTCGTTGTGCTTCTCGTATAGCACGAGGGGAGAGTACAGACGCACTCGTTCTATGAAATAATGGACCAGTAACGGTTCTCTTTTCGTCTCATATTGCAAATACTCGTTGGACTAACAGTGCGGCACACGAGCACTAAATGGATCGCTATTGACAACCGCGTGTCGATACCAGCTGCCCGGAATGGTCCGTTGTTTGTCAAGTACGGAGAGGAATTTTCTGGATGAATACGCAGCGTTTATTTAGTCCACCTATTCCATTACGTTTTCAAACCGTTTCACAAACTGTGTTCTGAATTGGCTACATTAAAAATTAATTTCATAAACTGGAATAGCATTAATAATTTATCATACTATAATGCTTTTATTTATAATATCCACACTAATACAATTTTTCCCCAATTTAGTTCCGTGTAACAAGCCGTATAACATTTCCTCTCGACTTTTTCTTAATTAGTTACAAACTCACGCACGTCCTCCCTGTGTTTCATTATTATACTAGAGATTACTGCCAGTCAATCATATTTAAGGCTTATGTGCGTCGTACTCATTTTCTCTAAGACCACCCACTGCTATTTACTTGATGTGCTAAATATCCATTTT
The DNA here is from genome assembly GCA_026315105.1 of Locusta migratoria. Lineage (NCBI taxonomy): Eukaryota > Metazoa > Arthropoda > Insecta > Orthoptera > Acrididae > Locusta > Locusta migratoria. Next base: position 561,050,924 of record CM048746.1, read on the forward strand.
TCATATTTTTAGTAACGAATTTTGGTAACGGTGCGTGTCTGTGGATCTACATCCGCATAAATACTCTGCAATTCACATTGAAGTGCACGGCAGAGGGTTCACGGGAAAGACGGAGACCTGAATATTTCCGGTTTCAATTTTATTTCTCTTATTTTATTACGATGACCATGTCTCCCTAAGTATGTGAGTGCTAATAAAATGTGTTCGCAATCTGAAGAGAAAGTTGGTGAAAGAAATTTCACAAATACATCTCACCGCAACGAATAACACGTTTCTTTTAATGATTTCCATCCCGACTCGTGCATCATCCACGTGACACTTTCTCTCCTACATCGCGATAATACAAAACGAGCTGCCCTTCTCTGAACTTAAATCTCCCATCAGTCCCACAATGCGCAGAAATTCTCTAAAATAGGACATCCAAGTGTAATGTAGGCAGATTCCGTAGCAGAACTGTTGCATCTTGTAAGTGTTCTGCCGATGAAAGGTAACTTTTCGTTCACCTTCCCTACAATATTTTCTATGTATTCTTTCCAATTTTTTCGTGTTTGTTATTTCCTAGGTATTTAGGTTAAATTACGGCCTGTAGATTTGAATGATTTATCGTGTAACTGAAGTTTAACGGATTTCTTTCAGTGGTTATATTGATCACTTCACACTTACCATTATTTTTCGGGGAATTTTCAGTTTTTACACCATGCAGATATCCAAATCATTTTGCTGTTGCTTCGATGTTCTGGTGACTTTACTAAGAGAGCTGCTCACATTTTCTCGTAAATCTAATATATAAGCAGTGTGTCCGTATGTTTGTACGTGTTGCATACAAATATACAGTTTTGTTCCTATCTTCATGAACTTTTGTACACGTAAGCTTCAATCCATGAGGACGGTCGCCGAAAGTCTAAGAATCACGTACGATAAATAGTTCACGAGATATGACGTCATAAACTATTAGATGTGCGAAAAACCGCTGCATTTAGCGACAATGCTGATCATTTTCTCCTAAATCACTGGACCGATTTCAACAAAATTTTGTACACACATTCCGTACCGTGAGGTAACAATTGCTGCATGGTTGAGATCACATACGGCACATGGTTCAAAAGATATTACGTCATAACCAATAGAAATCGCAAAAAAATTCCATATAATGTGGTGAGACTTTCGAAATACACTGTATGAGAATGACAGTACGTAGCGACTTGCAACAAACTTTAAACATAATTTCAAACCTTTATAAAACTTGTTATCGCTAGCAACCATAGAAAAATGATGAAAGGAAAAAAGTTACTCGCTTACAACTTTTCCGCTGTTTATGGAGTAAAACTACGGTTCTCGGTATGACGTTACAATTTATAATTTGAACACTACAAATTGTAGCGACAGGAAATTTTACAGACAGTATACACATATATAGTTGAATGTAGCTTCTAAATTGTATCACATTCCGACACGTAGTTCATGAGATATGAGCACGTAAGCAGTAACGTTCCGCTATTCATAGACTAAAACTACGGCTTTCGGTATGACGTTAGAATTTATGATTTGTACACTACAAATTGTAGCCGCAGGGAATTTTACAAACATTATACACGCATATAGTTCAGTGTAAGTTCTAAATAGTATCACAGTACGACACGTAGTTACTGAGATATAAACACATTTGCAGTAATGTTCGTGGAAAACCACCCCATCACGCACCGAGTTTTAATCTATTACTTCTTTACTACTAATTGTATTCCCGAGATATTTTAAAGACGTACAGCCCTTATACAAATGAATATATACCTGAAAAATGTCAGGAATAAATAAATACCCGGGCAACGCCGGGTTTTCAGCTAGTCGTTTATAAAGACTTGGAACAGCAACGGCCCTATAACAGTTCCGTAGGGAATGCCATACATCACTTGTTGTTCTCGATGACTTACCGTCAATTACAACGTAATGTGTCCTTTCTGACAGGAAATCGCGAATCCAATCGCATGACTGTGGTGATATTCCATATGCACGCAATTTGATTAGAAGACGCTTGTGAGGTACAATGTCAAAAGCCTTCCGGAAAACTAGGAATACGGAAACGTTTTGAGATCTCTTGTCTACAGCACTAATCGCTTCATTTTAGTAAAGACATATCTGTGTTTCACAAGAACTATACATTCGGAATCTGTGTTGACTACGGATCAATAGATCGTTCTCTTCGAGGTAGTTCATAATGTTTGAGGACAGTATGTGTTCTAAAATCCTGCTGAAAACCGACGACAATGAGATAGGTCTGTAAATTTTAATATCAGAGTGACCTGTGCAACTTTCCAGTCTTTGGGTACGGATATTTCTCGGAGCGAGCGGTTGTATATGATAGCTAGGAATGGAGCTATGGCATCAGCTTTCTCTGAACGGATCGTAAATAGTATATAATCGGGGCCGGGAGACTTTTACTGATTAAGTGATTAAGACGAGGACCGATGCCGCTTAGTGTGGGAAAAGTGGCAATGGTGTTGCAAATACTCGCTATAATAATAATGAAAAAATTATTCTCCTATATCTTTGTCAGTCACGTCCTTTTATAACTGTAGTTCCGGTGTCAGAAGAAAGTTACAGTAAATAAAACAACCCCTCTTTGCAGCTGCGCCTGAAGAGCAAGTAGCAAGTAGCAAACAGCGGCGCATCTGCATGTGAAGGGGCCAGGGAAACGAACAGGCAGGTAATCTGTTCCAGCCGGCAGCCCTTTATCTCTAGCAGCCGCCATCATCAATCATTTCTTTCCATCAGGAAAACTGACACTGTCACGACCACGTCAGATGCACGCTGCATCCGATCGGCGATGCGCGAAACATAAAGTTCTTCATTGGGATGTAAGACTTCAATACAGCGGAGGACTATAAGGAAAATAATCTATATCTATAAATGTGAATGTCTATTCGGTGTACGCTTATCAAGTCCAAACGACAAGACGCAGAGACTTAATTATTTACACAGTTACTAATTTATACCTGAGGAAGGTTTTAGGCACGGTTTTATAGCGATGTGATAGATATTTAGTAATTTGAAGAATATAATGCGAAATGCGGAACAATAATGATTCTTTGAAAATGATATTTACTCTTTGAAAATGGTTTTATTGGTTCCATTGTTGCTTGAGGGTTGATAATGATACAAGGGTGGAGTACATTGGGATGGAAATTTATCGGTGTATATAAAATTCTGCGTGTGTGTGTGTGTGTGTGTGTGTGTTAATATTTCGCTCTGCAGCGAAAACTACAGAACGCAAACGAATGGTGTGTGTGTAATTGTTGTCCGAAGTCTCCCGTTGTACACCATAGCAGTTCCATACCGACAGCTATAAGGGGGTGGAAGATATGGTGGTTGAAAGTCGTCAAATTATAAAAAAAATTCTGACTGACGGCCAGCGATGACGTTTGCGACTCTATAGCAAGGAGGTTACGTACAACGAAACGTGATGCCACAGACGATATCTTTGGTCTATGCGTGCTGCATTGTCTTCAGCTCTTTCTCTGTAAGGATAAGCACACGAATAAGGAAATATAAGAATAAATAAATAAAGCAGTAAAAAAGAAATTTCTTTTAATACATCTCTTTAAAAGATCGATTTGACATTTCCCGCATTACATCAAGTGATCCATATGTGATATTATTACAATCCTTATTGTTGAATTTCGTGATTGGATTCTTTTAAAAGAGTGCATTTTTACCTGTGATTTCTTATATATTCTCTGATAAATATAACATGTTTTTTAGAAAAAAATGAGCTGGACAGAGAGAGAGAGAGAGAGAGAGAGAGAGAGAGAGAGAGAGAGAGAGAGAGAGAGATGGATAGGAAAAGTACTAACTCAAGGTTCGAATAAATAAATAAATAAATACCCGGGCAACGCCGGGTTTTCAGTTAGTTTTAAATAATTCCGACATTTAATTTTAAGCTCTTTGGAGGTAGGTTACGTTGGCAACACATGTAATTGAACCAATTCCTAAACGAGGTACACCTTCGAGCCTGTGAAATAGTAAACTATGAAAGAATGAGAGATAGAATGGAAAAGGAAATTCGCGAAGCTTTGTGAATTCATCCAGTGGCCGACTGGGAAGAACAGAATGAAAATCGCGAGACTATGAAACGTGGGTAGCCTATATTATTTCGATTAAAACAAAGTGAATTCTTTGTAATCTGTTGGGGCTACATCATAAGTAAAAAAGTAATTTCCATATATAGACTTCACTGATGATGCTTTAAAATAAAGGACGAAATGTGTATGGAGGAATTAAACGAACTATAGCAACAAAATGGCTGTTTCTTTTCCGAAAACATATGACGCTTTACTTTGTTTGTGTACGCTTTCATTACCGAGGATACTGCCGCTAGTGAAACGTTGCACAGTGTATTCGTTTCCGTCACAAATGCTCCCGCTAACTGGACATCTTTCCCTGTACACGCTTTTTTATTATTTTATTTTTATTTATTATTATTATTATTATTATTATTATTATTATTATTATTATTATTATTATTATTTTTGTGAGCAATTCTCTTTGTACTGTGGAATACAGTTTAGATTTTTAAAAATGTTCAAACTTAGAAACACTCTGCTGCGGGGAACAAAGACTCCAATACTTCGGAAGCACTATTCCTCTTCTGCTTCAGCGTTTAGAATAGTCTTCTAGACCAATTGCAACACATGCCATTCTGGGACAGAACCTCCTACATTGTTTCAACAGAGGAAAAATTTAACAAATAACCTGATGCGTGATGAGGTGGATTTGCAGCATTTCATCGTTTATGACCTAATATTACTTAAACTATGTGTCTTAATATGATATAATTTCGAAGATGTATTCAGTGACATGTGTGTATAATGTCTGTAAAAAATCTCGAGAATACTATTAGCAGTGTAGAAGTAATAAATAGGAACGTCAACCCAAATGCCATAGTTTCACTGCATAAACACCCAAAATATATGTAAACCTAAAACCCAGAAAAAGACCTCTTGTAATAGTGACCGAAACGTAGTTGAAATATTTGATATATTGACGATGCGGTCCAATATCCAGACGAGTTTTATCAACAATTCAAAATATAGTAAGTGATAAACTCCTTTCCTCTCATAATATTCCTGGGGTTGTCGGCGAGAAACGTTTGTTGCAGGTCTCTCTTATTTTGGTGAATAAAGTTACGTCGCAAGATGCAATAGCCTTTTTGTGTGTGTGTGTGTGTGTGTGTGTGTGTGTGTGTGTGTGTGTTACTATCATGTCAGTGTCTTTTACTGTGTGTCGTAGGTAAATTTCACTCCATAGTGATTATTTCCTAACGGTAAAGAATATTTACACCAAATTTGTTTGAAATCTGTCTATTTAGGAAGAAATATGGAGCATTGTCGTATGATGTGGCACTATTTCTGCCATAGGTCGTACTTACACCCAAAGCGATTGTTGTATGATAGTGATACGTGTACCAGGTTTGATTGAAATAGGCGCAGTAGTTTAGGAGATGTAGAACACACGTGTACACAAGCATTCTCTCTCTCTCTCTCTCTCTCTCACACACACACACACACACACACACAAAATATATATATGGTGTCCCGGCTATCTTGTTCACCCAAAATATCTCTGCAACAATAACAGCTACTGGAAAACGACTTTCACCGGTATCAATGTACGGCTGGGGCCCATGAATGTACATATCTGGAAACATTCTAAAACGAAAGCAAATGTGTTTTTAACACAAACTTATGTTTTTTTAAATAGACACCCTATATTTTTTTCATCAGCAATCCATAGCATGACAAATCACATAAACAATGGCGTTGATTGCATCGCAATATTCCAATTACATCCCAAGATATTGCGACGCGAAGTTGACGCTTAAAAACCCGAAATGCGCTGCTAGCGCACGTCCTGAGCCTCAGGCGTGAACCCCATGCTGCCCGTAATCGCGATGTGACTGACATGCGTAATCGCACTTCCGAAGGAGATGCAGGTCCGAAACGAATAATACGGTCTGCTGCCATCAACTGCCATCAACATATAAAAGAAAAATTGCGACCGTAAAAATGCAGGATGTGCTTGATGCCGCGAAAATTATTGTTTACGATGCTTATCACCCTGGCATGAGTGAGACCACATCAAAATGAGGAATATTTTTTCAGTATTGCTACAGAGGCATATTTTTCTGTGTTTTCTTTTTTTTAATTAAATAATTGTTATTGACAACCTTTTATAAACTATAGAAAATTACGGATAAACAAAGAGACGTGTAGCATTCGTACTATCGACCCTATGGTTGGCAGGCCAGAATGCTACCACCTGAGCTACACCGATAGATGCTGCAACTGCTTTAGTTATTGGTAATTACATGTACTTGTAAAACTTCAAAGTAGAGTTTCCCGATGAATTTTGAGAGCTGCATCGAATGGCTTTGGCTGATTGATATTTAAGTTCTGAACTTCACGTACCATATTTTTTTAAAAAAAAAAGTTAAAATCCAATACCCATGTGGTCTTTTTGTGAGAGAGGCTGAGAAAAAGATGGACACAAATAAGGAGAATACGGGCCGAGAGAAGGGGAAAGGAGTAGACAGAAGGAACTGGAACAGAGGATATGATGGAAGGTGAGAGGAACACGTGAACAGAGAGGGGGAGACTAATGGGAGATTGTAATAAGCACATAACCGCTTCTAGCACAAGGAGGACAGAAGGCAGTGGCATGTAGGAAGAGGAGCAGTTAGTGGAGGAGCGGATTGACGTGGAGCTAGATGGGAGGGGAGGAGGGACTGGAGAGAGAGCAGAGAAGGAAATGGATTAACGAAGGTTGAAATGGACGGAGAGAGGAAGAGGAGATAGAAAGAGAAAGGGAAGGAGAGGGTGGGTCGAGAGAGAGAGAGGAACGATGAGGAGATACCCGAGCAAAACCGTGAACTAAGCCTACTGTATATATAAGTTTCAGTTTTCACAAAATGTTGCAAGAAAAAAATAAAGCTCCTGTGTGACATGATAGTTGTTAAATGAGCTATCAATGACTATGTGTCTTATGACATTGTCACTTACGTGACACATGTTTTAATGTCTACGGGGGGCAGGGAATAAAAAAACTTATGGAAATCAATGCAAAAAATACGAAATCAGTAAGTGCTCTACAGATCGTTATATGTGGGTTAGGGTAAACTATCCTGTTAGGTACAGACAAGCATTGAAAGCGAAATCCTTAGTTGAAGGAACTCGCGAAAACTCCGCCGCTCGCTTTCTCTTGCGGCGCCAGCAGCCAATATCACGACCGGGGCCGTCTATTGGTTCGGATTCCAGAGAAGCGTCAATTCCTTGCCCCAATTACAACCGAACCGGATAACTGCTCCTTAGAACCGACATCTCAACAGGCTGGCAAATGTTATTGCAAAGGAATCGCCGGTTTGACACGGAACGCGAAAACACTCCGAATAGAACTGAGCCAGTTCGATTGAGGCGCCCATGCGATGCCATCGGATACCGTCTGAGATCACACAAAATCTACGTACTGCATCCTTCTAAAGTATGCTGGCAGCCCTTTGTAGATGTAATGTGTAACTGTCCGCTAGATGGCTCGAAAGGTGTACCCGCCTAAATAAGAAAGCGTGGAGTAGTTTTTCATCATAAATTCATTCATAGTTACAGCCTTACAAGATTATTTTATTTTCCTAAACTCCCTATTGCAGACAGTATAGTTCCGAGATTCAGTAACAGCAATGATCGCATCGTGATAAATGCGGCACATATTAGATGCTCAGTTCCTACAGAAGAATAACCTGATTTCGTTACGGATGAGCGTCAGCACCTGTAACTTGTCTAAGCAACCGTAAAAATTTAAAAATTGAGTTAAAGGTGATTGTATTGTTAATATGAAACTCACTCCCCCTTTGGAACAAATTTTACATAAACTTTTATTATTAAACTAGCTTAATTCCCGCTGCTTCGCACGTGTATACTGGATGGTCTGCATTGGTTGTTTCTACTTCTAAATATAAATTTTCCTAGATTTACCTATAAAAATGCTTTCCTAATTAAATATTTTGATACTGCACCATTGATGGCAGAATTCAAAACATTCCGAAACACTTAAAAAAATGTAACCGTGGTTCCAAATCCAAATTTTCGCATTTCTACCATCAAAATAGTTTCAGTAGCACCCTTAAAAGATTTTACCTTATTTCAGACGCCTAATGGTTCAATTTCCAAAACCATCGAAACAAGAGTTTTTAAAATTCCAATCAAACATATAAATCCGAAGTTTTGTATTCCGTGCTTCAAAATTGCCTTAATAGCAACGTATTTTCAAACAACTGTTCACCCCTATTTCACCCCCTTAGGGATTCCAATGTCGAAAAATCGCTGATGCCTACAGAATAAGATAAACAACGTCTACAAATTTCAAGGTTTTATCGTCTGTAGATTCACATTTCAGCGCCGTTTTCTGTCTTTTAGAAACGGATCTAGAAACGCGAAATTTCTTTCTTAAGCTTTGACATCATTCTTGGTAGTTATAATCTTGAAACTGCAATATGCGCTTATTTTTCTTTATTCGTACACTTGTTACAGAAAAACGACTGAATAGTGTACATCACGTTTCGATGTATATAACTTCTTTGCTATTGTAGTGTCAATAGTCATCACTGGTCTTCAGTCCGAATTTTGTATAAACTGACGACTTTCAACAACTATATCTTCCACCACCCTTTTATACCAGCTATCGAGACGGAGACTTTGCATAACGGAGACGAAAGAACTTTCTGTTGTTCTAGTACAGTTTTTGCTGAAGAGCAAAATATTGACACCCACACGTAGAATTGAGTGCAGGTCGGTAACTTTCAACTCCCATATCTTCCACCCCCTTATCGTTATTATTCCTCTACCACCATAGTGCACAATGGGAGACTGATACGTACTACCACATACAAACACTAATCGTTTGCGACGTGTAGTTTTGGCTTCAGAGTGAAATATAGGCACAAACACCTGAATTGTTATATATATTAAGATGATGAAAAACGCTATACACAGACATCTTGTGAAAATTTGCATCTGGAGCCATGTTCACTTATTCATCTTCCGCTGATTAAATGTTGATAGCCATTAAAGAACGCATTTATCAGCTAATGTTTACTGGATTTTTGTCCATTGTTTTGGTCCATACTACTGAGACGATACTGCCGCACCACTTTTATCAGTAATCTTTGATCGAAATTCATTTAATTTGAGGATTACTATGTGGTTCTTCAGGGCGATTGGCGATGGCAGAGACATAGAACCGGAGATGACAAGTTTGTGTTTTATTTATTCTTTTATTATTCTTGTCATACTTCTCTGTCATCTATCACAGCGTGCATGAAAGAGTGAGTCTGCACCTGTGGAGTAAGGTAGTATAATGGTGGCAGCTGTAGTTTGTAAGTTATTCGCTTTTCGCCAGGAAAGATATTGTAGTCAGCCAGTAGCGCAAAGATTTTAGCAAGCTCTGCTGCTGGTCGATGGTAGAAAGGACGACTCGCGATCTCTTTAAAGAAAGGTACCCGCCTCACTGCACCTCTTCCCGCCAATCAGGGCGCGTATTCTCTTAGCGGCTTGAATTGTGGATGGTTGGGTCAAGTTAGGGGCCATCTTTAGCTAGACGGAAAAGGAACCTCGAGATGTCCGGTCGCTTGTCTTGCTTGCTGCTCCAATTTTCCAGAAATTGGTAAGAAATGCGGCAGAATAGGTAATTCGTCGTGCTGATAGTATTCAGAGAGTCGCAATGTTCATCCTAGTCGCAAGTGTAGAGCTAGAATTTGTCTTATTACGTTATTCTGTCGAGAAATTAGGGTACTGTGGTACTCGTAGTACTGCATATAGGACGCAGGCACAAGTCGTTGTAAAATCTTTCAGTCATCAGTTATGGCTTTGTTTTGTAAAGCATTAATTGGGAAGTGAAATGTACTTCATTTGCATATACGTTTTGTGGGGAAATTCTAGTTATTTCACTTACTACCTTTTATGCAACATGGGACTTAGTTTTTGGCGGGGTCAGTTCAAAAAATGTTCAAATGTTTGTAGTTCTGTAGGACCAAACTACGTTGGTCATCAGTCCCTAGACTTACAAACGACTTAAACTAAATTAAACTAACCTATGGACAACACACACATCCATTCCCGAGAGAGCAGGGTCAGTTAAGAGCAATAGTTGGGTGTAGTGAAGGTGCTCTGATTCTCACGGAGTTTCCAGCAATGCTTTGGATATCACATGTATTTCATTTTCATGTAAGTTTCCAGGGGGGGAAATTTAAGATTTTAACTATTTTCTTTGTATGATAGCTTGTCAAGCCATGTGCTGCAGGTAGCTCCATGTAATGATTTTAGGGGTTGCATCAACATTTAACAAGTGTATTTCACTTCATGGCACTTTTACGTATTGACGACTGTATTTGCTGGTTTGAGTTGTGTTTTTCTGTGTCGATCCTAATATAGCTTATGAAAAAAAAAAACATTAACTTTTGGCCGTGATTAAAAGATACGGAAGATAATTATGGACTGGATACAGTAGTTTAAAGAAAATAATGTGATGCAACAATTCTCTGTTGCACGTGTTTCATTTCGTATTATTAATAAATTTTCATGGTTAAGGAATAAGACTGACTCACAACAATAATTTCCTCCCAATGTTTGCAAAAAATGTTCAAAGGTTTGTATAGTTTATGGGTCTTAACTACGGAGTCATCAGTCCCTAAACTTACAAACTACTTACAAACTATCTAATACTAAGGACGGCACAAATATCCATGCCCGACGGGGGGTTCGAACCCCCGACCGTAGTGGCCGTGCAGACCGTGACTGGAGCGCCTCAGTCCCCTCGGCCACCGCGGCCGGCCCAATGTTTGCGATACAGATTATTACTAAATTGTCAGGTGCGTGTGTTTTTGTTACGTGAGCAACATAGTGAGCTATATTTCAGATTTGATGAAGAATGTGAAAAAGACAGTAATCGAACTGTCGCGCTCTGATCAATAGTTGGCCATGTAGTGAGATTTAATAAATAAGCTTACCTTTTAGCATAATTTTGTTCTCTGCACATTCATTTGACATAATCGTATCTGGTATTATAGCGGCCTAATATGGTATCGAATGCCGACCATTAGATATTTTCAGGTGTGTATTCACAATTGAGGGGGGGAGGGGGGCTGCAGGTCCGCCACCCCCTCCCCAGACAGCCCTGGATGCGGCACTGGGTATTTATAAAGATATGGACACACTGGTAGTTTTGAGTATGTTTGCTGTTCTTACTGGTGCAATTTTAATATTTGTTTCTATATTACATGTGAAACTCATAAAATTCATGACCACTATACCCTGCAGCTCAAGAGTTTATTTTTCTTTGGGTACTGTTACAACTTTTGTTCCAAGATCGATCAACTATACCCGATAACTTATTACAGCAGTACCATTGCTCTGAGGGCAACTGTAATTTGTGGTAACACAGTTGACTTATGTTTGTTGAATTTAGTCTGATGTCTTAGTTTCAACAACAACCGAAAGAGAACCAATTGAAATGACATATGGAATGACATCTTCACTCTCGAAAACACCACCAGCCCTCGGCCGCGCCAAACGGTTGTCTTTAAAGCGTGGCCGTGGCGGTGGGCGGAAACCGTAACACGATAGCTCCGAACGTCATGGTTCACTGTAACCCTTAGTGCTTCGTAACAAAGTGTTTAGAAGAAGTCCTTTTTTAAAAAATTTATTTTATTATTATTATATTATTATTGAAATAAAACGCAATTTGCGATGGCATCACTGTATTAGGCTTAGATGGAATACCAAACTGTGGCGAATGAAATTTGTGCCTCTGCAGTCTGGCTGGTCACTGTGTCCTCGGTGGCGACCTCATGGTCTGTTCTCCCTAATGCGGGAATACAGTATTGTGGCTGCGAGCATTATAGAATAAATAAGCTGTGGTATAGGAAAGAGACAGCGTGGCGAATGGAGATTTGTGTATGGCAGAAGACGTGCAGGGAAGAGTCCTCTGCAGTGAAGCTGGTCACTGTGCCCTCGGTGGCGGAGTGGTCAACGCGTCTGCCTAGTAAGCAGGAGATCCCGGGTTCGAATCCCGGCCGGGCACAAATTTTCATTCGCCACAGTTTGGTATTCCATCTAAACTTAATACAGTGATGCCACAACATCGTAAATTGCGATTTATTTCATTCATTTGAACGCTGTAATTCGTCTAAAACATAAATATAATTATATTTTTATTTTAGTAAAACATTTCTGGATATTAGGCCGCGTCATATTTAAACATTTGGCCGAGGTTCCGAGCACTGTGCAGTGATCCTCTTCAGGGCGGTTAACTGTTGGATGCTGCTGAACGTACACCCTTATATACTGTGAAATTTTGCGGTTATCTAATACCAGCGTCATACATCTAAGAAAGTGACTGGCTGGCAGCAGCATATCAGCAGGCCCTTACATTTGCTACCCTGTAAGTGATTGGTAGGAAAAAATCTTATGTCTGATTGGAAGGCAACAGGCTATCAGCAACTAGCATCCAGGGGATGGTGTTTCCTGCAGCGAACGTTCAGGCCGCGCGTCAGTTCTAGTGTGGCCGCTGTCTATACTGCAGAACCTGGGTCAAGTGGAGCCGCTGGTTGGCGCACACACGCGGGCCGCTGGGCAGCCACGTTGAAGGTAACTTGTAGCCATCCTCCCTATTCATCTTGTTAGGTCGTTTAATTATTTCGATGGCTTCTCTTATTTTGCGTTCTTGCATCCACGGTTCCCGGGCAAGCACGAATTCCTTCTGGTGTTCTGCCACAACTGACTTGTTGACTTTTCCCAGTCGTATGTAAAGTTCATGCTCCGAAGCGCAAGTGCAAAATTTCGACGCGGTGGAGTAGTCGAGCGGTCTAAAGCGTCTTGCTGCGGAGTACGCGGTTGCTTGCCGTGGAGGTTCGAGTCCTCTCTGGGGCATGGGTGTGTGTGTTTGTCCTTAGGTTAGTTTACCTAGGTTTCAAATCAAATGTTCAAATGTTTGTATAGTCTATGGGACTTAACTACGGGGTCATCAGTCCCTAAACTTACAAACTACTTATGAACTGTGCATCTTCATGTTTTCGCGGCGCAATGGTACGACTTAAAGACGATGGCACCTTAGAACATTCAGTATATAGAAAACCTACGCATACCGATTTATACTTACATGCAAATAGCTGGCATCATCTATCCCAGACGATGAGTGTTCTTAGAACACTGGTCCATAGAGCACACGCCATTCCTGATGAGAGCAGTCTGCAGGACGAGCTTCTAAACCTGAAGAGAGTCTTTGAAGCAAACGGGTACTCTCCACAACAGAGACATAAGGCACTGCGAACGAAGCCAACGGTACGTGCAAAGAAGATGATGCAAAAAGTTTTAACTCTATGGCTTTTTTGCCATATGTTGGGAGCCTGTCGTCGAAAATCGGACGGATTATGAACAAACACGATGTTAAAGTAATTTTTCGACCCCCACCAAAGACAGCAGCACTTTTGGGTTCTAACAAGGATGATTTGCAGCTCCGGAAGGTCGGGGTTTACAAGATCCCATATGAATGTGGCCTTTCGTACATAGGACAGACGACACGTACAGTGCAGGAAAGATTCACGGAACACAAGAGATATACCCGTCTTTTACAACCAAATAAATCGGCAGTGGCAGAGCACTGTCTTGATACTGGACACTCCATGACGTACGAAAACGTCAAAATTTTAGCTTCCACTTCATCTTTCTGGGACTCAGTAGTGAAAGAAGAAATAGAAATTCGCTTGGGGACGAATTTAATTTACAGGGAGAATGGCTTCAGTTTAGATAAATCATGGAATCCGGCACTTTCTTTAATAAATTTACAAAGACGCCGCCACAGCACAGATCATAATACATCGATTTCTCCGCAGTAATCGACCATGCAGCCACAGACATAATTTACATATACTTGTACTTCCTTGCCGCCGAATAACGTCTTTGGCGCGTTGTTGTATCTGTGGCCGCATGCGCAGTAGCGCGGCCCGCGCGTTTATAAGGACGAAGCGTGTGCTGGAGCGTCAGTCTTCGACTCGTCTCTGAAGATGGCTGAACGTTTCTCAGCCGAAATATTAGAAGAAGAAAACTTTATGCGGCTGCACGCCCGAAACTTCTTTGAACATACTTATGAACTACCTACAACTAAGGACGGCACAAATATCCATGCCCAAGGGGGGATTCGAACGCCCGACCGTAGTGGCCGTGCAGACCGTGACTGGAGCGCCTCAGTCTCCACGGCCACCGCGGCCGGCTTACTTAGGTTTAAGTAGTTTGTAAGCTACGGACTGATGACCACGCCGTTTGGTCCGATAGATTTACAAACATTTGAACATTTTTTTGCAAAATTTCTGTCATCTCCGAATGCGAACATGTTATGGTAGCGTGCACTTTCATAGTCAAACATAACGATCGTAGTAAAATACGAGAAATCTGATAGATGAAGGAATGTTTAGGTCTTCCTATTTCCCGAGCGCTGTTAGAGAATGTTCAAACGTTTGTATTTCTATGGGACCGAACTATTTTCGTCATAGGTCCCTAGACTTACAAACTACTTAAGTTAAACTAACCTAAGGACAACACACACTTCCATGACTGAGGGAGGAGTCAAACCTCAGACACGGGAGACAGCTCGATCCGTAACGTGACGCTACAGACCGCTCGGCTACTCCCGCGCGGCTATTAGAGAATGGGACGGTAGATAAATGTCATAAAACTGGTTCGATGAACCCTCCACCATGCACTTCAATGTGATTAGCAGATATTGATGTAGTTGTAGATAAGAAATGATTGGGGGGGAGTGATAAAAGGGACACCGTTTAGGCCTGTGCGCCCCACATGGACACAATGTACGCTCTGTTAATTCCATAATGATAGGTTTCGCAGCGCGGTGAAAAGTGTGGAGCTTAGTGTAGTCGGGAGCAGGGGCCCGTAGTGTTTGCGCAGGCAGTGGCCGCGGTGTACGCTTGCAGGGGGTCAGGGGTCGACGGTGTGGCCATCCGTTATGGACGTGGCGCCACGCAACACTGCAAAGCTCTCAGCGCCGCATTCATCATGGACGAACCGGCCAGGGCGGGGCGGCCGTCTCTGCTGCCGGTGCGACGCACGCGCCCCCACAAATTACTTTCTCCACCACCGCAAATGGCTTTGCAAAGAATGGCATCATTTGTCTTTAGGGAGCGCTATAGACAACTGGTACACTTGATCGGCGTACACTGATTTGCAGAGCTGGATGCAAGGTGGGAACGTACGGACGCATCGGTTCTGAGGAATAAACCTTGCCATGACCATTTATTTCTAAACATATAGTGCACTTTTATTAATAAGACATTATAAAACATCAATATCACTAATGTTAATAATAATAATACAGCTTATCAGTATAAGGCCTCACAGCACAAAATATATGACGACCAACTGCAATAACATTTAATATGTAAATACGTCCAGTAATCGTCAAAAATTTAGTTAAGTGGATGAGGGCAATTGGCCCACATTGGCCCACATTGGCCCTCAGCTGATTAAATTTGTAAATAATTTACAGGGTACAGCCCGATAAATGTGAATATAAAGCAGTTACTAAAATAGTCAGGGCAGTAGTCCAAGAAGCACAATAACAACTTCCTTACGAGTGACAGCTCAATTAGACACAAGGTAGAGAATATTGTTAGTACAGTTAAATGAACTAATTGCAGGCACTAGCTCTCAAAACTTTCAATAGGAAGACGTTAACTTAAATGCTTTAGGGCAATAGGGCTGCTGAAGTAGGAATTCTAGTTAAGAGTCTCGCCTCAATTAAATATTCAAAAAAATTAAATACGGGCAACAGCAGTTACTAAAAATTGTAAGGGCGGTAGTCCAACAAGAATACGAACAGCTTTCTTACGAGTAGGACCTCAATTAATCATACAAATAGCACAAATAGTAAATAAATATTCAAAAAATTACAGGCACTAGCACTCAAATTTCGACTACAGAAATAAATACATAAGGGCTGTAAGCCCGCTAAGACAGGAAGGTTATGTTATGAGCTTCACCTCAACAATTTTTCCCTTGACTATTACTTAGAGTAACACCAGAATAAACTTCCTACGTGCCACAGCTAGATTAATCTCACACAAGACGGTACAATTTATTAATGAACCTTTAAATAAATTAATTAAAGGCCTAGCCTTTAAGTTTAAATTAATAACAACCGTTTACTCGGTCAATGTGCCCATTGCGGCCGTGAGACAACAATAAGAACCTTGTAAAAACAAAATGAATATACCTTTAATTGTACCAATTAATGGGCGATGGTCTGAAGAGGATTTCAGATGGAAATTCAGTACCAGTCTTCAAAACAGCAAATAGTCGAAACAACAACGGTAATGCCTTCGATTAAAATATACAATTTCAGCAGTACATAACTTACTGAACAGAGCTGCTACAAGCTAATGTGCCCTCGTTTAACATAAACCTTGCGGCGAGTAACACGGAAGGACGGTCACAGCCTCACCATTCCACTTAAGGCAAGCGGCACACTCAAACAAAGTACAAGATAAATTAGCATTTAAGAATTTACACCAGATCTAGCTATGTCACGTACTGAAATCAAAATAGCCAGTTTTTTTTCATAGCAGGTGAACTGCCCTTAATACAGATACGACAGTATAATAAAACACACACTTCGTAACAAATTGCTACTCACAGAGTAGGTGACTGATGATGGATTCATAAATACAACCTCTTTAGTCCAGTAACAGTACACCATATTGTCCCCAAATACTGATGCCAATACTTATCAACATTAAACATATCAGCAATCAACTGCAGCACGACGTTACAAATAACGAGCGTTGAAGACACACGAATCCGTGCTGCTCCAAACACTCTCACGACCGAGCAAGGTGGCCCAGTGGTACCACACTGGACTCGCAATCGGGAGGATGGTGGTTCAAATCCACCTCTGGCCATCCAAATTTAGGTTTTCCGTGTCTTCCCTAAATCACTCCAGGAACACGCCTGGATGGTTCCTTTCAAAGGGCACGCCGGCCGCAGTGGCCGAGGTGACTGAGGCGCTCCAGTCACGGTCAGCACGGCCACTACGGTCGGGGGTTCGAATCCCCCCTCGGGCATTGATATTTGTGCCGTCCTAGTTCGTAAGTAGTTCATAAGTAGTTTGTAAGTTTAGGGATTGATGACCCCGTAGTTAAGTCCCATAAGCTTAACAAACATTTGAACATTTTTTTTTTTTTTTTTCAAAGGGCACGGCGGATTTCTCACTCCAGCCCTACCCAAATAACCCGAGCAAACCTCCGCCTCTAATGACCACGCTGTCAACGGAGCGTTAAACACTAATCTTCCTTCATTCCAAATCGCGAGGCATGCTATATATGAAATCAGCCTGCAATGCCCCCGTGACATCAGGACCCAAGTCGTATTGCTGCTGCTTCCGCCTGGTTCACGCCCTTACTCCCGCCTCGCTCACTCACTTCCAACTACCTTTTCTCTCGCCACCGCACTTGCACGCCCCATAACGCCATTTCCCAGATCCGCTAGACGAAAAGGAACAACGCAATGTCGCTAAGCGGGTGATTCAAGAGAGTGTGAGCTGCAACATAGCTCAACAGTTTATTTTCCAGTAACAGGAGTTTAGCGCCAGTGCTCGTGTTACGAGAAGGAAAAGAAGCAGAAGTATACAGTTGAAAGTGTACTTTACTCCCAACATTGCTGCCGAAGAAAATTTGTTAGCGATAACAAAGACATAAGTATCTGAGGAGTTGAAGTGATATTACAATGTGTTAGGTTCAAGACTGCTAAAGAAAGCGGCAAAAAGGACGTAAAGAAGGAACTAAATTACACAATGTAGCAAGTCAACAGAAAGGAGATTCAGTCATAATCAAGTTACTTCTTGCCGAAAGGGAGGAAAATTGGTTTCTTGCAGCATTTGCATGTCATTAGAATATCTTTTCATCCGATTCAGGAACTCTCCCCCCTCCTCTCCCCCTCCTTCCCCCGCCGACCTCCTGGTCCTTTTCAAATAAACTGGACAAGCAGACGCATTTCAGCAGAAGTAGGACAACTCAAGAGGTTAGTAAAGGGCCTTTGTTCATATTGAACGAGTAAATTCATATTCAAGTGTAAGTTCTAGATAATGACAGATTATTTAAAATTTCTGTCAACTACAGCATTGCACAGCGCGTGGATGGCCACGTGGTCTGTAACGCTATTTCACTGGTTGCCCGGCCGCTCCCGCCAGAGGTTCGGGTGCTCCCTGGAGGACGGTGATGTGTTTCTTGCCATTAACATAAGTTCGTTAAAGTAGTATGTAAGTCTACGGGCCGATTACTTCTCCATTTTGGTCACTCAGGAAAGAATACATATGTAGAGGATGTAAACGGTGTAAGCTGCCAAAATTATAAAGATGGTACATCTCAGTGTGCTTGACATAAAAGTCTAGTAACATGAAACTTCCTGGCAGATTAAAATTGTGTGCCGGAACCGGGATTCGAACCTGGGACTTTTGCCTTCCCCGGGCAAGCGCACTACCGACTGTGCTATCCCGACACGACTCACGATGCCGCCTCACAACTTTACTTCCGCCTGTACCTCGCCTCCTACTTTCCAAACTTCACAGAAGCTCTCCTGCGAACCATGCAAGACTAGCACTCCTGGAAGAGTAAGTTGTGAGGCGGCATCGTGAGTCGTGTCGGGATAGCACAGTCGGTAGTGCGCTTGCCCGCGACAGGCAAAGGTCCCTGGTTCGAGTCCCGGTTCCGGCACACAATTTTAATCTGCCAGGAAGTTTCATATCTGCGCACACTCCGCTGCAGAGTGAAGGTTTCATTCTGGAAACATCCCTTAGGCTGTGGCTAAGCCATGTCTCCACCATATCCTTTCTTCCAGAAGTGCTAGTCTTGCATGGTTCGCAGGAGAGCTTCTATGAAGTTTGGAAAGTAGGAGGCGAAGGACTGGCGGAAGTAAAGTTGTGAGGCGGCATCGTGAGTCGTGTCGGGATAGCACAGTCGGTAGTGCGCTTGCCCGCGAAAGGCAAAGGTCCCAGGTTCGAGTCCCGGTTCCGGCACAAAATTTTAATCTGCCAGGAAGTTTCATATCAGCGCACACTCCGCTGCAGAGTGAAGTTTCATTCTGGAAGTCTAGTAACATGTTTGCGGTTTTTGCTGTGGTTGTTCCAATTGTCTAACAATGTTTTTGGAAAAGTAGACACTTGGCAGTGTACGTAGGTAAGCAATTGGTTCCTGTTATTGCCGGTTTCCCTTATTGACATCACAAGCGTGAATGCCGGCCGCGGTGGCCGAGCCGTCTGCGGCGCGCCAGTCACGGTCTGCACGCCACTACTGTCGGGGGTTCGAATCCCCCCTCGTGCATGGATATTTGTGCCGTCCTTAGTATTAGCTGGTTCATAAGTAGTTTGTAATTTCAGGGACTGATGACCCCGTAGTTACGTCCCATTAGCTCTACATTTGAACGACTGTGAATCGTAAACACAGAGGCAACTACGACCTCAGTGGCTGCATCATTGTAATACACCGAGCGACGACAGTCGTTGAGTAACCTGTGCAGACGTTATATTGCAACTCTGTCAACTGTCAGGATGGAAGTGAGATTTTCTATTGCTGAACTATGCAATATCCATTTAATTTATGGCGAGGCAAAAGCTTATGCGAGGACAGCTGTACGAATTTATCGACAACGCTTCCCACAAAGACGACTTCCTGCGCGAGAGACATTTGCTGCTGTTTACCAAAGATTTGTAATTCTCTACTGGGACATGATTATTATCCATTCACTTCTTCATTCAAAAACAGTAGTTATCTGTACCTTTTTTAATTTTCGTCTGTATGCGATGTTTAATTCCGATATGCTTTCCTTTTCTGTCACATCATGACAGAACGAGAATGTCTTTAGTTTCCTTAGATTTCCTTAATTAACCATTGTGATTTATTGATCATTTATAAAAGAGGTGAAAATAATATACTTATAATGAACACGAAATTGTCGTTTTTCGATTATAGGTAGACTTGCAACAACAACAAAATAAATAATTAATAAAAATAAAAATAAAAATAAATAAACGAATACGCCCTATAGTTAGCTCTTGTCAGATCTCCAATTATTATATTAACAGTCTCTGCCAAAGTAAAATCAAGGAACTATATGTCTTTGAGAAACGTTACTTTCCCTCCACCCCGCCCCCCCACCCTCCAAAAAAAAAAAAAAAAAAAAAAAAAAAAAAAAAAAAAAAAAAAAAAGTTACGAATTTCTTCAAGGCATTAAAGACCTCATGATCCCCAGTAACTGTTTTTCAATATCCTTAGATATCACTAACTTGTACAGTATACATACACCTGGAACCTCAGAGCTGATTCGACATAATGTTATTGCACATAAAAAAGTTAAACCAGCACTTATACAAGAACTTATTAATCTTATGGAACATTCCCTTTCATTTAATTACTTGTTTTTAATGGGCATTATATCGTCAACATGATGGTCTAGCAACGGGTTCGAATGTTTCCGGTATTCTTGCTGAAAATTTTTATTAATAGTCAGGTACAATGCTTTTTGCAATGCAAAATGACCTTATTAATAAAACTGTACTTTCAAGTAGTACCACCAGAAGTCCATCTGCCTCCCCCAAATCCGTGCACACTTGTTTCAAAAGCGCGCGAATTGATGCCACTTGATGGCTTATATATGTAATCAAAATTCAATAGCGATGTAATTGAACATTACAAACAAATATTCCAATAATTTTACGACGCATTGTTTGCCCGCGAACAAGTGTTTAAACATCTGAAATTTACAGTTGCATTTCCGAGAGTGGCAAATTCTCGTAGTACCCTTATTGTGGTACAAATATGAATGATGCTACATTAACGGATCTTTCCAGTGGTTTTGATAGGCCGTCCGCGGTGCCCGAGGGGACTGAGGCGCTCCAGTCACGGTCTGCACGGTCGGGGGTTCGAATCCCCCGTCGGGCATGGATATTTGTGCCGTCCTTAGTATTAGCTAGTTCGTAAGTAGTTTGTAAGTTTAGGGACTGATGACCCCGTAGTTAAGTTGTTGTTGTTGTTGTTGTTGTTGTTGTTAGGTTGTTTAAGGGGGACTAAACTACAATGGTCATCAGTACCCCCGTAGTTAAGTCCCATAAGCTATACAAACATTTCAACTTTTTTTCTGGTTTTCATAGAATTTACGTATGTTTATTGCAGTGTTATGACCAAAACAATGAAAATTTTACTTAACACAAAAGACGTGCCGAAACAATAAATAATATTAATTTCTAAATTGTGTTGCTCACTGTATCTGTAGCTAACGCATGCTGCCATGTTGTTAGTGTGTCTGTGTTCATTCATACAAAAACTGATTTTGATTGATCCTTCAATTAAAGTCTCTCTCACAGTTGAATTATTAAAGTTGTTGAAAAAGTCAGTTGGTCGTGACTCACATGTTGAAAAACACTGTAATAGAAAGAGTTGTAGAGTGTAAAAATTGTAGGGAAGGACAAACACTGGACTACATCCAGCAAATAACGCGGGACGAAAGATGGAGGTGCTACCCTGAAATGAAGAGGCTGCTGCAGAAGGGACCCATAAAACCAGTGGTGAGAACGATGACACACATACACACACACACACACACACACACACACACACACACACACACACACAAACAAAACAAAAAAAAAACGGTGGCAAGTAGTGTCACTGGGTTCGGCTGAGCGCCCTCGCAGCAGATCGTCGCGCCGCTCCGCGGTTGTTTGGCTGCTCGGTTGTGGGAGCGAGTGGCTGGCTCCACACGCCGTCCATTACCCTGGCGCGGCGATATTGAAACACCCGATTAGGCTGCGCTGCGCTGTGCGGCCGTCGGCGCCCCTGCCCGCGCGGCGGAATTCCCGGCGCGGCAGATAACGAGTGGGCCGTAAATCGAGGCGTTCGGCAGCGCTGGCTGTGCTCGGCTCGGCTCTGGCCGCTGTCGCAATCCGCAAATGCTGCGCGCCGAGCCGGCCAGCCCACTCCCCAATATTGCCGCCGCATTCTTCGCCAGTCGGCCCCCTGTTTCGCTGCAGGATAACTCGGCGCGTCCAGGGCTCGTTGCATTTGCTCCATAGGCCGGTATTACACTGTAAAAGATCTTTGACAAAGATCTTTGTCAAAGATTTTATCCAAGATCTTTGACGATACTACTTCACAGGAGCACATTACATTATCGTAAAATATTTCGTCACAGTTGCTCGGAATAAGACTCCAAAATAGTAAAGAGTCTGTATTATAGTACGTAATATAATGTTGCTCGGGAATGCATTCATTGGAAAGAACGAAAAATGGAAACAATTTTAGGTAAAACCGTGAGTAGCAAGAGGAAAATACGAAAACTGCTCGCACAAATGTAGTCCACAAGCTACACTGCTGGGAAATAATAACCTAAATTGTTTAAGAACGTGTGAGCAAATATTTTAATTCACCCATATATTTATAAATACTTCATTATAATCGATGTTTCAGGAAGCCCTAAAACTGTGTGTAAATAATTCACTAATCCTACAGTGTAGGCTTAAGATTTCACGTATTATTTCAGACATGAGTGAATCAAAATGTAAATCACTTTAGGAGGAATTACGAGGTTAGGTTAGAGTAATACAAATAAAAACATTTATTTCACTTATGCATCTCCATATATCCTTTGATCCATATAATTTCATCCCTATCATCAACCTCAGTGAGCCACTTTGAATACAACTGACAGCAGTAGCTTTTTCTTTATACGATTCTAACCCTACATGTACATGTACTTTGTATTAATAAATATTCCGCACACTTCTCACTTTTAAACGATCACTGTGGCAGTAGCGACACAACAAATATACTTTTACGTTAATTTGTAGGTTAAAAGGCGTCAAAGCAACGAAAGACGCATGTATACAATGACGAACTTTTATAAAAGCTAGGCTCTCTCGCTAACTCTTATCAAATCTTTTATAAAAGAAATATTTTATAAAAGATGACCCATTACACTGTCAAACATTTGACCAAAGAGCTTTGATAAAAGATCTTTGTCAAAGATCTTTTACAGTGTAATACCCGCCGTAGCTCCGCGTGGCGGCGGAATACGTACAGTCCGTGGACAGCGGTCAGCCGCTGACGCGTAGGTGTCTCGCCTGCGATTTCTTTAACCCTTAGCTACACGCTTGGCGGCACTCCGTGCCGCAGTCTGCGTATTTCTGAGGTTTTGGCAGCTATAATGAGAGGTTTGAGGTTGAGCTTCCATAGGTTCGTTCCAGCAGCTGCCAGATTGCTTGATGCGCATGCGCAACGCTGAAATTGTGTTCCAGCAGCGCCTTCTCCCGCTTCTGGCTACTCGGAGTGTGGCTGTTTGGTGTTCCAGCAGTTGCCGCAAGCAGCCAGACGCTACCCGGAAAAAATATTTCTGGCGCGGTGAAGCTGCCAATTTGTGCATGCGCAGAAAGGTCTGAGTTAGAGTGGGGCACAGCCATCACGTGATACGTGGGTGTTTGTAGCGTGTTTTTCGATTATTTCGAAGTCACTGCAATCCCACTTGAGATCAGTTATTTCTCGTTTACACTTGTTCGTTATTAGGAAGGAAAGTATTTTAATTATTCCTTTAAACTCACCTTCGTCTGCAGCCAGAAACATTGCAAAAAGCGTTCCTGCAGTGCAAGTATCAAACAAGGGTTTTCACGTCATAGGAGCTGCGCATGCGCAGTAACACCTTAGCGCTTGAAAGTAGCTGTCTGGCAGCTGCTGGAACGAACTTCATGTATTCCCGCATCGTTTACACGTGATTCCAACATGACTCCGTGCCTCTGTGGTTTACAGCTACTTGGCTGCAAGCCTTTAAGTGAGAAACTGCGTGGCTGCGCAACTCCGTACCGGTTGCGTGTATTTGCGTTTCTATTGTTTGCGGCACCCCGTACCGCTTGCGTGTGTTGGTGTTCTACAATTAAATTCATAATATACGATAATGTAATTTTTTTACTACTTCGTTGCTTTTTTAGTACTATACTTTTACAAATGAATAATTATTATTACTTCTATTACAAAAAATAAGCTAATTTTTTTCTTGATTCATGTAATTGTTCTATTGACTGTCATTATTCCCCCATTTCTCAATTTTCAATTCTAGCCGTTATGCTACGGCAGAATAGATTGAGGAGCTTCTAAGAGAGCTCTCTGATGAAGAGTGGAAAGGCAGATTCGAATAAGAGGATAATTTTGATTTTTTAGACGAAAGTGACGAAGGAGAGAGAATTATTGAAGATGACTATTCCAACGAGAGTGAACAGTCAGGGGACGAAGGCCAATAAACTCTGGAACTGTCAAGTGAATATCAAGTATTTTTACTTTTCACCACAGCAACTGAAATTAAACGATATATTCAAAAACATTTTTTCTAAATATTTGTTCATCGCTATGTTTTTTATGCAAACTTGTTCCTAGTCAAAAGCAATGAGTTGTATCTTAAATATTTAAATTCTTATTCAAGATGACAATACTTACGTATAATTCAGTATGTCTTAAGGATGCATACTGTTTTTTACATCATACGTTATTCTAAGTCTATTTTTTATGTTTACTTCTTAGGTAGTGTGTTTTTTACAGATTTCTAGTCAAATATTCACTAAAGTATTATTTTTGGCATCATGAGTCATTTGTAACAGTTGTACTACTTAAATTTTATTGTTCAATAAATATTTTACAAATACAATGTGGAATGATCGTCGGAAAATGGAACTGCGGCACGGAGAGCGTTCCGTGCAGAGACCCGCATGGAACCCTCCCATACCAACCTGTTGGGCCATCTGGAAGAATGCTTCCTAACATCCTAAAACCCCAAACTTCTGGTCTAGTACAGGTTTATTGATGATTTTTCGTGATCTGGACTCAGGCCCAGGACACCCTATCCTTCCTTCAAAACCACAACTACTTCTCCCTGTCCACTTCACCTAGTCTTCTTCAACCACCATGACACATTTTTGTATGTCTCCAAGGTCGAATCCCACCAGTTTTTCCAACCTTATCGATTTGTCTGCAGTTTCTTTCTTTGGAATTGGAATTATTATATTTTTGTTTAAGTCAGAAGGTATTTCACCGGTCTCACACATCTTGCACAAATTGTCTGCAGTTCAGAGGGAATATCATTTACTCTAGAGGCCTTGTTTCGATTCAGATCTTTCAGTGGTCTCTCAAAGTCCTCTAGAAGTATCGTAGCTGCTATTTCATGTTCATCTTCTTCTACAATACTGCCTTCAAGTATTATATAGTCCTCTATATATTCTTTCGATCTTTCAGCTTTCCCTTCTTTGGTTATTACTGGGTTTCCATCTGATGTCTTGCAGCTGCAATTTTTGTCTCGAAACTTCCATTGTCCTGTGATTTCTAAGAGGTCGTGTCCTTCTACCTCTGATATTTCTCTACTTCGTCTCTCAGAGACACCCATTCTTCTTCTACTGTATTACGTTTCCCCATTTCGGTCAAACCTTACCTAGAGCTCTCTCTGAAGCTCTCGAAAATCTCAGGTTCCTTCATTTTATCTAGGTTTCATCTTTTTTTTTCATAATCAATAGGACATGGTCAGTCTATATCTCCCACTGGGTATGTCTTACAAATTAAAACCTTTCGTTGTTTCCTGGTCTTTTCATGTATACAACCATCATTAAGCTTAAACCAAGTGTTTGTATTGATTATGCTCCGTGTATAATTCTAGAAGGTGGCTTCCTCTTTCATTCCTTATCCGCAGTCCATATTCACTTACTATTTTCTATTACCGAGTTCTAGTCCGACTTGACAATCATGTCTCCCCCTCCCTTAACTGTCTGATTAACTTCTTGTAAATCTTCACACTTTTTTTACAGTCTCCTCATCAGCAGATCAAGTTGCCATATATACTTGTATTACCTTGGTCATGATGGCTTCCTGTTTACCTTTGCTGGCATAATGCGTTCACTATGCTTTCCATAGTAACTTACCGCATTCCTATTTTCTGATTCGTTATCATACCTGCTCCTGCGATACCACGAACTGATTTTGTATTTCTAAGCCTTTACTCACCTGCCCAGAAATCCTGTTCATCCTACCACCAAAATTCACTCATTTCCACCATATCTAACTTCAACCCATGCATTTATCTTCTCAAATTATCTAACTTACCTACCCGATTAATGGTCAGAACATTCCACGTTCCGATCCGTAGAATGTGCGTTTTGTTTTTCTTCATGCAGACATCCTCCTGAGTAGACCCGGACGAAGATCCTTATAGGGGACTATTTTACCTCCGGAATATTTCACCCAAGAAGATGCATCATCATATTTTCATACAGGAGAGCTGCATATCCTTGGGAAACTAACTACGCCAGCCGCAGTGGCCCAGCGGTCTGCGGCGCGCAAGTCAGTCTTTACGTCAGCTATGGTCGGGGGTTCGAATCCCCCCTCGGGCATGGATCTTTGTGTCGTCTATAGTATAAGGTAGTTTATAAGTAGTTTGTAAGTTTAGGGACTTAAGCTTAACAAACATTTTTGAAAACTACTGTAATATCCCGTTCTTTTCAGTCGTTCGCAGTAACTGCATGGCAAAGCTACGTTAGCTAATGTTAGGCCACCTCAGACAATCATCCAGACTAACATCCAGATTTTTGCCCCTGTAAGAACCGAATAGGCTGCTGTCCCCCTTCAGGAATCACACGTTTGTCTGGTCCCTCAACAGATACCCCTCTGCCGTGGTTGCACCCATGGTCCGGCCATCTGTATCGTTGAGGCACTGAAGCTACCCCACCTCGGCAATGTTTGTGGTTCATGGGAGTGGGGGCATTAGTACTAAAAGTAAAACAACACTCATGACACACTGGACACGATGTTAAAATTCCACAGGCAGCTTTTCACTCCACTGTTGTTGTTGTTGTGGTCTTCAGTCCGGAGACTGGTTTGATGCAGCTCTCCACAATACCCTATCCTGAGCAAGCCTCTTCATCTCCACATAAGAGCGACAACCTACATCTATCTGAATCTGCTTACTGTATCCATCTCTTGGTCTTCCCCTGCGATTTTTTCCCCATAAACTTCCCTCCAACTCTAAATTCACAATTCCTTGATGTCTAAGAATGTGTCCTACCAATCTATCCCTTCTTTTAGTCAAGGTATGCCAGAAATTCCTTTTCTCCCCAATTCTGTTCAGTACCTCCTCATTAGTTACGCAATCCACCCACCTAATCTTCAGCATTCTTCTGTAGCACCATATTTCAAAAGCCTCAATCCTCTTCCTGTCCGCACTTCTTATCGTCCATGTCTCACTCCCATACAAGGCAACACTCCATACAAATGCCTTCAGAAATGACTTCCTTAGGTTTAAATCAATATTCGATGTTAACAAATTTCTCTTTTTCAAGAATGCCTTTCTACCCATTGCCATTCTGCATTTTATATCCTCTGTACTGCGACAATCATTTGTTATTTTACTGCCCAAGTAACAAAACTCATCTACCTCCTTTATTGCTTCGTTTCCCAATCTAATTCCTTCAGCATCACCTGATTTTCTTACACTGCACTCCATTACCCTAGTTTTGCTCTTGTTAATGTTCATTTTATATGCACCTTTCAGCACACTGTCCATTCCGTTCAATTGCTCTTCCAGGTCCTTTGCTGTATCTGACAGAATTACTATGTCGTCGGCAAAACGCAATGTTTTTAAGTCTTCCCCCTGAACTTTAATTCCTTCTCCAAATTTCTCCTTGCTTTCCTTTATAGCTTGCTCAATGTACAAATTGAACAACAATTGAGAAAGACTACAACCCTGTCTTACTCCCTTTCCAACCACTGCAACCCTTTCATGCCCTTCAACTCTGACAACCGCTGTCTGGTTTTTGTACAAGTTGTAAATAACCTTACGTTCCCTATATTTTACTCCTGCTTGCTTCAGAACTTGAAAGAGTTTATTCCAATCAACATTGTCAAAAGCCTTCTCCAAATCTACAAAAGCTAAAAATGTAGGTTTGCCTTTCCTTAATCTATCTTCTAGGATAAGCCGTAAAGTGAGTACTGCCTCCCGTGTTCCTACATTTCTCTTGAACCCAAACTGATCTTCCCCGAGGTCGGCTTCTACCAGCTTTTCCATCCTTCTGTATATAATTCGCGTTACACTCCACTGTAGCTAAAGCAAAATGAGAGACATTACGTTTATGACCACACTTTCATTTCTTCGTTTGGCGTGTCACCCTGAGTACCACTGCAGTCGTTTCAACCTCTCTCTCTCTCTCTCTCTCTCTCTCTCTCTCTCTCTCTCTCTCTCTCTCTCTCTCTCTCTCTCTTTCTCTCTCTCTCTCTCTTCGTAATTTGCAAACCGTTTTGTTTCTCGGCTTTTAAATTTCTGCCGCAAATTCCGTCCCTATTTCCACCTGCATAATAAATCCCTTCTCTTTCTCAACGTCAACAAATCCAATGACATTAAATGCAAGCCACCCCTGCCCGCGGTAGCATTTTTCATTTTCACCTACCACACTCGCATAGCGACGTACCAGCACATGTACAACATATTTTGGACTAGAGACCACTTAGATTCCTTATTGGTGATCAGGGACCACGAGGTGCAAGAAAAATAAACTGTCTCAATCTATAAATAAACTTTGATCAAAACTTTTAATGTATTCGTTTAACTGAAAAGCTCCACCTTTCTCCCCCTCCCCCCAATCAAGAAAAACTTATATACATTAACTTTCTTGATGGTCAGTGAAACAAAATTTATGCATGGTAGAATCTGATCTTGGGGAAGAACAATTTGAATTCAAGAGAAATGTAGGAACACGCAAGGAAATACATTACGACTTATCTTAGAAGATGGGTTAAGGAATGGAGAAACCTACGTTTTTAGCATTTGTGGATCTGGAGAAAGCTTTTGACAATGTTGACTGGTATATATTCTTTTAAATTCTGAAGGTAGCAGGGTTAAATATAGGGAGCGAAGAGTTATATTCAACTTGTTCAAAAACCAGACAGCAATTATTAGGGTCAAAGGGCATGAAATGGTCACAGTGATTGCGAAGGGAGTAAATCAGGGTTGCGGCCTTTCCCCAATATTGTTCAATCTGTACATTCAGTAAGCTGTGAAGGAATACAAAAATAAATTGGCAGATGGAATTAAAGTCGAGGAAGACGGAATAAAAGCCTTGCGGTTTGCTGACGACATAGCTATTCTGTCAGAGACTGCAAAGGATCTGGGAGAGCAATGAATGGGAATGGACGGTTTCTTGTAAGGGAGGTATAAGATGAACATTAACAAGAGTAAGACAAAGGTAATGGAATGAAGTGTCAGAAAATCAGGCAATGCTGAAGAAATTAGAGTAGGTAATGAGACAAGAGAAGAAGTAGATGAGTATTTATTTATTTATTTATTTATATATATTTTTTTTAGGAAGACAACTTCTGATGGCCGAAGTAAAAAAGATACAAAACGCAGAATAGCTCTGGGAAGAAAAGCGTTACTGAAGAAGCGAAATTTGTTGACATTCAATATTAGATTAAATTAAATATATGTCGAGTGTAACACTGTATGGGGGTGAAACGTGGACCATAAGGAGTTCAGACAAAAAGATGATGGAAGCTTTTGAAATGTGGTGGTACAGAAGAATGATGAAAATTAAATGGGTAGATCACGTAACTAATGAGTAGGTGCTTAACAGAATTGGGGAGAAGAAGAGTTTCTGAGATACCCTGTCTAAGAGAAGGGATAGTTTGGTGCGACACAGAGACATCAAGAAATTGTTAACTTAGCATTATAAGAACGTGTGTGGAGAAAAACCGTAGAGGGAGACCGAGGGAGAAATACATTAAGCAGATTCAAAAGGACGTATCTTCCACAAGTATTCTCAGATGGAGAGGCTTGCACAGGGTAGGGTAGCGTGGACAACTGAATCAAACTCCTGGAAGAAAGTATATGGTGGAGACATGGCTTAGCCAACAGCTTTAGGGATGTTTCCAGAATGAAACTTTCACTCTGCAGCGGAGTGTGCGCTGATATGAAACTTCCTGGCAGATTAAAATTGTGTGCCGGAACCGGGACTCGAACCTGGGACCTTTGCATTTCGCGGGCAAGCGCACTACCGAATGTGCTATCTCGCCACGACTCACGATGCCGCCTCACAACTTTACTTCCGCCAGTACCTCGCCTCCTACTTTCCAAACTTCTCAGAAGCTCTCCTGCGAAACTTGCAAGACTAGCACTCCTGGAAGAAAGGATATGGTGGAGACATGGCTTAGCCACAGCCTAAGGGATGTTTCCAGAATGAAACTTTCACTCTGCAGCGGAGTGTACGCTGTTATGAAACTTCCTAGCAGATTAAAATTGTGTGCCGGAACCGGGACACGAACCTGGGACCTCCGCTGCAGAGTGACAGTTTCATTCTGGAAACATCCCTTAGGCTGTGTCTAAGCCATGTCTCCACCATATCCTTTCTTCCAGGAGTGCTAGTCTTGCATGGTTCGCAGGAGAGCTTCTGTGAAGTTTGGAAAGTAGGAGGCGAGGTACTGGCGGAAGTAAAGTTGTGAGGCGGCATCGTGAGTTGTGTCGGGATAGCACAGTCGGTAGTGCGCTTGCCCGCGAAAGGCAAAGGTCCCAGGTTCGAGTCCCGGTTCCAGCACACAATTTTAATCTGCCAGGAAGTTTCAACTATAGGTTGTTTGCAAAACAAACACATGGATATACTGAAAAAAGCACTTTGCTTTCTCTCAAATTATCCAACTTTCTGGTGGATTTTCCAATAATTTTAATTCATATAAACCTTGTACTGAGATTTACGAACGCAACAAAGATAAGATGAGTGAAAACGGTCAAGCGATGACCAAGTTAGTTTTCATATTACCACTTGGCCAAAGATTCAAAGTTCGTAAATCTATCGGACCAAACTGCGTGGTCATCAGTCCGTAGCTTACATATTACTTAAACCTAGGTAAACTAACCTAAGGACAACACACTCACACACACACCCATGCCCACCACTTGGCCCTGTCTGATAATACAGCATTACACTAGGTACATAAAGTCTAAAACAAAGGCAGTACACACCTTCGTATCTTCGCAATCCGTCGACTATCGTTTCCAAATCTACGTTTCATTGGCAAATATGGTACTTTGTGACAGTTTTTACGGTTCTTGAACACGATAAGTGTATTCTAGAATAAGATGTAGGCGTACATAGTTTCATTTCAAAGGTTTAGCCTCTGCTCCTATATGCTACATCTGTGAGAATCTACAGAAAACGTACTCTCAGCAAGAACTGTGCAAAGACGTTTAAACATTTGTAACATTTTTCATTTTACGTTCCGAAACTTGAGCAAGATAAATGGGACACCGTGTAATACGAACAAAATTTTTACACCATGTCAGATATAGGCTGTAAGTTTGTGCGTCTCTTCAACATCTCTTATTTAAAACGGGAATGGCCTTTGCTTTTTTTTCCAATGCTCTCCTGAAGGCATAGGGCACATTACTGCTTGAAAAGGGCGAGCTCCTTCACATATTCTGGACTGAATCGAATTGGTATCCCCTCAGGTTCAGTGACTTCTGTTATTTGGTAAGCCGGCTGCGGTGGCCGAGCGGTCTGCGGCGTGCCAGGCCCTGCCTTCACGGCCGCCACGATCAGGAGTTTGAATCCCCCTCGGGCATGGATATTTGTGCCGTCTTTAGTATAAGCTAGTTCATAAGTACTTTGTAAGTTTAGGGACTGATGACCCCGTAGTTAAGTCCCATAAGCTCTACAAAAATTTTTCTTATTTGGTAACCTATTTCTGTATCTGCTATTCTGTCGAAAGTGCGACGATTTACTAAGGCAATCACAACTCGAGCTTCCTCTGTGAAACAGCTTTGTAAGAATACGTTCACTACTTCGGCTTTTAGTGCGTCATCCTCTGTTTGAATCCATTATGGCTGCTGAGTGCACCGATATATGATGCTGTCACTTGTCGTGTCGGCTGCTGGTAATGGTCGCAGTGAGAGCCTATCAGTTATGCAGCAGTTCTAACGGACCCGCTTCAACGTTGTACGACGCGCTAGACCAGCCGCAAGCCACATCACTCAGCATATGTACCCGTAAACCTCTGTGTGTGGACACGGATTACTGCTGTGCACTGCACCACTCGTAAAATAAACGAGTCGTTAAGGCTCCGGTTATTCCTGAAACAGCAAATAATGCCTTATTGCAATCTACTTTCAGAAGGAGTTTGAGATCTAAATACTGGATTTGAAAACGTATACCGTAAACTGGGCAAAATGGGGCACCAACTAACTGTTACGAAAATACAAAGGTATGCAGGCCTACATTTTCTTCGACCACCCTGAAATTAGCGCACAATATTGGAGAACGTTCCTCTAAATCATCTTGGACTCACCCTCTGACCCATTCTTCTCCAGGTAAAGTTTCTATTAAAATGAGAACAGTAGACCCCTCCCAAGCCAAGAAGTCTTTTCCTACAAATAATCTAAAGTCCTTTAGTGTTAACAGAAAAACCCCATAAAGCACAGTTGGTAATACCGTGAACCACAGCATCTTCTTCGATGTAAAATAAATTTATAATTAGCTACTATATTACGATGCTTAAGCATTTTAAAACATCAATATCGATGTATAAACAATAAAGATAAAAATTAACAAACGTCAGAAAAGAGGATGCAAGAATGCCCTATTTGTCCTGTATTTTTGTCATATTTTACTTTATAAATCTTCTTTAGAGCATTTTGTAAATAAACCTGGTTTGAATTACAATATGCGCGCTCTTCTAATTTCCCCTATGTATTTTTGTCATGGCCAATGTTACCCTGAAAATTCCCCCTCGCGGTCTTAAAATTAATTCTGCCAAACAATAATTGTTGCTTAAACATACTTTTTGTGTATACATATTAAGAAATTTTTGCCTAGAAGACGTGTTGACAAAATAATGGCTTACAAAACTAAGATTCAGCTGCGCAAGACTTTGTTTTCACACTACAAAACGACGCTATTCTGCAAGAACTCTAACTCGACAAGCACTGTAAAGTATTATTCGCAAGGAAATTCTGGATACAACATTTAGCCGGCTGAGGCTGGGAAACTGTGGATTTAGGGCATGGCAAACGCGAAACCCTGACTTGACGCCCATGGACGTTTTCTTGTTGGGTTACGTGAAAGCCGGCCACGGTGACCGAGCGGTCTGCGGCGCGCCAGTCACGTTCTGCACGGCCACTACGGTCGGGGGTTAGAATCCCCCTTCGGGCATAGATATTTGTGCCGTCCTTAGCATTAGCTAGTTCATAAGTAGTTTGTAAGTTTTGGGACTGATGACCCCGTAGTTGAGTCCCATAAGCTCTACAAGCATTTGAAGATTTGGTTAGGTGAAGCAGTGTTCATATCTATGACACCGTTTAAACGAGAGATTGAGAGATGCTATTCAGTCTGTTACACCAGATGTCCTTCATTGTTTTAAATGTGTGTAGAGCAATAAATGGAAGGCACATAGAACTGCACTGAACAGGTATGCAGACCATAAGCGTTTTTCATTTGGTGGAGGTTTCACATTCACATCTAGATTCGTTTGCTTTTTATGAGGCCGGTTAAAACTGATAGATGACTTTACGGACACATTGAAATTTTACAAAACAAGGAAGCAAGCTTAGGGCATAACGCCCCGTCGACACCTAGGTCATTAGGAACTGAGCTCACGGTCGAAGTTTTTGGTAAGGACGGGGAAGGAAATCGGGCGTGCCTTTTGA
Source organism: Locusta migratoria (assembly GCA_026315105.1). Lineage (NCBI taxonomy): Eukaryota > Metazoa > Arthropoda > Insecta > Orthoptera > Acrididae > Locusta > Locusta migratoria. The sequence continues at coordinate 561,084,730 of CM048746.1, forward strand.
AAGGAACCATCGCAGTATTTCCCTGGAGTAATTTAGTGCAATCACGATACACCTAAATCTCAATGGCCAGAGCTGGATTTAAACCACCGTCCTCTCGTAAACAGGCAAATCGTCCCAGACCGACCGCCATTTCACCCTATACCCTGTCTCTCTATGTGGCATGAGGGGCATGTAGTCAGCACACAGCTCCCTTACTAGTTGTCGGGTCTTTAGACTTGGACCAGTACTACTGGGTCAAGCAGCACCTCAGTTTGATTCACGAGGCTAAATGCAGCAGAATCATTGTCACCACTTCGAAATCGGTGTAGTTCCGTACACTACGTAACCTAATGCGGGTTCCACCCTTGTTCAAACCCTTCGATTTTTTATCTTTCACTGACAGTGTAGTTCGTGTGAAAAATGCCGAGATGCAGCTATATCAAGCTGCAGGTCCGCTAATAACTGGCAGGGTAAGCCCAAAACAGGCCTATGCCTAGTCAAGAACTGTTCGACAAACAAAGTGTTCCCCGCAGCCTACTCCGAAGGCGTACCTCAAGCCATATCCAACTACGAAGCCTAGCATTACGGCAGCCATGTACGGGTACGCCAAGGATAACAACAAATATCTCGCGTGCACTGCTTTTTACAGGTGCTGGAAACAAAAAATTGATCGCTTTAGGACAGCAATGCAGACGTACCATATCCCTACTCTCGCACCGGTTTCGCTAGAGCTTGCTGTACCTAGGCACAAAGCCGGCCGCAGCGTCAGTTCGGTTCACAATAGCTCCGCAACTTATACCTGCTCAACATAGCAATTCCGCAACTTGGCCTAAGCTGTCCTGACCGCCACTAAGCGAACTCTGCAAGTAAACCTGGAGACTCGCATTTCTCGCTGTGCCATCAGTAAGCCACATATAAAAATGTTGCAGTTTTATTACATTTATAACAAAATGTACAAAACGATAAATTATGCGTGACTGTACAAAAATTATATTTCTAATTGAAAAAAGTGATGGAATAAAGTGTACCGGTTGATCAAAAATATCAGTATAAGTTTGGAAACTTAATAAATCACGGAGTAATATATATAGAGAGTTAGAAATTGATATACAGGCTTGGAATGACATGGAGTTTTATCAAGAAGAAAAAAAAATATAAAAAAAAGAGAGAGAGAGAGAGAGAGAGACCAAGTATTGCTAGACGCGTGAAAGATCTCTTGCGCGCGCCTTTTGGTGGTGATCGTGTGCTCAGCCGTCACTTTCATCATGCTTGGCCTCCCAGGTCTTCAGACGTCAGTCCGTGCGATTATTGCCTTTGGGGTTACCTGAAGTCGCAAGTGTATCGTGATCGACCGACATCTCTAGGGATGTTGAAAGACAACATCCTACTCCAATGAATCACCATAACTTCGGACATGCTTCACAGTGCTGTTCACAACATTATTCCTCGACTACAACTATTGTTGACGAATGATGGTGAACATGTTGAGCATTTCGTGTAAAGAACATCATGTTTGCTTTGTCTTAATTTGTTATGCTAATTATTGCTTTTCTGATCAGATAAAGCACCATCTGTCGGACATTTTTGAACTTTTTTTTGTTCTACTAAAATTCCATGTCATTCCAAGCATGTGTGTCAATTTTTACCTCTCTGTCTACATTATTCCGTGATTTATTAAGTATTCAAAATTATACTGACCTTTTGATCACCTGGTAACTTGCTCCAGTTACTAATAATTTTAAACCCAAAATACTTTGAAGCTAAAGAAAACATTTAAGTCTTGTTTGTAACACACCATCCATCAAAACTATGTTATTTTCATGCAAATAAAGGAGATCTGAATCCGATGAAAAGAATTATCAGACCTGCACCACAAACATTTTTAATTTTTTTATCGCCTTCGTGTTCATAGCATTGAAAGGTAAGTGCACATTTGTGCAATTTGTGCTGTTGTGAGAATATTGATGAAAGTCTCAATTAGTCAACACACTGACCAAATCGCTCTGCTCCTTGTTAACGAGTTTTGACAGGTATTCGTAGATACCACCGATAGCTTTCTTCTTTACTGCATTCTTCACTGGTTTTCTTCCTAACTCTTGTATTGAGTACGGATCATGAGTTCGATTTCCATTTCACCAAGTATGATAATTGCCTATTGTAAAACTTTAAGCATTGCATTTGCTTTTGTTAGAGCATAGCTGGCCGCGATGGCCGAGGGGACTGAGGCGCTCCAGGACACTACGGTCGGGGGTTCGAATCCCCCCTCGGGCATGGATATTTGTGCCGTCCTTAGTCTTAGCTAGTTCATAAGTAGTTTGTAAGCTTAAGGACTGATGACCCCGTAGTTAAGTCCCAAAAGTTCTACAAACATTTGAACATTAGTTAGAGCATCTCCAGTCCTATTGTCTAGGTGATTGCTCCCTTCAATGCCTGAATGCAAAGTTTTTATACAGGAGGAATCAATGGGCCCCTCTCACTACTCATTACCGTTATACCTTCAGAATCAGTACACTAGACATTTAAAAACTTTTTTACAGAAAACGTACCTTGACATTGGGCTCGCGACTACTATGCTCTTCACCGTCAACAGATCTATAGTCGAGCCGAAATAGGATGATCCCTAGTGCTTGCGCCAATTGGCTTTGAGCGACAGCTGCAGCAGAAGATCATTGGAGTAGTCAAACGCTAGCTTTGCTCTTCGCATGCGCGCGCTCGGTTACGCTGTGCACTTTTGCCAGTTCTGTCAGACTACAGCGACCGGTAGCTGTACTCGCCGGCAGCTAACTAACTACATGGCAACACGGCTGCATTTAGTTTCTGCGGCCGGGGCAGTTTCCCTGCCCAGTAGGCAGAGCCAGGGATCATCTTGTTTCGGCCCTACTATAGGGGATCTGAGGCGACACTGGTTTAATCTGCCCCAGCCTCCACCCATTGTTGTTGTTGTTGTTGGTTCTTAAGGGGACTAGACAGCTAGGTCATCAGTCCCCTGTTCCGAGCTAGGAGTTCACGGTCAGAAGGTTAAAATAAAACGCTGAAAGAGAAACTCACAGGAGGGACAGACTGACAAACAATTCGCTGACAACACAAAAGAAAGACACGCGATAGTTAAAAGCCAAGTCAGGAACTGAGCTAAAACTAGACACCATAGTTCCATGGCTGGCTAATCACGAAGATAAAGGATGAGCCAGCCACACTGCACATACTAAAAACCACTTGGCATTCAACACAAAAGTCGGAAAACGACTTAAAATTTTGGGTACCTGCGGACCGGAAAAGTCAGGCTATAGCACCCACCACTAAATTGAATTATAAAACCAGCTGTGCGAATAAAACTTAAGATTTAGCCTTGGAGGCGCCGTCACCTAAAACTAAAGGTAGTGCGTCAGGTAGATTAAAAGACTGTCGCAAGTTGGCTAAAGGTGGACAATCAATCAGGAGATGGACTACTGTCAGTGCTGTTAGACACCGACACACTGGCGGGACCCCACGGCGAGGTAATTATTACACATTTTCTAAAATTATTGCGTATATTTTCCTTTTCTGGCCAGGATCTCGTGGCAAATAGTCCACGGTGCCTGTGACGACAGATAATTGTTTCTGAAATTGTAAACTAGCTTGTGTTGTGTTGTGTTGTGCAGACTTGGGTGGCACAAGGAAAATAGTGTTCAAATAAATCAACGGATTTTTACTGTACTTGGAATCGAATCCGCCCCTTTCCTCTTTCCCCTCCCCCTCCCCGCATAGCTGAGCACCAAGATTCGGAGGAGAAAGTGATGGTCCAACTATTCATCCCTGTGGTACCGCCCAACTGTTCGGTCTCCCCCGCCCTGTCAAACAAGGTTCGATTTCCCGCTACTGGCGTGCGGCCGCCTTTCTGCCGTTGTCACGTGATCAGACGGCGTCAGCAGGAAACGAGGTGCGGGGCGTTAGCGACTGCGACTGCGACGCCCTCGCGGAACCGTTGGGGCGTGAGTCTGCGCCCGCCTAACGAGCAGCCGCCCCCCGTCCCCCACCCCTTCCCACTCGTCGGCGGGTGTTCGCGCAACAAGGCCCTTAGCGGCGGCCTTCCCCAATAATGGCACCGACACCGCCGCCACGTTCCAGCCGCCAAGTGGGCTGACTGCCGCTCCACATGGGGCCGTCTGGCCACCAGAGATCACCAAGGGGGGCGAAGAATGCCCATACTCACCTAACGACCAGCTGACAACGTCTGAACCAGCCAGCTCCCACATCCTAACTGGTATCCGAGAACTAAGACTGCACACACAGTGGCATCAACAGGGGTAGCCAGATGCCATCGTCCAATAACAGGGACCAACAGTGGGGGGTCACACTGTGTCCTACCTTCTCCATCCATTTTCTCGTCAGGATCAAGGAGGTGGAAGTTGGGTGGATACACGTTACCTTATTCATAAGGAAGAGGTTACAGATATGGAAGTAGCAAGAATGATTGCAGGTACTAATAGATGGGAACAATGGCAGGAGGGTGTCCATAATGACGAAATCAAAGAAAAACTGTGAATGAACACCATAGATGAAGCAGTTAGAGAGAACAGATTGAGATGGTGGGGCCATGTTACACGCATGGGAGAAGCATAGTTACCTAACCGACTCATGAGCTCGGCAGCGGAGGGTAAGAGGAGTCGAGGTAGACCAAGAAGAAAGTACTTAGATTCGGTGCAGGATCATTTTGAAGGCATAACATCGGACGAGGCATCAATGGTAGCATTCAATAGGGGATCATGGAGGATTTTTATTAGAGGTACTATGCTCCAGACTGAACGCTGAAAGGCATAATGTCTCTAATGATGATAATCAAGGACGTTAGAAATTATTGTAATGTGTAGGAGAAGATGGGGGAATGGCTGTACATGAAGCATAAATCTATACAAAAATAGCCGTATGTGCACGTGTATGTATGTTGCACATCTTGCTCCAAAAGAACTGGATCAATTTTGACCAAATTTGGTACACGTACTGCTAGCAACACGATTATCAGCACCGTGTGGTTTATAACTTCCCAGCTCACATAATAACGGCAATATAGGCAAAAACGAGTTTTATAGACCCTGGCATATAGGCTGTCTTGCACAACCTGTGTATTGTGTGGAAATAGTAGCAGCCTGCATTATCGACCTGCTCTCGAGGACAGTCTACATGTCAGACTCAAGAAATAGTGAGAGAAGTGGAGGAAAATATGGGCAAAGAGAATGAGGAGGAAAGGAGATGAGGACAGATGGACGGGGAGCAGCAGGAGATGAACAAGGAAATAGGAAAGGGGCTATGAATGTAAGATACAGGCGAAGGAAAGAGATATATAGGCCAAAGGGACTTGCTCTGAGAGGCTGGAATGAAGGAGAGGATGACAGAGAAGAGGGCATGAGAGGGGCGAGGAAGGGATGGATACAGATAGGGGTGATGTACAAACAAGGAGCATATGGACTGAAAGAAAGCGTACGAAGAAATGGATGTTAGGTTTGTGTGTAGGAGATAGTGGTATGAGGCGAGGAGAGAGAAATTGGAAAGAAGAGGATGAAATGGAATAGAGAGATAGGGAGGAAGAGGAGATGGGAAAACGTAGGGTGGGGAAGAGGATATGAACAGGAAGGGAGAAGAAAACTGTAAGAGTGGGGAGGAGGATATGCATAGAGAGAGAGAGAGAGAGAGAGAGAGAGAGAGAGAGAGAGAGAGAGAGAGAGAGAGAGAGAGAGAGAGAGAGAGAGAGAGATGGGGAGATGAACAGGAGTGACCAGAATGAGATGTTCATAAATTAAGGGAGGATGATATTGATAAAGAGCTGGAGAACAAGAAATGCGAGAAAAAAGTATGTACATCTCTGAGTAATATGAGAAGGTGTGCACGGTTGAGTACATAAAGGAGAGGAGCAAATGGGGAGTGAGTGAGGGGGAGAAGAAGATGGTAAAGAGCGGTGTAGGGAATAGACAAGGAGAAAGAGGAGAGGAGGTGGACAGAAAGAGGGGTGTGGGGTGCCTCTGGGAACAACTCACAAGTACTGGTGTGTGTCCAGGGCAATGTGATCAGTTTGACCTACATAAACGTTGGCAATGTGATGCAGTCCCCACCCTCCGCCCCCCTGCCGCCCCCGCTCCAAAAAAAACTGTTCAAATGTTTGTAACCCTATGAGACCAAACTACGTTGGTCATCAGTCCCTAGTCTTACAAACTACTTAAACTAACCTAAGGACAACACACACATCCATTCCCGAAGGAGGATTCGAACCTCTGACGCGGGAGACCGCTCATTCAGTAACGTGGCGCTCCAGACCGCTCGGCTACTCCCATGCGGCATGCAGTTTCCCTTGTCTGTGGCGAACCAAAATGCTGCCAACATTTTCAAACACACAGATGGATTCGATCGAAAGCGCTACCTGATGCCGTTCCAAGTGACGTCATTGCTCACGCAATTGCCCTCTAGCATATTTCCGCACATTGGTCAATGTTAGGCGGAGGACGACGTGCACATAACTCTTGAAGTAATAAACGGCAAGGGACTGTCTCTGTTGATAGTGTATGATGTGTTCCAGTCTTAAAGTGTTCCACGAGTGTTGAGGAGAACGTAGATCTGTCCTGCAGAGTCATTCGGATGAGGTAAGGGAGTGGTGGCCTGACTGGTGCCATGTGACCCATCTCGTGTTTTATGGCCTTCCGTGAAACATTCTGCACACACCATTTCCACTGGCGAAACACTTCGTACCACAAGAGCAGCAATTACTCTCATGCCAACTACGTGCCAACTCACTTATTTGCCTATACGATTGGCGCGTACGTCTGGGAGGCATCCCGCACAAATGCTCATGTCAAGTCGATAGGACTACCTTCGGTTAACAGCGACAAAATGCTCTGCAGTTATATTTTATCGGTAGGTGGTGTTGCACCGAAATATCAATGTAAACCCGCAACCGACATGATTAAAATGCTCATTACTTCTGCAGAACATAATCATCTGTATGTACTGTGAATATGAACTTGTTGTCTCCAGTCTGTCAGGTTTTTCTGTTCTTTTTTATCATGATTGTAGGTACTGTTTTCCTCTTGAGGTGAACCTGCTGTTAGATATGGCCCTATTGAGAATACAAATGGAAACTGACGATTCTTGAATATTTTATGTTTTCGACGATGTTTCAAGTGAGAAAAAAAAAAGTCTGGACGACCGTGCGAAAGAATGATGTCATAGTTGTGAAGACGATTTCACTGACAGTAACATGATTAGACCTCGGAAGGAGCGTAAGTGACAGTGTTTTCAAGAACTTCCGACAACAGCGATGAACGTGATGGAATGCAACGTTTTGTCATAAGGTTAACCGTTTGACGACGGAATAGGGATAATATTTCAGACGTGCTTAGTACGAAGGAAGGTTAGAAGAAATTGGCAGACCGAACTGATGCGATGGAGGGGAATTTGGGGCAGAGGATAGATTGCATGCAATAACTATAAAGAAAGTTGGCGTCTCCGTTGAAATCAATGTCCGTTAGTACAGGCGATGTGTTTCAGTGCCAGACGGAATCCAGAGCGGAGCTGTACTCCAGAGAGTCAGAGACGAGGAACCTGCACTCTTTCGTAATTAAAGAGGCGGAAGTTAGCTGGCGTCGGTTATCCCCACCCTAAAACGTTGTAACGACTCGGGGAGGAGCAGTGGCTACGAGTTTTATGACGAGTGCTAAATGAAAATTCCTTAGCGGGGAAAACAAGTACGACGTAGATTTCTTAGCCTCGTATAAAGATGGTGCAACGGGGCAAAAATTAAAATTGTTAGGCAATGGCAGTCCGGCAGTGTTTTGGAACGACGGCGCCTTTGAGGTGCTTCTGCGCGACAAATAGAGGGCTACGGAAAAAGAAGGAACAGTTTCCTAACATTTATTACTTCGAAAATACAAAAGAAAGAAACACAATTCCAACTTTCCTGCAAAGAGAAAATGTCAAAATTTTATGCAATGAATATGGGCACGACAAATATCGAAACGGCGGCTCATTTCTTGACACACACGAAGCAGCTGGTGTCTCGGTATAAAATGAACTGCTTCAACAGTTCGACGTCTCAGAGTTGCAAGAGTTTAGGGCATATAGGGGAGATAAAACCGCTGTCTTCTATGGAATACCACAGATAAAAGTTATAAGGTGTCAAATCCGGAGACGTAGGAGAACACCGGCGGCGAAGTTGATCTCCCGTTCCTCCTCGTTCAATCAAACGTCGTGCAAATGGTGTCATTCAGCTAACTTCGGATGCGCGTCTAGAAATGAGACGGGCTGCCACCTTGCATGAAAATGAATCAATCTGAAATTTCTTCTGCTTAATGAAGTATCAAGTTACGAAGCATGTCTAAATAGGTTAGTCCTGTCACAGTTCTCTCCATGAAGAAGAAAGTTACATAAACAATGTTTATATAGCAGAAAAGCCTATAATCTTCGGTGAATCTATTTCATGTTCAATACCTGACCAGCGATTTTCACTTGCCCGAACTCTAACTCTATGAAAAGGAGGAAGATAGGGTTTAAAGTCCCGTCGAATGCGTGGTCACTAGAGACGGAGCTCACGCTCAAATTCTTGCGTGAGGATAGAGAAGAAAATCGGCCGTGCACTTTCAAAGGAACCATCCCGATATTCCTCCCCAGTGCAAGTGCAATGTGTTGCCACTCCTCCAAATCGCTCGGGTCAAACTCCGAGTTATGCCGATTAACTTTACAAGCAAGATGAAAAGCGAATTTCACTTTAAAAATTAATAGTTCAGAGAAACTTCATATCGAAGGATGTCTACTTTGCAGACAGTAACTTTTTTGTTAGATGATTTCAATGTTGGTCAGCATAGTGACATGTTGATAGTCACGTACTCTAGTACCTTTGGAACAGGTGTAATAACATCGTTGGTGGATGGGGAGAGACATGTGCTGGCTAGATAGGAATTAGTATATAGTAGTGTTTCAACTGAAATGGTTTCCGGATGGCTGGATTTGAGTAGGAACATGAATTTTAAGACAAAATATTTTTCTTAATTTTGTTTTCAAGAAATTTGGCATAAGAAATATCTTTTGTGGAAAAAAAAAATCATGATGTGAATATTTTTGATAATGTGCAGATATTAAAAACATGGAAATTCGTAGGGTATGTTGTTCTTAGTGTTAATCTGCATTCTGCTTTTATTGTTGTTTCATAAGGTACAAGGTTTCACTACATTTCGTTATTCGTTATGTTTCCAAGAGAATTTACTTACTCATTTCATATGCTCAATAAACAGAGAGATTTAACAGGTCAGAGGCAAATTATTCTTCATTCCTCAATTCTTTGTTTAATAATTACGATGTCTGCTACTAACATGGAGACCACATGAGTGACGGATCTCAGAATTTCTTTATATTTATGGGACGTGAAGTTCAAAACTTAAATAACACTCAGCCAAGGACTTTGAAGTAGTGCAAGTACATACAAGTAGCAATAATTTAGGTAATTGTAGCGCCTGCTGCTGTATCTCAGGTGGTTCCATTCTGACCCCAGAACCATAGAGTTTAAGTTCGAATCTCGCTGTTGACAATTTTTCTATATATTTTCGTTGTGTTCGAATACTTACATAATTTTAATATGTAATGGTAATTTATACGAAATATGCACGTGTTTTTGTACAGTCGTAATTTTCTATATTTTGCCGGGCGCCGGCCGCGGTGGCCGAGGGTACTGAGGCGCTTCAGTCACGGTCTGCACGGCCACTACGGTCGGGGGATCGAATCCCCCCTCGGGCATGGATATTTGTGCCGTCCTAGTTCGTAAGTAGTTCATAAGTAGTTTGTAAGTTTAGGGACTGATGACCCCGTAGTTAAGTCCCAAAAGCTGTACAAACATTTGAACATTCTTTTTGCCGGGCGGCAAGGCTCAGCACGCCCGATCAGGTGGCTAAACGCCCTCTGTAATAAAAAAGCTGAGCCAAACATCTAACGAATAACCAAGAACGAACTGAACCAACGACCGCAAAACAGATCTCCCTGAAAAAAAGAAAAAGAAAAAAGGTGGTAGCGTTCCGGTCTCCGAACTAATAGTCAATGGTTCATTTTATTTTATTTCGAAATTAAGTTATTAAAACATTTTGGGATAGATAATTCCATGTGCTGTGTCAATTTATGTGTATGTAGACGTAAAACAATCGTTGAGAAGGTTAACTGCTAAGAAAGCTCTTAGCAGCTATGGAGATGACTTTCCAAGAACAGCGTCGTAGCTCTTCACAAACTGAACAATCACAGACTACCGTAGTCAAGTGTTTTTTTGAAACCACCGTTATCAACAACCTTTTATAAAGTATAGAAAATTACGAATATACAAAAACACGTGCATTTTTCATATAAATTACCTTTAGATATTAAAATTCTGTAAGTATTCGAACACAACGAAAAAATATTTTAAACAAATTGTCAAGAGCGACACTTAATAATGAGAAGTGTGAAGTCTTCCATATGACCACTAAAGGAAACCCGTTAAACTTCGTTTACACGATACATCAGTGAAAACTACAGGCCGTAAATTCTACTAAATATCTAAAGTAACAATCTGTTACTAAGTATCTAAAGTAACAATTGCAAACAAATTGGAAATCACGAATCCAATCGCACAATTGTGGCGATATTCGATAAGCACGCAGTTTGATTAGAAGACGCTTGTGAGGTACAGTGTCCAAAGGCTTCCGGAAAGCCGGCCGCGGTGGCCGAGGTGCGCCGGGCGCCGTGGCTCAGCGCGCCCGGTTAGAGGGCTGAACGCTCTCTGTAATAAAAAAGCTGAGCCAAACAACACGTAGAACCAAAACGATCAAACATGATCAGCGTCCGCAAAGACAAGAACTACCCAAAGAGAGAAAAAAAAAAAAAAAAAAAAAAAAAAAAAAAAAAAAAAAAAAAAGGTGACTGAGGCGCCCCAGTCACGGTCAGCACGGCCACTACGGTCGGGGGTTCGAATCCCCCCTCGGGCATGGATATTTGTGCCGTCCTAGTTCGTAAGTAGTTCATAAGTAGTTTGTAAGTTTAGGGACTGATGACCCTGTAGTTAAGTCCCATAAGCTTAACAAACATTTGAACATTTTTTTTGCTTCCGGAAATCTAGGAACACTGAATCTATTTGACATTCCTTGTCGATAGCACTCATCACATATTGCGAGTAAAGAGCTAGCTGTGTTTCACAAGAACGATACTTTCTGAATCCGTGTTGACTATGGGTCAATAGCTCGTTCTCTTCGAAGTAGTTCATAATATTTGAGGGAAGTATATGTTCTAAAACCCTGCTACAAACCGACGTCAGTGATATTAGGCCTGTAATTTTGCGGGTCAGTCCTATTCCCTTTCTTGAATATTTTTAAATCCAAATAATAAATGTATTTAACAACAGCAGTAAAGTTTGTTGTTTTATTGAACTACCGGTTTCGGTATTATAATAATATAATATAGTAATTATGATATTTTATAATAATGTAATTATAATATTATTGCAATATTTTGGTAACTACATTTATTATTTGGATTTAGAAATAGACCATCCGCAGTCCCAATTCTAGAATAAGATGGGAATACATCGAACTCTAGGCTAATGCCGGGATGGTTCCTTTCAAAGGGCACGGCCGAATTTCCTCCCCTAATCCTTCCCCAAAAACCCGAGCATAAGCTCCGTCTTTAATGACCACGCTGTCGACGGGACGTTAAACGCTAAGCTTCCTTCCAGCTACATCTATTTCTTGAATATTGGCGTAAATTTTCCAGTCTTTGGGTACGGATCATTCGCTGAGCGACCGATTGTATGTGATAACTAGGTGTTCTGACTAATTGAGCACATTAACATGAACATACGTAACGCAGTCAATCATTGCACGCTGATTAGTCAAAATACTTATTTTTTATTCGAACACAGATATTTTAATCGATATTTATGTTCACAGCGTAGTGCCGGTCTAGACACTGTTGCAACCATACACAAAAATAGACACGAGCACATCCACATACATTGGGCCATTATTTTGAAAAAAAAATTTTTGTTTAAATATACACGTTTCAATATCATCTAGCAAGGTGATGTAAAATTCGTACCATTTGACGTAGTCGTCAGGATGTAACGCTTGCAATAACTGCACTTATTCGGCTGCAAGTGCAATCGCTGTTGCAGAACTTGGCATACACTTGGCTGGGCAATATTAAGTGCATTCACTGCTCATAGTGTGGAGTTATTTTCTTTGTCTCGCTGCGTACATTGTACGAATAGGCTGAACGTTTTCATTCGATGTGTGTGGATTCCCGTGATTTTCCTTTTGCAGATATAACCATCCGCTACGAACTTTCTATGCTACTTGTAACTCTGTGTATACCGAGGCTGTTGTTTATCAAACCTTTGACGAAAAGCACGTTGTACTCTGTTATCAGACGCCAGTTTCGCTGATTTATGCAGACGGAATGCTTTTTGCTGTTGTGTCGCCACTGTACCCACTATATGCTGCCCACACGACAAGGAACAGCGCCACTGCGGTCATGCATGACACACCACAGCGCCGTGATTGGAACGTCTATCCGGACTCTTCAAGGTTTACACCGTTATCCGTCCAGGAAAGTTGGAAAATATTTGAAATCTGTTCCTTTTTTATAGCCCTGTACTTGGATATAGGCAAGCAGTTGCGAAGTGTGTTTTTCGGAATGGACCGCGTTACAACAGGAATCGGTGCAGTATGCGCGAGTTCTGAGAGTCTGAGCTGCAAAAGTTGGATAGACTGTCGAGAACTCCCAAGGAGATTTTCAATCGGAAGAGAGAAGTACCGCCACATTTTCAGATGTATGTACATATTGTGTGTGGAAAGAAAGAGAAACATGAGAAGATTTGGTTGATTTCTAAAGCAGACTGCATATAGAATCTACTACGAATCATTCTTGGGTTCTGCTTGAAATCTTCGTCACATCATATAAATGTAATTTAATGGGACTTAACTGCTTGGTTATTAGTCTCTAGCTCCAGCATGGCCAACTTTTCCACCCGGCGGGCAAGCCCTCGCCCCGCGGGCGGAGTACACTGTAATTTACCGTCCCAGCGGCGACCGTGTGTTGCCTGTTACGGCAACGGAGCGAGAGAGAGATAGCAGCGGAAAGAGTGAGACCGCACAGCACTGCTCTGCGCTGGACTGTCCCGAGGTCAGACCCAAAGTAAACGAAGTAACAGAGGACGCGCAGCTCTGTAATGAGGTCGAAGAACGGTAAAACAAGCAAACCACTTACTGTTTAGGTTACAGTGTTTGTATGGCAGGATCACTATGCGAAGCTTTCGAAAATATCCAAAGAAAATATCAAAGAAAAACTTAGAAATTTTGTGACCCAAATTTGATTCTATTAGTATTGTATAAGCACATTCGTCATATACACAGAAGGCTTATTCTGAAAGATATGTGTTTCTTAAATGGACTAGTATCATAAATATGCTATTTTAAAAATAATTTTATGTAAGGGCTATGGAGTCTCATTCTTACAAGTAAATGTTTTTTATTAAAACACAAATAGAAAACTAACAAACAAAAAAAGATTGGCTCTAGGTGTATTTTCCCCGAGTTTCTCCGAAAACATGCTAGCGCGAGCAGTTTTGACAGGCGCACTGCTTCTTCCACCATTTCAATGCCTGTAGCATGTGTGGGAGTGAGACGGCTATGTGCCAAACACTGCAAGGGGGAAACGAAGGCATTATTTACAACACAGTGAGGCTACTTAATTGGAGGTGGGAATTTCGTAATTTTATAAGCAGGATTTTAGCACTGATATATTTTCCTGCCTTTTTTCATTCGCCAAAATAATAACTTTATTCTTTAATGAAATAAGCACATTACGCAGTATTCGTGTGATTAGCAGAATCTTTCTTAAAGAGAAAGGATAATATTCGGCACCACAATCTCAAAACAACAGAGACGTTACGAAACGCATAAAATTCAGTTTCAGCCTGCCCGAGTGTAGCGGCGTTCTTGCTCTTCCTGCTCGCCTCTCTGCCCCACACGCCGCTGAGCACAGTGCGCGAGGCAGGGGCGTGGCAAAGGACGCCCACAGGCGGCGGAGCGAGCGCGTCGAGGGCGCCCGTGGCCGCGGCGCGGTGTTTGGCCATGCCTGCTCTAGCTTACAAACTATTTAAACTAAGGTAAACTAATCTAAGGACAACACATACACGAGGGGACTAAGGCGCTCCAGTCACGGTCTGCACGGCCACTACGGTCGGGGGTTCGAATACCCCCTTGGGCATGGATATTTGTGCCGTCCTAGTTCGTAAGTAGTTCATAAGTAGTTTGTAAGTTTAGGGACTGATGACCCCGTAGTTAAGTCCCATAGACTATACAAACATTTGAACATTTGACAACACATGCACCCATGCCCTAGGGAGGACTCGAACCCGACGGCGAACGGCCACGCGCACCGCTGCACGGCGCCTCAGTGTGCACGACTATTCTGCCGCGGCATGGTATTAAAGGAAGAGATCTGTGGTACAGGCAAAAAACTTTGATACTGTCGCATGGCGGCGCTGTGGTGCACTATAGCGCATAGGTAGCGCCGTGCTATTGCATCACGCCAGTTAGTCTTTCGTCCCTACAACAGACAGTTGAGTGCATGCACTGGAGGCACACGTACGTTCGTGAGTTGAATGCGCCAGTCGGACCTTGACATGTAGCAGTTTCACCAAACAAGTTCTGCCTGAAGTTAGGCAAAACCTCTGGCTAATGAAATAATGCATCAGGTATATGGTGAAGTCGCAGTGTTATGTTTAGGTGGCATGGACGACGGGACAGTTTCGAGGACGATGTGCGTACTGGTCGGCCACGAACAGATCGTACGGAAAGCAACATTCAGGAAATTGCAACGTTGGTGCCTGCTAACCGCTCCCAATCGGTTAACGCTCTCGCGGCAGCTGTGGGAGTCAGCCATGACGGACAGACTTCAAGATGTCTCGTGTTACACAGCATAGAGTGCCACGAATCCAGTCGCAAGACCAACGTGATTACCGCTTGACGATTTCTGGTGACCTGATCAGTTGTGCGGATGATGATCCGACGTTTATCAACCAGATAATAACTGGAAGCGAAAGATGGTGTTTCCTTTACGACCAGCAACTGAAACGACAATCAGCCACCTGGAATTCGGCAGCACGTGCAACATATGGGTACCTTTCTACCAGGCTCAAGTCTCAGAACATATTGACTGTGCCACGTATAAATGAAGGGTAGTGGCCAAGAATGTGGTAAAACACCAAATAGTACTTCTAAGAAAAGTGAGAAAAACTACTGCAAAATCTGTATACCTCTTAAAAATATGATTCATGATATATTAATTAGTAGAATGGTTAACGCTCATCACATCATATGTTAGAATTGCTATTAAACTGACCCTGTCCATGTGGGTTACTATATTTTGTGCGATTTTACAATGCTATAATAAAAGAATCAAAATTTATTCATTTATTTCTTCTTACTGAAATAATTGAAATAAACAAGAAAAACAGATTACAATTTCAGTATTTTATGTATTTCAACAGTGAGATTCACTGAACAATGTTTTACTCAAGTGCACCGTTTTTAATTATCAGCGTTATAAAATAATTTATTTGGGAGGTTACAGAAGCTAATTTATAAGAGCATGAGGTAAGGAACCTTTACCAATCAAAACGTGTGTCTCTGGAGTTATTAAATTTCAGTAGGTACCATTGTTCCTCCAACTCCAAAATTTCTTACTTATTCCGTGTCAGACATAAACGTATCTAAATTAGTATCTTCGTCCAACTCTCCTTCAGGTTTGTTACCTATTTAAAGTTTCATGAAGTACTATGCCTATTAACTAAAGAATTATATTTTCCATTAATTCCATCACATATCATTTATTAACATACACTTTTACTAAAACGTATTTTCACAGTTTCAAGGGTGCACCATACTTCGTTTCGTTTTGAAGGTATGTAGTTAGGGATGTCAGTGTGCTAGCTGATTTTTTATTATCATAAAAATGGAGCAAAGATTGGAATCAAATTTTGTGTTAAAAATTATATCAGGTGGTCTAAAACACTTCAGAATTTCACAGTGGCACTCGGTGAGTCTACTCTGTTAAAAAAAAATTTTCAAGAGGTACAAGCTCTTCCAAGAAGGCCGAGAAATGCCAATTACAAACCCCGTTCTAACGGCCCAACACATCATCAACAGATGACAACGCCGAAGCTGTGAAGAAAATTGTTTTTAAAAATCGTAGTATTACCGTAAGAGAAGCTAATGAGAATGTTGGCCTATCAGTTGGCTCGTGGCCGGCCGCGGTGGCTGAGGGGACTGCGGCGCTCCAGTCACGGTCTGCACGGCCACTAGGGTCGGGTTCGAATCCCCCCTCGGGCATGGATATTTGTGCCGTCCTTAGTGTTAGCTAGTTCATAAGTAGTTTGTAAGTTTAGGAACTGATGACCCCATAGTTAAGTCCCATAAGCTCCACAAACATTTGAACATTTTCAGTAAACTAGTGCCATGTAATTTTTCGGATGTGTGTCAGCGGTTTCAGAACTTCTCAATTTTGATCAGAAAAAAACAATTGTATGGACATCGCTGAGGAGCTCCTGAACGACGTCATTGATGATCCTGGCGACGAAACATGGGTTTGCGGTTATGACGTCGAAAGTAAAGCCCAATCGTCTCAATGGAAAAATGCCGGAGAGCCAAAACCAAATAAATAAATAAATAAATAAATAAAAACACGCAAAATTCGATCACATGTAGAAGTTTTGCTCACTGTTTTTTTTTTAATTACCTTGGCGTAGTGCAGCATTAATATTTGCCTCAAGGTCAATAAGGAGTACTACCTCGACGTTATTTACGAGAACCAATACGCAAAAATGTCCAGAATTACGGAGAAAACAATTTATGGGTTCTGCATCACGATAACGCACCTGCTGATTCATCGATGCTTCTGAGAGATTTTTGGCCAAAAGCAACACGAAAATCATGTCTCAGCCACCATATTCACCGACTTTGCCCCGCTGAGACAATTAGCAAGGACGAAGATTTGCAACAACTGAGGATAAAATAAGATAAATGCTGTAAGTGCACGAAGCTGTAGGAAAAAAAAGGGTTTATCAAAAGTGCTTAGAGTATGGGTAGAAGTATATTGTATCTGAGGGGGATTATTTTGAGCCGGCCGCGGTGGCCGAGGAGACTGAGGCGATTCAGTCATGGTCTGCACGGCCACTACGGTCGGGGGTTCGATTCCCCCCTCGGGCATGGATATTTGTGCCGTCCTAGTTCGTAAGTAGTTCATAAGTAGTTTGTAAGTTTAGGGACTGATGACCCCGTAGTTAAGTCCCATAAGATTTACAAACATTTGAACATTTTGATTATTTTGAAAGGGACAACATGAACATTGATGTTTGTCTTACAACGCACGAACCCTAGCTCGTGTGGAGTACTCCACTGAATAGGAAAGTGTATCGCGTGGAAGGTGTCTGTACAGCCTGGCACTAGCGTCGTCCTCTGCATGTCCGCTTGTCATGCCTCTCTGCTGTACAGACGGCTCGGTATTTACCGGTAATAATGGCGCTCGTTACCGGCGGGCAGAAGATGGGCCGCTCCTCAGCCCGGTTCGCAGCCGGCGGCGCCGCCAGATTGGTGATCGATTGGCCTGCAGTTGCCATGGCAACGGCGTGAGCGCACGCTCCGTCTCAACGCCCGGTCATCCGCCAGCGCGTCCACCCTACCACCTGCCCTTCGCCTCAGCTACTTAGCGAACCCAGTGGTCTTGAGTTACTATGAGATGGAAAGACAGACAGGATAGATTGGACACTAAAATAACTGACTTCTTGGGCTTAAAGAGCCCCCCCCCCACCCCCACTGCGTTACCATTGTTTTGGGAACAACAGTCGGAAGGGTGAATAAAACTACATACACTCAGCTCTCAAAAAGTGTTTCCATATAATCAAGCACGTAGAAATCTGTTCTGCAAGGAAGAAGAGACAGGAAGTAAGAGACCATATTGCTCCAAGATTGTCGGAGAAGGAAATGCAAAAATTAGAATCTCAAAATAGAAAATATCTATACAGGAAATTAAATTTTAAACCTAGTCTTAATTTCACGATACTCTACCAATATCGGAACTTTCAAAAAAATAATTTCCATATTAAGAGAATACGGTTTTTCTTGATTAATATTACAAAAAACAGTCTTGATTGCAAAAAGTAGCCGTTTCTGTTTATCGGTTTCTTCGGAATATCATGTAGCCAGCAAGCATTAATGGAAATAATTACAAAAACGTCTAAGTACGACGTTAGATGTAACATAAAATATATACAAAGTAATGTTATGGCGTTTACCCATGTGGCCAGTACTGGACTCGGCTGGGCTGGGCTGTCCTGGCTGTTCTGTTGCCAGCTGGTGACTGTTGACTAGTGGCCATAAGGCCTCTGGTTAAATAGTGTATGATTTTGGCGCCAAGTCAGCAGCAGCCAATGGGAAAAGTCTTTACGAAGAGTACGTTCTGCGTTATGTATAAAATAATACAGTCTGGTAATAAGAAATAAATAGAATTAAGAAGTATAATGAAAAAGGATAATATAAAAATGCTCTGTATTAACAATGCATAACTAATGTAATCGGGTGAGATTTAATCAATGGTATTAGTCTCATACGAAATGTTATTATAATCAATATATATGCTAATGTGGCTAAAACATATGCAGACTCAATTTTATTATATTAAAATATTGCATAATTATAAATTAAGTCTTATTTTTATGGTGCAATGCCATCTAATGCGTCGCCAGCTATGACGCCGTTGCCATGGTTAAGGGAAGGTCAAAGATGTTAGCAATTGGTGACGCCGTTGTCATGCCAACATAGAAGTTAAAACGGTAGGTTGGTAGTCAAAGATGTGTGTTGAAGGTCGCCAACTGTCGTCATGGTTATGCAAATGCATCAATGTGCAGAGTGTAGGTCGTTAAGACATATGTTTTGGAATGCATGGCATTCGAAACACGCTAAAATTATGAAAAATGACAGTGATGTATATTAGAAGGAAATAAAAGTTACCATATCTTTCTCACTTGGTAAAATACTAATAAAACGTTATACAATGTGTCTTAAAGAGAATAAAATGAACAATAAAAGGTTCAGTTAATGGTAGTAGGAACTACTAGTATGATAATAAAATAGTATGGACAGTGAGATAGATTTTATTGTAGTAGAAATAAAATACCAAAAAGTGCCTAAAACAGAATATAATATGGCGGCTCTGGAGAGAGTCATGAAGGGACAGTAACTGTGGTCCCTGTAGTAAAAATTATTACTATTACAAGTAAAATACAATGAACAATAAGATAGGTTTTATAGTAGTACAAACTACAAGTATTAAAATAAAATACAAAAATTGTCGTAACATAAGGTAGTATAGCGGCTCCGAAGAGTCATAAAGGGAGTCAAGATGTAACATGTAGAAGGCTAATGTACAGGGGTCTAGTGTTATGGTAAAAATGCAAAGAACACCAAAAGAAAATTTAATGACAGTACAAACAACTAGTATCATAATAAACCTGAAGAACCTGAAGTTCTTAAAAATTTCAGAGGGAGCTTTAGGCAACAATTGACAGAAACAGGGGAAAATAAAACAGTAGAGGAGGAATGGGTAAAATTGAGAGATGAAATTGTGAAGGCAGCAGAGGACAAAATAGGTAGGAAGGCAAGACCTGCAAAAAATCCTTGGATATCACAGGAGATATTAAATTTAATCGATGAAAGGAGAAAATATAAAAATGCAGTAAATGAAACAGGCAAAATGGAGTACAGACGACTAAGAAATGAGATTGGCAGGAAGTGCAAAATTGCTAAGCAGGAGTGGTTAGAAGGCAAATGAAGGATGTAGAAGAATGTATAAATAGGGGAAAAATAGATACAGCGTACAGGAAAATAAAAGAAACATTTGTACATAAGAAAAACAACTCTATGAATATCAAGGACACTGATGGAAAACCAGTTCTCAGCAAAGAAGGGAAAGCTGAAAGGTGGAAAGAGTATATAGAGGGGCTCTATGAAGGAAATGAACTTCGAGACAATGTTGTAGGAACGGAAGAGGATGTAGATGTAGATGAAATAGGAGACACTGTACTGAGAGAAGAATTTGACAGAGCCCTGAAAGACCTAAGTCGAAACAAGGCCCCTGGAGTAGATGATATTCCCTCAGAGCTACTGAAGTCTCTGGGAGAACCAGCCATGTCAAAATTGTTTCACCTGGTGTGTAAGATGTATGAGACAGGTGAAGTACCCTCAGACTTTAAGAAAAATGTTATAATCCCCATTCCAAAGAAAGCAGGTGCGGACAGGTGTGAAAACTACAGAACCATCAGTTTAATAAGTCATGGTTGCAAAATATTAACACGAATTATATACAGAAGGATGGAAAAGCTGGTAGAAGCCGACCTCGGGGAAGATCAGTTTGGGTTCAGGAGAAATGTAGGAACACGGGAGGCAATACTCACTTTACGGCTTATCCTAGAAGATAGATTAAGAAAAGGCAAACATACATTTTTAGCTTTTGTAGATTTGGAAAAGGCTTTTGACAATGCTGATTGGAATAAACTCTTTCAAGTTCTGAAGCAAGCAGGAGTAAAATATAGGGAGCGTAAGGTTATTTACAACTTGTACAAAAACCAGACAGCGGTTGTCAGAGTTGAAGGGCATGAAAGGGATGCAGTGGTTGGGAAGGGAGTAAGACAGGGTTGTAGCCTTTCTCCAATGTTATTCAATTTGTACATTGAGCAAGCTATAAAGGAAAGCAAGGAGAAATTTGGAGAAGGAATTAAAGTTCAGGGTGAAGAATTAAAAACACTGCGTTTTGCCGATGACATAGTAATTCTGTCAGAGACAGCAAAGGACCTGGAAGAGCAGTTAAACGGAATGGACAGTGTGTTGAAAGGTGCATATAAGATGAAGATTAACAAGAGTAAAACTAGGGTAATGGAGTGCAGTGTAAGAAAATCAGGTGATGCTGAAGGAATTAGATTGGGTAATGAAGCAATAAAGGAGGTAGATGAATTTTGTTACTTGGGCAGTAAAATAACAAATGATGGTCGCAGTACAGAGGATGTAAAATGCAGAATGGCAATGGGTAGAAAAGCGTTCTTGAAAAAGAGAAATTTGTTAACCTCGAATATTGATTTAAGCCTAAGGAAGTCCTTTCTGAAGGCATTTGTATGGAGTGTGGCCTTGTATGGGAGTGAGACATGGACGATAAACAGTGCGGACAGGAAGAGGATTGAGGCTTTTGAAATATGGTGCTACAGAAGAATGCTGAAGATTAAGTGGGTGGATCGCGTAACTAATGAGGAGGTACTGAACACAATTGGGGAGAAAAGAAATTTCTGGCATACCTTGACTAAAAGAAGGGATCGATTGGTAGGACACATTCTTAGACATCAAGTAATTGTGAATTTAGCGTTGGAGGGAAGTGTGTGGGGTAAAAACCGCAGAGGAAGACCAAGAGATGGATACATTAAGCAGATTGAGACAGATGTAGGTTGCCGTTCTTATGTGGAGATGAAGAGGCTTGCTCAGGATAGGTTATCGTGGAGAGCTGCATCAAACCAGTCTCCGGACTGAAGACCACAACAACAACAACATAATAAAATATCAGGAGTGCCAAAATATAAGACAATATGGCGGTTTGGCAAATATTCTAAACAGACAGTGACTAGTCATTATATAGTTATTAATAGATGGGGATTGCATTTTTTAAAGTATATATATATATATATATATATATATATATATATATCACTTCAGGAACATAATATGTAGGTCATTCTGGAAACAGATCGCTGTTTCTCTCCTCTGACAATGTTGTCAAAAATCAACGGTTTTTCTTAATTACACAAAATATTAACAGCTCCAATTTTAAAAATGTGACAGTTGCCTTTCTTATACGTATCAGTTGCTTTACTAGGTTTCGAGATGTAATGGTAAAACGACTATAAATACCTAGAAACCCAATTATCTATAGCTCGTTAATATTTACGATCTAAAACCTGCAATTTACTGCAAGTGTAACGTGCAGTAACTCAAAGTAAGTACTTATTTGAAAAATTAAACGATCACTAATTAATTTTCGGGATACATAGAATTTTTGAGAGAAAAAGGGCATCTTCGAAATCTGGCAGCATCTTCTCAGTAGCGTTTATAGTCTTAATTCATTAGTAAAGAGCTGCCATGTTATTAAATAATTATTTTTTTAGATTTTATCAGTGGTGAAAAATGACTTTAAAAATACACTTTTGCTTTGTGCGTTTTGTAATCTGCCTATCTCAATTTCTGTATCATAAAAACGATGTTTAAAGAAGTAAATAGCTGACTTTTTCACCAATTGAAATGTCCTTTTCCTGTTCAAAACTCAAGTGAACGTAGTTAAAATTTACAGTAATATGTTTGAAGGAAATTCACATTTCATGCTTTCATTTTCAAGGAAAAAAATTGAGTCTTTGCTTTTGTTTCTGTACTATCAGTAACTGAGTAATACAGTGAAGCCCGTGAAGGTATATAAAATAATACGGAATCGTGCAAGCGCGTATGTCGCCAGATGGAGGCAAGGGACGCGCGCTAGCTCTGAAATACCATGCTTCTTCTTCTTCTGCTTCTTCTTGTTCTTCTTTCTCTTTAGCCCTTTCCCGCACAAGCGGGGCGGGTTTGGTTATTCGGATTTGGCATTGACAGGATGGCCGGATGCCCTTCCTGCCGCCATCCCATGCCCCCCGGAAAGAAAATTAATATCCCAAATGTCTCCGTATGGTGTTATATTTGTGGAAGTGTAAATGTTAAGAAATGTTTGCGAATCGTGTAATTGAGGCGGGACTTGTGGACCAGCCCGGTATTCACCTAGGGGGATGTGGAAAACCGCCTGAAAACTACATCCAGGGTAGCCGGCACTCCGACTCCCTTCGTTAGTCCGCCGAGCGGATTCGAACCGGGGCCGGTACGCCTTTCCGTCTCAGAAAGCGGTGCGTTAGACCGCACGGCTAACCGAGCGTGTCTCTGAAATATCATGCTACGTTGCGTTTAAATTTTGTACCACAAATAAGTAATAAAGTAAATGTGAGATGAATGAGTAAGAATTATAGCGTGAGAGAAACTGATGAAACAAAACATTTAAGATACTACAAGAGAATCACAATAATAGTAAGATAATTAAAAAATAAAAAATAAAGTAAAAAAAAGTATTTAAAAAAAAATTACTGTTATCCTGGCTATGAACGCCACGCCCTCCTCCTCACTTACCGTATCCGTCTTTCTTCCCCCCCACGCGGATCCTCTATGACCTTAATCCTTTTACTTTTTACGTCACCCGAAAAATAGTCCCGTAACCCTATGGTCTCCCCCTCTCCCCCCCTCCTTTGGTATCCCGGGCTTCTACCAAGCCGATACCCTCCCTCGCTAAACCCCCACACTCTCCATATCCTGCCCGAGAGTAACTTCCGCCACCTTCCTCTACTGGATGACGCCCTCCATCCTGATGTCTATCCCTCCTACCAGCCCTGATCCTTCCCCATATGTGCCATGTCCCCACCCTTCCCTCTTCCCTCGGCCGCTTGGCTCCCCCTTTCCTACCCTCTGCTGTGAAGTCTTTATGCCCTCCTTCCCGCGTCCTCCCCCATCCCCCCCCTCCCGTCCCCGCCCCACCAACACCTCCGTTCCTTCTCCTTTCCCCTGTCGAATCTGCCCAGTACTCCCTGTTTTATAGTTTTAATCGTGTTGTTATATTGCAGATACATGGGAAGCTGATTGTTTCTATGTGAAAGGCGGGTTTTGCCAGGATTTTGGGCTCCCCAGCCGATCGGCTACCAGTTTGGACCTAGTGAATGGGACACAACACGTAGTCAGGTTTTCCCTAATGTGCTCGGAAACCAGAAACGCTTGGCTGAGCGAGGGCGGCTATTCCAAATTGCAACTGAAATACAATATAGCCAAAAACATTATTTAAAAAACCATATAAAATCAGAGAATGAACATACGGCAAATATATGAATGGATTCAGGAGACTTGGGAAAATCAAACTCAATAATTACAATTTCAGTATCCCTTACAGATAAAAATCCGACAATCTTCAATACTGTAATAATAATATTATAAGACTTATATTTACAATTACTGATACGTAGTGTTTATCAGCAGCAGATTAAGAAGCAAATGGACAGCATTGCACCACGCTACCTATCTTAAAGACGTGCCACGGTATTTCCGTATTCTTTCAATAAACTTTATTTTACTCTCTTGTTCTGCTTTTTGTTGACGTAATAATATTCTTGTGTCAGAACATAGATTCCACCACAGACACACAAAACATGAACCCAGCAAAGCCCATTACATTTATATATGTATTTCATTATATTCAATATTATTCTTAGTAACGTTCGTTTCATGTTGTAGACTGCCACTTAAATATATCTTTGCCAACTAAAAATAGTAGATATGCAGCAGGTAATTTATATATAAACAATTATATGTATTTGTGGACAAGATCTGAATATATTTGCTTAAAATTCCATGATAAATTCAATATTAATTGTGTAACTATATTTCCACGGCGGCAGTATATTTGAACAGTGAGACGCCACGCTTAATGGGTATCTGAGTTCCAGTCTCAACCGTTTTTTAGTATTCTACATCTACATGGGATACTCTGAAAATCACATTTCCGTGCCTGGCAGAGGGTTCATCGAACCACCATTATACTATTTATCTCCCATTCCATTCTCGAATAGCGCGTGGGAACAAAGAACACCTGAATCTCTCTGTTCGAGCTCTGATTTCTCGTATTTTATTCTGATGATCATTTCTACCTATGTAAGTGGGAGTCAACAATATATTTTCTCATTCGGAGGAGAATGTTGGCGATTGGAGTTTCGCAAGTAGCCCACGCCGCAGCGATAGGCGCCGTTGTTGTAATGATTCCCATCCCAGATCCTGTATCATTTTCGTAACGCTGTCTCTCCTGTATCGTGACAATACGAAACAAGCTGCCCTTCTTTGGACACTTTCGATTGTTAAATATATATTTGTTTGTTAAATGTAAACAATATTTGTAGGGAGGTGGTCAAAGCATTTAATTCTGTGATATTCAAATGTATAATATTTTGGAAGGGAAACTATATTTTAAAGATGAGGCGTTAGGATGCGCGGAAGGATACAAATTTGGGAGCATGGAGAGCATGCCTTTCGAACGCTTAGGAAGGGACTAGTAACTTGGACGTGGTGGTGAAAGATTGTGACGCTGGACAGTCTGCAGTGGTAAACTGTGCACGATAGTAGGACTGTGGAACTGTGAAAATCCAGCAGTCTTGTACTCGTGTGAGGACAAACTGTGTCTTATAACATATACTTTTATGGCGGATTAACATGGAACTGCAAAGTTCGATGGACTGCTCTAACTTACGAGTGATAATTTAAAACTTTTACTCTCGAGTTCGTGTCATACTTATTGTGCCTTGTATGAACAATAGTTGGGAAAATAGTTATTTACCGATGTATAAAGTAGGACCACCTCCACGTTTCACGTCTAATAAGAGTAATAAACTCTGCTTATAAACAATTAGTTCGTGAGTGAATCTGTTCTTTATCTTATAATACATTTTGTTGGTTATTCAGAAGTTTAATTTATGTTTAAATATATTTTCACTTTATCATGTGCAGATTAATAGACTGGCTAAACTACAGATTAATTATTGATCTTGTTTAAACAGATTATGTAGCTGTATAGGGCATAGAAGCTGATATACATAACTCACACGTATGTACAGACAACGAGCAATAAACTTTTACTTCCCGAGTTATGTATTGCACAAGTCTTATTGGTGAGAACCGATAGGAAGGTCGCAGTGTGCGCTTACATTTTCATTCACAACAGGCAAAACGAGTGTTGTTTCCGTGTATTTTAAACACTGTCTCCATCAGTGTCGCCATCTGGATTTTAAAGACTCACATTGTGTTAGCCACCGCAGCATCGAATTAAACTGAAATTAACGTATTTTTTTCTACTCCGTGAGCTTTTAATCGATTCTCCCAATTTTACTCCGTGTCAACAATTTAATCACCATTTTTGTCACCGTTCTATATTTTGTCACAATGTCAATACCTCTAAATCTCTCCGCTGCAGAGCGGCTCATAAGCCGCTAACAGCCTGCCCCACGGGGCTTCAGTAAACATAAAAGGGGAAAAAATCCGGGCCATTTTTATTTCGAGGCGGAAATGACTAACATTTATGTTTATCTCTTCAAGCCACGCCTGAGTAAATACAGAAGGTCATTGGAACATCACCAGTAGCCGAGGTATCAAAGATTTAGCAAGCGCAGTCGTTTAGAATCAGTTTTACGAATGAGCGCACGCAGTTTGCCCCGTTCCGCTCCAGTTCCTAATACTGATAGATAGTGACACATATCATACTATTTTTGTTGAAAATATGGGTATTCAATATTAACCTACTTCAAGAACATTGTACTGAATTTTAATTACAGTCATTCGATTTTATTTTTGTGAAAAAATTCTCTCAGTTCCAGATAGTTGTAAGAAAACAGTAGTTAGATAGAAATTTGCGAAAAAGTGACAGCAACGCTTTGAATCCTATTTTTACAACATATAAACCACATACCAATATTTGTTTAAAGAAAACGTTTAGAAAAACTGCATCTTTCTCAAAGTAAATTTTGAATCCATATAATTATCAATATTCAAAATATTATTAAATAGCATGCACGTCGATGGCCTGAGAAGATCTATCCAATTTCCGAAAAACCCTTTTTCATAATAATACCCATCGAGAAATAATTATTACTGTTTTCTCTGATTTTTAAAATACGGATTCCTTTGACTTACTGTGGGCAATCATTGCAGTAAATAGGAAGTTTGGTAGCTTAAATGTTAAGGACTTATTGATAATCCGATTTTAAGGGTTTGTAGTGCTTTTCTCGATATATCTCGAAACATAATAAAGCAATCCATACGTATAAAAAAGCAATCCATAGAACGTTTAGAGCGTTTTAAGCCCTACAACTTCCTATTTCAATGCTTTTCGATCAGAGGTACAGAATATTGCGTAATTAAGAAAAATGTTTCCAAATTTCTGATTTTTTAAAATTTTATTTGTTTATTTTACTGTGTACATCTGGGATCAAATTTCGTGAAATAGAAAGTATGTGTAGAATTTAATTTCCTATATTTTCATATATTTTTATTTTCCCAAATTTGATATTCATTGTTTCTTGATACATTGACTATATGCGAGGGCAGTCACTCCAAAACTTGAATTTTCAGCAGGACTGATATCAAATACCCATAACGTTCGTCAAATAGGACACATAAAATGAACTCTATAACAGTAAATATTTTATTAAATAATACACGTTTCTGACTGTAATTAAAGTTTTTAGATAAATGATAATCCAAAAAGGTCAGTTGTAAATGGTGTATAAAGTGTGGTTGGTAGTATGGTCATTGAACCAAAAGTCAATTAATAAACTCTTAACGAACCTCGTGGTTAGTTTATGCGGCAATCAAATGAAAACGAGACAGATGGAGAAATATGTACAGTCATACAGTAAATCGAAATATATAATCCCTAAGACAGATTTTCGTCTCGAATATGTCAAAGACATTAAAGATAAATCTGAAGCAATGAATTAAAATTTGTGATGCGAACGGGAAATGAACCCAGACATTAAAGCTTACGAGGCAGACGTCTTACCGCTAGACCACCGCACCACTAGGGATTAAGGGGCCTCGGACTAGTCTAAGCACAATTTCCTTCACGTCACAAACCTTAATTCAGCTTCTGTGTTCCATAGAACACTACCACTACTGCCAAGGCTCTCCATCCAGTTGAATAGCACCGCGGCAATGACTTTGACATATTGGAACATTCCTGTCTTAAGGTGATATAAATATCAATGTCAATCGAAATATATAATCCCTGAGACGTATTTTCGTCTCTAATATGTCAAAGACATTGCCGAGGTGGTATTCCGCTGCATGGAGAGCCGTGGCAGTAGTGGCAGTGTTCTATGGAACATAGAAGATGAATTAAGGTTTGTGACGTGAAGGAAATCGTGCTTAGACTATTCTGAGGCACTTTAATCGCTAGTGATGCGGTGGTCTAGCGGTAAGACGTCTGCGTAGAAAACCTAGCGGTCCGGGTTCGATTCCCGGTCGCATTCATTGCTTCAGATTTATCTTTAATGTCTATTCATACAGTGTTCATGTACGAGGGTCGCCCAGAAAGTAATGCACTGTATTGCCACCATTGTATTATTAAGTGAACCAGCAAAAAATGTTTTATGTTGCTTTCCTGTTGATTTTACTGTTGACAGGCTGACGTTCTCAGGACCCTCCTATTATAATCCAAGATAAATGGTTGACATGTGAGTCATGTTCTTTTCACAATATGCAGGCTGTGATGATGACATCTTAGATCTGCCGAAACGGCAAAAAAAAAGTAATTTTTTGAAAGCGATCTCAGGGACCCTATGCTTTCTGCATTAAAAAAAAAAGTAAGATAGTGGCTCCAAAAGTGTGAAACAATGTAGAGGGATATGAATAACAGTTTTATACTGTAGGCTGTAAATAAATAAATAAATTCAATATATCTGAGATAATAAATTAATTCAAATTAACTCTCTTTAACTCGATGAAATGCAAAAGTCTCTGGTCAGGTTCTAATAAGATGCTGCGAAAATTCTGAAAGAGGGTTGTTCGTTTCTTACCATCACAGGCTAGTCGTTGTGGTGTCGATTCAGCTCGTAGATTCTCGATTCATGGTCTGCAATTACGAACCTTGAATTCATATTTTGCACAAGAGAGTTTCGGGAATGAATCTCTCTCCACCGAACGGATAATCCACTACCCAATCTGTAACTTCCTGCAGTTCTGCGTCTAATATAACATTCAATTTTACGATCAAGTCCCAGTTCTTAATTCCAGATGAGGTAGTCCCGTAGGCTATCTTTGTACTCAACAGTAATTGCACGTCCAAGAGATTAAATAACTGTAGACGAATGCAGAACTTACTTTTGAGCTGAAACACATATTGATCGTTCGTGATACGTCCATTAAAATTCCATGTAGAAGCCAAACATAATTCCCATATCCAGAATACTCCAACCTCCACCAGCAAAGAAAAACCACTATCTCTTCCTAGCAATAACACAGAGATTTTATATGTTCTTAAAAATACTTTAGGATAAATTTGTGATTAATGATCATGCTTTTGATACATATTGAATACTGCAAACATTCTAATTAGTCTTGAAATTAATTTACAATGTGACAAAATCTTTTATCGATAATTACATGCTTCACAAATGTACCTATGTGACGCATAGTACTGACAGATATATTACAAGGTACACTGCTGAGATACGATAAGATGGATACAATGTAGCACTAACGAGATGTATTAACAAATTGGCGGTCACGTTCTAATTTCACTATTCAGACAAAAACATTAATAAATTTCTTATTTTTATTTTTTCGAAAGACCTACCATAGTAAACATAAAGTGTACAACACTTTGTTTCTTGATTTTACCTATCTCAAGTTAAATGCACACGAAGGCTTGCGCGGCTGTTGTTACTATCAATAAAATTCTTCCGGGTATGAGACCGCGTCGTCATTTTATAAACTCTACGACGTTTCGTTCACTGTTGCAGGCAGCCTATGTCTGGGTCAGGGTCTGACTGTTGAATGTACGATAGTTTGGGGTTTATATAGCAGCGGATGAGGGAGAGGAAGGGGAATACAACCTCCAGTCATATGAAAAACGCCCCTTTCCACCAATGACGTGCAATAATGTAACCACCAATAAAGGAATTTTTTGGTGGTTACATTATTGCACGTCATTGGTGGAAAGGGGCGTTTTACATATGACTGGAGGCTGCATTCTTCCACCTTTATTGGTCAAAATGGACGTTTTGCTGGCTTTTGCATTAGAATTTGCTATTGGCGGAATGGTCCTGAGAGGACGGACAGCAGACTGCCCCGAAGACCACAGCGGTCGCGTGGCGAACACGCAGAGCACCGGCCCGCCGCCGTCTGCGCCAGGCGACAAGTCAACAGCGTCACGCCACAACTGCTGTCCGTTCTCTCAGCTCCATTCCGCCAATAGCAACTTCTAATGCAAAAGCCAATCGAAAACGCTCAGTTTGACCAATAAAGGGGGAAGAATGCAACCTCCAATCATATGAAAAACAAGCCATTAAAACACCAATCATCAACGCCCCTTTCCACCAATGGCATGCAATAATGGAACCACCAATAAAGGAAAACCAACGTCACCCTTCCTCTTCCCCATCCGCTGCTATATAAACCCCAAGCCATCGTTCATTCAGCCCCCCCCTCCCCTTCCGCTCCCCCCGCTTGGCTACCCCCCTCCCTGCCCTGGAGTCCCTACGGCTCCACCCTACCGCCTCCTTCCCCGCCGTTTTTCCTCTCCCCCGCGCTTCCCTCCCTCACACCCCCCTCCCATCTCGGGGTCCTGGACCGACAGTTTTAACAGTGCAATTCAAGTGTTGTGTGCTCTGCTCCAGTGAAGTGTATGTTTTTTAACTGCGTCCACCGCAATCAGACAAGTGTCGCACCGTGTTTTTTAATTAGTGTCTCCGTGTACTCACCGTCCTGTGTTATTGTCGTCCTACATGTGCTTTTCAGGTCACCGTGGCTCCTCATTTTTAACTGACTAAATCTGATTTTGATCATCTGTCAACTGTTTGTACTTCGAATTGTCACCTTTTCTATGTCATTGTTCCTCCGTTGTTTTTTCGCCTGTCTTGTATTTTAATTTTCATCTCATCCATGTATTTTATTCTCTCGGCTGAAGAGCAGCCTCTGGAGCTGCTGCCGGCCTACTGGTGTAATAGCTGGTGTGAAAACACAATAAAGGAAAAAAAGTTCATTCAGCAGTCAAAGACCCTGATGAAGGTCGCCTGCAACAGTGGCCGAAACGTCGGTGGAGTTTATGAAATTACGACACGGAGGAAGTTTATTGCTACTATTTCAAGTTGTTTCTTGTTTGTAACTGTAAGAAGTCTGAGACCCTGAGACCCGTTTTTCTTTTCTTTTCTTATTGTGTGTGTGTGTGTGTGTGTGTGTGTGTGTGTGTGTAATCCGGAGAGCAGTGCTGGTTGCCAGCACTTCGTTCGAGAGAGACGCCGTCCAGATAGCTGTGAGGCGCACTAAACCGATCGGGCTGCTGCCGCCACTCGTCCGGATTGCACGCGTCGGCAGAGAGCAAGAAGAACGACCACCTGGAGGGCCCTCAAGGCACTGCAGCCAGATGGCCGTAAGAGCGCTCTCTTCTTGGAGGATGAGCGGCGATGGGAGCCACCGTAGCCGAAAGCTGGGCGCCACCCTCTCAGGCGATCATAGCCTCTCAAGTTTCCGCGTTATTCGTCCTAAAGCCATCCTCCAGAGGGACATGGAAACGCACGTGGAAGAGGACGTGGTGTCGTTGCAGCGTGGAATTCCACGTTCCACTGCCCTGCGAAGCGTGGGATGAAGGATCCAGCATGTTAGACTTTTGCTTCGTGGAGTGGAACGTGGTCAATGAAAAGCGACCTGGTTGTCACGTGACAAGCAGAACTTTTGATCCGCCATATTGCAAACGGAACTCCGTATTTCGTGCCTTCTTTCGTTTTAGCGTACGATGTATAACTATAATCTTTTTAAAGCGCCAGAAAATTGAAGAACTTTTTGAAAACGCATCATTTTAGGTATGATTTGTTACAATAAATTACCGGAAACTACATATTCATAGCTTTAAAGAATATCGTATTTAACGTTAGTCAGTGTTGTAATCTGTATATCGTGAAAGAATATCGCTCCTATGCTACGGTTCGACGCCATTCTGTCAAAGAAGCGTCTATGTGATACTTTGTCATAGATAAATAAGATATTACAACATGTTTTAGGTGCATAGTATATCACAAATACAGCACACCCTCTCCTGAGGAGAAATAGCGTAGTTGGTAGCGCGGCGAGCTACGGAGCAGAAGTTTACATGTGTAAAAAAAAAATAATCATTTTTCTTTCCTTAATGTTTCTAGTTCTTTCTTATTAATTTAAGTGTAATATCCGATATTCGTTGTTATTTCCTTTTAAGACAATGGATTAGCGTGGTGGTTAGCGTTACGAGCTATAGAAGAAAATATATAAATAACAGGTTTGCATCTACACTCTCGGAGATATTTTTAAAGATTTGGTATAACTACAGTTTATGTAATTTATTTGTTAATTTAATACAATTATAATAAACAGTAGTCTACGTTTTTGTTACATACATGAACGAACTCTGCCCACGAGAGAACTTATTGAGTATTTCTTGCAAGGGCACAGGTGCCAATAAATTTAGAGACAGTACCCCACGTCATTCGGTTTACGCCGCGGTGTTTGAATTCTGTTGCAGTTCAGTACAGTGCTGGAATAGTTCAGTTTCACAGTGCAGAGAGAGTGTGGTTATGGAAGCAGATGAAGTAAAGGAACAAAGGCGTTTACGTACAATACTAAAAGCAAAAATTATCACAACGAACATTGTCGAACTGAGGCGTTATCCCGCGTGTATGAACGAGAAGACTGTATCTTCAAAGGAATGCCAAAGTAAACATTTGGATATGCAGAATATGTACATCGTGAAAAATAGCAGTATAAGAGAGCAAGACAAGAAGAGCCTGCGCAGATAAAGGATTTCACCGCTTACAATGTTTTTACAATATTTTGCCAATAGTGATTTAGTCGTAAATTTTGTTACCATTATCAAACGCTGTCAGTTAATGTACCGTCTTTGTTTCTTGAAGAAAAGAATTACAATTTCTGGAATACTATCGCATACAACGTGAAATCATAAGAAATTTTTTCTGGCGTTCGCTAACAGGTACAGTGTAATTTTACGAACATCCATCTCTGTACAATGATCTACGCGCCAGCCCGCAACGGGCGCTGGAGAGCGCTGCGGTCGCAAAGCAAATCATGATGAGCAGCACGTCACGTTCCGTGGGATGTAGCAGGTCGTTTCAGAGCGTGCTGTAGCAAGGTAGACAGCAGGTCTGGCCTGCGCCACGTTGGGACAACACGTCCCGTGTGAGGACGGCTTAAGGATGCGTTCACAATGACACCGAAAAACCGTCGTCCGACGCAGTCCCCCGAGATTGAATGAAAACATCGGCCGATGGCGTTGTCACACTTCGATGTAATTTGTCACTTGGTGGGGTCAAGAAGAAGGTTAGGTTAGGTTTTTACCTTAGAATCTACTCTACGTCTGAAGCTAATTGGATTTCGATTTCCAGAGGTACAATAGATTCCGCGACACTTTTCTGAGTATTGCTATGCGGCTATTACTAAATGGAATACATGTGAATGAGCTACATCTGTCTCGGAAAAAGAAAGTAGCGAGGATTGTGTACACTGTCCTCACTTGTTACTACTACTAGGCAGGCTTTACGTGTATATGAGGTACCGGTAAAAGGAGGAATTTCCGTTACATACTCGGGATATTTCATGGTGTCATTGAAAGCAATATTACAGAGCTGCTGAATTTATCTGAAGCTATGCAGACATACATCATTTAACGCCCATCCTGTAAATAATGAAAAATTACTCCAGTTAGGTAAGTTAATTGCTTATCACAAAGCGTTTCGATAATTTGTAATATTGCGTTTTCTTTCTTCCGATTAGGTGTTGGAGTAGTAGTTACTGTTCGTAGCCGCTATTAAAGTTCACTAACGGTACAATAATACAAGAAAGTAATTTGGTGGATCTGACACATTTAGGTAACTTTATAAATAGAAGAATCAAAAAAGGAAACGGAACCTGACTTTAAAGTTTAGCGGCAGTAGTAATTTGGAATGAAAGCAACACCTGAGCACAATATTACACAAGGAAACTAGCAGATTCCGCGATGACCTTTCTTACCATGATGATTATGTTGACTGGATGTAGCATATGAAGCTGTAAAAACTCTTGCTGCATTGTGTAAAATGATGCTTGGTTAGCTTGGAGCAGATTGTACTAACTGAATGACCGTTTAAAAAAAATGTTAAGTTTACTTTCGTGACGGAAGTCCCTTTAAATCGATCGGATTTCGTTTAATTACGAAGATTTCTTTGCAGGCATTACTAGAAATTCACATTCATGAAAATTACAAGTAATGAGATCTCGAAGTACATCTGATAAATTATAGATACAAGTCAAACAATGGGTCCAAGCATCATATTACATAATCAAGATTACTGCTGGAAAAATAGAAACACTTCATGAATTATTAAATAAGTAAAAGAGTATACATAACTAAATATATTTATATTGTCATCATACTTCATAAGAAAAACGATCTCACACACACTTACAATTAATAATGGAGAAGTCCCTGAAGTGCGACTGTTCTCAATGAGGTAGGAAAGATGAAAGACCAAGTGCACAAAATGCATTTTGGGCAGCTCGTAAAAGATAGATGAACATCAAAAATATAAGACGAACGTAATTAGCTGCCAGAGAAAGCCGTGGTCAGCGATAAGCATCGTAAATAAATTATTTATCGAATGAAAAGTTTTTAATGTAATGCTACAAATTTATTTGCATTTTTAGTGCATACGGTAATTTTTTGACGTTTCAGTATGTGATTTTTTCTGCTACTCTTGCAATGCAGTTGTCTTTTTAGGTTACTAAAGTTCGGAAAATCGGAACGAGTAACTCTTGAGGTTTGTATTTCATCCAGATTTTAGAAATAATATTTTTGTCTGCTTAGAGATACTGCGCCTCCTTCATTACACAGAATGTCACAGACAATAATCATGACTTAGACATGCCCGTATACAAAAACTACCAGTGTAAGTGATGCCCAATGTAATGGAGCAGATACATTATTTGACAGTACAGACATTACTATTCAGCATATAAAAAATTATGTACGATTTCCCTTAGTGAAGAACCTCAAAAAGACAACAGATGTGTAAGAGCTGCATTAACGAACACATGGAAACCTCACCATGCATTTATATATACAAATGCACGAAAACCGAGAAAATCTTTCGAAAGCTATGTGCTAAGCATAACAAAATACATCATGTGTGAAGTTTTTCATTATTTGAATCCCTGCATAATACAGTAATAGGCTACCACAAAACGTTCGATTATGGTCAACGAAAAGAAGTTATATTAAACTTCAATGACTTTCATTGAGCATATGTGTGGCAGACAAGTATGCAGTTTAGAATCAGGTAATTTTGAACAAGATAATGAAAAACGAAAGCACACTTACACCACATTTGCAGGTCACTTCTTAGAACAGAACGCCGCAAGCAGTAAGAATAACTTGTGGAGAGCCAATGTCCGCTTATCACAAAGTCACATAATGTAAAACAGCCACTACAATAACTTGAAGACACGCTACAATTCGGAATTGAACACGTTTTTGGAGGATATAATTTACGCCCAAAATTTCTGATGAGAGATCAAACTAACTTTTCGTTTCGAATAAGCAGCAATTTGAACCAATAGATTCCGAACTATGTCCTAATGATATTTATGGTCTTCCGGGTGCCACAATCTCTCTTTCACTGAACTTACAGTTTCTAAGTTTAAGGACTGATGACCCCGTAGTTAAGTCCCATAAGCTTCACAAAGATTTGAACACTTGATTTGAAATCGGGATTCCGGTGTTGAAGAAATGTAACAGTCTTCCACCATGGGACTATATGAACAACGGACGACGGCAATCGGCAACGATGAATTGCCCGCGCATATCAAAAACATCTGACGTCACACCTCTGCACGCGAGCCCTCCAAAACCGAGTTTGGCTTCAGTCAGTAGCGAGCCAGGGTGTGCATCGGACATACAAAAGTGCCACGATCCTCCTTGAAAATGTCCACCAATGTCCATAAGACCACGGAATAATAACACGAAAAATTTTAGTAATATTGCTCATTCTCTTCTACCTGCTGATTGGTAACCGAAAAAGTTTTCATAATCTGCCCTGATTCATAATTAACACACTTTATTATAAAACAAACTATGATCTGTTCAATTCACGTTGGTTGTTACACGAGGAACTCTGTAATCTTAACATTGAATACATTTCACTTAGATTAGATGAGATTAATACTTATTCCATAGATCATATATACGACATTTCGTAACGATGTGGATCGCATCACATTGTGTTGTCTACACTTGACAGTCAATAATTTAAGGATTTTATAACATTTCTGTTCTTTTTTTAATTTTATTTATTTATTTATTTTTTAAGTTTTATCTAAAAATTCATCTACATTGTAGAAGGAGTTGCCATTCAGAAATTCCTTTAATTTCTTTTTAAATATTAGTTGGCTATCTGTCAGACGTTTGATGCTATTTTGTAAGTGACCAAAGACTTTTGTGGCAGCATAATTCTCCCCTTTGTGAGCCAAGTTTGATTTAACCTTGAATAGTGAATATCATCCTTTCTCCTAGTGTTGTAGCTATGCACACTGCTATTACTTTTGAAATGGGTCGCATTGTTAATAACAAATTTCATGACTGAATATACGTATTGTGAAGCTACAGTGAAGTCCCTAGATCCCTAAATAAATGTCTGTAGGATGCTCTTGTGTGGGCTCCAACAATTATTCTGATTACACGCTTTCGTGCAATGAATACTTTTTTACTCAATGTTGAATCGCCCCAGAATATGAAGAAAGGCATCCATGTTGTATTACTGAGTCCGTAGCTATACTAAGGTGCAAGTTCTTCCTCCGAAGCAAGACTTGGCGATCCACCCCACCCCCCTTCTCTGTGGGTGTCGCAACCCACATGTTGAAAACACTGATCTAGACTATCTCTGCCTCTGCAGTGTAACACAATGGACTTGCATTCGACATAACAGTGATTTAGGTTTTCCGTGGTTTCCCTAAATCGCTCCAGAGAAATCCCTCGATGACTCCTTTCAAACAGGATGGCTTATTTCCCACCGCCATCCCAGACAAAAATTTTCATTTCTGGGTTGGTTATCTAATGACCACGATGTCTATGGGCGTCAAACGCTAATCTCTCTTCCTTCCTTCCTCTCCATCTTCGCGTCTTCCCCATCCTTGAGCCACTTCCGCCACCTTCTGCTTCTCCCCCACCCTCCTCCTCGTTTACTTCCTATTACTCGCCTCTATCCACCCATCCATTATCCTGTTCCTGTCTCTCTGAAGGACCCCATACACAAGCAACAGATCGCAGCAATCCGTAGCATGCGACCTACCTCAGCCTTCAACCCCTCCACACACACACACACACACACACACACACACACACACATGCAGTTTGTCAAGAAATCGCAGCCAGTTTTTCGAGAGTCGCGTAGTGGTAAGTTTATGCAACGAAAAATGAACTTCTGGCTTTAGCTGCCGCTGTAGTGATTCGTACGTCTAATATTCGGGCCGCGCGGGATTAGCCGCGTGGTCTGAAGCATCATGTTAAGGACTGGGTGGCCGCTTCCGCCGGAGGTTCGACTCCTCCCTGGGGCTTGGGTGTAAGTATTGTCCTTAGTGTTAGTTTAAGTAGTTTGTAGGTCTACCGACTGATGACCATAGCAATTAGGTCCAATAGGTTCACAAACATTTGAACATTTCTGATATTCGGAAAATAAGAGAAACGTGGAAAAAACAGTGCATTTTGGTAAAAGTTGTCTCGGACGAATTCACTCGATGAATTACGATTTCTCTCGAAATACTGGCAGAATTACATGTATTGTCTGAAGGTACCTATCTGGAATTGCTGGAAATTATTACGCCAGAAATTAGAGACACAAATGCGAGGATAGTACTAAACCTGAAGTTCTTATAATTCCATAGTTGTGGCTTATAAATTAACTCTACGCCGCTTCTAGAGGCAAAGGAATTCATAACTCTTCTAAGCTCCTTTCCAAATACTGTCTGCAGATTACGAACTTTCTTTCTTTACAAGATCATTTATGGTACATGTATTTACTTTACTCAAAACTTTCTCTAAAAGCTCCTGTAAATATTTTTCTCTTGTCATTTATCGTTATACGACTTACATATTAGTTTCCACAAAGATTCCTATTCGCGGAACAATTCTATTAATGCAGCAGTACAAATCTCTCGTCAGCTTAACCATCCTTGGTTGTAAATAAATGGAAACATACACACACTACGGAGAAATTCACGAGGCGCAGTGGTTACAACCGAAACAGGAAGCCATACTGAAATTTAAATCGGACGTGAGTAACTTACACTAAGGACAACACACACACACACACACACAGAGAGAGAGAGAGAGAGAGAGAGAGAGAGAGAGAGAGAGAGAGAGACAGAAAGATCCATACCCGAGGGAGGACTTGAAATTCCGACGGGAAGAAGCCGCGCGTTTCGCAGCAAGAGGTCTGAGAGCTCGGCCGTCTCACCGCGTCAAAGCATTACTATAGTTGAGCTCGGTCAGAATAGCTTAATTTCCGACGTTAGGAGACACCATTACAATTTCTTGTTTCTGCGCATGTGCAGTGTGCAGCAAAATCGGAAATTCAGATCGCCACCCTCGGCGCAATCTACAAATCATTGACGTCATAGACGCACTCGCGATGGGGTTGGCGGCTGCGTATAGCAGGTACGAAAAGCGTCCACACTGCGAATAGTCAATGGTCCCCAAAAAGACGCTCGCGTAAAAAGGGCTTAATGGCGAGACGTCAGAGTCCAAGCCAGATCGCTACTCCTTGCTACGACTGTAAAAACATCAGCAAAGCCGGCGCTGGTAGCAGCAGCAGAGAGGCAGACAGTTGCAGGGGATCCTGCTCCTTTTCAGCAATTAGCTAATTAGCTAATTAAGATGAGGCATGGGATGTTTCTGCCGCGCCACGCGACTAAGTCGGGTTGCTTGTTGTTGTTGTTCGCGAATTCTTGCATGTTGTGTAGTCTGCCTCCCAAACGTCCCGTCAGCACAGGCATACTTACCTCGGCGTTGTAACACTGCCTTTCTTGTACACCGCTCATAGATCCTAAAATTCGACATTTTATTTGTAATTGAAAACACGACTATCTCTACCTTCTCGAAATATTGGCTTCATACCCAATGAACGATTCCGTAGAATTTTCCCACTTCAATGCAAGCGGACTTGGAGGTCATTACATACTAGTTATCATTCCATCTTAAGACAACTATTCAGAGATAAAAAAAATTGATTATGGACATCGCGAAGACCTTCTATTGGCGAATTAGCCGCGCCGGAGTGGCCGAGCGCATTGAGGCTCTATGCTCCGATGCGCGAGGCCGTTTCCCGTCGGGGTTCCAATATATTTCCCTCGGGCATGGATGTTTGTGTTGTCTTTAGTATAAGTTAGTTCATAAGTAGTTTGTAAGTTCAGAGACTGATGACCCCACAGTTAAGTCCCACAAGCTTAACAAAAATTTGAACATTTTAATTTGGTGAATCATCGCATTTAAGTCCCATAAGCTTAACAAACATTTGAACATTTGAATTATCGCATTTATATCCGTTATTTGTCATACCATGTATATTAATGTGTAGTACCATCTAAAGAAATTTGTAAATTATCTATAGAATTTTATGTTACGAGAAGCACACCTTGCTGTAGCAAGGAAAAGAAGGAAACCAGGTGAAAATTTCAGCTGTCGGAGCGCAAAAAGAGAGAAAATGTGTTCCTCTTTAAATGACCCTTACAGAAAACGGGAGTACCATGTCTCAGTTCTCATTCAGTTTTATTTACCAAATATTTTTGCTTGCAAAGATATTCGCGCTTGTTTACTTTCTTTTTTGCTGAAGGAGAATAACAGAAAATGAAGTGGAAGATAGATGACGCTCTCCAAGTGGGAGAGAAAGAGAGGGAGGAAACAGTCATGGTGGAGGTAGACATAGTAAAAGAGAAAAATCGATGGAGATAGTAGCAATGGGAGCAAAACAGAGGGTGGCATTGAAAAAGATAAATGAATACATAATCTTTGGCGTGTGGGAGGGGGCAGGGTCGCAGGCGGGCAAACTGTAATAAGAAAAGTTTTGTTTACTTTCTACCAGTCTCTATACCTACGTGTTAAGGTTTCTTGTTCTGGTGGCTACAAGCTCGACCAAACCATTTGAACATCGGCAAGGAGTTATACTCGTCAAAGATATTAGGAGACATTGAGAAGTATTTCCATCGGCATCTTTCTGTTCGATCTACGGATACAACAACATTATGGCAGCCGACATAGTGGTACTAAAAGAAAGGTGCTGCAGAGGGAGTTGATGTTGACTTGCGTTTATCAAACTAATTACAGTTGGTTTCAGATAATGTACTAAGCAGGTAGTGCAATGTAACAACAACAACAGTACTTATCCGAAGCTATGCCATGGAGAACAGTAGGAAGATTGGAAGCGGAGAGTGTCCACGACCTAGACGCGATATATCAGACAGCATTAACTGTTAAAAGAAAGCAAGGCCAGGTCATCCACGGGTAACATCACCAAGAGATAACCATTACATCGCCAATCTCATCGAGATAGGAGGCTGAACGCCACTCATCTGCAACGTGTCCTTTGGGAATTTGGCCTCTACGTATGGAGGCCCATGGTGTGTGTCCCATTAAAACTACGACACTGTTTAGTCCGCAGAAGCTGGGCGGAGGAAAATCAGGATTGGAGTGGTAACGAATGTTCAAATATGATTAAAGATTTTGTGCTCAGCCGGAGAGAACATGGAACTAGGAACAATACTGCTTATGTGCAGGAAATATCGCCATTCATATGGTGGACGAATGGTGTGGGTAGTATTGGCCGACGTACGGACCTCTATGACGTTCAGACTGACGCTTTGACTGCTCAGAGGTATAGAGACTAGGTACTTCGACCTTTTGTTGTGCCCTAGGCTAGTTCCATAGGATTGTTTGTTTGTTTGTATAGTCTATGGGACTTAACTACGGGGTCATCAGTCCCTAAACTTACAAAATACTTATACGAACTAGGACGGCACAAATATCCATGCCCGAGGGGGGATTCCAACCCCAGAACGTAGTGGCCGTGCAGACCGTGACTGGAGCGCCTTAGTCCCCTCGGCCACCGCGGCCGGCGTTCCATAGGAAATGGGTTCCTTCTGATGGACGATAACGCTCATCCTCACAGAGCTGCACTGATGGACAAAATGCTTGAAGCTCAGGAAATTGAACGAATGGATTGGTCAACTTGTTAACGCACTTAAACAAAATCGAGCATGTTTGGGATGCACTTGGCAGACGTAATGCAGGCAGACCAGCACCTCCCACAGTGGTTGCAAATCAATTCAAATGTTAAAATGTTTGTAGAGCTTATGGGACTTAACTACGGGGTCATCAGTCCCTAAACTTGGAAACTACTTATGAACTAGCTAATACTAAGAATGGCACAAATATCCATGCCCTAGGGGGGATTCGAACCCCCGACCGTAGTGGCCGTGCAGATCGTGACTTGCGCGCCGCAGTCCCCTCGGCTACCGTAGCCGGCACAATGGTTGCAGAGCGGGATATTGTGCTCATGGAAAAATGGCCAAATATCCCTCAAGAGCTAATGGATTACTATACTTTCCATGTGACGGAGGTGTGCAACTGCACTGACTGTTCGAAGTGATGGCACACCGTATTACAGGGTAATGAGAATGACTTTTTCACGGTTATGGTAGCTCCATTGTGCCTCGCTCTAATTAAACGCCATGCAAACTTCAAGTAAAGAGTTGAGACAGTTAAATAACGTACTGTATCGCACACAAATTACAATTGTAACCGATATTTAAACTACGTTACCACATGTGTATAAAATCTCACCTCATCCCCTAATTGGTTTGAGCAGTGTATAAAGAGAGACAATGGTCAAAGACAGCAGTCTTAAAAAAATACATATGTTGGAAACATAGAAAAAGAAAATTGACGGAGGCAAAGAGATAAAGTGGAACAGGAATGCCGAGAGAAAGGGATGAAGACAGTAATAGTGGGAGAGACAGAGGGACAGACAGGAAAACAATGTGAAAGGGAGATAAAGGAGACAATGTCAGAGACATACCCAAACAGTGACACTGAAAGGAAAAGCTGTGCATACAGCATCACTACGATGAGAGACTAGACAAAAGGATTTAGCAAGTTCTTTGTTAAACAAGTGCGAATATGTTAACATGTCAAACCTTTTGGTGAGGAAGGCGGCAAGAGGATTGGCAGCGGCTTCACAAATTTTCGGTCAGACTATTTTCACGGGAGTATGTTTGTTTTTTGTACACTGATAGAAGCATTTTTCAATTTTTTGTTTAATTTTTTTAATTTATTTTTTAATTATTTTTTGTTTTATCTTGGCTAGGCTCATACGCTACAGCGACAACACTATGCACTGAAGTTACATTATTTTAGTTTCTTATCAGTATCTGGTATTGATGATATATGCGCGAAGAGCCACAGAACCGTGTATATCCTACCTAATATCGTGTAGGGACCTCTCGAACAGGTAGAAGTGCAACAACACGACATAGGATGGACTTGACTCATGTCTAACGCAAGGCCGGACGGAATTTATATCATGTACCCTGCAGGACTGTCCATAAATCCGTACGAGGGGTAGAGATCTCTTCTGAACAGCATGTTGTAAGGCATTCCAGAGATGCTCAATAATGATCATGTCTGGGGAGTCCGATGGTCAGGAGAGGTTCTTTAACTCAGAAGAGTGTTCCTGAAGCAATTATAGACATGTTGGGTATCTTATTGTCCTGCTGGAATTCCCCATCTCCGACGGTATGCACAATGGACATGACTGGATCTAGGTTATCTGTCAGAGTCGTACCTAAAAGTCTAAGTGGTCTCGTTCACTCCAACTAGACACGCCCCACAGTATTACAGAGCAGAGCGTCCACCAGCTTGAACAGCCCCCTGCCGACTTTCAAGGGCCATAGATTCATGAGGTTGTTTCCACACCCGTACTCGTCCGTCCACTCGTTACAATTGTAAACGAGAATCGACATCCAGATTGCATATGTCATCAACAGTCCAAGGCCCAGGCGACGCGTAAATCTTTGTGTGGTCCGTCAGCAAGGGTACACGACTGGGCCTTCGGCACCGAAAGCCGATATCGTTGACGTTTCGTTGAATGGTTCGCACGCTGACACTTGTTAAAGGACCAGCACTTAAATCCGCAGCAAGTTGCGGAAAGATTGCCCTTCAGTCAAGCTGAACGATTCCCTTCAGTTGTCGTGGGTTCCGTTCTTGCAGCATCTTTTTTTCCCGCCACACCTGTTATTTTACCGGATTCCCGATATTCACTGTGCACTTGTCAAATGTTCATACGTAAAAATCTCCACCTCATCACTATCCGGAGATGATGTGTCGCACCTCTTGGACACCGACTATAACACCAAAATTAAATTCACTGTAATCTGGATAACCTGCTATTGTAGCAGCAATAGTCGCAGTGGAATGGCCGAGCGTTCCAAGGCACCTAGCTATCGTGCGAGCCGCTACTCGCCGTCGACGGTTCGAGCCCTCCTTGTCCTTAGCATGTTTGTAAGTCTAGGGATTGATGACCATGTAAGGAGTCAAGTCACTCTTACATATTTTCCTACATATTCGGAACATTAAAAGAGTACTTATTGCTTAAAAGTAGCATCTGACAGGTTTATTGATTACTTTTACAGAAGTTATTATTCGAAGTGCGGCATTAGATCACAAGTGTGACAATTAGCTTTTCTAGAGGCTGAAGTTTTGGTTACAATTTATCATTTAAAATACCATCGCAAAGGTATTTCATGTTGTTTTAAAATATGGTGCAATAATACGTTATACGGGGGCGCGAGTCTCTACGTAGCGGCAGGTGACCTCGGAAGCGGGGGTGAGCCTAAACGCGGTAGTAGCGGTTCCGCAATTGGCCAGTTCTAGGACGCGCCTAAAGCAAACAATAGCGCGGCTGGGATAGGCTAGGGTGCGTTTATGCTATCACCTCGCAGCTGGCAGCTGGCTGCTCGCTGCTGGTATCTGGCAGCTCGCTGCTCGTCGGCAGTCTTGATGCATTCACGCTGCATGCACCTCGCTGTTCGCCATGTGTATTCTCCTGCAGCTGTCACATTACAGCTGAGTGTAGAACTGCAGTGGCGTGAAGTGTGAAACATGTTCTCCACATCGTCTTATGACACTGACAGTGATTTGTTCCCAACAGATATGTTGTTACTGGAAAGGAAAAGGAAGAGGAGGTATGGAGTGCATCCTTTGAATGCTGAACGTCCTTACTACGGATACTGTCACAGTTACTACCAACAGCTCAAAAACTATTCATATCGCTTTTCCAGACATAATAATCATCTGCTTCAGATCGTCACTCATTGTTATCTGTACTGAAACTACCTCTAAAAAAAATATTGTGCGCGATGGGCACGAGAGTTCCACGCGCGCAACAGTCAAATGCTAGAGTGAACTTGAAGCAGCCAATCACAGTGCAAGTTGCAGGCCGGGCAGCGATGGTTATAGCGCGAAACACAAACCTGTTCGATATCATCGCCTGGCGAGGATCGTAGCGAGCAGCGAGCTGGGCGAGCTGTGATGGTGCACACTAAATGGGCTGGTAAGACACTGTGGTTTTGATTTATCATCGCCGTGCTATGTCGGCGAGCAGCAAGCAGCGAGGTGGCAGCATAAGTGAACCCTAAGGGATGCTGACGTGGAGACATGAAGTGGCGAAGAGAGAGGGAGGAAAGTGGGGAGGTATATACTGTGCGGACGGTGCGTGCCAGGGCAGTCTAGCGCTCTGCCTTGTGGAAGACACGTCATGTTGACAGAAAGCGAACACTGTGTGCGCGATTTACGCATCTTCAAGAAATGTTCAAATGTTTGTATAATCTATGGGACTTAACTACGGGATCATCAGTCCCTAAACTTGCAAATTACTTATGAACTACTTACGAACTCGGACGGCACAAATATCCATGCC
This sequence comes from Locusta migratoria, assembly GCA_026315105.1. Classification (NCBI taxonomy): domain Eukaryota; kingdom Metazoa; phylum Arthropoda; class Insecta; order Orthoptera; family Acrididae; genus Locusta; species Locusta migratoria. The sequence goes on from CM048746.1 coordinate 561,129,641, forward strand.
CGTGGGGGGATTCGAACCCCCGACCGTAGTGGCCGTGCAGACCGTGACTGAAGCGCCTCAGTCCCCTCGGCCACTGCTGCCGCCTACGCATCTTCGAGTGTGGATAAAGTGATTGAGAGAGAAGACTCATTTTCAGTATTTTACTGAAAAGAGCAGCTCTGTGAAAAGCAGATCGGAAATTACTTCACTGTGTTGGTCAGGCACTTCTTTTCTGACGCAAATAAGGACACAGTGAAACAGTTAACGCCTGTGGGCGAATTATAGTGGCATGAAAAGATTGCACTCAGAGGAAAAATTGTCGTTTTTCAAAATATGTTACATGACTCTGAATCCTTTATAAGTAGAAATTGCCTTTATTGTGGTTATGATAGATTTCATATAATACAGTAACAAGTAAAAATGTTACCATCTTTTAATAGCCGTGGAAAGTTGTTTGAAGGAAGGAATAAAGAAAGATTAAGAAAGTTATACCCAATAAATGGAATAAATCATCTTAAAATAAACTGTAACTGCAACCATGTGGATAAACAGTGCACGGCCTGCTGTGTAGACTGTACCAACAGATGTTCCTGGATCCTGATATTAGAGTTTTAAATGCCGATTTCTCTCTTATATATTCGGTACTTTTACTTCTGACCTATACTCTAGAAGCTACTAAATCTGCAGTTCACACTCCTCGTTATTAACCCCCGTTGTATATTACTGAGATTGTTTTCTTTGTAAATAGTTTACTGCACAGCTTCGAAACATTTGTGAACGCTCTTACATATTGTCGCTGTTAATCGTGGAGGTAGTACCTTCTGACGTCTTTAGACAGCGTTGTTTGACTATATCCTGAGATTTCCCGAACTGTGTTCGAACAATTCGAGTCGTGTTCAAACCCAGCTCAAACCATCGAGCATAGGCTTACCAGATTTTGGAATGCGAAAATGAGGAATCTTTCCACATTTTAAATTTATTATAAAAAGAACAAATAAGAATATTATTGCATTAATCAAACATAGGATATCAAAATCATGACCTATGTCTTCTGTATCTTTTTCATTGCACCGAATCCTTTCTAAAGTTACTTCTTTTGAAACAATACAAATGTATAAATTTTATTTGAATTTTCAGTCCCTTTTGCCGAGACACAATTATGTCTATTTTTCTACGTTTGTCCAAGGGACTGATAACCTTCCTGTTCCGAACACCAAACCAACTTTTTGTCCACTGTGCCTGTGTTAAGGAGAATAACCTTTTGAACACAAACGTTATAGGCTCACAAATGACAATGCATAGAAGAGTGCGATCTAAACCAGTTCAACATTTCTTTGGCTATCTTCACATTTCCTATTTCATGTGGCTATGATTGTTTTTATCAAATCTGAAAATTCACCTATACACTTATCACCACCAATTGCAATATTTTTATCAAAAAATTCAAAAGTTTGTTAAGCTTATGGGACTTAAGTGCGGGGTCATCAGTCCCTAAACTTACAAACTACTTATAAACTAACATATACTAAAGACAACACAAACATCCATGTCCGAGGGAGGATTCGAACTTCCCACTAGGAACGGCCTCGCGCATCGGAGCATAGCGCATCAATGTGCTCGGCCACTCAGCCGCGGCAATCTTTGTATCCAACAGAAATTTTATACATTTTTCCACGTAAGTGCAGAATACATCGTGAAAGTCAAGCCTGTTAAAACAAGAAATTTCATTACATGGTTTCTTCCACATCAGAATGTATACCTTCTATTCATTATGCCCATATATTTCGATATTCGGATGGAAACATTGATTGTGAGCAATATAAATCTATATTCTACATTTCGAATAAGGTTTCCAAACATAATAGAGCGACTATTATACGCAAATAACAATTATGTCATTCAGAATCCGAAGTAGAAATTATATACATTGTTGACGATAAATTATGATTCGAAAAATAAAATAATTTCCCAAAACAAAAAATTCGGACATTAGCAGAAACCGTAAGAAATATGCGGACGCCAAATTACACGTTGTAAATGCGGACATGTCCACATAAATACGGACGTCTGGTAACCCTTACCGAGCACAGCCTACAAAATTGGCTGCTTAACGTGTCAACTACAGTAATGGCCATTAAAATATCTGCAGATAATAAACGGGTATTCATTAGACAAATATATTACACTAGAACTGACGTAATTACATTTTCACGCATTTTGGGTGCATAGATCCTGAGACATCAGTACACAAAACAAGCACCTCTAGCCGTAATAACGGCCTTGATATGTCTGGGCATTGAGTCAAACAGAGCTTGGATGGCGTATACAGGTAAAGATGCCCATGCAGTTTCAACACGATACCACAGTTCATCAAGAGTAGTGACTGGCGTATTTTGACGAGCCAGTTGCTCGGCCACCATTGATTAAACGTTTTCAATTGGTGAGAGATCTGGAGAATGTGCTGGCCAGGACAGAAGTCCAACATTTTCCGTATCCAGAAAGGCCTGTATAGGACCTGCAACATGCGGTCGAGCATTATCCTGCTGAAATGTAGGTTTTTGCAAGGAATCGAATGAAGGGTAGACCCACGGTTCGTAACACATCTGAAATGAAACGGCCACTGGTTAAAGTGCCGTCGATGCAAACAAGAGGTGCCCGAGACATGTAACCAATGGCACCCCATACCATCACGCCGGATGATACGCCAATCTGGCGATGACGAATACACTCTTTCAGTGTGCGTTCAACGCGATGTCGCAAACACGGATGCGACCATCATGATGCTGTTAACAGAACCTGGATTCATCCGAAAAAATGACGTTTTGCCATTCGTGCACCCATGTTCGTCGTTGCGTACACCATCGCAGGCCCTCCTGTCTGTGATGCAGCGTCAAGGGTAACCGCAGCAATGGTCTCCGAGCTGATAGTCCATGATGCTGTTCGTACAGATGGTTGACTCAGGGATCGAGATGTGGCTGCACGATCTATTGCAGCCATGCGGGTAAGATGCCTGTCATCTCGACTGTTAGTGATACGAGGCCGTCGGGATCCAGCACTGCGTTCCGTATTGCCCCCCTGAACCCACTGATTCCATATTCTGCTGTCATTGTATCGCGACCAACGCGAGCAGCAATGTCAAACCGCAATCGCAATCGCGATAGGCTACAATTCGACCTTTATCAAAGTCGGAAACGTGATAGTACGCATTTCTTCTAGTTACTCGAGGTATCACAACACGGTTTCAACAAGCAACACCGGTCAACTGCTGTTTGTTTATGAGAAGTCGGCTGGAAACTTTCCTCATGTCAGCACGTTGTAGGTGTCGCCACCGGCGCCAACCTTGTGTGAATGAAAAGCTAATCATTTTGCATACACAGCAACTTCTTGCTGTCGGGTAAATTTCGCGTCTGTAGCACATCTTCGTGGTGTATCAATTTTAATGGCCAGGAGTGTACTTTCCGATACCTCATGGTTTCGAAGTGGTTCATGTGACAGCCGCTAGGCAGCAGCACCAGCTGAGTGCTGCAGGGCATCCCCAATTGCAGCCACTTCCCTTTTGTCAGGAAATGAGACAAGACCATTGTAAGTGGTGTCAACCGGAACCACTTCCGCTGAAAGGGTCAACGATCACTGAACGCCGCCGCCGGCGAGTCGGCGCCTCTCTGCAGATAGGCCGGGCTTCCTCCAGTGGCTGATGGCGGTTATCGAGGCCTCGTTTGCCGCGAGTATCGCCTGCCTCCCTCTGTGCTCTGCAAACGACGGCAATTCCCGCGCTGCTGGTGTGGCGCCCACTCAGGCTGATGGTATCGCCGCGGTGCTGTTCTCCGGGCCGCATCACACTTTGCACTGATAATATCGTCGCAGCAGCAAGCGTTCCACCAGAGTGAGCACACACACAGTCCCACACTCTTAGCTACATGAGCATACGCAGGCAACGTCGATCCAATACACTCAACCGGACGTGAAATCAGAAAGATTTAATTACATCAGACTGCAGTAGGATGAAGATTCACCAAAAGTTACAGTCAACTTTGCGAATAAGGTGCTGCTCTTTATTCCAGTTTCCAAGCTAAGTTTTAATGCAAATTCATTGATGCATCTTATCGGTGAGGGATTTTCACATTTGCCGCCAGTAGGCTATTCAAATGTTGCCACCACTACCGACCACTATTTCACAATTATAATAATTATAATTTTTGACAAGATGAGTAGTCGGGTGTTCTGCCGGATGCCAGTGTTTTTCTTATTCTTTTTTTTTTCTTTTTTTTTTTTTGTGTGTGTGTGTGTGTGTGTACATGTTTGTAATTGCAGGACCGTCAGCTTTGCTGACTTGCCGTGTAAGTCTGTATAGAGGTTTTTGCTGTTTTGTCACTTTTTATTCTCGTTCGAGGTCATGGTCACCCTCGACCAGCCTGGGGCATTTGGTTTTGGGGGCTTGAACTATGTCCTGTTTTTGTTGGGTTTTAGGTTGTCCTCTCACTTCTATGACTGTTGGTGACTTTTGTTCCTGCTTTTGTAGGTGGTGGACTCTTCTCTTTTGCTGGCTATCTATTGTTTTACTTTCTAGTATTCCTAATTTGTTTGGTTCAAGCTCTCTGACTAACAGTTGAGATGGGAGGAGTCATGTGGGTGCTTCTACTAGGCTTCTGTGCACCTTGTAACGATGCCATAGTCTGGGCTTGACTGTTCCTACGTCTTCCAGTTGCCTGGTGTTCTCTCGGATGTTGTCGAGTTTTTCGTACGTATTTGTGGCGAAACGTTTTATGGTATCGGTCAGCTTATCTATCTCCACCTCCCCATGCATTATGTCGGTGCTTGTCCAGTGTGGTACGTCTAGGATCCAGCGGAGTGCCCTATTTTGAACGATTTTGGGTTGGTTAAGATTGGTCTTACTTGCCGTTCCCCAGGATGTGCAGCCGTAAGTGATTGCTGGTAGGATTGTGGTTTTGAGCAATGTACGTTTTGTTTCTATGAACATTTCTCTGCTCATGAAAAATGGGATGAGCGCTTTTGCCATTTGAAGTCCTTTGATTTTCTTTTGACGGATGTGGTGGGAATAGGTCAGCTTCTTATCGAGTGTTATTCCTAGATATTTTACCTCGTTCCTCCATGGTAGCTCCTCTGCATTTAACGTGAGGTGGTAATTAGGATGGGCCTTTTGTGATTGAAGATTATTGCAGCTGTTTTGTTGGCATTTAGTAATAGTTTATTCCTTTTAGTTCTATTTCGTTTCGTTGGGTTTGCAATCTTCTGATTAATGTGGGGAAATGTCTGCCGCTTGTGAAGAAGGCTGTGTCGTCAGCGAACTGGGCTATTTTTACTTGGGGTGTTAGTGGAATGTCATTGGCGTAAATATTGAACAAGGTGGGAGATAGCACATATCCTTGGGGAATGCCTGCTTCAATTTGTCTTTTGGTCGATCTTTTCCCTTCCACTTGGACCATGAAGTAACGGTCGGCTAGGTAACTGTCCAGTAGGTGGGTGTACGTGTCAGGGATTGACGTGTTATTTACGAGTTTGTGGACTAAGTTGTTGTGCCACACTTTATCGTATGCTTTTTCCCAGTCCAGGACGACCGCTGCCGTAGAGTTGGATGTGTTGAAGTTTTTGATAACATGTTCTATGAGGCGTAGAACTTGTAGTTCTGCCGATACTTTCTTCTGGAAGCCTAATTGCTCCGGTCTAATGGTGCGGTCTTCCTGTAGTGGGACTTCGATACGTTTTAGTATTAGTCTCTCTAATATCTTCCCCATTGTGTGGAGGAGGCTTATTGGCCTGTGGTTTCCTGGCAATTTAGGGTCTTTTCCCTGCTTGGGGATGGTTATCACCTTTGCTGTTTTCCAAGGTTCGGGAAAGTATTGGGTTAGCAGGCATCCATTTATGATCCTGGTGAGCAGTACTAGGGCTTTCCTCGACATAGCTTGCAGCAGGAAGCTCGGTATTTTGTCTAGCCCTGGGGCTGTTCTCCCTTTTCTGTTTCTTATTATCCTATTTAGTGTCTACTCTGCACAATATTTCGGCGCCCGGGCGCGTACTACATAGAGAGCACCCAGGGCTGCAGCGGATGGAAAACGGAACATCAGCGCCCCAGAACACTTCAGCGAGCGGGCGCGGACCGCAGACGGAACGCCAGACCGCGGATGGCACGATCAGCGGCAGGTTTGGCGGCCGCGGCCCACAGAGGGAGCACCCAGGGCCACAGCAAAAGGGAAACAGTAAATCAATGCTCCAGAACACCTCAGCGACCGGCCGCGGACCGCAAATGGAGCACCAGACCGCAGATGGAACGATCAGAGGCGGATCTGTCGTGCGCCGACCACAGAGGGAGCACCTACAAGCACCAGTGGAGGGGGAAGGCCGCAGACATAAATATTGGACGAAACACAAATGGTCCTATTTAGGCACAGAAACCATACAAAAAAGAGATACCAGGATGAATCAGACATGAAATTAACAATTTGGAATACCCCACTACACCTAAGGAATACAGCGAGATACCTCAGACTACACTTGGACAAATACCTAAATTGGAAGACACACCAGAAAGAAGTCCTCAACAGAATTAGGGAAAGACAAGGATTAGTACACCTGGTACAGGGAAGAATAAATGGGTGCAACACCCGAACAACAATCCATACGTACAAAACTTATAAGGCCAATACTCGAGTACGGTGCCCCAGCCCTAGGAGGCATGTGTGAAACGATCGCAAACAAAATGTACTCCACCGAAAGAAGACTACTTCGTAGCTTCCTTAAAGTTCACCGAATGACACCTAGGGAACAGGTATACAAGAGTGCGAAGATAACGCCACTACGAACAAGACTAGCGAGTCTAAGGGGCAGATATGGCAAAAGGGTAATAGAAACCCGCCCTGACATGGAACACATTCTAATATCCGAAATACGAAAAACAAGAAAACCAAAATACAAGTATATACACCCGAACCGAACAATAGCTCAAAACACCACATCCCTATTCCCAAACCTAGCAATGACAATGATACCTCTAACAGATGGGGAAGAAACCCCAGCTCACCTCAGAGAAGAAGAACCAAGAAGAAGACACTAAAGAAACTAAAAAATAAATTACTAAAAGAAACTATAAACATAAACATTGTAGCACCCAGCCACCGCACACAGCAGTAGGATATGTAACATAGTTATAAGAAAACCTAACATAACATTCCTCACACATCCTTTTTATTGTTATTTTAAGAAAAATGTAATAATTTTATAACCCACCAAAATAAATATGTCAAATAACTATGGCTGAATAGAGCATGCAAGTTCTCAAACAGTCCGCCCTTCTTCAGAGAAGGGAATGGGAAGTTTTAAAAAAAAAAATTAAAAAAATAAAAAATAATAAAAATATAAACATTCGGAAATCAGTTTCAGGTCGCACCTGATGGTTACGTGTTACGTAGCCGAAATATTGTGCAGAGTAGACACTGACATCCGGCAGAACACCCGACTACCCATCATGTCACTAGACCGCCGAGAAAGCCGGAAGAATTACATTATAATTTTTGTCTATGTAATTTTAGCTTTTTTTTTACTATGGTCGTAATTACACTACCTTTTTCCGTAATTAATATGACTGTGAACTAAGGGTTCGAAGGGTCACTTTCCAGATTATTTTTACAACCCAGCTATTTGGTTAAAATTGCACAAGAAATAGTTTTTGTTTATATTTATGAGCTACTAAAAGCACAGTTATAAACTACTAGTAATGTGTGGGTAAGTATTCCGTAATAATTCTTACACAATAATGTTCATTCTTTTATGGCAGTTAAAAAAAATTCCGCCTCTGAAATCTGCCGCTCTAGGCTCCCCTACTCAGCCTACTGGTAAATCCGGAATTTCATCTTATTGCAAGTGCAAATTCGCCAAACACTCGAAGACACAGTAACCTTTTCTACAGTGAAAATAAACCAAATATTCGAAATAACATCAGAACATGTGTACCATCAAGAAAAATGTTGAAATTGTGATGTATAAAGCGCGCGAAATTAAATTCCCACACATTTAGACATTGTGTCACCTTTTTGGGGTCGATCTAATTTTTGCATAAAAATGCAGTCTACGATCCTAAGATCGGTTTGAACACAACAGTGCCTTACTAGGAAGGGTCCTGTTTGGAAATGGCCGAGCGGTTTTAGGCGCCATGTCAGGGCCTGCAAGGCTGCTCCCGCAGGGCGTTATCTGGCATTTCCATTTTCGCTGCTGCTTGAAAGATTTAATAAATTAAAATCACAATTGTGTTAGCAATGTAACTTGGAGCCACTTGTGAAAAAAAAGAAAAAAAGCCTTGTGTTTCAAGTCTGACTAATCAACAACAATACGTACCAAAGTGAACGTTGTAATTTCCAACTAAATGCCTGGCTATGTTCCTTTACTACTGGCCAACCATTCAATGGCTGCATTCAACCCGAACTATACAAACAGTATTAAATGTTTATCCAAAACAAATAAATTTAGGTTGGATGGTTTGTAACTAATTTACGCAAGTCAATGAGGTTTACGTTTTAGCAATCTGACAAGGAGACGACATGGATGTTGGATGTTAGAATCTTTTGATATGAGGTGCTACGTGAGGTTCACAACACAAATAACAATCAGCCAAAGCCATTCGACCCAGCTCTCAAAAATTCTCCAGAAAATCAACTTTGAAGTTTTGCAGGTAGTCTACACATAAGTACCGATAATTAAAACAGGTATAGCATCTGTCGTGTAGCTCAGGTGGTAGCTTTCTAGCTCTCCAACCATATGGACGGTCCTTCGTCTACTGCCGTGCCATATTTTTTTTATTTTTCGTTGTTAGAATTCTTACTAAATTAATGTCTAATGGTAATTTTTACGAAAAATTCACTTATTTTTGTTTATTCATAATTTTCTATATTATATACAAGGTTGTTAATACTGACGGTATCAATCAAAGAAAAGTAAGTTAAATTTTTTAAGTATTGGCTTCACGTTTTGCTGACAAAAATATTCCAAGCAGCTAACATACTCATCGATCGTTTTACGTGAGGACAAAGTGTTCAGGTCGTAAACATACACAATACACAACACGTGCAATTAGAGATCCTAAAATGTTTTCTATAACTAAATTCTAAAACATCGAAAAAACTATTTATCACACCGAGATTCGAATCACGGACTCTATGGTTGTGAGGCCAGAACGCTGCCACCTGAGCTATACCGACAGATGCCGGCCTCAGTGGCCGAGCGGTCTGCGGCGCACCAGTCACATTCGGCACGGCCGATACGGTAGGGGGTTCGACTCCCCCCTCGGGCATGGATGTTTGTGTCGTCTTTAGTATAAGGTAGTTCATAGGTAGTTTAGGGACTGATGACCCCGCAGTTAAGTCCCTTAAGCTTCACAAACATTTGAACAAACCGACAGATGCTGTAGCTGTTTTAATTATTGGTACTTAAATTTACTTGCAAAATTTCGAAGTCGATTTTCTCAAAAATATTTTAGGGTTGCGTCAAATGGTTTTATCTGATTGTTATTTAAGTTCTAAACTTCACGTATCATAATTATATTACTATTAATTATTATTATATAATAATATTATTATACTAATATTATATTATATTATTATAATTATTATTATTACTCCGCACGAAAGTTCTAAAACACAAATGACAAAACTCTATCAGCGGATGTCTCAGCTCAGGAAATAAATCAGCAAAATCCCGACTCAACGGTCCACGAGTTTCAAAATTTAGACAAGAAAAAGATATGCAACTCAAACTACGCAGATATTTAAGAAATAATATTCCAATTATCTGTAGCGGTAAAATCACAAGTCCGAAGAGTTACTTGGTAAGTGGACAAAAGTTCACAATTTTACATGTCCGTTCCAGGTCATTTCAACAACGTGAAAAATTCTGTCCGACGACCGACGATTAGAAACATTTGGTCTCCATACCGCTAGGTCACTGCGAACTCACGCGTCGAGGACAACACTTCCTCCTCCAATGAAGGCTAGAACCAGATAGCCGAAATCCTAAATGTCTGCTGGATGTATGCCCTCTCATGAGCTGTTCAAATAAGTAAAAAAGTCGTAAATATGAAGCAACTGACAAAATGTTATGTACGACTTTACTAGCAAATTTTCTCAGCGTTTCAATTTTGTAATCAGATCAGTTGTGCATACAACCGTTTTGTTTCTACGCGGATATGGCCGTATGGTCTGGAGAGCCACATTACGCATCGTCTGAGGCTCAAGACCTCCCTCGGGCATATATGTGTGTGTATGTTGTCATTAGGTTTGTTTAACTTAAGTACTTTGTAAGTAATTCAAAAATGAAACGCCAAGATGGCGAATTAATAATTTATTGAATAACGGCCGGTTTGGAGGACTGTACCACCATCATCTGGTCATATACATTTTATAAGCCGTTCATCTTATTTTAAAACAATGGATATACAATAATAAGTGCTACATAGCACTTAGTCATGATTTAAAAATACGTAAGTTAAAGCGTGACATATTACAAGATGATCTTGAAAGTTGCCATTAATTCGCGATCTTGGCTTTTCATTTTTGAAGAATATAAAACTATCAGGTCGCCTCCTAAACCGGCAGTGTCAGGTGATTTTAACAGTTTGTAAGTCTAGGGACTGATGTCCATAGCAGTGTGGGCCCACAGAATGACAAACATTGGAACAGTTTTGTTGTAAAATACACATTTTGTTAGAAATAGTTTTACTGTTGTTAAAATGTTGTTAATAAATACCAGTTGTTTCCGTGAGTGCGTGAAAAAATCAAAGAAGACATAGAGAATGCTCGAATCAACAGTTAGAGGTACGGACCTGGGGGTCGGATCAGATGGCTTGACATATGGATTTCAACTTACCTGCCTCTTTGTCTCCGATAACTAAGTTGATTTACAACTAACAAAAATGTTCAAACGTTTGTAGAACTTATGGGACTTAACTACGGGGTCATCAGTCCCTAAACTTACAAACTACTTATGAACTAGCTAATACTGAGGACGGCACAAATTTACATGCCCGAGGGGGGGATTCGAACCCCCGACCGTAGTGGCCGTGCAGATTCTGACTGTCGCGTCGCAGACGGCTCGGTCACGGCGGCCGGCTACAACTAACATGCGCACAAATTTACACGTACTGTACACGTAACTAATGTACATTCTTTACTTCCTGGAAGGAAACAAGGACGACGAACCTGATTACTAGGAAGTCATTATTTAGGTGTTAAACCCAAAGAAAGAGAGCGTTGTGTGTTATTCTGAGATATTCAACAATTTTCTAGTCATTTGTAGTTGTAAAATAACATTCTTGAATATGTCTGCAGAGCGCTTTTATTTTCTATAACATGACCGGTTTCGGGACAGCTGCCCATCTTCAGATCACTTCTATGAAATTACAGAGTAAACAGACGCGTGATGAACGAGTGTTTAAAGTCGTATTTTTGCCGATTACAGCGCCATCTATCATGAAACGAAAAAAAAAATGTTTGATACAAAAGTTACGCACACGGCTTCCTATTTAAGATTTCAAAGTCAACTCACCCCCTCTTCCGTCCTCCCCCTCTCCCCCACCGAGGGGGTGTTCAAACTTCAAAAAAAGGAAAAAGTTTAAATGTTTGTTAAGCAAACTACCTTATACTAAAGACGACACAAACATCCATGCCCGAGGGGGATTCGAACCCCCGACCGTAGCGGCCGTGCAGACTGTGACTGGCGCGCCGAAGACCGCTCGGCCACCGCGGCCGGCGGTTCAAACTTCATGTTAACTGATGTACCGCTTCTATGTGAACATGGATATTTGTGCCGTCCTTAGCACTAGGTAGTTCATAAGTAGTTTGTAAGGTTAGGGACTGATGACCCCGTAATTAAGTCCCATGAGCTCTACAAACATTTGATTTGATTTGGATTGTTCTGTACAAGCTGATGGATCTGCGCGTCTAGCTGGACGAAAAATTGTTTTATCCATGGCAGCAACTGTGATTTATACACGCCTGGAAAATGAAAAAAGAATATCTCGAATTCGTCGATCCAGAAGAGGGAAATTTCATTGAAACATTCTTGCGGAAGTATACAAGCATTATCACACAGTGAGTCGTACGCATGTGAGTTCAGTCACCAGAGCGTGCACAATGTCGACGATAGTTCTGCGTGTGCCCTCATTTTGCAGCAATGGAAGTTGTAATTCTCTCGTGGAGACGATCTTAGAGGTACCGAATGCAGTCTTTCGGAATGACTTGCCATGCAGTTTTCACCTGGTGCCTCAGTTGGACGAGATTCCGTGCCGTTTGTGTAGACCTAACAAGATGGCGTTTCATCCAGTCCCAAACGCACTCAATGGGAGACAGATATGAGGATCGTGCTGGCCAGGGTAGCTGATGTAAATCTTGAAGAGCACGTTGGGTGGTACGGGATACATGTGGACTTGCATTGTCGTGTTGGAAAAGCAAACCGTCTTGTTGGTGCATGAACTTTTGAAAGATGGGTTGAATGATCGTGGAGGGAACATTGAACAGGCCACGGTACACTGAAACCATCATTCAACCTGTCTCATTCTCAAGCTGAGGTGGCATGACCAGTGGTAGAGGTTTGTCATACAGCAATTAACCATTTGGTTCATTGGGGAGACTGCAACTCAAGACACGTGTTTCACTCGAAGAATGTTGTGGTGTTTTGCTTTCATCAAGTGAGCAGCACAAGGATTTTGGACAAGAACGTCAAAGTCGAGATGTAAGTCACATTGTCAAGATTAAAAAATTGTTTGATGATCACCCTCCTTCTCTGAGGACTGAGAAATCGTGTCAATAGCGACAGGCGTTGTAGGAAATAATACAATGTCATGATGCAGTTACAATTGGCAAAAGAACAATGGCAAAAACGGAAAACTTGTCATTCACAAATATTAAACTGTCTCGGAATGATTAGGAACTTCCTCTTTCCTCAATAAATTCGACAATCAAAACTGATAATGAAAAAGTTGCCGTTGATCCATTCTTGCTTTTACAGCATATCTCCATTGCTAAGAAATCTGACGAAGATTTGAAGAATTATATGGGGTATGAACTGACTCCCTACACCTTGGCATTATTCAACGAAAGTGGAATGATGAAGTGCAGGAAGTTAGCAGTGTACACACTTTTCAAAGAAATTGATGAGGACTTTGATTTAACAAACTTTGAATTTGTTATTTATGGGGGATTCCTAGTCCACATAGTTGTTTGACTAAAATAGACAACTTTATCAACCATTTGTACAGTTATGTTAGATTTTTTATTATCTTCGGAGAACTTGTACGGTGGTTTTTGATGGGTACTCTGACATAAAAGACAGCACAAAAGCAACTGAACAAAGCGGACGACTACTGCTCTGGAGGTGTGTGGAAATGAATGTCAGTCTAGATACTAAAATACAGTGAAGCAAGAATATTTCCTCTCCAACGTTAACAGTAAGAATCAGCTGGTAAACCTGATGCTGACGCAGCTACAGGCACAACATCCACAGCCTATCGCATGAGTAAAGTGTACTGAAACAAGGGTATGTCACGCCGAGAGGTCAAGGGTTATACAGCAGCTTCGCCATATAGACTTTCAACAGGGCTGGTATAAAATGCACCAGTTGCCAGGCGTAATCCCTGATAGTGAGTGGAGTTAAGGCAGCGGAGAATGGATGGCCGTGCAGAAAAACATTAAGGGATCGGGCACAACGGGCAGCCAGGTAGGGCACGTGTGGGGAGCAGCAAAGTTTCCGATTCAACATTAGCCCCAAGAATTTTGTTGTCTCCACAAATGGTAGAGCAACGGGGCCGAGACGTAGGGATGGTGGAAGAAATTCCTTGTATCTCCAGAAGTTTATACACACAGTTTTCTCAGTGGAGAATCGGAAGCCGTTCGCAATGCTCCAGGAATAGAGACGGTCAAGACAGCGTTGAAGACAACGCTCCAAGAGACACGTCCGCTGGGCGCTGCAATAAATTGCGAAATCGTCTACAAAAAGGGACCCGGAAACGTCGGCTGAAAGGCAATCTACGATCGGATTGATTTCAATGGCAAACATAGCCACACTCAAGACGGAGCCCTGTGGCACCCCATTCTCCTGGCGAAAGGTATCTGACAAAACAGAGCCCACCCGTACCCGGAACTTGCGGTCCGCCAAAAACGCTTCAATAAAGAGAGGGAGGCGGCCACGAAGGCCCCATGTGTGCAATGTGCGGAGAATGCCCGCCCTCCAACAGGTATCATAAAACTTCTCTAAGTCGAAGAACACTGCTACCGTTTGACGCTTCCTTAGAAAGTTAATCATAATGAAGGTCGACAAGGTAACGAGGTGATCAGCAGCAGAGCGGTGTCTACGAAAACCACATTGAACATTAGTCAGGAGACGTCGAAATTCGAGGGGCCAGACCAACCGAGCGTTAACCATGCGTTCCATCACCTTACAGACGCACCTCTTCAGAGAAATGGAGCGATAACTGGAAGGAAGATGTTTCTCCTTCCCTGGTTTGGGGATGGGGACAACAATGGCTTCACGCCAACTTGTGGGAACCTGACCTTCAGTCCATATGCGATTATAGGTGCTAAGAAGGAAACACTTGCCCGCAGGAGAAAGGTTCTTCAGCATCTCAATATGGATGGAATCGGTCCAAGGAGCAGAAAATCGGGACAGGGCGAGATCACGGTCTAGCTCCTGCATAGTGAAGGAGACATTATAACTTTCACGGTTGAAAGAGTGGAAAGAGGGCGGCCGTGCCTCCTCTACCTGTTTGCGAGGGAGAAAGGCAGGGTGGTAATGGGCAGAGCTCGAAACCTCCGCAAAGGAGCGCCCCAAAGCGTTGGAAACATCAGCGGGGTCCACAAGAACTGCGTTCTCAACGGTCAGGCCAGAAATCGGGGAGTGGACCTTGATGCCGAATAAACGGCGTAGGCCACCCCAAACAACCGTGGAGCGAGTAAAGCGGTTAAAAGAACTGGTAAAAGCAGTCCAGCAAGCTTTTTTGGTGTCTTGTATAACACGACGACATTGCGCTGTCAGTCGTTTATAATTTATACAATTTTCTCAAAACTCTGTCTTCTCAACCGACCTCGGCTTCTACTCGTCATGCCTCTAAGGGCGTCCCTGCCATAGGTGGCGCACTTGGCTGCATTAGGACAAGATTTACTAGTATGATTGAATCTTTGGCAATGGTAGCAGCGCGTAGAATTGGGTATGTACGGGCGAACAGAGATGACTTCGTAGCCCGCTTTCACCTTAGATGGTAGGTCAACCCTGTCTAAAGTCAGGAAGACAGTACGAGCTGGCACGAGATCATTGTTAACTTTTTTCATTACGCAATGAACAGCCGTAACTCCCTGATCGCACATATAGTTGAGTATATTCTCATCGGATAACCCATCCAGGGATCTTGTGAAGACTACCCCCTGCGAAGAGTTGAGGGTGCGGTGAGCCTCCACTCTCACAGGAAAGGTATGCACTACCGTAGCCCGGAGTAATTTCTGTGCCTGAAAAACATTCTCAGTCTCGAGCAACAAGATCCCATTACGTTGTCTGGAGCAGGTCTTCAAAGGACCTGCAATCGCATCGACACCCTTCTGAATAAGAAAAATCCTGATCATCTGTACGTGATACTACAAGTAACTTTGGAATGTTGGGTAAGACTTTCTTGGACTGAGATTCATCAAGTTTTCGTTTTTGGGTCAAAATTATAAAAGATTTGGAAGGTTTCACAGCGGAAGTGTCCCCCATGATTACCGGCGTCTCCGATGACGCGCTCCTTCCTTGTGGGGGTCCTCACTGTGAGCGCCCGCCTTAGGTGACTATCACACCTCAAGTCACACCTCCGAGAACGGACGGAGGGACCAATCGGCATGTTAGGAGGGTACCAGCTCGGGTAATCACCCCTCCCTGGGCCCGGGGGCGGGGGTACGTACGTGCCCTACATGTCTACCTGGGGTGGGGAGTTACGCCTTACCCCGTCACCGGCAGAGCATAAGTTGACCATCACACACGCACAGGGAGGAAAGAAGAGAGGAAGGAGAAGAAGGGATGAAGGAGGGAGAATCTCAAACGCCAAGGCGGAGATTAAAGGGGTGGCTCGAAGATAAGGATAAAGGAGTAAGAGGGGAAGGCGAAAGAACAGGAAAGGAAGAGGACCAAGAAAAGGAGAAGTCTCAGAGGAAGAGAAAAATGAATCCTTGGACTGAATGAAAACGCCCGTCTCCGGGCGAAGGCACAAAACGGGGTGGAAAGAGGGAAGCGGCCTGGGACAGAAGAATGGTCGCTTCGGATCGGGGCCCCGAGCGCGCCACACACGTACCCACAAAAGAGCTGTTGGCCCCCTGGGGGGAAAGAGTTGTTATTTAATCAACTGTTCAAATGTTTGTATAGCTTATGGGACTTAACTTCGGGGTCATCAGTCCCTAAAGCTACAAACTACTTATGAACTAGCTAACACTAAGGACGGCGCAAATACCCATTCCCGAGGGGGGATTCGAACCCTGGACCGTAGTGAGTTGTTATTTACCATGCTATCACGTATCGTAAGATAAAAACGTCACAGCCCCTCAAAACACTCATTTCTAGTACATCGAAATTGAGGGCTCATCTTATAAATGTATAAATGATTTAACTCCTGATTGGCTGAGGATAAGGTAGCAAATGTGCATATCAAATTGAAGGAAATGTAATGGTCCACAACTTTCTTTCTTTCAAATTTTCTGAGAAACGATCGAGAGAGGCACTAGAAGTAAATGTTTGACAAAATTAGTGAGGTAAAAATGATGTTTTCCGAAATTGTCGCTTTTCAATAACGTATATCTCGAGAACCGTTGGGAATTCAACGTGTATGTATTGAAACAAATGTATAGTAAATTCAATTATCTTTCATTTTTATTTGGAACATTTTTTCCTAAAGTGCACTGTTTTCGAGATATAAGCGAAAATCCAAAAAATGGTACCTTTCCGGCCCCCTCCCCGCTTTAGCTTACTCCCCCTTCCCCCCCCCCCTCCGAAGGGCGGAGACTTTTGACTTTTAGTATGTTCACCTCCTAACTATCCCTAACATAGTCCTAAGGTCAAAAATTCTTGCATAATCCATGCACTCTGCAATGGATTCATTGACTGGACTAGCTGTAATTAGTGGCTGTTTTCTTTTTTTTAAACCTATAAACTACAGTTGCTGAAATGGATAGACCATTGAAAATTATAACTGTAATTAATATATGGCTGTAACGTCACAGAGAGCAGAGTGTGAGGTCGGGGCCAGTGCAGTGACGGTGTTCGTCACTGTGTTGCAGGCGCGGCGTAAGACGGCGGCGGGCGCGCTGTCGGCCATGCACCAGGGCGCGTTCCTGGGCGCCAACTGGACGGTGCGGCGCAAGGCGTCGCAGGCGGCGTCGCGCCACCGCTCGCTGCACCTGCACCAGCACCAGGCGGCGGCGGGAGCGCGCTGGAACGTGCAGGTGGTGCGCGGCAAGGTCACCTCGCGGTGCCTCTGGAACGCCTGCAAGGCGCTCACCGTCGGGCTCGCCCTGCTCCTGCTCGGCACCACCATGGCCACCATCGGTCAGTACTGACCTACCTACCATTAGACATGACTTGCAGCCGAAACCGAAACCGTGACCGAAAATTCAGCTCCTCTTCTACTTTCGCCCGAAACGGAAACTTAATTAACATTTTGGTATAGCGTTTACCATGACTGTAGTTCGAAATTGATTGAAACACAAGGTATTACTGTTACCAGTCACTTTGCTTCACCGTACCATAAATCAGCAGTAGCCCATCATCTATGTGAAACAAAACATCATATCAGCACTAAAAAAAATCGCAGAATTCTACACATCCAATCGAAAGACAGAAAACTGCACATTCTTGAGACACTTCTGATCTACATACACCAAAGCAAACATCCCGAACCCATTTTAAATGACAAAAATGACAATATTTACAACATTATAATCTCTGTTTTCGACAGCAGCCTAAATTTGTAAAACACACACACACATATATATATATATACATACACAACCCTTGTCAGCCAAAAAAATTGTACGTATATTATTTTTAATATGTATTTATATTAAAATTATATATATATATATAATTTAATAGAATACACATTAAAAATGATATACATACAATTTTTTTGGAGCCGACAAGGGTTGTATATAGTGTGTGCGTGTGTGTCTGTTTTACAAATTGAGGCTTCTCTCAAAGAAAGAGATTATACTCTGCCTTGTATAATTGTCATCAGATCATAATCATATTTTAAACCATAACCGTTCATCTGTCTACACATTATTAAAATAAATAAATAAATAAAAAACAATTCAAAGCTCTTATTGAATGAGTGACAATCTCTGTATAAAATGTTAGACTGTATTTATAGTGTGCATTGTATACTCGTCTTCAGATTATCACCATTTAAAGCATAATGTTAGTCTCTGTTTGCTGTATTATGTCTTTAGTATAAGTTCTTTGCTTCTGTTACAAAACGAAAATGGTGGCTTTGATTTATCACACAGAAGTGACGTTAAGACAATGCAAAGGACATGTGTCCACTGTAGGTATGATATTTTAATTGTTCACATTTAACTTCATCTGAACAATTGTGCAAAGTTACATTATGATATAGTGTTTTGTATTTTCTCTTCTAGACACAGCAACAGGCAACCTAACCTACATGCACACAGCTTAATCTTATTCCACGTGATGATGTGGGTTTAAACCCTCGAAACGCGTTGTGTGTACATCAAAACAAAGTCACGGGTAACAGTAACACCTTGTGTTTCAATCAAATGAGTTATGTTGGAATATGCTTACTTTGAATTGTTGTAATGTAATGTTTCCTATTTTGAGATGGCTGTCGTTCCGAAAGCCAATAAATCAATTACAAAGTGATGTGTTTGCCTAAGAAGCGCTACAAAAAAATATATCGTTTAGACAAAACACGCAATCATCAAACAAATAGAAAATGCAACTGAAATTTTTATCCTTTTGGAAGAGAGCAACTTATGAGTCAGTCGTTGCGTTCAAATCGTTAAAAACAATCGGTAATGTGTGGTACGAACAAGTCTTTTAATGCGTTAGTGGGTAATTCTGTAACCGGGCTCCGAACTCTTCGATGCTTTAAACAGCGCCAATGACATAATTCAGTTGAAAGTGTCTTTCGATTAAGAAAAGTGCTGGTGTTAGTGATTTTGTAATGTGTGGCTGCGTTAGTATTCATAGAAACGTGGAAAACGTCATCTCCGATGTGGCGACGTCGATGTATATAAAGTAAGCGTTTGCCCACGGCCCATGCAAATTTGAGAGCAAGCGGCCATAAATTGAATCGCTCTTCTATCCACGTTGTTGACAGCTACTATTACGCCGTAATTACTTTCGTGTAACCACGTCAAATAATTACTTCACACGCGTGCGGTCCAGCTAACGATGTTAAGTCGGTTTCAAATGCCCGCCAATTAATTTTCGGTTTTCATACAAACAAAGTGGCAAAAGACAAAAACCATTACCGCTCTTAAAACCACGCAGAGTTTTTCAACTTTATGAGTTATTCGACCGATTCAAATTAGAGATATAAATCCGACAGTTTAGTCATTTTAATATACTTTCCGGGTGTGCGTTACAAGAAATATTTATGTACAATAGTGAAGAACTGCAAGTCGCATCCTATTTTTTAAATATTTTTACTAGCTTTAAACACGACGTAACCCGAGTATTTATTTATGTGTTTCTGCCTCGAGTTAGTACTTCTCTTATCCCTTCTCTTTCTGTCCGTCTCCTTTTTTTTCCTAAAACATGTTATAATTCTCGACAAATATATAAGAAATAAGGCTGTCTTGCATAATGTAGAAAATTATAAGTGTAGCATCCAAACAAAGAAAGAAAGTAATCAATCTACAAATGATATATAAAATTCGTACGATCTCATACGTTGTACAATTGTATAATTTTTCTGGTACATAATCATTTGTGTAAGTGCTGCAGGTGTGTAAAATGTGTTGCGAATATAATTAGTAGTACGTAATGGATTAAAACTTGGTTCGTGATAAGGCGGTTTTCCATGAACGTTACTGTGTATGTGCTTATATTTCATGAACTCCATGTCGTACTGTGATACAATTTCTAAGGTACATTCAGCTATATGTGTGTATACTGTCTGTAAAATTTCCTGCGGCTACAATTTGTAGTGTAGAAATTATAAATTGTAACGCCATTTCTAGTGCCGTAGTTGTAGTCTATGGACAGCGGAAAAGTAGTAAGCGAGAAACTTTTTCCTGTCATAATTTTGAAAGCTTGTTAGCGAGAAAAATTTCAATAAAGGTTTGAAATTATGTTTAAAATTGGTTGCAAGTCGCTAAGAACTGTCATTCTCATACAGTGTGAGAATAAAGTCCCGTCGAATTCCTGGCAGTTTCTTGTTACCATATTGTTTACGACATTGTATATCCTGAACTATATGTCGTATGTGGTTCGTACCCCGACAACATTGTTGCCTCACGGCAAGGAATATTTGCACTAGATCTGGTTGAAATCGGTCCAGTGGTTTAGGAGGAAATGTGCAACACTGTCGTTTGATGCAGCAGTTTTTCGCGCATCTCATTGTTTATGGCGTCACATCTCGTGACCGATATGTTGCACGTGATCCTAACACTTACCGTCCTCATGCATTGAAGCTTACGTATACAAAATTTCTTAAAGATTGGACCAAAACTGTAGATTTGTATACAATACGTACACACAAACAAATACACAATCACACAAATATACGGACACTCTGCTTTATATCTAAATATAGCGATATTTATTCGCAGTAGCTAATTTTGTCACCACACATAAAATTTTTTTTTTTTAATTCCAAAAAATCCTGTATCACGATGTTTGCCCGCGATGAACTCCGAAACTACTGAACAGATCTTAATGAAATATTGCACACTGTTTCTGAATTGGTCTCGATTAATGACATGAATATAGTTCATTTCAAATTAAATGTTATTATCTAGGTTTGGTAAGTGTACAATAGATAGTGCAGTTATTCCACTCTGTGGGCGTAGGGTAAAGCGCTCTACGGCAAAAGTAACGGCGGAGGTTCGTGTCCTCGCTCTGGCATGGGTCTGTGTGTGTTTGTTGTCCTTAGTGTAAGTTTAATTAGTTTGCAAGTCTAGGGACTGATGACTAATAGGTTTGCAAACAGTCACCAGACACGACACGTGTTTCGGATTCCGCGTTAAACTGTAGTTCCCCTTTCCTCGGTTGGATAACTGGGGTAGGTTAGGGACATGCAAGTCGCCTAAGAGGCTAAGTTACCATTACAATCGATTTAAAACGGTTCCTTGAGACTACAATTCATTTAAAACTAGCTGAAAACCCGTGGTCAACCGGGTACTTATTATTCCAGTCTTAACTTAGTCCATCTCTCCTTCCCCTTCCTTCCCCCCTCTCTCTCTCTCTCTCTCTCTCTCTCTCTCTCTCTCTCTCTCTCTCTCTCTCTCTCTCTCTCTGTCCACCTTCTCTCTCTCTCTCTCTGCCCATCTCCTCCTCACTCACCCCCCCAACATCTCTCCCTCTCTTTCTCCCTCCCTATGTTCATCTCCTTTCATCTGTCACTATCTCCCCTCTCTCGTTCTCCTCCTCTCCCCTCTTTCTGTCCGTCTACTCTTCCACCTACTTCTCTCCTTACTATATATGAAAACATATATGTGCGACCAGTTTCATTGTGACTGGTCAAAAGGTGTCAAAACTCTCAGGGTAGCCTTCGCAATGTTAAATTCACTGGCTTGCAAATTATAAAAACTACGTCATGAAAACATTTATATACTGATTTTCATGGTGACCAGTCAAACAATTTGGATGTTTGTTGTAACGCACCCTCCATCTTGCACCTACGGAGGCTTACGAAAGGTATCCCAAGTATTAATTCGTGGTACAAGCTATCTCCATTCCATATTTCATTGAATTCCGTCTATCCGGTTAAGTGTGAAGAATAATAAACACATTAACCCACTGTAAGGCACCTTCAGTCATTCACCGAGCGGTGGCTTTGTGAAGGTAGCTCATGCGTTTAATTCAGTGTATAAGCTATCTCCATTACAAATTTCATTCAAATCTGTCCATCCCTTTCAGAATGAAGTTAGCAAATCTATTTTAAGTTACCCTCCGTCATGCACCATACGGTAGCTTATAAAAGGTATCCGATGTATTAATCGGGGTGTAAACTACTTCTGTTCCATATTTCATTCATATCCGTCAAGCCATTTCAGCATGAAGGCGTAACAAACGAATGAACTAATCGTAAAGCACCCTCCGCCATGCACCATACGAAGTTAATTTTAGCATGCCTATAACCTACGCGCTACTGCAAGCAATGTGTTAACAAAGTTTCATCGTAATCGCATGTATGGTATGTCCGTACATAAAATACGAACAAAAGACAAACAAACAAACGTACATTAATGTTTATAAATTAAATTACATGTGCTCCATAAATTGATGTACTACAAAAAATAATGGTTTATTAATTTTTATTATATTTTAATTCTAATTGTGCTGTCTATTGTTTACAGTAAAATGCCCTCAAAACATCCTAACTTCAACAATTCCCCTAATAAAAAGGCACGAAGCAAGCGGGTTTCAAGAACCGTGTTTATGTCACTGAACTTCTAAATGACTCGATCGATTTTAATGAAATTGTTTGTGGTGTTTCCCTGGAAGTTTAGATTCAAGTTTGGACCGGATAGGTGGCGCTGAAAAATCTAAATTGGTGACTCTAGTAGGTTTGGGTGAGATTGGTATTTTCCGTGCTGCCATCATTCAACTCCGATAAAATTTGGTACACTTGATCTTCAAAATAACAGAAACGGTACTGTCTACGTAAGATTGTGTACGATGCATGGTGGAGGGTACTTTACACCACACTTCGACGCAGCCTGCAATTTTATTCCTGTTTTCATGAAAATTTGCACTCTTTACATTCATAACAAGGAAAACACACTGATTACATCAGCTTTCGTACTGTGCATGGCGGTCCTCAATACCGTCTGACGATCACCATGACATTTGGTAGACATGTTTAATTTTCAATGTATAGGGAAGGGAGGAGATGAACAGAGAAGGGGCACGAGGAGAATGGCAGAGAGCGGGTGTAGACGATGACAAAGACGCATGAGTGGATTGATGAAAGAAGGAAGACCACGAGGAGAGGCGGTAGCGGTGGAAGAGAAGAAAGAGGAAAAAATGGCGGTGTAGACGAGGAGGAGCAGGCAGATTTTGACAGAGGGGGAGGAGGGGGTGGACAGAGAATGGAGAGTGTTAGAGAGAGGCAGAATATTGGAATATATAATACCTGAGCAATGTCGCGTTTTCAGCTAACTAATACAAAGAAAGGCCTTAGAGGACTAAAGAGGAAGCTAAGAATTAGACATAAAGATGCGGGAGCTCATGGGCAGAGAGATCAGAGGAAGAATTGTAGCATGTATATTCAATTCCCACCCGCAATTAGTTACTGCGAAGCATTACCGGGTTCGTTAGTACGAATATCAAATCAATAACGCCTCTAACTAACCAAAAATGAATCTGACGAATCCAGTTTGGTTTCATAGAAACGAAATTTGAAACTTCCCTAAGGTGGAAAATTTTAAATACCTGGGTACATGGTTCAACACGCAAAGGATTTAAAACACGATGTGAACCAACGCGTTGTTTATGGGTCTACAATATATTTCAGCGTGAGGCGGATTATGTCATCAAAGAATTTGTCAATAAATACCAAACCTAAAGCATACAACGTATTTATTATTAGTGTTATTATTATTGGTTCGGCATTTACAAGGCAAAATATCAGAAATGGATTACAACATAAAATGAGAGGCAATTAGTATTACATAATACAAAATTATTATACGGTATTATAAGCCAGTAATGGCATTGTCTGTGAGTTTATTTATATCCTCGAGTTCACCATTAAAACCAAGCACGGTACTCTCCATTAGGTGGTCCATTGATTAGATGTGTCCACACTCATACTGAGGGTCGTTCGAGAAGCCCTATGTTATCATCTCCTTGCACCTTCCGATGCCAGTCCTCACACGGTTTAGGGTAGTCCATAGACTCCTCGAAAGATGGAAGCCCTCTACTGGTATATGTGGATCAGAAACCAGGCTTCCGTCCTTCGCTCTGCTTCTACTCCGTAATGTTCTCTATTCCTTTGCTTGTTGTTGTTGTTGTTGTTGTTGTTGTTGTTGGTTTTGAGGGGACTAAACAGCTAGGTCATCAGTCCTTTCCTTTGCTTCATCATAGGGAAACACCTCTTCACCTGTTTTCCATAGAGGTGACCTTGACTTCAAGCGGTTTTTTTGGTGTCAAGTCCTGATGTACTATCTCGTTGTAGAAATATCCTCACGATTTAACACTAGTGGATATTTATTGTAATTTACGAGGTTAACTTAATTATCACTGAACATTAAATACTGATTGCATTACGCATTTATACCTTTCCCGCAATATGAAGACAATAAGACCAAACCAGCAAAACTGCTTCATTTCACATTAAATAAATTTATACCTTTATTTTAAATGGAATTATTACTTTTTCCCTGTAAATTCCGGTAATCTTGTACAATTGTTTGTGTAACCACAGGCAACTAAAACTCTTGAGATTTCATAATCACTTTTCTCTTACTGCTTGGTGTATGACAGCAGGCGTTTATATCGTTTCCAGAATAGTGCGGAAATTTAGAGGTCCATTATCATTAGTGCTCATTTTACTCTCAACAACTTATTACATTATTAGTAACATCCCAAAATCTATCACAGAGGCGAAGACAAGAAATGAAAAGAGGGACGTAGGCAGGATTTCTATTTCGTTCTGTTCCGCAAGTTCTTATACTAACTATGAGACCACAGAGAATGTACACTTGACAGCAAAAAAAGTGGATCACCCCTGAATTCCTAAGTGGAGACCGCACCTGACGCTATGCAACCACCATTGCACAGCTGCATCGCAGGTCGTCAAATCATTGCACAGTACAGTTATTACCTACGCACAATAGGTACTAAGTAAGTCTCCTATTTCTCCTTATGGCATTCAGGCAAGGTACAAACCAATACTTTTGTACAACAAATATTAGAACAAACGTCATTAGAAATGAGACAGTAACACTTGTAAATCAAATTTAGTTGCAATAAGGGAAAAGTCAGATACGTTATCACACTTGTTTAGTGACATGATATGTTTTTGTTCATGATCTGAATCTGAACGCAGTGTTAAGCAAAAAACAGTTGTATGCCTGATCGAGATGCGATTACAGGTCACGCACTTTTTAGTGGCCCCTCTCTGATCGGCGGAAGTTTGCTGAGCTCGTGTGTCAACGGAATGTCTATGCTCTCTACCAACCTTACGTCGTAACAGCATTGTACACCGTAGAGCTCGTCAATGTAATGTTGATTTGTCATTCGATTTGATTATTGTCTTCCACTTTGTTATTTGCTAAAATAAGTCCACATACCCCGACGACGTCTTTTATAAGAAAGGAGGCTGTCCTTGAAAGTGGTGTGAAGAATGTTAATTCTGATTTTTATTCTGTTACGACAATAAAAAAAAGGCAGAGAGCGTTATTACACCCGCTTAATAATATTAACATTTCGTAGATATGCGTTCCACTTTTCTATTACTCAAACATTAAAGTGATACTTAATTTCGTGTTCCATCTGTAACGCCTTAACCCCTTACATGTTGTTTCTTTTAAAACCTGTAATCTATACGCCGTAAGCTGCCGGAACTGGGGACGGGGGGGGGGGGGGGGGGGGGAAGAGGCAGGGCTTGTTCTAACAGCCAATCCGCTATGAGCTGAATGCAAGCTTCTGCTCCCAACATTCTCCGCTAAGGGGCCACTTTTAAGAGCGCGTGATCCCTAGGCATAAATAGACGTAAAACACTGAAATACATGATAATCTTAGCACTGCACCAGGATTTTCATGAAGCTCCTACTGTTGCTGAGAGGTAACCGCTGAAGATACGTAATATAGTGCAATTCACAGATGTCATACATCATAAAGTTGTGGAATAGAATACAATGTATTGATGATTTGTTAACTAAGCACAATCAAATGTCACATATCAAATATGTTCATAAATATTGTCGTTCACCCGTAGTTAGGATCACACCGTTCGTAGAGACGTGGAAGGGGTTTGGTATTTTGCGAAAACTTTGTTTAATTTAGTAGCGCATGGACATGTGCAATTTTGATTTGAAACAAGGCAGAGTCCTGCGTTCTTTATTGGAGTTAGTGGAGGTGTAGATGGTATTTTTGAGGCCGTTAATAACTGTTACCCCAAGCGGGAATCGGACCCATACCTTAGCTATTACAAGTTAACCTCATCCCGGCCTCCAGCGAATTACAGATGCGTTGGCAAAATGTTTTGTCATAATGGAGTAATCATTAGACAGTACGACCAGTCAACGAGCTCTGAGGTGTCTGGCTAGGTGAGACATTCTTGGCCGCACGGGATGGCCACGTAGTGTGAGGCGCCTTATCGCGGATTTTGCACGATATTATACTACGTTTTAGTATGCTACATTACGATTTGGTATGGCATTTTGTAATAAGCTTATTTAAGTATGAGCTCATTATAATAAAGATTATTGGGTATCTGTTGCCACGATAACTTTAATATTAGGCATTTTTATAGTTATGAGGAACGTGGATTGCGTTAAAAAATTTGAAAATCGGAAAGTAACTTCGTTTTGACATTTATTCACCACGTTCATGAACAAAAACAGATTTCGATGAAGGAGGTTTCTGTGATTTACTAGTATGGTCAGTGACAAGGTATCCGATAACTGACAAGTGTGTCGAGGAATTATTCTTCAGGGTATGGTTGCCTTCAATAGTCATACTGAGATTACAAAACAGCAATGTGGATTCTGATACAATGTCGCATCGAAAATGCGAATATCCAACTGGAAAGTATGGGGGAGAACTTCAGTCTCTGCCATTTGAAAGCTTGGATACTGGAATTTGTCGGAATAGATGTCCATTTTAATGGCGACAATAGTGCTTGCACGGTAAGGTTCAGTTGTCCATTATATCCACGTGCTTTTCGAGAGTCAACGACAGAGAAATAATGAAATTGATTAAAAAAAATTGTGAAAAGAAGCACGGAGATGCAGATAAATATTTCAAGGGAGGGGTAGCAGGAGGGAGGGCGGGATCTAGGAATGAACAGGAGTGCAGAACTGGAAAATGAAAGAGTGAAATGCTTGCAAAGTACTCCTTACTTATATATCACAGTATGTTTTAGGGCCGAGAGAAAAGGAACGAATGTTTTACAGAACGAATGATGGATTATCGGAGATATAAAAGAACACTGCTTCATAGAGAGGACCCACGGACAGCAAAGAAAGCAGACATTAAAACAGACAGTATTGTTTTAAAGGAAACCACAATTTTTTTACAGCTTTTTGGGGGAATAGATGAAAAGGGCAACTGAGGTTATACTGAATGGGAGGTGACAGAGAGAAAGGAGGAAAAATTAACAACGAATAAATACAAATCTTTTTGCCGCGGTGGAGTAGCCGAGCGATCTAAAGCGTCTCGCTGCGGAGCGCGCAGTTGCTCGCCGTGGAGGTTCGAGTCCTCCCTGGGGCATGGGTGTGTGTGTTTGTCCTTAGGTTAGTTTACCTTAGACCTTAGTTTAAGCAGTTTGTAAGATACGGACTGATGACCACGCTGTTTGGTCCGATAGAATTACAAACATTTTGAAAAAATCGTTTGCATATTTTGTTAAGGACGGAGGGTGAATTAATGGATGGAGGGGAGGAGAGAGACGTATTTGAAATAACAAAAATTATTTTAACAGCGTCCATCTAAACTGATTACTCTGTATGCATGGAGTCTAGGTATAAATGAATAAAAATAGGATATTGAGTGAAATGGAAGCATTGAATTAATATTTGTGCAACGGGCGGGAATCGAACCCAGACCTCCATACTTTCTTTAATTCAATGCTTTTCTTTCACTTTTTTCTTTGACATACTGACGCGAAAAATGTTCAAATGTTTGTATAGCTTATGGGACTTAACTATGGGGTCATCAGTCGCTAAACTTACAAACTACTTACTTACTAGCTTATCCTAAGGACGCCATAAATATCCATGCCCGAGGAGGGATTCGAACCCCCGACCGTAGTGGCCGTGCAGACCGTGACTGGAGCGCCTCAGTCCCGTCGGCCACCGCGGCCGGCATACTGATGCGGAAAACTGTCTCTAGGTATATAAATTTATAATAAAATAGGATAATAAAGGAACTGTATATTTAAAAAAATCAATTTACAGGCAGCTGAAAGGAAAAAAGAAACTAATATTTTATTTCTTCTATAGTCTCACTTAGGAGATTAAAAATAATAACGCCGTGAGACCAGCTTCTCTTCAGTAAGAGCGATGACTCTATCTCGAGTTGATTGCTCGCAGTGAGACGGCCCGATTTGTATTTCGGCTGTCTGCTTTTACTATGATGCCAGGAAGTAAACATTCTGTATTTACGTCAGAGCCCTACTCTGCGCTGTGCTGGGGGCTGTTGAGCATCACCGCGACCGCCAGCTTGCTGGCTTCCACCAAGCCTCGCCTTGTCACCAGCTGTGGTTGACCGGCCAGCTAATACAGGCACAGACCGCAAATCCAGGCTCAAACGTTTCTGCCAACCTACCCAAGTGTGTAGTATTAACTACCACAGCTAGAGTTATTTTGCTATAAAATGAGAAGGCCACTTTATCTTTTGACATTTAATTCAAATATTTAACGAATTTAAAGAATAGAATCATGATAAACGCAGCTACCACATAATGTTTCACCTAGATAGCAATCGTACGACACAGGAAACTATCTTTTCGGCGCTCTGCATTAGATTTAGACACAAGAAAATATGAATTCAACCTAGAAAACTACGTATGTTTTAAAATTAAATAATTCTGGTGGGAAGAACACAAATATATATATATATATGTAGTATATCATTCACGTTTTGTGCACTTATAAAGTGTTCTCATTGTCTCTGAAACAATAAGTGCTACGAAACAGAAATATCTTCTGCTGAGGCCCTTCATTTACACGATTGTTCTGTTATTCATAGTGAAGTGTTTCGTAATGGGTTCATAGGATCGCTTTAGTTTCTCGACTGTTCCACGCCTATACGAAGATCGAGAAAAACAAGTGCCAAACAGGATATATGCGATTTCTAATTACCATTATATTAAGCTTAAAATTCAAATCAAATGTTCGAATGCATGTGGTATGCTAAATTCAACAGTCCCTAAATTTACACACTACTTAAACTAACTTGTTCTAAGGACAACACACACATACGAATGCCCGAGGGAGGACTCGTACCTCCTACGCGAGCAGCAGCCCGATCCATGACATGGCACATTAGACCGCGCGGGTACTCTGCGCGGCCTTCTTACAATTGTAGCATACTTTGTACGGTAATGAGTACAAAAGCTCTTTGCATTTGTAGGAGAAGGTTGGTGATGTAAATCTCATAGAAGAAGCGTGCTACACTGAAAACTCTTTTGTTTTAATATTTTGCTTCCCCACCTCATCCCCTTGTCGTCTCCGCCCCCTTCCCAACCTAAGTAGTAAAAAAAAAAAAAAAAAAAAAAAAAAAAAAAAAAAAAAAAAAAATTTAAAAAAAAGAAAAAACGGAAAACATCCGAGACCTTCTTCCCGCTCATTCACTACACCGCACAATCTGATATCTTTTTCCAACTTTTTCAGTGTCCTCCCTCTATACCGTCAGGTAATAATCGCACATTGTTCAGCAATACTGAGGAAGAGGTGGAGCAATTGTAGGGTTTATAGCCTCCTAGGGAGACGTTTTAATCTCCTAATGGTTGTGTCAATAACAGGCACTTGTTTTATCTTCACCAAAACATGTATATTTCGTAGTTAACGTTGTTTTCAATTGTACCCACCAGAAATTTTGTTCGGTGTATAATCCTTAAATTTGTTTTATTTATCGATTTCTCTAGGACTGACGAAAATTTTCTGGTAATCATGTGGTGAACTATACGCATATTTATGTTTAGGGTCAATTGTAGAATTTGCATCGTGAAGATGTAACCGCAATATCATTTTAAAATTGGCTCTGCTTTTCTGAGGTGCTTACTAGACAGCAGCATAATCTGCCGTAAATATTTCTCAATTCGATATAGCAGTTTGTAGCTCTGTTTGAGAGTGGGTAAAATGTTACTCTCACTCCAATTTGTAACTGAGAGCTACTGCCTCTTAATCTTTAAAGAGCGTCGACATTTACAGCGAACAGCTGCAGCGTGAATTGCCTCCTCATTGCCCTTGTGAAGGCCGATGCAGATAATTCAGAAAGTAGGGATAGAGAATAGTTGTAGTTGCTACGTGAAATTCATCACCCTTGTTTGTAATCATATATGTGAAAGTAAATGACACACCGAAGTTCAATTTTCAGACATTTTAATTGGAATACCACCAATAAGAGAATCTTGAAAGGTTCTTCTATATACATATGTGTCGTGACTGTTCTTTCGAAAGAACAGACACTACATAAATATACATAATTAAGGAGAAGACGAGAACAACTCCAGCCTTCAGCGCAAATACACACTACGCCTGAACACTCGAGGTAATCGGCAAAGTGCCACGAGCAGTGAGTGCAAATTGGAAACGGCAACTACGTGAGAAGTGTGAGGAAGTTTGAGTCTTGTGGGTGACGAGAGGGGAGAGGAGTGGTATCCCGCGCACCTGCGATGATCGTTGTTTTCCCTCTCGTGCATTGGTTACCGTAACTGCTCAAAGAACGGTAGGAATTGGACCCGAATTCCGGCTGGGCACAACTGTTCAACTTCCCCAATGCGTGCACTCAGTGGCCACAAGCAGCTTGTGTCGGATTATTTCTTTTAATCTAGATTCTTCTCTGTCATTCCAGGAAGCAGTACAACTATCACCAGACATGATCCACCATGTTGTCATTTCACTACCACAGTCGTACCAGGAAGATCATTTATCTACAGGCAATGTCTTTCTCGAGTGGTCCAACACCTTAGGAGAAGATCGTGTGCACACATTATGCATGGCTTAATTACTTCTCCTACGACGCGAGGTCGAGCATTGATGTATTTATAGTGAGGAAGACGAATGGAATTTTGCACAGATATATATTGAAACTAAAAGTAATCCACTAAGTTACAGATCCATTGTATTAATATCGACATGTAGCAGGACGTTTAAACAAATATTTTTTCCAGCGTTATGAAATATCTAGGAAAAGTAACATCAAACCGGCAAAGGTTTCTAAATCTTTACTCTTGTGAGACTTTGGCGATACTACATTTTCATGATCTACTGAGTACTCTCAAACTAATTTCATATTTATAGAGTGCCAAAACAATTTTTGGTATCTTCAACGCCGCTTTGGAGCGGCCAAGCGCATTGAGGTGCTATGCTCCGATGCTCGAGGCCGCTCTTTGTCGGGGGTTCCAATCCCCCCTCGGGCATGGATGTTTGTGTCGTCTTCAGTATAAGGTAGTTCATAAGTAGTTTGTAAGTTTAGGGACTGATGACCACGCAGTTAAGTCCCTTAAGGTTAAAAAAAATCTGCAAGGTAATAGTTTGCAGTAACAGACGAGGAGTCATCTAGTGAAAAGGACGTGGTGAGTGTAATTCCTTCAGCAAAGTGAAGTAGACTTCTCCTGATTCGAATATATATTCGAAATATTTAATGAGCAATCAGAATATTGCTCATAGATTTCAGGCAATTAATGCTGCCCACTACTAAACTCAGAAAAGCAAAGTTAATTGCGAAATGAATTTGAATCTGTATCTTCACGGTGCAAATGGCGAAAATTGACCTTAAACATCAATAAGAATTTGGCTCTGAACATAAGTACTCAGAGTTTGTGCAATCTGCTATAAACACATAGACATCTTGTTATAGAAACAGTCGCAATAGTAAAAAGAACCAAAACACAAAAATGACGTCCTATATTTTCGGAAAAAATCCCGATATTTACAAGCTAAACACTCACACTACAGACATTTTGGTTTACAGATGACAAACTGTCAAGAATTTACAACGATGTTTTGTGAGTTAAAGAACCACAAACACAACTACATGTGATATTAAGGTAGGCCTAGTATACCTATAAAAAAAGAAACAATTTATATTACTTTTCACAATTATCTGTACTTTCTATACTTAATGTACAAAAAGTAACAATCATTTCATTGTTCATTTGACAGTATAAAATAAATACCCCACTGATTATGCTGCAACGCCAGCGGAACATGTTTGGGTGAAACTAAAAAACAATTGTCTTTGCTCAAGGCGGACCATACCTAAAAAAGCAAATTTATTTGTAAGCAAACGCAGAGATTGAAGAGCTTTTCAAACCTCAAGTGTTACTTTTCTGTATTGATGACGGGAATGGGGTGTTGGAAGACTGCAGTTCGAGCAAGGTTGAATTTTCTTTATTTTTTATTTTTATATATTTATTTAGTTATTTTCAGTGACTGATATTTTGTGATTTAATGGCATCAATGAGCATGCTTTTTCTCAGTGAAGTAAAAGGGGCTTCAGTGCAAATTATCCTCTGAATATGAGCATAAAATCTGATACAAAATATATTTAAAATTACTTACCTTAATCTGGCACTGAATCTATACATATAAAAACGAATTGCTGTTCGCTAGTCTCGCTAAGACTCGAGAGCGGCTGACCCGATTTCGCTAATTTTAGTCTTGAAATATTCGTGCAAGTTCATGGAAGGTTTGAACGGTGATAACATATGGAAAAGTTGTCCGGAAAAGAGGAAAATCAGGAAAAACTGAAACAGCTTTTTCCAGTGAGCTATCAATACCTTTTGTCCAATTGCGATAAAATTTTGTACATGTTGAAAGCAAGAGGGTTCGCATCAAATAATAATTTGGAAAAGTCGCTCGGAAAGTAGGAGAATTTAGGAAAAACTGGTAGCGATTTTTTTCTATCAATAAAAATCAATTGCTACATGGTTGTAAGAGCATTACTTGAGTACGGCGTGACAGGATAAGTTTGTATGAAATAAATTGTTTGGAAAATCTACCGAAAATTGGAAAACTTGAGAAAAAGTGAAAGTGTGTTTTTCAATGTGTTTTTGATTGAATTCAGCACTGTAACTGACTATTCGCACGACGGAGAGGGGTAATTGTTTGTTTTTTTTTCATTGTGGTCTTGCAAAAGTTTTGAGTACAAAAATTAGGGACAGTTAAAAAGGAAAGTCGCACAAGTCGAACGAAGTTCCTTTTCCACGGTGTTTCTGAATGCACTCAACATTATAAGTTGAGAACCGTTCATCCGATTGCCATAAAATTTTGATCATTTGACGTTAAACGAAAGATGAACGTTCTTAACAACTAAAAATTTGGAAAAGCTATCCGGAAAATTTAAAAATTCGCGACAAACTGAAAGAGCTTTTTTCCAATTGGATATCAATATCATTCCTCTCATTGCGATAACATTTTGCACATTCGACGTTAAAGCGAGAGGAGCGTTTCAGTGAAGTAAGAGTTTGGAATAGTTGGCGCCGGCCGCGGTGGCCGAGGGGACTGAGGCGCTTCAGTCACGGTTTGCACGGCCACTACAGTCGGGGGTTCGAATCCCCTCTCGGGCACGGATATTTGTGCCGTCCTTAGTGTTAGCTAGTTCATAAGTAGTTTGTAAGTTTAGGGACTGATGACCCCGTAGTTAAGTCCCATAAGCTCTACAAACATTTGAAAATTTGAATAGTTGGCCAAAAATTTGAAAATTTATGGAAAATTGAGAGAGTTCTTTTCTTTGGGATATCAATATCATTCGTACGATTGCAATAAAATTTTGCACATTTGACGTTGAAAGCAAAAGTGCATACATATTAGCAATTGCGAAGCATTGCCGAGACGACTAATAGTAAATGTCACTGATCAGAGGGGAACAGAGAAAGAAGGGGAGTTTCCTTTTCTTTATTTTCTTGTCGCCTAAGCGAATGTAGTATTTCTGGGTGTTCGGTCATAGCCGGCCGCTGTGGCCGAGGGGACTGAGGCGCTCCAGTCACGGTCTGCACGGCCACTACGGTCGGGGGTTCGAATCCCCCCTCGGGCATGGATATTTGTGCCGTCCTAGATCGTAAGTAGTTCATAAGTAGTTTGTAAGTTTAGGGACTGATGACACCGTAGTTAAGTCCCATAGACTCTACAAACTTTTGAACGTTTTTTTGTTCGGTCACATGAATTCCCGACAGCCAGGCCTGTAGCGAACGCTCGCTCCCCTTCCGTGTGGGCAGCCCGCAGCGCAGTCCGTGGCGCTAGCCAACTTGGTCGGAGGTTGAGCTAACTGGCCATCGACTCGGCAGTGCTCCGGGCTACCGCAACTCGCCCGTGTCGGGAGGGCCGCTATCTGCGAGTTGAGGCCCAACAGTTAACGAGGCGGGCGCAAGTTTTTGCTACCTAGGCGGGACGAGGCGGGTTTTGCCGAGCCACGGACAGGCCGGTGATGGGCCGGCCAGATAGCCCGCGGGTCCGCCGCCATTTCCATGCAAATGGCCGTCCACCGCCGCCAGGGGAAAGAATCCACCTGTCGTCGGCCCTTTCCAAAAGAGTCTCCTCCACCTCCACTCGCAATGCATATTGATGGCGCGCCCCGCCCGGGTCACTCTGCAGAGGAGAGAGCGACCACTGCTGTCCCGGGCCTTGAGACTGTTCATGAGGCAGCGTTCTGATAAAACGAATGCAATCGGATCGGCTCCCCTGGCAGGGTTTTCGACGTTTCCATGGAACGTTTTTAGCTCGTTTGTCAGTGTAACCAACACTTGAAACTTCACGCAACCTCTGACAACCACACTGTGAGACTTTCATAATACAAATTACACTTGGACTCTCTGGCGACCCATTAAGATTGAGTTAAATTAATAGAATTTTGTTTTGATGTTTCTTCGATTTTCATTGATCTACAGTCATAAAAATTATTTTCTCTATAATCTATGAGCTTACACATAGATGACAATTTAATATAATTCTTTTGTTACATATTACTATAAAACTAGGGTTGGGACATCGAACAGCGATATATGGAGATACCGATATGTCGGACTCAGTTGTGCGATATTTTTAATCGATATTCGCCTAGCCGATATATCGGTAATATCGATATTTTGTGGCGATATAATCGGAAACTTTATTTTTACTATTATCATTATTTTGTAACTCAAAATAGAGAAATCTCAACTGTATTTTTGTTTTAACGTTTGTTTACAACACAACCTACTACTTTTTAACTTAAGAGTCTTTTCAAATTTTGATTGTCGTCAGCTGTGTATTTTCGTAATTTCCTGTCACTGTAAAGTACCGCTGGTAGAATTATTTTAAATGTAATTCTCAGATCACTGGTAATTCTAGAAACCTCTTTTGTTGGTGTTGTACTGTTGTTCTTCGCTCGTTCTGTCTTTATTTTGTTGAGTTGTTGGTGTGAAGACGAGACAGAAATGCCTCTTAAAAGTGATGTGTGGAAGCATTTTAAATGATACTAAAAGTGCTAAGTGCATTTATTGTGGGAAGATACTCCGCACTTCAGGTAACACCACGAATTTAAAAGCACATTTCAAGTCCCAACACCCAAATATTTTAGATCATGGGCGCGTGGCCACCGAATCAACGAAGAAAACAGTGTTAAAAATCATCCCCTGATAGTGCTGCATTACAAGATTGTAAAATTTCTGTATTCTAAAAATAATCTGTAATTAAAGCTGATTTGTTTTAATTTTTTTATGGATTCATGAAACCCGAGCCTCACTGTTTCAAATAACATGTGATATAAATTTTAAAGTGAATTTCAAAACTAAATTTTTTGCACCGATATGTCGAAATATCGATATTTTTATTCGATTTTTGGTGGTATCGATATTTAGTTTAAAGATATTCGATAATATGGAATATCTATATTTTTCTTTCGATGTCCCATCCCTACTATAAACTGAACTCATACTTTCAACCGCTCTTAATCTCAAATCACAACTATTCTAATGAATATAACTACAAACTTTTCAAATGAATTGACACTAAACAGCACAATCTTTCTTCGCCAAAACTGTTTGTGCTAATCTAGACTCTGTCATCTTTCCACTCAGGACAGGCTATTTGTACGTCTTTAGCACACAAACCGTCAGAACAAGATGCACAGTTGCATTGTAAAATAGGGTCATTTTTGCTTAACAGTTATGTGCATGGCTGTGAATCACTTTTAAGGGGCAGCCCTTAGTCGCAAAGTACGAATATAATCGTAACCAGGTTTCAATGCCGCTATGGGCACCTTCTTCAGACGAAGATAAAAATGTTAAAACTACATGTCAAGATCTAAAATAATACAAAAAATATCAGACAATCAGATAGTCATACCTAAAAAGTAAATAATAATAACTAGCTGATTATGTCAGATATTTTTGTATTATTTTAAATCTTGACATGTAGTTTTAACATTTTTTATCTTCGTCTGAAGAAGGTGCCAATAGCGGCATTGAAACCTGGTTACGATTATATTCGTACTTTGCGACTGAGGGCTGCCCCTTAATAGTTTAATCATTTGAGCTTACCTGTTTCGTCATCAATAATGGGCCGGAATTGGGCTGTTGAAATGGAATAATGACTTTGTTTCTTTTGGGGATAAATGATACCATTGTAGATGATTCATTAAACACAAATTCAGACGAAGAAACTTTCTTCGCCTTTGTTTGCAACCACTGTGGGGATATGTCGGTGTTCTTTTTTTGCATTCTTATACTACAGTTCATTAGCTCTTTAAGTAATTCAGATGACGTCAACCAATTGTCCACTATCATGTGCATTTTGGTACCTTGAATATCCTCAGTCAAACGCAGAACACACTGTGTTGGAATGATTAGTTCTGACTCCCACTGCTCTTTTTCAACATAGGACATACCATAACTCATCTAATATGTTTAGGAAACACACATCATTACTATGTTTATGCCACATTTATCTGTCCAAAATGCCGCGACGTAAATTTGTATTCTTGAGAGCTGAAAATAATGAATCTAATTGTTATATAAGTATTTCAGTAACTATTTCAATTCTACTGCACAAGCCACACTGTGGGGTCGTTTGTAATCCCAACACAAAAATTACTACACAACTAAATATAAAATTTGCTTGACTGATATTAGAAGTTAATCAGATACATGATCACTGAAGGTAGACAGAAGAACAGCATGCTAGCAGTAAATGGAGCAAGCACAGTTAGGAAAATAAAATAGCTGGGTCGCGGGCAGCCCAACAGTGTGATTCTAGAATTAAGTTCGGTGCATAGTCCTGTAATACGAAGGTGAGTCAAAAATTATCCGCAATGTACCTATAACTTACAATGTTCATACTGAATTCTGTCTTAGTTCATTTTATTGCTATGATGTTGAGATCAGCCTATGATAGTTTGATCCTTATATCTCCATTTATCCTCCTATTGTTGCACATAATTCAAGATCACTTCATTGTAAGTTTGAACAAAAAAAGGGACAGTGGTCGGAAGGTGTATTGAAACGTGTATGTCGTCAAATACATGACTAACAACAATGGCCGCGGTGGAGTAGCCGAGCGGTCTAACGCCCCTCGCTGCGGAGCGCGCGGTTGCTCGCCGTCGGAAGTTAGAGTCCTTCCTGGGGCATAAGTGTTTGTGTTGTCCTTAGGTTAGTTTGTAAGCTACGGACTGATGACCACGCAGTTTGGTCCGATAGATATTTAAACATTTAACAATGATGAAACTTGTCTCAATAGTAAGTGAGGTCAGCGTCTCGACATTACAGTCTGCTTTTTACTGGTCACAGAGTATCTGCAGCGGCCGCTGTATAATTTAAAGATAACAAACAAAGTGCTCTCAAAGACCACGCTGATGTGAATATTATTCATTGCACATTTATGACGATGGTTACCTCAGAAACGTTACTAATCAATATTTTTTTAACTCTTCGACACTACCAATTTATTTTTAATACCACAATAATTATAAATTATTTTAACACTGCTTTAAACTTTATTAACTTACTATAAGCTTATTTCGGCCTTAGGCTATCATCAGGTGTTCTGTAATACAAGTAATATAGAAGAGTTGTTACATATATTCTTATAACATAATTACATAATTAAAGATAGAGAAACAATATTTCATGTGAAATTGAAGGGATAATCGAATTCAGCCACAATTCTGCCCATTATGATTATTTAGGTGGATGCCTGAATGGGGACTTCTCAAAGGTCAGTATAAAAAAGGAAAAACCATCTATACAGGTCTACGTATATTTGTACAGAGTTCTCAGAGTCCTGTTTTCAGTTTTTCAATGTTTTTTTCATATTCTCTTGGTTGCCTTCCATATGGTCAGAATTAAGCAAAATAAAGTGTATTAAGAAATATTGACAGAGTTGGGAAATGTTATTTGGGAAAAAAGGAAAAGAGAGAGAGAGAGAGAGATGAGCAATAACAGATTACAGACACACCACAGTGGGTGACTCGCCTGTGGAGGGATTTCGACAGAAAAGAAGTGGATGTCGTGTACCTATAGGCTACAAGAAAATTAAAAAAACTTCCTTTCTTGGAAGAAACTTCCCATTTGGTAACTTACTGAGAAGTAGGTTATAATTATCACCGACAAGTGAAATACAAGCAAATGTATTATGTTAAACCGCGAGAACTCGCGCCTTTAAAAGTTACGCGATCGATCACGTCTATAGCGTTTTTCTGATAGTCAAAGAAAAGTTTGTAATGTACTTAATACGTCCAAATAAGTATTTCTAGTTGTGTTTATAAGAAAACGTAAATATTTTACTATTTAAAATTGGTAAAATGCAATTGTTTTGAAATTATTGTTAGCAAAAAGCTCACGCGCGAGTCCTCGCGGGTTAAGATGATCAGAAAGAGATCAGACCACGTCAGGCACAAAGTGCACTTTATCAGAAAGAATAACATGTTTTGTTTGCCGACATTGTCATTACTGAGTGCGACTGTAATACATCAAACAAAAAATTTTTTATGATGTGTTACATTTGAAAATGATGTCGCAGTACATCGAAACACGTCATGTGGGAGGAAAAATAAAAAGTTTTCGTCGTAGCGACTGAGCCTTTTGCCTTAGGGTGACTTTTTTTTTTCTACGAAGTAGCAAGTAGTAATTTTTAGGAAACATATACTTGATCGCTAGCTAATGGAGGACATTTCTGTGACAAGCCACCATTTAGCAAACGGAAGCGCACGTGATGGAACCAGAAAAGGGAAGCCAACATCAAAGGAGGCAGAACGGTGGCTATTTTTAGTCGCGGTGAGTGCCGCTGTGGTCCGCTGGCCTTGGTGGTATGGTGGGGGGGAAGGGGGGAGGGGGGGGGAGGAACAGAGCAGACAGGTAGACGCGAGGCTTACAGCGGCGCCGGCGGCCCTTTGCCGTTTTTCCAGACGCGAACAGCCTCTTCGTCCTCGCCAAGTGGGCCGCGCTACTGAATGTGGCCTATTTGACCAGCGCGAGGAAGAAAGAACACTCGTGACCGCTACCACGATACCCATCTTCTTCTAGTCGATTGCACAATTCCGGAAGTATTGCGTTACGGGTCGCCAGACAATACGATCAAGGCATCTACATCCGATATATGTGTCGTGTCTCTATTTTCCAGACACGTCTGTAGTGCCAAGTTTATACGACGATCGAAAGTTCACAACCTTTACTTTACTTTTTCGTGTCCGAATCCATGTCATAGCACATCAACCTAATATCGGGCCACGTCTGGGGCGTTGTCTCTAGCGTTCCATAAATCATCAAGGGAGCAGGTCCTTGGGCAGTTCTTGCACGTCAGGAGATGTTGCATATTCTGTGTCTCATGTGTCTCTGACGTCTCTTTCGTCGATGATTCCCCACTCCACTAGGTTCGTCTTTACAGGGGCGACTCCTGAGACAGTTCAAAGACTTCCAGCTTCTTTCTGAGTTAGTGGATATTTGTCTGGTGGTTCCGTGGGGACAGACCTCAGAAAACACATCGGGATTTCAGCCGCCTCAGTGACTCTGGTGCTTCAAAGAGAGGGGGGTCTATCATCGAATTATTGCCCAAGTCGTTCGGTATGTTCTACAGCAAGTCGTCGAGTTGCAGGTGCTTCTCAACCATCCGCTTTATAGAGCTGTCCCAGTGGCGTTGCCTTCAAACAGCCAGTCATAAGTCTACATGTTTCGTTGAGGGCGATGTTCACCTCTTTTGCGTGTGGAGATCTGTTCCACACTTGACATGCATACTCAGCTGTGGAAAAACACACTGCTTCAGCCGTAGTTCTGATCACGTGGGGGCTAGCTCCCCATTTACTTCCTATCAGCTTCTTCAGAAGTTGGTTCCTGGTCGCTGTCTTTTGTCGAGTCTGTTGACAGTGAGACTTGTGTGTTTGAGACCGGTCAAGTATTACCCCAAGGTAGTTTGGCTCAGCTGTGT
The DNA here is from genome assembly GCA_026315105.1 of Locusta migratoria. Classification (NCBI taxonomy): domain Eukaryota; kingdom Metazoa; phylum Arthropoda; class Insecta; order Orthoptera; family Acrididae; genus Locusta; species Locusta migratoria. The sequence goes on from CM048746.1 coordinate 561,170,113, forward strand.
GTTTGATAGAGAAACCATCCCATTTAATTTGTAGTTTCCTCCTGGCTTCCTTAGACTTCAAATGGAAGGCACACGCCTGGGTCTTTGCTGGGTTGGCCTTCAATGAATTTTCCTTGTAGTAGATCGACATCTGTGACAAGGCATTCTGCAATCTCTCTTAGACTGCTCGAAAGTTTTTGCCCTGAGCTGCTATGGCCAAGTCATCAGTATAAAGGAAGTGCTTTGTATCACTAGGAGTAGGTTGGTCGTTTGTGTAAATGTTGAAGAGCACCGGGGACAGAACACTGTCTTGGGGGAAGCCATTCTTTTGTGTTCGCCACCAGCTCTTCTTTCCCTCTAATATTACATAAAATCTCCCGTTTTGTAGGAGGGATACGATTACTTTACGTATGAAGACGACTCCAGTGACGTTCTTCTCCTAGAAGCCTCTACGTGTTTTGTCAACGCCAGTACCTGCCCAGTACATGATCTTCCTGCGCGGAAGTTCACAAGAAATATTAATGCTCTGCTGCTGCGCTCCAAACGTCCTTACTCGATGCGAATGACGTATGATCATACAGGCATCGTTACGTTTACACGATAAACTTCAGTCTACGCGTTTAATTACCACTGACAGCAGTGCCTCTGTTAAAATTTGGCCATACTGCAGTTTCTATATTCAAATTTTTTACGTTTTGGTGTACGTTATGGCTGATAATATTCAGCTTATAAAACTCACACTGTCGGCAGTTGCAGCAGCCATGGCAGACTTTTAGAACAAAACAGCGAAGAAGAATTAATGTTGAAGGCGCTCTTGGTTAAGAAGCAGTAGCGAAGAGAGAGAAGTGTACAGCGTGCTAATGAAAGAACTCATGCCGAAGGCCCAGACGGATTCCGAATTTTTTTAGGAAAAAATGATGAGTATTTTACCAAGTTGCTTTCGTTCGACCAAGAACAAACCCAAGGCAAAAATACAGCGATGAGTGGAAGAATTTTGGTAAGTCAAAGGTACAACATACTTCTTACCCCTCTTGCATTCTCAGCTTTGATTCAAATGTTTGTAAACCTATGGGACTTAACTATTCCCGCTTTCAGTCCCTAAACGTTACAAACTACTTAACACGTTCGCTGAGGCTGACGCTTACAAGCGTTTACGCGATCAACAAGCCAGTGCGGGTAACGCTTATAAGCGGCGCGTTGGCTATATTCAGTTTAGTTTGTTCGGATGTGCACTCGTGTTAGTGCAAGCCAGCAACGAAATATCACGTAACGTTTTTTCTGTTTGCAGTTGTGTGTTTTCGCTTTAGTCGTCTGTGTTGTGTATTGTTTGCAATAAAGTCAAACAGAGGCGTTGTCAGAATTGTTTGCAATAAATGCATATGACGCTTATGAGCGTCAGACAGCATGCAGCATGCACGTGCACGTACAGGCAAGCGCCTATTAAACACAAAGAAAAAACGATGTCCGTACACCGAGAGCTGGGACGAAACGTAAACAGTGTCTCACGTAAGCAACTTCGCTCGTTTCCAGAGAAAGGATTCGGTGTTCACGTGATACGATGGGGTGTACAAAATCCTTGGCGCACGCTTTGTAGCTGGCGGCGTCGGCTGGCTGCCGAGCTGACATCATAGCGGACCCTGAGAAACCTGGGCAACAATGTAACGAAATAAAACACGACATGAAAGATTCAAATCCAGTTACAAGAATGTTAATAGTACGACGGAACAGTTCATTCTGTCAAAACAGATTTGTCTTCACACAGGTTGCTAACAAAACGCTCAATACGTACACAATTTTTAATGTTGTTGTTGTTGTTGTGGTCTTCAGTCCGCCTACTGGTTTGATGCAGCTCTCCACGCTACCCTGTCCTGTGCAAGTCTCTTCATCAGAGAATACGTTCGGCAACCTACATCCTTTTGAATCTGCTTACTATATTCGTCCCTCGGTCTCCCTCTACGATTTTTACCCCACACGCTTCCTTCTAATGCTAAGTTGATAATTCTTAATAACATTACCAATAATAATAATAATGGTAAAGGACGGCGAAAAAAGATTCATTCTGTCAAACTTGAACTGTTTTCATTGAGGTTTATATCAAACCGCTCCTCTCTCTCCTCTACAGTTTCCACATTTGACTTTCAACTAAAAATACGACACAGAGGACGCACTTGTTCCAAACTTCTGCAGTCACTGTTTTTACTGCTTCTTCTTGCTGTTTAACTTCCGGCATTTTGTATGTTTTGTCTTTTGCTGCAACATAGCCTTTGGTTCTGTCCCACACTTACTCGATGGTGTTTTAATTCACAGCGGTACGGAAGAATTCTAAGAACAGTTTTCCCTGCATTCTTGGCCATTTCATCTATCGCGTATTCGTTGTGCGCTGTTCTGTAATTTTGAAATATATGTAAAAGTTATTTTTTCGACTACCGTCTTTAAAATCTAGGTTTTTAGATTTTAGCCACTCTGATATTTCGTGCTTATTGGAATTCGCACTGGGAACTTTTTCTTTTCTACGTTAATGGTACGGCACTTTATCAACAACTATAAATGCAAGCCGAGGAAGAACATCTTAAAACCACTTCTCGAAGGTTGAACTAGTCTTTCAAGCGTCTTTAAAGTTGAACTTAAAGAGATCCTGAAATCGCCGCTGTATAGCGCGCACTAACGAGCTAACACCTGCAATTGAGACGGCCACACTGACTGCTTTAAAAGTGCTTTCCTAAGCAAGAATATCGGTACAACTTCCCCCCCCCCCCCCCCTATTCCACAATAGATGGAAGAATTCAAAACATCCATAAACACATTTTATTATTTCTAACCATGGTTCCAAATCCAAATTTTCACATTTCTAGCATCAAAATAGTCTTAGTAGCACGTTTAAAAGACTTTCCTTTATTTCACCCGGTTAATGTTTGAATTTCCAAAAATATCCAAACACATGTTTTTAAAATTCCAATATAAAACCTAAATCCGATTTTTTGTAATTATTACTTCAAAATTGCCTTAATAGCAACGTATTTTCAAAAACCGCTCATCCCCTATGTCACCCTCTTAGGGATGGGAATATCGAAAAATTGCTGATGTCTATAGTGTAATATGAACAACGTCTACAAATTTCAAGTTTGTATCGTCTGTATTCAGCTCCATTTTCTGTCTTTTAGAAACGGATCGAGAACGCAAAATTTCTTACTTGCCCTTTGGCATCTTTGTTGGTAGTTTTACTTTTCAAACTGCAATATGCACTTATTTTTCTTTCTTCGTACCCTTGTTGCAGAAAAACAACTGAAGAATGTGCATCACGCAAGGAGTTTAGAACACAGGGAGACGCCCTTACTCTGAAAAAGTGAAACCAGCCTCGCCATATTGCTAAGTTTTGGAGAAGTGTTCGTATTGTAGAGCTGATGTTTTATGTCACTTATAACAGCAATAATACGTCTGATGGTTTTGCCGTCATGTCCAACGTGTTAAAAGAGTGCAAATTAACTGTTAAAAATTAAATTTTCAAATATATTATGATCAGTATTTATTACCATTTATTCAAGAAAGCATAATTTATATATGAAGAACAGTCTAGAGAGCAAAAATTTATTTTTTACGACTAGTTTCGTTCTTTTAGACCATCTTCAAGAAATTTAGCTCTATTGATGTTTGGAGCTGGCAGGAAACTTGGAGCCTTCTAGTACGTCACTGCTCCAAGTTTCCTGCCAGCTCCACAACTTCCATGGAGCTAAAATTCCTGAAGATGGTCTAAAAGAAGTCCGAAACTAGTCGAAAAAAATAAGTTTATCACTCTAGACTGTTGTTTATATATAAATTTAAATAAGAGTGCTGTTGCCCAATAAGTGAAACAAAATGTTTCCAAAAACATGTGAAGAGCATAATGTTTGAAAGTAAATAGTTTGCTGTGACTGTCAGTTCAATGCATTAATAGTAAGAGGGTCGACTTAACCCATAGTTTTCACGGAGAAACGGCATTCCAAACCTGACCAAGATGACGGACACGCTTCAACTGACGTATGTGCTCGGCATAGATAATTCCATCTCCCTATATTCTAACCTCCTTGGCATCACGTTTCTCTGTATATAACCTCTTTGCTATTATAGTGTCAAAAGTCATCGCTGGTCTTCTTTCCAATAAGCTGACGACTTTCAACCTATCTTCCACCCTCTTATAGCTTTCGACACGGAACTGCTATGGTATACAACGAGAGACTTTGTACTACAACAACACTGAGAGATCGTTCGTCTCCATTGTGATTTTTTTTTCTGTAGAGTAAAATACTGACATCCACACAGAGAATTTTATATAAGTCGGTAACTTTCAACTCACCGTTTCTGACCTTAGGGAAATCTCTCAAAACCGTTTCCTTTACAATTTCTGTACCGACTATTTTAAATGTTAAAGTTCGCACAGCAATTTTAATTTCCGCTCCATAATGGGACCTCAGTGAACGTAATTTTCCTTCGGTCGTTTGCGGCGTAACTCCAGACATCACATTCCAGAGTTTTCTTGCAACTCTGAAGCTTCCCCTTCCTGGCATGCTAAAACTTTATAGACTGCATATTAAAGAAAGTTAAGCAGCAAGCCATATTCAAAATCCATTTTAAATCAACACTTTTCTGTTATTTTCTTAATAAAAAACACATTTGTACCGTATTATGAAAGACAGGATTTTCTGCATGGAACGGCATTTTTCGTAGCTGTAAGCCTTAGTCAAAGCTGATTCCAGCCCTGTCCCGCTCCATTGATGCAAGATATATGCAGATACAAGCAGTTTTTCATCTGGACGCCACTGATTTCACACGTAAATATGAAAGCGGCACAACAAGCTCACTTCTGCCCATGCACACTCAGGACGCTACTAGCAAATTTATAACCTGTTCTATAGCGTACTAGATACAACCAAACGCCTTCTTCTCTGGCGAAATGCTGGTATCGCGTTTACGTCGCTAGATGGCTCGATCATCGTGTAACCTGTTTTTAAAATATATATCGTAATACTATTAATAAGTGAAGACAATACAAGGAGGCAAATGAAACATACTGTAAAAAGTACTTTTAGATACATGTTCGTAGCTGTTAAGATGTTCAAATGTTTGTATAGCTTATGGGACTTAACTACGGGTTCATCAGTCCCTAAACTTACAAACTACTTACGAAGTAGCTAATACTAAGGACGGCACAAATATCTATGCCCGAGGGGGGATTCGAACCCCCGACCGTAGTGGCCGTGCAGACCATGGCAGTAGGGCCTCAGTCTCATCGGCCACCGCGGCGGCACTGGTAGAAGAAGGTAGACACTTAGACACTTCCACATATACAGGGTATTTCAGAAGGAATAGTAATTACAGTTTGTATAAGGTAAATGACAATGTTTTTCATATTTAAAAATTAGTCTAAGACCAGACGCGCTTCGCTTTATTTTAAAGCATCTTCTTTGGTCAATTGTATATATATACTTTTGTTTTACATTTATGTATGGTTTTACTGAACTCGATCATGAACAGTCCACATGCTATGGCTTTAAGTTTAGAATAATAGGCCCGAATTAATGCCATGGGTAAACGATGATACTGAAACAAGTGCAGAAAGAAAATAATCGAATGAAACCACACTTTTGCGCCCTACAGGAGCACTGACTGCACACACGTGCAAACTCTCAGGCCATGAGATCGGACTGATACATTGCGTGTTTATCCATACATTCTAAGAATGTCACTGAATTTGTTTAGTCCACAGCATACATTTACGATACGGTGCGATTTAAAAAAATGTTTAATAGCAAAGAAGTGCACAACCACTTGGGGGCAGATGTACCGGGTGATCAAAAGGTCAGTATAAAGTTGAAAACTTAATAAATCACGGAATAATGTAGATACAGAGGTAAAATTTGAAACATATGCTTGGAATGACATGGAGTTTTATTATAACAAAAAATGTTCATAAATGTCCGACAGATGGCGTTTCATCTGATCAGAAAAGCAATAATTAGCACAACAAATTAAGACAAAGCAAAGATGATGTTCTTTACGCGAAATGCTCATTATGTTCAACATCATTTCTCAACAATAGCTGTAGTCGATGAATAATGTTGTGTACAGCACTGTAAATCATGTCCGGAGTTATGGTGAGGCATTGGCGTCGGATGTTGTCTTTCAGCATCCCTAGAGATGTGGGTCGATCGCGATACACTTGCGACTTTGGGTAGCCTCAAAGCCAATAATCACGCAGGCTGAGGTCTGGGACGTGGGAGGCCAAGCATGACGAAAGTGGCGGCTGATCACACGATCACCACCAAACGACGACGCAAGAGATCTTTCACCCGTCTAGCAATACCGTTTATTTATTTATTTATTTTTTATTTTATTTATTTATTTATTTTTTTTCATTCTAATAAAACCCCATGTCATTCCAAGCACGTGTGGCGAATTTTACATTATTTCGTGATTTATTAAGTTTTCAAATTTATACTGACTTTTTGATCACCCAGTAAATCACGTTCCTTTAGTATTTGTTTTATATTCATATAGAGGAACGCCTAGATCGCATATTTTACTTCATACTTTATTAAGTCACTAGTTTCGACAACAAGTTGTCATTTTCAAACGTAAAATTAAAATTATAAATCTGTATAAAAACTTTCAAAGGCACATGCATCTTATGTACACAGTATATAAAATACTCCAGTACTACAGTATGAAGTAAAATATGCGATCTAGGCGTTCTTCTACGTGAAGTCTATATAACATGTACAGATCGCTCCCCATACGCGACTATGTCGAATGTTGATTTTAATATTTGTGTTTGATCAGGAATTGTTGGTGCTATTCTTAGGGTTACACATTCTACTGTTTGTCACTTACGTCTGTGCAGAAAATAATGGGATGTACTTTCTATCCTATGGGACATTCCCAAATCTCGTGCGATGGCATTTAACAAGCGTTTAATGAGCGACAGACTGGATAAACATGTCCAGCAACATTGCTTCAGTCATCTTACTGATTACGGTGATATTTAAAGGCATTGGTTGTTTACTCATGTATCGACAACAGTCGCACGTCACAGCATCAGGAGTTGCATGTGGAGGACAAATCGGAAAACAAGATTATAAGTTCACAGTAATTTGTGATTCTTCTTCTTGGAGTGCTGAAGTGTGCGTCACATTGACAGATTACCAAATTGAAAAATTTTGAATAAAATAATTTTCAATACTCTACTTTGCTCAGGTATTTACTCTTTTCAAACGCCTGTTGGTCCACATTCTTTTCCTTACCTTTTTTATTCTTTTTCTTAGCGAGTACGGTCGTATTTAGGTTTTTGGTTGCCACCCTAAATTTTTATTAGTCATCTTCATTGTTTAATAGTAGAACTGTAACGTCAGCATAACAAATAATTCTTATTTCTTGTTCACGACTCTATAATCACTACCTTCGAATAACATCTTTAGCCTCTCACTCGTTACTGTATAAAAAAAAAAAAAGAAAAATAGCGGTACTCAGAAAGTCAACTACGCTAACAGCAGAATTACTTAGTATACAGCTAGTTACCATGGAACCAAATTTTTCACTTCGATGTAGTTGTTGGAATAAATCAGTTGCTTTTATTAAGGTGGAATGTCACGATTGTGGAGCATGTTTACAACTGTTACCTCAGTCCTGTCGAAAGCATTCTGTAAGTTAATTTAAAAAACATAAGCTGGTCTTATTGTACTTAACAGGCTTCTCTTCAACGTTAGGAACTGTACAGTCCTGAGCTGAACCTGACATTTCTTCCACTCACTGGCTTTAAGCTGCTTCAGTTTTCTTTCTTGTCGTCCTCTCTTGGACAACTCATTTTTCTTTCGATCCCAAAGGTCTGAAGTTTCGAGGCCCGAGGGAGTCTTTCATTTTCTGCCCTCATATATCTAGGGCTGCTGATCCGCAGAAAATAGTGCTGGATCAGCGAATGCTGAGAGGAAGAAGCCCTGAAAGAAACATCTGTTTCTGCCTACTGTCTTGCAGAATTAATAGTGTGCGAGGAGCAAAGGCCAATGCCAGGACTCCACATCAGATTCCAAAAGTTCCATATCTATAGATACGACAACTTGTATGAATACAATATGCGCTTTGCCTTGCAATGTTACTCCTCCCGATAAACATAAGATGAGATTTTCTGTCGTATATAGCTTCAGTTCGGTTCTTTGATGTCCGTATGTTCAAATGTTTATAAATCTAAGGGTTTTTAATACGAACGTACTTATTATTGGAATAACCATTGTCTTTTAAAAATAATTCAATCATGACGAGATGTAATTCGAGAAGGAACCTTTCAAGGACTACAAACAAAATCTGTATCAACAGGACTACGATGAGGAATGATTTTATTTATTGCATCAGAAGTACTATTTGTCATATCTTTCTTTTGAGTTCCTAGGCTTACAAACTAATTCACTAACTTAAAGTAAGCCGCGGTGGTGTAGCCGAGCGGTCTAAAGCACCTCGCTGCGGAGCGCGCGGTTGCTCGCCGTGGAGGTTCGAGTCCTCCCTGGGGAATGGGTGTATGTGTTTGTCCGTAGGTTAGTTGACCTAGGTTTAAGTTGTTTGTAAGCTGATGACCACGCAGTTTGGTCCGATAGATTTACAGACATTTGAACTTTAAGTAACTTCTGTTAAGGACAACACACACACCCATGACCGAGGGAGGATCTGTCAAGCTTAAGGGACTTAACTGCGGGGTCATCAGTCCATAAACTTACAAACTACTTATGAACTACCTTACACTAAAGACGAAACAAACATCCATGCCCGAGGGGGCATTCGAACCCCCGACGGGGAGTAGACTCGCGCATCGGAGCATAGCGCCTCAATGCGCTTGGCCACCCCGCCGCGGCGACGAGGGAGGACTCGAACCCCCAACGGCGAACGGCCGCGCGCACCGCAGCTGAGCGTGGCATGCCCGTATGATAGCGCTGGCTTTACAAGAGTTTTATAAATTTTCTCTTTCGTTTTTACGAGCATTATGCGTTGCACGTAGTTTTATTTATACATCATGTGTGCTTCATTTGATTTCTCCTCTGACATTTATGACCCCAGATTTTTAATCGTTTGAAGTCCAAAATTATCAAGCTCTAGAGACTGAACTCTGCTTCCCTTCTACTAATATCGATCGTACATGGCATGGTATATTCACATACTGTCTTGTCTGCAAAGTATGTCACGATTAGAGTTAATACTAAAGACGTAATTAGTCGAAAATCATGCCGTGATAGCGGGTTTTTGATTAATGTAACTATGTCATTACATGAACTATATGTAGTATTATGATACAAATTTCAAGGTATAGTCCGTGTTATGTATGTACACTGTCTGTAAAATGTCTCATGAACACAATCAGTAGTGTAGAAGTAATAATTGTGACTTGATACTGAATGATATAGTTTCACTGCATAAACAGCGGAAAAGTAATAAGTGATAATTATTTTCTTTCGTAGTTTCGCTGGGCTTGTCAACAAGAAAAAAAAATGTATAGTTTTGAAATTATGTGTAAAGTTTGTTGCAAGTCGCTCTCATTCTTATTCCCAAATAGTGGATGAATGAGTTACCGTTAATTAATCGCTAGCACAGTCTTCTGTGAATCTCACTATTAATGGCGTAATATTTCCTTAATGATGTGTAGTTGGTGCTTTTTTTTACCCTATAGTGATTGTTTCCAGACTGTAAAAACTATTTGTACCACATTTGGTTGAAATATGTCCTATACTTTGTGTCATGCATGGATCTTACCCCCACTCACAGCAATTATTTTCTGATAATAAGGAGTATTTGTACAAAGTTTTATTGAAATCGGGTGAGTAGTTTAGGAGGAGATGTGGAACGTACACACTTTAACACACAAACCTAAAAACATGTTGTAGTTTCGGTCTTCAGTCTGGTTTTATACAGCTCTCGATCGTACTCTGTCTTGAGCAAGCCTCTTCCTCATTAGAACGTCAACCCACATACTTTTCTCAATGCTAAATACACGGGTCCTTGATTTGTCCTACCAATTGATGCCTTCGTTTAGTCAAGATATACCACCAATTCTTTTTTTTCTCCAATTTTGTTCAGTGCCTCCTCAGTTACGTGATCTACCCATCTGATCTTCAGCATTCTTCTGTAGCACCACATTTCAAAAGCCTTTATCATCTTCCTATCCGCACTGTTTATCGTCCATGTTTCACTCCCATACAAGGCCACACAAATGCCTTGAGAAAGGACTTCCTTCCGCTTAAATTAATATTTGATGTTAACAAATTTCTCATCCCACTGCCATTCTGCATTTTATATCCTCTGTACTGCGACCATCGTTCCATTTATGTATTTTATTGTTCAGTTTTTTTATTTTTTATTTTATTATTATTTTTTGTGATTCTAAACGTGTCACATACAAATATTGCAGCCAGGTTTGATCCAGCTCTCCACTCTACTTTGTCTTCAGCAAACCTCTTCATCTTCTCATAAGAACGGCAATTCACAACCATTTGAATCTGCTTCCTGTATTGGACACTGCGATTTTTTTCCTAATTCCTTGATTAAGAATGAGTCCTACCAACATATCCCTTCCTTTGGTCAAGGTATGCCTAAAATTCCTTTTCTCTCCAGTTCTATTCAATATTAGTTATGCAATACACCTCCCTAATCTTGAGCTTTCTTCTGTAGCACCACATTTCAAAAGCCTCTATCTTCTTCTGTCTAAACTATTTATCGTTCATGTTTCACTCCCATATCAGGCAACACTCCAAACAAATTCCTTCAGAAAACATTTCCTTACACTTAAAGTCACATCCGATATTAACAAATTTCTATTTCTCAAAAACGGTTTTCTTCCCATTGCCATTATGTTTTGTATCATGTGTACTGCGACCATCGTATGCTATTCTACTGATCAAGTAACAAAATTCATCTTCCACCATCATTTTTTCGTTAACTAATTAACTCTTTCTGCATCCCCTGATTTTCTTAGACTACATTCAGTTACCCTTGTTTTTCTCTTGTTAATGTTCATCTTATACGCTCTTTTCAAGACACTGTCAATTCTGTTCAGTTGCTCTTCCAGGTGCTTTGCTGTCTAGCAGAATTACAATTTCATAAGCAAAATGCAAAGTTTTTATTTCTTCTCCCTAAGAGTAATACCTAATTACATTAATCTTTATAATAAGTATCTCAATAGCTATAAAATTGAGGTGTTTGAGCCTATATGTCACTCTGCAGCCAAAACTACACCTCGTAAATGAATAGTGTTTGTAGGTGGTAGTAGGTATCAGTGTCCTACTGTGCACAATGGTGGTAGAGGGTTGATGACGAGTAAGGGAATGGAGGATATGGGAGTTCAAAGTTACCGACTTCTATAAAATACTACGTGTAGGTGTCAATATTTTGCTCTTCAGCAAAAAGTACACAATGGAAACGAACGATCTATGTGTTTGTAGTACAAAATCTTCCTTTGTGCACAGTAGCAGCTCTGTGACAATATCTATAAGAGGGTGAAAGATATAGTGGTTGAAAGTAGTAGCTTATATAAAATTTGGACTGAGGACCAGCGATGAATTGTGACACAGTAATAGCAAAGATGTTATATACAGCGAAACGCAGTGATCTCTATAGTACCTGGATCTTGAACTATAGATTTCTGAGCGCGCAGACAAAGATGTTCATATTCTGTTTCTTGACTAATTACAAACATGGCTACTACGAATTACTACAAGCAAACGGGAAAGAAATATGTTTCTATTACGTACTCACGCGAATCAGTTACTTCGCATATTGACATAAATTTGAAATCTAGAGGTAATCTAGCTATTATCTGTCACGTACTAACTGATGGAAATTCGTTTGACTAATTACAACATGGTGGACAATGCAAATTCGTGTGCAAAACATATGAATGTGCAGGCACCCTATAGTTCTATGCTCAGACAGCAGAGTTATATAGAGATCACTGGCGAAACGTGGTGCACATTCTTCAGTTGTTTCCTGCTACAAGCTTATGAATAAGGAAAAATAAGTGCATATTGCAGTTTGAAAAGTAAAACTACCAAGAATGATGTCAAAGCTTAAGAAAGAAATTTCGCATTCTCGATCTGTTTCTAAAAGACAGAAAAATGAATATTCAGACGATGGAAACTTGAAATTTGTAGACATTGTTTATCTTACAATGGAGGCATCAGCAATTTTTCGATATTTCCATCCATAAGGGGGTGAAATAGGGCATGAACGTTTTCTTGAAAATACGTTGCTATTAAGGCTATTTTGAAGCAATAATTGCAAAAATTCGGATTTAGATTTTTTATTGGAATTATAAAAACACGTGTTTCGATATTTTTGTAAATTCAACCATTAACCGATTGAAATAAAGGAAAATCTTTTAAACGTGCTACTGAGACAATTTTGATGCGAAAATTTGTTTTTGGAAACATTGTTAGAATTTTTAAAAAATGAGTTTCAGGATGTTTTGAATTCTGCCATCAGTAGTGCAATAGAGATGGCAATTTCTATCGAAATACTTGATTAGGAAAGCATTTTTAATGCTACATCTACGAAAATTTATATTTGGAAGTAGAAGAAAACCAATACAGCCAATACAGTCTATGGATGTGAAGCAGCGGGAATTAAGCTAGTAGATCATAACAATAAGGACTGTCATTATAGCTTATTTTCGGACTGGTGGATAAAGCGTGAGGTTCCAGTGTTAGCAGACGTTGTGGGTACGGCTTATTACGCGGCGATTCTGTCAAAGAAGAATGTAGTGCAATTAGTGGGTTCCTGGTTTCCATCAGTTCGTGAATCGCGCCTATTCAGCGTATAATTTCAAGTACATCAAAGAAAGGACGGAGTTAAGTGCACCAACTCGGTGAGCCATCTGTGGAAACTTGAGACTGAGAAGCGGCCGGGCTATTCTGGTCGTTCCCTTTCAAAGCAGGTAATTAATAAACAGGCGCCGGGCACCGCCACGCCAAAAACCTCGCTCTCCAGTTTTCTCCTATCTGGGACAAAACTCGGGCGCCTCAATGCGCACAAGCAAGACGCCAATAACGTGCTCCACCTTTGTGCAGAGGTTGAACTAGAAAGAGAATCTCTGAATATTTCATTCCATTCAATGTAAATAAGCATGGAACTTTGTGTTTAGCGAGGAGACAAGGAAAAAAATGTTTTCTAACAGCTTTGAAATGAAATTGCTTTCACACTTCTGCATATCAGTGCCGCCGTGAGTTGTTGCACTTGTTCAGCTACATCTCCATCTATATTCATAATCCGACAGCCACCTCACGATATGTGGAGAAGTGCACTATGGGTAGCATTGTCACTTCAAATGTTCAAATGTTTGTAGAGCTTAAGAGACTTAACTACGGGGCCATCAGTCTCTAAACTTAGAAACTACTTATGAACTAGCTTACACTAAAGACAGTGCAAACATCCATGCCCGAGGGGGGATTGGAACCCCCGATGGGGAAAGGCTTTGCACATCGTAGCTTAGCGCCTCAATGCGCTCGACTGCCTTCTCCTATTCCAGTTTCCTATGGTTCTCGGGGAAAATGATTTCCTGTAATGCCTCCTTTCCGTCCTCCCAGTACGCCATGCAAGCACGGCGCGGCGTTCTTACGACGCCGGCCACGAGCACCCTTTGACGCAACCCCTCTCGCGGCCAGAACTGTACTGGATCAGCCAGTTGGCAATATGACAGGCACTAGAACAGACTCTCATCAGTAGGCAGGCCTCTACCTATATAAACAATGTATCAGCATTACACTAGTCTGCAGTCATGAAACTTATAGAAGTATTATAATATTTTTGCTAAAGACATATCTTTACTAATCTAGCTTAGCGTTTCTAGTTTCTGCTGTCCCACTGGCTGGTCACCTCAGACTTCGTACCCGCACACGCGTGCATCCTACTTCCCTGTGTCGGTCTCTACTCGGCCACCGACACCTAGGACAACCGGCGGCAACGAGACACAAAACCTAAAGTCTGTGATCTTGTCCTTAAACGTAGGAAGGAGCAATATATTGGTTAACTGTTCGGGGAAAATGTACGCTCTTGGAACTTTTACAGAAGCCCCTACCGTGATACAGAATGTCTGTCTTGCAGCGTCTGCTACTGGAGTTTCCTTAACATCTTTGTGACGCTTTCGCGCTTACTAAATGAGCCCGTAACGAACCGTGTTGCTCTCCGTTGGATCTTCTCTATGCCTTCCATTAACCATACCTGGTACGGCTCATACACTGATGACCATTACTTAAGCAACGTCCGAACAAAAGTTTTGTAACTTACTTCTTTTCTTGACCAACCATACTTCCTGAGGATTCTTCCAAGGAATCTCAGTTTCGCATCTGCCTTACCCACAATTCATTTTATGTGGTGGTTCCATTTCAAATCGCCCATTACGTCTATTTCGAGTTATATCGTGAAAGTAACTGCTTTCAGGGTTACTCCTGCTATTGCTTGGTTACGTACGTAACAAAGGATAACAAAGGCTCTTTCTTTCTGTGTAAACAAACAATTTGCTTATGATCACGGTCAATTGCCATTGCCATTCCATGCGTCAATATGCTGCAGATACTCTTGCATTTTGCAACCCTTATCCATCTGTTGGAGTTCTCAATAAAATACAGCATCACCAGCAAACAGGTTTTTTGGGTACGGATGGGGGAAGGAAATCGGCGTGCCCTTTAAAAGGAACCATCCTGGCATTTGCCTGGAGTGATTTAGGGAAATCACGGGAAACCTAAATCTGGATTGCCGGAGGTGGATTTGAACCACCATCCTCTCGAATGCGAGTCCAGTGTGTTATCACTGCGCCACCTCGCTCAGTCGTTTATGTGATTTGTCGTGCTATATATTGCTGATGAAGTAATATAGGGTGTCCCTTTAAAAACACATAAGTTTGTGTTAAAAACACATACGCTTTCGTTTTACAAACGGTGTCAAAATCCTTCTGGAAATCTAGAAATACGGAATTAATTTGAGAACGCTTGTCGATAGCACTCATCACTTCGTGTACGTAAAGAGATAGTTGAGCTTCACACGAAAGATATTTTCTAATTCCGTTTTGACCTTGTTCAATAGATCATTCTGTTCGAAATAATTCATAATATTTGAATACAGGATATGTTCCAAAACGCTGCTGCAAATTGACGTTACTGTACTTCCATGACCGCCTGCCTTGATTGATACCGGTGACACTGGTTTTACAATGACTGTTGTTGTTCCAATTTTGAGTGATCAAAATAAATGGGACACCCTGTATATTGTGAAAAGCAACGGTCCTGTAACACTCCCCTGGGCACGCTCGAGATCACTGAAGACTTCTCCCCGTTGAGAATGACATGCTGTGTTCTGATGATTCCGTGTGGCATTTATGGTCATCGTGGTCGGCCTGCCTGGTGCAAGCTCTTTTGAGCTGACTCCACTTCGGCGACTTGCGTGTCAATGATGATGATAACCATTCACCACCCAGTCCTCGGGCGTAGAAAACGTCCGACCCGACCGGGAATCAAACCCGGATCCTCTGCGTGAAAACCCACCACGCTGTCTTGACTACGGAGGTAGACATGCTATAGCTAGAAACGCCTCAATCCAGTCACACAGTTCGTCTGGACGCTAATGACTGTAGAAGTTGTGCACCCTAAAACCACAAAAACACAGTTGGTCTAATATTTCATATGCTCGCACTTTCTTCATCAGGCGATGTTGTGGAAAGGTGTCGAACGCCTTGCGGAAGTCAAGAAACTCGGCATTTTCCTGGGATCCTGGTTCTACTGGATCGAATGGATGATTAGCGAGAGTTGTGTTTCACATGATAGGTGCCTTCGTAAACAATGTTGATTCCTACAAAAGTTATTTCCGATCTCCAGAAATCACATGTTGGAACATAAAAATGTCCTAAAATTCTGCAAATGGTCGATGTCAGAGATATAGGCGTAGAGTACTGGACGACTCTTCTTGTATATGGCAATGACCTGCACTTTTTACCAGTACTTAGGAACGCTTCGCTCCTCTAGACAGCTTCGCTACACTATTGCTACAATGGGCATAGGCATTGGTATCCCGTCTGGTCCTGCGGTCTTTTCTCATTTGAGCGATTCCAATAGAAGTCATCGATCTGGTTCAATAGAGTTTTTTATACGAGGAGTAATCAGAAACTAAAATTACAAGTAAGATTTTGGTCAATAGAGGAACCTGTTTGACAAGGATCGCAGTAACAGACCAACGTCAATACATGTGATCACGCTTTCATCTTTTTCCTCACTAGAATGAACACTTAGGCAGTCGACAATTCGCTTCAGACAAGGAGCTGAAAAACATCGCATGGACTGGAGATTTACTAGGAGGCTATTTTCAAACTCTACTTAGCGTTCAGTCACCTGCTAGCATGTAGCATGTACATAGATTAAGCTACAATACTAAAATAGACCAGAAGAAGGGCACTCAAGCTCCCGAAACCGGTCATCGCAGCAACCGTCGTCGCAGCAACTGGTTGCTGATTTTGTGGATTAATAAGGAAGATACTCTTGCAGTTGTTTCTTTTACACATAATTAGCAGTGTGCGGTAACTGGGGAACAGGATGTTGACAGCTGTGCAGAATTCCAAGCACCCACCAGCTACACCGAAAGTTGTACGTAAACAGAAACGGCAACTCATTTCGACGTCTAGTCTCCCGTAGAACACTCAATTACTCTATTTTTGTATGCAAAACGTGTGAGCATGACTGAAATCCAGTCAGCAGGTAGAGAGTGATGGAGCGAAGCTGTTTTTTCTGTAATCTCCTCAGCATGTGGTAAAATCGTGTTGAAATTTTTGGCCACTAGAGAAATCTTTTCAAAAAGTATCGCAGTAGCAAGTGCATACATCTGATCACGCTTTCATCTTTTTCCTCACTAGAATGGGCACTTAAGCAGTCGACAATTCGCTTCAGACAAGGAACTGAAAAACATCGCATGGACAGGAGTTTTACTAGGAGACTATTTGAAAACTCTTGCGTGACATGTTAAATGTCTAAGTCGACACGGAGATTATATCGGAAAATAACCCTTCGTATAAGCTCCATACCGTACGTTTTCTGTGTTGATTGTATGAAATAAAATGCATACTCTCCATGCATTGCAAATTTATTTTCTGATCACCTGTCGTGGGTACATATCTTGGCAAGCTGGGTAAAATCTATACTTATTATAAAAACGTGTGTGTGTGTGTGTGTGTGTGTGTGTGTGTGTGTGTGTGTGTGTGTGTGTGTGTGTGTGTTTTCCACAATCATCTTCTACATAACTACTGTATATCTGGATATATTTCAACCAGGCTTGGTGCACATATTCACTACTATAAAATAACAGTAACTGTGTGGATAAGAACCACGTACGACAGGTAATTCAGAAGAAATGAGCTCATAAACGGTTTAATTCGCGGAAACCTACCACATCATGCTAAAACGTTCCAAATCTTCTCCTAAGCTAATGGACCGATTTCAAACAGATTTGGTGTAAATATCTTTGACCGAAAAGAAAGAATAGCTGTGGTTGTAAAATTCATCTTAGACAGCTAGTCATAAGATTTGAGTTGCACCAAAACGAAATTGAAATCGGTAGAGGGAAGGATGGAAGAGGATATAAGCCAGTTATGTGTTATCGTGATACGCTAGAAAGAGTGCTATGAAATCATATATGATTTGTGGTTGACCGATTACAACAACGACGATTTTCGTTGCGGCGAGATCTATATACGAAATTTCAATCACCAATTTTCGAATACGTAAATATAATAGTGATTCACACCTAAATAAGGACAAGTCATAAAAATAAGAAAAATTGGAGCCTGAATCGAGAGATTTAGGTGTTCTTACTTCTTGTGCACTAATCGAGAATCGAATAGTATATACAAGGTCTGGATTGACCTAAGTGTTTATAGTTGGACAGTTAAATTTTTTATTTGTCACTGTTATTTTATTATCTTTCGTGTTTTCAAAAGATTCCGCGATACTGTCAATATGGCTTACACTGACATTTAATTACAAACAGTCTGCAAATTTCCATTTATGCAGCGCCCATTTTCATTTGTTGTAACAAATTGAGTACGTAGCTACATAAATACCTGAAATAAAAAAAATTATCTAAGTGCCATAACAAGAATAATTGCAGATTTGTCTGAAATGGGATCTACATAAAAAACTACATTATGTGTGTAAAGCGCAAACAGCCACAAATGTAAATTCATTCGACAGATGCCACGCTGCAATTAACGTGTGAAACGCTCTCGGTTCTGAACTTTTCTCCCCATTGTTACCCTCAGGTAGCTCAATTTTTCTCATGATTTTGGTACTTACAGATTCTTTATTTCAAGTCTGTGATTTACGAACGCAATAATATCACCTTGCGATAAAATCATTACTAAACTCCGTAACAACATGACTCTCTGGACGTATGATGTGTAATCGATTTTGATAATACCCCAGTTCCTAAATACTGTTTTCTCCTTGGTTTACGATTATGTGTATTGGATTGTCATCTTCAACTATACATCTACGAACATTTTGATATTATCGGAACTGTTAAACGTTATATTCTCTTTTGATTTCAATAAATAATAGTTTCTTTGGTGATGTCGATTGTTTCTGCATTCGAACTTTTGATTTTCGGACAATGACGTGACTTTATCGGTTAGATTTCACCGAGTCATAGTTTCTTTGACGATTTCGTTGGTTTGTGAGACCTGGTTGGTTTGTCTTCATGTAAGCTGTATTGTTTATTTTGTTCGTTTACTTCGTATTTGTAAGATCTGGTAACTTTGTTTTTGGCGCTATACCTCCTAGAGAACTTTTGCGACGTGGCATACATTTGGGTGGTAAATTTTTAATTTCAGGTCAACGGCGAGTAACAATGCGGGACGCTGGTGGTTAGTTATCAATGGAAGTATTTTCAGAAATGTGAGATACTTTTGAAACGATTTCTCTCAAATCTTTACCACAAATGCGATAACGGTCAACCTTCATTTACAGAAGCTATTTGCATGCTTACACGTGATTTTTTTCTACTCGTAAACAAACATTCAAAGTCACCAGTTATAAATGTTTGAAATAATTTGCACCCTTCGACGAAATTTGAAATCATGTGTGTGCTTTAAGGATCCTCTGTGCACATGGAATAAATATGAATTAATCTCACGCTTGATCCCACTTGCAGTGATCAGTACTAACAATAACTGCTTCTCATTTATCGTACCCACTTACGAGAGTTAATAACCACTGTGACACATAACCTCCAATGTAAGAACTCACTGGCAGATCTTTTACACAGTATATCCAAAAGCACACGGATCTCATTTTCACTACACGTATTCCACACAGTCTCTTTTCGGAGTCGAAGACATGCGTAACTTTCACACCGTAATACGAACTAAACATTTATCTGCAGCGACCAAACTTAATATCTATAATTCAGTTAAATGTATGATTGTTATTTCATCTACCACGGAAAAAAATTCATTGGGTATCAATTTTGAAGGATGGTTAGTTGGAGGTACAGCTTGTGATAAGTGTTCGATTTAATTATGTATATAGCAAAAATTTTCAAGTACAGGATACTGGTATACACAGAAAGCGTATTCGTTTTAAAGCGGGTTTCTGAGGGACAAGTAGTCCTTGGGGAACGATCATTAACAGTTCTCCTCCACGAAAGAATAATTTCACTTCGCTACTGCATAAATAACATCTAAGACAGAAATGAACCTGACACGTTCTTTTCATCAGAAAGACCCACTTACCAGCCAAATATACTGATGAACATTCAGTGATACAATACTGACTTCCACAATGATGGTCTGAATTTATTTTCCCTCTTATGAATAATGGATGAATTTTGAATCTAACAATCTAGGCGTTAAAAGCTTGGATGAATTCTGAACAAAAGGAAGTGCAAACTTTTGTCGTCTCACTTATTTGACCTGTAATTATACTATCTCAAAGCAAAAATATAGTCTTAGCACGAAGAAGTTAAAATAATTACAGCTGCTCGTACACGATATTCCATAGTATTTTAGTGATCTTAACTGTACGATCTATGAGCTTATCTGCATGAAATGTCTTTGATGAAGAAAGACCAATCACGTCAATTATCGGACAATAAAGTAATGCACCTTTATGCCTGGATTTTGGTAGCAATTTCATTTTTCCGCCATCCCTCTAAACGCTATCTTCTGTACGTAATCTTCGGTAAAATATGTTTTTCTTATGAAAGGAAGTTATAAATTTGCCAAGTAATTAGAACGGATTACATTTCTCTCTTAAACAGACGACTTGCTCCACTTTTAATCCGACTTTTCATGTCAGCTAAATGCAATAAATGGTGTAAAGACGAGAGACACGAAACTAATGTTTTTGTAAGCTGCAGGAAATGGTAAAAGAAAACAATGAAGAAGAGCATATAGTACCGGTATCAACAAGTATGCCACATTCTGAATGTCTGCAATAGCACGTTGTGCGTCTTGAAAAGGACCTTGGTCAGTGGCGGCTGGTGCTTCAGATGACTATGGGATTCACTTCTTTGAGTGCAGTGCCGGATCTTGAAAGTTCTCAAAACAACACTATTCCCACAACTTTTCCTCACATATCTGAAACATAAATTTCTTCAAAGTATTATTTGGTATTAATATTAACCTATTGCAGGGGCTCTCAAAGTCTTTTTAGTCGCGGAGCACCTTTAAAATGTGAATCTAAAAGCGGAGCATTAAATTCAACGTCACAGATATACAGGGTTAATCACCGCAAAGTTTTGAGGGCGGAGGCTACCAAAGCGTAGCTGACTGGCTGGTGGTCGTGAGACAATGGACTGTGCCCCAGGGGCTAGCCACTCGGCCAGTCAGCTACGCTATCGCAGCCTCCGCCCCTGAAACTGTGAACGGTTGTAACTCCAAAATTAAATGTCATAAAAATGTCATTCAAAATTCTTTGTACACAGCTGGTGTTACAAATTCCAGTGCATGATAGAAACAACCATTGTTCCATTTAAAAAACTGTATGTCTGCATAAAAAATACTTTCTAAGTAATATTACAATCTGTTTGTTGGCTAAAAATACGAGCTCCTGACCACCAATCCATCCTGTGAAAACCGCACATCAGTCGCACTTTCCGTTCCGCAGTATTTGCGGCGCAAGTGTTAGGTGATTCACCCTGTATACTGCAGAAGTAGTATTGTAGATCCACAATTTTTTCACACACACAAATAAATAGGTATTTAAAGACATAATTACAAGCTTTCCTTGCTTTAGAAAAAAAAGAAAAGGATGTCAATGAGAAGGATGAGACTGTTTTAATTTGCACAATGAGACTATATCTGGTTGCATATTGGACAGTTGCAACCGAATATCTTGCACTACATTGAGATGAGATCCGTATTTTGACTTAGTTGAAACATATGTAGAAAATCCCGATTCGCACAAATATGTGGTTGAGACAGGCAGAAGAATAAGTTCAGCTTTATCTGAAAAGATTTTAAACTCGTTCTTTAGCGTGCATCAAAATTCGGATACTGATTGCTTAGTCTGAGACTCAACCGTGAGTCTCGCTTGAGCCTCGGACATGCGCTAGCACCGCGCCTCATGTATTTAAAACGTCAAATTCGCTTCGCAGTTTCTCCGAATTTAATTGACGCATTACGATGCAACCGACGCCATTCTTTTTGTGATTTTTATCCGTTCGATTGCTTAAGAAGTAAAATGGAGTATCCATGAAAGAAAAAGCATAAGTTTGTGTTGAAAACAATATTTCTTTGCGTTTTAGAGTGTCTCGTGATACCTACTTTCATAAGCCCCTACGGTACGTTCATGACTGTAAAAGTCGTTTTTCGATATCTCTTGTAGTTTCAGAGATAGCTGTGGTGAAAGAGTTGAATGGGACACCCTGTATATGACAACAGACTGCAAGTTACGATTCTAGACTATAAGAGGTAAAAAGAGTAAGTTCTTAAGAAAATAGTTTGTTTACAGTTGCTTAGTAAAGACTGCGGATCTGACCTTGTTCCTTGCAATATTCGTGTGCAGAAACAGAAAGTTTACCAACGGACAAACTTAAGCAGCACAGGAAGTTCTGCCTTATTTCCATACAAATACTTTTATGATGGTACAACAGAAGAAGCAGGAGTTCAAAAATGTTTAAATGTTTGTATAGCTTATGGGAGTTAACTACGGGGTCGTCAGTCCCTAAACTTACAAACTACTTATGATCTAGCTAAGACTAAGGACGGCACAAATATCCATGCCCGAGGGGGTTTCGAACCCCCGACCGTAGTGGCCGTGCGGACCGATACTGGCGCGCCGCAGAGCGCTCGGCCACCGCGGCCGGCGAAGCAGGAGTCACTGTGTACTTGGCGCTCCTATCCCTCCCTTCCATCATTTCGGGCTGCTGTGTCAACAGACCAAACAACACAGCGAGCGCGTGGAGTCAGAGATACAACGAGGATTGGCTGACGGCCAGCCTTACCACTCAGCTCACAAAGTAGTTTGTAATGGAGAATAATAACGCACTATGAATGCCTAGCTACGGGTACTATGCAAACACCGCGGCGACGTACTGTACGTCACAGGCGCTTTTGACATCTTTGCGAGCCTAGCGGACTCTCCAGCAAGCAGCTGCCCAACATTCGGCTCGGACGTGACTGGTAGAGTTACAGGCCGCATACGCTCTTGGCTCGTCCTTACACATTACTTACGCACGGTACCCGCAAACGGTAACAGATGACGGAATTTGCTTCTGCAATTCAACTTTCAATTGGCGCACCCCTTATTATACAGGAAATTTCTTTAACTGCAGTATTTTGTTTTCACCTTCGTCTTTGTACTCAAATTTCGTCCACCAAAGTTAACTACCAAACCCTTTAACAGCAATTTTACAAGTCTGTAGAGTTAGTAGGTTTAGTAAACACAAGATAAGTGTGTACTAGACTTTATGAAAGCATTTGGTACAACACATCAACAGCAGGTGAAAATCCATGGTCATGATAGTTCGCCATAACAATTACTGTTCACTGTATGTTTAGTAGTCCGTTTAGACCACGTACTGGCATTGAAATCAACACAGGTATATTCGCAGCGGCACTTTCGTTGTTATTGCAATTCTCAGTTGTTATACTTGGCGATATTTCAGTACCGAATTTTTAGGAAATTTTTTTGGGTCCCAGCCTCATCGCCGCTTTTGTGTCTCGTTTCCGTCGTAGGTGTCGGTGGCCGAGTAGAAAGACCGACACAGGAATAAGGGATGCACGCTTGTGCAGGTAGGAGGTGACCAGCCAGTAGGACAGCAGAAACTAGAAACACTAGAGTAAATTAGAACGATATATATATATATATATTAGAGACTTAGTAATACTTAACTTTTACATAGCTCAGTACTGCAGAATGCTGATACATAGTTGAGCTAGACTCCTGCCTAGTGCCTAACTGATAGCCAAGTCTTCACTGGTGCCTATCGGATTCCGAAGTCTTTACTGGTTCCTAACTCAGTCCCAAGTGAACGATGTCGTTCAGTGGTGGCCACGAGCGGAGTTGCAGCAGAGGGCGCTCGTGGCTGTCGTCGTAAGAACGCCGCGCCGTGCGTGCATGGCGGCGCGCGGCGAAAGTAGGTGGCGCGCACTTTGGACTTGTGCGACACCACAAAATTTATGCGCACTGGATCATCTTTCTTCAGTGTTTCTTCAGTGTTCCTCAAGTTTTTCACATGGAGATTGAACTGCATTAATCTGATCGCTTGTGACTTCGAATCGGTGTTCAACATTTGTGTAGTTCGCATGCAAAGTTCAGCATGAGTATGGACACATCTCCAACAATTACAACACAGTGCTTGAACCTCATTGTTCCACCACAAGATTTAACTATTTTTTACATAATTCGGGCTCGAAAGTTTTACAAAATTAACGTAACTGATAATTGGAAGATGGATCCAGATAATACCTTCAAATCCTATCTTTATTTGTTCTTCTGATTAACCACTGTTCAACCCAGAGCCGGACCGTCCACATAGACAAACTAGGCAATTGCCTAGGGTGCTCGAATTTGGGGGGCGGAAAACTTGTGCGCGACGAACCCACGTGCGCTCGTGGTGGGGTTTACATTGCTGTTGCGCTGCGGTCAGGGAGCGATGAGTTCCCGGCTACTAAACATAGACAGAGCAACATTAAAAAGCCAAGTCAATGTTCACTCTTCAGAATTTTGCCAGTAAGCGTTTGCTGAATAGACGGGTAGCAGTTTGCAGCTAACCATCCCGTGATCGCCCGTCACGTCAGCTGGGGCGCCCTCATGGCCCCGAGCAGTCAAATGTTCAAATGTTTGTAGAACTTATGGGACTTAACTACGGGGTCATCAGACCCTAAGCTTACAAACTACTTATGAACTAGCTAAGACTAAGTACGGCACAAATATCCATGCCCGAGGAAGGATTCGAACCCCCGACCATATTGACGGTGCAGACCGTGACTGGAGTGCCTCAGACCCCTCGGCCACCGCGGCCGGCAACTGTAAACTATTTTATTAAGAACTTACTCTTTTTACGTCTTATAGTCTCACATCGTAACTTGCCGTCTGTTGTCATATACAGGGTGTCCCATTCAACGTTTGCACCCGAGATATCTCTGAAACTACGACTTTTACGGCACCCGAGCAGTCCGTCGCTCTGCTGTTTCTGTAGTGTACAATGGGCGCTAATGACCTCGCCACATCAGTGGTAAAAATTTTTATTGCTTCACTGGTTTCATGCTACAATATGTTGTACCAAGTAAATTTGACTAGCAGACTTCTTCAATCAAAAGAAACTGATTTTAACGCTGCAACAAATGTTGTGCTAAAAACCAATACCTT
This sequence comes from Locusta migratoria, assembly GCA_026315105.1. NCBI lineage: Eukaryota > Metazoa > Arthropoda > Insecta > Orthoptera > Acrididae > Locusta > Locusta migratoria. Next base: position 561,194,943 of record CM048746.1, read on the forward strand.
TGTTGAAGATTGTAAAAGTGATTTGGGATTTGAAAAACTGCTGGTAGAAGCAGTAGAACCAGTCCGTCTAAGACGCAAGAAAATACCTTTAGGTTGTGATGAAGAAGATGAATCCATTTGTGTCGAGCAAAATCATTTCCAAATTAATTTTTATGTTGCAACGTTGTATACTACAATAAATTCAATTGACGAGAAACTTCATCAGATTAAAAACGAAAATGGTGTATTTGTCTGTACAACATACATGATGTACTAAATAAAATTCCCAAAGCTTGAAGAGTTCCCAACAAGTCAGGGCCACAGGACGCACCGAGCTATATCTTTAAAATTGGACTTACAGACATTGTACGTAATTTAGTTACTGCACTAAGAGTGTTGCTTCTGTCATATGCCAGTATGTACCCAAGGGTGACCGCAACTTCTCGAAATTAAAACTCATAAAAACATATCTGCGATCCACAATGACTCAAGAAAGATTTGTGAGGGTTGGCAACTTTGCCCACTGAACGAGAAACAGCAGTCACAATCGATTTAAAGGAGATCGTCCAGGTTTTGCAAAAGCCAAGGCAAAAAAATAAATAAATAAATAAAATAAAAAATAAAACAAAATGAAATTTGTGTGACTCTTTGAATAACGAAGCTTACAATTGTATCAATTATTGTAAATTATCAACCAAAACCTTTTTAAAATACAAAAATTTTTAAAATATAAAAATGATAAAAGTGTAAGATGTGTCCCATTTTAATTGGGAATTACGTAAGTGTGTGTGCTGTGATTATGTGTTTGAATAAAGAAAGATGCATTGTGTATTTTACATTTTTATTTTATCGTGATTTTGTTTAATAGGGCGGCATTAAAAAAAATTTGCCTAGGGCGCCGAATTTGTTCGGGCCGGCCCTGGTTCAACCTCAAATGACTTAGGACTGACGTAGTTCCCGTCGAAAGTAAATTTCAGGGAATCTATTCTCTTCGGATGCGACGTGACTGAATGGTATTCGTTTCTAAATAAGTACAATAAACCCACGTAAACGCTGCAGCTAACGCAGAGGCTTACCACTCGGGCAAAGCATGGCGCAGCACTCACCACGGCACTTCCCACCTCCAGAGCGTCCACTGCAACATTGACACATTCAGCTATGGAAGCGGACACATAGAAGGTGCTAAATATTATTATCTACTTAACTCTCTACTCGATACTTTTCTACACGCCGCTCAAGGACGCAAAAACTCTCTAGATCGAAATCTTTGTCCCATTAATTTATTTTAAAAAAATTAAAATATTCTTACTCTTCCGCGGAGCACCTGGAATTTAGAGAAACTCCGATCTATTGCATAAAGCAGCCAAGATCGTTTTAACTTTCATTTTAATTGCCTGTTTGGGCAGATGAAACTGCCATCTTCGGATCCTTCATTCCGTTGAAATTTACATAATAAATTGATTGTACCGATTATCCCCCCTCCCCCATCAAATATGACAAACATTTATTATTAGTATTGCCAGCTTAATGAGATGCAATCGCGTTCAGGGCCTTAAAATTATCATACCTACCAACATAATGTAAAATTTTATTTTGTAAAACAAACTTAAAGCCCAATTAGTTTTTTTTTTTTTTTTTTTTTTTTAAGAATCACATTTTTTTGCTTTCTTTGCGTCTTTAAAATTATTTTATTGATTTATCGTTATCTGGTATAGTACCTTCAGATACAGATAAGAGCATTTAGTGACAAATGCAGCCGCTACGGAGCGGCCGAGCGCATTGAGGCGCTATGCTACGATGCGCGAGGCCGGTCCCCGTCGGGGTTTCGATTCTCCCCCTCGGGCATGGCTGTTTGAGTCCTCTTTATTATAAGTTAGTTCGTGAGTAGTTTGTAAGTGTATGGACTGATGACCCCACAGTTAACTTCTTAACTTCCTTGAGCTTGACAAACATTTGAACATTTGACAAATGAACGGTGTTATGCATTACTAGTCCAAGCGCCATATGTGATAACTGATATAATGGAACCTAAATTTCACATGGTCTTAAAATATATTTATTCTCAACTTTTTGTACCAAAGAAGGGTTAGTGTTCTTTCAGTTAGTAGTGAAATCTCACAGCAAATAACTACTAAACAGCACTAATTGCGCTCACATCAGAAATATAAAGTAACGGCGCTTGGTCTTGTGATGCATAACACGGTCCAAATGTACAATTACGACAATAGTATGTAAATATGTTTTGAATGTATTAAGTATATAGCAGTACAAAATACAAATTTTGTCAATACCGCTAATCTCTTCTTTGAAATTAAATTACAGTAATACAATCAATTGTTATCGATCAGGCAAGGCCAACATTTCCGCCCGGCGACGGCGCCCGCTCCCGCGGGGCTGTGTTTGGCCATGCCTGTCATAGATTAATCTCTGAAACTGAACCAAGACTAAAATTCTGTCTTGAGTTCATTTTAACGCTCTGGAGAAACTAAAACTTTTGTAGCTCAGCGGAAAATTGCGTTGTATGAATAACAACACCCCGTCGACGACGTGGGGTCCTTGTGCAGGCACACATTTTCGACCTCCCCAGCCTCCATCTCGGCTCCTGTAACCCCTTCCTCGAATGCCTCCTCCTCAGTAGTGCTCGAGGTGTTGACAAGACTGCAACAACCCAGCAGACGAATAACCCTTACATTTTTCTGTTATGTGTAGAAAACAAACTGACACATGTGGAAACTTTTTTCCTCCAATTTCCTAGAAATTACACTATGTAATGGTTATTTTCGTTGGCTACGTAATAGATAAAACTGGAAATAAGGAGCTGTTGATATTTCTCGAGTATGTATTCATTTGTGGATGTGCAATACTTTGAGCATATGTATATTCCTGCAAATGAATTCAAATGTTAGTTGGTTATTATTTAGTTTCTGCTGTCAATTATCAAGAAAGTTCCGAATAAGGTACCTAAAATTTGCTGTTATTACGAAAATGTCTGATTTTATAAATATCTCTACTTATACAAGAATTAAGGCTGTTCTCAAACTGAATGTTCCCTGAAGTTTCTATGTGTTTTGGTGTCAATAAATTTTTTTGTTTCTTCGGTTTGTTATACAACAAGGAAGCCAATTTCGTCCCAATTTCGATCATTGCTAATTTTCTGAAATAACCGAATGTCTTCTACATGTTTTCCTTTTTTTCGTTCTATCAGTCACAATTCTGCTTGTATAGGGCCCTACAAAAAAATGTTTGTATAGCTTATGTGACTTAACTACGGGGTCATCAGTCCCTAACCTTACAAACTACTTATGAACTAACCAATACTAAGGACGGCACAAATATCCATGCCCGAGGGGGGATTCGAACCCCCGACCGTAGTGGCCGTGCGGATCGTGACTGGAGCGCCTCAGTCGCCTCGGCCACCGCGGACGGCATATAGGGCCCTAAATTGGAGTATACACACGAAGGAATCTCTGAATTTCTTGTCTGACGCAGGCCAAATGCGACTACTCGGTGCCAGCGTGAAAAATATGAGGTGGGTCCGGACAGACACCATATGGGATAGCGTGTTCCACGCTCCTAAATGGTCAATGGTAGGTTAAGACACCGTACATTAGCAGCATTAAACATGCAACTGCAGTTACTAATATTTTCGTATTTCGAAACTACATATTTAAACAATATAAAATACAAGTAATTGGTTTTAATAATAGCTTAAGAGGCAATCTCAATGAAGTTGTTCTCTGCGCGGGAGTAGCCGAGAGGTCTGAAGCGCCACATTAACGGATTGCGTGGCCTCCCGTGTCGGAGGTTCGAATCCTCCCTCGAGCATAGATGTTTGTGTTGTCTGTAGTATAAGTTAGTTTGTAAGACGTTTGTAAGTTTAGGGACTGATGACCCCGCAGTTAAGTCCCTTAAGCTCGACAAATCAACATCAACGAACTTGTTCAAGCAGTGGGAAGGGAGGGGAAACTTGTGACGGACAGTCAGGTGGATTCGAGGCCAGCCCGACGCCTGCTCATCAAGTGGAGACCGAGGGTACAACGCCAGTCAACCTGTCACTGTGGCCTGTTCGACCCCTGTGTCTTTCCAGTCTGTTTCTACGCTGTGAGCGTTACCAGAAGTTGAAATGCCACTGTAATTGCTGACTTTGTGCAGATAGTGTTTTAGTGGGTTGGTAGTAGTGTTGCTAATGTTGATTACTGGTGACAGAAAAGGTTATCACATCCAGTGTCAATATCAGTAGCGAGATTGACACACTGATTCTCTTCAAAACACCGTCGGCGTGGCTGACAATTTGCCCTTCGCCATAGAGCTCAATACCGGTGAAGTCCCCAGTCGTCAATCTTTTGCGACAGTGTCCCAGGATTTTATTTATATAAATTCCAAACTTCTCTACAGTGACTCACAGAGTGAGGGTATGTGGGTATGTTGATGGTGACACCACTCCACACACACACACACACACACACACACACACACACACACACACACACACACACACACACACACACACACAGAGAGAGAGAGAGAGAGAGAGAGAGAGAGAGAGAGAGAGAGAGAGAGAGAGAGAGAGAGAGAGAGAGAGAGAAGTAAACACACCTAATACCGCCTGAAGGAAAATTTTTATGGGAGGAAGACAAGAAAATCCCATCCGATTAGGCGGTTGAATCTGTCCTACAGGGTGTCCAAAACTTTCGCGCCATAGGACTTTCTGTAGTATGTATACATTCCTGGCCATTAAAATTGCCACACCACGAAGATGACGTGTTACAGACGCGAAATATAAACGGCAGGAAGAAGATGCTGTGATATGCAAATGATTAGATTTTCAGAGCACTCACACAAGGTTGGCAACGTGCTGACATGAGGAAAGTTTCCAACCGATTAATCATACACAAACAGCAGTTGGCGGGCGTTGCCTGATGAAACGTTGTTGTGATGCCTCTTGTAAGGAGGAAAAATGCCTACCATCACATTTCCGACTTTGATAAAGGTCGGATTGTAGCCTATCGCGATTGCGGTTTATCGTATCGCAACATTGCTGCTCGCGTTGGTCGCGATCCAATGACTTTTAGCAGAATATGGAATTGGTGGTTTCAGGAGAGCAATATGGAACGTCGTGCTGTATCCCAACGCCCTCGTATGACTAGCAGTCGAGATGGCAGGCATCTTATCCGCGTGGCTGTAACGGATCGTGCAGCCACGTCTCGATCCCTGAGTCAACAGATGGGGACGTTTGCAACAACCACCATCTGCACGAATAGTTCGACGACGTTTGCAGCAGCGTCGACTACCATTTCCCCTTGACGCAGCATCACAGAGAGGAGCGCCTGCGATGGTGTACACAACGACGAACCTGGGTGCACGAATGGCAAAACGTCATTTTTTTTCGAATGAATCCAGGTTCTGTTTACAGCATCATGATGGTCGTATCCGTGTTTGGCGACATCGCGTTGAACGCACATTGGAAGCCTGTATTCGTCATCGCCATATTGGCATATCACCCCGCGTGACCGTATGGGGTGCCATTGGTTACACGTCTCAGTCACCTTCTGTTGGCATCGACGGCACTTTGAACAGGGCCATTACATTTCAGATGTGTCACGACGCGTGGCTTTACCCTTCATTCGATCCCTGCGGGATTCTTACATTTCAGTAGGATAATGCACGACCGCATGTTGCAGGTCCTGTACGGGCCTTTCTGGATATGGAAAATGTTCGACAGCTGCCCTGGCCAGCACATTCTCCAGATCTCTCACCAATAGAAATGTCTGGTCAAAAGTGGCCGAGCAACTGGCTCGTGCTGCGGTGGTGTAGCCGAGAGTCTAAGGCGCCTCACTGCGGAGCGCGCGGTTTCTCGCTGTCGGAGGTTCTAGTCCTCCCTGGGGCATGGGTGTGTATGTTTGTCCTTAGGTTAGTTTACTTTCAAGTATTTTGTAAGCTACGGACTGATGGCCAAGCAGTTTGGTGCGATATATTTACAAACATTTGAACACTTTTGCACTGGCTCGTCACAAATCGCCAGTTACTACTCTTGATGAACTGTGGTAACGTATTGAAGCTGCATGGGCATCTGTACCTATACACGCCATCCAAGCTCTGTTTAACTCAATGACCAGGCGTATCAAGGCCGTTATTACGGCCACAATTGGTGGTTCTGGGTACTGATTTCTCAGGATCTATGGACCCAAATTGCGTGAAAATGTAATCTCATGTGAGTTCTAGTATAATGTATTTGTCCAATGAATACCCGTTTACCATCTGCATTTCTTCTTGGCATAGCAATTCTAATGACCAGTAGTGTCTTTAGAAAAGAGGAAACTATGCAATCCGAGTTAAATCTTTGGATTACTTTCCCATTCATTGCATTTAGTAAGTGGTAATACTAAAAAAGCAATCTACATATACATGGGATACTCTGCAAATCACATTCAAGTGCCTGGCAGAGTGTTCATCGAAACATCGTTAAACTATTTATCTCCCATTCCATTCTCGAATAGCGCGCGGGAAGAAAGAACGCCTGAATCTCTCCGTTCGAGCTCTGATTTCTCGTATTTTATTGTGATGATCATTTCTACCCATGTAAGTGGGAGTCAACAATATATTTTTGCATTCGGAGGAGAATGTTGGAGTTTCGTAAGTAGCCCACGCCGCAGCGATAAGCGCCGTTGTTGTAATGATTCCCATCCCAGATCCTGTATCATTTCCGCGACGCTGTCTCCTCAGTATCGTAACAATACAAAACGAGCTGCCCTTCTTTGAACTCTTTCTATGTCTTTCGTTAAATCCACCTGATAAGGATCCCACACTGGGCAGCAATACTCCAAAAAATCTATTTCTCACCATCAATTTTATTGACTACCGGCTTCAATTCTAGTATTATCACTGCAGATCTCACTTTGGAATACAGTGCATTTGCACTGAAACGGATAAACACGTAAATTTCAAAATGTAATTGAATTAAATTGAAATGAAATTTTTGTATACCCATTGTTTAACGTGGAGATTGACAGGTGCTGTGAAACGATCGTAATATGGTGGAGTTTGATAGCGGAATCTCCACCCCGTACTCATCTTCCACATGTCAATAGCAACAAATCGAATAACTGCTTATATTACGCGTAAGTCATATTAAGTGATATAGTAAGAAATATTGGTACTATGTAGAAGTTATTTTAATCAACATATCAATTTCAGTTCTCGTGTTTTTGTTTTGTTATTTATCAAGGACATTATTATTCGTCGAATAAGGTTTTTCTTAATTTTTTTTTTAAGTAAGCCAGTGTGTTCACAACGCTCAGTCCGAATCCCACCACATCCAAATCCTCCTTTATGCACATATTCCGTAAATGAAACAAGAGAGAAGGAATTGTTTCTTTAGGCAGGAGGATGCGTTTCTAACGCTCGATGCTAATGCTGTGTCGGCATATCCAGTTCTCTCGCCAAGCCACTGACATATGACTAACTACATCGAGCTTAGTTCGGACACTGTCATGTTTGTCCACGTTACACAGATTGTCAACGATACTGTATGCGCTTCAGCCTGTCATCGGATGACACCGGGCAACCGCAATGCGCACAATTTCTGTAATTACAGCAGCAGCTTGTTACGTCTGCTAAAGTACCCCAATTTTTGTAACTATAATTCCAGTTTGTTGACGAACTGTATTTATGTCTATAAAAGTCCATCATGTTACACGAGGTCTGATCAAAACATTCATTCCGAAACTTTGTCCACAAAATGTTGCCACGTTTACCTTTTACTTATTGTGCATGTTCTCCTTCGAAACACACTCCTCCACAATCTGTACACTGTTTCCAGCGCCGTTTCAACTTCCAGAAGCAGTCCTGATGCTTTTTGGTAGATCGCGCTAACAACGTCTTCGATGTTTCTTTTAAACCGTCTATCGTTGCAAATTTTCGTCATTTCAACAGGGTTTACAACATTGGAAATAAAAAATAAACATGAACCAAATATAGAGCTTACAGAGAAAGAGGCAGTATAGTGATTTTATTGAATAGTCACAGGCCAACAAGGCTGAATGAGCGGGTGCGTTGTGCTGATATGTCCCGATAGTACCATCAATTAACAGTAAAAAAATAAAAACCTACCAACATGGCTTTGACATTTGACCTAACCTGACAAGCTTATTTTGGTCTCTGAGGACGTTTGCTGACTCCTTGCGAAGATTGAACCTCGGTCTCAACATCACGACCGTTGACCCACGTTTCATCACCTGTTATCATTATCTCAAGGAACATATCTTTATCATTTGCGTGATCCAAAAGCTCTTCGCAGATTACCAGGCGATGTGTTTTTGGTAAGGAGCCGTGAGACGAACTTGGCGGCAACACGATGCATTCCAAGATGCTGTGTCAGGATATCGTGACACGATGAAACTGATAATTTACATGCTTCTGTAACCCACTGGCCAGTGATTCCTTCAGTGACACGCGCAGTTTCGTTGACGTTCCTGACACGAGCGTCGTTGGTAGACATTGGAGGGTGCGCTAAACGAGGGTCCCCTTTAACCTCCATCCGGCCATCTTCAAACCGCCTGAATAATTTGTACGGTTTAAGCATTCATCACCCACACTTCCTGCATCACTTTCCTTCAGCATCGCGCATAATTAAAAAAGCAGACGCGTTGCTCCTCTGCCATTTCTAAAATGGCATTACGATAAATATAGGAGATCAGGGCCCACCCTTACGCATATCTTTTTTCAGCGAACAATACGCTACGGGACAGGAAAAGCAATTGGTGACAGGGGTACACAAAGCAAAGTCCGCCCCCAAACCCTGAGGTGGCTTGCGAAGTAAATGTAGATATATACATTGAAAGGTCCCTATGGTCCCGGCATAAGTCGGTTTTCTGTAACATTTTGTACATATGTAAACTGGCCACAAATGTATATTGTAAATGGCGCTATAATCTTTGGAAGTTAGATTGTAGAGTAAGCACTCTGGCTGCGAGAGAGAGAGAGGAGTCAGTAGCAAGTCAGTTGCAGAGAGTTGCCTGTTGGATGAGGTAGCGTGAGGACGCTGTTGGAGAAGGCAGCTGTTAAGTACCTGTTGCAGCACGCTATTATTGTAATGCATGATGTTAATTTAATTTTCTGTAATTTTTTCTACATTATATTATTTTAAGAATACATAATTTCTAATATTCAATTTGCGTTCTGCGTCCTTATTTGGTAGTTAGTTTCCCCTTCCTTACATTTTTTTTCGTTTATGATTATTGTTGCACTTAATTACTACCCACCTATCATTTTTTGGAAATTTTTAATACTGAAATACTGCATGACGCGAGTTGCTTTGTTTCCTGTTTCCAGTTTTGCAATAAGAAGAAACGAGATATGTCAATTTTATTTTTATCTGTCTCGCAGTCAGATTGTTTCCACAGTTTCATTGCTCAAATTCATCAGTTTTGTTGTACTCTTTGGGTGTACTTTATACAGGGCCATAAGTCTAGTGTTTCAGTTTCCCCATTTCCCGGGTGTGTCCGTTGCACATAGTAATGTTTTCTAAGACGTACCTCGATGGTCGTAGTCACCACATTGTTCCGTTTTTAAAAAGTTCAGTATTGGTCAAAGTTCAGTTTTGCAAGTATGTAGTGCTGATCAATTTCCATTAAACATTAATCTATTCCAGATACCTTGCAAATTTATGTTAAATTAATTAATTTATTCGGAACACCTTGCAACATGCTGGAGCGCCACATTTCATTGTTTAAACTGATTGTCTAACGTGAAAGCTAAGCTACTGAGATTTTTATTCTATTCTTCCAACTATTTATAGTGCGCAATGGATTTATCTGACCTATTGTAACCGAGGCTCCTGCAAGGAAGACATCAACACCATGTCACCTAGAAGTCAGAAAGATGCTCCTTGCCTACCTACAATCGGTGAAACTTTATGACTCATGTAAAAATAGACGTAGAGGACATCTCCTGTAAGAAAAATCTTAAAATTAATAAATTGTAACTAGTGAGGATCTGTTCGGGTACTAAAGTGAAATCGCTAGTTACTAAAATGATAAACTGATTGTGAATGCCTCTTTTATTATTTAACCTTTTTAGAAAACTCAAGTTTATAAAAACAATCAGATATTTTAATTTTCAAGTTCTGGATAGGTTGACAAAATAGATGAAAGATACAAGAAATTTCAAAATAAAATAAAGTTGGTAGAATGATTGAACAATCTACCAAAATTAATTCAATCCTTACGATTAATTGACTCTTTACAATTGGTCTGATTTCTGCAGTGGATGCAACCGTGCGGGTTGCTCAGTGTCGTAACGTCCTGTCGTTTGACGTTCATACAGAGAAAGCAAAAAAATATCGTGCTCGTTATCAGGGGACGTGAATGGCGTCGTTGCGTCCTCTGCTCTCAGCATGGGCAGATGCCGGCTCTTCTCAGAAAAGTACGCAGCAGGCCAGAGACCCAGTTCGGCGAAAATTGCCCGTCCCTCTCTGGGGAGGCTCGCTTGTCCTAATGAGATCCACTGACTTCCTTCTGCCGGCAAACAGGAACTTGATGTCACTGGAAAGGCACCCCACCCTCCAGGAAAGATAAATACAAAGTTTTCCTCTCTGCAAATACGTCCAGTACTCTAAAAAAATAACGGCAGAAAAATAAAAGAATCTTAAGTATGAAGACGCAATTAGATTAATGCCCCACGCAGAGCCGGCCGCGGTGGCCGAGGAGACTGAGGCGCTCCAGTCACGGTCTGCAAGGTCACTACGGTCGGGGGGTTCGAATCCCCCCTCGGGCATGGATATTTGTGCCGTCCTAGTTCGTAAGTAGTTCATAAGTAGTTTGTAAGTTTAAGGACTGATGACCCCGTAGTTAAGTCCTATAGACTATACAAACATTTGAACATTTTACCCCACGCAGATTTACAATTGTGTGACATTAATCGTGTGACAGTGACATGCGGAGATGCAGATCGCGAAGGCAAGGTGTAAAAGGAAGGTGCGTTTGAAGGACGGTCCTTTGTATTCAGGTGGTTCATGCGAAAAGGTTGCAGATATGATCGCGAATTAACAGACTTTGAACGCTGAATAGTAGTTAGAACTAGTTGCATGGAACATCGTTAGATATGTATTTCAATTTCCCAAGATAAACAGTGTAGAATTAGGAGTTGGGTGCTTGATGGAAGAAAGATCATCGGAACTAGTACGGCAAAAATGATATGTGACGTCGACAATTTTAATATTTTAGTTTCCACCTTAAAAACAACACTATCTTCCCTTTTTTGCGCTTTCCCTTAGTCGTCTTACCACGACCTACGTGTACCTGTCCCTATTTGTAAAAATGTTCAAATGTTTGTATAGTCTATGGGACTTAACTACGGGGTCATCAGTCCCTAAACTTACAAACTACGTATGAACTACTTACGAACTAGGACGGCACAAATATCCATGCCCGAAGGGGGATTCGAACCCCCGACCGTAGTGGCCCCCTATTTGTACTACCAATGTCACGTGAGAGCAAACTTGTCTTCTGTCCCGTCAGGGTAGAGACAAAACTTCTTTATTAAAGTTTTTACCTAACCTGATGTCTTCCTAGATGATGTCCCAGCGCAATGGATGATGTTCAGGTCGCAGATCTTACCGCGAACCCGTGCATGCGCATTATTCAACAACAGCATCGTTCATTCATACCACATCAGAACCCGAAGGAAACTTATTTCTTGGAACGTCATTTCATCAATTTAACCTCAAGGTTCTCTTTAATGAGAAGACTGAACGCCGCAGCGGAGTAGCCGAGCGGTCTAAAGCGTCTCGCTGCGGAGCGCGCGGTTGCTCGCCGTGGAGGTTCGAGTCCTCCCTGGGGCATGGGTGTGTGTGTTTGTCCTTAGGTTAGTTTACCTAGGTATAAGTAGTTTGTAAGCTACGGACTGATGACCACGCAGTTTGGTCCGTTATGCTACTTAGATTTTCTCCTAAATCGATTATGTAAATAAAGAACAGCAGAGGACCAATGACACGACCCTGTGGAACGCCCGATATCACCTCTGTTTTAATCGATGCCTTACCATCGATTACTACAAACTGTGTCCTTTTTTGAGGTACGGTGTCAAAAGCCTTCTGGAACTCAAGAAATACGGAATTGATTTCCAAACCCTTGTCGATAGCACTCATCTAGTTGTGTTTTGCATGAACGATATTTTCTAAATCCTTTTCGACCTTGGGTCAATAGATCATTCTGTTCGAGATAATTCATAATATTAGAATTAAGGGTATGTTCCAAAACCCTGCTGCAAATTGACGTGCAACTATCCAATCTTTTGGTACAGATCCTTCTTTGAGAGAGCGATTGTATATAGCTGTTAGGTAAGGAGCTATCGCTTCAGCATAATCAGATAGAGATCTAAAGGGTTTACAGTCCGGATCAGAGGACTTGCTCTTGTTAAGAGATTTTAGTTGCTCCACTACTCCGATGATAGCTACTTCTACGTTACTCATTCTGCCCTCTGTTTATAATGCGAAATCTGGAATATTGGTTTCGTCTTCTTTGGTGATAGTTTCTAAAATCTATGTTTAGTAACTCTGTTTTAGTAGCGCTATCATCAGCAGGATAGCCATTACTATCACGTAATGAGGGTATTGTTTGTGTTTTGCCCCTAGCATATTCCAAATATGACCAAAATCTCTTAGGGTTTCCAGTCAAATTTCTAGAAAGAGATTCGTTGTGATAAGTATTCTAGGCATCTCGCATTGAAGTCCCAGATAAATTTTGAGCTTTCGTGTAGGACCGCCAATCCTGGGGATTTTGTTTTCGTTTACATTTAGCATGTCTTTCCGTTGTTTTTGAATCAGTGTCCTGACCTGTTTTGTGTACCAAGGGGGATCACCTCCTTCTTTTATTAATTTATTTGGTATATGTCAATTGCTGTCGATACCACCTCTTTGAATTTGAGCTACATCTGGTCTACACTCACGTTTAGTGTTAAAAACGAGTGGATGCTGTCTTTCAAGAAGCAATTTATTTTTATTTCTATTTGGGATCCAGCACGGCGTTCCGTATTGCCCTCCTGAACCCACCGATTTCATATTCTGCTAAAAGGCATTGCATCGCGACCAACGCGTATTAAACCGTAATCGCGATAGGCTACAATCCGACCTTTATGAAAATCGGAAACGTGATGGTACGCATTTTTCCTCCTTGCACGAGGCATGACAACAACGTTTCACCAGGCAACTGCTGTTTGTGTATGAGAAATCGGTTGGAAAGTTTCCTCATGTCAGCACGTTGTAGGTGTCACCACCAGCGCACCCTTTGTGAATGCTCAGAAAAGCTAATCATTTGTATATCACGGCATCTTCTTCCTGTCGGTTAAATTTCGCGTCTGTAGCACGTCATCTTCGTGGTGTAGCAGTTTTAATGGCCAGGAGTGTGCTATGGAAAGCATATACTGATGACACAAAAGAGTAAAAAAAAAAAATGATACTACACTGCGATGAATTGACAAAGCTTCTGTAATGATGAATCCGTAATCACTACTCTTACTCTGAACTGGAGGTGGTATAAATTGCGTAGTTATAAACTGATAATCACTGTTGGACGGTGAATAGTTGCGTTAAAACGGCCTATCGTGATGAAACAAAATGGTTACAATGGTTGCAATGCCGGTGCGCAAATGTACGTTACCATACGCCGTGCTGAGTGCCGCAGACGGCCGTTGCGGTCGACTGCCGTTGATTGCTGGAAAGGACGCGAAATAAATTCTGGATTGTCGCGTACATCGCTATCGGTGTTTACCTTACTCATTTGAGTTCATGATGTCACTTGCCAAGAGATCAGCCTGTGTCTGTGCTCTTCAATAGAGAGTGACATACAGGTCGGCGAATAGGCTGTGGGTCAAAGCCGCGGTGGAGTAGCCGAGCGGTCTAAAGCGTCTCGCTGCGGAGCGCGCGGCTGCTCGCCGTGGAGGTTCGAGTCCTCCCTGGGGCATGGGTGTGTGTGTTTGTCCTTAGGTTAGTTTACCTAGGTTTAAGTAGTTTGTAAGCTATGGACTGATGACTATGCAGTATGGTCCGAAAGATTTAGAAATATTTTTTGAAAACGGAACACTGCTCAAGCAAAATCTCCAGAGTAGTCACCAAATCGACAGCTCAGGGAGAGATTCGTCAGACGACTACCTTCGCCAGCGGCTCTTCAGCGCTAGCTGGCGTGAAAAATACGAACAAATCCATCCAAAATTGTCTGCGGGAAAATCACCGACCGTCAGTTCAAAAGGAAGCCTATGGGTGTTAGAGATCACTCCACGTCTTAGGCGAAGTGGTACATGGGAACGGCGCTATTCGGCCTACGATCGCCTGCAAACCGATCTCCTCACATATTGCATGTTTTCGCGACGATATGCATTAATGAAATCTTCTCGGGTTACAAGCCGCGTCATGTGGTTTACTGCCCACGAGCTTTCGACAGAGACTCCGCTGCCATTGTCAAGTGGATGACTGTCAACTGTGTGTTTCCATCAAAGACTCTATTGACTTACTGGCCCAGTTGTTTGACGACACCATCGTGGATTTATTTAAGCACACCCTGACGTCGTCATATTTCTTACATGGTGGAGATTATTTTAACCAGACAGACGGCGTTGCGATGGGAAGCCCTTTAGCTCCAGTTGTAGCCAACCTTCTCATGGAGCATTTCGAAGGAATTGCCTTGGTCACGGCTCCTGCAAAGCCCAGCTGCTTTTATCGTTACGTCGACGATACCTTCGCATCTGTTATCGTGGACAGAAAAAGCTAGAAGAGTTCCTGGAGCACATCAACAGTATCCACTGTCACACTAAATTCACGGTGGAAGTAGAGAAGGACGGTTCCCTGCCATTCCTGGACGTTCTTGTCCGTCGTAAAGACGATGGAAGTCTGGGTCACAGCTTTTACCGCAAGCACACTGACACGGACCGGATATTTGCACGCCACCAGCTACCATCACACAGCAATCTGTTCTGAAGACCTTAGTACATAGAGCCGAAAACATATCAGATGCTGATAACCTGTCAAACGAGCTTAGTCAATTACGCAAAGTTTTCAAGGATAACGGCTACAGCAAGAGACAAATTATCTCAAGCAGTTTCACTTAAGGCACGAAATCAGAAAACATCTGAAGCAGAAGTCAAGAAGACCGCATTTTTGCCGTTTTGTGGCTCCACAACAGGGAAAATTAGCCGGCTCCTGAAGAGACATAAAATTGACACAATCTTCAGGTGTCCAGTAACGATCTGACAACTAATGAAACCTGTGAAATATGATGTAGGTCTCAGAATACCAGGCATTTATAAAATTCCGTGTGAGCAGTTTTATGTCAGCTAGACTGTTCGCACTATTCAACAGCGAGGCATACAACGAATTGCTTTCGACGAGACATCTATTATTAAACGGACCAACAGCTTTTGGGACAGCGTAATAAACGAGGCAGTAGAGATCAAAATTTCTGAAAACACCCTCAATAAAGACGGCGGTTTGCAGCTGAGTACGGCTTGGGATCCCGTAATTGCGGAGTTGAAGCGGGCGCGGCGTACGCGCGACCAAAACATTGCCTTATATGTTCAAGGAACTGGGCACCAGTGACGTCACTGGCGGCGGCGCGGCTATATAAGCACTGCAGCGGCCGCGAAATGACAGTAACCCACTTGACAATGGCAGAGGAGTTCTCTGTCGAAAGCTCGTGGACAGTAGACCACATGACTCGGCTTGTACCGGAGAAGATTTCATTAAAAGATCTCCTCACAGTCATGCTCTGTGCCTGGTCGTTCACCTGTTTCTCTGACGGTTGGGCTGCGACGTCTGTGTTTGCGCAAGCAGCCCACCTCACCACCGTCGGTTGGCATACCACAACTGTTGTGTGAATGCTGGCCGATCTCCCGGTGAGTTCCACGAAGGGCGGCTGCGGCCAAGGGTAGCACGCGGGACTCCCCGTGGTCACCCTTGCTCCGCAAAGCTAACTCGAACGAATATTGCCTCAACTGATACTGCGGCGAAATTGCCGTCCAGCAATGACCATTTGCATGTAATTACGCCAAGTACATATACAGGAAGCAGTTTGAAAGGCGTGAGTTGTTCACTCCAAGTAGGCAGGCACCTTGCAACCCTTTCGTGACCAAATTAATTAAAATTACGCATATTACTATAACAATTGGTTTCTTGCTTCGCAAATGGGTACTGAGTCAGGCCATGTTTAAAAATTTCGGTTTTTATTTATAGTTTTACAATTATTTTATGCGTCTACTATAAAATATCTTGCACCCATATGGCAAGCCTATCAGTTCTGAGCGATGAGCTTGTGATGTGGGTGCTACATATTTTATAACAGATGCAAAAAATGTTTTAATTTCGACATACCCATACCCAATAACTGAGAGTAAATATTATATAGTGATATTTCATCACATTTAAGTTTTAACAGACTTGAAGATGGAAAATTAGAATTGCCTAAACCGGTCTAAATAAAGCAGTTTGAAACCAGTGATCTGAGCTCTTCTGCTTATGCAGATTCCATTACATCTGTCTAGTAAAGTCTATATTTCAAATTAACGTGTACTAAGTAGGACAACGTTTACAATGACGTCAGTGGCGGTTCGGAATCACACATTCGTAATTATCGCGCAAATGGCTTATTTGCGGACCCATGTTTATCGTGTACTGTCAACCGTGTAATTCTGCGCCATACGAAGAAAGACACACCAGAAATACTCTACACACGATGGCTTTAAGAAAACCAGAATTTAGAAATTATTTACCTATAAATATCTGCACAAATCTTCATATTTCTAGTAAACAAAGAAAAAAAAACACCGATACTAAGTTATCTATTTCAGACATGAAAAAATAGCAAATAAAACTGCCAAAACACGAGTCACTTTATGCACAACTGAAACAAATAAGCGATAAAGCGTGCAGCAGACGCTAAACAACAAGCAAGTTGGTTCCAGACTGATGATGCATTCAACACTAGACGGCAGCAGCATAATGATGTGGAATTTTTATATCCCTGTGAACTCTCCATCATCATTATCAGTAGAGACTGATTATACCTTTCAGCGTTCAGTCTGGAGCATAGTCCTCCTAAAAAAAATTCCTCCATGATCCCCTATTCCATGCTGACATTGATGCCTCGTCTGATGTTAAGCCGTTTACTTCAGAATCATTCTTCACCGAGTCTAAGTGCTTTCTCTTTGGTCTACCTCGACTCCTCTTACCCTCCGCTCCTGAGCCCATCAGTCTCTCAGGTAACCTTGCTTCTCCATTCTGTGTTAGATGACCCCACTATCTCAGCTTGTTCGTTCTAACTGCTTCCTTTATTTTATTGTGTTAATTACAAAGAGATAGACTACCTTAGAGAGACAACGCCGCGACTGGAGTGTACTGAACATCCGTGCGCCATTTTATCGGAAATCTAGAGGGGCGTTGTACATGAAAGTAGGTTAGAATATTGTTAAAATATACCTTTCAGTTTTAGTCATAATAATTTTATCGCCGAGTATAGTGCATAAACACTTTATATACATCGTTTCTCGAAAGTGCCGGCAGCTTTATTTTAAATACAATACCACCAGACAAGCAGGAACATTTGCACTAAACAAAATGCCCTGGAAGTTTAAGACTAATCTAAGTTTATTAAAATGTTCAAATGTTTGAAAATCTATCGGACCAAACTGCGTGGTCATCAGTCCGTAGCTTACAAACTACTTAAACCTAGGTAAACTAACCTAAGGACAAACACACACACACACACACACACACATGCCCCAGGGAGGACTCGAACCTCCACGGCGAGCAACCGCGCGCTCCGCAGCGAGACGCTTTAGACCGCTCGGCTACTCCACCGCGGCTAAGTTTATTTTTGCACGCCTTTTTTAAAAGAAAAATTTCGAAGAATGGTAGTCATTTCAGAGTCTAACTTTCTACAGTAAGATTACGTCAATTTCATTTAATTTAACTTTCGAAGGAGAAACTATTGGATGGAGCAAGTAAATACAATTCCACACTGGAGCTTTATACTTAAGACACATAGTCAGTAGAATATGCAATGAAGTTTATTGTCTGTCGTAAGTTTATTGAAATAGTAGTAAATATTATGCTTGTCTTCTTCGTCAATCCAATTACGGTACTCTGACTCAAAATGTAAGGAAACTGCCATTTGTTTGTTTGTAAATCTATGGGACTTAACTGTGTTGCTTATTAGTCTCTAGGATTACAAATCGCCGGCCGCGGTGGCCGAGGGGACTGAGGCGCGCCAGTCACGGTCTGCACGGCCACTACGGTCGGGGGTTCGAATCCCCCCTCGGGCATGGATATTTGTGCCGTCCTTAGTTTAAGGTGGTTGATAAGTAGTTTGTAAGTTTAGGGACTGATGACCCCGTAGTTAAGTCCCATAAGCTTAACAAACATTTGAACATTTGCTTACAAACTACTCAAACCAAGTTAAACTATCCTAAGGACAACACACACACCCATGCCCCAGCGAGGCCTCTAACCCCCCCGACGGCGATCAACCGAGTGCTCCACAGCGAGGCGCCTTAGACCGCTCAGCAACTCCACCGCGGCGAAACTGCTATTAGTGAATGCTCTTATTCGTAATTTACCTTCTAGTTTCAATTTTTATGATGAAAAGTCCGTTAAATATATTTCGCCTTACTTCATTCACTTTATATATCAATTTTGTTTCAAGATTTTAAGGACAAAAACGATTGCTTCGTGTCGAACACCACTGCATCAACGCATTTCTTCGTCAGCAGCTTGTTTTCAAAGGAAACCATGGATAATATAATAAATGAAGTTAAACACACAATTCAAATGCGCAAAATAATTAACATATGACATATTTTAAACAGTACTCTTCTGAAAAAAGGAGTATTCACAGTTTTCTTGCTTCTGTTGATACAGTAATACGTTACACTAACGTTGGGCACGATTTATAAAAGAACTGCTTATCTTACTGGTTCGCACACATACTATCTCGATTTCAGAAAGCCACTGCTTGATTCCCGAAAATCTGGCGACTAATACTACAGCGTGGCACCGTAGGGAGCGCTAAAGATCGTGTCACCGCCCCTCTATGTATAATCTATCTCTTTGGTTAATTTACAGTGAACTCCGGGGCACAAATTAGTAAGTCGGACACACGAAAGGGTTTTAACTAAGCGGCAGACATGTAAGACAGCAGTGCGCATGCGCGCTGGAATGATGCCTTGCGGGCGCCCCTAACCACTCGCGCCTGCTCGCTGTCCGAGATGGTGAGCGCCCGCAGGCGTCCGTGCTCACTTTGCGCAGTCCGACTTACGAGGTAAGCGCAGCAGTGGAAGAGCTTCACATTTCCGAGACAGGAGCCGTGAGGGCTGCAGCGAAGCGTGTTTTAAGCGCCGCGCCTGACGGCCCAGGAAACGGCAGCATCCGCTGCACACAGCCGCGCAGCTGCGGGTTTACGCGTGCACTAAGCTGCCGGCGCAGCGCGTGTATTTTGGTGCGCGGCCTTACTGTCCAAACAGCTGTCTGTCTTCCGCTCCCCTTAACTCTGCTCGCTATTCGTCTTCTCAACTGTGCTTGGCGGGACTAGTGTCTTCACATAAACGTCACATGCAAGAGCAGACCGCGTTTTATCTTTCCTTTGTAGAAAACGGTTATTTCTTCTCGTTTTAAACGGCCTTCACTGCTGAAAATGTTTGTTATGCCTGCGAAACTGCAACAGCAGTTTCTCACGACTTCCAAGAGAACAAATATCTATCTATACATGCTGTAATAAAACAGTAAAGCAGTCGTGTGTATGGAAAATTTGTTTGGGACCAGTTATATTCAAGACTTCGAGATGAATTTGCGTGGGGTTTTCATATGTAATTTCAGTACAGTTTCGGGAAATATAAAGGGATCGTTTAATTAAAATCGGTTTTTGTAAAAAAGAAAATACAGTGGCTTAACGTTTCATTTGGAATCGTGTCTTTCTGTGTTCTTGTACACGCTAATTATGTGGTATTTTGCCAGATAACGTTAGCGGAGCCTGGGGCAAAGTCTAAGCTGTGCTTTATCAAAATAAGATCACGGAAACAAAGGGTATGGTAATACAAAGATTTTTATCTAAGAGTGTCGTATCTGTTGTGGTGGAACAGGGACAGGATAACTGCGATGGTTAATACAATTACTCATGTTCATCTTTAGTCGGTAATAATGATAGTATATTGATCCTAGAAAGGTTTTATCAGTTGCTAGGACGTTGTTGATTAGTTATTTACAGTCTCCTAGCAAGACCAACTGTCACAATCTAACCGTACAAAATTTCAAGACTTCGTCTGAAGTGTCCCGTACCACAACATAAATCAGAAAATATACGAATAACTCCTTTCAATAGTTCACAAAAAATAAATTAGGTTCTTTACGAACGGGGCAAGGAAACTAGTATGTAGCCGTTACTAAAATTTTATCGAAGCCAAACACAGGCACAGCTGTTTGCTGTCGCTAACTAGTACTGAAAAAATTAATATTCCACCGCCTGCTAAACACTGTTTTTCCACATTCACACTCGATACCAATGTAATATCATATTAGAAACCAGTCAGTAATAAATTTAATCAGTATTTAAATTGTTTTCTGAAATAATTAGAAGTTCTTCACAAAAATCAAATTACTCTTGCCATAATATATTCTTGATTATAAATAACTCTTCATGAATGCAATGTACTTTTCAGTATTAACAAATATTTATTCTTCTTCCTAATACAAAGTTTAGCAAGAGACCTGAACCTGTACAACCAGCTTGGACTGAATCTCAAACAATAATAAGTAATAATTTAATGTTATTTTCTTTTCTCCTTTGAAACGATTGACGCGCGGCAATAAAGAAGGCGCAGCTGCATTCATAAACGTCGGTTAAATTCTGCTAGCGGTCACATACTTCAAGGTTGGCTGCGGCGGCGACGACGCTGCACTTGTTGATTGCGGCGCCTCGATCGTTCATGTAACATTTTAAGAATCATATTATAAAATAACAACATTTACATGAACATCAAATATGTATACATTTTTAAAAAAAAGTTACGTTTTTCCTATTTACAACTTCAAAACAGGGCCGACATAGGAAAATGTGTCTCACTACAATATCTCTTAGGCTGTTTGAACACAGTAATCAGAAAAGCTACTTCATAGTCTCTTCGGATTTTCTGCCGAATACTAAAATGTAACTTATTCAACTGTCCGTTACGTTTTGGAACCGTTACTGCTGCTGAGTCCCGCTGAATATCAGATTTTTCTATTCGGCAGAGAACCCGAAGACTACGAAGATTTATTACGCCGGGAGAGCCTAAGAAACGCACAGAAAAACTAGTTTTCAAGGGTAAATTGAGCACCGTTGAGACTTTATCACAACCGGATCAGAAAAAGAAAAGACACCGTAATTTAAAGTTCCATCCTTAAATTTCGTGCCTGACTACTAGAACATGCGAATCTCTGGAACTATAGCTTACCTAATGGCAATTTAGTCTTTGAAAATTCATCGTGAAGATGGGGCAGGATCAGCAGCTGGATATGTAATGAAAACAATTTTTTTTTTCGTCACAGCTGCACTATTTAGAAGTTGGTCTGAAACTACTTACCAACTTCTAAATAGTGCAGGTGTGACGGAAAAAAAAGAAAAAAAAAAACATTAGTCTTTACTTTGTCGAAAACGGATCACAGAAACAAATCAGTTGTAATTTAAAAATTATTATCAACGGCCGAGGTGTCTGCCTCCTTATCCGTTTGATCATGATAATCTGCAAAACTGCAAAACAACTTTTCATGAGATTGTCATATGTAAACCGAATAAATATTTGTGTAGCGTGTAGGCTTCACTACTCACAATCGGATTAGGGAGATAATGCGCCGTATCGGAATTCTCGAAACACGCCACGCCATACGCCCGTCGTGCTAATAAAAACTTCCCATCGCGCTATCTCTCAGATTTAGCGGTAAGATGACGCAGACGATATCTCATTAAAAACTGATCACACACAGAGCACCAAAACGGTAAGAAGCTATATCGAACTGTTAAAAATAACAAAATAGAAACAGATCCTTGGCGTCGTGATTCTGTGGTTCTGGTGATGGCGTGCGATGCAGGTCTGTGTTCAAATCTTGTTCTGTTTCTGTATTTGGACTTTCTGTTTTTCATAAGTTTATGAACTGTCCGTCCGGTCACTGTCATCACTGTTCCATTTTTGTAGCCTTGGAAATTGTCATGTTGTACATTATTTATGAATATGTGTCTACGAATGTATTACTTCCTCAAGCAAAAGTGATGAAAACTGACTGCAGGCGAAATAAAAACAACAAACTGGCGTTCTGTAGGTCAGTCCAGATTCTGACACATAATCAACTTCGCTCTCCCAGATTCCAGGACACGGTCAGATTGGCTTAGTCGTATGCAGGATTAGATGGTAGACCGGAAAACTTCAAACAGGTTAAGAATATATGTTTCGACAGAACAGCGAAACACCCTGCGTTCATCTTTTGCCCTTATGTGGCAAACTGCTATGTTTCCGTCATTGCTTTGGGAATTCACATTCATACGATCACACAAATCGGAGAAGCAGGCATATCTTATTTACTCACCAGGCGTACAAATTAGGTACATCGATAGCCATTCCCATCAAATGAGGGACATACTGTCGTGTATTATCAGACGTGTTTTTCAGTTGAGGATTCTGTTGACTTGTCGCCTTTTCATCAAACGTTTCGGGCTGCCATTCAAGAATCATTTCCTTTCGACTGCTAACAGACATCAGTGCAATGTACAGACATGTCATTAACTGGACGCACAGTTAATAATTGGTGAAAAAAATACATAGAGAGAACGACAGAGAGTTGAACACTGATCTCCCACGTCTCATTCCAACACCCTGACTACCTTATAGCTTGCTGTGTGTTGCACATCTTTCGATTAGACAGTTAACTGTTTCTGTTTTGCTTCTCTTTGCTGTACAGCTTATTCCTGTTTTCGTGTTCGATCTGTCTTCATTTATTGATTTGCATACCAATGGGCAACTTCGACTATATCTGAAAGTGGTGCTACAGGTAGTTTCCGTTGAAATTATACCATAGTCTGCATCACGTAGGAAGGTCGCCCAGTTTTCAGCCGTTCTGCGCATCCCCCTCCATCACCGCACTGGCTGACAGTAATATTCATTCTCTAGGCGCTTGGCTGGCCGCGCATTAAGGCAACACGTCCTAGAAGACAAGGCCTGACAGCTGACCGTGCCTACGTCACACCGAGAGGCGGCAGACGCAAGCTGACTGGCCAGCCGGTACGAGGCGGTGGACGTGCCCCAGCGGCCAACCAGTCAACTGGCAGCCGCCGACTCTTGGTGTGACGTAGGCATGGCCAGTTATCAGGCCTTGTGTTCTAGGCGGTGTTGGTTAACGGCCCCACCAACGAGCATAAATTTCATAGAGTGGCAATAGGTCCGCCGTGTTTGGGCTAATTGAACTGGCGTCCGCCATGTTATTTGGGTATCGGCTGACAGCTGGTGTGCCACACCCACTCGGAAATTTTATCTCTTTACAGTTCCACGTTTTAAATATAGATTGACTATTGAATACGGATGTGCATCAAGTTCCTTCAGACTTTTTCGGAGCTGCGAATTGACGAGCCTGGTAGTAAATTTCCTAAAAATGCGGTACTGAAATATAACCAACCTGTCAGTATTACAGTTCCATTTCGAAGTATAACAGCTGAGAATTGCAATAACAACGAAAGTGCCGATGCGGATATACCTGTGTTGATTTTAATGCCAGTACATGGTCTAAACGAGCTGCTAAACATACAGTGAACAGTAATTGTTATGACGAACAATCACGACCATGGATCTTCATCTACTGTTAATGTGTCGTAACAACTGCTTTCATAAAGTCTAGTATACACTTATCTTGGCCGGGGCCGGCCGCGGTGGCCGAGGAGACTGAGGCGCTTCAGTCACGATCTGCATGGCCACTACGGTCGCCGGTTCGAATCCCCCTCGGGCATGGATATTTGTGCCGTCTATAGTAGAGGGTAGTTGATAAGTAGTTTGTAAGTTTAGGGACTGATGACCCCGTAGTTAAGTCCCATAAGCTTAACAAACATTTGAACATTTTCTTGGCCGGGCCGGCCGTGGTGGCCGAGGGGACTGACGCGCTCCAGTCACGATCTGCACGGCCACTACGATCGGGGGTTCGAATCCCCCCTCGGATATGGATATTTGTGCCGTCCTTAGTATAAGGTAGTTGATAAGTAGTTTGTAAGTGTAGGGACTGATGACCCCGTAGTTAAGTCCCATAAGCTATGCAAACATTTGAACATTTGAACTTATCTTGTGTTTACTAAACCTACTAAGTCTAAAAACTTGTAAAATTGCTGTTAAATAGTTTGGTTGTAAACTTTGCTAGACGAAATTTGAGTGCAAAGACGAAGGTGCAAACAAAATACCGCAGTTAAAGATGTGTCTAGGTCATCTGCTTCAAAAGCATTCTACGTCGAAATACTTTATTAACTTTCCTTGTTAACATGCTGAAACAAGTAATGTTTGGTACGTGAAAGTTCGGTACAAAGACGAAAGTGCCAACAGAATATCGCAATAAAAAGATACCTGGGTCAGCTGCCACAAAAGCATTCCACACCGAAATAACGTATCATTAATTACCTTCGTTGTGGCCAAGCTGAAATAAGTACATATTTGTTGCAAAGAACACAGATATATATACAAGTGAAAAAATTCTGGTTGTCACTAGCGCTTCCACACTTTGCACTGGTTACATGTCTACCATGCTCGATGAAGTACTGCAACAACAAATAAAAATATTTTTAAACACGGTGTATGTACTCAAAGGTGTGGTTTCATCAACAACAGGAGCGGTAGAAGAAAAAATATCTCGAAAACACACCGACATTATGTAGAAAACTAAAAATTTTTTATGGTGTGTACTTAAAGGGAATTGCAGGATAGGTCATCTGAATCTTCACTTTTGGGGCAGCTAAGTGCCATCAGTTAGGAAGTTTTAGTATAGACAGACTGAGATCAATCATGGCAAAACATTTGGCGTTTTTGCACGAAGTACTTGTAGATTTATCAATTCGATTTGTGCATGTAAATGCTAAACACACTTTAGGTATATTTTAGCAGCAAAAATTGTACTGTTAATACGCAGTAAGTACAATATATCTTTATCTATAAATGTGAATGTCTGTTCGGTGTACGTTTATCACGTCAGAACCACAAGACATCAAGAGCTAAATACTTGTTCGGTTACTAATGTCAACCCGGGGAACGCTTTAGGCACGGTTTTATAGCGATCTGATAAATATTTAGCAATTTGAAGAATATAACCCCTAAATGCGGAACAACGATTAGTCTTTGCAAATTTTATTTACTCTTTTAAAATGGTTCTATTGGTTGCATTTTTATTGAGGGCTGATAATGATATGGGTGGAGTATATTGGGATGGAAAGTTATCGGTGTATCTACAATTCTACGGTTGTGTGGGTGCCAATATTTCGCTGTTCAGCGAAAACTACAGAAAGCAAACGAATTCTCTATGTGTAATTGTTGTCCGAAGTTGCACACCATAGCAGTTCCATACCGATAGCTATAAGGGGGTGGACGATACGGTGATTGAAAGTCGTCAAATTATACACGAATTCTGACTGAAGGCCAGCGACGACGTTTGAGACTCTATAGCAAGGAGGGTACATACAGCGAAACGTGATGCCACAGACTATATTTTTGGTCTACGAGTGCTACAATGTCTTCAGCTCTTTCTCTTTAAGGATCAGCCCAAAAATAAGGACATATAAGAACAAATAAATGAACCAGTAAAAAAGGGATTTCTTTTAATACATCTCTTTAAAACAATCGATATGATGTTTCGCGCATTACATGAAGTGATCGATCTGTGATATTATTACAATCAATATTGTTGACTTTCGTGATTGGATTCTTCGAAACGAGTGCATTTTTACGTGTGATTTGATCTACCAACACGCGAGCGGATCCGCGGGTTTAGGTAGTACTAAATAAAACACTTCAAACATCAACAGCATCAACATGTAATATTACTATGTAATGGGACATGTTAAATAATAAATAAATAAATAAGCTCAACATCATGCGACAGACTACTCTCAAGTCTACTGATCACCAAAAATATGGCGGATGAGTTTACGCAGGTTGCCGTAAAGAGCGCTGAAGCTCGTGTGTTAGCCACTCTATGAAATTTAAGCTCGTTGGGCCCCACACACGAGCGACGGATCGCAGCAATTCGTCGCATGGGCGACCGATCGCGTCGTAGATCGCACGTGTGTGGTCAAATCGTAGCGATCGGTCGTCGGTCGCTGATGGCATGGATATCCCAGGCAATCTGGCAGATCGCATGTGATTCGTGGATGCAATACGGCTGCCTGCCTGCTTAGCAACTTTTGTGTCCCAGCCTCGTTGCCGCTTTCGTGTCTCGTTTCCGTCGTAGGTGTCGGTGGCCGAGTAGAAAGACCGACACAGGAATAAAGGATGCACGCTTGTGCAGGTAGGAGGTGACCAGCCAATGGGACAGCAGAAACTAGAAACACTAGAGTAAATTAGAACGAGATATATATTTCTTAGAGACTTAAGAATACTTAACTTTTACATAGCTCAGTACTGCAGAATGCTGATACATAGTTGAGCTAGAGGCCTGCCTAGTGCCTATCCGATAGCCAAGTCTTCACTGGTGTCTGTCTGATTCCGAAGTGTTAACTGGTTCCTATCTCAGTCCCAAGTGAACGATGTCGTTCAGTGGTGGCCACGAGCGGACTTGTAGCAGAGGGCGCTCGTGGCTGAAGTCGTAAGAACGCCGCGCCGTGCGTGCATAGCGGCGCGCGGCGAAAGTAGGTGGCGCACACTTCAGACGTGTGCGACACTACAGCAATGATGTGTGCCAATATGTCTGTGACTCGTTTCTCTAGTTATCAACCGCGTTTGTTATTCGTTTCGCTTTTCCACGAGCAATAAGACCTTTAAATTAAAATGAATAATTATTCGGGGATCACAAACTATTCTGAGCAATGGAGACCGGCGTTTTCACTTATATTAAGAAATAATACAAAGTGCACCCTAGAATTTCTGCAGTGATGAGCGTTTCGAAGCTTGTGCTCATAGCACTGGAATTGGTAGGACGTTCATAGTAATAGCCAAGAAACACCTGAGTTCCAGCTGACGATTTCGTTTTATTTATTAAACAATTGAAGGTTTTATTAAAATATTTAACTTCGAAACAGAATGATGAATATATACCATAAAATTAAAAGGGTATTTAATTCCAGAATGAAACTTTCACTCTGCTGCGGAGTGTGCGCTGATATGAAACTTCCTGACAGATGAAAATTGTGTGTAGGGACCTTTGTCTTTCGCGGACAAGCGCTCCACCGACTGAGCTATCCCAACACGACTCACGATGCCGCCTTACAACTTTACTCCCGCCAGTACCTCGCTTCCTACTTTCCAAACTTCACAGAAGCTCTACTGCGAAACATGCAAGACTAGCACTCCTGGAAGAAAGGATACGGTGGAGACATGGCATAGCCACAGCCTAAGAGATGTTTCCAGAATGAAACTTTCAGTCTGCAGCGGAGTGTGCGCTGATATGAAACTTCCTGGCAGATTAAAATTGTGTATCGGAACCGGGACTCGAACCTGGGACCTCGCCTTTCGCGGACAAGCGCTCTACCGACTGAGCTATTTAAATGTTCAGGGCAAATTAACAAAGTTGCAGTAAAGATCCTAATCATTTCATACAAATTAGCTCTCCGTTTCACAATTTATAGTCCTGGTAGTCAGCAGTGTGGCTATTTCTGTAGACACATCGAGACGGAAAAACGAATTGTGCACCGTAGTTACTTAAAGTTAAATTGTAAGACAAAACAACAAAAAGGAATTGAGGACTAATAAACGAAAAACAAAACGTATTTCTACACTAGAAATATGTATACAACCTACTTTGCGGCACTAAAAGTTTAACCAAAACTTCAAAGGAAAACCGATTCAGAACAAGTTTAATAAATTCCCATTTCTAAAACTTTTGATTTAAAAGCATTACTCGTTAGAATGCACAAAGTAATTGTGTCTGCTGTTAAAAATAAGAGAGCCTTTTCCATTCCAGAAGTTGCGTACACATATGCGTTGGTAATTCTCGTAGAAATTGCTTGATAAATCGCTCGTGTGTGGCGAGGTGGAGGCGAGCGATGGATTGTTGCGATATCGCATGCGACGAATTGCTGCCCTTTACGCAATGTTTCTCCCGTAGGCTCCGCTGTCAGTGCTCGGCCGTAGCTCTTTCCCTCAACGCTTCCCCTATCGCTCAGCCTCTATGGACGGAAGCGTCTTCCTACATGACCACCGGTGACTCACAAGGGCGCTGTGAAGATCACTTGTAGACTCGGCCAACAAGAAGCCGAGCGTTCCACACTACGTCCTGCAGCTACGAATCTTTATAAGAACGAAAAATTGATCGTCCTTGTGTAGTCTAGTGCAGCTTGCTTGGTTTAACCTTGTCTAGTGTTGAATTGCCTAGTAAGGCCTGAATGCTGTAACTTTGAATAAGCACCATACATAGCTGTAGCTCCATACATTTTGTGAGGATTACTTTCTTCAAATTACAAACATACACTGCTAAAAACAATTAGATGATCAGGTACATACGGTAACGATTTTATTCAGATATTGGCTACAATTGTAATTTGTGTGTGATACAGTACGATATTTCTTTACTTGAAGTTGCCTACTTAGAGCGAGGCACCATGGGTCTACCATAATTTGAAAAAGTCATTATCGTTGCTCTTCAATATGGTAAGTAAATGCCTCGAACGGTAGTACTGTTGCCCATCTTCATCTCTTGCGAGATATTTGTACATTCTTTCCCGGCTTCCCCCCCCCCCCCCCCCCCCCCCCGGAGTGTGCTGACGGTTCTTTCCTGAGTACGTGCGTGGCGAGCACGAGGCCCCGAGCAAATGCAGTCTTCCTTTCTTCTTCACTTGCCAAATTTCCTTCCCCCCCCCCCCTTTCCTATGCTCACTCCTTCCCGTCCTCGTCGGGTGACTGATAACCTTAGCAGTTTACTCCCCCTATCCCAATTCTGTCAGACACAGTAAAGGACCTGGAAGAGCAGTTGAACGGAATAGACAGTGTACTGTCAGTGTGCTGCAGTTGAACATTAACAAGAGCAAAACCGGGGTAATGTAGTGCAGTCTAAGAAAATCAGGTGATGCTGAAAGAATTAGATTAGGTAACGAAACAATAAAGGAGGTAGATGTGTTTTGTTACTTGGGTAGTAAAATAACAAATTATGGTCGCAGTACAGAGGATATAAAATGCAGAATGGCAATGGGTAGAAAAGCGTTCTTGAAAAAGAGAAATTAGTTAATATCGAATAGTGATTTAAGCCCAAGGAAATCCTTTCTGAAGGCATTTGTTGCTTTGTATGGGAGGGAAACATGGACGATAAACAGTGCGGACAGGAAGAGGATAGAGGCTTTTGAAATGTGGTGTTACAGAAGAATGCTGAAGAGGAGGAGGAGGTACTAAATAGAATTGGGGGGGAAAGGAATTTCTGGCATATCTTGAATAAAAGAAGGGATCGATTGGTAGGACATACTTAGACATCAAAGAATTGTGAAATTAGCGTTGGAGGGAAGTGTGAGGGGTAAAAACCGCAGAGGAAGACCAAGAGATGGATATAGTAAGCAGATGCCGCAGATGTAGGTTGCCGTTCTTATATGGAGTTGAATAGGTTTGCTCAGGGTAGGGTATTGTGGAGAGCTGCATCAAACCAGTCTCCGGACTGTTGACAACAACAACAACATCCCAATCACACAACCCCAACCATTCTTCCATGAGTGCAAACGTTGCGAGACGTGCTGGTCTGGCTGCAGTTCGTATGCCAAGTGCATCCCAGACATGCTAAATCGGATTTAAGTCCGGTGAACAAGCTGGGGAATCCGTTTGTTCAATTGCCTAAGCTTCAAGCATGTTCACCTTTGTGAGAACGATGTTACCGTCTATCAGAAGAAACCCATCTCGTATAGCACCAGCGCAGGGCACAACAAAACGTCGAAGGATCTCGTCGCTCTACGAGCAATCAAAGCGCCATGCGAAACGACATAGGGGTCCGTAATTCCACCAATACTGACTCTTGCCCACACCATTTGTCCACTACCATACACATAAGCAGGTCCGAGTTCCACGTTGTCTCCATATGAAGGAACGACGATTGTTCGGCTGAACACACAATTTTGATGTTACAGATAAAGGAGAAGCAAAGGATTAAAATTTTTGATGCGGCCGGGAATTGTACCCGGACCTCCATGCTTACTTGGCAGACGTCTTACCTTTAGACCACCACATCACTAACAGTCAAGGCGCCTCGGAATAGTCTAAATACAACTTCCCTCCAAGTCACAAACTTTAATTCAGCTTCTGTGATCCGAGGCGTCTTGACTGTTAGTGATGTGGTGGTCTAACGGTAAGACGTCTACCTAGTAAGCACGGAGGTCCGGGTTCGACTCCCGGCCGCTCACAAATTTTAATTCATTGCTTCTCCTTCATGTGTAACGTTTTGGACATATTCGAGACGAGAAACCGTCTCAGGGTTACTGAATTTATACTTAAACAAAATTTTGACTCACCTCACAAAATTTTGACTCATCTCACCCGGCGCCATTCGTTACGGCTCCAATCTTCATGTTCCTCCGCTCAGTTTCTGCTGGCTAGACGGTGTAGCGGTCTTAACGGGACACACACCATAGGCCTCCGTGCTAGAGGCCACATTCCCGAAGCTGATTTCAGCTGTTTGTGTTGACATTGCGCGTCCTGTTGCTAACTGGAGGGTTCGTTACAGCTGAGCTGCATTCAGCCTCCTGTTAAGTGGAGACAATGGTCATCTCTTACTGACGTTACCCTTTGGCGACCTTGGCCTTCCCTTCTTTTAGTTCATGTTGTCTTAAATCGCGTCGAGGTCCTGGAAATTACAGTTTGGGACACTCCAACAGCTGCAGCTATGTCCCTCTGTGACTGCCCCGCTTTCGACCTTCATAAGGCTTTCCATGCCTACGGTCGGGGGTTCGAATCCCCCCTCGAGCATGGATATTTGTGCCGTCCTAGTTCGTAAGTAGTTCATAAGTAGTTTGTAAGTTTAGGGACTGATGACCCCGTAGTTAAGTCCCATAAGCTTAACAAACATTTGAACATTTGAGCTTTCCATGCCACAGCTTCGGGTAAGTCACGTTGTTGTTGCATTGCACTATCTTCTCAGTACACTATCTGAATCTAACTACTTATGTAATTCGTTTGGCACAGTAAACACAAGTAAACACCAAGTGTATTTTACTAACAGATACTTTTAGAACACACAGTAATTATGTCATCATATTGGATGCTCTGAAGTGTATAATGGGTACGGATCCTAAATTCAACTAACTTTGTCTTAGGAGATGACTTACTCCTGCAACTTTATGCTCGTTGCTGTCCGTACACATATTCATTTATTTGTAAAAACTAAACTTTCAATTTCAAAGTCAGGAAAGTTTTAACTTGGGCGACGTGACTACAACATGAGTGCTGCGTTTTTACTAAAATTGTTTATTGCCTTTGCATGATTACGTCTGGCGAGAACCAGTAAATTCGTTGGACTCCGACTTGTATTATCAGCTCGAGTCCCGAATATTGCTAACAAAATATATGAATATTTATATTTAAAAAAAAAAAACACAGTCTCGAACGCAAGAGAATTTTTATTGTTCTTAGGCAACCGGTTTCAGTCTGCTTGTGAGACCATCTTCAGGCCGACTGCAATACAGCAATGTTACAAATATTAAGAAGGATGTGCAGAATACGATATTATGGCAATAAACAGTAAAATAATAACAATGTGAAAATTTATACCCATGGCAGCCGATTGTGGGCGGGTCGGGAACCGTTGGCTGTGGAAATCAAGTTGCGGAATACTGCAGTAACGGTCGAGTTTATATATGGGCAGCTCCCCCCCCCCCCCCCCCCCCACATACGGCATTACATTATTGAGAGTCAATCGTGTACTTACTAATAATTTTGTTGTTGCTGTCATACAGGCTACATATTAAAAACGGGGGATAAATATACAAAATATACAAGAACGTACAGATTCAAAAAAATCAAATGTTTGTATAGCTTATGGGACTTAACTACGGGATCATCAGTCCCTAAACTTACAAACTACTTACGAACTAACTAATTCTAAGGACGGCACAAATACCCATGCCCGAGGGGGATTCGAACCCCCGACCATAGTGGCCTTGCAAACCGTGACTGGAGCGCCTCAGTCCCCTCGGCCACCGCGGCCGGCAATGTACAGATTATTACACTCGTTGTGACGTAATAATTTTGAAAAAATCGTTTTGATTAAAGATTAAAAACATTTGGTTTTATCAATTTTGTTAGCTACCTACTCTCTATGGGCTTTTGAAGATTCTCGCTGGGCATATTGGTGCCAGAGACAGCAATACTTCATTGCTACTGCAATGACTTGCGGGTATCGATGGTTGCACGCCAGCATGCTCTGGAGACAATCTGCATATTTCTGCTGTGATTCATAATTATGTTCATTAACTGCCACAGTTTGGTTCTCGTATCTAGACATTGGCACCGTCACTCGTAACAAATGTGCATAGGGATGACAGTCTTTGAATAGTTATGAAGTAAACTTGAAGTTGCCTTCCTACTTCACAGGCGACATGAATCGTGTCTCAAAGGAATACATTTGTATCAGTTCCTTTGAGAAACGATTCATGTCACCTGTGAAGTAGTTTCAGTAGAGTGGAAGTCTAGGTAGCGATGACCTCAGCAGCTCGGTCCCCGAACTTCGGACCTGTCTCACTTGCTATCGTCGTATTACAGGACTATGGAGAGCCAACGCTCGAATACGTCGTCATTGAGACCACGACGTTCGGATCACGGATTTACTTCGAACTCTGTACCCGTTTAAGAGCCTAACATAATTTGAAAGTGGTAATTCGTACTCCTTAGGTAATTTCCAGAAAATCGGAAGAGAACTTTTATGTGAAACTCGTGCACGGAAGCGTTACGACTCAGAGCACAAGATGGTGACGGCCATGTGGTTGGCATTCAAACTCTGTGGTCGATGGATCGCTGCTTCGAGTCGCACCCCTTTCCTTAATTCACATTTTTTTCTACACTCGTCATGTTACCTCAGGTACATTACATTTGAATGATAACATAATATAAAAAAACCTTGTATTTTAGCGAAAGTTTATTGAATTTTCAGTGTTATTTGACTGTTTGCTTGTATTATTTCAACATTTATTATAATTATCAACAAGTAAACAACAAAACGAATATCGCGACAGGCACGCATTTTCAGATACACTTATGTATCTAGTCACTCTTGGATGTTGCGTGACCTTGTGAATGAGGCTTCGGTCGTCGCTAGGGTTGCTTGTTACTAAAGCACTCCAAGCCACACAACGAATCAAACTTCAAAACAGAGAAGTTCTTGGTCAAGTTAATAGCAGCACATTCTCCAAGTTTCTTCTACCAAAATAAAGTCGTCGTTAGATGAGAACGGATTTTTATTAACAGTTCCATCACACTACAGCACCGTATACATCTGATGTAAAGCTCCTGGCAACCGAACTTACAAGAAGGTACCACAGATGTCTACGACTTACAGCAGCTTACAACTGCTTACAACTCATAACGTGACGTGACGTTTACAAATTCTGTTTCAAATAAAATGATTACAAATTTTGAAGAAATTTATACAGTTCGATTTAGTGGTTAACAAATAATATAACTGGTTACAAAAGTTGGTAAAAAAAGGTTATAATTCATGCAATAAATTAATTATTTAAAGGTAAGTGGTGCGTATTTCGCTACACGGCCGCTAGGTCATACAATAACTTTTGAGCTGTAAGTTCATGTAAACAAAAGAGTCCGCATCTGACGTCTTATGATAGATCTTTCAAATTCAAGATTTTACCAAATTTTAAGGTAACGACAATTTACAAGTGAAAAAAATGTTCATAAAGGTGTATGGTTTATCAAAACTTAATAGATGACACTTCTAGTTTTTTGTAAATAGTTCCAAACTGATATAATCGTTAGACAAACTGTTAGGTTCATAAAATTTACAACTTTCTAGTTTCGAAAAAAAATCTTAGTAGTGACTGTTTTATCGTGAGGTTTTTAACTCAGGATCTTTAATATTTCCTATGAAACGTCACAACTCGGTTGTCAATAGTTATAGTATTTGTTGATATATTAGAGAATGGTATAAAGGCAAATAATATTCGAAATTCTGTACAACGTTATACAAGTAAACCTTTGTCGGTCTATTACCCTTCAAATGTAATCATATGAAACAACGAGGCAGGATTAGAAAATAAATAAATAATTTAAAAAAAATAAAAGACCAAAATCGGGACTCGATACAGCAATCCACCCATCACGGATCTTCAAACTCACTCACATGACAGCCAACATCTCCTGCTCAATCGCTGCGTAAAACATGTCTTGCGATTTTCTCTCGAAATTGTCTAATTTATCCGCCTTACTAATTGCGCATTGTCTTGCCCTAACAGACTGCGTGTACAATGTTCGAACTGAATCCTTGGTAGGAACGCAGTAGCCTCCCTTGTGATTCAGTTCCCGGTGCCAAACAGTAACAGCAGCAGCAGCAATATCGGGAAGTTGTCAGATTCCGTAGCACGCCCCAAGTTGGAGCTCCATTAGAGAATGAAGTCACCCCGTGCCACGCGCCGCTATTGCAACAGCGTCTAACCGAGAGGCAGCTTGATCTGAGGAGTTACCTCCAGATGCTCTTGACTGCCGCTGTACTTAGCGATGATTAACAGGGACGGCGGAAGCGCCTACATCACACTGCGGAACACAGGAGCCTGTGCAGCAGAGGCACTGATTTCTAGAGCGCAGGAACTGCCTTGTCGTAGTGAAGATATTGTCACAGCTCTCTGAGGTAACGAACGATGCAGGTAGTTAGTGCATCGTCACCTGGAAAAACTTTTGTAAACTGTCACACCTAAGAAAAAGCATTAAACTGATAAACAAAACCGCTACTAACTGCAGCCAAACTCCGTGTACGAGGGCTCGCGCGCAGAGATGTTTTGGATATGCGCGCGCAATTCGTCATTGCCGATAGCCGTCGTCCGCCCATGGTGGAATACTGTTACATTTTTTCTTCAACACGATTCCAGATTTCATTTAGTTTCACGCACTCCTCCATCCTATTGAAATTATTGGGGGTGTTTTACAATTTCTATAGCCTCTGTGTACAGTCTTTCGTGGTATCCATTTGTCGTTGATAAAACCTGAATAAGGTGGTCTCCTGGTTGAAAAACATGTTCAGCAACAGCTGATCTGTCACTCTCTCCCCAGACATCGGCTTCTATGTTGTAAGGCGTCTTTGTGTGATCGTCTCTTTTCGTTTTGTTTCTTGTCGTTTTTGATGATGTTTCTTGAGTCCCCTCCCACTTTGCAAACTTAAACTCTGGGCGCATTTCTTTCACGTTCACAGTATTACTTTTGACGCTTAGTGATGGAATGGGGGACTGATGACCATTGTAGTTTTGTCCCCCTTAAACACCCAAACAAACAGTCTCTCACTATCTACAGTTACCCTTGTGCTCTTCTAGTTACTTTTGACGTGGTATCCCTGTTTACTATGGTTCTAGTCAATGTGGTGTTGCAACAGCTCAATCTCATCTTTCCTCCCGACATTGCACATCTGTTCAAATATTGCCTCACGACTACTTATTTCCAACTGGAACGATGATTTGTAATAACAAACAGATGGTGTAGCAATGGGGGAGCCCTTTAAGCCCGGTTATACCAAATTTCTACATGGAAAAATTTGAGGAACATGCACTGAAAACAGCAAACAAAAAAACCTGCCATTTGGTTCCGCTATGTAGACGATACGTTTGCTGTGTAGAGCCATGCTCGAGAGGAACTAGATCATTTTAGTCAACACCTCAACGGGATTAATTCTAGAATTCAGTTTACCATGGAGAAGATGGAGAAGGAGGCAGAGGGAAAACTGAATTTTCTTGACGTGTCAGTTTTCAAAAAGGGAATGGCAGATTGGGCCATACAGTTTATCGAAGGCCCACACACACACACACATATCGTTATCTACACCGAGATTCAAACCACCACTCACAGCAAAAGTAGGGCATTACAAAGACGTTGGCGGACAGAGCAAGGAACATCTGCGCCGGCCGCGGTGGCCGAGGGGACTGAGGCGCTTCAGTCACGGTCTCCACGGCCACTACGGTCGGGGGTTCGAATCCCCCCTCGGGCATGGATATTTGTGCCGTCCTTAATATAAGGTAGTTGATAAGTAGTTTGTAAGTTTAGGGACTGATGACCCAGTAGTTAAGTCCCATAAGCTTAACTAACATTAGAACATCTGAGAACCGGTATTACTCGACACGGAATTGAAACACCAGAGTAATGCCTTACTTAAGAATGGCTATTCGTCCACAGAGATAAGGAGAGCGTTGAGGCCGACACGTAGAATTGAAAACGACGAAAAGCTTCCTGTGAAATCTAAAGTCTTCCTGCCTTTTATTAAGAACGTCACCGACGGCATCGGTAAAATTTTGACGAAACGGAATGTTGCCGTTATTTACAAACCTACTCGGAAGATATAGGATCTCCTGAAATCGCTGAAGGAAGCTCGCAAACCGCTGGAAAAAGCAGGAATTTATAGGATTCCGTGTAGCTGTGGAAACGTATACGTGGGACTACAAAAAGAACAGTAAAAAATCGACTAGAAGAGTAAAAGGGCAACTGTAGAAGGGGAGAGATTGACAGATCAGCTGTTGCTGAACATGTTTTTCAACCAGGGAATCACCTGATTCAATTTCACAAGACTCAGGTTTTAGTAACCTCAAATGGATACCACGATAGACTGTACAGAGAGGCTATAGAAAAAGTAAACACCCCAATAATTTCAATAGGATGGAGAAGGGCGTGAAACTAAATGAAATCTGGATTACGGTGTTGAAGAAATGTAACAGTCTTCCACCATAGGACGATATTAACAACGGACGACGGCAATGGGCAACAATGAATTGAGCGCGCATATCCAAAACATTTGACGTCACACATCTGCGCGCGAACCCCCGTAAAGGGAGTTTGGCTTCAGTCAGTAGCGAGCTAGGGTGTGCGGACATACAAAAGTGCCACGATCCCCCTTGAAAATGTCCTCCGCAGTTGGGGACGAAACGTTGGGTGTTGTTGTTGTGGTCTTCAGTCCGGAGACTGGTTTGATGAAGCTCTCCACCCTACTCTATCCTGAGCAAGCCTCATCGTCTCCTCATAAGAACGGCAACCTACATGCATTTGAATTTGCTTACTATATTCATCTCTTGGTCCTTCACTGCTATTTTTATCCCACACACTTTCCACGAACGTTAAATTCACAATTCCATGATGTCTAATAATGTTTCCTACCAAACGATCCCTTCTTTTAGTGAAGATATGCCAGAAATTCCTTTTCTCCCCAATTTTGTTCAGTACCTTCTCATTAGTTACGCGATCCACACACCAAATGTTCAGCATTCTTCTGTAACACCACATTTCAAAAGCATCTATCCTCTTCCTGTCATCACTGTTTATCGTCAATGTTTCACTCAAATACAAGGCAACACTCCACACAAATGGCTTCAGAAAGGACTTTCTTATGCTTCAATTAATATTCGATGTGAACAAATTTCCCTTTTTCAAAAACACTTTTCTTCCCATTGCCATTCTGCATTTTATATCCTCTGAACTGCGACCATCATATGTTATTTTATTACCGAGCTAACAAAACTCATTTACTACCTTTATTCATTCATTACCTAATTTAATTCCATTAATAATCGCCTAATTTTCTCAGAATCTTGTTTTGCTCTTCTTAATGTCCATCTTATACGATACTTCCAACACACTTTCCATTCCGTTCAATTGCTCCTCTAGGTCTTTTGCTGTCTCTGACAATGTCATCAGCAGAACGCAAGCATTTTATTTCTTCATCCTGAACTTTTATACCTTCTCCAAATTTCTCCTTGCTTTCCTTTATAGCTTGCTCAATGTACAAATTTAGTAACATTGCGGAAAGGTTACAACCCTGTCTTACTCCCTTCCCAACCCCTGCATCGCTTTCATGCCCTTCAGCTCTAATAACTGCTCTCTGGTTTTTGTACAAGTTGTAACTAACCTTCCGTTCCCTACATTTTACTCCTGCTGATTTCAGAATTTGAAAGAGTGTATTGAAATCTACGTTGTCAAAATCTTTCTCCAAATCTACAAATGCTAGAAATGTAGGTTTGCCTTTCCTTAATCTATCTTCTAAGATAAGCCGTAAAGTGAGGATTGCCACCGTGTTCCCACATTTCTCCTGAATCCAAACTGGTCTTCCTCAAGGTCGGCTTCTACCAGCTTTTCCATCCTTCTGTAAATAATTCATGTTGTAATTTTGCAACAATGAATTATTAAATGAATGGTTCTGTAATTTTCACACCTGTCTGCACCTGCTTTCTTTGTAAGGGGGATTATAACATTTTCCTTGAAGTCTGAGGGTATTTTCCCTGTCTCGTACATCTTATGCACCAGGCGAAATACTTTTGTCACGGCTGGCTCTTCCAGAGACTTCAGTAGTTCTGAGGGAATGTCGTCCACTTCAGGGGCCTTGTTTCGACTTAGGTCTTGCAGTGCTCTGTCAAATTCGTCTCTCAGTATAGTATCTCCTATTTTATTTTCATCTACATCCTCTTCTCTTCTTACAATATTGTCTCGAAGTTCATTTCCTTTGTAGAGCCCCTCTATATACTCTTTCCACCTTTCAGCTTTCCCTTCATTGCTGAGAACTGGTTTTCCATCTGCGTTCTTTATATTCAAATAGCTACTTCTCTTGTCTCCAAATGTTTCTTTTATTTTCCTGTAGGCGGTATCTATTTTCCCCCATTTATACATTGTTCTACAGACTTGCATTTGCCTTCTAGCCACTCCTGCTTAACTATTTTGCACTTCTTGTCAATCTCATTTCTTAGACGTGTGTACTCTATTTTGCGTTTCATTTACTGCATTTTTATATTTTCTCCTTTCATCCATTAATTTTAGTTATTCCTGTGATATCCACGGATTTTTGTTGGTCTTGCCTTTATATCTATTTCGTCCTCTGCTGCGTTCACTATTTCATCTATCAATGCTACCCATTCTTCTTCTACTGTGTTATTTCCTCCTTTTCTGTCAATTGTTGCCTAAAGCTCCCTCTGAAATTGAGTATGAGTAATAAATCCATAAGACCACGGTATAATTGCCCGGAAAATTTTAGTAATATTGACCTTTCTGGCCGTGGAAGTTTAGATTTTACAATATCTTTTAGCCCGCAGAAACTTAAAAGTGGCTGGAGGAAATCAGAAATCGTAAAGAATGGTGCCGATCTGTTCATAGATTAGACGAGATTTTGTGTTCAGCCGGACCATTGTCGTCCCCTCATCTGGAGATAACGTGGAACTCGGAACAGTGCTGTTGATTTGCAGGAAACATCACCGTAAAATGGTGGTGGGCGAATGGTGTACGCAGGAGTCAGTATTGGAGGACGTTCGGACGTCCATGTCGTTCAGAATGACGCTCTGACTGCTCAGAGATAGAGAGACGAGATCCATTTGTTGTGCCCTCCGCTGGTGCCATAGGAGATGGGTTCCTTCACGTGGACGATAACGCTCGTTCCCAGAGCTGCACTGGTGGTCAAAATTCTTGAAGCTAAGGGAATTGAACGAATGGAGTGGTCAGCTTGTTCACCGGAATTAAATCCGATTGAACATGTCTGGGATGTAATTGGCAGCCTCATTGCAGCCAGACCCACAACGGCTGCAGAGCTGGATTTTGCCACACATGGAAGAACGGCCGAATATGACTCAAGACAGTTTATGTAGTTTAAGTTGCTGTCTTTCGTAACTGTAAATTAGTCCAATTTAGACCAGACTCGTTTCTCTATATTTTAAAACTACTTCAGTGGTTAACTGTAAAGGAAAATATTTTCTTTTATTTTTACTAAATTTCATCATGAATAGTTCTCATGCTGTGGCGTTATTTTATTTTGAATAAAATGAACTATTAAGATTACTCACGTTTTTTATATTGCCCTCTTCTTGTGTTTTTTTGTAGCACTCATATTGCCGCTTGCTGTCACTGTTTTCAATTAAACATTTTCATAAAAGTTGCGAAAACTCGCCATTTCTGTAGCATGGCGGGCTGCGACTGTCTTTTGTTTTGTTCATGTTTAACGTGCTTACACACTCTTTGGTTCGCATTGTGAGATGTGTTCTTGTTTTGTTTCTGTCAAAATAGATATCTTATAGGACTTTGTGTGTGATTTTCTGAATGTGTTGTGTGTGCGTTTATAAATATGGTTTTACTTCAACTAGCGGAGGTTGTTTGTGCCTGAGCCTGTGTGTGTGTGTGTGTGTGTGTGTGTGTGTGTGTGTGTATGTGTAGGGGAGGTTTTTTTCTTATGTGGTCATTATATGTGCTGTGTTTGAGGGTGGGGGAGGCCTGTCTTTGTCTATCAAGGGTTTTATTAGTTTAAATTGTGTTTGACTGCTGATGTTTACTTGGTCATTTACTATGTCTTACTTTTCTATTAATGCTTTTTGAATTTTGAAATTCTCTCGGAGGGTTAGGAGATATTTCTTATTGGTAAATCCGACAATTTTCATGTCTGTTTCTACGATGGTGGGATTGTGGTTTTCTTGCCTAAGGTGTTGTGTTCTGTATATCGTGTTTCAAACGCCCTGCTGGTCTGTCGTAAGGTTAGAGCATCACAACCGTTGCATTTCAGCTGGTAAATACCAGTTTTTTAAGATGTCAGTGCTTTCGGTTTTTGTTAGGCATTTCTGTAATGGGTTACGGCTTTGACATGCTATTTTTATTACTCAAGAATTGACTGATAACCTCATACTGTTAGTGCCACGCAGGTGTACAACTGCACTGGCCGTCCGAAGTGTTTGCACACCATATTACATGGCAACGAGAAAGAACGCCCCACGGTGTCTCGCGCTAAGTAAAAGTCATGTATCCTCAAGTAAGAAGACAGGAAAACATCGTACAGTATCACACATAAATTACAACTGTAACGAATATCTGAATAAAATACGTTACCATATTACTGTGTATATCTTACGTGATCCCTTAACTGATTTGAGCAGTGTATTTATATTGTGACGTACCAGTAATAATATTGTTGAAGAAGTACATTTTTAAAGGTTTCCTGTCTGTTGTGGAGCATGTAAGTGAAAGATTCGACCATGGCAGTTTAATCTGCCGACACCGGCCATCTTAATAAAGACAATTAACGATATTTACCGTTTTTACACTATAAAACAAACTAACAGATTGCTTCTCAAGAATGACATAATTAATTTTCTATAATATTTAGGCGATAATAGTGCTCACACAATACTTATAAGGTTGTATTATTGATTATTATGAATGCTGTTTGTCATTCTGCTTTGTACACGAGTTATTTGTGTAGCGAATTTTGTGAATTGGCCACAGATATATATTGTAAGTGACGCAGTAATCTTTGGAAGTTCGATTGTAGGGTAAGCGGTCTGGCTGCGAGAGAGCAGTCAGTTGCTAGTTAGTTGCCAATAGTTGCCAGTTGCGAGAGGTAGCGGTAAGGAAGCTGTTGGAGAAGGCAGTCGTTAAGTATGTGTTGCAGCACGCCATTATTGTAATGCATGATGTTAATTTTCTGGAATATTTTTTCTACGTCATATTTTTTAAGACTGCATAACTTCTGATCTTAAATTAGCGTTCTGCGTTCTCACTTTTGTAGTTAGTTTCCCCTTCCTTTAATTTTCTTCATTTATGATTATTTTTTAACTTCATTACTACTCACCTATCATTTCTGAAAGTTTTAATACTGAAATCAATCAAGTTATGAATCTGCATGCTACGAGCTGTTTGCTGTTTCGCTGGACGCGGTAGCCGAGCCGTCTGCGGCGCGCCAGTCACTACGGTCGGGTGTTCGAATCCCCCCTCGGGCATGGATATTTGTGCTGCCCTTAGTATTAGCTAGTTCATACGTAGTTTGTAAGTTTAGGAACTGATGACACCGTAGTTAAATCCCGTAAGCTCTACAAACATTTAAACATTTTTGCTTGCTGTTTCCAGTTTTGTAATAAGAATATATGAGGTAAGTCATTTATTTATTTGTGTGTGTCGCAGTCAGATTGTTTTCCCCTTTCATTATTCTAGTTAATTAGTTTCTTTGTACCCTTTAGGAGCGCTTTCGACAGGGCCATAAATTTTAATGTTTATTATAGTTAAGTGGCATTTACGCCTATGGAGAGCGATCGAAAATTTATATAAAACACACTTACTTCAGTCAAGATCGCTAGTTTATTTGCTGGTTTTTTAACGGCTTCCATTAACTATGTCATCATCTTAAGATTTTTTTATTATTTATTTATTAATTTACAAAGTTTTATTTTCAATAAAATGAAGAGTTACTTGTGGAAACGTAATATATAATAAAAGGACATTGTCAAACGATTAAAATTTGCATCGCCAAAGTGGATCGTCATCTGTATTGCACATTTAAAAATTATGTGCAATACAGATGACGATCCACTTTGGCGATACAAATTTTAGTCGTTTGACAATGTCCTTTTTCTTATATTACATTTTCACAAGTAACTCTTTATTTTATTGAAAATAGAAGAACTTTGTAAAAAAAAAATATTCTGAAGATGATGACATAGTTCATCGAAAGTGTAAAAAATAAAATAAAAATAAAAAACAGCAAATAAACTAGCGATCTTGGCTGAAGTAAGTGTGTTTTAATGTTTGTGTTTTCCCTTATTTCCTGGGCTGTCCGTTGCGCATATTAATGTTTTCTGAGACTTACCTCGGTGGTCGTAGTCATCACAATATTCGGTTTTTAAAAGTTTAGTTTTTCACGTACACAGTACACAGCATTGGTCAATTTACATTACACTTTATTCGAGACAACTTTCACTATAAACTTCAAACAATTCCCAGTAAACTTAATTTATTCGGGATTCATTGCAAACTAACCGCTGTGAAGTATAGAAGTGTACAAGAAGACTTCTCTGACAGTCTCCTTTGCCTATCTAAAGATTTCTAACGGAAGCCGGCGAGCCTTCAGAGCAGGCCACCGACTGAAGTCGGTAAGACACAGCGTCTTTTGGCGTCTGTCCCCTCTGGGACTCCAGACGTCTTTTTTCCCTCGGCCTGCCGTAAGCGAATATTGCAGCTGGTGCGCCAACAGACGGCGCCATCCCAAACGCAAACTGCGTTAGCGGCAGTCAAAGCGGCCGCGCACTCCAATCCTCGCCAGAGACTAATATAGCGCGTTAGCGGCAGCCATGCCGATCACAAAGGCGGGCTTAGCGCGACGCTCTGATCCGCTCACCACTAGCCAGGGCTCAGCGGCGCGCCTCCTACCCTCCCAGCAGCCGTGACGGCGCGTCTGCTCCAAGGATCAAGACAACACGCTCTCAAGGACTCACCGTTTTTTTCGATGCCTCACTGAGTTCGAACACGATGAAGTAGGGACACGATAGCTACAGACAGGCAAGACCTTGAAACTACCTGGCAGATTAAAATTATGTGCCGGAACCGGGACTCGAACCAGGGACCTTTGCCTTTCGCGGGCAAGCGCACTACCGACTGTGCTATCCCGACACGACTCACGATGCCGCCTCACAACTTTACTTCCGCCAGTACCTCGCCTTCTACTGGC
The DNA here is from genome assembly GCA_026315105.1 of Locusta migratoria. Lineage (NCBI taxonomy): Eukaryota > Metazoa > Arthropoda > Insecta > Orthoptera > Acrididae > Locusta > Locusta migratoria. The sequence goes on from CM048746.1 coordinate 561,238,735, forward strand.
GGAAGTAAAGTTGTGACGTGGCATCGTGAGTCGTGTCGGGATAGCACAGTCGGTAGTGCGCTTGCCCGCGAAAGGCAAAGGTCCCAGGTTCGAGTCCCGGTTCCGGCACATAATTTTAATATGCCAGTTTCATATCAGCGCACAATCCGCTGCAGAGTGAAAGTTTCATTCTGGAAACATCCCTTAGGCTGTGGCTAAGCCATGTCTCCACCATATCCTTTCTTCCAGGAGTGCTAGTCGTGCATGGTTCGCAGGAGAGCTTCTGTGAAGTTTGGAAAGTAGGAGGCGAGGTACTGGCGAAAGTAAAGTTGTGAGGCGGCATCGTGAGTCGTGTCGGGATAGCACAGTCGGTAGTGCAATTTTAATCTGCCAGGTAGTTTCATATCAGCGCACATTTCGCTGCAGAGTGAAAGTTTCATTCAGGCAAGACCTTGTTAACGATGTCACTCTAGAGACAGGGGGGTCGTCATAGCGACAATAGTCACCAAAGGTATTAAACATAAGGAGAGGTGTTATAATGTATGCTGTGGCCGGGTTTCGAACCCGCGACCTCTTACTTACTAGGTAGGTGCTGTAGACCATTCAGCATTGTAGCCAAAGCAACTACACGGACTGTCTTAAAGCACGTCTCCCTCCACACCACATACTTTAACTCTGAATGGTTTGGTGAGGCGAGTGTCAACAGCCGTAAAGCATTTTACTTTAATTCTGCCTCATTTTCCCTGTGAAATGCGTATCAAATTGCCATGGCTCTCCCCCCAGCAAAGAACGCTAATAGAAACAATCCCGCCTTATTCCTCAGGCTGAGGTGATATAAATATCAACAATTATACAATTCCTTGAGACAACATTGTCTCGTTATACCAAAGGTATTAAACATCAGGAGAGGTATTGAATTAAAATTTTTGCTGTGCCCGGGATTCGAACCGGAGACCTACTTACTAGGTAGGTGCTTTAGACCACTCAGCTAACACATGAGGCAGAATTAAACTATGTGGTGTGGAGGGATACGTGCTTTAAGACAGTCCGTGTAGTTGGTGTGTTAGCTGAGTGGTCTAAAGCACCTACATAGTAAGTAGGAGGTCCCGGGTCATATTAATAAAGGCTGCCACTTCTACCAGGACTTTATGTCCGATTTGCAATGTTTTTTTTATGGACCTGACTGTTAAATGCTTTGTGCACAGTACATGAGTCGTCATGACTTACGTTCTGTACTGATGATGTTCAATCATGGGTACGAAATAGATCTGTAAATCTTTAAAATAAATACTTCATATCGCCTACCAAGCTAGAAATTTCTTGATTTTTACTACAACCTTGAAGTGGGCAGGCACAATTTCCATTACGATCACAATCTGAGTGTAACCTACCCCCTTAGCATGCGATTAGCATTGTTGTGTCCGTCCTCGAAGTGTGCGCGTTCCCGTAACGGGCACCAACAGAGGGAACCACTGCCGCCGCACCACTTTATGCTTCCGCGCGAGGCAGCCAATCAAGACGAGCACAATCGTATTCCGCGCATCCAACGATCGATGTGAGATCCCTCCGCCGAACGCGATATCGGTGGGCTCCAATCCGACGCCAGCAGTCTACGGAGTCTACAGTCGGAAGTCGGAGTCTCAGCGTGCCCGTAAACCAGACAGTCTTCACACGTCCTCATAGTTAGTCCGTGGCCGTCATCCACATCTTTATGGGACAGTCAGTGTTAAAAAGTGACAGTCTGTATGTGGCCGTCAGAAACAGTATTCCTGCCGGGATATCTTTACGCATGTCACAGTAACCTGCAGACACACGTAGAATATTGGACCAAAATCTACCAACAAAAACATGGCAAGGTAATGATGCCAAAGCCATGTTTTAAAAGAAGCTTTGCAATCCTGGGCCTGAACAGGAGAAAGATTAGACTCATGTTTGGATTGCTGACAGGCCATCGGAATTTCAAAAAACACCTACATACAATGGGAATAACAGAAGAGGACCCTAAACGTAGGATCTGTGATGACGGTGATGAAACTGCATCACACCTAATCTTCGAATGCATTGCACTGGAGAGTAAAAGGCACAGAACATTTGGGACAACTAGACCCGAAGAAATTGTGTATAATAAAGAACTGGTAAAGGGACGCCTTGCACTGTTCAAGGGCATTGGTTGGCTTTACTAGATATGCAGGGAGCGATACCGCACAATTTAGTTTCGGTGCGGGCAGTGGCGGGTTGGACCAAGACTGTTTTGGCTTCCCTGGAAAAATCAAATCTACCTGCAGACATGCTAGAGATATATTGGCGTAGGTTTGTGGACTATGGAATGGTGACAGTATTGTATTTGCAGATGGCTGGTTCGAGGCATTGGGCATTGCTTGCTCAGAAACTACGAGCAAAGAAAGTGAAGTTGTATTTATCTTTTGTATTATCGTGTTCATACATAATAAACGTGTTTAAGAGTAGTGCTACTAATTTCTGTTATATGAATCGTGGCCGCGGTGGAGTAGCCGAGCGGTCTAAAGCGTCTCGCTTCGGAGCGCGAGGTTGCTCGCTGTGGAGGTTCGAGTCCTCCCTGGGGCATGGGTGTGTGTGTTTGTCCGTAGGTTAGTTTACCTAGGTTTAAGTAGTTTGTAAGCTACGGACTGATGACCACGCAGTTTGGTCCGATAGATTACAAACATTTGAACATTTGAACATGAATCGTGCCCTTCAGTTGACCTGGCCGACCATCGTACACCTTGTGTTCAAATGTTTGTTAAGCTTATGGGACTTAACTTCAGGGTCATCAGTCCCTAAACTTACGAACTACCTTATACTAAGGACGGCACAAATATCCATGCCCGAGGGGGGATTCGAACCCCCCCGACCGTAGTGGCCGTGTGGACCGTGACTGGAGCGACTCAATCCCCGCGGCCACCGCGGCCGGCCCACCAAGCATCGACAGATATCGGACAGGAGGGAAAGGACGAAGTGTGCTGACAGCCACCCTCAAAACTTTACTGGTTCGAACCGTAGCTACTAAATCTTACTCCCGTGTGCACTCGAAAGGGCGCTTATTCGGTTGGCCGAAAACTGCGCACTTTGCGTGTTTAATGTTGCAGCGGTTTGTGGGAGTAGCGGGCAGTAAACCTAGTGATGGCAGGCATTAGCATCCAGAGAGGGGTGGCGCCACCAGAAGCCGTCGCCGTTACCGTGGAGATGGGAGGAGGTGGAGGTCGCGGTGGCGGTTGGGCGGTTGCTTTACGAGGTTGCACGTCGTATGCGGCGACCGCGACCGCCTTTACTGCGTCGTAGATCCACGGGCCGAAGATAAGCGGCAGTAAACACTGTGCCGCCACCGCCGGCGCTGCGCCGTCCGAAAACCACTACTGCCGCCTGCGGCTCCGCGTCGCTAATTGCGACCACTCTGCTTTCAGCTCGCTACCATCAAATACTTCACGTGTCGTATCCCCTTTGTCTCCACGACTATTACCTCACGAAATTACTACCGTTCCTTTTTGTCTTACAGTGTCTCACTCCAGAAGACACGGTAGGATGTCATCATGAAGGACAACAGGTAAACGGCACATTTGTCGATATTCAAAAGGCGTTGGTACTACACTGTAGACTGTTAAAGAAGTCTATATTTTCGTTTCTCTCTGAGGCACTTGATGGGTTAAATAAGAGGCTAAGGACATTAGGCGTCTTCTTTGATTTAACAGAAGCGTTTGATTGTGTTGATCACAATACATTGTTGCAGAAGTTGGACATTATGGAATACGAGGAGTAGCTCACAACAGTTTCACCTCTTACTTTAATAATAGACAACTGAAGGTATTTCTCCGCAGTGTAGAAAATGGCTATTCAAATGTTGAAATGTTTGTATAGTCTATGGGAGCCGGCCGCGGTGGCCGAGGTGACTGAGGCGCTCCAGTCACGGTCTGCACGGCCACTACGGTCGGGGGTTCGAATCCCCCCTCGGGCATGGATATTTGTGACGTCCTAGTTCGTAAGTAGTTCATGAGTAGTTTGTAAGTTTAGCGACTGATGACCCCGTAGTTAAGTCCCATAGACTATACAAACATTTGAACATTTTAGTCTATGGGACTTAACTACAGGGTCATCAGTTCCTAAACTTACAAACTACTTATGAACTACTTACGAACTAGGACGGCACAAATATCCATGCCCGAGGGGGGATTCGAACCCCCGACCGTAGTGGCCGTGCAGACCGTGACTGGAGCGCCTTAGTCCCCTCGGCCACCGCGGCCGGCGAAAATGGCTATGACGTACAATCCCAATGGGGCGCAATTAAGTATGGGGTGCCCCAGGAGTCTGTTTTGCGGCCATTGCTGTTTCTTATTTATATAAATGATATGCCTTCGAGTACAACGGGTGACTGAAATATTTTTGTTTGCTTGATAGTGAAGGATGTTGCTCGTAATATTGACACAGTATCAAATAATGCAGTTCGAGAGATAAGTTCGTGGCTTGTAGAAAACAAGTTGATTTTAAATCACAGTAAAGCTCAGTTTTTTACAATTTCTAACACATAATTTGACGAAAGCTGACATTATGATTGCACATAATGGGCATATAAGTGAGACTGAACAAATTTCTAGGTGTTCATATAGACAGTAAGCTGTCATGGAAAGCCCATGTTCAGGATCTTGTTCCAAACCTAAATTCTGCTATATTTACCATTAGAACAATATCTGAAATAAGTGATTTTTTCAACACGAAAAGTAGTCTATTACGCTTCCTTTCACTCACTTATGACGTACGGCATTTTTTTGGGGTAACTTGCCTGATGCAAAAAGGATATTTCTGGCTGAAAAACGGGCGGTTCGAGCAATATCTGGTGTAAGTTCGCGAACGTCATGTCGTCCCCTTTTCAGTAGTCTGGGAATTTTGAATCTGGCGTCACAATACGTTTTTTCTTTATTGTCGTTTGTTGTTTTAATATCAGCTTATTCCCACGAGTTAGTAGACAGAAGTCGAATCTACATTTGCATGACACCACCTTGACACTTGTACAGAAAGGTGACAGTATTTTGAGGCATCCATTTTCAGTAAGCTGCCACAAGAACTATAGAATCTTAGCACTAATCCACATGCTTTCAAATCTAAATTGAAGAGTTACCTCATGGCTCACTCCTTTTATTCTGTCGAGGAACTCCTAGAAAAGTTAAACAATTAAGTTAATTCATTTTTTCTTCTTTATTGATTCTTTTCACTTTGTCTTAAGATTATCGTGTGCATAGGACTACTTACAAATTTTCTATTACCGTTCTTGTGTAACAATTAATATATTGACTTGTTCCATGACCATGGAGTCTCACTCCTCAATTGGGTCCTATGGAAAAGAAAAAACCAATAAAAAAAATAAGGCATGAGCATATGAATAGGTACCCAAATATGTATTTCACTGTAAGGTTTTTAACCATACTTTTTGTGCTGTTTGCTTGGCTTTCTATGGTTCTATGGATGTTGAGATGTAATCTTCTGAATCTGTGGTAGAGACGAACTGGAAATGCCTGGCATGGCTTGTTTAATACGTTGCTTGCAGTGGCCATTTTGAGCAGCAACTGAATTGTATTTCACTGTAAGGTTTTTAATGTAAACGCCTTTTGCTACTGCGAATGAAGGGTTTTATTTTTATATTTTTAAGTCACCCATACGCGTTTCGCCTTTCTCTCAAGGCATCATCAGTGGGTGTCAGCACTTTCTACTCCACTTCAGTCTTATTCGGGTAACCAGGTCGAAATGTTAGACTGTTTTTTGAAACACATTGCAGTTCTCTGGTTCTACATATGTGACTCTGAAACAAGTGAGTAGCCTAATTTCAAACCCGGACATCTGACCTAATGGTCGAAATTTAGTTAGCAGTCAATCCTAAGGGAAGTTTTTCCGCTCTTTTCATTGGTGAATTTTTTTAATTGATGTAAATGTGATACATCACACCTGCTTAAGAGCTTGATATTGCCGCGAGACACGATGTAAACCGACTGCCGGCGTGGCGCAGGGGATAGCGTCAGACTGCGGTGCTGAAGGTCGCCGGTTCAATCCCGACCACCAGCAAAACTTTATTTCTTTGTAATTAACAATTCCAGAATGTTCTATATCCTTATGTTCACTTGTAAATTCTACTTGTTTCTTATGTTAACTATTCTTCTAATTTCTGGTACATTCTGTCTGTGTATAAATAGCAGAGCACTCTGCCCGAGAGGCAGTCAGTGCTGCGTGTATGTTAAGTTCGTAATAAACGTGCTTTCAGTATAAGCGCGGTGTTTAGTTGCCTTCGAAGTCAAGCCTGCTTCCATTTCAACGCGACAATATCAAATTCGGACACTTGTTGAATGAAGCAGTGTGCACCAAGGGGAACACAGTATATGATCACTTGACCTCAAAAATCAGACATGGCGACAGTATTTGCCAGGTAGTACTTAAGTTTTTCAGTAATTTCTATAGTATTACTCCTAATAACCATCTTAATGCGAGTAAAATGGAACATAATATATTAACAGCGTCCAAAGGAAAAGCTAGGAAGCGGTTGAGACAACCTGAAAAAATGGAAAATAAACATTGAGAGGAAACAAAGGTAAGACTAGCTTGTAAACTACACTGTTCTATTGTAGGTGTGTTATACGAAATTATCACTTGTTGGAAAGAAGTTCGATCTCAGAAATAACGTAAGGATGTTTACGGAAAAATCTGGCGACAGTTTCAACAGACCTTTCGCTAATAATTTTAGAGATTCAGTGTCGTAACATTTTATTTTGTATATAAAATTAAAAAGATTATTATGTTTACTGTAGTTTTCATTTTTCCAAAATGTAATAGAGTTCAGAATTTAACATTTTACACTTTATGTTGATATTCCTATAATTTACCCGATTATACACCTGTAAGAGGTTCCGAGGGGACTGAGGCGCTTCAGTCACGGTCTGCACGGCCACTACGGTCGGGGATTCGAATCCCCCCTCGGGCATGGATATTTTTGCCGTCCTAGTTGGTAAGTAGTTCATAAGTAGTTTGTAAGTTTAGGGACTGATGACACCGTGGTTGAGTCCCATAAGCTGTACAAACATTTGAACATTTTTTTTAAGAAAGGAAAGACAGCTTCACTGCAAATATAAACGTAGCCCAATTCATGCAGACAAGTACAAATAAAGTGATGCAAAATTAGCGTAATACCTGCCATGCCAGAAGCGTTGAACAACCTTGAGTGCAATGTTTTGTGTACCGACATGGCAGAAAACCCTAAGAAATTTTGAAGGAACTGAGGTACCAACAGCCGTAAGTATAATGAAATATTTATTCTATTACAACCAGTTTCGGCAATTCACTATGCCATCTTCAGGTCCCTACATAGGACCATGATATCCAAAAGTAGGGATACTAAACTGGATTCGTGGATTTCGTCTCTTAGTTGGAAACAACAACAGCATTTGGTTTTGTTAATGATAAAACGGAGTTTCCTACGTTTAAAAGACATGTTTTGTTTATAGTTATGGAGACTTATGGATGTTAGCATTAACGAAAGAATTTAGTAGTTGTGATTTTGATCAAGTGATTTAGCATCTTTTGACTGAAGTTGATTATCATATTGGCAGAGGGCGCAGATGGTCTTGTTTTCGTATTATCTAATTAAAAAAAATGTTCAAATGTTTGTTAAGCTTATGGGACTTAACTACGGGGTCATCAGTCCCTAAACTTACAAACTACTTATGAACTACTTACGAACTAGGACGGCACAAATATCCATGCCCGAGGGGGGATTCGAACCCCCCACCGTAGTGGCCGTGCTGACCGTGACTGGAGCGCCTCAGTCACCTCGGCCACCGCGGCCGGCTTCTAATTCCTTGTTAAATGAATTTTATTTATTTCTTAAATGATGGACTACTCCTGCCCATGTAAAATTTTTATTTGCACTTTTCTGTACTTTTATACGCATGTGAGTGATACACTTGCAATTTTGGTCAACATAGTGTGTAATTACAGACGGCATCACTACATTGTATACGACTCGGAATATTATTTTGGGATTTTTTTGTTCTTATATTACTGTATATGAAATTTTGTTACTTGTATCCTGTATCCTTGCCAAATTTGATGCATATAATTTCATTTGCTAATGTTGCTTGTAACATGAAATGTAGTAAACTGTTAGAGGGCGCTGCGTGCTGTCTGCACACGCACAGGTGAATAAAAAACTTAAGGAATCAGTTCACTATTATGGTTATTGACTGTATACAGTTACACTCCGATGTTAAAATGCAAACTGCTTGTGGGCCCACAGAACTTAGTTTCTAGGTATGAGTTGACGTTTTTCATTTTCTGCTTTTTGTTCTTCATATTCTAAATGCACGTACGTTTACCTAAGTTAGTTTTGGTTTTTGATTCTGTTACAACACTAATTTTAATAGTCAAATATTTCTTGCGATGAAAGCTGTTTCTTATATTTTTAATGATATTAATGTGGTCGCTCTGCGCATAGATCCAGATGGAGTCGTCTGTATCTAAGTTATTGCCTAGCTGTGCAGGGCAGAGTACTTCAGGTTCAAAAATTAAAAATTAGCAGTTACAGTGCAACACATTAATTTTAATAAGGATTGTATTTTTAACAAAGTGATTCCTAGGTATACGAAAGATTGTTTCCCTAAGAAAAGTCAAACAGTAAGTATTGTGAAAAGAAAATGTTCAGTTGCTGTGATGAGGAGTAAAATTAGGAAATTATGTGTGGAGAAAGAGGTAATCAACAGTAATCTATTTAAGGCTCATAGAGACCTTGCTGACTTAGGTACGCCGATTGTGTTTCACCAGTTGGTCATTCAGGCGAGAGACACAGTCAACAAAGTGTTAGGTGATGTTAAACGTAGACTGCAAAAGAAAATAAGTAGTTTGGTGAGCAGGTGGCTAATATAGATAATTATGATTTTTACCCAAGCTTGTAAATTTATAACTCTAACATCGTTCAAATAAATTGCTGCTGTTTTGGTACAAGAATTGATAACAGCCGCGGTGGAGTAGCCGAGCGGTCTAAAGCGTTTCGCTGCGGAGCGCGCGGTTGCTCACCGTGGAGGTTCGAGTCCTCCCTGGGGCACGGGTGTGTGGTCCTTAGTTTACCTAGGTTTAAGTAGTTACGCACTGATGACCACGCAGTTTGGTCCTATATATTTACAAACATTTGAACATTTTTGAATTGATAACATACTGTAGTAAATTATGAAGACACTTTATCAATCTGTTCCTCGCGAAGTTGCACCTGAAAGGCAATTGTGACTTAACTGCTTTTTACTAAATAAATACATTACGTATTCATATTATTTTTTCCACCCCCCGACCCCCCCCCCCCCCCCCCTGTAATGATTGGCCAACCGAGTTCACGAAGGATTGCACTTATCGTCCGATACTACTTTGTAAAAGTCGTATCCTGCCTAACCCGGAGTACAGTAGTTGAGTCCCCCTAAAACCTACAAACCAACCAACCAACCAGCCTAACTCGCGAAATTTCACTTCGTTTCTTCTTCGGTGTACTTTACTTTTGCTGTCAGACGGCGTATGTACAACTGACACGAAATGAGACCAGCCACGTTCTACGGCTTTGCGGCGGACATTGCGAAGTTGGCAGTGGCCCTCGCAGCGGCGCAATCACACCGGTGTGGCGCCCTGGAGGCTGTCCAATCCAACTCCGGAAAGAGGCGTATCCATCCACCCGGGTCAAGGAGAGGATTACTGTGACCCGTGCATCGACCAGTTCTTCTGCGCTGCAACGCTTCCGGGAGATTCGAGTCGAACAGTACAGCGGCAACGACCGCACCATTGCGCGGGGCGTTACTACGTAAGTGAATGTAACGAGAAAACTCCAAAAACATAACCGAAAATATCAAGTAAAACTACGTGAAACCCATTACTTGGACGTTGCTCTACGTCGATCAGAGACGTAGATAGCAGGGAAACAATATCAGAAAGGGCTATTAGTTTTCAAGGCTGAAGAAGTATGCTTAAAATTTCATGATTATATATAAAAACAACATAGGAGAGAACAGTGCTATCGAGAAGGCTTCGCAAATCGATTTCTTTATTTCCAGAAAGCTTTTGACACCGTACCTCACAAACGGCTTTTAATCAAATTGCGTGGTTGTATATCGCCCCAAATTTGCGATTGAATAGGATACCCTATCAGAGAAGATACAATTCGTAGTAATCGATGGTAAGACAAGGACTAAAACAAAGGTGATTATCGGGCGTTCCACAGGGTAGTGTTATTGGTCCTCTGCTGTTCCGTATTTACTTAAACGATTTAGGGGAAAATCTAAGTAGCTCTCTTAGATCGTTAGCAGATAATATCGTCACTTACCGTCTAGTAAAATAATCTGAAGATCAAAACCAACTACAGAACGATCTGAATAAGATATCACTATGGAGTAAAATTGGCAATTGACTCTAAATAATGAGAAGTGTGAAGTCGTCCATATGAGTACGAAACGAAATCCGTTAAATTTGCATACAAGATAAATCAATCAACAGTGAAGGCCGTAAACTCCACAAAATACCTAGGAATTACTATTACTTACACTTAAATTGGAAATAACATGTAGATAATGTCGTGGGAAAGGCGAACCAGAGACTGCGTTTTATTCGCAGAACCCTTAAAAAATGCAACAGAACTACTAAAGAAACTGCATACACTACGCTTGTGCGCCCATTTTTGGAGTATTGCTGCCCAGTGTGGGATCCTTATCAGGTGGTTTTGACAGAGGACATCGAAAGAGTCCAAAGAAGGGCAGCTCGTTCTGTATTGTCACGATACAGGAGAGACAGCGTTACGGAAATGATACAGGATTTTATCGCTGCGGCGATGGCTACTTACAAAATTCCAATCGCCAATATTCTCCACCGAATGCGAAAATATGTTGTTGACTCCCACTTACATAGGTAGAAATGATCATCAGAATAAAATACGAGAAATCAGAGCTCGAACGGAGAAATCAGGTGTTTTTTTTTCTTCCCGCGCACTATTCGAGAATGGAATGGGAGATAATTAGTATAACGGTGGTTCGATGAACCCTCTCCCAGGCACTTGAATGTAATTTGTAGAGTATCCGATGTAGATGGACGCTTAAGAAATGCAGGGTCTGGCAAGTTGGACATCTGCACGTGCATTCCCTTTCCGTTGAAAAATTAATGGAAGTAAACTCAAGAATGTACAAGAAAGTCGAAGACTGCAGCACAGCAGAAAGATAGAACAAAGCCTGAACGAACAATGCACTTGGAACTAAATTGACTTGCCGAAGATAGGGAAAGGTGGAAAACTAGAATGACAGAATGATATTTCCACTCTGCAGCGGAATGTACGCTGATATGTAAGTTCTTGGCACATTAAAACAGTCCCCCGGACTGGGATTCAAATCGGAAACGTGTGCATCTCACGTGTGCAAACATTCTACTGACTTCAGACTAAGCTACCTGTGCACTCCTCAAGGCCTGCCGTCACATTCTTAGCTTCGCCATGCAACTTCTTCACAATATCGTTTCTTCTAGGAGCGCTAGTCCTGCAAGGGTGGCAGATCTTCCGTCAAGTTTGGAAATTACAACTGGAAAATTATAGCTGCTAGGGCGAACCGTGAGGCGTGCACAGATATCGGTATAGCGTTTGCCAGCGAAAGGCCAAAACAGAGCGAGATGCCGCAGTGGTAACACCCTGGATTTGCATTCGGGAGGACGGTGGTTCAAATCCACGTCCGGTCATCCAGATATAGGTTTTGCTAAATTACCCTAAATTACCCTAAATCACTCCAGGCAAATGCCGGTATGGTTCCTTTGACAGGGAGCGACCAATTTTCTATCTCAAAATGCCGAGTGTGAGCTCCGACTCTAATGACCAGGCTATCGACTGGACGCTAAGCCGTAAGCTTCCTACCTTCTTTCATAAAGAACTCCATCAGAAAGTTTCAAAACTAGGATTGCTGACGACCAACCTAAGGGTTGTGGACTAAATAAGACGAAGAAATTTATAACAATAATATACCTTGAGAAGGAAGTGTTGCCTACTGTCATACAATTTTTTTAACGCTACTTACTTCAAATGACAACATTTTTTGACAAAGTTTCTTCAGACATTCTGAAGAGTGAAGAATGAAATATTGTCCTTTGCTTGCGCTTTTCCCACATGGGAGACGCCGCATATTGCACTACTGATTTGGCATGGTTAATCGAAGGGGTGACCGGATGTCATTCCTCTCGCCACCCCTTATCCCTCCCCGGAGAGAAAATATGTGTAACCCCAACTGTTCAAATCACACTTGTAAGTCTATGGGACTTAATTACTTTACTTATCGCCCCCTACGCTTATAAGCAACTGAAACTAATAATAACAAGAAATTTCCATCTTGATGGGGCGATATGAAATATTTATTTTAAAAAAAAATTACGTATCGATTTCGTTCCCATGATGGAACATCATCAGTGCAGATTTCGTGCCATGAGCACTGATGTACTCTGCATAAAACATTTAAGAGTCAGATCCATAAAAATTAAAAAAAGTCTTTTTTTACTAGTTTTAGGGACCTGATTTAAAATACCTGTTTGTAAATTTGTGAGTTTTTCCTCTATACTTTCAATCGAATGTTTGCTTCCTTTGAGGAGTGCGACAGATGTTGAAATATTACTTTCGCTTATATTTTACCAGGATTCTATATTTGTAAATATCACCTGTAAAGTCCCCAAATTTCGAGTAACTGGTTAACTTACTTTGCGCGCCCTACAAACAAAATGACCGTACATTTTGCTAGCAAACAGAGCCAAATAAACTTAGCGTATCGTGCTAGCGGTTTTGTCCCGAAGTAATGCACTATGCGTCTTTTAATTGCAGGCTGCTTACTCAGTCTTGCTCATTAAAAAGTGAGCAGCACGGACTTTGGCGGGCCACCAATTAACACAGAATTCAGACAAGTGTCTGCTAGTGGCACGAAAACTAGATTCAAAGCTTTGAAAGCAATCTACGTATACAAGGTAATTCAATACTAATATAGCGAATATAAACGGATGTAGCTATCTGGTGTATGGCGATACATCGATAAAATCGCAGAAAACTTAAAGCAGTCCATTTTTACATACATAATAGGTATTTTACAAAGTATTCTAAATTTTCTGTTGCAAACATAGGGGACGCGTGAGTTCTGTAAAACAAATTTCTCTTACTGTAATATTTTTGCTTACCGTATTTATGGAAGAGTTAGTATGGCTCAAAAGAAATGTCCATATACATTGCCTTCAGTCGATCCCGTAGTTTAGGAGAAGGTGTGGAGCATACGCACACACAGATATGACGTCCAAAAATGATATGCATGAAAATCTGCCCCACCATTCTTGATGATGTAATTTATTACATCTTCAATGCCAATTCCATTCAAAACACATGTCACAGATGAAAAATGTCTCTGTAGAAGCACAAAAAAGGCAAATACTTTACGCAATTTGATGTTACACAGTAACTGTAACGAATAATGAAATAAAATCAACACTTTATCAGGCGGAGATACCAAACTAGAAGATATGCGAAATCAAATATTTCTGCCCAGTACGTTTCTTAACGGGTCAAATGCCGATCTTTTTCTTTCACAGCGATGCGATAGGCACTTTAGTACCCAAACATCACAGTTTTTCGGTTTTTCTTTATAGCGGATGAACATTTTCGATAACGGGAAAGTTTCATATCTAAATATCTACAGAGTATATTAATAAAATTTGAACCCCTTGCTATTGCTTCTGATTTAAATATTTGCGGACCTCCGTGTAAAAACGACTAAAACCTTTTCTGGTAAGTACAGTGACTTAGAACATTTGGATTTCGATAACGAATAAAGATATAAAAATATTAAAAACGTAGTTTCAAAATATAATCTTAAGGACGTATGTAAATAATTCGCCGATTTGAAGTCAATAAAATTGTAGAAGTGTCCATCCGCACAACTTGACGTTTTTGTACCCACAATCTTCTCTGGATTATCTTTGGAGAGGCCAGACAACAAACCTGTGTTTCCTGAACAGGGGCAACAGACTTTTCGGTAGATAAAGGTGCAACAGTTTGGATGAGTGACTGAGCTGACTTCGTAACATCACCTATAGTGGCTTCGCAATGTAGTTATTGAAATTGGCTGGAAGCAAAGGGAAACTAAAGCCGTTACTTTTCCCGATGACATGCAAATCTTCTGTATGAACATGTGATGGCATCCTCTTGGGTACGATTTTACGGAAATAGTCTCCCATTCGGATCTCCGGGCGGGTACTACTCAGGATGCCGTCATCAAGAGAAACAAAACAGGAATTCTACGCATCGGAACGTGGAATGTTCTTTCCCTTAATCGGGTACGTATGTTAGAAAATTTGAAAATAAAAATGGATAGGTTGTGGGAATTAGTGAAGCTCAGTGAGAATTAGTGAAGTTCCGTGGCAGAATGGATTTCTTGTTAGGGTAGTACTAGGTTATGTCATAGTACGTAGTAATTGGAAACTCATGGAGGAAACAGAAGTGATATCTGGCCTTACCCAGGGAGGTGCTGTAAGGCTCCTAATGATCGCTATCTTGATAAACGATTTAGGAGACAATCTGAGCTGCTTTCTTAGACTGTTCGCGGATGATGCTCTCATGTATCGGTTAGAAGATCAAAAATAACTGCAAAACAATTTAGACAGGATATGTGCACGGTGGGAAAATCAGCAGTTGACCTTAAATAACGAAATTTATGGAGTCATCACAGAAATCCGTTGAACTTAATTTACAAGATAAAACAGTCAAATATAGTGGCCGTACATTCGACTAAATATCTAGGAATTACAATAACCAACAACTTTAATCGGAAAGAACACACACAAAATATCGTAGGGACTGCGTGTGACGCGTTATGTTACAGGCAGGAGGAACGGTCCCTAACGGAGGTTCGAGTCCTCCCTCGGGCGTTTGTGTGTGTGTGTGTGTGTGTGTGTGTGTGTGTTGTCCTTAATGTAAGTTAGTTTAAACAGTTTGTAAGTCCAGGGACTGATTACCATATCAGTTTGGTCCAATAGGGTTACAAAGATTTGAACATTTGAATATCGTAGGGAGGGTGAACCAAAGACTACGTTTCATGGCAGAACATTTAGAAGATGCAACAATTCTACTAAATAAACTGCCTTCACTACATTTGAGCATCGTATTGTGGAGCATTCCTGTGCATTATGGGATCCCACCCAAGTGAGACAGACGGATAGTATCACGAAATTTCCAAGAAGGACAACTCAGTTTGTAATTATCGCGATGTATGTGAAAGAATGTCACAGAAATATTGCACGTGGGAATCATTAAAGGAAAGGCGTTGTTGGTTGCGACGAAATCTATTTGCGAACATCTTTCACCAACTTTCTCCTGAGACTGCGAATGTATTTTGTTAGCATCCCCCTACATAGGGAAACATGATCATCATAATGAAATAATAGAAATCATGTGGAAACATTTACGTGTTTCTTTTTCCTGTAAGCTATTAGAGAATGCAACGATGGAGAAATATCATGCAAACGGTTTGATAAACCCTCTGCCAGGCACCTGAATGTGATTTTTAGAGTAGTATGTAGATTTATATAAATACCAAATCATTTGCGGGAAACGCAGGATTATCTAATAATGAATAATTCTACATCTACATACGTACTCCGCAACTCACCGTAAGGTGCGTGGCGGAGGGTACACTGTACCACTACTAGGCATTTCCTTTCCTATTCCACTCCCAAATTGAACGAGGAAAAAAAGAATGCCTATATGCCTCCGTAATTAAACAGGAATGCGAGCAAGTTACTATGAACAGCATAGGGAACGCATTGTCGTAGCAAAGACAGACAAAACCGACTACAGTAGTACATGTTTAAATGCCGATGATGAAGAGCTAAAAACGGATAATGAGATAATTTACTCAGACAGTTAAGGGAGAGGAAAATTTATTGTCATGGAGGCTGGACCTCAGCAGTAGGAAAAGGAAAAATAGTAGATGAATTATGGACTGGTGAAAAGGAATGAAATAGGTCGACTGGAAGACTTGTGCAGAGCACAATATAATCATCACAAACATGTGATTTTATACGTGGAAGAGACCAGGAGACACAGGAAGGTACTACACTGACTTCAATTTCGTGAGACACATAATTCGATAGCAGGTTTTAAATTGCTCGAAATATCCAGGGGCAGATATAGACTCTGACTACAGCATATTGTTTATGGACTGAAGATTCAAACTTCAGAAACTGCAAAAAGATAGAAATGTGAGGAGATGGGACCTGGGTAAATTGAAGGAACCTGAGGTTGTCGAAAGGACAAGGCCTAATACAAATTATTGGATAACAAGGGAGATACTTAACTGTTGAAGGAAGAAAATATAAAAATGCACCAAGCGAAGCAGGCAAAAAGGAGTACGGGCGGCTAAAAAATAAGTTTGACAGGAAGTGCAGACTGGATAATCAGAAGTAGCTAGAGAACAAATTGAAGTCGTAGTATAATGCTTAGCTAAGGAAAGATAGATACAACCTACAGGAATATAGGAGAAACGTTTAAAGACAAAATCGGGTGCGTGAACATAAAGAGCTCAGACGAAAAACCAGTACTGAATGAAGAAGTGGAAAACTGAAAGGTAAGAGTTATCCATAAAGGGACTATACAAGAGAAATGAAGCGTTGTTATCGTAACGGAACAGGATAATTATGAGGTAGGAGATGCGATAATGAGAGAAGGATTTGATACAGCTCTGAAGGAGATACGTCGAAGCAAATGGCAGAAAATGTGAAAAACTACAGAATCATCAGTTAAATAAGTCATGGATGCAAAATTTACAATCGAATTGTTTACTACTTCTTCTTCGTGATCAGGTCTCGTGGACCGCACGCTGCTACAAGTTTCCGTCTCCAATGCTTCCTGTCCATTGCTGTTATCCGTCGCCTGTCCACATCTATTGCGGCTTGCTTTAGGTCTTCATGGAGGCCATGGAGGCCGTCCCTCCAACGTTTCCTTGGTCTTCCTGGGGGTCTATTTCCTGCAGGAACGAAATCCAGGAGCTCCTGAGGCCACCTGCCATCTTCCATCCGGGCCACATGACCGGCCCACTGCAACTTGGCTTTTATGGTTTCTGCTATGCTGGGCCGTTGGTATAATTCCTGGAAGTCCTGTTTTCGATTACTCCGTGTCTCACAGCCATATAGCACAACAGGCTGGATCAGGCTTTTGTACAGTCGGATTTTGAACTGTCTGAATAGACATTTGGAGCGAAGCCGTTGCACTAGGGTGTGGTAGGATCGGTTTCCAGCTTGAATTCTGGCGTTGATACCCGCTTCATAAGAAGAATTGTCTGTGAAAAGTGCCCCCAGGTATTTAAATTCACGCACTCTGATGTAGGACATGTTTCCCACCTGCAGTGACTGTAGATGCCCAGCAGTCTGCCCATGGGTCATAACGAGGTACAATCGAATTATTTACAATCGAATGGAGAAACTGGTAGAATCCGTCATCGAGGAAGATGTTTGGATTTTGGAGAAATGTAGGAACACTTACGCAATACATTACTACTTCCAAGACAGGTTAAAGAAAGGCGCCGCGCGGAAGTAGTCGCATGGTCTAAGGCACCTTGCTACGGATTGGGCGGTCGCTCCCACCGGATGTTCGAGTCCTCCCTGGTGTGTGTGTGTGTGTGTGTGTGTGTGTGTGTGTGTGTGTGTGCGCGTATTGTCCTTAATGTATTATAAGTCTAGGGACTGATGACCGTAGCAGTTTAATAGGTTGACAAAAACATTTAAAGAAAGGCAAATTTTCGTTCTTCGATTTCGTGTATTTGAAGAAAGCTTTTGACAATGTTGATATATATTTTTTCAAATTCTGAAGTCAGCAGAGGTAAAATATAGGGAACGGAGAGTTATTTACAACTCGCACGGAAACCAGAGATCAATTATAAGAGTCAAAGGACATGAAAGGGACGCAGTGGTTGGGAATGGAGACAGGGTTGTAACTTTCCATATTGTTATTTGATCTGTAAATTGAAAAACCTGTGAAGGAAAGCAAGGATGAATTTCGAGAAGGAGTTTAAGTTCAGGGAGAAGAAATAGAAACCTTGTGGGTTGCCAATGAAACCGCAAAGGATCTGGAAGAGCAATTGAACGGAATTGACAAGCTCTTGAAAGACGGGTATAAGGTGACAACCAGAAAAAAACTGGAGTTATGAAAATTAGTTGATACACAAGGAATTAGATTAGGTAACGATACGATGGAAGTAATAAATGGTTTTTTTTATTTGCGTCGCAAAATACCTTCTGATGGCCGAAGTAAAGAAGATATAAAATGCAGTCTGGCTATGGGAAGAAAAGCATTTCTTAAGATGAGAAATTTGTTGGCATCCAGTATTAAGTGTTTGGAATATCTTTCTTAAGGCATTTGTCGGCAGTGTAGTGTTGTACGGGAGTGATCAAATGTTCAAATGTTTGGGACTTAACTACGGGGTCATCGGTCCCTAAGCTTAGAAACTACTTATGAACTACCTATGACTAAGGACGGCACAAATATCCATGCCCGAGGGGGGATTAGAAACCTCCGACCGTAGTGGCCGTGCAGACCGTGACTGGAGCGCCTCAGTCCCCTCGGCCATCGCGGCTGGCTACGGGAGTGAGACATGACACTAAATAGTTCAGACAGGAAGAGGAGAGAAATTTTTTAAATGTGATCAGACGTATGATGAAGATTCGGTCGATAGATCGCAGAAATAAATGGATAGAACAGAAATTTCTGGCATACCTTGACAAAAAGAAACGTGGGAGACATTATGGGATATCAACGTATCATCGATTTTGCATTCGAGTGGAGTGTGTGGCGTTAATATCGCAACGTGAGCAGGTTCAAATGGATATAGGTTGCCATTCTTCTCCAGAGATGTAGGAAATGCACAGGATGTTGTAGGGTGCAGAGGTGCATCAGATCAGTCTTTGTACTGAAAACCACAACACAACACGTATCCAAAAATTAAGGTGGGTTTTTTTTTTTTTTTTTTTTTTTTTTTTTTTTTTTTTTTTTTTTTTTTTTTTTTTTCTGATGTGGACATACGGTGCTTTTATAAATCGAATAAAGTACTATGCTGGATTTGGCTCTTTTACAGGGAATGTGTAATATTTAAATGTTGGCAATTTACTGTAGCATTGTAAGAGTATGCCAATACTTCTGATAAGCTTACAAATGATCACTAAGCAAGGGGATATCCAAAACTGTTTATCCGTCAAGGGCGTCCATTTATTACGTGAGGGTTTAGTGGGAATCTCACAAATCTCGCCAGGGGTGATGGGGTCCTCAGCAAATCTCACGTATTTTTTTCCTCAAGAAACTGTAAAACTGCGAGATAACTGGGTAAAATTAAGTAAACAATGTTTCACATCTAAAATGTGTCTAAATCTTACACAGTAGTATTTATCGCGGTTATGCAAACTTCAAACACAGTAGCCTCTCGATTGTTTCTCTAAGGATATACGACCTTTCCGTACAATCACGTTTCTAATGTAGTGTTCTTCATATGATTCTTCGCGACCGTTTTCTGCCACACTCGAGTTAATGGGCATGCGTGTAACGGTCCCGGGCCCTGAAGAGCATCACGAAAAGTCATTTTCTGCCTTCTTGGTCCGTCCATGCCTACTAACTCGACCGTTTCACGTCTTCATCAATATGCCCGGTGACCTCTACTGCCCAAGTGTACGTGCTAATCTAGAGAAGAGATACTGCACTCACACGGCACTAGCTGCACCAGAGCGCAAAGTGCGGTTGTCACGAATTGTCGCAAGGCGAGGTACGGAACCTCTGTGTACAGGCGCACAACGGGTTAGAATGGTTGAGTCAGAGCGAGGTTGAAGGAGCAGTTGATTTTAATGAAAATCTATCGACATGTTGGTTCCAGTAGTGACTTTGCAAACCACACATGCGTCCCCGTGGATTGATTTTTAATTAATATTGTGGTACGAATTCTTTTAGTTGTTTTTATTTAAGTAGGCCTAGTGTTAATTTTTTTCTGTGATGCTATAAGATCTGTGTTGAATACAAGTCTTCAACAATCTGAAATTAAAAATAAGGCAATTGTGATTTTAAATAATCAATGTAATCAGTCACAGATCAACGTATTTACACAAAAATACGCATTTTCAGTAATCTCACGTGAGATTAGAGGGAGAGGGGGGAGGTGAGGGCCGATCAAAATCTCACGACCTCCGGGGAAGCACGGGGGTAAGAAAAAACGCCAAAGTCACCTCACGGGCATTAGTGGACACTCCCTTACCTCTGAACAATAGAATTCAAGATATGGGTTCCTTCAATAACTGCAGTTTCACCCACGAACGTTTTTGAACATCAGTTGCAAATGTCACATGAAATCATTGATGAGGTTTGCGACCATTTTTCAGTTTTTATTAGGGGCGCTATAAGAATATAATGGCCACAGGCTATTCGTGTATTGACGCGATTCGAAATAATTGTCGTCAGAATCTGCAATATGATAATCAAAAATGTTCAAATGTATGTAGATCTATCGGACGAAACTGCGTGGTCATCAGTCCGTAGCTTACAAACTACTTAAACCTAGGTAAACTAACCTAAGGACAAACACACACAGCCGGCCGCGGTGGCCGAGGGGAGTAAGCCGCTCTAGTCCCGGTCTGCACGGCCACTACGGTCTGGGGTTCGAATCCCCCCTCGGGCATGGATATTTGTGCCGTCCTAGTTCGTAAGTAGTTCATAAGTAGTTTGTAAGTTTAGGGACTGATGACCCCGTAGTTAAGACCCATAGACTATACAAACATTTGAACATTTGAAACACACACACACCCATGCCCCAGGAAGGACTCGAACCTCCACGGCGAGCAACCGCGCGCTCCGTAGCGAGACGCTTTAGACCGCCCGGCTACACCACCGCGGCAATATGATAATCATCAGTTAGCATGGTGTTACAAAAAAAAGAATTATTAAAACAAATTGACATAATACATCGTAAATACAAGGAGACAAGTACATACCTAATCATTGGATAAAGTTTCATACTAATCGTATAACGTCAGAGCCCTGCTGAACATACTAAAATTATATGTCCCAGGTCTGAATGTCTTTAGCGTTTTATGTTGTCTTAAACAAGAGGTACAGACTGTTGTTACCATGTAAGACTAATATGACTGGTGTTTCCAACTTCATGACAGCTGTATAAGATTTTATGTTTAATCATTTTGTCTTGAACTTTTCTTCTATCACTGTATGCATTCAGAAAAACTTTACTCTTTTTTTGAGCCTACTAATGCAACGTAGGCGTTTTTAATTCAAATTTTAATCCACTTCGTGACAGTTGCACATATTTTGTCTGAACATCGCTCTTTCGTAAGCCTACTAATGCAAAGTAGGCATTTTTATCATGACATTTTTATTGCATTTTATATTAACTGACATACTTCGTTAGATTGTCCCATCCTTGCCGTGCCAATGGTCACCGTCGTAGGTATTCTAACAATAGAATCTGCATTCAATAGCATTTCGGAACCACATTTTCACAAACTAATATTTACTTTTTAATTGCTCATGGCAACTTAGATTTGTTAATTTTATAATTTTTATATGGTACCTACTATTAAATTCTTTATCACGTGTACTAGTGCCACTTGGCGACACCTTTTGTTTACCTGGACGTTGCTGTCCGCTATTTTGCTTTATTATAGTTGAGCAGGGCCATGATGTGATACGATTAGTATGAAACTTTACCCCACGCTTATGTATGTACTTGTCTCCTTGTATTTACGGTGTATGTCAATTTCTTTTAATTCTCATTTTGTAACACCGTGGTTATAATACCATGGTTATAAAATTGTAAATTCTGGCGATGATTATTTTGAAGTGCGTCAATAGAGGAACAGCTGCATCGCCACCTGTGGCTTTTGTATTTCTACAGCGTCCCTAATAGCACTGTGTAATAACTAAATCATAATACCGTATTTCAAGCATACGTGTGCGCACTGGAATCCGCATTTGTGACACTTCTCTGCAACTACCGCAAAAACCACAATTCAGAAAATTTCTAACTACAGAATTCACCGTCGTGAAATGCGAATTTAATACCTAATATGCTTCTCCATCTTGTTTCAGGTAATTAGGAAACATTATTGTGAAATGGTGGAGCATTTATGATTTGAAATAAATATGAACATTTAATTTGATCCATAATCTCCTTTCTTCCTGTAATGAAAAGTCAAGTTCATAACATTCGATGATCTGTTTAAATACCATGAGCATCTTACTTGTATTACAACAATGTCATAGAAAGAAAAAAAATCAATGAAAATATAGGTCAAGATGATCTGTTTAAATACCATGAGCATCTTACTTGTATTACAACAATGTCATAGAAAGAAAAAAAATCAATGAAAATATAGGTCACACGCTTTATATCAACACACGAATGTAACGATGTCTAAACGATTACAGTAACACAGCGAAGTAAAAAATTCCACTTTCATCGTATAGTACACACCTTTCAGTACCACTTGTTCAAGATTTATAATCTAAGGAATCAGCTTATTCTTTCATATGAAGCAACACTCTAAAAATGTATTTCTCAGACAGGTAAACATTTGGCTAAATTTTACTACGCTGCGCTAGTGTTGCAGAAAACGAGGTAGACGTCTGTCCTGTCAACAGAAGTTTAATAACGCGCGCTGTCTGCTTTATTTACCGTCTGCCTCTCTCTCTCTCTCTCTCTCTCTCTCTCTCTCTCTCTCTCTCTCTCTCTCTCTCTCTCTCTCTCTCTGAGACACTTCATTACGAGCCGTTGACAGAAGTCCTGCGACCACCGAATTCAGTTTGCAGTACTCGTGGGATATTTCCTCTGGTATTTTACGGTTGCTTTTCCTGAAGCTGTTAATTACACGAATTTCAAAGTACGCAAATTTTAATTCATACGGAAATTCCATGAATAATTATTTCTGTTGTAGCAAGAAAGAGATTGGTTATTTTTACTCGTTACATGTCATTCAAATATAGTATGTATTGATCTCCTACAAAATCCTATAATTGCTTACAGGAAGTCCATTAATACCGTCATTTTAGCTACGGTCGGGGGTTCGAATCCCCCCTCGGGCATGGATATTTGTGCCGTCGTAGTTCGTAAATAGTTCATAAGTAGTTTGTAAGTTTAGGGACTGATGACCCCGTAGTTAAGTCCCATAAGCTATACAAACATTTGAACATTTGTCATTTTAGAATGGGACGCGGCTTACACAATCTTACCAAATCGTATTTAAAGCTAGGAGACACAATCAACTCTCTTATCAACTTCTGACTTTAGAAAATGTAGGCCACATTACTCCCAGAAAGAAAAAATCACCTATCACAACACACAAAAAGGAGAAAATATAGAACTAGCTTTCGATTTATCCGAGAGCTACAAAACGGTTTAAATTAAAAAAAAAAATCTTAACACATTCACAGATATATTTACATTCAAATCTCCGACGGCAATTAGCGGCGCGCTACGCAGCAAGGCGCCTTAGTGCGCTTGTCCACTTGTCCACTCCACCACGAGCTAGGGCGTGTCCCAGACTCAGAGGTGCTGTCAACAGCAAGATGGAGGACTTCTTGCTTCGCCTCCAAGGACTGAGGACGTGGAGATCGTCGTTCGGTTCCAGCAGAGAATGGAGTAACTTCTGCTCTGGGTGCGAAGGACACTTATTTCGTTTAGCTTGGACTTGGAGTCTTAGTGCATATAATGAGAAGTGTGAAGTCGTCCACATGAGTACGAAATCCGTTAAACTTTGTTTACAAAATAAATCAATCGAATGTGAAGGCCGTAAACTCCACTAAATACCTAGGAATTAAACTAGAAAGAACACGTAGATAATGTCGTAGGAAAGGCGAACCAGAGATTGTGTTTTATTGGCAGAACACTTAAAAGATGCAACAGAACTACTAAAGAGACTGCATACACTACGCTTGTCCGTCCTTATTTGGAGTATTTCTGCCCAGTGTGGGATCCTTATCAAGTGGGAAAAGTCCAAATTTTGTATTGTCACGATACAGGGGAGACAGAGTCACGGAAATGATACAGGATCTGGGATGGGAATCATTACAACGGCGTTTATCGCTGCGCCGTGCTCTACTTACGGAACTCCAATCGCCAACATTCTCCTCCGAATGCGGAAATATATTGTTGACTGCCGCCTACATAGGTAGAAATAATCATCAGGAAAAAAAAAAAAAAAAAAAAAAAAAACGTGAAACCAGAGCTCTAACGGAGAGATTCAGATGTTCTATCTTCCCGCGCGCTATTCGAGAATAGAATGATAGATGAATAGTATAAAGGTGGTTCGATGCACCCTCTGCCAGAAACTTAAATCTTATTTGAAGAGTATCCCATGTAGATGTAGATGCTTAATTCGGAGCCTGCTCTGACGGTTGAACTTGCGCTCAGAGTTCATATTAGTAGCACCGATGCTCTAATTACCACTTGCTCATCGTTCGGGAATCACTTTTGGCCTTCAGTAATTTATGTGTATTCATACATGAAGACTAAAGTGGCACAGACTTTTCAGACTTGAGGTCGTCGGCACTGCGATCTGCCGGGAACGCAGCGGCTGACTTTTCAATAGTAACAGCTTTCGATTTTCGGAGTGAGACTTTGTTTCGTGGTCGCAAATCTTTCAGCAATTAGCAGTCAGGAGCCATCCCACAGTTGCTCAGCTAGATTTCGCCGCCATAGCACGTTTTTGTAACGTACCACGTGCTCACGTCTGTAACAGACACAGGAATTGCGACGGGTTTCTAACATTTCGGAGACGTGTTGTTACTTAGAGCCCCACAGTGAACATTTGAAACCTACAGCATTTTGACTTCCTGTTTATGGAACTTTTAATCGATCGAACATCATAGGAATAGAACTGACTAGCTGGCCAGTGGGGTTGGTTCCAAACATCAGCAGCAGGATTTAGTAATCATAACTGTTTGTTATTGCTTGTTTTGTGTCAATCACCAATTTTGTAGTCATTATATTTGTTTGCTCTCCATTTTTATACGGAAATTCATCCGTCAGAATAAATAATCAATTTGTACACAAATATGTTGTCTAGAATATCATTCATAGATTTTTACCCAGTAACAGATTTCGGAGGGCTGAGTATTGATTTTTTAACTGGCACAAGCAGTCAGGTTTATAAAACGCAGAGGATCAATTTGATTATCTTGCGTATTACATAACTAATTTTATATTTTAATTCATTATATTAAACTTGTGATCGATGTCTCATGACACCTTTCTGTGACCTCTCCTCTCACTTCCATAATAATCTATTTACTATCCACACCTTTCAGTTGTCGGGAACCTGCCAGGATCCATCCCTCTCCCATCATAACTTTCCATTTTCATTCCGATACCTTTCACAGTTTAGTTTCAATAGAGATTAGAGCTTGCATACTTCACATTAAACCAAGAGGATGGTGGTGGTGGTCAGCGTAACGATCACGTACAACACACAATTTAGGAGATAAACAATGAAATGCCAGAGAAATTGCGCGCCAATGTTGCATATCTCCTCCTAAACCACTGGAACGATTTCAGTCGATTTTGTACACACATTCCTTATCGTAAAGTAACAATTACTCCAGGGGTAATAACCACCTACGACAAATAGACTAGTTCAAGGATATATTACGTAAAAAGGCTTAATAAAGCGCTCACTAAGTGCAACTTCTACAGTTTAATTTCGATATTGATGCATACTTGCACACTTGACTTTCAAACCGAGAAAGACTGTCTACATAAAATTCCCTAAGGTGCATGGCAGAGGACACGTTACTTACAATTCTCGATACGAATCTATAGACGCATTTCAATCTTAAAGACTTTTGCACACTTGACCACCAAAAGAATATCTCTGTATACTTACAAACAATATTCTGTACGGTGCGTTACTACAAACTTTGGCACCGTTTCACCACTTTTCATAAGGTCATGCAGTATAATATGACACACGGCATAATGTCACTGAACTTGGCATTTCTCATGTCGTGTAATATGACACTACACGCCACTGAAATTTTGGATGCTTGCATTTCCTCTCAGGGATACTTGCTGCTATAGATGCACACCCTCTAGAGATCCCTGCGCTGAGGAATGAGATTGAACTCGTAATAAAGCGTAATACGTCAAGATTTTTTTATTTAAATGTTTTTGATGCTGTCAGGTAAGTCGAGAAACTACTTCTCCTCTTTTTCATCCTTGACTTTGACCAGAACTCTTTTGTGATGTGAACACTTTTCATTGTGCTTGAGAAATGCTATTCCACCATATTCGACCGGTATTTTACATTAGGGCGTCTTCAAAATTTCTTCCCGAAAAATTAAATAAACGCCGTCTTTGTGGTAATGTTACTCTCCTCAATTTTAAAAGCCTATAGCAATTAAGAGCATAAACAAAGAGACGATAGTTAACTGACAAAATTGTCTGGATGTCCAACGAGTCTCCATGACCTCTTGACAACGAATAAAGATTTTTCGATTAAGAAAAAATATTTACATTACCTAACATCAGAGGGAGGAGGCGATCTATAATGATTAATTATCTCCAAAAGGAAAAGAGCCAAAATCGCAGTTTCATTCATTTATTAACCAACGGGTTCGATGTGCTTTGCCTTTTTTCTTATTTTCGGTTGCATATATTATTACAGTGTGATCATCTGTTTAGAATACATAAGACATGAATAAAATTACTTAGCAACACAATACGTAAAACTTATATTTAATAAGGAGTAACATACCTGAAGTATTTAAAATATGGAAGTTAAAACGTTCAAGTGAAACATTTCACTTAGTCAAGATGTTATAAAATCCACAGACTGACAGTTAGGTCTGTTGTATAAATTGTTGTCGCAAGGTAGCAGCAGCATAGTAGTATACTGTTTGCATAACAATTATAAAAATGTTTGTAGAGCTTACGGGACGGGCTCATAAGTCCCTAAACTTACAAACTACTTATGAACTAGCTTATACTAAAGACGACATAAACATCCATGCTCGAGGGGGCATGCAGACTGTGCGGCTGTGCAGACTGTGACTGGAGCGCCGCAGACCGCTCGGCCACCGCGGCCGGCTAAAATTATACCAAAGTAACTTAAGTACAGTCTTAGACAAAAAAATTGATCGCCGGGCGGCCGACGCAGAGGCTAAGTCCGAGTCGATCGTGCAGTGTGGACAGTAAATTCGATCGCCCCTCAGATTGCTAAGTCCGGCGATGTGCACGATCTGGCAACACTATAGAATGCGGTACTGTCAGGAGGAAGCGTTATGTCCTTCTGGAGACAGTTCTGTGGTATATGAGCTCGTGGTCTCGTGGTAAGAGTCGCATTTTCAAGCATTTATCTAAGCATGCAAAAAAATCGAATCCAACCACCTTCAATATATATATATATATATATATATATATATATATATATATATATATATATATGTATATATAACTGCAAATCGGCTGTCTTCGTTATCAGTGTGGAAGAACCTCAAATGTAACAGCGAAAAGTCCCAGAAATATTACACAAAAGAACTCGCTGCTGCATCAAAACTGCAGTGTTTACTCTCTGGAGTAGTGGGCACCACTACGGCGACGCGCCAGCGGTCGCATCGCGGCTGCCGCCTGCGAACTCGGTGACAGCGGCGCGCCGCAGTGAGTCTATTTACCGGCTGTTATATCCTTACCTCAAGTTCTGGTACTTATATTACAGTCACGTATTGAATTTTTCTGACTGATATATGAATACAATCTAAATGTCGTAAAGTAGAATCGGTATAAAGGGTCATAGGGGTGACTATTACCAGATTTTTCTTGAACGTCATCAGGCCGCTCAATGAGGATTGCTACTCACGATTGTTACTACTGAGGAGTTATGATGCTCTCATGCTGACATCTTAAGAAGAAATTAATGACTGAGTACTAGAAGATTTTTATACCCAGCAAAG
The DNA here is from genome assembly GCA_026315105.1 of Locusta migratoria. Lineage (NCBI taxonomy): Eukaryota > Metazoa > Arthropoda > Insecta > Orthoptera > Acrididae > Locusta > Locusta migratoria. Next base: position 561,266,720 of record CM048746.1, read on the forward strand.
TGCAACCACAATGACAGGGTGCGCCAATTTTTTGCAAACAACTGAGACAGCATTTACTCGCATTGTAAGGACAAACGACCTAAAAAATTACATCATGTGTTAGTACTACACTATAATAATTCCAGTTGATTTCACAAACAAAACATCGATTAGTGTGCTTTGGAAGTCACCCATTCCGCACCTACTCTTTCGATCACATGTCCTCTAATGTTTATCTTTCCTGCCTCTACTAGAATAACCTTCGACAAAAATTATTTCCAGACGAAAATACTCGTAGAACATCGATTGGCTTCATAATTAGCTTGCAATCAGTTCGATTCTAAAGGGACAGATTTGGTAAACTACCAGATCGTTCTCAGAACGTTATCAGAGAGAATATAGCAAGTAACCGCAAGAGGTTTCTTGTTGTTTTCGATGTGGATTCGTGCAACTCCTGTCACGAAAAGAGCTAAAAAATTCTACTCCAATGAGACCAGAACCATTGACCAAAGCCACTTCTCTGTGGCAGGCACCTACTTTACCGCAGACCTAGCGAGGAGCTTGCACGCAAGTGCTTACCTACTGCCACTTACGTCAGGAGATTATATAACTCGCAACGTAAGAGACGAGATTAGTTGGAATTTCGCCGTGTAAACAATTTTCTGGACCCAAAAGCATGAAAAAATAGCCTTCTGTCGCCTCTCGACTGAGAAACCATTCAGATTATTCAATGGAAATTACAGAAAATTTCAAGTGAATTTATGAGCATAGATCTGTGCTGACCAGGAAGTAAGACCTCGGTACCAGCGTTGACAGACTTACACTGCGATGTTGCCAAGCTTCAGTCATACTATCAACAGGAAAAATAATAGCCGAGGTGATTGCCAAGCAAGTTCGACAGAGACTTTGCTCGCGCGTCGCGCGCTTGATGGGTATCCGAACACCTAAAGTATATGTCACTGAGCCCTGCTCGCAAGTCCGTAACTAGCTTTAATGAGCCGATCGTTGTCACTAATAAAAATATACAGATGCACCGACCTCTAAAATAGTAATAAGTGTCTCAATTATTTGCGTATTCTGTCATAAGCGCAATGACAACAAAAGTCATTCACCAGTGCTGTTTCACATTTCTTAGAGCATTTCCATTGATTATACTGAAAACATTAGATGTAAGCGTCAGTTTTCTTTACAATTATAGGCTCAGAAAATATATTTCTTGATATCGCTGTCAGTGGCACAAACGAACGAAGAGAGGCAAACAAACAAAAAGAAATCAATGCAGCATTGTTTTCAAGATGCGAACATTTCGGGGAAGGCTTCGTAACATGGAGTGCAAAATAAGAAGAGCTTCTGTTATCTAAACATAGAGTTAGGGACAGTAATGTATGGATCAATTTATCCGTCATAATCTCCCAAGTTGTATTTTACTTTTTTTCAGGTTGTTTCCAATTTCTTATTTCATCCTCTTTCAATAGCTTCTAACTTTATTATGTTCTTTATTGTAGTTAGTTAAGATTATTTGATGTTTCTTTCTAAGTATTTATTTTCTTCTTTGTTCATGCTATTGTTGATTTATCCTTCCAGAAGTACAGGAATAATTGTTTCTTTAGCCTTTTATAATTCATTTAATACATATGTCTAACAAAAGTTAACCTTCACTTAACTACTCCGACTGATATTTTTTTCCATATTTTTGTAGGTCTCATTACTATGGATTTTTTCTCTTGGACCCATTTTCTTTTTTATAATCCCTCTATTATTCTTTTAGTGTCTTCTGCACATTTGATAAGGTGTATATTTCAAACACTTAAACTAATATTTAATATTCAATCTAGTATTAGCATCACATAATCATAATGTATAAGAATATATACAGTGCTGGCACTATTTATAATTTTCAACGTCCTTTGTGCGGTCGTTACCTGTATAGACATAGATGGGAGTTATGTGCTCAGTATTGTTGCAAACACAGAATATCAAACTGTCCAGTATTTTTTATACCTCCTAAGGTGACAGTTAGACCCGTAAATCAGTATGTGGCTTTTCCGACGAAATAGATGTTGTTTTTGTGCATCTCCCATAGCATTAACGTGAGTGTTGTTCTGAGATAGCGGGAGTGGTGCTGTGGCTACGGTTTGCGGTTATCATGCGGTCGTGTACAGAACATCGTTATAAAATGCATGGAAAATTATTCAGACAAGTGCTTTTGTCGTAGTAGTTGCATTAATAAACAAATTTTATTCAAACATGAATTATATTTCTGGTAGGTAGTTACAGTCTCACGTGTGTGGATAACATTCGCTTGAGTCCAGACTGATCAGGCACTTTTGCATCTAAACTTTGTAGAGAGAAGAAACGTAGGCTTTTGCAGTGTAAAATTGTACCGCGAACAGGTACTCCGCTTTACTGAACCTGTGATGTTTCTTTTTGCAGGCAGGTTGAAGGTTTCACTGAAAATATATAAAGCAGGCAACTTGCATAAGCCTAATTGAGAAAATATTTCGAGGGAATTTTCTATAGAAATAAAACATTCTGTACTTCATCTGTTTAACGTGCCTGCTTTCACACTAATGATCAGATGTGCGCGGTTAATGTCAAAATTGATCGCAGTAATAATAATTTTTAAATTATTTTTCAAAGCGATAGATTGGCTGGCCAGTACTTACCTTTGCGCTGTACCGCCAATAATAACACAAATAAAGAAAAGAAGAAAACGGACGAAAAGGACAAGCTTTCGGAACACAGTTCCTTCTTCAGGTGGGAGAGAAGGGAATAACAAAAGAATGGGAACGGAAGGGGAAGGTAAATCACGACCTAAGTCATGAGGATGGTGTGAAAGAGTGTGGAAGTTAGAGACACTGTACTATAGTACTGAGCCAAGTCAGAGAGGATATATAACCAAAGAGGAAAGACCAAGCAGTACACACACACACACACTATATATATATATATATATATATATATATATATATAATGGAAATTCTCCTCAAAGATTATATATATTCTCTGAGGAGAATTTCCATAATTAATCAAATAATAATAATTTTTGGAATTTAAATAATCTATGTTTTCGGGTATCACATGCATATTCCATGAAATGTGGACAGTACTCCAAGAATTGGTGTTTCAGTTACCTGTGCGACAAATTCTGTTCCTAATTCTTTTCTGGTACAGCAAATGATAATGCCTAAGAGGATACTGCAATTCATTCCGTGACAAACGGACTCCACATTTGAATAAAGTCTGCTGTAATGATGGTGCTTTAGTAATGAAATTACTGTGTCTGTTGTTGTGGTTGTAGTTTTCAGTCCGTAGATTGGTTTGATGTAGTTCTCCACCTCCACGATACCCTATCTTGCGCAAAACTCTTCGTCTCTAAGTAAGAAAGACAGCCGACATTCCTTTTAATCTGCTTGCTGTATCCATCTCGTCGCCTACCCCTGCGATTTTTACCCCCCACGCTCCCCTCCAAAACTAAATTGACGATTCGTCGGTGTCTCAGAATATGCCCTACCAATCGATCCCGTCTTTTAGACAAGACATGCCAGAAATTTCTTTTCTCCCCAATTCTCTCCTAATTACACACATTATCTACCCATCTACTCTTCAGCATTCTCCTGTTGCAAGAAATTTAGAAAGTTATTCTCTTCTTGTCTGAACTACTTTATCGTCCACGCTTCACTGCCATACAAGGCCACACTTCGGACAAACGCCTTCAGAAAAGACTCCATATCCCTTAAATTCTCTTCTACAGAAATACTTTTCCTCCCATTGCATGCTACATTTTATTTCTTCACTACTCCGGACATCAGAAGTTATTTTACAATCCAAATAGCAAAACTCAGCGGAGCGAGGTAGGGCAGTGGTTAGCACACTAGGCCCGCATACGGGAGGATGGTGGTTCAAATCCACCTCCGGCCATCCATGATTTCACTACATCACTCCAGGCGAAAGTCAGGATGCTTCCTTTCAAAGGGCACGCCCGATTTACTTTCCCATCCTTATCCGAAATAGGGATTGATGACCTGTCTAGTGCCTTTAAACCACAACCCAACCCACCAAACCCCCCAACTCCCCACACACACAACTAACAAATCTCATCTACAACTTTTAATGTCTCGTTTTCTAATCTGTTACCTTCCACGTCACCTGATTTTCTTAGACTAAATTTCATTACTCTTTTTATGCTGATGTTAATGTTTATTTCATACCCTCTTTTCAAGACACTGTCCATTCCATAGAATTGCTCTTCGAGGTCCATTGCAGTCATCGGCAATTCGCAAAAGCTTTACTTCTTGTCCCTGAACATTAATCATTTCTTCTTTCTCTCCTTCATAGCCTGCTCAATGAACAGATTGAACAACATTGGGGAGAAAGCTACAGGCCTGTGTTACTCCCTTCCCAACTACTGCGTCCCTTTCATACTCTTCGGCTCTCACAAAAGCTGACTGGCGTTTGCACAAATTGTATACTACCCTGCGGTCTTGCTGTACGATGATATGAGTAGCTTGTTATCAAAGGCGGACAACTATCGTTGCAAATAACTGATATAAACGCCATTTTTATTACGAAACGTGGAGTTAATACGAATGCATGTTAGTTTGGTCATTACTTAGTTGCAAATGTTCACCAAAGGAGCATGGAAATACACGTTTCATAATTAAACCCTTAATATTTGAAAGAAAACACTCGTCTGTCTGCTCCAGTCCAATATACGATACACTTGTTTGAATAGGAATAAGAAGAGACAAAGTTCAATCTTATGGTAAATAATGAATTCTGCAAATAATTGCTTAGACACATTACCGTCTGCTATGCAATTGAAATGACAGCCATTACACAAGTTACAGTTAAGTAATCAGTTTACTACAGTATTTCCACTGTTAGGAAATGTATGACCCATTAGTTATTTGAATAAATTCACTTCCCACTCCGTGACATAAGTATTTGACATGTTTTGGCCTCTTCACAAACTATGCCTGACGAATGAATACCGTTGAAGTGCCATTACGTTTATTGTCTGACAAACAGTTAAATATAATTCATGTGTAATAAGCAATAACCATAGGAAATTTACGTCTTCGTCTACAACAAGCTCATCTGAAGAGTAAATTACAATGTCTCTCGTAATTTACAGCATGGAAAACCTATTTTCGTAATTCTTTGTTATGCCATGGATGAAGATGAAGTGTGGGATGTAGCAATCATGATTAATCAAGTGGCTTATAAAATGTGTATTAAACGATGTCACACGAAAACTAAGGAAGTAACACGATCCGCTACCCATATAGGCAATGATTTCAGTCAGGACACATGACGAGACATTTCTTTACGCTAGCGGAAGGCACCCCTGAGCATTGATTTCTGTTCACGTTTTTCTTTTTGTAAAACCTGTGGGACTTAACTGCGTGCGGTCAGGGGTTCGAATCCCCCCTCGGGCATGGATGTTTATGCCGTCTTTAGTATAAGGTAGATCATAAGTAGTTTGTAAGTTTAGGGACTGATGACCCTGTAGTTAAGTCCCCCTAAGCTCTACAAACATTTGAACATTTTTTATCTTAACTGCAGCTCATCAGTCCCTAAACGTACAAACTACTTATGAACTAGCTTATACTAAAGACGACACAAACATACTGCCCGAGGGAGGATTCAAGCCCCCGACGGGGAACGGCCTCGCCCATTGTAACATAGCGCCTCAATGTTCACTCACTAGCACCGCTTTCCGTCTGAGACTAAAATAGCCTCACTAGAGCGGAGAGTGAACAAAACCGATGCTATGACAATTCCTTTAACTAACGGATCAGAACGCATAAACGCCTGATGATAAGCAAAACGAGATTGAACTGTGTTGTAGTACGTCAGGGTGTGCTGAGCTGCCAGCGATGGCTGACGTGTGGGGATAAGTTATGCCTGAGTGATTGTGTGTTTGAATGTTTCTCTTTCTGAAGAAGGCTGCGGCCTAAAATTTATTTTGTCTGAATGTCAATGTCTGTTATTTGTGTCTGCCTGCGACTTAGCTTTCGTCTTTACGGCGAGTTGTTTGCTATCTTCTGTTATTATTATTGCAGAATGTTAAATTTGAGATAAAATAAATAGTAATGCGGCCGAACAATCCTGCCTGGGATGTCCCGGACCATAATGCCATGTGATCACTTCATTTCAATAATTCTAACAACAGCTTTCTAACTTAGCCTGTACTAAAGAAATGAGAGAATCTTCACAGACTCGACAATATATCATCACCTGTGTACTGCTGCAACTGTAACCATACAGTTAAATCCCACCACAAAAGTATGTTTAAAGCCGGAAGCTTTTACTACTCCTGTATTTTAAATGGGTACGACTGCAACATCAACTACACGAATCGTACGAAACACCTGAGTTCGTTGACTTATAGAATTCGCCACACTTGCCAGTTACTACTATAATATTGTTTATCTATCAGCAACGAATTTATGTCAGTCATTCAACTGCATTTTTATTGGAGGCGTTTATGTCTTCAGAATAAAAGTGCAATAACCTCTCAAAAAAAGCTGACAACGAGAAGCAGATTGGGTAGGTATGGAATTGCATCCAGTATCATATTTTATTTAACATCTCCGGTTGCAATTGTCATTGTCCGGGAAGGGAGTGTGTATTAATTAAGGTGTGGTGGACTGCAGAAATCTTTTTCACTTCCAAAACGAGGCGGCAGACTGCTGCAAAACAAAAAATAGAAAAACCGGAAAGATAGTCGCTGCCAGAAAGACATGGTCATATTGCATTTCACTGCGATTAACTGACACTTAAGTCTTCCTTCATGTGTAAAATCATGAATACCGGAAAGATCTTCCTTGAAACGGGAAATCCCTTTTGTGAGGTGAATTGCACAAAAGTAATCGCACCATACATACGTTTCGAGCTATCTCCACTGCTGCCATACCTATATGTGACCCAGTGACAACATGTTTTAAAAAACTTGAAGCATGTTGAATATTATATTTGCATAAATAGCCGAGGCGATTCTTCCAGCTCGCTCGATCAGAGAGTGACCGCATCTGTAATTTTTTGTTGTTGTCTTTTCTAAGGGAGGGAAACTGAGATCAATCTCATAAGTCAACATAGAACAAAAACTATCCAACGATCGCAAAGAATAGCTCTACTATGAAAAAGAAAGCAGGGTTCCAGTACCGCTGCGGCATAAATCTTTAATATTACCGCTGTCTACCAGAATTCACTTTCGTGCAACTACCGAGAAGTTTACAGAATTCGATTAATAAAAGGATGTCGTGAAACCCCTTTAATCAGTCTGAAACAAAGAATATCATACGGAAAGTGATTGTCAACTCTGTAGTAGTAAATGTAAATGTAAATGTTTGTAAAGCTTATGGGACTTAACTACAGGGTCATCAGTCCCTACTGTAGTAGTCGATGTTCCAGGACCTGTAACACTAATGAAATATTCGCATGTTTTATCCCTTCTCTAGTGCAAGTGAAATGCACCAAAACAAAAGTAGGGCCTAAGTAATACATTTCTGTGAAATCCAAGAATTTGTATTGCAGTAGTATGTAAGTCAAGAAAGTAGTTTTCATTTTTTCCGATGGAGTTTGTAAACTTCCATTAACTGTTATTTCATTTTTATTTATTGGCATATAGACGCTTCTTATTCGCTTAGTTCAACCAGTTTTCGGTTTGTGTAACTGAAGTCAACACCTCAGATATTCATCGAACTGAATATTACTGTTTACGTTGAGTATTCATCGTCAGAACAATAGCAGAATATTTCCGGGAAAGCTGGCATCAATAACCCCATTAATGTAGGTATAAACGTGTACTTTGTGTAATTTATTAGACCTCTACAGTGGGTGTAGGGGTGAGAGCAGGAAGTGGACGTGAACGAGAAGTGATAGACTCATTCTTGTTGAAAACTTTCAGTATGTAATAACACAGTTGTGAAAGAAATTAAATCGTTCGTAGGAAGATCAAATTACAAAATTCAGCTGCATATAATTGGCAGCTGATGGGTTCGTGTTACGTGCAGAGGTGTCGATACTGTTCACTAACTGTTGAGCAATTCTTTCACAGACAGAACTTAATCTGTGATATATTCCGAAATAGTGACAATTTGGCGTTATCCATTGGCAGCATAAAAACAGTCACTGCAATTTCTATAACCATCTGATCAACTGTGTTATCATATTACGGACCGATGGTTGTCATATGAATATTGTGGGAGCTTGGAGCTTATATTCATATGAAAACGGTTGGCGTAAAAAAAGAAATAATAATAACAACATAAACACTGTGCGACTGCTGCATACAATATCAGCACTATGCTCTGCTTCGTTAACTCATAGTTATTTTGGATTTAGGGTTCTTTCTGCACTGAATGTTCTGCATAGTCATCAAAAGGTTTTCAGTATATCTGCTGCTCGTTTTTTTAGGGCAAACAATCGGACTCTAATACGTTTCATTTTTGCAGTATTTGTAGACTGGATGACAGTTTGGCTTAAAGATAAATTAATCTATACATTACTGTCCCTAATTCTACGTTTAGATAACAGAAGATGATCTTATTTTGCACTCCATGTCACGAAGCCTTCCCAGAAAAGTTCACATTTTGAAAAAAATGCTGCATTGATTTCTTTTCGTTTGTTTGCCTCTCTTCGTTCGTTTGTGCCACTGACAGCGATATCAAGAAATATATTTTCTGAGCCTATAATTGTAAAGAAAACTGACGCTTTCATCTAATGTTTCAGTTTAATCAATGGAAATGCTCGAAGAAATATGAAATAGCACTGGTGAATGTCTTTTGTTGTCATTCCGCTTAAGACAGAATACGCAAATAATTGAGACACTTATTACTATTTTAGAGGTCGGTGCATCTGTATATTTTTATTAGTGACAACGATCGGCTCATTAAAGCTAGTTACGGACTTGCGAGCAGGGCTCAGTGACATATACTTTAGGTGTTCGGATACCCATCAAGCGCGCGACGCGCGAGCAAAGTCTCTGTCGAGCTCGCTTGGCAATCACCTCGGCTCTTATTCTTCCTGTTGATAGCATGATTGAAGCTTGGCAACATCGCAGTGTAAGTCTGTCAACGCTGGTACCGAGGTCTTACTTCCTGGTCAGCACAGATCTATGCTCATAAATTCACTTGAAATTTCCTGTAATTTCCATTGAATAATCTGAATGGTTTCTCAGTCGAGAGGCGACAGAAGGCTATTTTTTCATGCTTTTGGATTCAGAAAATTGTTTACACGGCGAAATTCCAACTAATCTCGTCTCTTACGTTGCGCGTTATATGTTAATCTGACGTATGTGGCAGTAAGAAAGCACTGGCGTGCAAGCTCCTCGCTAGCTCTGTGGTAAAGTAGCCGCCTGCCACGGAGAGGTAGCTTTGGTTAATGCTTCGGGTCTCATTGAAGAAGAATTTTTTAAATTTTTTCGTGGCAGGAATTGCACGAATCCACATCGAAAACAACAAGAAACCTCTTGCGGTTACTTGCTATATTCTCTCTGATAACGTTCTGAGAACGATCTGGTAGTTTACCAAATCTGTCCCTTTAGAATCGAACTGATTGCAAGCTAATTATGAAGCCAATCGATGTTCTACGAGTATTTTCGTCTGGAAATAATTTTTGTCGAAGGTTATTCTAGTAGAGGCAGGAAAGATAAACATTAGAGGACATGTGATCGAAAGAGTAGGTGCGGAATGGGTGACTTCCAAAGCACACTAATCGATGTTTTGTTTGTGAAATCAACTGGAATTATTATAGTGTAGTACTAACACATGATGTAATTTTTTAGGTCGTTTGTCCTTACAATGCGAGTAAATGCTGTCTCAGTTGTTTGCAAAAAATTGGCGCACCCTGTCATTGTGGTTGCACTTTGCTGGGTATAAAAATCTTCTAGTACTCAGTCATTAATTTCTTCTTAAGATGTCAGCATGAGAGCATCATAACTCCTCAGTAGTAACAATCGTGAGTAGCAATCCTCATTGAGCGGCCTGATGACGTTCAAGAAAAATCTGGTAATAGTCACCCCTATGACCCTTTATACCGATTCTACTTTACGACATTTAGATTGTATTCATATATCAGTCAGAAAAATTCAATACGTGACTGTAATATAAGTACCAGAACTTGAGGTAAGGATATAACAGCCGGTAAATAGACTCACTGCGGCGCGCCGCTGTCACCGAGTTCGCAGGCGGCAGCCGCGATGCGGCCGCTGGCGCGTCGCCGTAGTGGTGCCCACTACTCCAGAGAGTAAACACTGCAGTTTTGATGCAGCAGCGAGTTCTTTTGTGTAATATTTCTGGGACTTTTCGCTGTTACATTTGAGGTTCTTCCACACTGATAACGAAGACAGCCGATTTGCAGTTAAAAAAAAAATATATTGAAGGTGGTTGGATTCGATCTTGTGCATGCTTAGATACACGCTTGAAAATGCGACTCTTACCACGAGACCACGAGCTCCTATACCACATAACCGTTTCCAGAAGGACATAACATTTCCTCCTGACAGTACCGCATTCTACAGTGTTGCCAGATCGTGCACTTCGCCGGACTTAGCAGTCCGAGGGGCGATCGAATTTATTGTCCAAACTGCGCGACCGACTCGGACTTAGCCACTGCGTCGGCTGCCCGGCGTTCAATTTTTTTTATCTAAGGCTGTACATACTATATTAATCAAGGGGGTGGATAATTGAGAGGCATCATCGTTACTGTTAAACGTTTTACTAGTGTGAGTAAAAAAATGTTCAAATGTTTGTTAAGCTTATGGGACTTAACTACGGGGACATCAGTCCCTAAACTTACAAACTACTTATCAACTACCTTATACTAAGGACAGCACAAATATCCATGCCCGAGTGGGGATTAGAACCCCCGACCGTAGTAGCCGTGCAGACCGTGACTGGTGCGCCTCAGTCCCCTCGGCCACCGCGGCCGGCTGTATGAGTAATTACAATTGAATTTGTTGATTAGATTAATTGTTCGTTCAGATATATGTTATGAGATCCTCGTGGATGTGCAACATGTCAATCAATTTTTTTACCAACAACCTGATAATAATATAATCCTAATAGTAAGAATACACTTTTGCGGAGCATAATCAAGGTCTAGGTTATAATTTGAACAAGAATGATCTAAAATTGGAACACACATTCTATGGGCAAGTGGTATTATGATGATGTAATATAGTGTGACGACGTGAAGACGTCATTCTATACGAATATAAGGTTAATGCATAGTAGGAGATATAAAATATAAAACAACACCCCATTTTTGGTATAGCAACAATTTTTGTCATTCACCTTTACAGCCAAATAATGTAAAAGTTTTTGTGTTTGTAATTTCAAACTGTGATTGCCTATCTTTCATGGAACCATTTGTGTATATCACTGTGTGTTTTGAAGTGGGATGATGCAACCAGTTTTGACTATGACTTGTAATTGATTTGTTACGAGGCATCTCATACTACGTATTGACCTTAGGATTCGTACAGAATGACGTCATCATATCGTCACTCGTATTACTTCATCGTAATACCACTTAACCATAGAATATGTGTTCCAAATTTAGATCACGATTGTACGTTGTATATGTTATAGGTTGTTTCTATTCTAATAAGGATAATATTATTGTTCAGATTATAACCTAGACCATAAAAAGTGTGCAAATTCAATGGTAATTACACTACTTGCAACTTTCACAAGTTAAGAAATTATTTCCTATGATTCCTCCCGACTATCCACCCCCTTGATGAATATACTACGTAATTAAATTTCTTTCGCATAATATTGTTTTGCAAAGAGTATACTACCGTGCTGCTGCCATCCCTGCGCCAACTATTCATACATCAGTCCTCATAACGGTCAGTATCTTACAAGCGTTCCATACGATAACATGTGGATAATATGATCTATTGACTAAGTGTAACGTTGCATTTCAATTTTTTAACCTTCCTTAAAATAGGTAAGGTTTGTTCCTCCTTGTTATATGTAAATTTTGTGTATTAACTGATGACCACATTTTAAATATATATGCGACCAGAAAATGATGCCAAATCACATCGAAACCGGTCATCAATAAATGAATCAAACCTCGATCTTTACTTTTTTCGTTGTAACTGATTAACAAGTAAAATATTTTTGATTTTTTCAATTATTTATCTCAATGCAAGGTTTGAGCCTAATCGTGCACGTTTAAAATAAAGAAGTGTCGCGCTTCAAATATCGATAAGTAACAAAACTCATCTACTACTTTGTCACGTTACCTTCAACATCGCATAGTTTTCTCAGACCACATCCCATTATCCTTGGTTTCCTCTTATTAACGTCTATATTGCACATTTCAAGAAAGTGTGCATTACGTTCAGTTGCTCTTCCAATGCCTTTGCTCTCTCCGACTGAATTACAATGTCATCAGCAAACCGCATATTTTTTTATTTATTTCTTCTCCACATTTTTACTTGCGAAAAGCCGATGCCTCGATGAGTACCCGAGCGGTCTAAAGGCGGCTTGCTGCGGAGTGTGCAGTTGCGCGCCGTCGGAGGCGGGGCGTGTGTGTGTGTGTGTGTGTGTGTGTGTGTGTGTGTGTGTGTGTGTGTGTTGTCCTTAGGTTGGTTTAAGTAGTTTGTAAGCCTAGGACTAAAGACCAACGCTGCTGAGTCCCATAGATTTATTTTGAATAGACTAGCGCGCCAAGGCTGCGGTGCGCGTGGCCGTTCCCCTTTGGAGGTTCGAGTCCTCCCTCGGACATGTGTGTCGTCCTTCGTTTAAGTAAGTAGTTTGTAAGTCTAGGGACTGATAAACTAAGTCGTTGAGTCCCATAGGTTTTCAAACATTTGTGAAACATTCCAGTCACCGTTGACAAAAGCTTTCCCCAAATCTACAAAAGCTAAAAATGTAGGCTTGCTTTTCCTTAGCCTCTGCATTACGATGGGACCTATGACCTCAGCAGTTTGATCCCCTGTGATCAAAATATAATAATAACAATAATAATAAAAACAAGATCCTTAACGTGTCTTCTACATAAGGTAATTCACAATGTGAGTATTCCTAAATCCAAAATTATCTTCCCCGAGGTCGATTCCTATCAGTTTTTCTATCCGTCTGTAAATAATTCGTATTACTATTTGGAAACATTTTGCAGTTATGTGATTCTCATACTTGTCTACAGAAGCTTTCTTTAGAGTTGGAATGACTATATTCTCGTTGAAGTCTGAGGATATTTCCCCTATCTTTCGCACCAGGTGTAACAGTGACTGGCCCTCCCATGGACATCAGAAAAAATAAAGAATTTTTTTCTACACTTGTGGATCACCGTTGGATTCGTGAAACGTCACTGTTCCGTGTCTGGGTCAATTTCCAAAGTTGGCACATTGCGCGATATGCATTACGAGCAGCTTACGGATGCTCCCTGTGTATAAGCAAAGGTGTGGCCTCCATTATTTTCTGTTAACAGTTAATAGTACCACACGTTAAATGTGTTAAGGCAATACAGCTCATTACCTTAACAAATTAATGACATCAGGTGCCTTTAACGTAGCTGATTTGTCAAACGTAATCTGCAAACATCGCAGAGCATTCGCGTGTAACGTAACCAGCCGCCGGTAGGAATTTAAAGCCGTAGCTTTGACAATCTGTTGCTGAAATGTTCAGCTAATTTAATTGGTAACTGCACTCTAATGTAACAGCTATTAGCCGGGGCAAGCCACAATCACACACGCCAGTGCACTCGACGCTGATTGGCTGCCGTTTTCTAGCCGTACCTCCACATCTCCGACATAGAGTTGTCTGGAAAATTTGGCTCTATTCTGTGTCCCCAATTCTGCGCTGTTATTGTGATCAGTTTATATTTCTCCATCCTGTCTACAGCATACGCCATGTAATTCGAAACCACTTTTATTTCTGAACCCTTTAAAGATATCGAAATGAGATTCTAGTAAAATGTTAGTACGCAAAGGGAAAAGTAATTTTGTTACTTCGTTAAAACTGCAAACTATTGCATATATCGTAATACTGAAGTAAATATGGATTCTTTCTGATTGAAAGATATAATTTTCAATGGCACTTTAGAAAGAAGAATGTGGTGATCCAACACTTATACTTTTCGTTTGCGCATATATAAGAGCATGGGTCTCGTTTTGACTGTGGTTCGTCTGCTTGTTCTCTCGTTTTCTGGATTGAACAAGCTTTCTCTCCTCTGCTCACTTCGTTCTGCTGTTTCCTGTGCTCTTTCAGCTGGTTAAGGACATTGGTGATAACCGTTGTAGAGCGATCTCTGCAGAATATCGACCGATTCTGTGTGGTTTCTTCTGGAATTTCAAATTCTTAGAGGCCATATTTCACTGAGATGATCCATTAAGGTCCTAGACACTGTCATGTGAAGTCTGTAGAGACTGACACTCGTCAGATGTCCATAGATCAGTCACCTTTTAGTCATAAATGTCATTAGGTCCTCTTGGAGATGATACAGATTACAATTGTCTCATCCTGTAGATGTTATTCCATTCTAATATTAGCTCCAGCATTCTCCTTAGGATTTTACGTTTCTTGAGGTCTAGTTTTCGAAGTGGATTCCGCATTCATCAGGAAGCATTCAGTGTCGTAGAATACGGGAAGCCCTTCTTCTGATCTGTGTTTTTTTCTAGGATATCTACGTGCTCTTACAGTAGTGGTAAATCGTCTCCAGCCGGGCACATCTAGTGTCTGTAGCCGAGTTAACATTTGCTAAAATCCGCTCTTCTAAACTCTACCTGTGGTGGTGCCTCGAGGGTGGCTGTGGCTGTTGTAGGTTAGTTTAAGTAGTTTGCAAGTCTAAGGACTGAGGACCACCGGCGTTTGGCCGAATAGGTTTACAAATATATGAACATTTTCAACTAAATGAATTAGTAGACAATCAGACATTGTCAATGCGCTGAAATTAACAATTTTAAACTTCATATAATGGCTAACACGCGATAAACAATGTTTCTTGCTTCAACCGACGTAAATTCTCCCACATTTTGCACAGAGGTAAAACCATTGAGAGTAAACAGTCTTGAGCGCCGTAGGTCGGAAAAGGGAGGAGAATAAATGAATAAATATAGATTATACAGGGGGGGGGGGGCTTTCTTTCAAAAAATCATTCAACGTCGGTATTTTAGTGAAAGGACTGTTTAAACTTAGTATAAAAAGCAATTATTTATGGTTTCTTAAAAATGTTAATACTTATCACTTCCAGGTTTTGCTCTCTCCCCACCCCCCACCCTACAGATTTTCAAGTGAGCGCACTAGTAAACCGTCTATGGTTTCACAAACAGCTTTATTGTTGCGAGCCCAGTGATCCAGTCTTTGATCAAAGCTTTAAATGAATCATAGTTAGTCTCTGGTTTGCCAGTATATTTCTCGGCGATTTATTCACTAATTACAAGGCCGATGTGAACGAAACTCGTTAGGGTTCTAAGGCTCCCTTAAAATTTTAATTTAAATGCAGGATCGTAATTATTTTAGCGATAATTATTATAAAGAGATGAATAGAAAATATGAAAGAAGACAAATGATTTACGACTACAAATCCACTTATACAGGCACAAAACAGCCGTCTTTACTTTTCCAAAAAAATAAGACACGCTCAACGCCAAGAAAGCGAACTTTCGACAATCGGATGATAATACTGTTAAGAAGTAGTCAATAGCACGTAGAAAGTTTGTGATTTAGAGTTATTATTACACTGATTTTATATATTGTAATATATTTTTATAGTGTTAATAGCTAGCAGGACAGAAAATATGGCGTCCAGTTTCCCTCGAACATGGCGGTCGTATAGCCACTCAACAGTCTGTGAGGCCACCCTACTCCCGTCAAGCCGCGGTGGAGTAGCCGAGCGGTCTAAGGCGCCTCGCTGAGGAGCGTGCGGTTGCTCGCCGTCGGAGGTTGGAGTCCTCCCTGGGAGCGCGCGCGCGTGCGCGCGTGCGTGCGTGTTTTGTCCTTAGGTTAGATTAACTTAGTTTAAGTAGTATGTAAGCTACGGACTGATGACCACGTAGTTTGGTGCGATAGAAAAAAAAAGCTCCCATCAAAAGTAACCTCTTTCGCTGAAATACACACTTCCCTGACTTTGATCATAGATTATTCTGTGGTCTAAGTATACGTCTGTCAAGAATACGCAGTTTTTAACATAGACCCAAAGTCAATACGGATTCAGAAAATATCGTTCTTGTGAAACACAGCTAGCACTTTTCTCGTTTGAATTGATAAGTGCAATAAGGAGGCATAATCTAGAAATATAAAATAGATTTGAGATGCATCGTCAATAGCACTCATCAATTCAAGTGAGTATCAAATTGCGTGGTTATTGTATGTGTTGGGTCCGGTGGTCTTTGGGTAAAGCGCTCGACTGGAAACTGGAGGGTCACGGGTTAGAAACACGGTCGGACCTCGGAATTTTTCAGACTGCATTTTAACCCAGCCTTCACCTCTCTATGATGTGAGGATCGCCAGAAACGACACGTGCTTCGGATTCCACGTTAAGCTGTAGGTCCGCTTTCCCTGGTTAGATAACGGGGATGGACTAAAGACAAGCAAGTCGCCGAAGAAGACTTGCACCGGGCCAATGAGTCACATGAAATTATTATTGTCGCCACAGTTGTGCAATTGCATTCGTGATTTTCTGTCAGAAAGGACATAGTACGTAGTACTGGACGGAAACTGACTAAAATAGGAATGATGTGCCCAGGGAATTATTATAGGTCTCCTACTGTTCCTTAACTTTATGAACTATTTAGGAGACAACGTGAAGAATTCTCTTTGTTCGCGAATGATGACATTTATGAAATATTTGTAAATTTATTTTAGCGTCTTTCTACTCCGTTTTCTAACATATTTTCTTATAGTACCTACCTGGGAGACATGATCATTGAAATAAAATAAGAGGCATCAGAACATAAAGGGAAAGATTTAAGAGTTCCTTTTTTCCCGTGCGTTAATAGAGAACGAAACGGTAGAAAAAAATCGCAATAACGTGTTTTACGGCCTACTTTAGATTTGTATTTTTATAAGTTATTGCAAACATTTTGGACCAAAATAATAATCTGAATAATAAAAAATTAACAAGAGTGTCAAATCCTTTTAGGAAAAAAAAATTTGGTAGTAGCGGGTTCCGAACCACTGACCTTCAGCGTCACAGTCTAACGCATTGCCCACAACGCTACAATTAACAGTTAGAAGTTACATTTTTTTTTTCATCTCATACTATTGATGGTCGTTCTTAACTGATGCTAAGATGGCATTTGTAGACACTAGATTATCATTTACCGTACGAAGAAAGACGTGTTTTTGTTAAGTCTTTGTTCATTGCTTTGAAATGACAACGTGTGACTTACAATAAGAAAATCATCAAATACGCAACGCAAGATGGCGTATGCCAGAGAGAGTTATGGGCGAGGAATGTCACGTGACATCTGCGAACAGCTGGTTTTCGTTAATTCAATGGAGGGTGTCAAAACTCCGTTATTTTTGCAAATATCTCTCAAACGATACGAGATATGAAAAAAGCATAAGGGAACAAAGTTCTAGAGAATTTTCTCCTCTACAAATTCGCTTGTTCAATTTTCGCGTCAGATGAACGGTTTATTTGCAATTAACATTACATGAAAATGGCTTTTTTATATTGCTAACGTATTTCTTGTCCAAAATATTTCAAAAAGCGAGGTTCTGGTCTCTGGTTGCCTACAATTATGTCTGTAAAATTTGATGCTGATCGGTTGAAAGGTTCGTCTTAAAAACAGGGAACACGTCACGGACAGACAGACAGACATCCCAAAGTCGCTGTTATTTTTGCAAATATCTCTGAAACGATACGAGATATGAAAGGTTATTCAATTTTCGTGTCAGATGAACGGTTAAGCCGTTATTTAAATTTCGTGCTGTCAAAAGACGCTCGCAAAGGCCCACTTTTAGTGTTACTACCGTAACCTAAAGTGGGCCAAAAATCATAAAAGCGTTTCGCGGAATCCTCTGCCAGGTACTTGTATATGATTTGCAGAGTAAAGACGTAGAAGTACATTAATCTGTGATATCTAAACTTTCGACTGCAGTTAGTAATAGACCGGGCAAACAGTAGTGCAGTTATGCCAAGGTTGCAAAATAGAACCAAGTGAATGTTGGCAAACATTAGCAGGATATGAATAACACTGACAGATTTAAACTAATAATACGTAGACGGCTGACTTCTATGTAATTTGGTGTTTTTTTCGTATCACCAAATGTTCTGTAGAATCAGCTGGACAGCGTCAGTGTTTTTGCCAATAGTGACGCGATTAGCTATAGAGATGTCACCATATATATTCTGGCGTCCCCCCCCCCTCGCCACCGCCCCGCCCTCACAGTACTGTGTGTGTCAAAAAAACAGTGAATTTTATATTTTCTCCTATTAATAAAATATTCTTGTAAAAAAAGGGGGGGGGGGTCTTACTGAATGGAACACATTATCCTACTTCTAAATTAATTTCGACAGAAAAATATTTTTTTCCTGACGAATGTTTCGCGTTGCAGGTAACATTCGGAAGCGAATTATGCTCGTTAAGTCCCACTGTATAGTAAATTACTAAATTTTTGAAAATTACTTATTGCCTCACGTTAATTTAGCTACGATTGATTCCTGAAAACAGTTCTCAGAGTTTTCGTTTATTTATCGTTAACATGGCGTGTTTACTGTAAATAAAATTCTATTCAAATCAACATTGATAACAAGGTATTACATAATTTTGGTGTAAAATAAATTTCTTTTCTTAGGCAATTTTGGTATTGCGGAACCATTATGTAACCAGATGTGCAGTGGTCTGGTTGTTTTATGGTGCAAGTACTTCCTCCTTTCATCGCGACCTCATTTCCGTGCAGCGAACATATTCCGGCTGAAACTACGTTGGCAACACAGTGTCTAGTAATAAATTTTATGTGCAAGTATTGTCATTTAAAACAGTGCATTACATGAAAACTATTAAACTGTTGTTTATATTCTGTTAATGTTTAATAGTCACGTGGTTTTATGTTCGAGTGACGCCAAGTTCGTATCTTCGGTATAACATGTCTAGTCTACTAGTAGCAATAGTCCGAACGGCATGCTCAGTCTACCAATATCTATGATCGAAGTTCTTAACTGCAAGTGGATCTTTGCATATGTACTACATATCAGTAACGCGAGTATACCCAGAAAATGATACTTAGAGTATGCTTCCAGCATGGAAACTAATGGTACAAATAGCAACTATCTTCAGGGTTTCATATTGGAGTTTTTGTCAATTTTCCAATGGCCAAATTTTATTATATGGAATAATTAAACAAAAACAATAAAATATTTTCCACTCTGCAGCGGAGTGTGTACTGACATGAAACTTCCTGGCAGATTAAAACTGTGTGTCGTACCGGGATTCGGACACGGAACCTTGGCCTTCCGTGGGCAATCGCTCTACACTGAACAGCCTGGCACGCCTGACTGCCCGGTGGCCGCGGGGACTGAGGCGCTCCAGTCACGGTCTGCACGGCCACTACGGTCGGGGGTTCGAATCTCCCCTCGGGCATGGATATTTGTGCCGTCCTTAGTATAAGGTAGTTCGTAAGTAGTTTGCAAGTTTAGGGACTGATGACCCCGTAGATAAGTCCCATAAGTTTAACACACATTTGAACATTTGAGCCTGACGGCCCATCAAAAATGTTCAAATTTTTGTATAGCTTATGGGACTTAACTATGGGGTCATCAGTCCCTAAACTTACAAACTACTTATGAACTAGCTAAGATTAAGGACGGCCGAGGGGGGATTCGAACCCTCGACCGTAGTGACCGTGCAGACCGTGACTGTAGCGTCTCAGTACCCGCGGCCACCTCGACCGGCTGACGGCCTATCCACATAGCTTTAGTCCCGCTAGTCCATTTCGTATAGATCTACGAACCAGACAGAATCGTCAACTGCCCATATAGCGCGCTGCGATAGTAGATACTACGTTGAGACTCACGTCTGTAAAGCCCATTTTGCACGAGCAACTTTCTGCTGAAAACTGACTAAGTTCAAATGTTCAAATGGTTGTATAGCTTATGGGATTTAACTACGGAGTCATTAGTCCCTAAACTTACAAACTACTTATGAACTAGCTTATACCAAAGTCGGCACAAACATCCATGCCCGATGTTAGAACTCCCGACCTCAGGGGCCGTGCAGACCGTGACTGGCACGCCGCAGAGCGCTCGGTCACCTATTCTAAGAGCTTGCGCCTTTCGTGTCTGCGTGTTAATCAGCCGCCAACCCTATCGCGAGTGCATCCATGTCGTCAATGATCAATAGATGTGCTGAGTGTGGAGTTCTGAATTTCCAAGTGAGCTCTCGAATGAGGATGCGCAGAAGAAAGGAGCTAGTGTCTGCTAACATCGGAAATTAACTTATTCTGGTGGAGCTCATCAATATTATAGAAATGCTTTCACATCTTCTTAAACTTTATTCTGTTGTTTGTGTTGTGTTCTCATCACACGGAAAAGATTGCAACGGAGCCTAGTATTCTTTTTTTTCTACTAGTGTAGAAAATATGAAGAAATATCTTCAAATCGAAAGCTATTTACGTTTTACAAGGAACAATCTACACTAAGCATAAATACGAATGCAAATAAACGAAAGTATTTTAATGTAAATTATTTCAACGGTCAAAGACTCAGTATTATTAGACGATAAAAATGATTTTTGATGTAATTTGCCCGTTAGAAAGCAAACACGATATGAAAACTAAAGTAAACGGGCACATTTATTGCATTTTCGTTATTGTTTAATATCTTTGCAATTATAAATTTTCTTCAGGAAATGTGTAGCATTGATATGTTTGGACGACACTTTTCCTATTTTTAGGTCCTTATTAAGTGTACAGAATTTACCACTTGATATTTGACGAGAATGTCATCAGTAACCTGCGAGGGAGCCGATATGGAGCCGTTTATTTCGCATATCAATATATTAGGTGTTAAAGAAGTTTTCTTGGTTGGAGGTGTAACGTAACAGAAAAGGTGAGATTATATATATATATATATATATATATATATATATATATATATATATATATTGCAAGTTGAGATCTGATTGGCTCCCGCCTATACTAGTTGTCCGCCAAAACTAAGTTCTTTTATTAATATTTAACTTTTCTATGTCTATTAAAAATTATCTGTATACTTTCTGTAATGCTTTTGTGCTAAGCTATATTTCGGTTAATTCAAAGATTTAATTATTTGTATATTTTTTAATAAGTTGAACAATGTTAGTCTAGAAGTTCCGCTTGGCGCCAAAACGGTGGCTTGTGGTGCGCAGCGAGAAGCGGCGGCAGTCAGTCGAGCGCCGACCGCAATACCTCGCACATTCATGTTAGTTCAGTGCGGACCAGGGACAGTTTATACGTTATGTTTCGTTTATATATTTAATATTATTCAGTCTGTATATTTGTGCTTGAATATACACTGGCATTTCTTCAATAAAAACAAGCACTGGCATCCTACAAAAGCTAAAGTTATTCGTAGTGCAATACTTCCTAGCCACATCTCAACACTTCTTTAAGCATCACTTCAGGTACAACGGATGCGCGACCTGTGTGCTTCAGATGTGCAATGGGACATCAACTATGACAGAAGACACAAGGTTAGTAAAAGAGTGATTTTAGATATGCACTGAAGTTGCATATCGACACGGCATATCGCGTGCAGTGCTGCCCTGTTTACAAACCAGGGCACTGGCACGAAGTGCGTTGGTAACATCGCCGAGGGAAGGCATGAAAGAGGGGAGGTGTTTTAGGAACTTTGTCAACTATGCACTGACGCTCCCTGTCTTTTTTTTTTAAAAAAAAAAAGCCCCATCTGTTCCTACGATTCGTTCACAATTCTTTCTGGTCTACGACGGCACGATTCTTACAAAATGCAGAAAAGGTGACAAAATGGGTATCGGATTTTTTAATATTTATGGTGCATAAAGGTTAGACTTAAAATAATAATGAGGCAAAGCCATTCGATTCAGCTCTTGACAATTCTCGAGAAAATAGTCGCAAGTTTTTCGATCTGTTGTAAATACATATTACACTAACAACTATTTCTACTGTCATCATAGCTCACTTATTTCGAATCCTGCTGTAACCTTATCAGTTTTTTTCGTTCTGTTTGAATACTTCCGCCATTTAAATATAAATTTAATTAAATCTATGGTAATTAACAGATATCTAATCATTATAAAATACTTATTATGTAAAATCAGTTAGTTTAAGGAAACACGAAATGAACATTAAAAATAAAAATCCGTCTCTAAAAATTAAATTTCTTTCGAGATGCAAGAAATTCAGGTTTATTAATTTTTTTGTTGTTGTAAAATCGGTTTTTGAGATGGCTTTAAAAATATTTAAAATCGCGTTTTTATATAAAAAGAATATTTGAGTGAAATTGAGTTTTCACAAAAACTACAACTACGTAGATGAACTCGAAAAAAAAAAAAAAACCTCTAAACACAAAATATAATCCAAATCGTTACAGCTATTTCCGGGATACTCGAAATATAAATGTGTAAGGATTGCTCGATTAAATACATAACATGTAAACAATAAAATACGTATATTCGTAAGTATTGGCAGCTGTGTATTTCGCTGCGTTTTGTTTCTGTCATCTGTAATTCGTGAACAGGCTAATAAATAACAGCTTACGATCTTCGTTTTGTGCTTCCTTTGTTCACACGATTTCTGGCTTTCGTAATTATTCGACACGATTCGCCACTTTCTTTCGAATCATGAATCGTCACGAGACAGGCGATTTTTTTGAATAACGATTCGTCTCCCCCTCTTCTCTCCGGCATTCGACATGATTCGGCAAGATTCGACAGTCGCCTTCGAATCGTAAATCGTTTGAACTTAAAATCGTCACGAGACAGACGATTATTTTGTACGACGATCCGTCCGGATCACGACTGGATTCTTACGATTCTTTATTTTTATTCGTTCAAATGAACGACTCATTGACGAATCGCCACAACTCTACTCCATACAGGCGTGACTCAGTTTGGAGACAACACGCCAGAGGCGCTGCTGTAAAGCCACACGTCTCGAGTAGTCAACTGAAACAAGAAAGTCTATTGTGGTTGCGTAGACTTTCCCGGCGTAATAACTGATAATATTCATCTCGCGTGTGCAGCCGGAAACCGCCGTCAACTAAACACGATATTTGGCAGACCAACTGGCTGCCATCTTCAGGTGAGAGCGCTGATACACTTACTCGTTTCCGGCGAGTAAGTGTATCAGCGCTCTCACCTGAAGATGGCAGCCAGTTGGTCTGCCGAAATATCGTATTTACTTGACGACGGTATCCGGCTGCACATCCGAGATCAATATTATAAGAAAGTCTATTGTGTGAAAGTTCTGAGCGTTCACAAGCTCTGTGACGTCGGCACAATAGATTTTAATATTCATAGAATATATGACATCAACTGCGATTGGGCAAAGCTGAAAATGTTTACCCAGTCGGGATTCGAACCCGGGTCTCCTGCTTTCTAGGCAGTTGCGCTGACCCCTACACCTACACCACTGGGGACACAGTGATCACCGCACCTGCAAGGACTACCCATGCACGCCTCCTGTCAGATACAAATTCCCAGCTTCGCCCTGCCCATAGTACTGAAACTCGTAGTTTAACTAATTCCCGTAAGAGTGAGGGCTTCAAACTTGCCCACCCCTCCCCACTAACGATAGGATCATTGCCCGTCACCGGCATATTATATATATACATGTGGCGTCTGTTCCGAAAGAACAGACGTCACTTCTGATCCTGCAGCTGTTATTATTTAATATTCATAGAATATATGACATCAACTGCGATTGAGTACTATGGGCAGGGCGAAGCTGGGAATTTGTATCTGACAGGAGGCGTGCATGGGTAGTCCTTGCAGGTGCGGTGATCACTGTGTCCCCAGTGGTGTAGGGGTCAGCGCAACTGCGTAGAAAGCAGGAGACCCGGGTTCGAATCCCGGCTGGGTACACATTTTCAGCTTTGCCCAATCGCAGTTGATGTCATATATTCTATGAATATTAAATAATAACAGCTGCAGGATCAGAAGTGACGTCTGTTCTTTCGGAACAGACGCCACATGTATATATACAATAGATTTTGACGTTGGAGTGAGCGGTCGGTGTACCGTGTAGTAGGTGCATTACATTATATAAATCCAGTACAATATTTTTCATAAAGCCCGTTGAATAAATCGCTCCAGTAGTCCCGAATGTACTGTAAAGCAGAGCACGGGCTTACGGACGTGGACTTTCGGCTCTCCGAAATGCCGCTCTCGCGTCCGCGGGGCGTGACGTGGGATGTGCAGAGCCAGTGGCGTTAACAGCGAATCTCTGAACGGCGCGTCGACATGTCACGGCGGTGAATGGCAGCTGCCGAACTGTTCCGCTGCAGCTGCGGGCGTGATGGCCGCCTGGCGAACGAAACGAGAGAGAGAGAGAGAGAGAGAGAGAGAGAGAGAGAGAGAGAGAGAGAGAGGGAGGGAGGGAAGGGAGGGAGGGGGAGAGAGAGACGCCTCCAGCCGTGGACCTGTTGCCGGCGGGGACGTGGCGGTGACGTCAGATCGATAGCTGGCCCATTTCACCGGCAAGCTGTGGCCGTGGCCGGCTGACACAATATTGATATTCGACAGGCCGGTCCGGCACGCAATCTCGCGCTCCCGACAACCACCGAGACAACGGCGGCACCTGACGGCCCTGAGCCACAGCTTGCTGCCCGTTAAGCCACCGAGAGCAGCTAACGCCAGCGCTGAAAAAATACAGCTGCGAGTGTAGTGGGACAAGATAGTCGTGTGCAAAGAGGTTAGAATAAGGGGAGATGGCGCTAAGCATCCTAGCAGTACTGTTCTTTGAAGCCTGTGGCCGTTGCAATCCGCCATGTTGTTCTGACAAAAACATCCGTGGAACGTTATGGCCAAGTCCGTATTAAAAGTCGCTAGGTGCACTGTGTACACAATTTATGTTCTCTAGTTGGTTGATTCAGTATTACTGCAGTGTTTGTGATGCCGGAAATAAACATTTTCTCGTATCTCCTGTCCAAATTTGTATTTAATTCAAGATTACAAAATGCTATGTCAGTAGTCAGTGTAAGCGATCTCATGATGCGATTTTAATATTCCGTAGGCAGTGGTATAGGCATCACGTTATCTTTCTTCAGAAAACCCTCCAGTTGCTTGATATACTAAGATACTGTCAAGGAAAGTGGTACACGTCAGTACATACGTCCATAGTTTGCAGACGGCCAACACCAAAACACGTCAACAACACAGTGAATACCAGTCTATTGTTGGTACAGTTCGACGAAAATATGCTCAGTACTCGAAGTCTAGAAAACTGCAGCCAAAACTGAATGTAGCATATTCATAATTACTAATTTTCGTTATGTATAACGTTTCAGTTTTGAATGTAAACTTTAGAAGTGCAGCATATAGAGACAGTAAACACTTTTCATACAATAAGAAACTGGAGAAATTGCATTACTGTACGTTACTACCGGTACTGAAAGTTGATTTTCCGCTTGTCTAAGTATTTTTAGTCTATTTGAATACTTAACTGTAAGTAGCTTAAAAGTACTCATCTAGGTTTATTGGCATAATGATGCATATAGCATGTAACTCATTACGATTGTACTTCACTAATAATGCAACATGAAACACACGAACCAGGAGTAGGAAGTAAAGGTTTAATAAAGAATCGCGTGAATTAGTGCCCTGATTTCATTAATCATTAAAAGCATTTCCATTATTTTACCTGCAATGTTCAATCTAATTATCAGAAATTTCTTAAATGCTTTAATTATTTAATAAAGCGCCCACATTAAGTGAAAGATTTTCATAACCTATCCATTGGTCACAAATTGTGGCTTCACTGCAAATTTTTGAAGCACAAAAAGAATGAGGGTAGGTACAAATTCACAATAAAAGTGACAACAAACACGTTAGAAAAGAAACCTACACATGAAATGTGATTCCTTTGGCTTTTGCGTTGCTGTCTGAACGATTTGTACAACAAAACACTACACAAGACACCACATTTATGAATAAAAGATCCGAAAACGCGAGACACTTCTATTCACACAAGCCTAGACGTGCACTCTGCTGGTCGGAACAATATGGCGGCCGAATGTTTTCGGTCGGCTTCACAGTCGTGACGTCATGCCCTCTCTTATTTTTACCTCCATGGTCGTGTGCTACACTTCTTCAAAAGAACACGCGTCCTGTCACGGTCGCCAAAATTACGTAGTGGAACGGTGACAATATCAGTGGCGGTTGGTGATAATGCGCTAATGTGCTGCAGCACACTGTAAATATATTACTAAAATTGTGCCATCTCTCTTCGAATGCAAGCGAGAAATCGCTGTAAAATTACATCCTTTCTCTTGGAATACGAGCCAGATATCACAATAAAATTATGCCAATTCATTTCCAATGCGTATTAGAATGATACTAATAAGGATGAAAACGCATTCTGGAGCGCTCTCGCCGCGATAGCTGGAAACCAGCTCCGTGTCCTGAAGTGGGATTCAGCCGCGCTGGTACGTGCGCAGAGAGGCGGCGCAGTCGTCTGTTCGCGAGTGCGCATGCGCAGACGTGACGTCAGGCCTGGCGACTCATGTGTGCTGAGACGGACTGCAGCACCAGATCAATATTCCTCTTCGCGCTGCGTGTAACGGCTGCGGACGAATATTGCTGCTTACAGAGTCAAATAGCGCGCTGACTCAGGCGTCTTGCGCTTTGTCTCTCAAACCTACCTGTGTGAGGCTCGTATTCAAATACCTCTGAGTCTAAATTTTTAATTTCTGTAAATAAAATTAATATTTTTCAAACGTTATATTTACTACCTGCAGTTGGCAGCGCTGCTGTAGATTACCCTGAAGGTCTTACTGTCAATACAGTATTAATTGATATTTAATTAAAGGCAATCATACAAAGGTTGACTTTTTATTTTAGTATATTTTATTTCCTCTTTATTTTTGTAATATTGTAGCACACTGGTCAAATTTTGTTCGAGCCGCCACTGGACGAAATAGTTGCGATTGTTGATATAATTATTCATGTTTGTCTTTATTCTCTAATCATGCGAGTATTTTGACACTAGAAAGTTTTATCAGTTTCTAGGACGTTGCTGATTTGTTATTTACAGTTCCCTAGAAACACAAACTGTCATAAGCTAATCGTGTAAATTCTATAGACTTCATCTGAAGTGTCCCGCACCACAACATAAATTCAAATTTGTAGAAGTAATTCCTTTAAATAGTTCATCAACAGCTCATGGTTCAGGGTAGTTTCAGGGGGAAAGACAAAGCTGTACCCTGTCTCCACTGTTGTTCATACTATTCATGGATCATATCTTGAAAAAAGTAGACTGGCAGGGCGGGATTAAAATAGGCCGAAACAAAATAAGCAGTCTCGCATATGCGGATGACATAGTTGTAATGGCAGATTCGATTGAAATGTTGCAAACTAATATTTCAGAGCTCGATCAGAGGCGCAAGGATTATGATATGAAGATCATCTCCAAAACAAAAGTAATGTCTGTGGGAAAGAGATTCAAACAGATTGAGTGCCAAATAGGAGGAACCCAAGTTAGAACAGGCACACAGTTTCAAGTACCTGGGATGTATTTTCTCACAGGATGGCAACATAGCGAAAGAACTGGAAACGAGGTGCAGCAAAGCTAATGCAGTGACGCTCAGCTAAGATCTACTCTCTTCTGTAAGAAGGAAGTCAGCACCAAGACTAAGTTAGCAGTGCACCGCTCTATCTTTCGACCAACTTTGTTGTATGGGAGTGAAAGTTGGGTGGATACAGGTTACCTTATTCATAAGGTAGAGGTTACAGATATGAAAGTAGCAAGAATGATAGCAGGTACCAATAGATGGGAACAATGGTAGGAGGGTGTCCAGAATGAGGAAATCAAAGAAATGCTGGGAATGAACACCATAGATGAAGCAGTTAGAGCGAACAGACTGAGATGGTGGGGTCATGTTACACGCATGGGAGAAGCAAGGTTACCTAAGAGACTTATGAGCTCGGCAGTGGAGGGTTAGAGGAGTCGAGGTAGACCAAGAAGAAAGTACTTAGATTCGGTGCAGAATGATTTTGAAGTAAAAGGCATAACATCAGACGAGGCATCAATGTTAGCAATGAATAGGGGATCATGGAGGAATTTTATTAGAGGTACTTTGTTCCAGATTGAACGCTGAAAGCCATAATTAGAGTCTAATGATGATGATGAGTTTATCTAAAATAAATAAATCAGTTTCTTCTACGAGCGGGAAAAGGAAAACAGTCTGTGGCCGTTATTAAAATTCCATCAAAATCAAACAGTCACTTCTGTTCGCTGTCGTTAACTAGTACTGAAAATATGAACATTCCACAGCCTTCTAAACACTGTTGCCCCACATTCTCATTTGATACTCATATCATGTCACATTCGAAGCTAATCAGTAGTGATTCAGTCAGAATTAAATTGTTTTCTGAAATAAGTCGAGATTCTTCACAAGGATCAAATTTCTCTTGCTATAAAATATTCATGATCTGAAATAAATCTTCATAAATGCAAGATATCTTTCAACTTTAACATATATTTATTCTTCTTTATGTTAATACAGCGTCAGTTTAGCAAGAAACGTGAACATGGACAACTAGCTTGGACTGAATCTCAAACAAGACTAACTATAATCTAATACTCTTTTCTTTTCTTCTTTGAAACGATTGAAGCGTGGCAATAAAGAAGGCGCAGCAGCATTCGAAGCCCTGTAGCTGTCGGTTAAAATTTCATAGTGACCGTCTGCTGTAATACTGGCTGCGGCGGCGACGACGCTGGCCTTATTGATTGCGGCGCCTCGATCGTACATGAAACTTACAGAAACAAAACATTTTAAGAATCATATTATAAAAAATAATATTTACATAAACATCAAATACGTAAGCATTCTAAATAAAAGGTTCGTTTCCTTTCCTTTTTTTTATTTATAACTTCAAAACAGGGCTGACATAGGAAAATGTAGTACGAGTATCTTGTCCCACTACACGAGATGGGGCTAGGGATGGCGGTTTGAAACAACTGTTTTTTTCATCAGTTTAACATTACTGTAAAACCGCTTAAGATAACCGGTTTTTGATTTCTATTGCTATTACTTATCTGATGACCGCATAAACGGCGCACCAGATGCGGAAGGCGAGCGCTCCATTTCCCGGCGATTCAGATGCCGCGGCACCCGTCTATTGCTGCACTATACCTGGTGTCATGTAAGAAGGCGCTTCCGCGCACAGAGGCGGAGCGATAGGGGAAGCGTGGGGGGGGGGGGGGGGGGGAGGAGCTACGGCCGAGCGCCAACAGTGGAGCCTGAGGAAGAAACACTGCGTAACTCGCGGCCAGCCACGCACCTACAGAATGAACTTTACTGGCTGTCATTGCGGTAATGGAGGGGGATGTGCAGAACGGCTGAAAACCGGGCAGCCTTCGAGGCTGACGCCGACTATAGCTCGGGTCTTTTCAACGAGTGAATCCAGCGTTCGCTTTGGGTGGGGAGACCCAGTGGGCAAAATAAGTAAATAAAATATGGTGGGGAAATTGGAGGTCAGAGAGAGGAGAATCCTCAGGAAGATCCCAGGCCCAGTAGGAAAAGATGGAGAATTCAGAAGGCGAAATAATTCGGAGCTCTATGACCATATTGAGAAGCTCTAGGAATGTGCAAAAAAAAAAAAAAAAAAAGGGTAGCTTTCTATAGCCATGTTGCAAGATTGTCTCCAAACGTATTGACCAACCGTCTGCTCCCCTTCTGGCAAAACAAGAAGGTTCGTAATGCTTGGCTGACAGAAACCGAGAAGGATATTAAAGAACTGGGAATCACTGATCTCCAGAACAGACAATCTGTGAGACATGCTCTGAAGGAACTCAGAGGATTTCAGGTAAAGCCCCGAAAGAAAGGTACCTCCTGGACAGAAGAAAGGAAGGGATTACACATGGCAGAGGATTCGACAGTACTAGGCAAACAGTTGAACGAGCGTGGTCCAAAGTAGGCCGATTCAAAACAAGAAAAATAAAATTACACCGGTACTATAAAAATCGGAATCTCACTACACAATCACAAATTTTTCCAAACTAAAATAGTGATCAGTCTCATTCAACGTCCGTCGTTTCACAGTTTGAATGACACTGACGGAAAAGGCGCGCAGTGCGTTATTAGCAGAGAGATGCGGCAGACATTTCAACGGCTCGCGCGGCTCCGGTGATGGAGAAACTCAACCTGCTCGTGCAGCCATAACACAATGGAACACCCTGTACAATGAAGTACTGCATCACTAGTGTAAATATTAAAACTGGAGTCCAACACGAAATTTGCATTTTCATCAAATACATTAGAAAAAGAGTTTACATGCAAATCGTTGGCGTGTTATATAGTGAACATCTGTTTCGCAAATGTACGTATCTACTCACTACTCTGTCGTAATAAAAATTTAAACGTCTCAAGTTGCAGTGCATGATTATTAATAGTGAACTAAAACAAGATAAAAATGACCTGCATAGAAATAAACGCAAGAAGCGATCGCAAACTTTCGCAATTTGCTAAATTTTCCAACTTAAGTCCATTACGTTCAATTGCTCCTCCAGCTGTCTCTGACAGAATTACAATGTGATCAGCACAACGCAAGGTTTTTATTTCTTCTCCCTGAACTTTAATTCTTTCTCCTAATTTCTTCTTGCAACCCTGTTTTGCACCCTTCCCAACCTCTGCGACCCTTTCATGCCTTTCAACTCTGTTACTGCTGTCTGGTTTTTGTACAAGTTGTAAATAACCTTCCATTCCCTATATTTTACTCCTGCTGATTTCAGAATTTGAAAGGGTGTATTCCAATCAACATTGTCAAAACCCTTCTCCAAATCTACAAAAGCTAGAAATGTAGGTTTGCCTTTCCTTAATCTATCTTCTAAGAGAAGGATTGCCTCCCGTGTTCCTACATTTCTGCTGAATTTAAACTGATCTTCCCCAAGATCGGTTTCTACCAGCTTTTCCATTCTTCTGTGAATAATTCGTCTTAAAATTTTGCAACCATGACTCATTAAGCTGAGAGTTCTGTAATTTTCACACCTGTCTGCACCTGCTTTCTTTGGAATGGGGATTATTACATTTTTGTTAAAGTATTTTTAGGGTATTTTCCCTGTCTCAAACATCTTACGCACCAGATGAAATAGTTTTGTCATGGCTAGCTCTCCCAGACACTTCTCCTATTGATTCTGAATGAATCTCGCCTGAAAAACTGATGTTGTAATTAAGGATCACACCGCTGTTTGAGCACTGTGAATAGTCAGTACAAAAGACTGAAACATTTGTTTCGCGAATTCTTACTTTTGTGTTACGTTGCCTATTTCCGAGGGCTACAAACAGTGACTCATAATATAGACACAGGCGTAAGATTAGGTTTTTTTTTCGTTTAAAGTTTTAACGAAGATCACAAGATACTTATTAAAATGGCCAATTTTGGCACATTTAGTTGCCCATCATCAGAGCACTATTTACTATCAAATGGTGCTCTTAATCAGAATAAGACGGTCTAAATGCGCCGAATCTGGTAAATTAAATGAATGAGATTTTTGCGATCTTGATTTTTTTACTGCTTGTTTATTCTGTTTATAATATAAACTATCTGAGTCCCCGTTACCACATTCCAACCTATCTTAGCTGACATAGGCGCGGCACCCCCGATGCACCCCATCCGCCTCAACATACACCCACCAGCTCGGTAACAGTAGCCCTCAGGGTACGAGGCAAAGCTAGGGCTCGCGCAAGAAGTCGTGACCTGTGCGCAGGGCGAGTCCATTCCTTTGTTTCGGAGGGGCGGCCAGCTTAGTTGCCTGTCGCCTGCTGGGTCGTACATTTCATCTGTCAGTTGGCTGTCAGCTGCGGCCAGTAGGCAACACGTCACTGATTGTCCGCCTCTCCAACACAAAGGAATGGACTCGTCTAGCGCCGAAATCGAGAGAGCTCTACCTGCCCTCACAGCCGTTCAGTGAGAGAGGGGTATGTCGGACACACTCGAAAAACAGACTGTCTGTGGACGATCTTATTGGTTCAAATTACTTCTCTATTGCAAACGCACTCAAATCTGCAGATGCAAGTTGGCAGAGCCAAATGCACCAGGTGGAAACTGCAAGGCAGGAAATTCTCCAAGACTACATTCGGCACTTCTACGATCGTCTGCATGGCAGAATGAAAGCTTGCATCGCTGCAGAAGGAGCGTCGACAATGCGCACGCTCTGGTGACTTTTCACATGCGTCTGTGTGAACGTGTGTTATATACATCGTCAAGAATGTGTCAATAACATTTCCCTCTGCTGAGTTGACGAAATCATGTTCCAGGAGTCTATTATTGGAGGCTAAGCCAAACAGCTGTAGTGGCAAGGAGACTGTACTACTACTACTACTACTACTACTAGTGATACGAGAGGTCACATATCTCATTGCACGAAACATAAGCCGAGCGATTTGATTGATCAAATCCAAGCCGAGGCCAGTGGCGGCTAGTGCTTAAGATAACTAGGGGTTTGCATCTTCCCGTCCCTCCTCTCCGCACTCGACGCGTCGATGTTTTCGGCGCTTCCTCCCTCCCCTCCCCCCTCCCGTATGTATACACACACACACACACACACACACACACACACACACACACACTCACTCACCCACACACTCACTCACCCACACACACACACTCACCCCTCCCCCTATTATGTAATTATATTTTTGTTAAAAGATTTGGAGAATGTCTTACCTCTGCTTGTTTGCGCTTGCTTCAACTAGAGCTGAGGCATCGCCAACCGAGCTTCTTTACTTTATATTTTCGTTGCAAGCTTAAATCTGAGTAATTTGTTTGTAAAATATATTGAAGGTTGTCCATTTTTCTTAGATAATAAACACCAAGAACATATGAATACGCACATGAACACTAAAACACAGTAAGTAACTGATTACATCGTTAAGTGTCTGTAACAAAACGAATCTGTTACGTTGAAGACACAAGCTACTTATCGGTCACGTGCCATTGTAAGCAGCACTACCTTCTAACCTTACGCATGCGCACACGCTGCTTTTGCCCACATCTTTTTAAACAGTTAAATATCTTTTTATAAGAAGAGCATAAATGATGTCATTTACCTCAAAACCGCGACACAAGTGCTAAATGGTGGCAAGTAACAATAAGTCATTGTTGTTCCTATATCTGTTAAAAAGAAGATTGAGTTTAAAAAGTTGCTTGCAGTCGGTCACGAACCCACTACCTTCGACAGCGCAACGCGAAGCCGCTAACCACACAGCTTATTTTTGCTAGGTGGAGAGCTTCTGATTTCTTTTACAGTTTAAGATTTGTTTAGGAAATAAGACGTGTTTTTGATGAATCTTCAATGCGCCAAACACAAATATCAAGGGCGCATATTGTCTTACGGTGGATCTGTCGATGCACAAGGCAAGATACGCATTAGCCGCATTGTCGTTGTTTCGGGTCAAAAAAATGTTCAAATGTTTGTATAGCTTATGGGACTTAACTATGGGGTCATCAGTCCCTAAACTTACAAACTACTTCTGAACGAGCTACAACTAAGGACAGCACAAATATCCATGCCCGAGGGGGGATTCGAACCCCCGACCGTAGTGGCCGTGCAGACCGTTACTGAAGCGCCTCAGTCCCCTCGGCCACCGCGGCCGGCTTGCTTCGGGTCCATTCGTGCGAAACCGCCAGAGCTCGAGTAGCCAGGAGCTGGTGTCTCTACCACCTCCAACGCCTATGTTTAAAGAGTCTTTTACCCTCGCCCCACCCTGTCGGGGTAGCGCCCATATGCTGTCTCCAGGGGTTCAGAAGAGAATTTGAACCTCAGCCGCGCAAACGCATTGCAACGCTGTGGCTACTGTCGCGTATATTAAGCGGCATCGTTACCATTCGTACACGTGCTGTCTCCGCGAAAAGTGAGATGAATATGGAACATTTAATTGGTGCTGTTGTCTACATCTACATCATAATCTACAAATCGCATTTAAGTGCCTGGAAGAGAGTTCATCGAACCACCTTTATACTATTTATCTCCCATTCCATTCTCGAATATCTCGCGGGAAGAAAAAACACCTGAATCTCTCCGTTCGAGCTCTGATTTCTCGTATTTTATTCTGATGATCTTTTCTACCTATGTAAGTGGGAGTCAACAGTATATTTTCGCCTTGGAGTTTCGTAAGTAGCACACGCCGCAGCGATAAGCGCCGTCGATGTCATGATTCCCAACCCAGATCGTGTATCATTTCCATGACGCTGTCTCCCCCGTATGGTGACAATACAAAACGAGCTGCACTTCTTTGGACTCTTTCGATGTCCTCCGTCAAACCCACCTGATAAGGATCCCACACTGGGCAGCAATACTCCAAAAATGGCCGGACGAACGTAGTATATGCAGTTTCTTTTGTAGTTCTGTTGCTTCTTTTAAGGGTTCTTGCCAATAAAACGCAGTCTCTGGTTCGCCTTTTCCCACAACATTATCTATATGTTCTTTCCAGTTTGTCTGAAGTAGTAGTAATTCCTAGGTATTTTGTAGACTTTACGGCCTTTTGATTGATTTATCTTTTAAGCAAAGTTTAACGGATTTCGTTTTGTACTCATGTGGACGGCTTCACATTTCTCATTATTTAGAGTTAATTGCCAATTTTATACCATACTGATATCTTATTCAGATCGTGTTGCAGTTGGTTTTGATCTTCAGATGATTTTATTAGACGGTAAATGACGGCGTCATCTGCAAACAAACTAAGAGAGCTACTTAGATTTTCCCCTAAATCGTTTATGTAAATAAGGAATAGCAGAGGACCAATAACACCACCCTGTGGAACGTCCGATATCAGCTCTGTTTTAGTCGATGCCTTACCATCGATTACTACAAACTGTGTCCTCTCTGACAGGAAATCCCCTATCCAGTCGTAAACTTGGGGCGATGTACCATAACCACGCTATTTGATTAAAAGCCGTTTGTGGGGTATGGTATCAAAAGCCTTCCGGAAATCGAGAAACACGGAATCAATATGAGAACCCTTGTCGATAGCACTCATCACTTCGTGTGAGTAAAGAGCTAGTTGCGTTGCGCAGGACGATATTTACTAAATCCGTGTTGACCTTTAG
This sequence comes from Locusta migratoria, assembly GCA_026315105.1. Classification (NCBI taxonomy): domain Eukaryota; kingdom Metazoa; phylum Arthropoda; class Insecta; order Orthoptera; family Acrididae; genus Locusta; species Locusta migratoria. The sequence continues at coordinate 561,301,893 of CM048746.1, forward strand.
TCAATTGAGCATTCTGTTAGAGTTAATTCATAATATTGGAATACAGGATATGTTCTAAATCCCTGCTGGAAATAACCGTCAATGAAATATGCTTGTAGTTTAGTGGGTTACTCCTACTGTCTTTCTTGAATATAGGTGTGACCTTGAAAGACGTCCATTGATTGTGTGGGCGTGCTCCACTTTGATGTATTCTTTAACCTAAAGAGTTTCTGCACCATTAATGTAATTTATATGTGTGTTAATTATTTTATGCTTTTTACTAATGATCATGCCCCATGTTTATGTATGTCTCCACACGTGTGATTGAATTGGTGTAGTCATGTGAATGTGGAAGGTTGCTTTTAATATTGACTGACTGCCGCGCAATGGCTTACAGTCGCCGCCTCCCGCTGTAGGCCTCGTTTTGCTGTAGTTAATAACGCATGACTAGCATTTGCTAGGTGGCCATAGACAAGATTACTTGGCCAGATGGCGAGGTGGCCGTGTTCTTAGTGTCGTACGAACCTAGTCTTGGACGAAAGAGGTGACAGGAGACCTCTCTGGGAGCGGTTGTAGAGAGAATTGTCTTGGCCAGGTAGCAAGGGTTGATAAACACTACTCTCTGAACGCACTTTACATCGCTTTTAGCGCGCTCTACATCTGGTGTATGGCGGGGGGGGGGGGGGGGGAGATTTTTCTGAGGCCTTAGAGCTTTAGTTTTCTCTCTTCATTCTGGCTCCAACAAGTGTGGAAGTCTGCCGAATCATACTGAGGGGAATGCATGCTGTTTGGACTGATTTATTTGTGATCAGGCTGACTTGGTTTTTCAGTGATAATTCTCTTGAGTAATTCTTTCGCTGTATGAGGTGAAGTGGTTCTTAATTTACAGGACTCAAGTAAGTTCATTGTAAATTTATTATTTGCATTTTCATTCCATTGTTGATCGTGTGTCCAGTTTTGCTCAAGTTAGAATACATGTGTGTGTAAACGTAGTATGTTTGAATTTCCTTCGTGTTTTTAACTAACGTTTATGTGTTGTTTCTGAATCTGCGAGTATGCTAAATAATGCTCAGATTTTCTGATTTCATTCCATCTTTCCTGCCTTGTATGACCAATTACACCACGTGCTTTTGTAACGGTCGTTACTTCGGCCTTCAGCCATGGTTTTATTAATACTAGCTTTCTTCTATACGAATTCTCGCTTGTGCTTTACTGATTATTCAAGACTAATTTCTGTTTGTAAATGTTATGAAATTCGGTGTGACCACACACCATGTGGTACTTAAGAATAGCTGCCTCTTCACATGAGTTCGTTTAGTGCACAGCTTATTTAAAAATTTGTGACCAAGACACCCGCTATCTTGTCAAGACACCACCGATGCTTCGTTATCGAGTGTTCCTGCAGAGTAATATACTGTTAGCATTATGCGCGTGTTTGTGAATGAATGAATGTGCTTTCAGCTACTCATTGTGCATTTGCAAATTTCCTCCCATGTTAACTCCAAATTCACAAAAAAAGGGCAGAAGCAATTTCATTATGGGCAGTAATTTTATGATTTAATTCACATTTGTACATGATGTGTGCTTAATTTGGTCTCCCCCATTTATTTGCTTGTTCATTTTTCTGAATATATCATGATTTTGAAGTATCAAACCTCTGCTTTATGCTTTCATGTTCCCTGTCCCATGTTTATGTATTCATTTATTTTTAACATTGATTTTGTGTTTGTTAAAACGTTGGTTGCTTCCTTAAGGAGTGAGCAGTTAGATAAATTTCTGTTGTGCATGTACTGTGGCCACTCAAAGTAGCAGCAGTGATCGTTTTAACTTAAATTTGCAGATCCCAACTGCCGAGATCTTGCTTTATTTTAACTTTCAACCTGTACATCTTTCCAATCTTTTGGTACAGATTCTTCTTTTAGAGAGCAGTTGTATATGGCTGTTAAGTAAGGATCTATCGCTTCAGCATAATCAGATAGAAATCTAATGGGTATACAGTCCAGACCAGGATGTGTAGGATGTGTAACCAATTCCCATTCACAGAGCAATAAGTATTTACTGATGTTAGAAATGTATGATTTCTCTTACCTTTGTTTTCCTGACCGCCATAGAGCACAAACAGCATTAATTATAAAGATATTTCCCCCCTCATGCTTTTGTTCGCCGTGGGACACTTAATGCTGAAAATGGACATTCTGAATTCCTGGATGGGACTTTTGAGCGTCAGAAGTTGGCCACACTGGTTCCGGGCGCTAGTAACGACATCGTTGCAGTGCGGCCCCATCTGACTGTTGGCCGGGCCTGTGCGGCAGGCAAGTCGTCAGCGGCGACCGCTCGGGGCCAATTTAGCCGTTGGCGCCGCACCGGTGCAGTCAGAGAGATAGACTCCAGCGCGCCTGGCTCTCCAGCTCCAGCGCCGGCTGCGGGCAATTTCCGCGGCGGACAGCCGGCGCCGCCGCGCTGGAAATTAGCGACGCCCACGCCTCGCAGCCCCGACCTTTCTATTTTCTGCTGTGTATGTCCCCTCCGTTACTCTGTGTGGTACCACTTCTAGGGCGTACCGCAATTCCCAATTCGCCGCTCCAGATATCAAACATGTTAGTTACGAAAGTACAGCGATGGGAGAAGATAACGGAAGGGGTGGTAAGGGATAGTGAGGGAAAAGTGTTCAGGTCCTTACTACTTTACTGGGGTACTATAATCAGCAGTGGGGTCAGTGGCAACGTATCCTGTGTATTAACTGGTGCAGTGAACCCCCAGCAAAAAGCTCGTCGTGAAAAAAGTAAATACATTAAATAAAAAGTGTTTTAAACTACCATTCTTCGTTTCGTTCTTCTATCAGATCATTTTATATGCATATTCACTTTATCGCGTGAGAAACGTTTTACGTCGCGGAGACATCAGAAATACTTAGCGCGGCCTCTTAATATAGGCGACAGTGGCCGACGTTTTTCATTGTGCATGCGCGGCTGAGATTCAAATTCTCTTCTGAACCCCCTGGAGGCAGCGTATAGGTGGCAGGGAGAGGCGAGGGGAAACGCCGCTTTTAACATTCGCTTCACTTGTAACGGATAAAAGCACAACCGATTGTTAAGAAGGTTTATTAAAAGTAACAACACCTAAACGACGCTTAGAATTATTGCGATAAACTTACGTTAGTTTCCGCATAAAAAACTGACGTGCTTCCCTGAGAGGGTAAAATGTGGAGCGTCGCACAGCACATTTATTACTATGGTATAGCGGCGCGACAGTGAATAGACTGAGGCAGAGATACGTGTCAGTATCGCGCCATTACTTCATCTTAGGAACTTCTATACCTTTAGATTAACCCAAAAACGGGACATTCGACGTACCAATCGAGGGTGAGTCAGGGCCGTATCGACAGACCCAAGAAAATCGGGGCCTTCCGCAAAAATACGGACACCTGACAATACTAGTCGTGACTCACAGGCTGAGAAACACTGCTCTATCAGAATTAACTATCTACCCCTTCATTACAGCTTTTTAAACTGTACAATAAAAACGAAAGATTAATTGAAAAAGGAATAAAATACACAACGGAATCAAAACACACGGAGGCAGAGGCTGCTGATGCCTAATATGACGTTTACTACTTTTATTGTATTATGCAATTTCACCTTTCAAAATAATTCGAAATTATTAAAATATTCCTGTAGTAGCCTACTAAAATTAAAATGATCTTGATGATATTCATGCAGTTTAATTGCCTGTCGAGTTATAGATAAACTCGATTTTTTCGTCGTTTTTGGTAGCGAATCACTCATAAAACACACAGCCGGCCAACTTTAGCGTCTGACTGAACGACGCTGGCCGCTGTGGAGCGGCCGAGCGCATTGAGGCGCTACGTTCCGATGCGCGAGGCGGTCCCCCGTCGGGGGTTCGAATCCCCCCTCGGGCTTTGATGTTTCTGTCGTCTTTAGTATAAGCTAGTTCATAGGTAGTTTGTAAGTTTAGGGACTTTTTTTTTTTAGCTTATGGGAGTCAACTACGGGGTCATCAGTCCCTAAACTTACAAACTACTTATGAACTACTTACGAACTAGGACGGCACAAATATCCATGCCCGAGGGGGATTCGAATCCCCGACTGTAGTGGCCGTGCTGACCGTGACTGAAGCGCCTCAGTCACCTCGGCCACCGCGACCGGCGTTTAGGGACTGATGACCCCGCAGTTAACTCCCTTAAGCTTAACAAACATTTGAACATTTTTGAACGACGCTGTTTCTTTGTTTTATGATAGATAAGTTCTTTACGCACGCACGATCATGTTTGTTCAATTCTTTTATTGCAGATGGCGGCAGCCTTCTGCCCGAATGCGCTGGACTACAATAGACGATAAGTGCTGCACCATGTCGGTTGTTAACTACAATACCGCTTCGATATATCGCCCTTTTCTCCGTTAGTACAGCCTTTGGATAATACATTCACTATTTGCCCCTGATAACATGCCACTTTCGCTTCTGCTGGCACAAGATGACAAAATCGGCAGATTGTCAGATATCAGTTCTCTCAGAGAGTTGCCAATTTTAACCTGCATGTAGACGCGAAGTCCTGCTGTAGACATTGTTAAGGGTAATGGTGCTAGAACTGTTGCAGACGCTACGTTTCCCTTGCTAGTTCTCTAGTATCTATGGTCTACAAACGCCATTATTTCATTAATTATGACAAATTTTGTCAGTGGCGAATCTAGCAGGAGTAGAGGGGAGGGGAGGAGGGGGGGGGGGGGAAGGTTAGGAGCTGCGACCCATGGGGAGCCACTTCGGCGAAAACGCTTGCTATTGGCTAGAGTCCTTTGACGTCACAGAAGTGTATCTGTATGATTATACGGCAAACACGCCGCAGCAAAGACTTTGTGGCGTACTACTCGTCCATTTTATTATGGTTGTTTTTTTTTATCTTATCGGACCATACTGCGCGGTCATCAGTCCGTAGCTTACAAACTACTTAAACCTAAGTTAACTAACCTACGGACAAACACACACACCCATGCCCCTGGGAGGACTCGAACCTCCACGGCGAGCAACCGCGCGCTCCGCAGCGAGACGCTTTAGACCACTCGGCTACTCCACCGCGGTCATTTTATTATCTCTCTGCTTCCATGCACATATGTACACAAGTCAAAATATCTACATAGATACTCTGCAAATCACATTTAAGTGCCTGTTAGAGGGTTCATTAACCATTTTCATAACCTTTCTCTACCGTTTCAGTCTCGGGGGGATAAAGAACACCGAAATCAAAATCCTTCCGTTTTCGATCTGATTTCTCTTATTTTATTGTGATGGTCATGACTCCCTGTATAGGTGGGTGCTAGCAAAATATTTTCACATCCAGAAGTAAAATTTCACAAATAGAACTCGCCGCAACGAATATCGGCGTTCTTTTAATGATTTCCACCTCAAATCGTGCAATATTTCCGTGACGCTTCCCCTCCTCCCCCCCGTAACTTGATAAAACAAAACGAGCTGCCCTTCTCTGAATCTCCTTAATGTCTTCCGTCAGTCCCACCTGGTGAAGGTCCCACACTGGCAACAGTACTCCAGGGAGACGAGGCACAAGTATGATGTAATCAGTGTTTTTGGTGGAACTGTTGCATCTTCTAAGCGTTCTTCCAATGAAACGTAACCTTTGTTTCGCCTTCCCCACAATATTTTCTACGTGTTCTCTCCATTATGAGTTCTTCGTAGTTGTAACTCCTAGGTATCTGGTAGAATTTACGACCTTAAGATTTGACTGATTTATCGTGTAATTGAAGTCCGCCGGCCGCGGTGGCCGAGGTGACTGAGGCGCTCCAGTCACGGTCAGCACGGCCACTACGGTCGGAGGTTCGAATCCCCCCTCGGGCATGGATATTTGTGCCGTCCTAGTTCGTAAGTAGTTCATAAGTAGTTTGTAAGTTTAGGGACTGATGACTCCCTAGTTAAGTCCCATAAGCTTAACACACATTTGAACATTTGAATTGAAGTTCAGCGGATTTCTTTTAGTAGTCATGTGAATTACTTCAGACTTTTCATTCTTTAGTGTTAATTGCCAATTTTCGCACCATGTAGAAATTTGGTCTAAATCGCTCTGCAATTGCTTTTGATCCTCTGTTGACTTCACTAACCGATAAACGACAGCATCATCCGCGAATAGTCTAAGGGAGCTATTCAGATTGTCTCCTAAATCGTTTATAAACACAAGGAATAGTAGGGGACCTATAACGCTTTCTTGGGGAATGCCAGATATCACTTCTGTTTTACTCCATGACTTAACGTCAATTACTACGAACTGTGTCCTACTTGATAGTATATCGCGAATCCAATAGCACAATTGGGGCGATACTCCATAAGCACGCAATTTAAATCCAGAAATATGGAATCGATTTGAGATCCCTTGTCGATGGCACTCATCACTTTATGTGAATAAAGAGCAAGCTGTGTTTCGCAAGAGCGATATTTTCTGAATCGGTGTCGACTATTGGTTAATAGGCCGTTCTCTTCGAGGTAGTTCATAATGTTCGAACGAAGTATATGTTCCAAAATCCTACTTCAAATCGACGTCAATGAGATAGGCCTGTAATTTTGGGGATCACTTCTATTGCCTTTCTTGAATATTGGAATTACCTGGACAACATTCCAGTCTTTAGGTAGGGATATTTCGCTGAGTGATAGGTTGCATATGATAGCTAAGTATGGAGCTATTGCATCAGCATCCTCTTAGAGGAATCTAGTGGTATCTGGCCCGGAAGATTTGTTTTTGTTTAGTAGCTCAAGTTGTTTTACTACTCCAGAGACATCTACTTACGGTGGAGTAGCCAAGCGGTGTGTGTGTGTGTGTGTGTGTGTGTGTGTGTGTAATTATGTTAGTTTACCTTAGTTTAAGTAGTTTCCAAGCTACAGACTAATGACCACGCAGTTTGGTCCGATAGATTTACAAACATTTGATTTGAACATCTATCTACATTTCCAATTCTGGAGTGTGTTTAGCAATTCTGCTTCAGCAGTAGTGTCATCGGTAGTATTACCATTGCTATCGCGTAGTGGAGGTGTTGTGTGTGTGTCTTCGATGAGGTTTGTGTGGATACATGTACACAGTAAGTATTGTGATTGAGTACAAAAATGTTCAAATGGTTGTAAATGCATGGGACTTAACCACTCTGGTTATCAGCCCTTAGGCTCGACATCCTGCACGGATCGGGTGGAGCGTGTAAAATTGAACCGCTGGGTCGGATGCGACCCACACCGTACCGTTTGAGGGCTAAGCAGACTTTAAACAGGTCACTTTTCAACGACTAGAGTCAGGGTTAAATCGCTAGATTGATGGACTTCACTAAATTTCCAATACTTCCCCTTCCATTTTAGGTTTCCCTTCTATGCTAGCTTTATTAATTAATTTATTTTTTCGACGGTCCCGTCTCATAGCCCCAATTACGCACTTCTGCTATCGCTTTTCGTTAGCCATATAGGGAATATTTTTCGGTGATTCCTCTAAGAAAACTTGTGTGTCGCGCGAAAAGGTCGTGTGGTCTTAAGACGTCATACTACACACTAGGCAGTCGTTCTCGCCGGAGGTTCGAGTCCTCCATCGGTCATGGGTGGGTGTGTTAACCTTTGAGTAGGTCAGTCCTTAGACTTACAGACTACTTAGCCTAAGGACTGATGACATTATCAGTTTGATCCAATAGGTTTACAAATATTTGAACAACATGTTTTGAGGTATCAACAATACAGGAGACCCTGTGGCAGGCCACGCAGTTGCTGAGCAACAGTCCGAGACGAGGCAATTGGCGAGCAAGACGAGATTCTTTTCTGTCTTAAAGAAACTGTGAAAGGCATGGACCAATAAAGGTAAGTCACCTGCAAATACCTCAATTCTGATAATTCATAACGTTCTCCCTTCTACCCATCAAACAGCCTCCGACAACTCACGAGAAAAGACCTGCAGGATTGATTTTCGAAGCCAAACCACTCTGAATACAACAGCCCTGACGAAGACCCTAATACTCACAAGAGATCTTGTGAGTATTAAGGTCTTCTACAAGGCTGCCACATTCAGAGCAATTCTACTTCGGAAATCAATCCTACATATCCTCTCTCGTGTACTGTCGGAAGCCGCTTGATAGGGAGAAGGCAGAACGTTATGAATCTTTCAATTACAGGTTAGTGAAAGACAAAGGTCCCAGGTTCGAATCCCGGTTCCGGCGTTCAATTTTAATCTGCCAGGAAGTTTCTTAATTGGCTGTTATTGCAGTAATGTAGGGGGATACGCAGAACGGTTGCAAACTAGGCCGCCTTCATAGCTGACGCCGACTATAATAGGCATCTTATTTCTGCTGGTGAAAACACTTTGACAATACACTATTTAGGCTATAATTTTGTGCAATTTGGCTTTTCTTTCACATCAGATAAATTTTCTGCAGAGATCTTCGCGCTGCGGTGGAGTAGCCGAACGGCCTAAGGCGCCTCACTGGGGAGCGCGCAGTTGCTCGCGGTTCGAGTCCTCCCTCGGGCTTGTGTGTGTGTGTGTGTGTGTGTGTGTGTGTGTGTGTGTGTGTGTGTGTGTGTTCCTAGGTTAGTTTAAGTATCCTAGTAAGACTAGTCCCATAGATTTACACACATTTGAGAGCGTTGGTTTCATTCTTAAGGCTGCATTTTAGTGCCGTTCCCTTTTGTGCACATTTTTAAGGTCAATCCCGGCCCTCAGATCTTTAATTTCTAAATAATAATTCACTTCTTCAGCGATCTCATAAGCGGAAACGAAGTCTGTACCTCTAGTTCAGCCGATGTTCTTTTTTGTTTTCTGAAACAGTTTCGAAAGTCGTGAAAGTTCGGATTTACTAACTTCTTTCTCCGCGGGGTTGTGCACGACTTCCAGATTACGAGTTAATTTAATTGTATTATTCCTAAAATTATTTATGAAGTTCTGTTCCTAAAATTATTTACTAAGTACAGTGTAACAACACAAATTTCTCATTAAAATCATATAAACAATAGATAAAAGAGATAATATCACTGACATAAAGCGCTACAATGGTTTAATTTGATGCGCCGTAAGAATAAAAATGGAAAACATCAGTGCAAGGATTAGAATCTGCAACCTTAAGTATTCACTCAACAATCTTACCGCTATGCTACTGCCTAAATGAAGCGGATTCAATATATGCTGGTTTCGTTAGTTGAATTATATTCTTGTTTTACAATAACAACATATCGAGAAAACGTAAAAACAGCGGCAATTTCTGCGACAAATGAACTATAATATCCAGGAGGAGAAGTTAATAAACCTGAGCAACATTATTCATTTCGTACACCATACAGTGAGACATTAACTGTCGTACAGCAATAGGGCATTGCTTGAAGAGCATTACATTTACGTGAATTCATTTACATTACGATAGCCGTGGTGGAGTAGCCGAGCGGTCTAAAGCGTCTCGCTGCGGAGCGCGCGATTGCTTGCCGTGGAGGTTCGAGTCCTCCCTGGGGCATAGTTGTGTGTGTGTGTGTGTGTGTGTGTGTGTGTGTGTGTGTGTGTGTGGTGTTGTGTTGTCCGTAGGTTAGTTTACCTAGGTTTAAGTAGTTTCTAAGCTACGCACTGATGACCACGCAGTTTGGTCCGATAGTTTAACAAACATTTGATTTATATTACGGTAATTTCTGAGTTGTAATTATTTTCAGTGCACTGCATGGGCAGACTTCCTACTTTTCGCTTACTTCCCTTCTTTCTACAATTTCTTCTCCATCTACATACATACTCCTCAATTCACCGTAAGGTACGTGGCGGAGGGTACACTGTACCACTACTAGGCATTACCTTTCCTATTCCACTCCCAAATTGAACGAGGAAAAAAAGAATGCCTATATGCCTCCGTACGAGCCCTAATTTCTCTTATCTTGTCTTTGTGATCTTTACGCGAAATGTAAGTAGGCGGCAGCAAGATCTTACTACACTCAGCTTCAAATTCCGGCCCTTTAAATTTACTTAACAGAAATTCACGAAAAGAAAGTCTGTCTTTCTTCCAGCGATCCCCAATTGAGTTGCCGGAGCATTTCCGTGACACTCGCGCATTGGTCGTACAAGCGTTTTATACGCGGTCTCCTTTACAGGTGAAGTACATCTTCCCAAAATTCTCCCAATAAACCGAAGTCGGCTGTCTGCCTTACTCACAACTGTCCTTACATGCTCGTTCCATTTCATATCGCTCTGCAATGTTACGCCTAGATATTTGAACGACTCTACGGCATCAAGAATCTCACTACTAATGCTGTATTTGAACAATATGGGATTGTTTTTTCTACTCATGCGCATCGCCTTACATTTTTCTACATTGAGAGCTAGCTGCCAATCTTAGCACCAACTAAAAATTTTGTCTAAGTCATCCTGTATGCTATTACAGTCAGTTACAGACGACACCCTCCCAGACACCACAACATCATCAGCAAACAGACGCAAATTACAACTTACTGTGTCCATCAGATCATTTATATAGATAGAAAATAATAGCGGTCCTATCACACTCCCCTGGGGCAAGCCTGACGATACACTCGTCTCTGATGAACACTCGCCGTCGAGAACAACGTACTGCGTTCTATTACTTAGGAAGTCTTCCATCCAGTCACAAATCTGTGAACCTATTCCATAAGCTCGTATCTTCGTTAGCAGTCTGCAGTGTGGCACCGCGACGAACGCCTTTTTGAAGTCGAGAAAAAAACAATCCGCCTGTTGCCCTTCGTCCATGGCTCGCAAGATGTCATGTGAGAAAAGGGCAAGCTGAGTTTCACATGAACGATGTTTCCTAAACCCGTGCTGATTTATGGAAAGACGCTTTTCCATGTCAAGGAAATTTACTATATTCTAACTGAGAATATGCTCCAAAATTCTACATGAAACCGATGTCAACGATATTGGCCTGTAATTGCATGGGTCAGTTCTCTTTCCTTTCGTATACACGGGAGTCACCTGCGCTTTTTTCCAGTCACTAGGAACTTTGCGCTGAATTAAAGATTCGCTAAAATGCAAGCTAAATAGGGGGCCAACGCCGCAGAATAGTCTTTGTAAAACCGAACTGGTATTCCATCCGGACCAGCAGACTTTTTCGTGTTTAGCTCTCTCAGCTGCTTCTCTACACCGGAAATACCTATTGCTATGTCCCCCATTTCGGAATTAGTACTTTTGTGTCCCAGCCTCGTCGCCGCTTTTGTGTCTCGTTTCCGTCGTAGGTGTCGGTGGCCGAGTAGACAGACCGACACAGGAAAAAAAAGGAAGCACGCTTGTGCAGGTACGGAGGTGAGCAGCCAGTGGGACAGCAGAAACTAGAAACACTAAAGTGAATTAGAACGAGATATATATTGCACAGAATTTATACAATACTTAACTTTTACATAGATCAGTACTGCAGAATGCTGATACATAGTTGTGCTATCCGATAGCCAAGTCTTCACTGGTTCCTATCTGATTCCGAAGTGTTAACTGGTTCCTATCTCAGTCCCAAGTGAACGATGTTGTTCAGTGGTGGCCACGAGCGGAGTTGTAACAGAGGCGCTCGTGGCTGACGTCGTAAGAACGCCGCGCCGTGCGTGCATGGCGGCGCGCGGCGAAAGTAGGTGGCGCGCACTTTGGACTTGTGCGACACCACAAGTACGTTGATGAAATGATGGTATATTTGTGCGGTCCTCCTGCGTGAAAGATTTCTTAAAGGTTAAATTTAGAACTTCAGCTTTCCGTTTGCTTTCTTCTATTACTGCTCCGGAATGATCAACTAGTGACTGGACAGTGGACTTTGACCCGCTTATCGATTTTACATAGGACCAGAATTTTTTCGGGTTCTCGGAAAGATCTTTTGCTAAGGTATGGCTGTGATAATTATTGTATACTTCACGCATCGATCTTTTTATAGACGCACGAATCTCTACTAACTTTTGCCTGTCATCATTTGCGTGTTCTTTTTTGAATCGAGAGTGCAACAGCATTTGCTTTCTCAGCAACTTTCTAACATTATTAGTATACCACGGTGGATCTTTACTATCCTTAATCTTCTTTACTGGCACCTATTTCTCTAGCCCTTTATTAACAATGCACTTAAATTTAGTCCACAATTCCTCTACATCCATAGTCCCAGAATTAAACGATGCCCATTCATTTTCTAAGTGCGATCGTAACATTTGCTTGTCGGCTCTTCCCAACAAAAACACGTTCCTAGCCTTCTTGACTGGTTTATGAACTATGGTCACCATCGACGCTATGACGATATCATGATCACTAATTCCTGTCTCTACACAGACATCGTTATAAGGTCAGGCCTGTTTGTGGCTATAAGGTCTAGAATATTTCCATTGCGCGTGGGTTGCCGGTTTAACTGCTAAAGACAGTTTTCGGAGAATGTGTCCAAAAGTAGCTCGAAGACTGCTTGTCTGTACCGCCTGAAATGTAACTAGCGAGATCCCAATTTATACTCTTAACGTTGAAGTCACCTCCGACTAATATTACATGGCCCGGATACCTATGCACTACCTGGTGTAGACTTTCCTTGAATGACTCTAAAACTGCTACAGCAGCACTGGAGGGGGGGCGGTAAAAACACCCAACTATTAACTTTACTTCTTTTGGACCTGTTATGCGTGCCCAGATAACTTCACAGTTACTTTCTACCTCGATCTCAGTAGAAACAATATCTTTGTCCACAGCGATGAACACTCCTCCTCCAGTTGTATCAGATCTATCTTTCCGATATACATTCCACGCTTCGATAAATATTTCTGAACTTGCCACATCATCATTTAGCCAGCTTTCGGTGCCTAAAACTATCTGAGCGCAATAACTTCCATGCAGTGCTGCAAATTCGGGAACTTTGTTTCTAATACTCTGTAAGTTCGCGGCTAATATTTTTATGTTAGAATTTTTGTTCCGAACGTGGCCTGAATTCGCTGTTTGAATGCTGACAGGCGAGTACTCATCAGAGTTAGCGCCTATCCTAAAAAAAACCCATGTGCACTGCACAAGTACTCTGCTATCCGAGTAGCCGCTTCCTTAGTGTAGTGCACCCCTGATCTATCTAGGGGCACCCTACAATTCCCCACCCTATAACGCAGATCCAGAAATCTGCAGCCATGACTGTCACAGAGTCGGCGAAGCCTCTGGTTCAGACCCTCCACTCGGCTCCAAACCAAAGGACCCCGATCAACCCTGGGAACAATGTTGCAAATCGACAGCTCTGCTTGCACCCCGCGTGCGAAACAGCAACCTTCACCAATTCCGCCAGCCGCTCGTAGGACCTGAGGATGTCCTCAGAACCCAAGCGACAAGCGTCATTGTTGCCGACGTGAGCCACGACTTGCAGTCGACTGCACCCCGCACCCTCGATAGCCGCCGGCAAGGCCGCCTCCACATCTCGGATGAGGCCCCCCGGCAGACACACCGAGTGCACGTTGGAATTCCTTCCAGATCTGGACGCTATCTGCCTAAGGAGCACCATCACACGCCTAACATTGGAGCTCCAAATAACTAATAATCCCCTCCCCCCGTGCACCTGCTCGGACCCTGCTGAAGGAGTGGCCACACCTTCACTCACAGGACGAACGGGCGCGAACAGACGTCCAGCCTCCACATTGGCCTTCCGCGTCGAGCGACGCGAACGCCGTACAACCAGCCACTCCCCTTGCGGAGAAGGCGGCTCGACGACGTCCGGTACACCTGAAGGTGCCTCGGTAGCAGGGACAGAGAGCGCAGCGTGAGACACTTGAGGTGTCCCACTCGATGCACCAGACTCCCCACCATCGCTGCACCCCGAGACAGCAGCCTGAAGATGGCTGACCGTAGACAGCAGCACGCTCAGCTGTTCGCGAACCGCGGCCAACTCCTCCTGCGTCCGCACACAGCAGGCACACATCCTATCCATCCTATCGATACAATTAACTACAGAAAGTAGAAAATTAAATAATCAACTTTAAAGAAGCGTAGTACTCTAATGAAGGCGGCTGGCTGCTGACTGAACTGCGGTCAGTGGTAACTACACTGTCAAATCAACAAAACTGAGTCCGGCAGCTTAGCGCTGTTAACGATGCGGCACTGGTGGCAGCTGGAACTGGACTGACTGATAACGAGCTTTAGTAACGGTGTCTGACTTGTTTTGAAATACACCGGTCAAAGACGAAGACTAAACACAACGGTATTTATCAAATACGATAGAATAAACTATTAAAACAGTATTACAAACGAAATCTGCAAGTACGCGGGAATAAACCTCTTGAAACAGAGTACTAACGAAAATGAACTAGACTGGCAAATTAAATTTGACACAAATTCAATTTAGATACTTAGCGCTGTTTACGATGTGGCACTGGTGACAGCTGGCAGTTTGGAATATTTATGCAGGCGATTTCTGTTCTCTTGGAGGTAAACCTACAAGTAGATTTCTCACATCCCGTTCATAATCTTAAGGCCGATAATGAGATGAACACACAAACGCAGTTTTCATATTCACTTTGTCCTTGCGTTTGCATCGAACTATCCAAGTTTCAATTGCTAATCCTTGGCAAAAAAGAAAATACCTACTACTTGGAGTAGTATTAATGCATCCCGGGACGGCACAGTTACCGTGACTCTTGCTCATGAGGGTGTCGTGGGGTTTCCTACTGGCCCGGGCCGGCATAACAAATTGAGGCTTCCCTTCCTGCTGCTCCCCCCCACCCCCTCCACGCACAGAAGTTCTCCGAAGGTTTCAAACGCAAGACGGAAGTATGTCCCACATTGGTTGTCATCTTCATTTTCTGTCGTGACAAGTAATAAGGTATAATGTAGTTTTACAGCAGTAGCATTGAAATTGACTTCTCTCGTAATCTCGTCGCTATTCTTTAATATCTATTTTGGCCCTTATACAAGATCAATCATTACTTGATTTGTCTGCTCGAATTTATTATATATTTTTCGCAACTAAGTTGCCATAGAGCGAACGAGATGCACTCCTTTAAGTTGCAGACCATCATGAAATAAAGATTTACGGAATAATGGGCGTGTTCGTCTGAAAGAAATTGCGGAATGTAATGCTACGCTTGGGTCAGGCGTATAAAGTCTAGAGAACTAGAATGTTGTTTTTGATGTCTACAGATGATAAAATTCGTTGCTTAATATAGATGACAGTTCATCTACTTGAAATTTCATCTTTGATGAAGTAATTTTTTTCGAATGTAATACTTAAGCTGAAAAACTAAATCACTGGCAACCACTCCAACGCACATATGTGCTTATTTTTTAACTGTACTTACAGCACTCTTGTGTAGGTATTACCAGTATCAAAAACGTTTCACATAGTAGAATACATGTGTCTAGCAGAAAACTGGTAATTATTTTACGCTATTTAAGTTTCACTCAAATCCCTCTTCAGCTTTTGAATCAGAAAGTACGCATTTGGATGTTTCTGACTTATTGAGTAGTTAACTTTTCTGTGCCAACCTTCGTCAGCGTTCCTCGTTCTGTGTCGTTGGTTAAAAACATTCAACATTTCCATAGGTACGTTACTATTTACCATCCACTGATCCAGCATAAATAGTCTGCAAATGATGGGATCCTCTCTGCACTGGGCATTTGTTCCATTAGTAAAATCCACGCTTCATCGAGAGTGTTATGTGGAAGAAGCGCCATTACAGCAAAACAATCGGTCTTTCTCCATATCCCTGTAGTCTTCCGCTAATCCCAGTTCTTGTACCTTCTTGCACAGACACTGGTTGAAGTGAAAAATACAACTGGAAAGCTGTGTTTCGGGTTAACACTGTGTTCACTTTTTTTAATTGAGCAATTTAAAAAAACTAGCACTGCATATTTGGGGACCACCAAGGCATCTTATTTTTCAGTCCAGAAAAAAGTTTTGTGTATGAATTTTTACTTTTGTCTGGGAGAAAAGCAAATAAAAGACGAAATATCTTCGTTGTCTCTTCTGTACTTCCAATGTCAACATGGAGTGTGTACAATTGTTTGAATTTTGATAAAATTCATCACCACAAAACCTAAAAATTAAAAATTAGCTTCAATAGTATAAAGTCCTGGGTGCAGATGTGTTGAGATAAAATCGCAAAGCTGTTAAGATGTGTTTATTTAGGCAAAACCAGTTTTACATCGGTATAGATGCAGCTTCAGGTAACATCTGTGAATAGGAAATACATCTGAACTACTGACTGGAGCATCTAAAAGGACCAATAACTAAGACTTTTGAAAATATTTGATAAAAATTATTTTAAAATTTTTTTTTTGTAAGGGAGCGCCGTAAGTACTTCCTGGAAAAAATGATTACATGATACTTACAAAACAGCGTCAAGCTTTCATGAGGCCTTGCTAAAGGCGGTCATTTGAATTGTTTTGAATAGCTGTCAAACGTCCCATCCATAAGCACAATTCTATTTTCATTCAACTTTGTCACACGCTTACATGTTCCAGATATTGGACCCGTTTAAGATAAAATAATTTTTGGTCAATTTTTCAGCTAATTTCTATTATTTCAATTTATATTTCTTAGGATAATGTAATTTATTATATTGTCGCATATTTTATCAGTAACTTACACCAGAACTTCAATTATAATAATTCCCTCGGGTTAGTTAGAAACCAAAGCACTAGTCTCCCTTGATAGCTATTTATATCTACCAACTTAAGATCTTTGAAAATTAAACTTGTAATGTTTACCTGATGATGGCGTAACAGTCGAAAACCGATGCGTAAACTAATAAATTTTACAGAATATCTCACAGTTATCCTGTGTGTTTCATTCATAATCTATATGAGAATCTTTTATATACCAGAATATTCTTTCCTCGAACAGACCAATCATGTATCTTCAAAAAAACTATTACCTTCCGCTAATTTTGAAAGGCTTTCGCTAAGTGGAATTTCCGAACTATAGCCAGGGTTCCGGGTTGTTCCGATAGCTCTTCTTCTCGCCTTATTCAATTAAGTCTTGGAGCTGTCGTAATTGTGGATATTTGCAACCAATTCCAATCTATCTCTTAGATCTTGCAATTCCTGCTTAAAAATTTGGGATACAGACTCTGTCGTTTCTTCACAAACATTTTTTTTTTTTTTTTTTTTTTTTTTTTTTTTTTTTTTTTTTTTTTGCAATTATGCATTCTATTCTTGAACTCCACATTGTCAGATGGACAAGAATGTTGCTGTTGAGTAACGATTTCAGTATTTGTGGTTTTTAGACGACATCTGCACACACTTCGTTCGTAAATGACTCACATCCAGTTCGTATAGTCTTCAGTTTTCTTATAAATACGGTAGCGATGACCATCCCTGAAAAGACACGGCCTCCCTTTCGTTGTTATTACATCGTATGCAATGCACAGAACAGAAATCGCCTATGAAAATTCACGGAACCAAATCTATCGGCGACGACACTGTCGGCGAAACGATGACAACTCTTGCACTGATGGTGAGCCACTGGCGGAGACAGGCAGTGAGGAGGCTCTGTTCCCACCTTGTTCAAGAACCGGTCGGTCGGGACAGCTAAGTTACCTGCGGCACCCTTGTAGGAAAGTCCACCGTAGGAAACCCCACGTAGCCCTCATGTGTGCTACGAATTATTTTTGTTGGATGTAGGCCTACACTACGACTTTCGTGTTCTGCTTGAACGGTCGCGCGGAATGGACGCGTGGTATAATACGTCATGGTACGGACTACGCCGGAGGTTCCTCTTTGAGCATGGGTGTGAGTGTTGTCCATAGTGTAACTTTGTTTCAGTAGTTTGTGTGTCTAGGTACTGATAACAATAGCAGTTTGGTCCAATAAGTTTACAAACATTTGAACATTTTCTGCTGAACGCACAGCACTTCTTCGTGACGTCAAGGCGCGCAATAGCGTCTGGGAGTGTTCTGACAAAGTCTAGAGACAAGACCTCAACGCAGTGCGTGTCACGTCACACTGATAGGTCGCGATCGCTAGCCGAATGGTTGGCCGCTAAAAGGCAGTGGGTTGTGCCCCAGCAGCGAGCTAGTCAGCTAGCGGTCGCGACCTATCGGTGTGACGTGACACGGACTGCGTTGAGGCCTTGTCTCTAGACGGTGACCGAGCGAGGTGGCGTAGTGGCAAAGCATTTGATTCGTATTCGGAAGGATAGTGGTTCAAATCCACCTCAGGCAAACCAGATATAAATTGAAACTTCCTGGCAGATTAAAACTGTGTCCCGGAACCGAGACTCGAACCTGGGACCTTTGCCTTTCGCTGGCAAGCGCTCTACCGACTGAGCTATCCGCACACGACTCACGATCCCGCCTCCAACTTTACTTCCACCAGTACCTCGCCTCCTACTAGTCAAACATTCTTCCAGGAGTGCTAGTCTTGCAAGGTTGGCAGGGAAAGCTTCTGTGAAATTTGGAAAGTAGGAGGCGAGGTACTGGTGTAAAGTTGTGAGGCGAGATCGTGAGTCGTGTCGGGATAGCTCAGTCAGTAGAGCGCTTGCCCGAGAAAGGCAAAGGTCCCAGGTTCGAGTTCCGGTTCCGGCACATAGTTTTAATATGCCAGGAAGTTTCGTATCAGCGCACACTCCGCTGCAAAGTGAAACTTTCATTCCATATATAAGTTTTCCGTGATTTCCCTAAATCACTTCAGGCAAATGCCGGGATGGCAAGGCCGATTTCCTTCCTCATCGTTACCCAAAAACCCGCGCGTGAAATATTCGTTAAAAGAACGTATATCCTAACGAAAGTTTAACAAATATTCCGATTACAATATACTTACTTTTATTAGGCCTATAGCTGAGAACCAACGCTGGATACGACAACCACAGATAATTAATGACATTTTTCTGATCATAGCCTACTAATCTGTAAAACATGTATGCAGGAAACGAATTCCTTGAACGAGTCTGCGATTTTCATTTTTTTCAATAAGAATAAAAAACGTCTAAATCTCTAAAATTGTATTTATTGATTACGACGTTTCGGCAACTGCCATAATCGGATCTAAAAACCTGTGAACTTGCAAAGTAAATTTCACAGGTTTTTCGGTCTGATGATGGTAGTTCCCGAAACGAAGTAATCAATAAATACAATTTTAGTGATCTAGACGGTTTTTATTCTTATTGATAAAACATCCTAAGTGGAATTATTATGGAAATTACGTAATATAAATCATTTAAAAGTTGTAAGATCAAAATACTATGCCACATTGCATAATGGCCTAGCAGCACGAATATGGACACGGAATCAAAACTTAATGAAAGCCGACCGCGGTGGCCGAGGAGACTGAGGCGCTCAAGTCACGGTCTGCACGGCCACTACGGTCAGGGGTTCGAATCCCCCTCGGGCATGGATATTTGTGCCGTCTTTAGTATTAGTTAGTTCATAAGTAGTTTGTAAGTTTTAGGGACTGATGACCCCGTAGTTAAGTCCCTTAAGCTTAACAAACATTTGAACATTTGAACTTTATGAAAAGTACCTTAGACAGTGGAATCAAATGTTACATATGCACATCAGGACAACGTACAAGAAAGTCGATTTAGATACATAATTTCGTTTTTAAGATCCATAAACAAAATCAAAAATTCAGGTACTTAATTTTTATAGGTACTTCTTAATGACAAACTGCAGGAACTACTATTTTAATCACTAATAAACTTATAAACAATTGTGTTGGTTTTTCCCTTATGATGTCGTTTCAATACGAATATTTCATTACAGGCTCAACAATGACGAAAGTATCACAGGGGTTTCTGGAGATAATGCTTTAATATTGGGCGGAAGAAAGGGCACATTGTGGTTAATTCTGTCCTAGTGGGCTTGACAGCAAATTCTTCATCGTCCTGTTACTTTTGTAGGTGCCAGATTTGATTTTTGTGTCATTCCATTTTAAGGAAACTATTCAGTGATTGGTTTTGTACATCACACAGCCTTATATCGTCTCTCGATGAGTGTGTTGCGGCGTCGCATTTCGCCACAACGCCGGCGGTGTACCCGAGTCGCCGCGCCAGTTCAAGAAGAAGCGATAAATCGCGCTATGGTACTTCGGCCGCCGGGGCCGCCCGCCGTCTTGGTACCTCTTTGCCTGCCTCGCGCGCCGGCCAATAGGAAGAAAGGGGTTCGCCTAGATACTCCGGCGCACCCCAGCAACGATAAACAGTACAGGAGTCCAGTCAGTAGGAGGCAGTCAACGATTAAGAAGTTCAACAGAGGAGAGCCAGCTGTCTCCATACCTCAAGCCGGAGCTGTTTAGCCAAGAATTTTAATACCTTGCAGAACATTTTAATGGAAAAGAAGAATTGTACCAACACAAGTATTCTGTTCACTTTTAAGCATAGACACAACAGAGCGAATGATTTTTTGTCCTTCATGCCCCTATATACATGTGTTGAAGCATAAAAAAAATTATCAAATTATACTGATCTATAGAATTTGTTTTATGTAAGCAGCACACAGGAAAAGAGGGGTAGCAGTTCAGTCCCCTTTCCGTCTTACTAAACAATAATTTTAGTATGGGAATATATTTACGCTTTATTTTTTATTATTTATTTACTTATTTATTTTTTATGAAAAAGAAGTGGCGGTGGAAGACAGGAAGGACAGTGCCATTCGGAGAGAAAGAGACATTCATGGTGATATATGACAGTGCCACTAAAAAGAGAACTGCATGGAGATAGTAGCCGTGGGAACTGTTGTGACCTCGTCGACTTTTTGTTGTTTACTCGTCCCGGTCTGATTGTCAATAAAGGTATTGGTGCAGGATCCTTTCACATCTGTAACACAGATATAGTTAGTATTACAAGATATATATTGACTGAAAAGTATATTGCTCAACTTTAGAACATATGTCGGTTTCTTCTCTGATCTTTCTTCTCGCGGTGTCGTCTGTATGATGCTAGCTGCGCTGGGATCTAGTTACTGCTAAGCTCGTAGCCGCGTTCAGACTTAGCACTGTCCTATTTCTGTCTTCGTAGCTGCCTAGTAACTGTCAGAGTTCTCACTAGCAACTGTCTTAATTCTCACTGATAACTGTCATATTCCTGAATAGTAACTGACGGGCGTCCAGACGTATGTCGGCTTAGATATAGCCGCTTGTGGAGAGCGCGCATCTTCGGTTACTCCCTCCAGGATGCGCGGCGCCTGCTTGCGATTGGCTTTCGGTCGATCGCTGCCTTCTCCACGATCGTTCTCTTATGTCTGGCGTGTGGCACTGACTTTACGCCACAGCAGGAACAAACGAGAAAGGTAATTGGAAATGAAACAGCTTTGTGGGAGGGGGAGGTGGTCTGCAACTCTCAGGCTGGGAAACTTTAACAATTAAACCTTTCTCCACTTTCCCTCATTTCCTTTCCCTTTATGTTTTACTTACTTGGTGTAGCGGTCACAATCTCGACGAAACCATCCGCTAAGGCATGTCCCAATGGAGACAAATTGTGAGAAATAGTGGCAAAGAGATAAAATGTGTCAAAAACAGTGGCACAGAAGAAGACAATGGTAAGAAACATCGAGAGGGAGGGACAAGGAAGTGGGAGAGCCCGACAGAAAAAACTGCCAATGGAAGAATAAGGAGAAAGTGAGTGATGTGCGTGTAGACGGTGGCAGTGAAAGAGTAGTGCTGCATATCGAAAAAGTCACTACAAAGAGAAGCGGAGTGAAACGATTCGCGTGTTTTCTGTTAAAAGAGCGCGAGTATGATCACATGAAAAAAATATTCTGAGGGAGAGAGAATGAGGACTGACTCAGTTGGATTCCTTTTTATCTGTCAGAATATTCTAAGAAAGAAAGTTTCCGACTTTGAAAAAGGTCGTATTGTAACCGATTGCGGTTTATCGTATCGCGACATTATTTATTTATTTATTTATTTAGCCTGATCAGATTAGGGCCATCAGGCCCTCTCTTACATAGGACCAGGGTTTTACACATACAGTATTTCTTTACATTTGAGTTACCTATAACATACCCATGATTTTTACAGATAAGCAATTAATAACATAATTTATAAAAGTTAACTACATGTAAAAGGATGTAAAATAAAAGGTATTGACTTAATTCTAATAGGATTAATACTAGTAGTACCACTGAGACACCTTCTGCTGCTGTTGGTGTAACAACATTGATATTAGCAGATACAGGATGTACTTTTGAATCGAGACTGGTTAAGGCAAGACGAATTCTGACAAAAGGAAGTTAAGAAAGCTGTACCTGGCGAGAGCAATGGCAGTAAGAGAATATCTGGGAGGAGGAATGGATGTGACGTACCTGGACCGTAGGGTATTAAAGACTGGCGTAATTATTGCTTTAGTAGATAATCCATTAACTGTTGTTTAAAGCTGGCAGTGTTATTCAGTTCTCTGATATATTGAGGTAGATGATTCCAGAGCCTCGTTCCTGCTACTGAAAAGGATTTTGAGAAACCGGCTGAGTGATGGATAGGGACAGAAAGGGTTTTGCTCTGACACGAACGAGTAGTTCTGTTATGCTGATCAGATAAGAGTGTTAAGGTCGAGGAAAGATATGAGGGACAGTGTACGTTGATAAGAGAGTAGAGGAAACAGAGTGTATGAAAATCTCTGCGCTTGTCAGCACGGAGCCAGGATAGTTGCATATAAGATGGTGAAATGTGATCAAAGAGACGTATGTTACATATATATCGAACGCAGGCATTCATGATTAGTTCCAGACGTCTTGAGCTTTCCCAAGAAAGACCTTGCAAGATAACATCACTGTAATCAATAATTGGAATTACAAGTGTTTGTATAAGTTTCTTTTTGAGATCGAGAGGAAAAAACTTCTTATATCTCTGTAGGGCATGAAGAGATGCTGATGCCTTCCTACACACGGCGGCTGTGTGCTCAGCCCAATTTAGTTTGTCGTCTATTACTCCCAGACTTTTTGCCGAGGGCGAAAAATAGATAGGTGTGTCATTTAATATTAATGATGGTTGAGATTCGCGGAATTTGTGGTTAATGAGCCTAGGATGCCCTACCAGAATTGCTTGTGTTTTACTTGGATTCAGCTTTAATCCTATATTCTGTGCCCACTTTGATAGTGCACATAGGTCAGAATTAAAATTTTCGATTGCTGTCTTCAGGTTTTTTGGTTTTGCACTTAAATACAACTGGAGGTCATCGGCATACATGTGGTATTTACAAAAGGACAAGACCGATGATACGTCATTTACGTACAATGAAAAGAGGAGTGGCATTTGCTGCTCGCGTTGGTCACGATGCAATGACTGTTAGCAGAATATGGAATCTCTGGGTTCAGGAGGGCAATACGGAACGCCGTGCTGCATCCCAACGGCCTAATATCACTAGCAGTTGAGATGACAGCCATCTTATCCGCATGGATGTAACGGATCGTGCAGCCACGTCTCGATCCCTGAGTCAACAGATGGGGACATTTGCAAGACAACAACCATCTGCGTGAACAGTTCGACGATGTTTGCAGCAGCATGGACTGAGACCATGGCTGAGGTTACCGTTGACGTCGCATCACAGATAGGGGCGCCTGCGATGCTCCGCAACGACGAACCTGGGTGCACGAATGGCAAAACGTTATTTTTTTTTCGGATGAATTCAGGTTCTGTTTACAGCATCATGATGATCGCATCAGTGTTTGGCGACATCGCGGTGAACGCACATTGGAAGCGTGTATTCGCCATCGCCATACTGGCATATCTCCCGGCGTGATGGAATGTGGTGCCACTGGTTAAATGTCTCGGTCACCTCTTGTTCGCATCGACGGCACTTTGCAACAGTGGCCGTTCTATTTCAGATGTGTTACGACCTGTGGCTCCGCCCTTCATTCGATCCCTGTAAAACCCTACATTCAACAGGATAATGCACGACCGCATGCCTGCACGTCCTGTACGGGCTTTTCTGGATATGGAAAATGTTCGACTGCTGCCCTGGCCAGTACATTCTCCAAATCTATCACCAACTGAAAACGTCAGGTTAATGGTGGCCTAGCAACTGGCTCGTCACATTACGCCAGTCAGTACTCTTGATGAACTGTGGTGTCGTGTTAGGCTCCACGGCCACCCAAGCTCTGTTTGACTCAATGCCCAAGCGTATCAAGGCCGTTATTACGGGCAGAGGCGGTTGTTCTGGCTACTGATTTCTCAGGATCTATGCACCCAAATTGCTATAACGTCATGAACGGAACTGGTCAATATCTTTACTTTAATCTACCTATGCTAGACGCCTTGAGCCGTCGTCTCATATAAAACACGGTTGCTATTACTTGGATCAGCTACTGCATGTTATTATCACGCACTTGTTCATTAAATTATCAAACACTGTAACTTTTAACTATTGAAAATCTCCTGTCTGAGCATTGATTATGATCTTAAATATTGCCGTTGTTGATAGATGTCCTTTCCGTTTGAAAAAATAAACAACAAGAATGTCTGTATTTGAAGAATATATTTAAAATGATTTCCAGTCCATGGTGTACAGCAATCAGTGAGAATATCCTTCTTAATTGCAAATTATTTTATTAATTAATGGCGCTTTTCGCCCTTTAGCAGGGCATCTTCAGATTATTTGCGTGACAATTTACACAAAATTACAAGGCGGAATTACAAAACGGGTATAATGGTACGTGGACTTATTTTGTGTTAAGAAGACAGTATAAATTGTAAACAAAGCTTACAATGCGCTCTACGTGGTTTGGCACCGTAAAGTTGTTTTTCTGGAATTTTTGGATTTCCTTGTAGCCCTACAAATGATCGGGTAACAACGTATTACAGTTGGAACATACTCGGTAAAGATGTGAGAAACATAAAACCGATTTTTAAGATCACCTTAATAGAAGCGGTGGTCTCTGATGATACAAGATAAGCCCGTGTTTACAATTGCGCTCACAGTCGGTGGGCAGGCATGGTGTGCTGCTCCGCCGACTTGTACAGACTAACTAAGGGAATGTGGGTAGGGAGTGACATGGGAAGCCGATGTATAAGACGGGACGGGTGAAATCTAGCTATCTGAATACAAATTTAAAGAAAGGGAGGTTATTAAGCAGTACAGAAGTTAATAGTTTATGTTGGTACTTATAAATGAAAGGAATTTTATTTGAACAGAGACATCATATTATCTAGGAATGTTTGATCTTTGCATGTCAACTGATCGTTTAGGAGTGGGTGTTCAAAGTAAGCGCGCTTCGCTATCTCAAACTCTTCCAGTAAATTTAACTTCCGCCCCTTCTGCGCAATATGTAAAATTTGCATGTTGTCAACGGTAGGCTGTTGATGATCGGATGCTTCAGTGTGTTCCGCAAAAGGGGAATGTTTTTTGAGTTGGCCTTTTTTTGTAAGAAGGTGCTTAGTAAAACATACTTTATAGGTATGGCCTGTCTGTACTATATATTCAGTTGGGTATTCGGGACATTTTAGTTTGTATTTTGAACAAATTAGGTAGCGGTTGGATGCCATACAGCTTTGGCTAACGTTTTCATATATCACAAAAAAAGACAAATTCCGCCTTTGGTGCGTCACTTTTTGTTGGTATGTATGTTATTCTTTCCGAATTCTCCATGTATTCATGATTGCGAATTGTTAAAAATTCATTTCATGCATTGGAGAATCGTTTAGGCAGCTAAACAACAGTCGTGTTGCTTTATCGTCTGATAGCTCGGACTGTTTAGTATTTTTTGCATATTCATATGAAACAAGTAAGTCTTCCCTAATAAGATACACCGCAGCTCAGTTTTAGTATTTCACGTGTTTTTGTCTTCGAGGCGTAGTCGTACAGGAAATTACAAAATGTTCAAATGTTTGTTAAGCTTATGGGACTTAACTACGGGGTCATCAGTCCCTAAACTTACAAACTACTTATCTACTACCTTATACTAAGGACGGCACAAATACCCATGCCCGAGGGGGGATTCGAACCCCCGACCGTAGTGGCCGTGCAGACCGTGACTGGAGCGCCTCAGTCCCCTCGGCCACAGGAAATTACACTTCACCGCTATCTACATTTAGTTATAGTAATTGCATAGCAAGCTTGTTAACTGCGGTCTAAATGAAAACATTCACTAAACGACGAACTATAAAAGAGAACGCGTCAGTTTTAAACTGTGTTGTAGTACTACAACTTTACTTATGCTCCTAACTGATACGCTAAGAGTTTTATGTAATTTATATTGCTATTGATTTCTCCCACAAAATATTAATAGCTGTTTTTAACAATTCGCAATCGTGAATATTTGGAGGAATCTGAAATAGTAATATAGATACCAACAAAAAGTAACGCACCATAGGCGGAATTTCTTTTCTTATCATAAAGGAAAACGTTAGCTAAAACTGCATGGCATGCATCCGCTATCTAATTTATCCAAAATATATTATTCTCATATAGACATTCTTGTTGTTTATTTTTTTCAAACGGAAAGGACATGTATCAGCAGCGCCAAGATTTATGATCATAATCAGTGCTCGGGTAGGAGATTTTAAATGTTTAAAAGATACACTGTTTGATAATTTAATGAACAAGTGCGTGGTAGTAACGTGCAGTAATGACCCAAGTAATAGCAACCGTGTTACGCTTCACTTTTTTGAGCGTTAGTTGATTATACTAAAACTGTACTTTGCATGCGAAGCAGATTTAGTGTAGACTGCTGACAGAATACGTACCCTTTTCGTCCCGTTCGCTTCCCCTCAAAAATTCTCACCGGATCTCAATCCTCCAGATTTCTTGATATTCCCTTGACTCAAAGTCGCTTTGAAAGGAAACAGATTTGAAGATTTTCCTGACAGTCAGCGAAATGTGACGCAGCTTTTGACCACCATCCCAAAGAAAGACTTCGTGCAAAGTTCGCAGGACATGTACTGCAGAGTTCAGCAGTGCATAGTTATGGTAAGTTATTATTTCGAAAGACAGTGAGGTAACTGTTGTTCATAGTTCATCTACGTTAATGATACAGCACTATTCACCGAATTTTATTGTCAGAGGTTGTATAAATGAAAAATTTTGGCATGTAAATCGCCTATTTCTAATTAAAAGTAGGGATTTTTTAGCTATGCATTTTTTTTTTTTTGGTATTCGAAGTTCACTTTCCCCGCATTCTGTTCAACATGTTCAAATGTTTGTAAACCTATTGGACCAAATTGTTATGGTCATCAGTCCCTAGGCTTATAGACTACTTAAATTAACTACTTACAATAGGAACACACACACACACACACACACACACACACACACACACACATGCCCGAGGGAGTACTTGCTCCCGAGCAAGGTGCCTTAGAATGCTCAGCCACTTCACCACGGCTCTGTCGTTCTGTTTCCGTATCTTAACACGTACGTTATTGTATACTAGCAACCCGGTTTCGCACGGGTGCCAGGTCATATGTAAGTCAACATTTTTTTTCCTGTCGCATCAGCCTGATGCATCGTTAATATGCAGTTATTTATTTATATAAACAATCTATCCAAATAAGACAAGTTAGTTTGCCATACGCGTTTCCCCTTTATTTGGAAGGTATCTTCCGTTGCCTGGAATATGTACATTATGATTTTTTATAATTCTTTTTTTTACGTTTTTAGTATTTTAGGTTATAAACAGTTCTGGCGCGTTATCCAAGTATAGCTAATAAATGTTTGATTTTATCGCATGCGTTTCTTTAGGTGTCTTGCAAAGCTTAAAACGAAACTTTAAATTGATCATTTGCTCGTTGGTTATCCTGTTCTCAGTTCAGAACCAACACACTAAACAAGAACTTTGTCCAACATGTCTAACACGAAACACACACGGTGTTCAACTGAGATACGGTGACGACAGATTTCCAACACCGGCCGCTTCGCAGGTGCAGCGTTGTGATTCACGTATGTTCCGCAATCAACCTTTCTGACTTCATTCACAGAACTTTATTTTCATGGACTTGACTATGATGTAATACTAGTGCTGTGGTGTCGCACAAGTACAAAGTGCGCGCCACCTACTTTCGCCGCGCGCCGCCACGCATGCACGGCGCGGCGTTCTTCGGACGACAGCCACGAGCGCCCTCTGCTGGAACCCCGCTCGTGGCCACCACGGAAATATATAGCACTTCGGACTGATAGAGGAACGAGTCGGCACTTCGGACTGAGATAGCAACGAGTTAGGACCTTGTAATCAGATAGGCACCATTGAAGACTTTGCTATCGTACAGGCACTAGGCAGGCCTCTAACAACTATGTATCAACATTCTGCAGTACTATGTAAAAGTTAAGTATTGTTACATTCTGTGCAATATATATCTTTCTAATTTGCTCTAGTGTTTATAGTTTCTGGCTGCTCCCCTCCGTACCTGCACCAGCGTGTCGGTCTCAGTCCACTCGGCCACCGACACCTACGACGAGGCTGGGACACAAAAGCGACGTCGAAGTTGGGACACAAAAGTGGCGACGAGGAGTGATAGAACCTTGGACCAGCCCGCTTGCAGCAGCCAGACGGCAGCAGACGGAGCACGCAAAAATTGCTCCCGCCCACCCACCCTTAGTATAAGATTTTTGGGGAACATATTCTGTTACGTGTTTTGTGGACTTTTTTGTTGCAGAGCGTCCTCTTTCATATTGCATTTGTGTTTTGTTATAAGTTACTTGTATGCGCGGCGCCTAATCGGTCAGCATGGCCACTACCCCGAACCCAAACTTAATGGAAATTATTCAGTTACAGACGGCGCAAATTACCCAGCTTCTCCAGGCCGTGTCGCAGTTGACGACACTGGCTGCTCACCAACAACAACAGTCGTCACATCAGCAGCCCACACCTGCCGCCGCACCGCTTCCGACGTTCCGCCAGTACAACGAACGTGAGGAAGAATGGAGCGACTATTTCGCACAGTTTCAAGAACTCGTCGCGGCTCATCAAATTACAGGTCAGAGAGTGAAGAACCTTTTCTTATCGATTGTGGGCCCCCAGACTTTCGTACTATTGCAAAAACTTTTCCCTCTCGCATCTCCTCGTGATGTAGACTTTGAACAAATTGTAGATGCACTGAATGCTCATTATGAGAGAAAAGTACTTGTAGCCGCTGCACGATACCGATTTTTCAGACTTAAAAAATTACCGCAGCAGTCACACCAAGAGTGGATTACGGAATTGAAGGGCTTAACCCGCCAATGTAAATTTACTTGCTCTTGTGGACTTTCGTATAGTGACGTTATGTTAAGAGATGCGATTACGCAGAACATTCAGGACCCCAGAATTAGAGCAGCAATTCTGAAACAGTCTGACCCCTCATTAGACAGTGTACTGCAGCTTATAGAAGCGCATGATACTTTTGACTTAGCAGATGTAGAAATGCAAAGCCACAGTGTAAATTCAGTGCGCCGCAACGGACGCTTTCCTAGCCGTAGTTCTCAGTATAGCACTAGTGATTCTTATTTTTCTACCGGCCGTGCTGAACAGACAGTGAACAGTAGACAGAGTAAAAGTGCGACGCAAAGGTCGCCCCGTAGTGTTAGACACAGTAATTTGCATAACGGGCGCCAACGCTCATTTCAGAAAAATGTACGTAAATCTTGCCCCCAGTGTGTGTCTCGCCACAAGCGTGCTCACTGCCCTAGTCGCAACGCAACCTGTTATCAATGTGGCAAATTGGGACATGTGCAGTCTGTGTGTATGCAAATTAAAAACTCAAAGAACAGTAACGTTAGAAACGGTGCTTCGCACAGTGCGAGAACAGTTCATTCTGTAAATGTAATACGGGCTGTGGAATTGAACAGTGCTTTAGTTGGTTCTCAATTTCAAGAAAGTAGTTCTGCGCCTATGGCACAACTATATAGTGCACCACGTAGCAAGCGCCGACGAGCGCGTGAAACAGTGCAACGGAAAAGGGTTCGGGACACGCAAAATGACTATGAACAGTGCATTCCTGTAGTGAAAATAGTGCCTTCTGCAACTTCTAATTGTAATAGTGCCCAGTACTGTGTAGCTAGTGACAGTAGAATTGGTGTAGCTACTCAAAGTAATTTTAGTGCAGTAGCCTCGCATTGCGCGGACGCCGATCCGGCGGTAGTGTCATCTAGTGACAGTGTGGTTAATCCGCTGTGTGCCGAGTATGCGCTGCTTCCTACCGCACGCAACCCGCGCAAGCGCAGAAAACAATATGTATTAGACGTTGCCCACATTCGCGCACCGGTCGTGCGCCAGAAGCACAAGCTGTTTGTTACTCTCTCTATAGAAAATAAGACTGTGCAATTTCAGCTTGATACTGGTTCCGCTGTTACATTAATAAATAAAGACACATATGAACTTCTGGGTTCGCCAAAATTGTCGCCGTCACAGCAAGTGTTAACAGCTTATACAGGTGAAAATATTCCCGTGCTAGGAACATGTAGCCTGCCTGCCTCTTTTCAAGGTGTTACGAAAACAGTTGCTTTTGTTGTTCTTCAGGCCAAATCTACACAGAACATTTTTGGACTAGATGCTTTTGACTTGTTTGGTTTATCAATTCAAAGAGATGTGCTTCAAATTTCGTCAATAGTGCCTCAGGATAAAATCAATGCATTGTGTGACAAATACAGTGACTTGTTTTCACCGGAACTAGGTTGTGCGAAAGACTTCGTGGCACATGTGACTTTAAAAGAATCTGCAGTTCCAAAGTTTCGTAAAGCTAGACCAGTGCCTATCGCCTTGCGTGATACAGTTGCCGAAGAACTTAAACGTTGGCAAGATAGTGGGGTGATTTCTCCTGTTTCTGCGAGTCAGTGGGCCTCGCCTATAGTAATTATACCCAAGCCGTCAGGAAAACTTCGTCTCTGTGCGGACTTCAAATCAACAGTGAACAGTCAAACAATTGTCGACACTTATCCCCTGCCCAGACCTGAGGAACTGTTGGACAAATTAGGACAGTCTCGTTTCTTTTCTAAGATTGATTTAGCAGAGGCATACTTACAAATTCCACTTGATGACGAGTCAAAAAAGTTTTTCGTCATTAATACTCACATGGGTCTTTTTCAATTTCAACGCCTACCCTTTGGCAGTTCTTCCGCTCCCGCTATTTTTCAGCGTTTTTTGGAACAGCTGACAGTTTCTGTGCCGTGTTGTTCGAACTATTTAGATGATATTGTGGTATCCGGACGTACAGTTGAAGAACATTTAGCAAACCTGGAGTGCCTTTTCAAAGTTTTGACTGCAGCAGGTCTACGTTGCAATAAAGCAAAGTGTTCGTTTTTTCAAACTGAAATAGAGTACCTAGGCCATGTGATTAATGCCCAAGGAATTCATCCCTTACAGTCACATCTTCGAGCAATCAAAGACTTGCCTCCTCCTAAGAATGTGCATGAATTGCAAGCAGTGATGGGAAAGCTTAACTATTATTTCAGATTTATTCCCAATGCCTCTCAGATTGCAGCTCCACTGCATCACTTACGTAGGAAGAATGTTCCTTTTGTATGGTCTAAAGATTGTCAGGTTGCCTTTGACAAATTAAAGTCTGCACTACTCAGTGATGCATGTTTGATTCCCTTTGACCCCCAGAAGCCTGTAGTGTTAGCAGTTGACGCCTCATCGTACGGCCTAGGCGCTGTAATCTCACATCGTATTGGATGTCACGATCGTCCTATTGCCTTTGCATCCAAGCTACTGACGCCGACGCAACAGAATTACAGTCAGATAGAAAAGGAGGCCTTAGCAATCATTTACGGCGTCGCAAAGTTTCATCATTATCTCTATGGCAGAAAATTCTATTTGTTGACAGACCACAAGCCTCTCACGTCGTTGTTCTCACCCACAAAGCCAATTCCGCCACGTACGGCACAAAAGCTTCAGAGATGGTCCTTGATATTGTCAAATTATCAGTATGAGATTTTGTACCGACCTACCACTAAACATGCCAACGCGGACACACTTTCCCGACTTCCGGTTGGCCAGGATGTATCATTTGATTCTTCGGAAATGGCATGTTGTCAGATAGACTCCAGAGATGCTTCCGCTGTCGCAGACTTTCCTTTGAACTCTCGTCGGGTTGCACAGGAAACAGCTGCGGATGCAGACCTAAGTGTGGTAGCACGTTTTGTTCGCTTTGGTTGGCCTGCCAGAGCCAAAGACATTGATCGGCCTCTGGTTCGACGTTATTTTGCACAACGTCATGCATTATCTTTAAGTCAGGGTGTTCTGTTGTTACATACGGACAACGACCAAGCAAGAGTGATTGTTCCTCGTTCCCTGCAACGAGAAGTGTTACGCCTCCTGCATCAAGGACATTGGGGCATTGTTAGGACAAAGCAACTGGCCAGACGTCATTGTACCTGGGTTGGTATGGACGCTCAGATAGAGGATATGACGTCACAGTGTACTGTTTGTGCGGAGCATCAGGCGGCTCCACCGCAACGTTTCTCAGACTGGCCACGCCCCAAGGGACCATGGCAACGTTTACATATTGACTTTGCCGGACCTTTCTGGAATACGCGATGGTTAATTGTTGTAGACGCTTTCAGCAAGTTTCCTTTTGTGATTGCCATGAACTCAACGACAGCGTCTAATACAATCAGTGCCTTAACATCAGTGTTTTGCATCGAAGGCTTGCCTGAAACTATCGTCAGTGACAATGGACCTCAGTTTGTTAGTGCGGAATTTCAACAGTTTTGTCGTGTGAATGGCATTCAGCATATCACCACCGCACCTTTTCACCCTCAGTCCAATGGTGAAGCAGAACGTTTCGTTCGAACATTCAAGTCTCACATGGAGAAGATGAAAGGTCAGCACTCCAGGCAGCAAGCTCTTCAAATTTTCCTGTCTACGTATCGGTGCATGCCACGTGACGGCCCGTCTCCTGCCGAGCTGCTACACGGCCGCCGTCACCGCACTCTCCTTCACCTGCTGCAGCCTCCCACGCACCGAGTCGGTTCGTATGGCGCTACGCGTTTTCAGGTTTCCACGCCGGTGCTGTACAGGGTGTTTGCTGGAAACAAGAAGACATGGTTGCCGGGCACCATTCAGCGCGTGCTTGGTAGCAATATGTATATTGTACGTTCTTCCACAGGGTCGGAGCTGCGGCGCCACGCAAACCAATTGCGCCTGCACAGACCGCGCGATCCTGTCTCCGGTTTCTTGATTCCAGACCCAGTTCTGCGCCAGGGAGCACAACCACATCGTTCGTCCCCGGACTACGAGATCCCTATGGACGTCGACGTACATCCGACGCAGTCGTCGCCGCTGCTGTCGCCGCCGCAGATGACAGCGTCACCGAGAGGGACTCCGGGACCGTGCGGGCCCCCCCAGCTTGGGCCACGCACCTCAGAAGAAGATGACCTGCTCCCTCTGGGCGGGGGCGGGCGCCCTTCCCCAGGTTTCGGCGGGTTCCCTGGAGGATCGCAAGGCGGATGCCGGGGCGCGGACGGCGTCTCGATCCCGGCCTCAGCTACGACGCCCGTCCCACCAGTAACGCCCCCGCTCAGGCCCTCCTCCCAGTGCCGTCGCCGTGGCCCTCAGCCCTACGCCACGACGGCGCGGCGGTTTGGGGGGGAGGGGTGTGGTGTCGCACAAGTACAAAGTGCGCGCCACCTACTTTCGCCGCGCGCCACCACGCATGCACGGCGCGGCGTTCTTCGGACGACAGCCACGAGCGCCCTCTGCTGGAACCCCGCTCGTGGCCACCACGGAAATATATAGCACTTCGGACTGATAGAGGAACGAGTCGGCACTTCGGACTGAGATAGCAACGAGTTAGGACCTTGTAATCAGATAGGCACCATTGAAGACTTTGCTATCGTACAGGCACTAGGCAGGCCTCTAACAACTATGTATCAACATTCTGCAGTACTATGTAAAAGTTAAGTATTGTTACATTCTGTGCAATATATATCTTTCTAATTTGCTCTAGTGTTTATAGTTTCTGGCTGCTCCCCTCCGTACCTGCACCAGCGTGTCGGTCTCAGTCCACTCGGCCACCGACACCTACGACGAGGCTGGGACACAAAAGCGACGTCGAAGTTGGGACACAAAAAGTGCGTATCTAGAAACTGGAAGGTTTTTGAGAAAGCGCAATAAAAAAAAACTTTTCACTATCTTCTCGCAGCTTTTGGTTGCAAAATTATTTTGTGAGAGCTAATATTGCAGTCGTACCGTGTGGCCATTATTAAGTGGGCATACTTATTCGTTAGAACATGTCAAAAACCTCAAATCACTTGTCATGACAAATCACAAAAGCTGGTTACATACCGTTGTGATACAATTTAAGGTTTCTTATGTGTATTGCATTCTTTGAATCGCATTGTGAGTATGGTTCATAGGCTGCCTAATTTTCAATGAAATATTGTGAGGAGTAAATGATTCATATTTTTCGTATGAAACAAACTCATCTGTCACGTAATGTTTTTGGCTCGTGTATATTTGTTCTTTCATATAAATCTGTGTAAACAGCTTGATTAAAATTCGTCTTAAGTATATTGTTCATGTTCTATTTATTTTACTTTGCAATTATTTTGGTACTTTATTGCATTTAATAAAGAACTTCATTGTAGTCTTTTAATGCTGTTGGTATTCTACTTTATTAAATTTTGTCAGAAATGAGGATGTCGCTTCTTGTCATTTAATGTGCTTTGAGCCTTAGTAACTAAGGCATTATAAGTTTCAAATGCAAATAATGCAACATTAGTTACGAAAAAAAGACTGAAAGACCTTACAAACAAATCTTTTTGGAAGAAATTAATCTATCAGCAAATATTTATTTACTCTAATAAAAATGTACATACCACTGAAAGCTCAATACGTTATAAATGAAGGGGAATAACAATTTTGTCAACAGATGCTAACATGGAGTTCTCCATTAACTCATTAACGCACAATTTATTTAATTAACATATACTGTTAATTATTGAAAACTTCATCCTGGCAACTCATTTTACGGAAACATGAGGAAATTTTGTTCACTTACGGCCCAAGACACTGGGCAATTGACAGTTATTTTGTCCTTTCACTGCTTAGGACACAAATTACAAGTGATAAGGACATTGATAAATGTTCAAATGTTTGTCAAGCGTAAGGGACTTAAATGCGGGGTCATCAATCCCTAAAATTTCAGACTCCTTATGAACTAGCTTATACTAAAGACGGCACAAACAGCCATGACCGAGGGGGGATTCGAACCCACGACGGGGAGCGGCCTCGCGCATCGTAGCATGGCGCCTCAATGCGCTTGGCCACTCCGCCACGGCGGAAATTGATAATGATAAACTCAAGGAAGCATGAGAAAATTATTAATTATTAACTATTTTCCCAAACTTCAGTAGTTTATATGCCAACTAGCTCTGCCGATGATGAGGAGATCGAAGAAATATATGTGGAGCTAAAGGAAATTATTCAGACAATTAAGGGAGAGGAAAACTTAATTGTTATGGGAGACTGGAATTCGGTAGTAGGACAAGGAAGGGAAGGGAAGGGAAGGGAAGGGAAGGGAAGGGAAGGGAAGGGAAGGGAAGGGAAGGGAAGGGAAGGGAAGGGAAGGGAAGGGAAGGGAAGGGAAGGGAAGGGAAGGGAAGGGAAGGGAAGGGAAGGGAAGGGAAGGGAAGGGAAGGGAAGGGAAGGGAAGGGAAGGGAAGGGAAGGGAAGGGAAGGGAAGGGAAGGGAAGGGAAGGGAAGGGAAGGGAAGGGAAGGGAAGGGAAGGGAAGGGAAGGGAAGGGAAGGGAAGGGAAGGGAAGGGAAGGGAAGGGAAGGGAAGGGAAGGGAAGGGAAGGGAAGGGAAGGGAAGGGAAGGGAAGGGAAGGGAAGGGAAGGGAAGGGAAGGGAAGGGAAGGGAAGGGAAGGGAAGGGAAGGGAAGGGAAGGGAAGGGAAGGGAAGGGAAGGGAAGGGAAGGGAAGGGAAGGGAAGGGAAGGGAAGGGAAGGGAAGGGAAGGGAAGGGAAGGGAAGGGAAGGGAAGGGAAGGGAAGGGAAGGGAAGGGAAGGGAAGGGAAGGGAAGGGAAGGGAAGGGAAGGGAAGGGAAGGGAAGGGAAGGGAAGGGAAGGGAAGGGAAGGGAAGGGAAGGGAAGGGAAGGGAAGGGAAGGGAAGGGAAGGGAAGGGAAGGGAAGGGAAGGGAAGGGAAGGGAAGGGAAGGGAAGGGAAGGGAAGGGAAGGGAAGGGAAGGGAAGGGAAGGGAAGGGAAGGGAAGGGAAGGGAAGGGAAGGGAAGGGAAGGGAAGGGAAGGGAAGGGAAGGGAAGGGAAGGGAAGGGAAGGGAAGGGAAGGGAAGGGAAGGGAAGGGAAGGGAAGGGAAGGGAAGGGAAGGGAAGGGAAGGGAAGGGAAGGGAAGGGAAGGGAAGGGAAGGGAAGGGAAGGGAAGGGAAGGGAAGGGAAGGGAAGGGAAGGGAAGGGAAGGGAAGGGAAGGGAAGGGAAGGGAAGGGAAGGGAAGGGAAGGGAAGGGAAGGGAAGATAGTAGGTGAATATGGTATGGGCAAAAGGAATGAAAGAGGAAGCCGCCTGGTAGAATTTTGCACGGAACATAATTTAGTTATAACAAACACCTGGCTTAAGAATCACAAAAGAAGGTTGTATACGTGGAAGAGACCAGGAGACACCGGAAGGTATCAGATAGATTTTATAATGGTAAGACATAGGTACCGGAACCAGGTTATAAACTGTAGGACATACCCAGGGGCAGATATAGACTCTGACCATAACTTGTTAGTCATGAACTGTAGGCTGAAGCTAAAAAAAACTGCAGAAAGGTAGGAAAATAAGGAGATGGGACTTAGATAAATTGAAGGAAAGTGAAGTTCTGGAGAATTTCCGAGGGAGATTTAGGCAACAGTTGACAGAAACAGGAAGAAATAAAACAATAGAAGAGGAATGGGTATCATTGAGAGATGAAATAGTGAAGGCAGCAGAGGACAAAATAGGTAGAAAGCAAGACCTACAAAAAATCCTTGGATATCACAGGAAATACTAAATTTAATTGATCTAAATTTAATTGATGAAAGGAGAAAATATAAAAATGCAGTAAATGAAACAGGCAAAATGGAGTACAGACGACTAAGAAATGAGATTGACAGGAAGTGCAAAATGGCTAAGCAGGAGTGGCTAGAAGCCAAATGCAAATCTGTAGAAGAATGTATAGCAAGGGGAAAAGTAGTTATCGCCTACAGGAAAATAAAAGAGACATTTGGGGAAAAGAAAAGCAACTCTACGAATATCAAGAACTCAGATGGGAAACCAGTTCTCAGCAAAGAAGGGAAAGCTGAAAGGTGGAAAGAGTACATAGAGCAGCTCTACAAAGGAAATGAACTTAGAGACGATGTTGTAGGAAGGGAAGAGGATGTAGATGAAGATGAAATAGGAGATACTATACTGAGAGAGAAATTTGACAGAGCCTTGAAAGACCTAGGTCGGAACAAGGCCCCAGGAGTAGATGACATACCCTCAGAGCTACTAAAGTCTCTGGGAGAACCAGCCATGACAAGACTATTTGAACTGGTGTGTAGGATGAATGAGACAGGCGAAGTACCCTCAGACTTTAAGAAAAATGTTATAATCCCCACTCCAAAGAAATCAGGTGCAGACAGATGTGAAAACTACAGAACCATCAGTTTAATAAGTCATTGTTGCAAAATATTAACACGAATTATTTACAAAAGGATGAAAAAGCTGGTAGAAGCCGACTTCGGGGAAGATCAGTTTGGGTTCAGGAGAAATGTAGAAACTCGGGAGGCAATACTCACTTTAGGGCTTTTCCTAGAAGATAGATTAAGAAAAGGCAAACCTAAATTTCTTGCTTTTGTAGATTTGGAGAAGGCTTTTGACAATGTTGATTGGAATAAATTCTTTCAAGTTCTGAAGCAAGCAGGAGTAAAATACAGGGAGCGTAAGGTTATTTACAACTTGTACAAAAACCAGACAGTGGTTGTCAGAGTTGAAGGGCATGAAAGGCATGCAGTGGTTGGGAAGGGAGTAAGACAAGGTTGTAGCCTTTCTCCAATGTTGTTCAATTTGTACATTCAGCAAGCTATAAAGGAAAGCAAGGAGAAATTTGGAGAAGGAATTAAAGTTCAGGGGGAAAAATGAAAAACATTGCGTTTTGCTGACAACATAGTAATTCTGACAGATACAGCGAAGGACCTGGAAGAGCAATTGAACGGAATGGACAGTGTGCTGAAAGGTGCATATAAGATGAACATTAACAAGAGCAAAACTAGGGCAATGAAGTGCAGTCTAAGAAAATCAGGTGATGCTGAAGGAATTAGATTAGGTAACGAAGCAATAAAGGAGGTAGATGAGTTTTATTACTTGGGCAGAAAAATAACAAATAATAGTCGCAGTACAGAGGATATAAAATGCAGAATGGCAATGGGTAGAAAAGCGTTCTTGAAAAAGAGAAATTTGTTAACATCTAATATTGTTTTAAGCCTAAGGAAGTCCTTTCTGAAGTCATTTGTATGGAGTGTTGCCTTGTATGGGAGTGAAACACGGACGATTAATAGTGCGGACAGGAAGAGGATTGAGGCTTTTCAAATATATTGCTACAGAAGAATACTGAAGATTAGGTAGATGGATCGCGTAACTAATGAGGAGGCACTGAACAGAATTTGGGAGAAAAGAAATTTCTGGCATACCTTGACTAAAACAAGGGATCGATTGGTAGGACACATTCTTGGACATCAAGGAATTGTGAATTTAGCGTTGGAGGGAAGTGTGTGGGGGTAAAAATCGCAGAGGAAGACCAAGAGATGGATACAGTAAGCAGATTCAGACAGATGTAGGTTGCCGTTCTTATGTGGAGATGAAGAGGCTTGCTCAGAATAGGGTATTGTGGAGAGCTGCATCAAACCAGTCTCCGGACTGAAGACCACAGCAACAACACAACAACAGTAGTTTTAACCCCAAAATTTTCAAAAACCAAAATTTAAGGCGTAATGTGGTATTTGGGAAAACATTCTATACATAGTGTAACATTACACTTTCTACTATACGTTCGAGGCTTTCCTTTACAGATCTCTCACTGGCATCATCTTTGGTTTTCACGCTTCTGGATGACGGGTAGCTTCAAGTCGCATCTTATGTCTGGTACATAGACCTGGGAGATGAGGCTGTTTTGTTGGTCTTCCTTCGCTGACCTCCTTTCAAAGCCTTTCTCCGTGTATGTTGGGACAATTTGTCTTCCGAATTCTGACGCTGAAACAGAAATTCCTTCATTGCAACTCTTGAAGGTATGCATTTACAACAGTTATACCTACCATCCTCGTAAAAAGGAAACAGTACCACCTTTAACAACGCATTTCAATTGTATGTTTTTTCTAGTAGCCAATCGTGATGATCGACAACTCTCATGAAATTCTAGTGTGTGTTCAATGCATGTGGTTGTGGAACACTGACCTTTCATTTCTGGGATGATTTCCAACGTTGGACTTTGACAGTAGGGAGCATGGTTCAAAATTAATTGCTAGTGCTTGTTGTTATTCCATTTTGTGACAAAAATTTCGTTCTGTATCAAATCTGTACTCAGAGTGTTCCCTCTCCTCCTCCTTCATTACACAATCTGGTGGTGGGGGACAATTTCTCGTTCTGTTTTCTCTTATTGTTTCACTTATTCGGAATCCTAGTTCTCTCGGTCGAACGTTCAGTTCCTTACTAGTAAAGAAATTGTCAAAAACTACTTTGTAGCTGTTCAGCTCATCAATAATAATATACAACATTTCCAAAACTGCTTTGGTACTCAGTGGTGGAGGGTCATTGCCATCCTTCTGGTCCTTCCCACAATATAGGTAGAAGTTAGCATCCATCAGTCGCACATAAGCTCCACAGTTTATATCCAAATCGTATGGTCTTTAGTTTGATAAACTGCTTTGTAGGGTTGTGTCCATAGTATCTTACAATCATTTCATGTACTTCTAGATTTTCCTGAAACACTCCCCATCTTTGATAATTTGTCGCCAGAGCCTCTGATAATGATTTTATTTTGTAAGATTTATATGTCTTGGTTTCATTGATTTCTCCACCGTAATTTAAATGTAATACGGATTTCCGTTTAAGATACCTGTTACGACTCATTGCATCCTCCACTATCTGGACACTAAGATCTTCATCCTCAGACCACTGATGTCTTTCACTCGACGATTTATGATAGCCAGTGAAAGTCGAGAACGAATTCCATCAGGTTCAACAGAAAAATGTGTTCTATTCTTATACTCCTTCGCACATCTTTCAAAATGTTCTCACTACGGTCGGGGGTTCGAATCCCCCCTCGGGCATGGATATTTGTGCCGTCCTAGTTCGTAAGTAGTTCATAAGTAGTTTGTAAGTTTAGGGACTGATGACCCCGTAGTTAAGTCCCTTAAGCTTAACAAACATTTGAACATTTTCAAAATGTTCAAATGTTTGTTAAGCTTATGGGACCTAACTGCGGGGTCATCAGTCCCTAAATTTACAAACTACTTATGAATTAACTTGTACTAAAGACAGCACAAACATCCATGCTCGAGGGAGGATTCGAACTCCAGACGGGGAACCTCGCGCATCGGAGTATAGCAATGCGCTCGGCCACTCCGCCGCGGCGCACATCTTTCAGTTTCCTCTACAATCATGCTTATAACGTCTTCTGAAAACAGTTATTCAAAAACCTATACAGAAATGAGACTGTAGATTTATTCAGTTCATCCAAGAGAAAAGAGGTTTTCTTTCCCCACATCAGAAAATGAAAATTTCAGAGCTTGACCACACCATTTAACTTCCTCTTTACGAAATCTTTTCGAAGAAACATGAGATGTCTTCGTAGTATCTTTTGTGTAAAACTTCAGTAGTTCCGGCAACATTGGTTACATAGGTATTTCCAACAAGTCATTTTCGATATTTTTCATCATCTGTCTGCTCATCTGGATCAGGATGTAGGGCTACCATACCTGCCTGTATATTCTCAGAAAATATGTATTCTACTGCCTCTTCAGCAGTTTTAAAAACATTGTGAGACATGACAAAGTAACCTGAAAATATCTAAAAACGTTAAAGTTTAGCACAGATTTGCCCAGCGTCCTCAAATGAGGACAAAGTTTTCAAGCGCTGGAACACAAAGTGTAGTTAAGTATGTTGACTCTCAGTACTACGAAAAACTCTTATGGTATTACATTAAGCAGCAGGTAGAAAACTACGGTGATCTTAGATGCAATCATGATAAAAATAAATAAAGAAATAAATAACCAGCAGGATCTGCAAAAAGACGGGACTTTAACTGAATAACTGTAATAGAACAATAACTACGATATCCAGTAATGGAGGAAAAGTTATTTTACACACAAAAAATGCTCGTTGTTGGTTTGAATCAGGAGACATTGTAATAACAATGGAAAAGCCAACTGTCCTCAATGGAGGACAATGGGCGCTAATGGGGTAAATATGAGAAATTACTATAAGCGGATGCGAATGGAAATAAAGCATAGAACGAACGATATATATACAGTGCATTTAACTCCAGCTTTTCGAATTCGAAGGCAACAACAAATGTGCACACAACACTATGGGACGAAAGCAGCTTCTGTTTCATATGAAACACAAATAAATATGCAGTCTTTTACTCCGCCTAACATTAACACTGCGAGCAAAAATCAAACAGTCCGATTAACATATCACCATGCAATTCAAAGAGTATATCGTGCGTGCACACACACCGTCATAATCAGAAACAGAGTGCTGTAAATTCATCTTCTATTTGGATCGACACGAAAACAAATATCGGAGAGTGTAAATGCACAAAAAACAAACTGGGTTAACAGGCTCATATAAACAGGCAGCGCTTCGATTGGACGGTTCGGGAGGGGGTGGGGAGGGATGTGAACCAGTATATTGCTTCCTCCTACATACATCTCCGAAACGTCCATAAGGATAAGATCCCAGAGATTAGGGCACACACCGCGGCGTACAGGCAATTATTCTTCTCGCGGACCAAAGGCGACTGGAATAGGACGAAGCAGGACGGGCCCTAGGCAAATTATTTTAATGGCACTCCATTTAATAAAATCGCAAATACATAATTAACCCTTAAATGCATGGTATTGCATATCTGCAACATCGATTGTAATATTGTTTTATCCAGGTCTAATGGAAATTTCGTGAACTATCACGTGTTTAACCGATGCAGCAGAGTTTGTAGAAAGTGTATGTGGTGTTCGTTGTGTCGAGATCGGTTGCAGTGTGAACTTACGTTAACATCGTTATTTTCATTTGTAGAAAAAGCCAGCTATTACAGATTTCGACGTTTTGTTTTTCATATAAAGAGCCAGTTTTGGAAGGAGGAAAAAAATCACACCAATTGAGACAGATATGAGGAACCATAATAAGCACAAAATTTTGTTTATACTATCCAAATCTGAAAATTATATAACAAGTTTCTGAATGTTGCACATGTGCTGTTTTGGAAAACTATCAACATATGAATTTGTTTTTAAACTATTTTTCACTTTGTTTGTACAACTTATAAACCACATATATATTTGGAAATTTAAAAATCATGCATTTAAGGGTTAACATATACATTACATAAACAATTTTCCTTATACAAAGAATCACACAAATTTCATTTTTCTTGAATGCAGAATGAAACTCACTCTGCAGCGGAGTGTGCGCTGATATGAAACTTCCTGGCAAATTAAAATTGTGTGCCGGAACCGGGACTCGAACCTGGGACCTTTGCCTTTCGCGGGCAAGCGCTCTACCACTGAGCAACCCCGACACGACTCACGATGCCGCCTCACATCTTTATTTCCGCCAGTACCTCGCCTCCTACTTTCCAAACTTCACAGAAGTTCTCCTGCGAAACTTGCAAGACTAGCACTCCTGGAAGAAAGGATATGGTGGAGACATGGCTTAGCCACAGCCTAGGGGATGTTTCCAGAATGAAAGTAGGAAGCGAGGTACTGGCGGAAGTAAAGTTGTGAGGCGGCATCGTGAGTCATGTCGGGGTAGCTCAGTGGTAGGGAAAAAAAAAAAAAAAAAAACTAATTGTCTTTAGCCGGGCGCCGTGGCTCAGCGCGCCCGGTCAGAGGGCTAAACGCCCTCTGTAATAAAAAAAGCTGAGCCAAAGAACACATAGAACCAAAACGAACAAGCACGATCAGCGTCCGCAAGGACTAGAACTACCCTTAGAGAAAAAAAAATAAAATAAAAAAGTGGTAGAGCGCTTGCCCGCGAAAGGCAAAGGTCCCAGGTTCGAGTCCCGGTTCCGGCACACAATTTTAATCTGCCAGGAAGTTTCTTCATTTTTCTTGCTTTGGCTTTTGTAAAATCTGAGACGATCTCCTTTAATTCAATTGTGTCTGCTGTTTCTTGTTCAATTGACAAAGTTGCAAACCTCACAAGTATTTTTACGTCATTGTGGATCGCAGATATGTTTTTATAGTTTTAATTTTGATAAGTTCGCTCACCGCTGTCTACACACACAGAAATAGTAAGCAACGCTCTTAGTGCAGTAACTAAATTAGGTAAGAATACAATGTCTGTAAGTCCATTTTTACAAATATAACTCAGAACGTCCTGTGAGTCTAAGTTATTGGGTACTCTTTTAGCAATGGCTTGTAATTCATTGCATAGATCAGTAGCATTAATATCTTCAGAGACTTTGTGAGTTAGATAGTCTCACAAATTGACACATTCTTCATGAAAAGCTTTGGGAGTTTTATTTTGTACTTCATGTATGTTGTACAGACGCCAAACACACAATTTAGGTTGTTAATCTGATGAAATATTTTGTCAATTGAATTTATCGCAGTATCGCCAGCTTTTATCACGGGACGGTTACTTGGTAAATGCTACTCGTTTATTCATTAAACGCTCACTAGCAAAATTTTGAAGTGTTAAAGTGAATGTATGTAACATTTACTTGCGTCTTGTCTCTTGCTTGTTGCTCTTCTATGTGTAGTAACCGGGAATTCATCGTTCCTGGAACCTCAACGCTATAACAAAGTAAACCGCTCCACCAGCGCACGAGGGTTCGTCGCTCACGACAAATTTGCCGCCCCCCAAATTCCATCGCGCTAGGCAATTGCCTAGATTTCCTAAATGGACGGGTCGACCCTGGGAGAAAGTGACAATGATTACCAAAACTCCCTCCGCCACACACCGCGATGTCGCATGCGGAATATGGATGTAGAGTTCAGATTTATAAGTCGTGTTACTGTCGCTGTATCAACTTCACCCCCGAGGTATAGAGATCACTGCGGGCAACACTGTGTGCATGATCACTGGTGACAATTAAGGTACCAAACTACTACACTTCTCAATAAAATTAGGGTATCAGGTTTGAAATCGTACACAATATATATATATGGTAACGTATTTTCATTATCGTAATATAGAAATTTATGTTCGCTTCTATAACATTTCCTCTGCTGGTTGATTCCACTACAAGCTTGTTTCAGTTACTGCCATTATCAAAAGGACCTGGTGATGTGTTAATAAAATAATTACCTACGTCCTCACTCTCCTGTACGAGTCCTCGAAATTTATAATGGGGATTTCCAAAAACGCTTTATATTTCAAAAATGTACAGTCCATTTTCTTTCGAATGTTCACCACTGAGTGGTATTAAAATTTTTAATACTTCATTCAAGAACTTTCAAAATTTTCGGTAAAAGCGTTTCCAACT
This sequence comes from Locusta migratoria, assembly GCA_026315105.1. Classification (NCBI taxonomy): domain Eukaryota; kingdom Metazoa; phylum Arthropoda; class Insecta; order Orthoptera; family Acrididae; genus Locusta; species Locusta migratoria. Next base: position 561,346,344 of record CM048746.1, read on the forward strand.
TTGTATAATAAGTCAACATAATCATTTTATGTCTTTTATATCAATTTAAAACGTATTTTTTTTTTTGTTAACAAAACATGTGTAGCAGAACTGGCATTAAAAATTAACTTGTTTTTAACATTAAAAAGGTTTTTTATGAGTGGGCGGTAATTTTGCCTCTCGTACAGAGAGGTATTTCGGCTTGCGCCGGCCCTGGTGTCTCGTTGTGACACACACACACACACACACACACACACACACACACACACACACACACACACACACACACACACAGTCTCTCCTTCTAAAGACTAAAGCTAAACGTTGTAAAATACAAGGAGTTATCTTTCTTAAAACCACCCTTTGAGGAAGTTCTAACAGATGAGTGATTTTTTAAAGGAATTCACCGCCATTTGACTGAAATAATTGTTTATTTCCACAACCAGGTTTAGGCCTTATACCATTCTCTAGTGCTGTGCGTAACGTTATTTAAACATTATTGTTGTTGTCGTCTTCAGTTCGCAGACTGGTTTAATGCAGCTCTACACGCTACAAGTCTCCTGTGCAAGTCTCTTCATCTGAAAACAAGTTCCGCAACCTACATCCTTTTGAATCTGCTAACTGTATTCGTCCCTCGGTCTCCCGCTACGATGTTTACCCCAAACACTTCCCTCTAATGCTAAGTTGACGATACCTCGGTGTCTCAGAATGAATCCTACCAATCTATCCCTTCTCTTAGTAAAGATATGCCAGAAACTTCTTTTCTCCCCAATTCGGTTAAGCACCTCCTCATTAGTTACGTGATCTACCCATCTAATTTTCATCATTCGTCTGTAGCACCAGATTTCAAAAGCTTCTATCATCTTTTTGTCTGAGCTCCTTAATCGTCCACGTTTTACTCCCATACAATGCTACACTCCAGACAAATGCTTTCAGAAACGACATCCTGACATTTAAATTAATATTGGATGTCAACAAATTTCGCTTCTTCAAAAACCCTTTTCTTCCCATAGCCATTCTGCATCTAATATATTTTTTACTTCGACCAAATAACAAAAATCATCTACTACTTTTATTGTCTCATTACCTAATCTAATTCTTTCAGCACCGCCAGATTTTCTGACGCTACATTCCATTATCCTTGTTTTACTCTTGTTGATGTTCATCTTATATCCTCTTCTCATTCCATTCAATTACTCTTTCAGAACCTGACAGAATTACTATGTCATCAACAAACCGCGAAGTTTGAACTTTAATTCCCTCTCCAAATTTCTCCTTGCATTCCATCACAGCTTTATCAATGTACGGATTGAACAACTTTGGGGAAATGCTACAACCCTGTCTTGCTCCTATCCCAACCTCTGCGTCCCTTTCATGCTTTTCGACTCTAATAAACGCTGTCTGATTTTGTATAGGTTGAAAAAACTCTTCGCTCCCTATATGTTACCGCTGTTACCTTTATAATTTGAATGAGTGTATTCCAGTCGACATTGTTAAAAGCTTTCTCCAAATCTACAAAGGCTAAAAACGTAGGTTTGCCTTTCCTTAGCCTATCTTCTACGATAAGTCGTAATGTTAATATTGTCTCCACTGTTCCTACATTTCTCCTAAATCCAAACTGATCTTCCCCCAAGGTTATATTCCATTCCTCTGTAAATAATTCGTGTTAATATTTTGCAAACATTACTTATTAAGTTGACAGTACTGTAATTTTCACATTTGTCTGCACTTGCTTTATTTGGAATTGGAATTACTATATTCTTCTTGAAGTCGGAAGGTATTTACCCTGTCTTATACATCTTGCATACCAGGTGGAACAACTTCTTCATGACTGACCCTCCTTAGGATATCAGCAGTTCAGACGGAATATCATCTTCTCCGTCGACTCAAATCTTTCAGTGCTCCGTCAAATTCTTCTCGCAGTATCGTATCTCATACCTGCTCTTCCTCCACTTCATATCTAGACTGCTACCTTGAAGTTTATTTCTTTTGTAGAGGCCCTCTATATATTCCTTCCACATTTCAGCTTTCCCCTCTTTAGTTAGTACTGGTTTTCCGTCTGAGTTCTTGATATTCATACAGCTGCTTTTCCTGTCTCTAAATATCTATTTTACTTTCCTGTAGGCCGTATCTATCTTTCCACTGGTTATACATTCTTCTATGGTTCTTTATTTGTCCTCTAGCCACTCCTGCCTAGCCAATCTGCATTTCCCGTCAATCTCATTTTTCAGACGTTTGTAGTCCCTTCTGTCTTCGTCAACTGATACATTTTTGTATTTTCTCCTCTCATCAATTATTACTGTTTTACGTGTCCAGGACTAAGATATATCTTTCGATCAATAAATATACAATTACAATACAATTGTAATAAACAAATTACAATCTAGGGACACCAGATTCACTAAATATATATGATTACAGTGTACAATTACATTGAACAAATTACAATCCAGAAATTAAAAATTCAATAAATATATAATTAAAATAAATTATAAACTAGACACACAAAATATTGAAAGAGGTGACTAATTCTCTAGGACACTGCTAGTTTCTGCTAGATGGACCGCAAGCTGCAAAATTCAGCTGTCTTGATGGCCACATCATTTGCTAATTTAGGTCCTCTATGGTGCAGTGGTTGGGCAGACCGGGTGGTGTTGTGGGTCCTGCACATCGCCACACTCATAGCGCTTATCTTCGTTTGTGAACCCCCACTTTCTGAGATTCGTCTTGTAGCGTCACACTCCTGTCCTCAGTCTGTTTAGTGCTTTCCATGTTGCATACGACAGATGAAATCCTTCGGCAGGTTCCTCTGTGATGTTCTCTCCGGTTCTTTCATTTAACGAATTGTGCCATAACTCCTCCGAGTTCTAGGCCTCAGTGCAGTTGATGTGTTCATAAAGCTCCTCCTCGACTTAAGCCTAGGTTTATGTTAAAGAGTATTAAAAGGATAAATACAAAGACATCCCACTGTATTCGTGTTTGGAGTGGTATGACTGGAAGTAAATTGATGGATAGAAGGATTATCTTTGGGAGATGGGTAAAGTGTTATTATTTACAGTGCACAGATGGATTGTAATGTTCAGGCTACCTGCAGACTACGCAGTTGTAAGTCATGTTATCGCACTACAATCGCACAAATGTGGAATATGTATGTTGTGAGGCGTTTATCACTCACAATGGTAAAACAATGTCTAGATAATAAATAAACATCACATCACATCGGCACAAATCACGTCAGCACTGTACAAACAGGACCAATCACGTTATAACGAAGTCATCTCTATATATAAAAGGAAGTGTCCCGATAGACTGACTGACTGACTGGCTGACTCCTCATCGCCCAGCCCAAACCATTGAAGATAGAAACTTGAAATTTGTGTAGGGTGTCAATCTTACTCTGTAGGCGTCATCTGAGGAGCGATTTTTCGATATTTCGTCCGTAAGGGAGTGAAATAGGGGATAAAACTTTTTTTTTGAAAATACGTAGCTATTTAGGCAATTTTGAAACTAGAACTACAAAATTTCAAATTTTAATTCAGGGTTCGAATTTAAAAGACACGTGTTTCAGCATGTTTTGAAATTCGACAAATAAGGGGGTAAAATAGGTGACGCAAAAAATTGATTTTTAAAAATATGTTTCTGTTATCTCAAATTTTAAGCTACATCTACGAAACTACGGATATGGAATCTTGTCAGGATTAAAATCCACTATTTTTAGTATTTTTGGAAATTCAACACGTAAGAGGGTTAGATAGAGGATCAAAAATTCCTTTTGAAAACACGTTGATATTGATACAATTTTGAAGCTAGAGCTGCAAAAATTGATATTTGTATAGTTGGTTAGACGTTAAAAAATACGTGTTTCGGTATTATTGGAAATTCAACCATCAACGGGGTTAAATTGGAGACGGGGTGTTAAAAAAAGTTCAAATGTTTGTAATTCTATCGGACCAAACTGCGTGGTCATCAGTCCGTAGGGGGGGAGGGTGTTTTCGAAAATATGTTGCTATTTAGGCAATTTAGAAGTATAAATTTTCGGATTTGGATTCGGGGTTCGAATTTAAAAGACACGTGTTTCGGCATTTATTTGAAATTCAACCAATAAGGGGGTAAAATAGAAGACGCAAAAAATTGATTTTCTAAAATATGTTGCTGTTAACTCAAATTTCGAGCTATAACTACGAAACTTAGGATATGGACTCTTGATCAGGATTAAAAAGACACGTGTTTTGGTATTTTTAGAAATTCAACTGAGGGGGTAAAAGAGGGTAGCAAAAATTCTTTTCAAAAACACATTGTTGTCAAGACAATTTTGAAGCTATAGCTACAAAAATTGGTATTTGTATTGTTCGTTAGAATTTAAAAAATACGTGTTTAGGTATTTTTAGTAAATTTCACCAATAATGGAGTGAAATACGAGATGCAAAAATTGATTTTTAAAAATATGGTGCTGTTAACTTAAATTTCAAGTTATAACTACGAAACTTAAGATATGGATTCCTCATCGGGATTAAAAAGAAATAAGTGGTGCAGACCAACCAGCCTACGCATTCGAAGCAACGGGGTTCAGCAAGTATCTGTATAATTATTTTAAACAAACATGCGGGTACAAATGTGGTACATATTTTATATTAATGATATGGACTTATCAATTTGTCCTAACGATTTTATTGCCATAACAATGACTTAAAAACCTTTCTGAAGAGTTTTATGTAAGTAACTACCAACTCATACTACTTGTAACGCACCCTACATCTGTAATTTATATTGCCTTTTAATAATATCAATTATGCTATGCATAGCACTTGAGACTGTCCTAAGTACGAAACATGGTTGTGGAAATAAAAAATTATTTCAGTCAAATGGCGGTGAATTCCTTAAAAAAAATTATCATGACTGATGCCTGAGAATCATAAAATAACTCTACGAGTAATTGTTTTCATTAATCCGATTAAGTGGGTATCAGTTGCGGAACGCTTGTGCTGCTTATTGAGTTACTGTGTAACGGGAAGTTGTAACGCGTTTATCGCCAGTGTAACGAGTTCGGAAATTGTAGCCCCCTCCCGATACGGCGCTTTCGGTCGATTTACTTTAACATAAGCCGGCATGCGGATGGGAAATGGATGGGGCGCCGCCGGGTGCAATGGCAGCTGGCTGTTGTTGGAATAAAAGGAAAATCGAGTTAACAAGAAACTCAAATTAAAAGCGGAACTAGTTCGTGGTGCCGCGCCGCTCGGATTGCACTAAATCGTGACCCCTCCCCCCACTCCCCCTCACCCCTCGACGCCTTTTTTTTCCGAGTCGGCTGGCACAAATTACGTGGAACTAAGTAGCCGGCTAACGAATGGGGGCGCAGTCGAGCCAGGGGAGAAAACAGGCCGCCCGTGCATCTGCGACCCCTCTAAAACAATGCTAATGCCCTTTCACGAATTTAACTCTTCTTTCCTCTCAATATGAGTTCGTATAGATAATTCGGGCAGTAGACCTGTAATGACTCGGTGACTAAGACGGAAACTTTGTCACGCGACGTAGACATTTCCTATTGGAGTATGCTATCTGATCGAAACTATCTGGCGGGGGTGGCTTTGTGCCCCACCATAAATTTTGTGGCCTGATTTTATCCAGAGTATTTTTTCAGTTTGAGTAGGAGATAATTTTGGTGTGGAACGAGTAACTAGAGTCATTAGTGACGCACCCGTTTATCTATCCACCAGCCAGTGTAGAGGGCATGTACTTCTCTCACCCCTGGCTCCTATAAAAGTGCCGGCCGCGGTGGTCGAGCAGTCTGCGGCGCGCCAGTCACGTTCTGCACGGCCACTACGGTCGGGGGGTTCGAATCCCCCCTCGGGCATGGATATTTGTGCCGTCCTTAGTATTAGCTAATTCATAAGTAGTTTGTAAGTGTAGGGACTGATGACCCCATAGTTGAGTCCCATAAGCTATACAAACATTTGGACACTCTTTGTACCACGTTTTAAACTGTAAGACATACTCAGGGGCACATATAGACTCTGAACATAACTTATTGCTTATGAACTGTAGATTAAAACTTAAGAGACTGCAGAAAGGTAGAAAGGAGCTGGAACCTGGAAAAACTGAACATTTTTCCTATAAAAGTGACGCCCCCAAGCCTTTCCCCGTGGCCAACAATAATAACAGTCCGCTACAACTGTTAAAAATTCTTTACTAAGAACTCACGACCGGTTTCGTAAATTAAATTTGCATCTTCAGGCGCTTACTTATTTCAGATCTTAACCATATGTTACTTTATACTAGGTGATCCCCATTATTATTGAGTTGTAACCAACTTGCCTATAAAACCATCTATAAAATCCCTTTCTTCAAAAAGTGGGGCTCCGTCAATATGTATTAAAAACCGAATAAAATCGCATCGTCTGATGGCGGCAGCAACAACACCTCTTCTCTCAGCTGTCTCCTTTGGAGGTAAAGTGTCAGTTCTCTAGCAGATATTAATCTACTTTTACCCTCTGACGCGGCTTTCGTGCTGAATACCGCTCTTAGTGTTTTATATCTGAGGTAGGCCATTGGCTGATGAAAATTTACTGTTTTAAGTATGGGATTTTATTCGGTTTCGAATACATGTAGACGGAGCCCCACTTCTTGAAGAAAGGGATTTTATAGATGGTTTTATAGGCAAGTTGGTTACAACTCAAGAATAATAATGGGGATCACCTAGTATAAAGTAATATATGGTTAAGATCTGAAAAAAGTAAGCACTTGACGATGGAAATTTAATTTGCGAAACCGGTCGTGAGTTCTTCGTATAGACTTTTTAACCGTCGCAGCGGTGTGTTATCAAAAAAATTAATCAATTCGACTGTGGTTGCCCAATGAATAAATTATTGTGCTCAATAAGAACAGGCCTGGGCACAGACGGCCATTATGGACGTGACGTCATCAGTAGTTCTAAAGCACTGTATAGTACAAGCAGAACAATCCGCCATTTTATATCCTTAGTTGAAAGCGCGCACTGAAGGACTACGAAACACTAAGGCATTTCAATATGCTCTTACTTTCCTAGTGCAGAAAATATTACAGCATAGTAAATTTAATGGCTTACATTTGACTGTAAGAGACAAGCAATTTAAAGTTAGTGATTAGATGGATATTTAGAGAAATGATACATTCACTTACATACATTGCCGTTCTAAATATTTACCAAATACAGATAAAATAAAATTATCGAATTTTCTGGTTTATAAATGGTACATCCACATACGTTTATGTTAACTAAAAGTTGCATTCGAAAACATTTACGGAATAATGTTAAATTGCGATACTGTATTCCCCCCCCCCCCCCGCCCTCTAATAACTCGCATATTTTATAACATCATATTACAGAAAACATTTTACGTAAAAATGTGTTTAATGAGTATGAACGTCTGGTTTCGTTAGATAACCACATAATAATCATGCACTTTCAAATACAGTGAATGTTGCGTGCTAAGTTTTGAATTTAATGCCTTTCATGCACGACTTCCTGTTCCCATTCTTTGCTAAGTTCAATTTATTTATTTGTTTTTCACATATCCTGTTCACAGCTTGGCTTAAGCCTAAATATTCCTGTATCGAGAGTCACGTTTAAATTAAACACTGAACTAATGAGAAATAACATGATTTAAAAAGCACTGCCTGGGTTAAGCCAGATGCACTCAAGCATCACTTAAAATACTATTAACATCCGCTAGAATGTTTAAATGTTTGTAGAGCTTTTGGGACTTAACTACGGGGTCATTAGCCCCTCAACTTACAAACTACTTATGAAATAGCTAATACTAAGGACGGCACAAGTATCCATGCCCGAGAGGGGGACTCGAACCCCCGACCGTAGTGGCCGTGCAGACCGTGACTGGCGCGCCGCAGAGCGCTCGGCCAGCACGGCCGCCAACAGCCGTTAGGAAAAACTCCTTAGTTGGTCTAAAGAAAATCAAGAACATTAGCTTACGTTAAACACTCTGTATGTCGTGTTATGTTGACAATCTGTAGCAAAATTAAAATAAACCATTGCATATCTGTATAGGTCTATATTTCCATTACTACCTTTTGTTCTTAACGTTAACAGATACTTGCTCGATTTTGCCGTATATACTGGAATTTACAAATCACCTTATATGCCTATCTATGTTTGAAGGAAACCGATAAAACTTATAGCGACCATGTCTGCAATTATTTGAGCAGTTTTGATATGCACAACCAACCATTTCACACCGAGAAACAATAAAAACACAAAATATTCCCTGATTCACTTCTACATCTACATGGGCCGCGCGGGAGTAGCCGAGCGGTCTGGAGCGCCACGTTACGGATCGCGCGGCCTCCCGCGTTGGAGGTTCGAATCCTCCCTGGGGCATGGATCTGTGTGTTGTCCTTAGGTTAGTTAGTTTAAGTACTTTGTAAGACTAGGGACTGATAACCAAGTAGTTTCGTCCCATAGAATTACAAACAAATATCTAATACTCTGCAAATCACATTTAAGTGCCTGACAGAGGCTGCATCGAACCACCTTTCCCATTCCATTCTCAAATAGCGCGCTTGAAGAAAAAGCGCCTGAATCTCTCCGTTCGAGCTCTGATTTCTCGTATTTTATTCTGTTGGTTATTTCTATCTATGTAAGTGGGAGTCAACAATACCTTTCGGATTCGGAGGAGAATGTTGGCGATTGGAGTTTCGTATGTAGCCCACGCCGCAGCGATAAACGCCGTTGTTATGATGATTCCCATCCCAGATCCTGTATCATTTCCGTCACGCTGTCTCCCCTGTATCGTAACAGTACAAAACGAGCTGCCCTTCTTTGTACTCTTTCGATGTCCTCAGTCAAACCCACCTGATAAGGATCCCACACTGGGTAGCAATGCTCCAAAAAAGGACGGACAAGCGTAGTGTATGCAGTTTCTTTTGCAGTTCTGTTGCATCTTTTAAGGATTCTGCCAATAAAACGCAGTCTCTGGTTCGCCTTTCCCACGATATTATCTATGTGTTCTTTCCAGTTTAAGTCTCAAGTAATAGTAATTCCTAGGTATTTAATGGAGTTTACGGCTTTTACTTTTGATTGATTTATCTTTAAATCCGTTAAACTTTGATTACTTTTCGTACTCTTGTGGAGGACTTCAAACTTCTCATTATTTAGAGTCAATTGCCAATTTTTACACCATAGCACTAACTTATTTAGATCGTGCAGCAGTTGGTTTTGAATTTAAGACGACTTTACTAGGCTATAAATGACGGCGTCATCTGCAAACAACCTAAATCGTTTATATAAATATGGAACAGTAGAGGACCAATAACACTACCCTGTAGAACGCCCGATATCACGTCTGTTTTAGTCGAGGCCTTACTGTCGATTACTACCAACTATGTCCTCTGCCAGAAAATCCCCTATCCAGTCGCAAACTTGTGGCGATATACCATAATCACGCAATTTGATTAAAAGCCGTATGTGAGGTAGGTGTCAAAAGCCTTCTGGAATCAAGAAATACGGAATCAATTTGAGAACCTCTGTCGATATCACTCATCACTTCCTGTGAGTAAAGAGCTAGTTTTGTTTCGCATGAACGATATTTTCTTAATATACATATATTCTTAATATTCATATAGCTATTTTTCTTGTTTCCAAATTTATCTTATTTTTCTGGTAACTTTATCTATCATTCCCCTAACTATACATTCTTCTAAGTACTTGCGTTTGCCCTCTAAACACTCCTGCTTAGCCATTTTGCATTTGCCGTCAATCTCATTTCTTAGTAATGTTTGTATAGCTTATGCGACTTAACTACGGGGTCATCAGTCCCTAAACTTACAAGCTACTTATGAACTAACTAATATTAAGGCCGGCACAAATACCCATGCCCGAGGGGATTTCGAACCCCCGACCGTAGTGGCCGTGCAGACCGTGACTGGAGCGCCTCAGTCCCCTCGGCCACCGCGACCGGCCATTTCTTAGTTATCTGTACTCCATTTTGCCAGCTTCATCGACTTTATATCTTTTTTCATCAATTAAATTCAGTATTTCCTGTGATATCCAAGGACTTTTGTTGGTCTTTACTTTGTATTTTGTCCTCTGCTGCCTTCATTCGTTCCTCTCAAAGCTACGCATTCATCATCTGCTGTGTTATTTCCCACAGCTTCTGTCAATTCTTACCTAAAGTTCCATCTGATACTTTCGATAACTTCAGGTTCCTCCAGTTTATCCAGGTCGCATCTCCTTATTTTCCAACCTTTCTGTAGTTTTTTTTTTTCAGTTTCAGTCTACAGTTCACAACCAGTACGATATGGTAACAGTCTTACATTTGAAAACCTGGTTCCTGAATCTATGTCTTATTATAAAACCCATCTTGTATCTTCCGGTGTCTCCTGGTTTTTCCCGCATATACAACCGTCTTTGAAGATTCTTAAAAGAAGTTTTTGTTATGAATAAATTATGTTTGGTATAAAATTCTACATGGCGGCTTCCTCTTTCATTCTTTTCCCCATTCCATATTCACCTAATTTTCCTTCCTTTCCTTTCCTTTTCCTATTACCGAATTCCAGTATTCCATCAGTATTAAGTTTTCCCTTAATTGTCTGAACTACTTCCTTTACCTCCTCATATATTTCTTCGCTCTCCTCATCATCAAATGTTCAAATGTTTGTTAAGCTTATGGGACTTAACTACGGAGTCATCAGTCCCTAAACTTACAAACTACTTATGAACTAGCTAACACTAAGGACGGCACAAATATCCATGCGCGAGGGGGGATTCGAACCCCCGACCGTAGTGGCCGTGCAGACCGTGACTGGAGCACCTCAGTCCCCTCGGCCACCGCGACCAGCTCCTCATCATCGACAGAGCTAGTTGGCATACAAACTTTCACTATTGTCGTCGGTTATTACGGTAATACGATCACTGTGCTGCTCATAGTAGTTTTCCTACATCCTTATTTCCTTATTCATAATTTAAACCTACTCGTGTAATACCCACAGCTAATTTTGTTTTTGTAATCCTGTACTCACGTGACTAGAAATGCTGTTCATCCTGCCACCGATCTTCACTAATCACCACTATATCTAACTTCAACCCATCCATTTACATTTCAAATTTTCTTACTAACCTACCCTAAGAGTTAGAAGATTCCATTCTCCGATCCCTAGAATACTCGTTTTGCTTTTCTTGATGACATCCTCCTGAGTAGTCGCCGCCTGGAGATCCGAATGGGGGACTATTTTCCCTCGTGCATATTTTACGCGGACCACAATCTCTGCCCGCTTCGGCGTAACGTGCATCTTATCTTTAGGGTGCGTTGCTACATATCCTCTATTTACATTCCGAAGTTGACTTTTCGTTTTAAAACCGTCATGTTTGATGCATGAACTGCAAAAACGTAGGAAACGACACACTTTTTTTTCCTTCCATTATTTTGCATATGTGTGTGTGTGTGTGTGTGTGTGTGTGGTGGGGCAGCCTGAGATACGCGTATAAGAATTCTGAATATTTTCCGTAGTCTAGAGCAACATATCAGCTGTTGCACGGGCGCTTTCGTATTCATCTGACGTGGTGGCGGAAGGAAATAGAAAATTTCCTTTTTCTCGACAGGTCCATTCCCCCGGGAAGCGGGGGTGGGGCAGAGAAAGCAAGCGCTGCGGGAGGGCACGGAAGGCCACGGCGCCGCCACGGCGGGAATCCCCGCTGACGTATGGCGTCGGTTGCGGCGGGCGCATTTGTAGCGGGGCTTTGGCGCCCCGTCTGACGCTCCACAAGAGAGCAATTTCATTCCGCGCCCGCCGGAGTCCGGCTTCCGTTTCGTTCCAATACTCCTCCGCGAACAAGTCTGCTACACTTCCCGCCTCACAAATACATTTCGACAGTCACCTGTAAGTGCAAGGTGATGCAAATTGTTATAGCTTGAGCTAACATTGCGTACTGGCAATGTAAGGTGTGATACTTTGCAGTGTGTTAAATTCCACTGGTGTCCAAAATATGCCAACAGAAAAAAAAAATACTACACTAGCTCTTAGATTTTTCCATAGATTTATTCTTGGAACAGTGCCTATGAAATGATTGCTAGCCGGCCGCGGTGGCCGAGGAGACTGAGGCGCTCCAGTCACGGTCTGCACGGCCACTACGGTCGGGGGGTTCAAATCCCCCCTTGGGCATGGATATTTGTGCCGTCCTAGTTCGTAAGTAGTTCATAAGTAGTTTGTAAGTTTAGGGACTGATGACCCCGTAGTTAAGTCATATAGACTATACAAACATTTGAACAATGATTGCTATTACTGATCAAGAGCTCAAGCAGTACTGAGGTACCAGGCGTCGGTTACAGCAGGAAAACGACTGCAGGTGTGGTGCCTATATCATTTCCATTTCTCCTCCATGTTGCCATGGATGACGAACAACAACAGTTTGCGTTTGTACCGCAATGACAGTCTACGCGAGGGTTGTGTAGTAACTACCCACTGCACTGTGTGAAGAGTAGAAACTCTAAAAGTTCACCAACCTGACGTCTTCAATAGATGTCGTCCCCACGCAGGTAGGAGTTCTTGATTGAGACTGAAATTATTATACTATTGGCAGGAACTGATCGAATTACTGAATAAAACTGAAGTCCTCGGGAATCGGGATGCCAACTGATTTACTTAAAGACTGCAGAAAACCAGTAAACTGCATAATAATATCCACTTGACATACATTGCCTTAACTGAAAGTAAATAAAAAGTCATTTTTCTTGTTCTAAGATGATTAAATAATGTTTTATGACCGGCTACGTATGCATGTTACTCCACTGAGTGCGCGTACTCTTCCGAGCGCCTGTTCTGAACTGACCTATGGCGGCTCGATGCAAGGCTGCCTTCGTTCCGAGATTTGGGGCGCAAACATGGCTGCCGTGCATCGTCCGTCTTATTTTGTTTATTGAATTAGCAATTGTTAATATGTTTTACCTACTCAGGGATAGCTTAGCTTTGAAGGGTATTTCTAAATTGAATTTGACATTGAATAAATAATTAGTTTATTAAAAATTAATAAAGATTGCGTTTTGGCGCATGACCGCCAGTGCTACAGCCAATCGGCGTCCAGTGCCTGCCACTCGGGGCTTCCCTAGAATTCGGGGAGGTTTTCCAGTGCTCTTTCCCATGAGAACCCGACCTATTATATTACCTGTCGTGGTTCTCACTAGCTTCCACCATCTGTCGCCTACTGGTCCTATCCGGCTGCACTGAAGCAATACTTCCATCTTAATATGATGGCTTTAAGCCCGAAATATTACACGGTACATATCTAAACACACATATTAGCACGTGATGTAGTCTTCACGGGCGCCAATGCACGCGCTGTATCTCGCATTCGTTAGAACATACACATGGCGAATACTATTTTGGGATACATTATTCCCCGCCAGCTCGATTTATACGACGGTTGAAACAAATAGTGGTAACAATGATGTAGAACATTATGCAATGGACTCTAGTAATGTCGGTGATAGCACACGTTGTTGGCATACCTACCCTACTGACCAAAGTCACTAGCGTACGCACAATCCAGGGAAAGTCACTTGTGAGCGAGCGGTCCAACGTAAAGGGTGTCAATGGATGAGACATGGGCCACATCGTACGAGCCAAAACTGGAACGGAAATCCATCGAATGGCGTCATTATGGGTCGCCGCGAAAGTCAGAAGTACGTCAGAGTCCCAGTATAGTGAAAGTTATGAAGATGTGTACGACTGTGATGGTGATATCCTAACGCGTTACGTTCCTCCACGACTGATCCTCAATGCGCAACCCACACATCGTGTTGCACAACAATGCAATGTCTGGCTGCTCTGGTCGGTCGATGGGACTGGGAAGTACTGTACCATCCACCATACTCCCCGGACATAAGTCGTTGTGACTTCATTCCGGAAATGAAGAAACCACTTCGTGGTATTCGCTTCGGAGCTGTATCAAAGATTCGACAGACAGTAGACCGCTCCTACGCACCATCAACCGGTATACTAAACTTTCCACATAGCTCGCAAAGGGTTCTACACAACGCAGACGAATACTTTGAAGGACAGTAACAGGTGCAAACGTGTAGGGGAGGACTGGGGCACGCTGGCCACAGGGGCAGGATGGCCCAGTCGAATTAGTTCATACAACAGACGCCACACTGTCTTAGGAATTAATCAAAGTAGGTACCACTGTCTGTCATTATACAGGGCCAATATCGCAGTCGGCGAAGTTTTGGACAAGCTGTAGTTCTTAATTGTTTTTGTGCGTGTTTCCGTAAAATTCTACTCGTCGGTTAATGTGTGTTATTTAACTTTTGCTTGCTTTAGGCGCAATGGGGTTAGTAGTATAATAAAAGGTGGTACTTTAAGGATTATTTCTATATAGCATACAGACTTAATCGCTTCAGTGAGTTTGCTAAAGAACAGAGCACGATGGCCAGACGAGAGAACCTGTCACACCCTATTGGATCTGTACTTCTTTAAACTCTATGAAAGGTTTCTTACTTTTAATGATGAACATTTATAGTTCAACAAGTACAAACCGACCTCATGTCAGTTTGCACAAGTAATTGAAGCTTAGTAAACAGAAACTGAATTTCAACCTTTCCCATTGGACCAAAGTATTGGGAAGAAATACTGAAGAAAAATTAGATTACAGGCTAGAAAAGCCTTTTTTTCAAAAAGGAAGTGCGAGGAATAGTAGAATTAAATTAACCAAATCAACAGCAGGTGACATAACTAGGAAAAAAAGACAAGGCAAGACGGCGATGATGATGAAGCGTCACAGTGCCTTTTTAAAACAGTCAACTGGAGAACAAGGAATTCAGTGCACAAACTGTAAGCGTTTGGCTCATCAGAGATGCGTGAAAAAATGAAAACCATGGACTACTTTTCGAGTGTTGAAACTATGCTGATCCTTTGAAGCTGGACGTTGATTAAAGTTCACTGGTTTGTTTTAAGTTACTATAAATAGTAATAAGTTTAACCTGTCCTGTTGTCATAGTCCTCAATGTTAAGCATTTAACTCAGTATTCAACTTGATATTATGTACATTAAAGTATATTTCTTGATAACTGTTCGTTTTATTTCCTAGTTACCGAAACCGTACATGGGTCAACGTGCCCCAGCCTCTGGGCCAACAACATGTCCCGGTCTCCCCTAACCCTGTTGTATCGGTGGTGGATAAATAGTTGCCACTATTTATCGTGTTCCGCAGGACAGAATTGAGGAGCAAACCTCCATGGTCTTGGAACGCGTCAGCACGTCAGACTGTAAGAAAGGAATAGTAATTGAAAAACTGAAAGGTATACCAATCTTGTGTTCATGACAAGCATAAGTAAAAAAGAATCAGTAATGTAACAGAAATAACACAGAATTCCTCAACATGATAGAGTGACCCAAGAGGGAATTTTCAGTCTATATTGAAAGAGCGTTAATCACTACTAAGGTTTCTGAATTCTTGTGCCAGCTTATCAGAAATGGCTGTGGCAGATTACTGGTACATAAATTTTTGCACAAAGTATCAACAGAATGTGATCAAAACGCAGATTCGATTTCTGTCCGGTATTAACTGAGAGAAAGCTGGTAACTCTTGGGAATGACCAAATATTAACAACAAACGACATTAAACAAAATATGTTTCGAGAGGCCAATGTCAGTGAACTGAAGTCGATAAGATGTACGCAAGCTCGCCCCACAAATTGTTAGGACCACCCGTCTCTGCGCAATAAATACCAGTTTTGAACCAGAGCAGTTACCCCAAACCGGTATTTTCCAACCTTGTCGAATATGCGACACCCTTCCAAGTAAAAATATCCTAGCGGCTCCCTCCCAAATACAAATATTCTGGCGACTACCTCCTTACAAACCGTAATAAAACTGTTATCTGAAAGGAAACAAATTTAATATTTCTTTTGCTACAGCTTTCTTTTAAATTCTTGGACGAAGTTTTGCTGTGTATTTTTTGGAATGTAACACATTATCCTATGTTTACACGATTTCCGACAGACAAATATATTTTGCGTAACGATTGTTTCGCATTTCAGGCAAGAATCAGAAGCGAATTATGATCGTTGTAAAGAATTAGTTTTTTTATTATTCATAATTATTTTCTGTATCAAATTCTTTTACCTATCGCTTGGTTTCTGAAAACAGTTTCAGGCTTTGCGCTTATTCATTAACACACTGTTCTATATATATTTTTTAAATCAATGATCTATTCAATTCACAACGAATGTTACACAAGGAATTAACATTAAATGAATTTCACTTGGACATAGATTTTTCTATTACTGAACTCTTGGTTATTTTATGGCACAAGTGCTTGCTCTTGTGACAGCGAACCCCCCCCCCCCCCCCCCCCCCCCACCGCGAGCAAACCTTTGCGACCCCCTCGGTTCGCGACTCACAGGTTGAAATATTCTCTCCCAAACAATAACACCATACGTCGTGAGCGAATGAAAATAACCAAAGTAGACTACTTTTCGTCTTGAACTAACACTTATTTCAGAAACTGTTCTAATGGAAAACAACACAGCATTCAATTTTTGGACGAGTTCTTTAACATGGGCTTTACATGACAGATTGATATCTATCTGAACGCCTAGAAATTTGAACTGTGCAAATTCAATTATCATGTGACCATTCTGTGTAATTGAAATTTCAATTTACGTTGAATTGTGTGTTATAAAATGTAAAAAATAGTCTTATTGTGATTTAGCATCAATTTATTATCTACAGTCCGTGAACTATTTCTTCAACTGCATTATTTGATACTGCGTTAATTTTGCCAACTACCTACTTCAGTACCAAACTGGTGTCAGCAAACAAAAATATTTTAGACTTACATGTTACACTTGAAGGCATATCATTTATATAGGCCAAGTGAGAAACAACAGTGGCCACAGAACAGAACCCCGTGCACGTACCTCTTAAATGTGCTCCATTAAAGGTGTATATCATAATCATTTTCAACACCGCAGGGAATTACCTTCTGCTGACTGTTATTAAAGTGAGAACTGAACCAGTTCTGAGCAACTCCCCTTGCTGCATAATGTTCCAACTTCTGCAACAATATCTAGTGATCAAGACAATCAAATACTTTTGTTAAAGAATACGCCAAGCGTTCAAAGTTTTTCATTTAATCCATCAAGTACTTCACAGAGTAAAGACAATACAGCATTTGCTGTTGTTATACCACTTCTTAAACCAAACTGTACATTTCAAAGCATATTATGGGAAGTGAAATGATCAATTAACCTCGAATATACAGCTTTTTGAATAACTTTTATGAAATCTGGTGGCATAGAAATAGGTCTCAAGCTGTCTACACTATCCCCTTCTCCCTTTCACACCTCCGGAAATGATTAGTACACGTGTAAAGCCGCCGCGGAGAGGCCGAGCGAATTGAGGCGCTATGCTACGATGCGCCATGCCGTTGCCCGTCGGGGGTTCGAATCCCCCCCTCGGGCATGGATGTTTGTGCTGTCTTTACTATAAGTTAGTTCATAAGTAATATCGTAAGTTTAGGGACTGATGAACCCGCAGTTAAGCTTTACAAACATTTGAACACCTGTAAAGGCGTTCTACACGGAAGATGGCATTCCGGCCAGGTTGGTTACAGTCATGCCCAAAATAGCAACAGGGCACATACTAAATACTATAATTTACTGGGTAGACCCACATACACAATTGCTGTTTACTCATTAACAGACAGATAGCTGATAATGCTACATTATTCCCTTTTCTGTGTGAGGCACTTGATGGAATAAATAAAAACGGCGAACGTTGGGCGTATTCTTTGATTTATCGAAAATGTTTGACTGTGTTGATCACCAGATATTGTTCCAGAAATTGGAACATTATGGAATAAAAGTAGTAGCTCAAAATTCGTTCACTTCTTACTTGAATAACAGACAGCAGAAAGAAATCTGTGCTGTTGAAAACGCATATGATGTGCACTATAATTGGGCACATTAAGTGTGTGGGACACAGGGTTCTGCACTGAGGTTACTGTTTTTTTCTCATTTATATACTGATATGCCTTCAAGTATAACAGGTAGTTCTAAGAGAATTCTGTTTGCTGATGACACTATCTTGATAGTAAAATATGTTGGAAATATTGATGCAGTGACAAATAATGAGTTTATTCAAATAAGTTCGTTGCCTGTAGAAAACAAATTGATGCTAAATCTCAGTAAGACTCAGTTGTTACAGTTTCTCATTCAAGATAAACTGTTAGTAATATTTTGTTGTTTCCACGAGTTAGCAGCTTTAATTCACCTATTACTAGACATAAATCTGATCTGTATTTGTTTCACACCTCCTTAACCCTTGTGCATAACGTTGTGCAGTATTCTGCCGTATCGCTTCTCGGCCTTTTTGCTAAGATCAAAGTGTAGCCGCATCAATTTTTAATAAGTTGTCACAAGAATTCAAAGAGCTTAGTATTATCCACAAACTTTCAAGGCTAAACTGAAATGTTTCGTCATGGCTCACTTTTTCTATTCTGTCGTGAAAATCCTAGAAGAAATGAAAATAATGTGTGATTCTTTTTATTTATTCTTAGACCTGTCGTATGCTTATGATTGCTATACGCTTCACTTTATCAATTACTACTCCTTTGTTACAATGCGAAGTACTGACCATGATCATGGAGGCTTGCTCCTCAATTCGGCTCTGCGGAATATGATACATACAAGTAAATAAGAGATACTTTCTCCTACTACCAGGTCGAAGAAGCACAGGCGATGGAACGTGGAGTTTGACAGACTATTGACATGAGGGAGAAGGTGTGACGCCTCTGGAAACAAAGAAAGGAAGACCGATCCAAGAAGATAAAAAAAGTTAAGAAGGAGCAAGAAGACCAACTGCTCAGGAAGATAAATAATGACTTTGCAAAGAACAACATTAGAAACCAATATCGGATTTTCAGAGAGAAATTAAACATGTATGGACCAGCAACCTCCTACTTGAGGACAAAACTGGGAACATGGCGTATAGTAATAAGGGAAAGATACTAGCAGAATACTTCAAGGAACTACAACAAAAGATGGCGTTCTATGGTTGACCGAATTCATCCCCCAACCCTGACGCTAAACCCGCATCTATAAGCGAGATCCTGGCAGTTGTAACACACATGGAAAATTTCAAGGCATCAGGTGAAAATCAGATAACAGCCGAATTATGGAATTGTGCTAGCTAAATTGCAATTGTCTCACTTTAAAAACTTTTTGAGGAAATATGGAAGAAATGAGTCATTCATGAGGAATATAAAATGGCCCTGATCGCAACTGAAGATGGATCTCTCTGGTTGATGTAACCTACAAGATATTGTCCAGAGCATTAATAGAAAAAGAAGAACTTCAGTTATATTGCCAGATTGTGAAATATTAATCAGGTTTTAGGAAAGGAAGAACGTGCCCTTAACAGACCTTAAATCTCTAAAACATTCTAGTATATCAGAAGACGTTTGGAGGGAAAACTCTAAACACCATTAATGAGACGCTCACATATACATCTAAAAAATTCATGGGTGAACTATCAGAAACTTTTGAGATCAGAACAGGGGTCCGGCAAGGGGGTGGTCTCTCTCCCCTGAGCACTCGTAAAAGTTGTCAGAGAACGGAATGCAAAAACGAGAGGAGGAAAAAGACTCAGAACAAAAAATATCGCACTGTCGTGTTTTAGGACCCATTTTAGATTTGCCTGTAGTTATGATTTTTTCCAAACATTTCGGATAAAAGTAATAAAAATAACAAAAAGTTTCCACGGACATGGGTGTCAGTGTTGTCCTTAGGTTAGTTTACCTTAGTTTAAGTAATTTGTAAGCTACGAGCTAATGACCAAGCAGTTGAGTCCGAAAGATTTACAAACATTTGAATAAAAAATAATGTATGATACCATCACAAATCTGCTATTGTGATAATATCTTTGCCCAAACACGTAATATTCCTTCTGACATTTTAACAAACAGCCAAAATTATTTGAAATTTGAGTTCAGCTTTGATAAACACTCTTTTACGAACTTTTACCCCTTTACACTATTATTTTAATGTCTCTCCCCCATTTTCATTATCTTTTTCCGTTAAGTACTATCACCTGTCTTTCTTTGGTAAATTGTTTTAAGTTTATTTTCTCTACCTGTACTGGTTACGAATGACTATAGCCTGTAAGGCACTTAGCTTCCACTTGGCGTTCGGAAATCAGTCACGTGATATCCCCCGCCTGAAACCTTGCCCGAAACACTTTTTGCATACGCCATATTGCTTTGTGTATTTGATGATTTTCTTATTATAATTCAAGCGTTGTTATTTCAAAGCAATGTCGCTCTAAAATTTGTCAAAAACACGTTGTTCTTAGGGCAATGACATAATTAAATGTCTAAAATGCCATGTTACCAGATAACATCTGCTATCGATGGTACGAGAATTACTGATTACTCTCGCAGCTGCTCGGCCTAGCGTAATGAGCAGCGAATTAGTGATGCTCGAACATTTTGGACGGTGGTTCGAAAGTTGCCGGGCGCAGTGGCTCAGAGCGCTCGGTCAGAGGGTAGCCAAGGTGATAGCTCAGGGTGTTCCGTTAGAGGGCTCTACGCCCTCTGTAACGAAAAATCTAACGAGGAAACAATCAAAATAAAAACCAGCGTCCACAAAGGACTGATAAAAGCGAAGAACCGATGAAAAAGAGAAAAGAGGACTCAGCGCCATCTGTAATAAAAACTGAGCAAAATTCTCAACGAACAGACCGAACATAAACAACCCAAAAGCGTCGATCTAGCTGAAGAACAAAAAAATACAAATAAAAATAAAATACCGTCTTAGGCATTTTTTCCTTCGTTTTTTGGTTTTCATCTTGATACCTAAAAGGTTTTCACACACTCTTAATTGAAAACTATATTCTGCAAGTTTCTGGGTTGTTCAAATGGAACAAATCCACTTTTCAGAGCAAGCTCTGTTACATTTTGTGAACATACGATGAAATACATACCAACGAATTGAAAACACAGACTTCTTTTTCACATGTACATAAACTGGTAAGATACTGTTATAAATGATATAACGATAAATGTTCAAATGTTTGTATAGACTATGGAACTCAACTACGGGGTCATCAGTCCCTAAACTTACAAACTACTTATGAACTACTTACGAACTACGACGGCATGCCCGAGTGGGGATTCGAACCCCCGACCGTAGTGGCCGTGCAGACCGTGACTGGAGCGACTTAGTCCCCTCGGCCACCGCGGCCAGCTGATATAACGATAGTAGTAACTTTATTTATAGATTAAGTACTGGAGTTATGTGGAATTCAATTTTACCACACTTATTCCGTTTGTTATTTTAGTTGTAAGAGAAAATGTAGTCACGGTTTGAAACAGTATTTGCTCTTTATTTTAGCGCAGAACAAAAACATGATCAAAGTTATATCTGAAATAAAGAAAAGGTAATACAAATTACGTATTAGCGTCCATGCAACCACACCAAAGACAAACATTTTCGTAGACACATTGATTCTAAATAATGGCTTTCAACATATGCCACAAGTAATGAATAATTGCTTAGAAAAATAAGAAGCAAGGCATTTTGTTGGGATGTATTACACTTCCGTTTCATTAAGAAACACAGTTGCCACAGAAATCTAAGACTTTATTTACATATGTGACTACCACTATCAGCACTTTGTTTAGAATATTAGTTACTAGCTGAAAACCCGGCGTTGGCGGGTATTTATTTATTCCTGCCATTTTTCAAGTATATATTCATTTGTATAAGTGCTGTAAGTCTGTAAAATACAATTAGTCGTAAAGAAGTAATAGAATAAAACTTGGTGCCTGATGGGGGCGATTTTCCCTGAACGTTACTGTTTATGTGCTCATATCTCATCAACTACTTGTCATAATGTGATACAATTCATAAGGTACACTCAACTATATGTGTGTGTGTACTGTCTGTAAAATTTCCTGCGGCTACAATTTGTTGTGTTCAAATTATAAATTTTAACGCCATATCGAGAGCGGTAGTTTTACTCCATAAACAGCGGAAAAGTACTAAGCGAGAAACTTGTTTCCTTTCATCATTTTACTATGGTTGCCAGAGAGAAAAAGTTTAATAAAGGTTTGAAATTATGTTTAAAGTTTGTTGCAAGTCACTAAGTACTATCATTCTCATACAGTGTATTTCGAAAGTCTCGCCGCATTATATGGCATTTTTTGCCATTTTTATTGGTTATGGCGTAATATCTTTTGAACCATGTGCCGTATGTGATTCTTACTATGCATCAATTGTTACCTCACAATAACGAATGTGTGTACCAAATTTGGTTGAATTCGGTCCAATGGTTTAGGAGAAAATGAGCAGCATTGTCTCTAAACGCAGCAGTTTTTCGCGCATCTCATTGTTTATGACGTCATATCTTGTGAACTCTTTGTTGTATGTGATTCTTACACTTACGGCGACCGTCCTTATGGATTGAAGCTTACGTACAAAATTTCATAAATATTGGAAGGAAACTGTAGATATGTATGCAACACGTACAAATATACGGACACTCTGCTTTATATATTAGACATTAGACCCGCGGCTCCGCTCGCCTGTTGGTTGATTATGATAGATAAGCTATCTTTCAGTAGTGTGCTATGAGATCATATCACTCGTAAAAATGCACTTGTTTCGAAGAATCCAATCACGAAATTCAACAATAATGATTGTAACAATATCACATATCGATTACTTGATGTAATACGCAAAACGTCAAATCGTTTTTTAAAGAGATGTATTACAAGAATTTTTTTTACTGCTTTATTTAATTATTCTTATATTTCCTTATTCGTATACTTAAATTTACAGATTAAGAGCAGAAGACATTGTAGCACGCATAAACCAAAGATATGGTCTGTGGCATCACGTCGCAAACGTCATCGCTGGTCTTCAATCCTATTTTTTTTTATAATTTGACGACTTTCAACCACCATATCTTCCACCCCCTTATAGCTATCGGCATGGAACTGCTCTGGTGTACAACGGGAGACTTCGGACAACAATTACACACAGACCATTCGTTTGCGTTCTGTAGTTGTCGCTGCAGAGCGAAATATTAACACACAGCCACAAGTAGAATTTTATATACACCGATAACTTTCCATCCCAATATACTCCATCCTTTTATCATTATCAACCCTCAAGCAACAATGCAACCAATAAAACCATTTTCAAAGAGTAAATATAATTTTCTAAAAGTAATTATTGATCCGCATTTTGCGTTATATTCTTCGAATTACTAAATTTCAATCAGATCGTTATAAAACCGCGCTTAAAACCTTCCTCAGGTATAAATTGGTAACTGTACAAATATTTAAGTCTCTGCGTCTTGTCGTTCGGGCGTGATAAGCGTACACCGAACAGACATTCACATTAATAGATATAGATAGATTACAGTATCCTTCCATTTCATGTGTATGTACTTCAGAAGATCATTATTCAATTCGTTGTTACTTATTTCACGGCATGTTCACGAAATAGAACGCCGCGGCGGAATATCCGTGCGCACTTAGGCGTCGTGCTGCGGTGCGTGCGGCCTTTCGCCGTCGGAGATTCGAGTCCTCCCTCGGGCATGGGTGTATGTGTTGCCCTAAGGTTAGTTTAACTTAGTTTAAGTAGTTTGTAAGATAGGGACTAATACCAAGCAAGTCCTATAGATTTACAAATATTTGAACATTTTTGAACGAAATAGAACAAACGCAGATTTTAGAGGGAGCACTCTTACATAAGCACAACTCTAAACATTGCGGAACATAGCTCTATTTAATTAATAAGGGTGTCCGAAACCCTTTTAGGAGCCAGGACGAAGAAATATGGCAATGGCGGGTTTCAAACTACCGTCTATGTGCATCACTAACACGCTGCCCACTACACTACGTCGGACAGTTAAGAAAGTGTTCCTCAATTCTCGTACTATTGATAGCAGTTGTTAACTGCTAATATGTCAGTTTATACACTATATTATAATTTATCGCACTAAGAACGACCTATTTTTGTTAATTCTTCAGCGTGCCATGGCTTTAAAATTACAAAGCATAAGTAATTATAAGAAAATAGTAACATACGGAAAGCAAGATGGCGTATGCCAGAAAGAGTTCTGGGCAAGGAATGTCACGTGACATCTCCGAACGTAGAATCCAGTGACGTTGTCAAATCGACTTTTTCTTTTTTGCAAATATCTTTGTGACGGCGCGAGATATGAAAAACCATAGCATAACAAAGTTGTAGAGAATTCTGGTTATTCCATTTTCGTGTCAGATGAACTGTTTATTATCAATTAGATTACATTACAAACGGCTTTCTTCAGTGTTATTAACGTATTTTTGTCCGAAATATTTGAAGAAGGGAGGTTCTCATATCTGGCGACTAACAATTATGTCTTGTAAAGTATGGTGCCCATCGGTTGAACGGTTCGACATAAAAAGTGGGAACACATTACGGACAGACAGACAGACAACATCCCAAAATCGCCGTTATTTTTGCAAGTATCTCTGAAACGATACGAGTTATCAAAATAACATGACAGAGAGAAGTTGTAAAAAAATGTTCTCTTCTACAAATTCAATTATTCAATTTTCGTATCAGATGACCGATTAAGCAGTTATTTTTATTTAAATTTCGAGCAGTCAATAGACGATCGCAAAGGTCTACTTTTAGTGGTGGTAGTATCTTAATTTGAAGTGGGTTAAAACAGGGAATCACTATTAAGTGTTTGGCATTTTCTGACAACCTGGCGCTGTTCGTAGATACATTGGAGGAAGCCAAAGAATAAATCGTCGAATTACAACAGCAGGCGGGAAAATTTCTTTCGGAAAAATGAAGATTATGACTTATATACTAGATTTTCTTAAGAGAATTAAAGTAGGAGCTTAGAAAATAGAGATGGTGAGCAGTTTCAAGTTCGTAGGAGAAGGTATTGAATTGAACAACCTTGAAGGGAAAACAATGGAAGCAAGAAGAACCAAAATGGAAGTAGCCGTCTAGAAAACGAAATATGTGTACAGTAAGAAAACTCTTAGAACACCAAAATAAGGCATTACAACGTAGTAATTAAGCCGGAAGCGCTCTATGCAGTAGAGACACTAGTCATTGGGAGGATAGGGCAAATCGAAAAACTGGTAATCCAGAGAGGAAAATTTTGAGGAAAATCACGGATCCCAAATTATAAAATAACAAACAAGTTTTTTTATAAAGTAAGAGAGACATTCTCAGATACCATGAGGGAAAGGAGGATTCATTTCTATGGACACATACTCCGAACGGACCCTGAAAGAATAAATAATCAAATCTTTGACGTCTACCAAAAAAAGAAGATCAAACCCAATTGGTTTAAGTATGTGGAAAAGGATCTTACAAAAGTCCATAAGTCATGTTAAGGAGTGATACAGCCAAGACCGTGACCAAAGACAGAACTAAGAGGTTCCAAGATAAGATCAACAGCAGGAAATCGATTCAGATATAAGAAGAGGAAAGGAAGATGACGTCAGACAGAATGAAGAACTATTGGGAGAAAAGTAGAGCACAAGAAGTGATTGATCTGGCGTACCCCAATGATGGATAATTCGAACAGAAAAAAAAGACAAGGCTACTACCAGGCTCTTCGCTTTGGATGGAAAGATGGAATCCTTTAGCTTTTCCCGTACGTAGCGAAAGTTTATAGCGACGGAAACTGTGTCACAAGACCTGAGCACGCCTACCACTTCGTGACAGATAAAGGGGACCACTATTTTGCTGTAAGAGCACATCGGTACCGCCATAGTACGGCTCGACAACTGCCATCAAACCTACCAGCTCCCACTGCAAGAGATGCACTGGGGCAAACCTGACATTTCTTCACAGAATAGACTCTGGAGAAGAGTCGTCAAATGCCACCTCGATAGCGGAACAGTGGACCAATCTCTTCGCAGATGAGTCCCAATCTGATGTGTATTCTCATTCCAATGCCAGTTTCTTCGGCTCTTGAGTGTACACTGCTCAAAATAATTATGGATCAGGTGAGAACATACGAAATATAATATGTTAACATATTATTCAAATATTGGTTACAATTGTAATCTGTGTGATACAGTACGATATTTTGCTGTTTCATCTCCTTACTTGAGGTTTACATTGCGTTTACGTAGAGAGATGCACCATAGGGCTACCATAGATTCTCGTTGTACTGTAATATGGTGTGTGATCACCTCAGACGAGGATAAAGTTGCACATCCGCGGGCATGGACAATATGAGCTTATCAATCAGGTCTTTAAAGATATTTGCCCATTCTGCCAATTTTGGGAGGCGCTGGTTTGACAGCAATGCGCCTGCTAAGTGCATCCCAGATCTGCTCAATTGAGCGTTCAATTCCCTCACCTTCAAGCATGTTTTTCACCAGTGCAACTCTGTGGGGATGAGCGTCGTCGTCCACAAGATGGAACCCATCTCCTATAGCATCAGCGTGTGACAAAAGAAGGTCGAAGGATCTCGTCTCTATACCTCTAAGCAGTAAAACGGCATTCTGAAAGACATACAGTTCTGTACATCCACCAATACTGATTCCTGCTCACAACATTCTTCCACCACCATGATATGGTCATGTTTTCTGCACATAAGCAGGATTCGTCCACGTTCTCTCCAGATGAGGAAAAGACTATTATCCGGCTGAACACAAAATCTTGCCTCATCTGTGAACAGAACCCAGTGTCATTCGTTACGACTCCAATCCTGATGTTCCTCCGTCCAGTATATCTGGGATAAATAGTGTCGTGCTTTTAACGGGACACACACCATAGGCTTCTTTGTGTAGAGGTCATATTTCTGAAGGCGACTTCGGGCTGTTTGTGATGATTTTGAGCGTCCAGTTGCCGTTGGAGGGTGCGTTGTAGATGAGTTGCAATCAGCCTTCTGTCTCGATGGTCTGTCAACAGGAGATAATGGCCTGATGTTATCCATGAACGACTTTGGCCTTGCCGTAACGGTTTCTGTTGTCTGAAATCGCGCCCAGGACCTGGAAATTACACTTTGGTACACCAAAAGCTGCAGCCATCTCCATATGTCTCTCTCCCGCTTCCAACGTAACCTTCCTTTGGCTCTCCAGACCTTAGATGCGGGTAAGTCACATTGTTTTGCATAGCACTACCTGCTCACTACACTATCTTAACCTAACTGCTTGTGTAATACGTTTGTTACAGTAAACACACCATCAACGCCCTCTGCAGCAACTTTCTGTCATTACCACTATCTCGGTTGCCGTAATGTTGGTGCCTCTATTCCGTAGAACCGACAGAAAGACGTTGTAGCGGCCCTGGCTACCTCCAGAACTGTAATTTCACAACTATAATTAGTAAATTTGATTCGTTTACAATTTTACTCATCTTTCATAAAATCCAGGTGGAGTAACTGTAGAAATGCAACACTAATTTCATCTTCATAAATTCACATTTATTAACAGTAACAATACAACTGCAACTCTGTCTTGCTAACAGTGTTCATTTAGATAAACACTTGACTACAGAAAGACAATTAAAACTTTCAAATTAATATGGACGCAAATTATGTGTAAGGAGTCTCACTGTCATTTCCTGCATATTCCAACCTTAAAATAATATTCTACTCGTCAAGACGAATTGTTTGAACACAAAATGTTCAAATGTTTGTAAATCTATCGGACCAAACTGCGTCATCAATCCGTAGCTTACAAACTATGGTAAACTAACCTAAGGACAACACACACACACACACACACACACACACACACACACACACACACACACACACACACACGCCCCAGGGAGGAACTGAACCTCCGACGGCGAGCAACCGCGCGCTCCGCAGCGAGGCGCCTTAGACCGCTCGGCTACTCCACCGCGGCACAATGACATCAGCGGCGATTTGGAACCATACATTCGTAATTATCTCGCAAATGACTCATTTGCGTACCCGTGTTTACGGGGACATATTGTTTCTATTGCGCCATCCTTTTCGATACACCTTGCATACCAATCCAATTGTTTACCTCCAGGAAAAGAATTAAAAGTACGTTATGGCACAAAAGACATAAACCTAGGCATTTTTGTAACTGCTAATATGCAGTTAGGTTCTAAATATTATAAGATATACAACTATGGCTCCTTGTTCATGGCACCGCTGTTACATAAAATTAGTACCTAATTTTATTGTGATCCTCACTTGACTCGTAGGTAACTGGGGCATTGTTTTACATTGCTAACAACAATTTTAGTTATTTTATACAACAGATAATAGTTTATGTTTTCGTTAAATAATTAATTTATACTGAGACAATGTTAATAGTACAAATTTGAATTATTGAAACAATTCGACCGTTTCAGGACAGTGAAATAAACGGCGAAGTTGAAAATTTCACTGGAGCGGGATTCGAGACAGCGGTCGCCGTAATTAATTAGGCAATCAAGGAACGCTTTCCTTCCAACACAAAATCTCAACTTAAAAGCACTCTGCAAATTAGCTCCTCTCGTTCGCAGCCTACTGATATTGGATTCCCGCAAGGGATCGAGCGCATTAATTTTCCGAACTGAAACCGTCAATTACTGATAAGGTGTCTTATCGGACATGCCCAAAAGAAACTGTAAATTTTAATGGTGTTTTTATGATTTTGTCTATTCTATCCATGACTATGTTAAAGGAAATCGTTTTAATGAGGCATTTTATCCATGACCAAGTAAATAGAAAAATCTGTAATTTTACAAAATTCCACTATCAGCTTATTTTAAGATTTGATATAACTCCATGTAACTGTACAATAAGCAACTATTTTTTAATGCATCTATCGATTATAGAAGATGTTTGATACCACATTGTAACACAGTATTTGCTTGTTTGTAAACAGACGTTCTGAGCGATGCACTACAAACAAACAAATGTTTAAGCTTATAGGACTTGACTGCGGGGTCATCAGTCCCTAAACTTACAAACTACTTACATCTACATTTACATACATACTCCGCAATTCACCGTAAGGTGCGTACACTGTACCACTACTAGGTATTTCCTTTCCTATTCCACTCCCAAATTGAACGAGGAAAAAAAGAATGCCTATATGCCTCCGTACGAGCCCTAATTTCTTATCTTGTCTTTGTGATCTTTACGCGAAATGTAAGGAGGCGGCAGCAAGATCGTACTACACTCAGCTTCAAATTCCGGCCCTCTAAATTTACTTAACAGAAATTCACGAAAAGAACGTCGTCTATCTTCCAGCGATCCCCAATTGAGTTGCCGGAGCATTTCCGTGACACTCGCGCATTGGTCGAACCTACCGGTAACAAATCTAGCTGCTCGCCTCTGAACCGCCTCTATGTCTTCCTTCAAACCGATCTGCTGCGCGTCCCAAATACTTGAGCAATACTCAAGACGTGGTCGTACAAGCGTTTTATACGCGGTCTCCTTTACAGGTGAAGTACATCTTCCCCAAATTCTCCCAATAAACCGAAGTAGGCTGTCCACCTTACTCACAACTGTCCTTACATGCTCGTTCTATTTCATATCGCTCTGCAATGTTACGCCTAGATATTTTAACGACGCGACAGCATCAAAAAGCTCACTACTAATGCTGTATTCGAACATTATACGATTGTTTTTTCTACTCATGCACATCACCTTACATTTTTCTACATTGAGAGCTAGCTGCCATTCTTCGCACCAACTATAAATTTTGTCTAAGTCATCCTGTATGCCCTAACTTATATAAATGACAGCACAAACCTCCATGCCCGATGGAGGATTCGAACCCCCCGACGGGGAATGGTCTCGCGCATGGGAGCATAGCGCCTCAATGCACTCGGCCACTCCGCCGAGGCGATGCAATTGCAATGTTGTTCTTGTTGGGATCTTCAGTCCGGAGACTGGTTCGATGCAGCTCTCCACAACACCCTATCCTCAGCAAGTCTCTTCATCTCCACATAAGAACGGCAACCTACATCTGTCTGAATCTGCTTACTGTATCCATCTCTTGGTCTTCCTCTGCGGTTTTTACCCCACACACTTCCCTCCAACGCTAAATTCACAATTCCTTGATGTCTAAGAATGTGTCCTACCAATCTGTCCCTTTTTTTAGTCAAGGTATGCCAGAAGCAATATAGGTGCAATATATTTTATCTTCAGTTGAACAGCGCTCGCCGTCGAAGCTAGTACTGTGCGCTAACAGGCCGTAAATCCTACGGAATTATCTCGTGGCGGTGTGTGATTCTTCCCATCTTCTTCGTCCAAAAGTGTTGTGCTACAGCAGGGCCTTTGGGCTGCAAGTCTTCGATTGGCAGGAACTTTGATGAAGTTCACAGGTGACGTTCACGACTAGACCGCACCCTATCGTTCTGGTCAGTCATCCTGGGTGAGTACATATGTTGTATATGTTGTTCTGGATCTCCTTCCCGAATGCTGTTACTGGCGACCAGATTCTTCTATCTTCAACTCTAGCTGTCACTGCCGGTGGCTCATGACTCCAACTTCTGCTACTGCTGCTTCTAACGCCGCTACTATCAATACTCACGATAACTCTCTAAATGCGGTAGCAGGTTTTTACTCGTCTGTGCCTTTGAACTGAATTGAGTTTTCATTTTTACTTCAGATTTGATTTATTAACCCATTGGCGTACTTTGACGGACATTTCCGACATTGTACTCATGTGTATTAACGCAGAATGACGGATATTACCGTCACCTTAACTCCGCAGTTTAGCAGGACTCTGCCTTACCGGTCGCTCCGATTTTATTTTGCTCGCATTTTCAATACATGGCAGAATCTGTGTGTGTTGCAACAGGCCAGTAAATATCGAGAATGAGTATTTATTACAAGTGTTCCATTTCCGGACTGTGGGGTTCGAGGATGGCCAAGTCAAAGAGGAAGCCCACAACGACTCCAAAAAGAATTTGGGGCCATTTCCCTACAAAAGTTCCCCTACAGACAAAAAGGTAAACCCTACCAAAATATGCAAGATGTATTACGAGAGAGGACAGCGCGGAGATTCGTGCTATCAATGTGACAAATGCAAAGTTTGTCTTCATGTGTACAAATGTTTTAAGGACTATCATTCTCAGTTAAACTATGTATGAATGTATCTCGTAGTAGAACGTATAAATATAATAATCACTGTAAAATAGTGTTTATTATGTCGGTATAACGATTAAAAAAGCTGTTCAAATATTTGTTAAGCTTATAGGACATAACTGCGGGGTCATCAGTCCCTAAACTTACCAACTACTTATGAACTAATTTATATTAAGACAGCACAAACATCCATGCCCGAGGGGGGGGGGGGGGGAATTCGAACCCCCGACGCGGAACAGCCTCGCGCATCGTAGCATAGCGCCTCAATGTGCTCGGCTACTCCGCCATGACTAACAACCATAAAAAATTGCCAAAACTAAGAGTACGGCTGTTTGAAACTGCTAACAGAAAACTTGGATGCGAATGAGTTAATGCATTTTATTTCTCTGCTTTATTTACACACATTACTGCACTCACTGGAAGTAATTGGACGGATCTTTGATGTGAAGATAACCAAACTATTAAGGCATGAACTTTCCTTTCGACGACAGTTACTACCACCTCCCCCCCCCCCCCCCCCCCGAAATTAATCCACCAGCAGATTCACCCCATTTCGGGAACTGGTGCTGTGACACACTGTGCTTTCCAGTGGGTGAACGTATGTTGTGATACAGTGTGTGGCAAGATGATGGAGCCGTGGTGTGTTCTGGTTGCAGGTTACTACGCGGACCAGCTGTCGGTGGCGCAGGAGGTTCGCGGCAACCACACGGTGCGCGTCAAGAACGAGAGCCGCGGCTTCCACCTCAACAACCTGTCGTACGCGGGGCCCATCGTCATGGGCGTCGGCGGTGAGTACTTGCTGCTGCTGCCGCCGGTGGCCCAGCCACCTCACACCCATGTCCAATCTTTAAGAGTGTTTTCAGCACACATGTGGCATCTATCTACATGAGCTTCAATCCTGCAAAAATAATCCGCTTAGTCTCCGCCCACCGGACTCAAGCTCCGCCCCTCAGCAGCAAGGCGTTCAACCGAGTGCCATCTAGGTGGCACTGGTTCAACCAAACCACAAGGACCTCCGAAGTTAAGTTTTAAAGGTTAACATTTTTACAGATACTGTGTATTAACGATGCAGAAGCATTTATAATCTAAAGCGGATTGCCTAATAGTATTTACATGAGCAACATTCAACTACTGTTTTCGTTACAAGTGAAGAGCGTTTTCTATAGTTCTGTTTCTTATATACAACTCGTTTATCTGAAATCCTCATTCTCTCAACAAAAACCGAATTTTTGCAAGACAAAGAAACTACTTAACTTTTCTTGCTAGTATAAACATTGCTAATCCGAGGCTGTTATCTATTGGTTTGAGTTGTGTGTATTTTCACCGTAAGCAGTAATTTGTGAACATGTTTCTTATTATATACTAGTTAGATAGATGCAATGTAGGCCTACTTTTGGAGTTTCTATATTTCTTAGGTGTAAATGTTTAAAAATATAATCAAACAATTTTGAGAAAGTGGTCTCTAACAAAATAAATAACAATTGATTTTTCCAATACTGTGTCTGATTCTGTTCAATAACAGCGGCAACAACACAGTACAGTTTCGATGTATGTAAACATACTAATTTCATGTCCTTGGGAAAACTGGAATATTCTTTACACTTAAACTTAGTTGTTCATTAGAATTTGACCGTGACTTAGTTATATGGGAGCTGTTCTATAGTATTGAGTAAAATGCAGAATATGCTGTACGAAAATTTGTATTGAGGAATATGAAAGAAAAATCCACATCCTTCCAGGCATACCTGCAGGAAGTAAAGAAGCAACTGATTTGTATCAAGGGAGATAGAGGGGAGGAGGATCGTTGGGAACTGGCACTCTTATTTGCAAACAACATCGTATATAGAAGAACGGGCAAACGTTGCATGAATGAGAACTTATTTGTTAGAAATGCGAATATGGGAGGGGAAAAAAAAATCACGAAATGCACGAAACTCACTACTGAGAGACAAATGTAACAAAATTTGCGGAAAATACTGTTGTTACATAAACAGAAACTATCAAAACGCATTAAATGGAAAAGAAGCAAGAAATAAAAAAATAGCCTCTAGCAGAATTCAGCTCTTCACTCACTTTCCAAAGAGGTTGCAATGGAGAGATTTGTTAATTTCTTTCTCGGCTTACTGCCAACACAAAGGTAGTGCGTGCTCCCTGATACCGAAGAGCCGCTACGGTGTAAATACTGCAGGGAAGTAACAGATTCGTGAAGACTCATTATTGAAGTCATAATTCCCATGCAGTATCACAGTATATTAAGCTTTCGATAGGACGCCTTCTTGTCAGCTCAGGATGTTCACGCGTATTTTGCAGATACCTCTTGATAATAAACCTTAAAAACACAAAAATACAAAACTTTTCTCTTAAAAGAGAATGCTAATACAAAGAGGGTGATATCCGGCTCTGTCATTTTCCGAGAAAAGGATGCGAAATTTGTCTCCTCGTATCTGACACATACGTGCACCTATCTTAACCTTAAACAAACGTGCATTAATGAAATGATGGACAAACAAAATTTCACAATGGACCAAAACACAAAATACTCCTTTTCAGAATTCAATTTCAGCTTTATATTACTTCACTTTGGTACATGCTTTTATCCGAAACGTAGCTCGACGTGCACGTTCCGTTCCAAAGAAGGATCCCGCACCTGTGGATTGGTAGCAGTGAAGTGCAGCGAAGTCGACACCCCCTGCCTTCATGAACAAGGAGGTTAAACAACATACATCTGCATCACACACGCCTTTGAGGGAAGCCGACAGCTAAAATTACGCGTACAAAAACAACAGCGTTCGTTCTTGCAGCT
The DNA here is from genome assembly GCA_026315105.1 of Locusta migratoria. NCBI lineage: Eukaryota > Metazoa > Arthropoda > Insecta > Orthoptera > Acrididae > Locusta > Locusta migratoria. The sequence continues at coordinate 561,380,206 of CM048746.1, forward strand.
GTGAGAAATCCTATACAGAAGACAGCCGGCACGAAGTTTTCCTAATCTAGCCAACGTGCGACGTTCGGTCAAGTTTCCTCACTTCTACTGTACTCTTAGGGCCTTATTACGCTAGGCCGCTAGGCTGCGCAGCCGCCGCTGAGAACGTGTCTCTCACCAGCAGAAAAACTCGTAGCCACTTTGAGGTAAATAAACCGATAAATTATTATTCATCTACATCTACATCTACGACGTTTGTTGGCAACCGTCTCTTTGACTTCCTGCTGCTAAAGTAAAGTTTGAGTCGGTTCTAAATTCTGGGCCAGGTAATAAGATTCTGTTGCAAGAAAAACTGTGCAAATCACATTTTAATGTCTGGCAGAGCGCTCATCGAATCACCCTTATACTATTTATCTCCCATTCCATTCTGGAATAGCGCGCGGGAGGAAAGAACACGATCTCTCCGTTCGAGCTCCGATTTCTAGTATTTTATTCTGATGACCTTTTCTACCAATGTAAGTGGCAGTCAACAATTTATTTTCGCATTCGGAGGAGAATGTTTGTGATTGGAGTATCGTAAGTAGACCACGCCGCAGCGATAAACGCTGTTGTAATGATTCCCATCCCAGATACTGTATCACTTCCGTAACGCTGTCTCCCCTGTATCGTGAAAATACTCATTTGTTTTATGAAGTTTGAAATTTATGAAAATTTTGTTCAATATTTATATATCCTAATACGTCAAAAGAAATATTCTCCTTAAGCCCTTCCTTCCCTCCTAAAGACAATGAGCTAATCGGTGGCACTATTACATGTTTTCTGTAGGTAATGCAGTATTAACAGAATTATTGTCGTGAAAGTGGAACACAAAGTTTCAATTTTTTGCAGTAGAAAGGTTGCGGCGAACAAAAGCTTGATAATCCATTTTCTTCAATCTCTGGAGGCCTACGTGGAAGTCGCAGTACTACGCTCTTCAAACGTAAGGCGTACGGTAACGGTGAATGTTACCGGATATCAATGGTTTGCATATGATTGTAAGATACCCTATGACCGCATTTTAATCTAAATACCCTCCACCACAGAGTAGATACAAACTTTAGTACCGTATATTATCACAATTTCTTATTAACAGTCAGATTGGTTTGTAACTAAAATTTTCGAAATAATTTCATGTAAATATTGTAAGTTCTGTTTCATTTTTTCTTCTTTGTCAGATATCTGAAGATGCCCTAACTGGGAGAAACGCGTCTTTGTAATAAAAATATTTGCAATCAAGACGTTATTTTATTCAAGAATTCAACTCAACACGGTTGCTGCACTACACCACGTAAAAATGGAAGATTTCTGAGTTATTCATAGTAGAATTCATGTTTTTTCTTGATTTGGTCCACGGTACTTCGTTCCAAAATCTGGAAAGCAAACAATTTGCAATGGAAGACGTTTGTTTCACAGTTAAAACGACAAAGTTTAGTGTTATTGGATGACATTCCGAGACGTCAGGTCCTTATTAGGATATGTACTCACTCTCCTGTACGAGTTCTCGAAGTTTATAATGAGAATTTCCGAAATTTTTTTTTATATTTCAAAAAGATACAGTATATGTCCTTCCAAATAAATGTTCATCAGAGTGTGATGTAAAAATGTGTAATGAATCGGTCAAGAAGTTTTAGAGGTTTTCGTTAAAAATTTTCGCCTATATATATTAGGCCTTCATATACATTTGTCTCTTACATAGCTGTAAAACGCATTCATACTTATTATGAAAACATGCGACAGCTGAACTGCCATAACAAAATAGTGATTTTAACATTACACTTGTTTGTTTTTATTTATTATTATTTTTTTTTAATGAGGTGGAAATTTTTCACCTCGCATTGAGCAGTAGTTTTGCTTGCGCCGGCTCTGGACTGTGGTAACACTTACTACCCGTATTTTACGCGGCATCGACAGGGGAGAAAGAGGGGTAGTAGAGGGGGGTAGGAGGAGGGGGAGCTCATTTTGTATTCCGCACCTCGTACAGGCTTACTATACCACTGGAGGGGAGACACACACTGTGAAAGAAAAATACTATACGTCGAGTTTTTGTCCCCCAACCTGTCGACCGTGTGAGGTGCAAGGTCACTGGCCCCGGCACTCTCCGAACACCACGCCCTCTTCCTGTCGTGTCGCTGGGGCCTACGTGACCGCTCACTGCAGAACCACACGACAGGCACACTGCAGACAGCACACTGCTTTACACTCTCGCCAACTCTAGCGCCTCTTCCAGTTCGCCTGTGAGAAGAACACTACGAATTTTACATTGATGTAGAAACACGTCCGTATAGCATGTTACACTTATTTTATCCCCAGTAAATAAATGTTGGTGGGCTTCAGACATTTTTTGAGTGTACCAAGACGCTTCATTCGCACTATTCGAGATACCAGATGTACAAGATTTTTTTGTCCAAAATATGGAAAATTTTTATGTTACATAATTTTAAATATTTTTTGTGTATGAGGCCAAATATGTGATGGCGTATGCTATGTTCTCACTGACCTGATTGCGTTGAATCAATGGGACATGTGTACAAAACAGTTTAAAGCCCTTTCTATTCGAGACAACACGCACAAGGAAGTCCTAGTCAGCTGCAGCGCCCCTTGAGATAGACCGTCGAACTACAAAGAAGCGTTCAAACGCTACGCATTTGTTGAGTCGTCTGCTTCACTCATCTACTTCGTTTGTTAACTTACAGCAAATAAATCGCCGCGTTAACATCAGGAAACATCACGAAACTGCATGATATTTTGTGATGATTTTAACATTTGTTTTAGACGGCCACTGTGAAACTATTTGTTTTCGTGCAGTTCATGCGTAACTACGCCGCTCACAAGTGTTAACGTCCTCATTATAAAATGCGATTACATACTTGCAGCCCCTGCAGTTTGAGGCGCCTCTGTATATGATGAACAAGTTCAGGTGTCTATACATAGACCTTTCACTTTGATAAAGCTTCAAATAATGCTCACCAAAAACAAATATTTCATCTGTTAACTACAGCATGTTTCAGGAAAAATAGCAAATATTTTAGAAGACGGTAACAAAGACGATTTGCAGTTAATATTTCATATAACGTGTGTCAAATTTTATTGGGTACAGAGATACACCTGTTGGTGTGTACAACAAACTGATTGATATAGTTTGATTCTTTCGTCGGCTCTTGGTAGATCATCATATTCACTTTTATTTAAATAACCGGTTTTCGACGTAGTTTAAAGTCTGAATATGTCCTAGCAAGCAGAAAATCTGGTAACTACGTGGAAATAAATGTGTAGACCATACACAAAATTCTACTTTTAAGTAAGTGTGATGATGTACTACCAAGAACTGACGGATAAATAAGTGAAAATGTCTTGATTTACATTTGCTCTACGTTTGTTTGGATTTCATATTAACAACTATATCTCTGTATTCAACAAAAATTGTACACAGGTTTTCGTCGCAGTTGGGGCTTCGTCATTGATTACGTCTTTGAATTTCCCTCCCTCCTCCTCCTCCAAAAGAAGGAAATCACGGGGGACATATCAGGGAAGCTCGCAGGCCATTTTACAACAGAATTTCGTCCTATCCAACATCCAAGAAATGTCTCCTCCAGTATTGGCGTTTCAACACGGGACGGATGAGCTGGACTTCCGTCGTATTGCAGCCACCTACTATCCGGCAGAATGGCAGAATATTCGTAAGGAAGTGTGCGTATTAATGTCGATTCACCTCGCTTAGGATGAAGTGAGGCGCCTTTCTGGCGTGTGAGCGGCCGCTCTCTGTAGGAGGTTCGAGTCCTCTTTAGGGCATTGAAGTGTGTGTTATCCTTAGCCTAAGTTAGTTTTAGTAGTGTATAAGTCTATGGACTTATGACCATAGTAATTTGGTACAATAGGTAAAACATTTGTGTCCATGCAAGATGCGAACGACACTCGTCTGGCTCACATTCATTGGCAGTAGGTGCGCATTCAGTAGCGTCATATCCTGCACTGCTTCGTGTTCTCTGTTGCTTGCAGTCTTCTTTATTGTTTTCGTTTTGACGTTCAAACAGCCTGTCCGCACTAACATCTTCCTGATTTGTGCAATCGTATGACGCGTCGGGAAAGACGCAATATTATTTGCACGGCATTTCTCTTACGTTTACCATATGAAAGTAGTATATCCAACTTCTCTTCATTCGTGCACATGTCTGCACACAATGGATGTTGAACGGGAAATGAGCTAACTGCAGTCCAACGTGCCGCCGTTCTGACGCAAGGTAGCAAGGTAGCTTGGCGGTGTTCGCCCTGCTAAAGCTGATTCCGGGCCACCATGCCCTCAAATTCTAGGACATTCCTCGAACTTTTTTACAACAGGTTTCACCGGTAACAGAAATGCGGTATCACTATAATCGTCTTCTCAAGAGCTATCGTATGCAGTTAGTACAAGAAGTAAGGTTAAAAAAGAACTTGCTTCAATATCTCATTTGATACCGGTAGTAAAACTGTTCACCCAACAAAAATATATTGTCTCTCAACGCTCTAGAATATGCCGAAAACAGCGTTTAGATGTAACCCTTCAAGAAATAAAATACGTTATGTCTTACGTGACTTGCCCTGTGTATTGTTTGTTAAGTGACGAAACTGCTGAGGTTATCGGTCCCTAGACGAACAAACTACTTCAACTAACTTATGCTATGGACAATACACGCAACTAAGCCGTTAGGGATGACTCGAACCTCCGGCGGGAGCGGCCGCCGTGATCTTGAACTTATCCTTGAATATGAATTTACGCGTGTAACCCTTTGCGTCACAGTGGTTTCACTGCGAAATCACCCCTTGTAGCATAAGTGACTCACTGTTAAACCACCGTCTCACACTAAATCCCCCCCCCCCCAAAAAAAAAAGAAAAGACACATAGGACGACATGGTCATCCTAAGTGATTGATGTCGAATTGTGCTCCATTGATAAATGATTTTTGGAATATCATAAGAAATAGAAGTGCTGTATGTAATGTACATACAAATTTTATACAGAACGAAAAACATTTTTGGCTTTAGTTTGGAAAAAAATAAAAGACCAATAAATGTGGAAGAAAATGTAATATTAGTGTAATAATAAATGTTAAAAATTAAAAAAAAAATTGTGGACTCTGAAGAATATCGAAAAATCATTTGTGTCACAGTGGTTTCAAAGTTAATTTTTTTTACACAAATTGGTTTTTTTTTTTTTTTTTTTTTTTTCTTTTAAGTTGCAATGTGCTCCAGTAAGGCAATAATGAAGGATAAAACAAAATTTCAATGCCTGTCATATCCGAAAGTATTTTCGTGCCTCAAAGGGTTAATATAAATGCAATACAGACTAATTTTCGAAGACGCTGTAGTAACCTGCTGACTAGCCCTGTCTGCTTGGCCATTTTATTTGACCAGGGCGGTTGGGGAGATGGAGAGGTGGGGAGCCTGAATCGGAAGAAAGGATATTCTAATGACATGTAAATGCTGCAAGGAACCAAGTCTCCCCCTTTCGGTGAGACTTCATTACGACCGAATCTCGTTCCTGTTGTCTCGCTACATTGTGTAATTTAGTTCCTTCTTTACCTCCTTTCTGCCGCTATCTTTTCCGGTCTTACGCCTAACACACTGTAATATAACGTCAGCTCCTCTGGTATACTTGCACTAGACTTTACTAATTATCTTTTTATGCAAGTCTTACGTCTTTGTTATCGCTTACGGCAGATTTTGTTCTACTAAGTTCTGTAGAAGCGTTGGGGGAACAGTACAGTTTCCACTGCATCGTTCTGCTCCTTTCTTTCTCGTAATACCTCTATTAGACGCACACGAAAACACGAGTACTGGCGCTAAACTCCTGTTGCTGAAAACTAAACTTGTCTTGGCTTGGCTTTAACGCTCTCCAAAGACAAATGATCCCGTTCTTACAGGAATGAAAATATTTGTTCAAAAATGTTCAAATGTTTGTTAAGCTTATGGGACTTAACCACGGGGTCATCAGTCCCTAAACTTATAAACTACTTATGAACTACTTACGAACTAGGACGGCACAAATATCCATGTCCTAGGGGGAATTCGAACCCCCGACCGTAGTGGCCGTGCAGACTGTGACTGAAGCGCCTCAGTCTCCTCGGCCACAGCGGCCGGCAATGAAAATATTTCCAGGCGGTTTGGAGGTCACGACTAATAATGTATGTTTTTATTGGAAAACTAGAGAATTTGCATAGTTTTAGTGCCACAGAATAAGACATACCGCGTATGAAAAAGTTTTAAATTCGATTCTTTCCAATGTTTTATAAAGATCGGTTTCAACAATTACATTTATCTCACAGATTGAACTGTTTGTTTTAAATGATACATTTCTCATTATAAGCCTAAATACGGCACGATAACGCTGTCCATGTATAAGAATTACTAGAGGACTAGTACAAATACTTCGCACCGTTAATGGAATGACGAAAAAATTAGGAAAAAATGGAAGCTGAATGTTCACGGATAGCTTTCTTCAGAATCAATCAATGCAAAAGTTCAAAAGCCGAAATGAAAGAGCTTAATCCGCTGATTGTTATTAGGTCAAAAAGAACTGTGTCCCTTAATCAGAACCAAAGATATCATAAAACCGATTAAAATATTCATTGCAAGGACAGAAAGATACCGTGCTTCGATAAAAATAATGGAGAGACATAATTCTGCGAATGAAAACAGTTTGTTTAAAGCAAAAATGAAGGGAATCGGTCGGATAGAACGGCCTGACCGACTGACTAATTTACAGCAAGGACATTCCCATAAGAAATGTACTGAACGAAATCGCGTTTGAGTGTAGGAAAAAGGAAAGCGAGAGTTATGTAAATTCTGATACTTGATAACAAATCGGTGGATGATAACCTATCGTTGAAAACAAAAATGAAGGAAATCGGCCGAGTAGGGTTTTTTGTGATTTTAGGGTGCACAACTGCTAAGGTCATTAGCGCCCAGACAAGAACAGAGATTCGCTAGATCTCAAAAAATTTGGTAACTGCCAGTTAGATTATCAAGAGAAGGCTAAAAACGAAAGAAAAAACAATTAAAAGGGTTAAATATCTTTTGATAAATTGGCCAAGTTAATAAAACGCAAATCTCGAGCAGCTGCTCGTGTGTCATCAGCTAAAATTTCCTCCAGAGTAGACGGAAAGCGAAGGGCTACACGGAGATGATTAAAATTAACACAAGACAGTAAAACATGTCGCACCGTCAGCAATTCACCGCAGGAGCACAGCGGTGCAGGATCGACGGTTAGCAAATGACGGTGGCTGAAACGGCAGTGACCGATCCGCAACCGGGCCTGGGTGACCACTTTTCGCCGAGAGGGGCGTGAGGAGGTCCTCCAAGCGGTCGGGATCGGTTTTACAGTTCTCAATTTATTGTCGTACAGTGAGAACTACGCACTGTGCCAGGACGACACGATACTCCGGCGAAGAGCCTGTTGAACATCGTCCGATGGGACGCAGAAGGTAGCCATACAAGGCAAAAGAGCTGCTGCCTTGGCTGCTATGTCGGCGGTCTCATTCCCGGGCACACCCACGTGGCCAGGGACCCACAGGAAAGAAACGTGACAGTTGTGATCTGCTAGCAACTGGAGGGAGCGATGGATCCGATACACGAGAGGATGGGTCGAGAAAGGGTCCTTGAGACTCTGCAGGGCAACAAGGGTGTTCGAACAGATGGCATAGAAAGGTTGGCGGTGGCGGCAGGTATACAAAACAGCCTGGTGGAGGGCAAAAAGCTCAGCCGTGAAATTCGAGCACCGGTCAGGGAGCTTGTATTGGAAACGGTTGTCCCTGACGACGAAGGCAGATCCGACACCGGCAGTGCTCTTGGAACCATCAGTGTAAATAAATATGGCATTATCGAACCGCGAACGGAGTTCGACAAGCCTCGAGCGGAATACCAAATCCGGAGTGCTCTCCTTGGGGAGCGAACTAAGTTCGAGGTGAGTGTGAACCTGGGCCTGATGCCACGGTGGCAATGGGCTTTCGCTCAACCGAAAGGTGGAAGGAAGGGTAAAATCGAGTCGCTGTAGAAGGCGGCGAAACCGAACTCCAGGTGGAAGCAAGGCTATCGCAGAAAACTGATATTGGCGATCGAGTGAGTCATCAAAAAATAATCAGTAAGATGGATGGTTGGGCATCGACCGCAGGCGGCATGCGTACCGATACAAGAGTATGTCACGCCGAGTGGTCAAGGGTAATACAGCAGCCTCGGCATACAGACTTTCAACAGGGCTAGTATAAAATGCACCGATCGCAAGACGTAAACCCCGATGGTGGATAGAGTTGAGACGGCGGAGAATCGACGGCCGTGCAGAAGAGTATACAAGGCTTCCGTAGTCGAGCTTCGACTGAACAATGGCCTGTTAAAGGTGAAGCAGGATGGTGCGATCCGCTCCCCATGAAGTGCCACTGAGGACACGAAGAACATTAAGGGATCGGGCACAATGGGCAGCCAGGTAGGACACGTGTGTGGACCAGTAAAGTTTCCAATCCAATATTAGCCCCAAGAATTTCGTAGTCTCCACGAATGGGAGAGCAACCGGGCCGAGACGGAGAGATGGTGGAAGAAAATCCTTGTATCTCCAGGAGTTTATACATACCGTTTTCTCAGCGGAGAATCTGAAGCCGTTCGTGATCCTCCAGGAGTATAGACGGTCAAGACAGCGTTGAAGACAACGCTCCAAGAGACACGTCCGCTGGGCGCTGCAATAAATTGCGAAATCGTCTACAAAAAGGTATCGGGAAACGTCGGCCGAAAGGCAATCTACGATCGGATTGATTGCAATGGCAAAGAGGGCCACACTCAAGACAGAGCCCTGCGGTACCCCATTCTCCTGGCGAAAGGCATCTGACAAAACAGAGCCCACCTGTACCCGGAACTTACGATCCGCCAAAAACGCTTGAATGAAATGAGGGAGGCGGCCACGAAGGCCCCATGTGTGCAATGTGCGGAGAATGCCCGCTCTCCAACAGGTATCGTATGCCTTCTCCAAGTCGAAGAACACTGCTACTGTTTGACGCTTCTTTAGAAAGTTGTTCATAATGAAGGTCGACAACGTAACGAGGTGATCAGCAGCAGAGCGGTGTCGACGAAATCCGCATTGGATATTAGTCAGGAGGCGGCGAGATTCGAGGAGCCAGACCAACCGAGCGTTAACCATGCGTTCCATCACCTTACAGACGCAGCTCGTCAGAGAAATGGGGCGATAACTGGAAGGAAGGTGTTTGTCCTTTCTTGGGGGGTTTGGGGACGGGAACAACAATGGCTTCACGCCAACTTGTGGGAACATGACCTTCAGTCCATATGCGATTGTAGGTACTAAGAAGAAAGCACTTGCCCGCAGGAGAGAGGTTCTTCAGCATCTCAATATGGATTGAATCGGGCCCGGGAGCAGAAGATCGGGACAGGGCGAGAGCACGGTCTAGCTCCTGCATGCTGAAGGCGACATTATAATTTTCACGATTAAAAGAGTGGAAAGAAGGCGGCCGTGCCTCCTCTACCTGTTTGCGAGGGAGAAAGGCAGGGTGGTAATGGGCAGAGCTCGAAACCTCCGCAAAGAAACGGCCCAATGCGTTGGAAACGTCAGCGGGGTCCACGAGGACTGCGTTCTCCACGGTCAGGCCACGAATCGTGGAGTGGACCTTGATGCCGGATAAACGGCGTAGGCCACCCCAAACAACCGTGGAGGGAGTAAAACGGTTAAAAGAACTAGTAAAAGCAGTCCAGCAAGCTTTTTTGCTGTCGTTTATGATACGACGACATTGCTCTCTCATACGTTGATAATTTATGCAGTTCTCCAAAGTTGGTTGGCGGCGGAAGGTGCGCAAAGCACGGCGCCGAGCTCTAAGCGCGTCACGGCAGGCTGCAGTCCACCAAGGGACCGGGACACGACGTGAAGAGGATGTACGAGGTATGGAATGTTCGGCAGCGGTGAGAGTAACCTCTGTGAGGTAGTCGATCTGACTGTCACAGTTGGGAAAATTCAGATCGTGAAAAACAGCCATGGAAGAATAAAGCCCCCAGTCAGCTTCAGAAATGTCCCAACTGGTGGGACGAGGAGATGGGGAGTGATGCAGGAAGTGGATGATACAAGGGAAATGGTCACTCGAGTACGTGTCAGAAAGTGCATACCACTCAAACCGACCGGCAAGCTGAGGAGTGCATATTGCGAGGTCTATATGGGAATAAGTGTGTGTTGTGTCTGAAAGGAATTTCGGTGCACCGGTGTTGAGGCAGACAAGATCGAGGTGTTGGAGAAGGTCCACCAAAAGGGAGCCTCTCGGACAAGCTGCCGGAGAACCCCATAGGGGGTGGTGGGCATTACAGTCGCCTACCAACACGTAAGGTGAGGGGAGCTGGTCAACGAGGTGTAGCACATCTGCCCTAGTAAGGGCAGATGACGATGGCGAATAGATATTACAGAGGGAAAAGGTAAATATGGATAGAGTGATGCGGACGGCAAGTGCCTGTAGGTGAGTATGCAATGAAATGGGATGGTAATAGACGCCGTCTCGAAGGAGCATCAGAACCCCTCCATGGGCTGGGATACCTTCCACGGGTGGCAGGTCGAACCGCACAGAGGTGTAGTGTGGAAAGTCTGCACCATCACTTGGACGTAGCTTAGTTTCTTGGTGGCAGACTAGAAGCGGGCAGTGCAATCGAAGGAGTAGTTTTAATTCCTCCCGATTGGAACGAATGCCGCGAATATTCCATGATAAAAAGGAGCGCCATGATAAAAAATGAGAGAAGGAAAGAAGATAAAAAGGAACAAGCAGATGGGGTCACCTCGACGGCCGCTGAGGACCGGGCTTCGAGGGAGCACTGCTATCGCCATCTAGGGCAAAGGTTCATGTTCCATAGGTTCGACCGACGCGTCTGCCGCCTCCCGGAGTTGATCAGGAGGGGCAGCTTCCACCGCCGGTAAACGGCCGGGTGCCCGGCAGACGGAGCGTCCCAGTGAAACAGAAAACGGCTGAGGCCAGCAACTGTTGGATGGCGTGACCGAAGAGTCACGCCGCGGCAGGGAAGGGTAGGGGACTGTTCTTTTTGGAAGCCTTCTTAGAAGCATGACGGGTTGAAGATGCGGTTGACGATTGAGAAGTCTGAGTCTTGAGAAAATCTTCACGGACGGGTTTCATTTTTTGATCTCCGGGCAGCAGATTTGGGTGCCCGGGATATGTGTGAACTGGTCTACGAATTCACTGTAGAATGGGCAGAAGGGATCGGAGAGGTGGAACGAGCAATTTTCGGGCTAGCCGACCTGACGACAGTGTCACAGAACGTTAAATCGCAAGTCTGAATGCCTACCTCCTTAGTTGGTCGATGGGAGGTGAGGACCTGGCTGGAAGTACCTGATGGGAGTACAGCAGGCTTCCTACTCGCTAATAATTTCCGAGCGGCATAGGTTGAGACGCGAATCTCTTGGATGACCCGCTCTTCTTTATAAACGGAGCAGTCCCGTGAAGAAGCAGCATGGTCACCCATGCAATTAATGCAGCGAGGGGATGGAGGTAGACATTCACCCTCATGGGCGTCCCTTCCACAGGTGGTGCACTTGGCTGCATTTGGACAAGACTTGCTGGTACGATTGTATCTTTGGCAATGGAAGCAGTGCATGGGATTTGGTATGTACGGGCGAACGGAAATGACTTCGTAGCCCGCTTTCACTTTCGATGGTAGGTCAACCCTGTCAAGAAAACAGTGCGAGTCGGCAGGAGGTCATTGTTAACCTTTTTCATCACGCAATGAACGGCCGTAACTCCCTGATACGTACGGTGGTACGTGATACCACCAGGAACTTAGGAATGTTAGGCAATACTTTCTGTGGCTGAGAATCATCATGTTTCCGCTTATGGGTCAAGGTTAAGGATGATTTGGATGGTTTCATAGCGGAGGTGTCCATGATTACCGGCGTCTCCGATAGCGCGCTCCTTCCTTGTGGGGGCCCTCACTGAGGGCGCACCCACCTTAGTTGACTGTTCGCACCTCAGGTCACACCTCCCGAGAACGGACGGAGGGACCAATCTGCACGTTCGGAAGGTATCAGCTCGGGTAATCACCCCTCCCTGGGCCCGGCCTTTACCGGGAAGGTACCGTCGTGCCATACATGTCTACCCAGGGCGGGGAGTTACGCCTTACCCCGTCACCGGCTACGCAGAGCATGGGTCGACCTTCAGACACGCACAGGGAGGAAAGAAAGGAGGAAGGAGAGAAAGGGATGAAGGAGGAGGGAGAATCTCAAACGCCGAGGCGGAGATTAAAGGGTGAGTCGAGAACAAGGAGAAAGGAGAAAGAGAGGAAGGCTGAAGAACAGGAAAGAAAGAGGACCAAGAAGAGAAGACAGGAAGCGAAAAAGAAACCTTGGACTGACTAAAAACGCCCGTCTCTGGGCGAAGGCACAATCCGGGGGAAAGAGGAAAGCGGCCGAGACGGAAGAAAGGTCGCTTCGGCTCGGAGCCCCGTGCGCGCCACACACGTACCCACAAAAGAGCTGTGGGCCCCCTGGGGGGACTGTCCGCTTCCAGCAACAATGTGCCATTGCGCTGACGCGAACAGGTTTTAACATGGCCAGCAATTGCATCAACACCTCTCTGGACGGGGCGGGGGGCGTTACCCCGTCACTTGCTACGCATGATAATGCGTGGGTCGGCCTTCAGACAGGCACAGGGAAGAAAGAAGAGAGGAAGTGAAGAGAAAGAAGTGTCTCAAACGCTGAAGCGGAGACTAATGAGGAGGAGAGGAAGGCTAGGAAAGTACAGCAAGGAGAGAAAGACAGAAGCAAAGGTTAGGAAAGGAAGAAACCTAGTAATAAGAGAAACTAGGACAAGAAACCACCGTAACACGCAAAGGCCGCCCGTCTCTGGGCGAAGGCATGAACCGGGAGGGAAAGTGAAGCAGCCTGGGGCAGAAGAAAGGCTGCTTCGGCTCTGGGCCCCGTGCGAGTCACACGTACCCACAAGAGAGCTGTGGGCCTCCTGGGGGGGGGGGGGGGGGCGAGTAGTTTGGCCTGGCCGACTGAATTTATTTTTCGTAGATTCTTTTAATGTGTAATATTTACGCGGGCCTTTACTCAATTTCAATACTACTAGCCGCGGTGGAGTGGCCGAGCGGTCTAAAGAGTCTCGCTGCGGAATGCGCGGTTGCTCGCCGTGGAGGTTAGAGTCCTACCTGGAGCATGGGTGTGTGCGCGCTTGTCCTTAGGTTAGTTTACCTAGTTTTAAGTAGTTTGTAAGCTACGGACTGATGATCACGCATTTTGGTCCGATAGATTTACAAACATTTGAACAATACTTCTAATTTTCTCCGCTCTTATTTACTTAATCGCTTTTAGAATTGTTTTGCAATGTAATCTTGAGTCCAATTGTCTAGAGAATCGCAAAGACGGTAAATATCAGTGGAATGTCGTAAGAGATACAGTGATCATATCCTAAATGTCACCTTGACTATTTTTTGAAGAACACGACACATCAGAGACTTCATGTAACATCTGCATTCCTTTTCTCCTCCATGTTGGTAATGTATGATTTTCTTTCCCAAATAGTAAGCAGAATTCCTCAGTTTTCTCGTGTTCACCAATCTTCATATTAAGATGCATCCCTATTCTCATTCCGCTACTCCTCGTGAAACTCGCCTTTCCTTCATTAACTCTCGTTTCATTTTCTCCACTGACCGACCTTTTTAGCTTGTTTTGCACAGTCTGTCCTTCAGAGGGTAGCAATGTCATCAGGGCGTCTAATCTCTCAAACTAATATTTTCCCGATATGTTTATAATTTAAAGAAATCTCGGATGACAGGCCGAGTCAGATCACAATCATGTGGTACTATGAATTCAAAGGTTCGATCCCCGGCAGGTCCTAGGATTTTTATCTGTTACTATCCACTTTTTTCAACTCTGGCAGTGTTGTTGATGTGAAAAATATCTAGTAGCACCGTGGTTCGGATCCCACGTAGGTCCCCCTATAATTGGCTGGGTAAGTCGTTCGAAGGTCGGAGGAAGGTAACGGCATAAAAAATTTCAAATGTTTGTTAAGCTTATGGGACTTATCTACGGGGTCATCAGTCCCTAAACTTACGAACTACTTACGAACTAGGACGGCACAAATATCCATGCCCGAGGGGGGATTCGAACCCCCGACCGTAGTGGCCGTGCAGACCGTGACTGGAGCGCCTTAGTCCCCTCGGTCACCGCGACCGGCGGTAACGGCATGCCACCTCCTAACAGGGCCATGCCAAGTAAAAGCACTGTGGTGTTCAATCTTCGTATTGCTTACCTTTCTTTTATTACGGCAGACAAACTCATTGCCATTTTCATTGTTGACGAATGCTCCTTTGTTCGTCCCGGTGACCTACACTGTTCAAAACAATATCGGGATCAGATGAGATGTCTAGGTTCTAAGGTAAGGTAAGGTAGGTAAAGCAGTCAACAATCCGAAGATTGGTTTGAACACCACAGTGCTTTACTAGGCATGGTCCTGTTTGGAGGTGGTATGCCGTTGCCTTCCTCCGACCTTGGAACTGACTTACCCAGTCAGTTATAGGGGGACCTACAGTTTAACGTGGGTTCCGAACCACGGTGCTACTCGGTATTTTTCACATGCCAGAGGTGAAAGAAGTGGAAAGTGACAGAGAAAAATCCTAGGACGTGGCGGGGATCGAACCCGCGACCTTCGGATTTGTAGTCTGGCACTCTACCACTGTGCGACCGAGTTCTAGAAGAACTAAAATAGACATTATCAATTTAAATATAAATTAAGAAACCCTGAGTCGGTTTTTCGTTTCGAATATGTCCAAGACATTGAAGTTGAAGGTGAAACAATGAATTAAAATTTGTGATGCGGCCGGGAATCGAACCCGGACCTCCATGCTTACTAGGCAGACGTCTTACCGTTAGACCACCGCACCACTAAGGTGCCTCAGAATAAGTACGACTTCCCTCCACGTCACAAACTTTAATTCAGCTTCTGTGTTCCATAGATAATTGCCACTTCTGCCAAGTCTCTCCATGCAGCGGAATAGCACCTTGGCAATGGACATAGTGGCAATTACCTATGGAACACCGAAGGTGAATTAAAGTTTGTGATGTGGAGGGAAGTCGTACTTAGACTATTCCGAGGCGCTTTAGTCGTTAGTGGTGCGATGGTCTAACGGTAAGACGTCTGCCAAGTAAGCATGGAGTTCCAGGTCCGATTCCCGGCCGCATCACAAATTTTATTTCATTGTTTCACCTTCACCTTCAGTGTCTTAAAATAGACATATTTCTGTCCGTTCTACGGAGTGGGTCTCATTATGGCAGCCGAGATACTGGTAATAACAAAGTTGCTGCTTAGGGGATTAGTGTTGTGTTTATCAAACGAATTACACAAGCACTTTGGTTCAGATAGTGTAGTGAGCAGGCAGTGCAATGCAACAACAACGGGACTTACCCGAAGCTGTGGAATGGAGAGCCATAGGAAGTTCGGAACAAACACAGAGGGCGGTGGCTGCAGTTATTTGAGTCTCCTAAAGGGTAATATCCAGGATGAGCACGCGATTTCAGATAACAGGGACCGTTAAAAGAAGACAAGACCGAGGTTGTCCATGGGTAACACAACAAGAGATAACCGTTATCTCCGGTTAACAGCCAGTCCAGACAGGAAAATGAATGCGACTCAGGTGCAACGTATTCTCAATGCAGCAATAGCTATCGTAAATGCGTAAATGTGGCGTCCAAGACACAGTTTAGCCGGCAGAAAATGGGCGGAAGAACATCAGGATTGGAGTAGTAACGAATGGCACCAGATGAGTCAACCGGACTATAGTCGTTCCCTTATCTGGATAGAACATGCTTATGTGCAGTAAATGTCATGGGGGTAGACGAATGGTGCGGACAGGAGTCAGTCCTGGCGGAAGTACGGACCTCTACGTCGTTCAGAATGGTGCTTTGACTGCTCTGAGGTATGGAGATCCTTCGATCCTTTTTGTTGTACCCTACGCAGGTGCCATAGCAGATGGACGATAACGCTCGTCCTCACAGAGCCGCGTTGGTGGACAACATGTTTCAAGCTGAGGGAATCGAACGAATGGAGTGGCCAGCTTCTTCACCGAACTTAAACCCGACTGAACCTGTGTGGGATGCACTTGATAGACTCATTACAGTCAGACCAGCACCTGCCATAACGATTACAGAACTGGATATTCACTCGTGGAGGAATGGCCGAATATCCCTCAAGAGTAGATTATGTTTTCGTTCCGTAGATTCATGTTGAGGAGATCCTCGTGGATGTGGAACAAGTCCAGAAACAATATTTACAAGCTGTATGATTGATAATACTAATAATATAAATACATAAATACAGATTCATACAGTTTTTATTTTTTTAGCTGATAATGATAATTTAGTATGAATACCGATACATGCATCATTTGGTAATTCAGTAATGGAGTATAAGGAGTTGGCCTCTAGAAAATCTTTTAGGCTCGTCTTGAAATAATCTTTATTTCTAGGAAAATTTTTTATACTTTGTGTTAAATTAATGAAAATGTGCGTTCCTAAGTAGTGGACACCTTTTTGAACTAAAGTAAGCGCTTTTAAGTCCTAGTGTAGATCATCTTTTATCCTAGTATTGTATGTATGAACTGAGCTGTTTGTTGGGAAAAGGGACATCATATTTATGACAAATTTCATTAAGGAATAAATATACTGAGAGGCAGTAGTTTATATACCCAATTATTTGAAGAGGCTTCTACAGGACGTCCGTGAATTTCCTCCCCAAATAATACGTATTACACGCTTTTCGACTCTGCAGACCTTTGACTGACTTTAAGAGTTATCCCAAAATAATATACCATAGGACATTATGGAATGAAAGTAAGCAAAGTATGCAAGCTTATTTTATTTTTATGTCTTCTATGTCTGATCTGTAATCCCGGGAATTTAATACTGTCAACCTCTTCTATCTGCTCTTCTTCAGACTTAATGCATATGCTGGTGGGATATGTCTTACATGTTCTGAACTGCATGTAGTGAGTCTTCAAAGTTTAATAACAACCATTTATAAATGTTCATGAAAATGTCATTAGCAGACCTTTCTATAACCATGTTTGACATACCTTTTATTGCAATACTTGTATCCTCTACCAACAAAACGAACTCTGCTTCTGGTTGTGTAACTGATTAATGTACACAATAAAAAGCAATGGCCCTAAAATGGATCCTTGGGGAACACCACAAGTAATTTATTCCCAATCCGATGATGACTGTTGGCTTAATTCACTAGTCACTTGCACTGACACCCTTTGTTTCCTGTTAGTGAAGTGACACCATATAGTTCTAATTTATTTAAAAAGATTATGGTTCACACAATCAAATGCCATTGACTAATCACAGAAAATACCTGCTACTTGCAATTTATTTAAGATGTGACTGATAACCGCATAGTGTGCATGCCGTGCAAATTAGAGACCAACGAGAATGACTTCACTACTTGTGATAGTTCCATGGGGACTTGCTGTAAGTAAACGCCATGTAAGCTTCAAGTACGGAATTTAGACTGCAAAATATCGTTCTTTATCGCACACAGAAATTATGTTGTAACAAATACCTAAATAAAAACGGCACCATATGTATATTGTGTATATCTTACCTATTCAACTGTTTTGAGCAGTGTAGAAAGTCCAGGTAAAGTGAACATATGGCACAGTAGTATAATGGAGTCCTCTGTGACGTACGTGAATGGTGAAAATTCGCTGCGAGCAGCGCGCTCGCCCACTCCAACGTCATTACCCGTTGACTTCACTGCTGATTGCGTCAATCTCGGCGCGGCGTTGTGACTGTGTATGTGCGAGAAGTGTGTGCCGACCAATTAAGCTCGCCTAATGGCGAACTGGCCGTAATTACTGTTGACGCATGCACCCGTAAACGTCCGCTGACGTGACTGAGCTGTCCGGGCGAGTGTAGCCGCCTTATGGGCTAATCAACTCCACCTGCGCTTTCGCAGAGCAATAACTTCAGTGGTTCAAGATCTGTAGGACGTTATGAAGTATACATTGAAATATACGAGATACACCTAGGGCAAGGCAAGTTACGAAAATTGGAAACCGGAAGAGGCTTTATGGCGCAACGGAATTGAAAATATGATAATATGCATCTGCATTTGTTTTCAGCACCGGTGAAAAACAACATTAAATAAAAAGGGAGGTTTTTCATAGATATTTATAAGAAGGATAAAATTGCACTGACAAATTATTTATTCAGTTCAAACATGAGCAAATGGGAGCACCAATTTTGTTAAACAATAAAAAATGCATCTCACTGAACTACTAAATTAAAGTAATCTGAACATCGTTGGGGGAGGGATTTATAATCAACAAGCATTCAGCCCCTCACACGCGCGAAGCAAAGCGAAACCCAACTCAGCGTGCTGATACGAAGCAGAAGCAGGCGCCGCTATCGTAGGCGAAATTCAGCGAACCATAATGTACCACGCAACACAAGAAAAAATAAACTATGTAGGTCGCTCTGGTCTTTCTTTACTTCAGATGGTGCGCGATAATAGCGACATTAATTTCCATTCAAATCAAACCGTGAGCATGTGGAATTATTGAGACACACGGTACATGTCTGCTACATTACATATTCGCACCCCACTAAAGGCGAAATGCTTAAAGATTGTATTTATTTCAACAAAAACGAACGAAATTACAGATTAAGAAGCAAGAAAACACAAAAGGAAGGTATTGCTGTGTGATCCATGGCGAGAACTCAGGTGACTAGCTATAAACCCTTGCAGTCGGAGTTAGGAACCACGTGGTTCCGAAAACCAGTAAAAATATAAAAATTCAATTCTGAAAAATAAAGAAAAATAGCTACAGCATGCAACCTTTAAAAATGTGTAGGATATCATAAGGAAGCTAAAGAAATACACGAAGACGCGACTGGGAGGGTTTTACACGGATAGACGAAGTCCAGTCTTAAAAAAGCAGAAAATTGGAATAAATTCAAAGTCGGAGTGAATCAACTAAAAAAAATACGGCATGCAGCCTCTAGAAATACGTAGTATTTCATAAGTAAGCTAATAAACTGGGTAGTACAAGGCTAGAAGAGAATTTACTGGGGGAGTCTGAATGCAAGTTCAAGTTTGGAAATGAAATAACAATTTAAAAATAGACCGAGAGGAGATTGCAATGTACTGATGGAAATCAGAAAGATACATGCATAATTTCTTGCCTGAATCGGATAGAAAAAGACACAGGGGTAGCTGAAGGCTTTGTTCTAAGAACACACCATGTGGAGTACATATCGCTCGCAGAAGCAGAAAATGGATAAAAATTATTTCACATGCACTATACAGAATAAAAATATTCCTGCATATTAGTCATGGTCCACAAAACTATCAAGAAATTAAACCAAGTTCATACACCCCCAGCTGGTCTCACACAGGTTACCGATTCCCAGCCATTATCAATTCGAATTAGTTGCACATTCACCATGTTTACCTATGCAAAATCAACTACATGAAATTGAATATATTACCGTACAGGATCAGAGAAACTTATCCCGAAAAGTGAACCTAAGCTCTGATATAACAAACCAGACAACGAATACCTACCATCTCAAGGTGGGAAAAGAAAATCAGAACATCTTACCAGGTCGAAGTGCAGCCACAGAATGACCAGACGACCCACGAGCCCACCACCAGCGGAAATCTACCGGAAATCGCTAAAACCCCTGGAAAAACCGCGATGGTGGGGGAGAGCTTGATCTCTCGCATCTTGCAGAGGCTCGCTAACTGGGCATTGCCAACCTAACTTGAAAACAAAGGGTGGAGGTACCTCTTTGGTAGCATCAAAAGCAAGGGTTGGTAACGACTACCTATCGACACAAAGCCAGAAAGACAGGAGTAGCGAGCAGCCAGCAGCCAACGACGACAATTCTCATACATACACTCGGACTGCCATGTTTGAAGATACTCATACATGCACATACAGAATAAAGCAAATACATGTTCTCACAGGAACAGAAGCGTCACGAAGAAACCATTCATCTTGCCACATTCATAGATATAATGATAAATTATTAGTATAATAAAATCCAACAACATTACAGAAACTAACATTTGTCTATGTTTTTAATGATCTGCCATTCCTCATGCCTCCAATGTATTTTAACAATAAACAAGTTTCAAATGAAAAATCGTCTCAAAAATAATTGTTTGAAAGAAGACACGTTTCATTCAAATTATGGTTTCTTTTAACTACGCCCCATATTACTAGGACTTTGGATTTTCTCTTTGGTTTAAGTTTTACGTTCTGTTTTAGACTTCGGGTATTCAAAAGATTTTTGGGTTATTTTTGTATTTTTAGCCCCTGTATAGGCACGAATTATTTATAGACGAATGGAAAAACTTGTGGAATCTGACCTCTGAGAAGAACAGTTTGTATTTAGGAAAAATGTAGGAACACGGGAGGCAATACATTACGACTCATTTTAGAAGATAGGCTAAGGAAGGGCAAACTTACGTTTTTGGCGTTTTTAGAAAGCTTTTGACAATGTCGACTGGAATACAGTCTTCCAAATTCTGAATTTAGCAGGGGTAAAATATAAGGAGCGAAGAGTTATATTCAACCTATACAAAAACCAGACAGCGGTTATTAGAGTGGAAGGGCAAGAAAGGGACGCAGAGATTGGGAAGGGAGAAAGACAGGGTTGTAGCCTTTCCCCATTGTTGTTCAATCCGTACATTGAGCAAGCAGTGAAGGAATGGAAGGAGAAATCTGGAGAGAGAATAAAAATTCAGGGAGAAATAAAAAGTTTTTGGTTGCCAATGAGTTAGTAATTTTGTCAGAGACTACAAAGGATCTGAAAGAGCAATTGAATGGAATGAACAGTGTCTTGAAAGGTAGATATAAGATGAACATTAACAAGAGTAAAACGAAGGTAATCAAATGTAATGTCAGAAAATCAGGCGATGCCGAGGGAACTAGATTAGGTAATGAGTCAATAAAAGTAGTAGATGAATTTTGTTATTTAGGTAGCAAGATAACTTCTGATGGCCGAAGTAAAGAAGATATAAAATGCAGAATGGCTATGGGGAGAAAAGCGTTTATAAAGAAGCGAAACTTTTTAACATCCAATATTAATTTAAAGGTTAGGAAGTCCTTTCTGGAAGCATTTGTCTTGAGTGTAGCATTGTATGGGTGTGAAACTTGGGCGATTAGGAATTCAGATAAAAAGATTACAGAAGTTTTTTGAAATGTGGTACTACAGACGAATGATGAAGATTAGATGGGTAGATCACGTGACTAATGACGTGCTTAACCGAAATGAGGATAAAAGGAGTTTCTGGCATACCTTGTCTAAGAGAAAGGATAGATTGGTAGGACACATTCTGGGATATCAAGGAATTGTCAACTTAGCACTAGAAGGAAGTGTGTGGGATAAAAATCTTAGAGGGAGACCGAGAGACGAATACAATAAGCAGATTCAATAGGATGTAGGTTGTCGAACGTATTCTCAGATGAGACTTGCACAGGACAGGGTAGCGTGGAGAAATGCATCAAACCAGTCTCGGAACTGAAGACAACAACTTAGGCATTCATTTTCTAAAACCTAGTTTTGAGCCCGCAAATATACAAATACAGTATTGAAATTACTTTTTGCGGTGTATGTGGGACTCTTAAGAGAAAAAAATGTTTATTTAAGCAAGTAATTATCTGTATTGTCTTAATTGATGGCAAATATTTTTTGTGGATACTTTGAAATTTTTACAAAATTTCCTTCAGTTCCACTAAAATAGTATAGTACAGATAAGCACGTCAGTTGTTTTTAAAAAACAGTGTCACATGAACAGTGGTGTAAGTTGCTAGAGAAAAGAAACCTACTCTGCAGGTTAAAAGTCGACCACTGTACGTAACAAGGGCTTTGTTTTAGTACTAAAATAAGTAAATGAGGTCCGTGTGAACTACTGGTTACTCCCTGCTATAAAGCCTTGTTCCCTGGCCCAAACTGGAATCTGACTCGTTTCAAATTACTTCAATAACAGGAAGTTAACACTACAGTGGTCAATATACATAGCAGTTCACACGTTATTACACACAGATATTAATAAGCAAGCCACCACAATTAAAGTTATCTTAGAAAGGTGGCTAAGAAAACATTTATGGCGCAACGGAATTTATACATAATTTGCATCTGAGCTTGTTCTTAGCACTTGTGAAGAACAATATTAAATAAATTAGGGAAGGTGCTCTAAAACTACAATTTATAGGCAACTTACGGATTATGCTGAACTTAAACTTGTTTATTCAGATAGAAAAAAAAGCAAAATGGGGAACCAATTTTGTTAATACAATAAAATGCATCTCTTACATGGATTAATGCGGACGGTGTCCAGCCTAAATTATATATTATTTAACGCTACTGGGGGGGAAGGATTCACAAATACTCATTCTCTCTCACACACGCAATGCCATAGCGAAACTCACCAAAAACAGCGTGCTGATACGAAGCAGAATCAAGCGCCGCTATCGTAGGCGAAATTCAGCAAGTCGGGGGTAGCACAAAACACAATATACGAAAACACTTCGAAGCTGGCTCTGGTCTGTCGTGCCTGTTTTGAGATGGTGCGTGTGTATAGCCAAGTTAAATTACATCTGAATTGGACCGCGAGCAAACACGCGAACAGCGACACACGGCTACGTTACATGAACGCACTCCACTGAAGGTAAAGTGGTTTGAAGACGGATTCGTTATACAAAAGCCGGCCGCGGTGGCCGAGGGGACTAAGGCGCTCCAGTCACGGTCTGCACGGCCACTACGGTCGGGGGTTCGAATCCTCCCTCGGGCATGGATATTTGTGCCGTCCTAATTCGTAAGTAGTTCATAAGTAGTTTGTAAGTTTAGGGACTGATGACCCCGTAGTTAAGTCCCATAGACTATACAAACATTTGAACATTTTGTTATACAAAATCACGGTGGATTTTTAAGTTGCAGTCTGTCAGAAATCTAACTATGTACTGGTTTTATAAGGGAAGTGGCCTGAACTCAGGCGACTAGCTGCATTCCCCGGCAGTCAGAACTCGGACCCACTTGGTTCCGAAAACCGATAAAATTGAATAAATTCAATTTCCGACAAATAAAGAAAATTAACTACTGCATTAACCCATAGAAATGCTTAGAATTATATAAGGAAGCGAATGAAATACGGCTACACGCGATAGGGGGCGATTACAGAGACGGATGAAGTCACGTCTCAAAAAACTCGTAAAAGTGAAATAATTACGAAGTCGGAAAAATAAATTTAAGAATTACAGCATGCAACCCATAGAAATGTTTAGAAATACATAAGGAAGCTATTGGAGGTTGTACATGGCTCAGATAGAATTACAGACAAGACAGAGTGCGTTCTACAAGTCGGAGAGGAAACAGCAAATTTAAAATAGGCGGGGAGAGAAGATCGCAAATTATTAGTGTAAATCAGAGGGTTACCCGCATAGTTACTTGCCTGATGGGCATGGAACAGAGAAGAGTAAAAGCTGAAGGCTTTGTTCTGTGAACCAACCACGTGGCAACACATCACTCACGGAAGGAAACGATGAGAAGAGTTTTACATGCACTGTAGAAAAATGAACATATCACCTATTAGAAATCGGGCCCCACAAAGCTAGAAAGTATTTACACAGAGTTCATACACCGCCACATGATCACAGAAGGTTTTAACACACCAGGCCGTTATCAAACTGCAACTAGAATAACACACACACCGCGTTTTCCATGGGAATTGAAAAAGGAGAATACCTTTTCGCATATGATAGGAGAAAATATTCCAAGAAAATGATTCTAAGTTCACGAATCTAAGTTAGACGTGCTAGTTAATGAAACGATACCAGCCATCTCCAGAAACAAGAGCAGAATCAGCCTTACCTTACCAGACGCTCAGAACAGAATGAATCGCCGTGCGGCCACCGGGTCGCGGGGAAAACGACCGGAAACCGGAAAATACACGAAAACAGCGGTGGTGGGAACGGACAGCGAGACTCGCGGTAAAGAAAGCTCACTGACTGGACTGTAACCAAAGTGTGTAGAAACCTCTTTCTAACAAAAAAAGAAAAACCTAGCAATATTAACTAATATTCTAACACATGAAATAAAAATGTTATTGCTCAAGCCTTGAAAAGAGTAGGGTTCAGGTTCTAACAAAATGATACGACATCAAATAAATTATAAGTTTAAAGAAACT
This sequence comes from Locusta migratoria, assembly GCA_026315105.1. Taxonomy (NCBI): domain Eukaryota; kingdom Metazoa; phylum Arthropoda; class Insecta; order Orthoptera; family Acrididae; genus Locusta; species Locusta migratoria. Next base: position 561,404,436 of record CM048746.1, read on the forward strand.
ATACAAAAATATATGGAAGACGACAGACGGTCGTCTTTCAAGGTATGTAGCTCCATGCGTCGGTCTGACAGCGTAACTTGCAGTCGGATGCAGAAAGGTTGGGTAATACTGTTTCGATAAAAACAGTGCGACCGGAGCTTAACATTCATAGAAGGCCTCCAATTTCTAAATCGTTGTTTACGGAAGCCAGCGCAAAGCTGCGAAGAAACTTGTGCCACGATCATAAAACCTGGACATCGGTTTACGCGAAGTATGTGGTAAGGCCGAATGAATCATCGTTTACGTTGTTTACTACACAACCGAGTGTATGTATCTAAAACCCGAAAATAAGTTTACGACACGGCATTCCTGCTTTCCACACCCAAGAATGCGAGGAGCACGTATTTAATGGTATTTAACTGTTGTTATCATAACCCCAACTGGCCGCGTAACTGAATACTACGACGAGCATATTTTTAACAAACACTGCCATATTTCAAAATATGAGTGCTCCCACATAGCAAGCGATAAAAGGGCTTCAGACATGCTTTGTACGGCCGCGGTGGCCGAGGGGACTGAGGCGCTCCAGTCACGGTCTGCACGGCCACTACGGTCGGGGGTTCGAATCCTCCCCCCCCCCCTCGGGCATGGATATTTGTGCCGTCTTTAGTATAAGGTAGTTGATAAATAGTTTGTAAGTTTAGGGACTGATGACCCCGTAGTTAAGTCCCATAAGCTTAACAAACATTTGAACATTTTGAACATGCTTTGTACAGTGTCCAAAAATTATTAAATACCTCCCTTGGACAACAAGATCAAGGAGCAACATAACTTGACCGTAAACCGCTTTAACGCGCCGGTTCACCAATGGGTAAAGTCTAATGGAAAAAATGTTTAAACCAACAATCATGATACATTTTCGAGACATGATTTGAAATCCAGACAGAAGTAGTATGCACTGAAACTCTTCAGATGTCCAAACAATGGTGGAAAGGTTATTCGTCCATTGATTATTTATTCATTCTTAATGCAGTAACTGCAGCAAGGTTTAAAGTTAGTTTACTAATATAATTACCAGACATCTTATTCAGGTTTTTATACAGGATGCGATATTGAATGTAATCGTTATGAATCTCTTATCTATGGCAAAAATCACATAAGAGATTCATAAGGATTTGTACAATACAGTAACCAAAAAGATTACTTTTATTCAACTATGAATGAAGAAACTTTAAAGACCTGCTGACTCTCAAACCCTGTTCACTAGAACAGTTAGAAGGGTTTGTTAAGTTTATGGGACTTAACTGCGCCTCGCTGCGGAGCACGCGGGTGCTCGTTGTCGGAGGTTCGAGTCCTCCCTGGGGCGCGGGCGCGCGCGCGTGCGCGCGCGCGTGCGCGTGTGTCCGTCCAAGGGAGGATTCAAAGCCCGAGGGGAACGGTTTCGCGTGTCGGAGCATAGCGCCACTCAGCCACGGCACTAGAATAGCTACTCAATTATGATAGAAGTTAGGAACCAGACTGAACAAAACCCGAAGTGCAAACTAAAACCCCGTTGGATGATCAAGGTTATATAACGAAGACCTTTCATCCTTACTGCCCTTCGAATACCTCCAGAAATCTGTTGTGAAGGCAAACACAGACAAATGTCAAAGGTGTCATTTATTGGCAAACCATGCAAGTACTACGTGAAAATTCACCCGGCCCAATGAAGTCTCACAAAGCAGTACAATGCCCACAATGTAACCACATTACAGCTTCACGAGGGTAGCTAAGCAATGTTCTAAGGTATATTAATCACAGTGTGAGAGTGTAGCAGGGCTCAAGTCCTAGCGGAGACGCTAAATATGTAGTTAGTATCGAAGCCAATGACGAACTGGCGCTGGAGGAGCCTTGGAAGTTCTGTCAACCAGCAGGGGCGGCGCTGCGTTTACACGGCTGAGAATTCCATGGCAGTACTGGTCTCAAGTGTATCGAGATGCATTGAGTTTAAGCCAGTTTGCGAGCCTAAGCTGAATGTTTACAGTGTGGATATCTGGCCGAGTCGTCGGGTACTTCTGCCGACCTGAACCCATTGCTGCTGCTACTCAGTGGGCATAAGTGTTGCGCGGGTGGCCTACTTCGCTTTTCGTAGGCGTGGCTACATCAAACGCATCTGAATTAAATCATCTGTACACTGCGTGACAACTATTTCATTTACATCCAGCTTTTTAGTACTAGCTCTTATTACCTCTTCCCTCTCCCAAACCCAATTACACAAGCGCCCGCACGCGCTGACTCACACGCGCATGCACGGACGTAGAGGGGAAGAATTGTACAGGTATTCATTTTCATCATGTACTTCGTTAGGTTAGCGACACATACATAAACAAACAAAACAGGGTTAGAAATAAAGTGAAAACAGTATTTACGACTTTTAAATCGCAGTTTACAATGCAATATCAATAGTCGGTGAGATGATAGTGCTTCACATCAATTAGAGCTAAGAACATGGATTTTTGGAAAACGTTCGTAACTTTAATATGTAGGAACACAGGAGGCAACTCTCACTTTACAGCTCATCTTAGAATACGTGAAGGAAAGGCAAACCTACATTTCTAGCTTTTGTAGGTAGCTTTCGACAATGTTGATTGGAATACACTCTTTAAAATACTGAAGTCAGCAGGTGTAAAATATTGGGAACGGAAGGTTTATACAACTAGTGCATTAACAAAACAGCTGTTATTATTGGAGTTGAAGGGCACGAAAGGGACGCAGCGGTTGGGAAGGGAGTAAGAGTTGTAGCCTTTCTCCAGTGTTATTCAGTTTGTACACTGAGCAGTCTATGAAGGAAAGCAAAGAGAGATTTGAAGTAGGCATTAGAGTTCAGGGTGAAGAAATAAAGCAGTCCGTTTTGCTGGTGATATTTCAATACTGTCAGACAGCAAACGTCCTGGAATAGTTGGACAGTGTGTTGAAAGAAGCGTATAACATGAATATTAACAAGAGCAAAATAAGGGTAATGGAATGCACTCTTAGAGAATCAGGCGAAGCTGAAGGAATTAGATTAGGTAACGAAACGAAGGTGGTAGATCATTTTTCTTACTTGGGCAGTAAAGTAACATAATGCTCTCAGTACAGGGGATATAAAATACGGAATGGCAGTGGGAAGAAAAGCGTTTTTGAAAAAGATAAATATGCTAACATCGAATATTAATTAACTAAGGAAGCCTTTTCTAAAGGCAGTTGTGTGGAGTAACTGCTGGTAAAACTTCCGGGTTATAAGGCCATGGTCGACAATACTTTTCAGATTTTCCTAACGTTTCGTCCAGAGCTGCGCCGGAAATCTTCGGAGGTCTTCCTACATCCGCTGAGTCTTGCCGACTGATGACTGGGGTGTCTGAGAGCGACATATACACTGTGGAAAGTGGGTGTGGCCAAGCTGTCACGTTATCAGCAGAGATAGTCCTTGTCAGAGAAAGAATCACTATCGATTGCAATCGGTCATGGATAAAACCTGTCGATCTTTTAAAGCTATTGTCCACGTGTCGCTAAGTTTCATAGCTTCTTTCCTGCTAAAATTTTCCTTATGTTTCTATATTTCAATAACTTCCCTGCATTGTCGTGGATAAAACTGATGTTTCGGAAAACCTCGCTATATGACTTCAAGACTGAAGAGCATGCATGCTCTGCCACAGCCGATTTCTCCGCTTTTCCAAGTCGGCAAAGACTTTTGTGTTCCTTCAGCCTAGTTTCTATATTTTTTTTTGTGGTTCCAATATAAACTTTACCACATGTACATGGAAATTTATAAACGCCACAAGCAGAAAGAGGAGGGAGGAGGCCGTTTATGTTTCACAGAACGAAGTACTTGACATATTTTCTTAGTTCGTCTGAAAACTGGTCCGATGTGTTTGCGCAATATCTTTCCTATATGATCAGTTACTTTTCCGATAAATGGCAGGGAAATTCTTCCATCGCTTTGTTTGATCACTTGTTCTTAAACGTTATTTGGTCGCAGAACCCTGTTTATTTCTTTATCCGAATAGCCATTTTTCTTGAAAGCTTGCTTCAGGTGTTTTAATTCAGCATCCAGGTGTTCCAGAGTGTAAATTCTCTTGGATCTGTCAACGAGACTTTTGATGACACCTCTTTTCTGCTGTGGGTGATGATTATAGTTCTTATGAAAATATCACTGTGTGTATGTAGCTTTTCTAAAAACTATGTTTCAGTTTTCTATCTACCTCTCTCATCATAACGAAAACATCCAAGAAGGATATTGCGCTGTCCTTTTCCATTTCCATCGTAAACTGGATTTTTTCATTTATGTTATTCAGATGAGAAAATAATCCATCCAACGCTTCTATACCGTGAGGCTGTGATATTATAGATATAGGGGTAACCTGATTGTTTGCATGTGAAAGGCGGGTTTTGCCGGCTAACAGTTTGGGGATACAGGTAGTCAGGGTTTACCTAATGTGCTCGGAAACCGAAAGCGCTCTTGGCTGAGTGAGGGCGTCTATTCCAGATTGCAACTGAAATACAATATAGCCACAAAAATTATTCTAAAAATCAGGGAATGATCATACGGCAAATATAATTACATGAATGAATTCAGGGGACATGGGAGAATCAAATGCTATGCTATAATGTCGTGACACAGACCCGAGGAAAGGAAAGAGGAGGGGAGACACCAGTTATGTTCGCTGCGCTACTATGCCCGTCAAACGACAATTGATTAATGACACTTCATGTCCCTGCCGCTGCTCTAACAAAATACTGTATTGTCTGAACAACAGAATAATAAATTGTGTGAATCATGGTTGCTTAATTACACCAGCCGTGTGTCTAATGATTCGAAATGAACCTGTCTGGGGAACGTAATTACTTTTGACAGCTTCACGAACTGATCAAAACATCCGGTAAAATATTATTGGAATGTTGAAGTAAAATGGCCAAGCCTGGATAAGGACGACTGAATTTATGAGCTTTCTAAGAGCGAAAAGTCTTCGTTTCTTAATTACCTTACGGAAAAATACTGCGAATGCACCAAAAATAAGCATCATTTACCGTAAAACGTGAAAAAATTGGTCGTAAGGGGAGCTTAATATGTACGTGTATAGAATAAGGCTCTATTAAAAAGGTAAATCAGTCAACAATCCGAAGATTGGTTTGAACACCACAGTGCTTTACTAGGCATGATCCTGTTTGGAGGTGGTATGCTGTTGCCCTCCTCTGACCTTCGAACTGACTTCCCCAGCCAGTTATAGGGGGACCTACAGTTTAACGTGGGTTCCAAACCACGGTGCTACTCGGTATTTTTCATACGAGAAATACCGCCAGAGGTGAAAGAAGTGGAAAGTGACAGATAAAAATCCTAGGACCTTGCAGGGATCGAACACGCAACCTTTGGATTTGTAGTCTGGCACTCTACCACTGTGCAACCAAGGCGCACTAATAATAATAATAATAATAATAATAATAATAATAATAATAATAATAATAATAATACTTACATTTACAATTTTTTATACGTAGTGTTTATCAGTAACCGTTTAAGAAGCAAATTAGCAGCATTGTACCATGCTACCTACCTTAAAAGACGTACCACGTTATTTTCGTATTCTTTCAATAAACTTTTACTCTCTTGTTCTGCTTTTCGTTCAGGTAGTAATATTCTTGTGTCAGAACATAGATTCCACCACAGAAACACAAACCATGAACCCAGCAAAGCACATTACATTTATAAATGCATTTTATTACATTTAATATTATTCTTATTAACGTTCGTTTTATGTTGTAGACTGCCAGTTAAATATTTCGTGGCTGTCTAAAAATAGAGATATGCAGCAGATGATTTATATTATATAAAAAAATATATTTATTTGTGGACAAGAACTGAATATATTTCCATAAAAAGACATGATACATATGAATTGTATAACTATATTTTGACGGCGGCAGCATATTTGAACAGTGAGACGCCACGCTTAATGGCTATCTGAACAAAGAGCTTCAGTCTCAACCGTTTTTAGTATTGTTAAATATTTGTTAAATGTAAGCAACATTTGTAGCGAGGTGATCAAAGCATTAAATTCTGTGATATGATACTCAAACTGTAATATTTTGGAAGGGAAGTTGTATTTCAAAGATGAGAAGTTAGGATGAGCGGGAGGATACAATTTTGGGAGCAGGGAGAGCACGCTTTTCGAGCTTAACTTGGACGTGGGCGGTCTGAAGCCGCGTTACGAACTTGTCATTTGAAGAGAAAGGCATGTGTGGACTTTGAAAATTTACGGGACTGTGACTGCAGAACTTAGTCCGTGCTTAATAAGTGATAAACTACGCACGGAAGTAGGGTGTGGAACTGTAATAATTCAGCAACGTGTACTCATGTGATTACAAACTGTGTTTTATAACAAATACTTCAATCGGGGATTAATTTTAAACTTTTATTCTCGAATGCGTATGATACTTATTGTGCCTCTCATGAACAATAGTTGGGGAAATATTCCGTTATTTACCTATGTATAAAATAGGACCACCTACGCATTTTCATGCCCAGAAAGAGAAACTCTTCATAAAGAATTAGCTGAAAACCCGACGTTGCCCGGATATTTGTTTATTTCTGCCATTCTTCAGGTATATATTCATTTGTATAAGGACTATATGTAAAATTTCTTGGGAATACAATTAAAAGTAAAGAAGTAATAGATTAAAATTTGGTGCGTGATAGGGCGGATTCCCATGAACGTTACTGTTTATGTGCTCATATCTCATGAACTATGTGTCGTACTCTGATACAATTTAGAAGGTACACTCAACTATATGCGTGTATACTGTTTGTAAAACTTCCTGCGGCTACAACTTGTAGTGTAAAAATTAGAAATTATAACGTCATACCGAATGCCGTAGTTTTACTCCATAAATATCGGAAAAGTAGTAAGCGAGAAACTTTTCTCCTTTCATCATTTTGCTATTATTGTCAGCGACAAAAAGTTCAATAAAGGTTTGAAATTATGTTCAAAGTTTGTTGCAAGACGCTAGGTACTCAGCCTCATATAGCTTATTTATAAAGTGTCGCTACATTATGTGGCAATTTTTTGCGAATCCTATTATTTATGACGTCATATCTTCTGAACAATGTGTCGTATGTGATTCTTAACCATGCAGCAATTGTTACCTCACGGTGAGGAATGTGTGTAGCAAATTTGGTTGAAATGAGCAGCATTGTCGCTAAATGCAGCAGTTTTTAGCGCAACTTATTGTTTATGACGTCATTTCTCGTGAACTATATATCGTACGCGATTCTTACACTTATGGCGACCGCCCTCATGGATTGAAATTTTCATAAATATTGGAACGAAACTTTGATCTGTATGCAACACGTACACACAAACATACGGACACTCTGCTTTATATACAAAGATATCCTTATTTGTATGCTTATCCTTGCAGAGAAAGAGCTGAAGACATTGTAGCATGCATAGGCCAAAGATATTGTCTGTGGCATCACGATTCGCTGTCTGTAACCTCTTTGCTAGAGAGTCGCAAACTTCATCGCTGGCCTTCAGTCCGAATTTTTTTATAATTCGCTGCAGAGCGAAATATTAACACACATACACCCACACAGACGTAGAATTTTATACACACCGATAACTTTCCATCCCAATATACTCCACCCTTTTATCATTATCAACCCTCAAGCAACAATTCAACCAATAAAACCATTTTCAAATAGTAAATATTTTCGAAGATTAATTATTGTTCCGCATTTCGTGTTATTTTCTTCAAATTACTAAATATCTATCAGATCGCTATAAAACCGTGCCTAAAACCTTCCTCAGGTACAAATTATTAACTGTACGAATATTTAAGTCTCTGCGTCTTGTCGTTTGGCCGTGATAAAGGTACACCGAACAGACATTCACATTAATGTATATTGATAAATAGCTATACGATCGCTATAGAACCGTGCCTAAAGCCTTCCCCGTGTAGACATTGGTAACTGTACAAATTTTTTAGCTCTTTATGTCTTGTGGTTCAGACGTGATAAACTTACACAGAACAGACATTCGCATTTATAGATATATGTCGGAAAATCGTTTCCGAGATGTTAATGAAAACACTTTACAACTTTCCTGGTTCAGGTCAACAGGCCGTTTGAGTCATTGTACAGCCTGCAGGGCGTTGTATGACCAAACGTGTCGATGATGCCATGGCAACGGAGAACGAGGACCAACAATGTTAGCGGCGGAAGGGCGTGCCCACGTGATGGCCATTAAAGCCCTGTATAAAGAACGTGGCGCCAACTCAGCGGAGACAGCCAGTTTTGGGCTAAGCGGCTGGCGTTCTCCCACAGCGTTATAGGCGCTCACTGCGTTACTTTATAATCACTTTACGACAGAAGTGCAAATATTAGCGCAGTAATAAAAATGGGTACCTTCGTACAGTTTCGTGTAAATGAATGGAACAAACGCAGATAGAAGCTGTAAACAGGATGCCAATGGTAATGCTTCTGTTACAAGTTCTTATACATAAGTTTTGATTTCCGTGTTAGTAGGAAAGAAATAGTAATAAATGTCTGCGCAAATTGATATTTAAGTACATGACCCGTGCGAATACTACGCGCCTTTATTGGATGTTGGGAAAGAATGGAAGTCTAGTACAAAGTGCACTCATAGCTTTCTTTAGAATCAATTAATGGAAATGTTTAAAAGTTCAAATCAAGTAGCTTGATCCGGTGAGCCTTATTAGGTAAAAAAAACTGCGTTCCTTTATACAATCGAAGATATCGTAAAAAAAAAAATATTCACTGCAAGGGAAGAAGGATATCGCTTTTGATTATAAATAAAGAAAGGATAGAGTTAAGTAAATTCTTTGATGACAAATCTGTGGATGAATACCTTTTGTTTAAAAACAAAAATGAGGGATATCAGTCGGATACAACGACCTTGCCGAATGACTAGTTTTCATTTAATTTACAACATAGCTTCCTTAAATACACTCCAACATGTCTGTAACAAGCATTAATATTTACTTTGAAATAATGCACATTAGAATAACACTTACGGAACAACAGTTTTGACAAATACGCCGCTGCAGGATTAGAATTAGTTACAGATAACAATAGTGTAAATATTTACATTACATATTGTGGATCGGTCGCACAATGATAGAGCGCCCGATTATGATTGCAAAGCTCGCGGGTTCGATCCCCGCTAAGTCTTAAGATCATTATGTCATCTTCACTTCTATCTCATATGGCAATATTGTTGATGTGAAAAATACCAAGTAGCATAGTGTTTCTCAATCCACGTTACACTGTACGTTCCCCTATAACTGGCTGGGTAAGTCTGTTCAAAGATCGGAAGAAGGCAATGGTATACCACCTCCAAACACTTCCATGACTTGTAAAGCAATGGGGTTGTTCAAACCAAACTTCGGATTGCTGGCTGCTTTACCTTAATAAATTAGTGAACATAATGGATTAAAATACCAAATAATTATTTTAATGTTATGACACACGACTTATGTTTAGAAAATTTACAAAAATGTGATTTTGTTATTTCAAGAAGCCTATTTCCCTAATTCAAATGATGATTGATGATTTCGTGTGGCATACTTGGTCGTTAGACCCCAGTTGGGATCGAGTTCGGCCAGACTGGTTCAAGTCTTTAGGTGACACCAATGGGGCAACTTGCGCATCAAAGATAAAAAAAAAAAAAAAAAAAAAAAAAAAAAAAAAAAAAAAAAAAAAATGATGAGGACGGCAAAAAACGCAGTCCCCGAGTGTAGGAAATCTCCAACCCACAGGGAATCGAACCTGGGCCCCCTGTCTGCCTATCACGCAGGTAACTACGGAAGCGGACTGCTAATTCTGAAGTACGTACTCTCTCCCCATAATACTGCATGGGATGCAATAGATAAAAGTGATACCTATCCCTGATGTGATATGTGATACTTCAGTTTTACGTAGGTGTGGTCTATGATCTCACGCACTTGGGTGATTCGTAAGAATGTATGCAACCACACCCTGCAACACTCCGTAGTGTTTCCTTCTTTTGGAATGGACTTGTGCTACAGTTAGGGGCATGATAGTGAGGCACTGTTCCTGAAGGATAGCTAAGAGTATGGAATAGTCAGTGCAACAGAAGATGTATTAATTGTCTTTGACACCGTTATTCGAGATCCCGTCATGTCACATTTACAGAAAAATCCTGATTCACTGGAAATTATTTTTTTAAATAATTTATTGCCACTTTTACACATAAGACAAATACTTTTGACGGGAATCGACCCCCTATGCACATGCAATAACAAGTTTAGAGGTTACTGATACACAATCCTGTTTCATAATATAGCTACAGCGTTTTTACTGTACTATGAAATTATAAATTTGCATAGATATTTATGATGTAAAAGACAGCATAAAATATTTATCATCATATAGACGTAAGTAACTATAAATTTCCAGATTCGAAAGTACGACTTACTTCAGGGACACAGCAGATAATTTTTAAAAAGTTTCCTGTATGTTTAAAAGCGCACAGTTTGACTAAAAAAACACAGATCGTCAGAGTATCCGAACAAACCGTATGTAACATTGAAAACCAAAATCGATAATGCCACCCGGTACGGTTATTCCTATTCGGATATTGGACCATCGTGTTTCGTTAGGAAAGACCTTTATGAAGTTAGGAAACAACATCTGATCTAAATTCAAAATTTGATTCAAGCTGTTCGACTCCCGTTTACGAGATAAATTACGAGACAATATATTGTTGACGTACATATGATCGGCGTCTTGTTTTATGTAAAACTGTATTTTTTTTTTTTTTTTTTTTTTTTTTTTTTTTTTTTTTTTTTTTTTTTTGTGGTTTAGGGCGCACAACTTCTATGGTCATTAGCGCCCAGCCAAGATCCCAAAGAAAAAAGGTGACTATCAGAACATCAACAAGAGGCTAAAAACGAAAGATAAAAGACAATTAAAAGGGTTAAAAATCCTTGGATAAGTTGGCCAAGTTAATAAAACGCAATACTCGAGCAGCTGCTCGAGTGTCATCAGCTAAAATTTCCTCTAGAGTAGACGGCAAGTGTAGGGCTACACGGAGATGATTAAAATTAACACAAGTCAGTAAAACATGTCGCACTGTCAGCAGTTCACCGCAGGAGCACAGCGGTGCAGGGTCGGCAGAGAGCAAGTGACGGTGGCTAAAACGGCAGTGACCGATCCGCAACCGGGCCAGGATGACCTCCTCTCGCCGAGAGGGGCGTGAGGTGGTCCTCCAAGCGGTCGGGATCGGTTTTACAGTTCTCAATTTATTGGTGTACATTGAAAACCACGCACTGTGACATTGCGACACGATACTCCGGCGGAGAGCCCGTTGAACATCGTCCGATGGGACGCAAAAGGTAGCCATGCGAGGCAAAATAGCTGCTGGCTTGGATGCTATGTCGGCGGTCTCATTCCCGGGCACTCCCACGTGGCCAGGGACCCACAGGAAAGAAAGGTGACAGCTGTCATCAGCTAGCAACTGGAGGGAGCGTTGGATCCGATACACGAGAGGATGGTTCGAGAAAGGGTCCTTAAGACTCTGCAGGGCACTAAGGGAGTCCGAACATATGGCATAGAAAGGTTGGCGCTGGCGGCAGGTGTACAAAACGGCCTGGTGGATGGCAAAAAGCTCAGCCGTGAAATTCGAGCACCGGTCAGGGAGCTTGTATTGGAAACGGTTGTCCCCGACGACGAAGGCAGATCCGACACCGGCAGTGCTCTTGGAACCATCAGTGTCAATAAATATGGCATTATCGAACCGCGAACGGAGATGGACAAGCCTCGAGCGGTATACCAAATCCGGAGTGCTCTCCTTGGAGAGCGAACTAAGTTCGAGGTGAGTGTGAACCTGGGCCTGATGCCACGGTGGCAATGGGCGTTCGCTCAACCGAAAGGTGGAAGGAAGGGTAAAATCGAGCAGCTGTAGTAGGCGGCGAAACCGAACTCCAGGTGGAAGCAAGGCAATCGCAGACAACTGATATTGGCGATCGAGTGAGTCGTCAAAAAATAATCGGCAAGATAGATGGTTGGGCATCGACCGCAGGCGGCATGCGTACCGACATAAGAGTATGTCACGCCGAGTGGTCAAGGGTAATACAGCAGCCTCGGCATACAGACTTTCAACAGGGCTAGTATAAAATGCACCGATCGCAAGACGTAAACCCCGATGGTGGATAGAGTTGAGACGGCGGAGAATCGACGGCCGTGCAGAAGAGTATACAAGGCTTCCGTAGTCGAGCTTCGACTGAACAATGGCCTGGTAAAGGTAAAGCAGGACGGTACGATCCGCTCCCCATGACGTGCCACTGAGGACACTAAGAACGTTAAGGGATCGGGCACAACGGGCAGCCAGGTAGGACACGTGTGTGGACCAGCAAAGTTTACGATCCAACATGAGTCCCAAGAATTTCGTAGTCTCCACGAAAGGGAGAGCAACAGGGCCGAGATGTAGAGAAGGTGGAAGAAATTCCTTGTATCTCCAGAAGTTGATACACACAGTTTTCTCAGTGGAGAATCGGAAGCCGTTTGCGATGCTCCACGAATATAGACGGTCAAGACAGCGTTGAAGAGAACGCTCCAAGAGACACGTCCGCTGGGCGCTGCAATAAATTGCGAAATCGTCAACAAAAAGAGATCCGGAGACGTCGGCTGAAAGGCAATCTACGATCGGATTGATTGCAATGGCAAAGAGCGCCACACTCAAGACGGAGCCCTGTGGTACCCCATTCTCCTGGCAAAAGGTATCTGACAGAATAGAGCCCACCCGTACCCGGAACTTGCGATCCGCCAAAAACGCTTGAATGAAAAGAGGAAGGCGGCCCCGAAGGCCCCATGTGTGCAATGTGCGGAGAATGCCCGCTCTCCAACAGGTATCGTATGCCTTCTCCAAGTCGAAGAACACTGCTACTGTTTGAGGCTTCTTTAGAAAGAAGTTCATAATGAAGGTCGACAATGTAACGAGGTGATCAGCAGCAGAGCGGTGTCGACGAAAACCGCATTGGATATTAGTCAGGAGGCGGCGAGATTCGAGGAGCCAGACCAACCGAGCGTTAACTATGCGTTCCATCACCTTACAGACGCAGCTCGTCAGAGAAATGGGGCGATAACTGGAAGGAAGGTGTTTGTCCTTCCCTGGTTTGGGGATGGGGACAACAATGGCTTCACGCCAACTTGTGGGAACATGACCTTCAGTCCATATGCGATTGTAAGTACTAAGAAGAAAGCACTTGGCCGCAGGAGAGAGGTTCTTCAGCATCTCAACATGAATGGAGTCGGTCCCGGGAGCAGAAGATCGGGACAGGGCGAGAGCACGGTCTAGCTCCTGCATGGTGAAGGCGACATTATAATTTTCACGATTAAAAGAGTGGAAAGAAGGCGGCCGTGCCTCCTCTACCTGTTTGCGAGGGAGAAAGGCAGGGTGGTAATGGGCAGAGCTCGAAACCTCCGCAATGCGTTTGAAACATCAGCGGGGTCCACGAGGACTGCGTTCTCCACGGTCAGGCCAGGAATCGAGGAGTGGACCTTGATGCCGGATAAACGGCGTAGGCCACCCCAAACAACCGTGGAGGGAGTAAAACGGTTAAAAGAACTAGTAAAAGCAGTCCAGCAAGCTTTCTTGCTGTCGTTTATGATACGACGAGGTTGCGCTCTCATATGTTTATAATGTATGCAATTCTCCAAAGTTGGGTGGCGGCGGAAGGTGCGTAAAGCACGGCGCCGGGCTCTAAGCGCGTCGCGGCAGGCTGCAGTCCACCAAGAGACCTGGACACGACGTGGAGAAGAGGATGTACGAGGTATGGAACGTTAGCAGCGGTGAGAATAACCTCTGTGAGGTAGTCGACCTGACTGTCACAGTTGGGAAAATTCTGATCGTGAAAAACAGCCATGGAAGATTAAAGCCCCCAGTTGGCTTTGGAAATGTTCCAACTGGTGGGACGAGGAGATGGGGAATGATGCAGGAAGTGGATGATACAAGGGAAATGGTCACTCTTGTACGTGTCAGAAAGTGCATACCACTCAAACCGACCGGCAAGCTGAGGAGTGCATATTGCGAGGTCTATATGGGAGTAAGTGTGTGTTGTGTCTGAAAGGAAGGTCGGTGCACCGGTGTTGATGCAGACAAGATCCAGGTGTTGGAGAAGGTCCACCAAAAGGGAGCCTCTCGGACAAGCTGCCGGAGTGCCCCATAGGGGGTGGTGGGCATTGAAGTCGCCTACCAACACGAAAGGTGAAGGGAGCTGGTCAACAAGGTGTAGCATATCTGCCCTAGTAAGGGCAGATGACGATGGGGAATAGATATTACAGAGGGAGAAGGTAAATGTGGATAAAGTGATGCGGACGGCAACTGCCTGTAGGTGAGTGTACAAGGAAATGGGATGGAAATAGACATCTCGAAGGAGCATCAGAACCCCTCCATGGGCTGGGACACCTTCCACGGGTGGCAGGTCGAACCGCACAGAGGTGTAGTGTGGAAAGTCTGCACGATCACGTGTACGCAACTTAGTTTCCTGGAGGCAGACTAGAAGCGGGCAGTGCAATCGAAGGAGTAGTTTTAACTCCTCCCGATTAGAACGAATGCCGCGAATATTCCATTGAAGGAGCGCCATGATAAAAATGAGATAAGAAATAAGGATAAAAACCAACTAGCAAGCGGGGTCACCTCGACGGCCGCTGAGGTCCGGATTTCGAGGGAGCACTGCTATCGCTGTCCAGGGGTAAACGGTCGTGGTCCATAGGTTCGACCGACGCGCCTGCCACCTCCCTGAGTTGATCCGGAGGGGCAGTTTCCACCGCCGGTAAAGGGCCGGGCGCCCGGCAGACCCGGTGAAACAGAAGACGGCCGAGGCCGGCAACTGTTGGACGGCGTGACGGATGGGTCACGCCTCGGCGGGCAAGGAGAGGAACTCTTTTTCTTGTCAGCTCTTCTGGAAGAGTGACGGTGGGAAGAGGCAGTTGACGGTTGGGAAGCCTGAGAACGCAGAAAATCCTCACGGACGGGTTCCTTTTTCAAGGTCCGGGCATCTTGTTTAGGTGCCCGCGGTTTACTAGAGGTTGACGAAGACTGTACCTTAGAAGCAGCAGGAGGAAGCGGGGACGTGGAACGGGCAATCTTCGGGCTGGCAGATCGCACAACTGTGGCAGCGAAAGTGAAGTCACAAGTCTGGGTACTGGAATCCTTGGTAGGTCGAGTTGAGGTGACGACCTTACCGTATGTACCCGCTGGGAGGACAGTGGGCTTTCGACTCGCCAACAACTTTCGAGCGGCAGATGTTGATACCTTCTCCGTAACCCGAATTTGCTGGATTACCTTCTCATCCTTGTATACAGTGCAGTTGCGAGAGGAAGCCGCATGGTCACCGTTGCCGTTTAGGCAGTGAGGGGACGGAGGTGGGCAATCCCCCTCATGGGCGTCCCTACCACAAGTGACACACTTTGCTGCATTTGGGCAATGTTCACGGGTATGGTTGTACCTGTGGCACTGAAAACAGCGCGTTGGGTTAGGTACATAAGGGCGGATGGAGATGACTTCATACCCTGCTTTGACCTTCGACGGGAGGTCAACTCTGTCGAATGTCAAAAACACAGTACGAGTCGGTGTCAGTTGGTTATCGACCTTTTTCATTACCCTATGGACGGCTGTCACACCCTCGTCGGACATATAGGATTGTATGTCTTCATCAGACAACCCGTCAAGGGATCTCGTGAAGACTACCACCCCCCCCCCCCGTGACGAGTTGAGTGTGCGATGTGCTTCCACCTTGACAGGAAACGTGTGTAACAGTGTAGTCCGGAGTAGTTTCTGAGCTTGAAAGGCACTTTCCACTTCCAGCAACAATGTGCCATTGCACTGACGTGAACAGGTTTTAACAGGGCCAGCAATTGCATCTACACCTTTCTGTATAACGAAAGGATTGACAGAATTGAAATCCTTTCCGTCGGTGCGAGAGACAAGAAATTTAGGTACATTAGGCAGAGTCTTTATTTGCTGAGGCGAATCTAACTTACGTTTCTGGGTCAACGTCACTAAAGAAGAGAAGGAAGTCATCGCGGAAGTGTCCCCCGTGATTACCGGCGTCTCCGATGGCGCGCTCCTTCCTAGTGGGGGCTGACCCGCCTTAGGTGATTGTTCACACCTCAGGTCTAATTTTTCCAAAACTAATACTTTGTCTCTAAATACATTTACACGTACATACTCCGCAGTCCACTGCAGGTGCATCGTGGAGAGTACCTCGTACGGAATTTCTTTTGTGGTGTCGCACAAGTCCAAAGTGCGCGCCACCTACTTTCGCCGCGCGCTGCCATGCACGCACGGCGCGGCGTTCTTACGACAGCCACGAGCGCCCTCTGCTGCAACTCCGCTCGTGGCCACCACTGAACGACATCGTTCACTTGGGACTGAGATAGCAACCAGTTAGGACCTTCGTATTCAGATAGGCACCAGTGAAGACATAGTTATCGGACAGGCACTAGGCAGGACTCTAGTTCAACTATGTATCAGCTTTCTGCAGTACTGATGTAAAAGTTAAGTATTGTATAAATTCTGTTCAATATATATCTCGTTCTAATTTACTCTAGTGTTTCTAGTTTCTGGCTGCTCCCCTCCGTACCTGCACTAGCGTGCTATCTTTATTCCTGTGTCGGTCTCATTCCACTCGGCCACCGACACCTACGACGGATACGAGACACAAAAGCGGCGACGAGGCTGGGGGACAAAATCTTTTCTTTTACCACTTCCAAACAGGACGATGGCGGGGGGGGGGGGGGACGAAAGATTGTATGCTTTTGTACGTTCCCTAATGTCTTATTTTTATTGTCTTTACGCGAAATGTTTGTGACAACAGAATCATTCTGCTGTCAGCTTCAAATTCCGGCCCTCTAAATTTCAACAACAGCGTTTCTCGAAAAGTCTGTCGACTCCCAGCGATTCGCATTTGAGTCACCGAAGATCTGACACTCGCGTATTGATCGATCTTTACCAGAAACAAACCCAGCGATCCGCCTCTGATACGCCTTTACGTCTTCCTGTAAACCTATGTGGTGTGGATCCCAAACAGTACTCGATACGGGATCGCACCACATGTGGAACTACACGTTATCTCTTATACAGATAAACCACATCTTGCCAAAATTGCCTCAATAAACCGAAGTCGACCACCCGCCTTCGTCACGACTACTTTAACTAGTTTGTGCTATTTCCATCGAACTCAAGCGTTACTCTTAGATATTTAATGGACATGACTGACACGCAGCACATTACTAATGTACATTAATGAAGTTGATTTACTGGCAAATTGAAACAAAATAAGTTGCTGGTACATCTAGAACAATAAAATTGTCCTCCAATATTGTCTGCCTAAGTTAGTTTCAGCTGTTGTGTGTGTATCGTGTATCAGTAACTACAACTGATCGCAAGCACAAAAAAGATTTTCTAAGCAATTCATAGTTTTCAAAGTTAAATAAACGAATTTCAAAATAATTTCCCGGAATTATGTTGGCCCTGACAATTACTGACAGTTATACAACAAAAAGAAACTATCATCGCCAAATAAATTTTGATAGTTAAATTTGATTTTATTACTTGAATAAAAACCGATGAAAAAGCCGGAGCTGAGAATAACAGCCTAAGAAAAACATTTCAAAGTACCAACCTCGCTTTTCTCAGACGTAATTTTACGTGAGCAAGACAGACACAAGTTCCTTTTACGATTTTACATATTTTTGACTGAATTTGCAAGAACGTTAACTAAAGCTGTACATTGTACATTGTAGCATTACATTTAATATTTTTTATTAAAATTATATCTGCGACACTTGTCGCTAGCATCCTTTTTGTGACAGTAAATCTCTGATTATTTTGTGTCATAACAGAATTTCAATTTTTTTTACGTGCTGGAGAGAAAACGGAATCGCGTCGTCGTCTTTCGTCTTCTTGCTGTCGAATATATCGGACGTCTCTCCTTTGATCTCTCCATATTGACTATGAAAGTGTGAACTAAAAACAATTAATTGTAATAAATTCAGTAATTTGTTTAGAAATAATAATTTATTTAAACGAAAATTTTTCTCGATTTTTCATTAATTTTGTAATACTTGTTCCCAGCATAATTCATAAAAGAAGCTTTGTCATTGTTGTAAATTGCTTCGCGACTGCGGAAGGACATTCCAGATGCGAAATCCACTTACGCGCATTTTGTGTTGAATTTTGTTTCAATGCTTGTAGTAATTCTTCTTTCCTCTAAACGAAGTCCGATAATTTTGCAATTTTAAATACAAATCGTAATCGGAATTAAACACGGTCATGAAACTTTAGTATTCGAAGCTTATGCAACCAAGCATCAGTTTACAGTAAAGAAGAAATTTATTATTCCGGACAGGTTCGACTCCAGTGTGATGACTCCAATCCAATCTTTATTATCCTGCCAGGTAAAAGCAGATTCCGCCACTTTCTTTTGTAATGATGCTTTCTGGTGTTGTCTTTATTCTAACCACTATTGCCGCTAAATACTGATGGCGGAATGTTTCATGTTTTTCTCAGTGTCTATCTCTCAAAAATTAATATTCATTGCAATATTTCAGTATTTGTTAAATTTCAAAAGCAGCATTTAACTTTAATCTTGACGACAACACCAACTATAAAGAAAAAGTATCATTACACCATATTCTGTCTTTAAAACATTGTCATTATTGGAATAACAGGAATAAAACATGTCACTTCCTTTTCTTTATCACACACAATATTATCTTGATAAAAAAAGTAAATTGCGCCATTACGAGATAAAACACTGGTGATGTGAAAAGACTATTGTGTTGTGCAAATATGCTGACAATGACAGAGAAAAGCTTTTACATCTGATATTGAACATTGTTTTGCGATAGTCATCAATCAGTTTCCTCTGTGCTACAAAAATTTGATCAGTGTATCTCTTCCTATACCCATCTCGTTCGGAAATCGGAAGTTCAAACGTTTGTAAAGTTATGGGACATGACTGCAGAGGTAATCGGTCCCTAAGCTTACAAACGACTTTAACTTATCCTACTAACACACACACACACACACACACACACACACACACACACACACACACACACACACACACACACACACAAGGGAGGACACTAATCACTGTCAATGGACTGCAACTGCCGTGAATAGTAGGGCTGCGCCAGCGATGAAGGACAAAACCAAAAAGTGTCAGACATTTCAGTAGTAACCCAACCAATTTTTATGTTGTAGACAGAACAGATACCGATCAGCCTAGTCCCTACTTAACATTCGCCGCCCATGACAACGTATTGAGCACTATACTTAGGAAGTCTCAGAGCCACACTCACATACCTGGCAACCAATTCCGTATGCTGATATTTTTATCGATTTGCGCCCCCCATTCCCATTTATTTCGTAGTGCTATTTATTCTTCGAGCTTTATTTAGTAAGTAAATCTTCTAACTGTGATACTCTTTGAAAGACGGCTGTCTGCCGTCTTCCCTAGGTTTTTAACTTTGTAAATTATCTAAGTTCAAAATGTTCAAATGTTTGTTAAGCTTATGGGACTTAACTACGGAGTCATCAGTCCCTAAACTTACAAACTACTTATGAACTACTTACGAACTACTTACGAACTAGGACGGCACAAATATCCATGCCCGAGGGGGCATTCGAACCCCCAACCGTAGTGGCCATGCAGACCGTGACTGGAGCGCCTCAGTCCCCTCGGCCACCACAGCCGGCATCTAAGTTCACTAGACGGCCTTTTTTTTTTCTCTTTTTTCTTTTGTTAAACGAGACCCCCTCTCGTTCTGAGGCATGAGGAATAGCACTTCATGTTTTTAAATGTTAGTTTCTCTAATATTGCTGCGATTTTATTATGCTAATGATTTATCATTGTGTCAATGAATGTGGCAATATGAATGGTTTCTCCGTGACGCCACTGTCTCTGTGAAAATGTGTACTTGCTTTATTCTGTATGTGCACGTATGAGAATCTTCTAGCATGGGAGTCTGTGTGTGTACAAGAGAATTTTCGTCGGCTTCTGGCTGCTCGGTACTAGTGTTTCTCTAGCTTCGTATCGATAGGTAGTCGTCACCAACCTTTTGATGCTACCAAAGAGTTCTTCCACCCTTTTGTTACAACTCGGGTTGTCAATGCCCAGTTAGCGAGCCTCGGCAAGACGCGCGAGTTTCAGCTCTCCCCACCACCTCGTTTTTACGAGGTTTTGCCGATTTCCGTTGGATTTCCGGCCGCTGGTGGCGGGCTCGTGGGCCGGGTGGACATTCTGTGGCTGTGCTTCGACCTGGTAAGACGTCCTGGATTTTCTTTCCTCCCTTGAGATGGTAGCAACTCATTATCTGGTTTGTTAGACTTCAGATCTTAGCTTCATTTTTCGGGATACGTTTCTCCAATCATGTACGGAAATGTATTCAATTTCATTTCGGTGATTTTGCATAGGTAAATGCGGTGAATGTGCAACTAATTCAGTTTGATAACAGCTGGGAATCGGTCACCTGTGTGAGACTAGATGGCGGTATATGAACTCTGTTTAATTTCTTTCTAGCTTTGTGGAACGTGAATAATTCACGGGAACATTTTTATTCTGTGTAGTGCATGTGAAATATTCTTTTCCGTTTCCTCCTCCCGCAAGTGATATGTACTTCACGTGGTGTGTTCTTATAACAAAGCCTTCAGCTACCCCTGTGAGTGTTTCTATGATCTTCAAGCAAGAAATTATGAATGTATCTTTCTTATTGCCATTAGTACGTCGCGATCTCCTCTCCGTCTATTTTTAAATTGTTGTTACGTTTCCAAATTTGTACTTTGCATTCAGACTCCGCTAGTAAATTCTCTTCTAACCTTGTACAACCCCCCTTTCAACTGGCTTCTTTCAAACAGAGTTAATTTTACAATTAATGGTGGTCTTTCAACTTATTCGCCAGTTTTCCATCTCAGAAGCCTACTGCTCAATTTTAGACAACGTTTCTACAGTCTAGTGACTGCGACGCCAAAGTTAGCTACCACTTCATAGTACCTGTCTGTGCAGTGGGGGAGGATGAGGGGCTGGCGCGAGCAGAAAGAGTAGTGACGTGGTCGGAATGAGAACAGTGGAAAAGAGCCGAATAATTAACGTGCGAAGCAGCGATGCGCGACTCGCGCCCTCCCCGGCGGAAGAGACTAATGTTAACCAAACAGAGCGACTTGTAATTCGTGATAAAAGTGCGCTCATGAATGATTAAACGCGTCTGCCCGCCGGCAGTTCCCGTTTGTTCAGGTGCGGGCCTAATTTGCGTCTGACAGCATTAAACAGGCAGCAGCCGCCTTCAAAGGATTTTGGAGGCCCGCGCGCCGCCATTTGTTCTAGCTTTGTCTCCCACTGTGCTTCGGCTTGCGCGCCGTATAGAACTTGGCGTCGGCTAGCGATAGGTACGTAGGTACCGAACAATGCCTAAGGGGGGGGAACTCTGCCCCTTGTCCGAATAATTTAGGGGAATCGTAGGAGTCTGTGAACTGGAGTGTAACAGTGCACCACTTTCACGTTTGAATATGCTACAAACCTCCCGTCAAAGGTACCTATTCTATCAAAACTCTGCCATACAATAATGCCTCGGGTAATGAAATACGAGGGACGTTTTAAAAGTCCGTGCGAAAATAAACTATTAACGTGTTTGGGGGAAAACCATTTTATTTTCCGACAGTCTCCTTGTAGACGTGCAGACTTCGTCCAACGCTGTTCTAATTTGTTGATTTCTTCCGAACAATAGGAATTGTTCAAGAATGCAAAATCGCTATTACTTTCTGCATCACCTTGTTTGAATGAAATATTCGTCCCGGCAGCCATTTATTCAATTTGGGAAATAAATAGTTGTCCGAGGGAGCCAAGTTGGAAGAATAGGGGGGAGGGGGGGATGTGAAACGAGTTGGGATCCTATTTCCAATAATTTTGCGACCACAACTGCTGACGTGTGTGCGGGTGCATTGTGATAGACCTTTTTTTGTGGGCCAATCTACGGCGTTTTTTCTTGCACCTCAGTTTTCAAATGATCCAATAACGATGAATAATATGCACCTGTAATAGTTTTACCCTGTTCCAGATAGCCGATGAGGATTATCCCTTGCGAATCCTGAAAGAACGTCGCCATAACCTTTCCGACCGAAGGACCGGTCTTCGCCTTTTTTTGGTGCAGATTCTCCCTTGGTAAGCCATTGTTTAGACTGTTCTTTGGTCTCAGGAGTATAGTAATGTATCCATGTTTCATCCACAGTGACGAAACGACGCTTAAAGCTCTGCGGATTCTTCCTGAGCAGCTCCAAACCTTCCTTTCTACACTTCACACAATTCCGTTTTTGATCAACCGTCAGCAATCGTGGCACCCATCTTGCGTATAACTTTCTCATGTCAAAATGTTTATGCAAAATATTATACACTCATTCATTGGAGATGCCCACAACACTAGAAATCCATCACCACATCATGGATTTCATCAACGATTTGTGGAGTCGTAACCTCCACAAGACGTCCAGAACGTTCAGCGTCAATTGTACCCATATGGCCACTCCGAAAATTTTGAAACTACTTATAAACTGTTCTAATCTAAGGTGCAGAGTCACCATGATATTTAGTATCCTGAGGCGTTTTGCCTTTCATAAAGTAATGTTTAATCACCGCAGGAATTTCTTTTTTGTCTATTCTTTTACAATCACTTGACTTCTTTGATTCACACGAATACCAAACACAAAGAAATAGACCAATAAGACTTAAACTTTGTATGCGTTCTTTCCAAAGATGCTACCAACGAAACATGACCTCGATACGACCCCGGTGAATTATTTTTTTGTGGTTTTAGGGCGCACAACTGCTAAGGTCATTAGCGCCCAGACAAGAACAGAGATTCGCTAGATCTCAAAAAATTGTTAACTGCCAGTTAGAAAATCGAGAGAAGGCTAAAAATAAAAGATAAACAATTAAAAGGGTTAAATAGCCTTTGATAAATTGGCCAAGTTGATAAAACGCAAAACTCTAGCAGCTGCCCGTGTGTCATCAGCTAAAATTTCCTCCAGAGTAGACGCGCCGGTGGTGCCATCTCTCGGACTTTGCACGGACTTTCGAAAACGCATCTCGTACGAGGCAAATGATGATGATGATGATGGTGGTGTTATATAACAATTTACAGTGCATAGGTGCACTATGTCATTATAATAAAAAATGACAGTGCACCTATGCACTGTAAATTGTTATATAACAACTGTTTGACATTACAAGGTATGTCTCATCTCTAAATATGCCCGATCTTGCTCTTATGGATTTAATTGACGTATCTTCTCGTTTTATTATAATGACATGCATGTTTTAAATTTCCGTCTTTTCTTTTTAACAGATTATGGCTTTGTAAAATATTTTAATTGACCTGATGATGCTGACATAGCTGAGCGAAACAGGTCGTCGTTAAACAAAAATTGATAAGCGATCTTGCCTATTTTATATCTTTTTACAATATTATAAGTGGATCGCCTCCTAAAACGTAAACCAACTCACTTCATATTATACTAAAGCAAATCGTATATGCAGAAAAAAATAAACTCGAGCAAAGGACTGAAGTAGCAGTTGCCATCTTTGTTTTGTGGAATTTCTTCTGTGAGTACACGTTGAATTCAGCGCCGTCAAATGTGCGTTGACGAAGGGTGTTCAACACACCAAATGACTGTTCTTCATGGAGTCCATTCTGCACCTCCAACAAAATGTTATATTACTTTTGATCCATAACTGCTACGTGGAATTTGTTTACAAGAATGCACTTGTCACAAAATGATGTTACGATATACATTCACAAGCTAAAGAAATTGGTACACCTGCCTATTGTCGTGTAGTGCCCCTCTGAGCACGCAACATGGCATAATGTATGAAGTAGTGATGGAGAGAATTAACACCGTGCATCCTACAGGGCGGTCCATAAATTCGTAAGAGTACAAGGGCTTTGAGATCTTAACAGCTCCATGCAAGGCATCGCATATATGCTAAATTATGTTCATGACTGGGGAGTTCCGTGTCCAGAGAAGGAGCATAAACTCAGAAAAGTGTTCCTGGAACCAATCGGTAGCAACTTTCGACCTTTAGGGTGTCACATTATTCTGCTGGAATTGCCAAAGTCCGTCGGACTGCACGATGGACATGAATGAATACCTGTCAGAGTCGTGCCTAGATGTATCAGGGGTCGTATATGACATTCTACACCATTACAGAGCCTCCACTAGCTTGAACAGTTCCCTGCTGACATGCAGGATCCATCGATTCACGAAGTTTTTTCCATACCCATACACTTCTAGTCGTTCGATACAATTAGAAACTAGACTCGTCATCCCAGGCTACTTGTTTCCAGTCATTGTCAATGTCGATGTTGACGTGTCCAGACGAGGCGTAAAGCTTTGTGTCGTGCGACACAAAGCGGATACCGATGGTTTCGTTGAATGGTTCTCACGCTGACACTATTGCTGGCCCTTCAGAACTTGCAGAAGCGTTGCCTTCACTTCTGCCATGTTTATCGGTTCTCTTCAGTAGACGTTGATCCCATTCTTTCAGAATCTTTCTTCGGCTGCAGCGATGTAAGAGACTGATCTGATGTTTTACCAGATAGTCACGGTGCACTCGTAAAATAGTCGTACGAGAAAATCCCGATCTCATCGTGTTCCATCTCTCGTACGCAGACAGTAACACCATGTTATTACGATTTAAGTGAGTTGCTTAATAACTATACTATTATTGAACGCAGGTAAAATCCGCACCAGAACATTCAATCTGAGAGTGCGGTAAAACTGTGAGACACTGCTGTCACAAGATGAATAAGCTGACTAGTAGGCTTAGAACGTTACGAGTTGCGAAAAACTGCAGTTCAAACAAACTGCAGAAATAAGAGCAGAGAAACTGGGGAATTCCCAAGCTTGTTCCACAACAAAACACACGTCAGAATTCCGATAGTCTCATACCGCGTCTTTAAATATATTTGAAAACAGTTAAATAACGATTTGAATAGACTAAATGTTCGGTGTCAAAATTATCAAATTACCCGGAAATTACTCGCCATTTTAAATGACCCTCCAAAATACCCACCGAAAATCGGGTAATTACCCTCCAATTGTCAACATTGGTAACGCCATGCAGTGCAGCTACCGGCTTCTAATGCAAGCAACACCCGTATCTCGATACTAAGGTGAGAAACATGAAGCCGGCCGCGGTGGCCGAGGAGACTAAGGCGCTCCAGTCACGATCTGCACGGCCATTACGGTCGGGGGTTCGAATCCCCCCCTCAGGCATGGATATTTGTGCCGTCCTAGTTCGTAAGTAGTTCATAAGTAGTTTGTAAGTTTAGGGACTGATGACCCCGTAGTTAAGTCCCATAGACTATACAAACATTTGATTTTTTTTTTTTTGAAGAAAACTGAACTTCCCTATTTCAGCGTTAATTTGCTGCCGGCTGCTTCACACAGACGATTCTCCAAGATCGACGGAACACACATTTCAAATCTGCTTTTGCAATTGCTGATAGCTTCTGAAGAGAATTAGGTGACTTATGCTGACTAATTTATGAATAATTATCCAATATGTATGTGGTGTACGGTTAGGAACTAAAGAATGACGTAGTTTTGGGCACTGATAAAAGTTTAATCCTGAAAATATTACTGTATCTAACCTCGTTTACTGTAAACAATTTTAATGTATGCTGTTAAGCACTCAATTTTTCCGTGTGAATACATATAACAAGAATTTAACGGTGGCTTTTAGAAACGTCTAATGACGGCATTGCCTTCAAGCATTTCAAAAGAGTAATTTCACGAAGCATAATGGAGATAAAAACAGCGATCTTGATGCAATAGTTAAAATTAAAAACAGTCCAGATCGCACTTTTTTTTTCTACTTCATAACCGGTTACCATCAGAGGGATGCCAACATGATGCCAGGCGGTGGCGTTGACACAGCAGGCCGTACAGACGTGAACTGGTAGTACCCATCTGAATATGACATTACAGATACAGGGGGAAGCTGATTGTTTCCATGTGAAAGGCGGGTTTTGTCAGGCTGTTGGGTTCCGCAGTCGGCCGGCTAACAGTTTAGACATAGTGAATGAAATACAGGTCGTTAGGGGTTTCCTAATCTTCTCTGAAACAGGAAACGGTCTTGGCTGAGCGAGGGCAGCTCTTCCAGATTGCAACTGAAATACAACATAGCCACACACATTCTAAAAACCCATATAAAATCAGGGAATGATCATACGGCAAATATAATTGTATAAATGGATTCAGGAGACTTGGGAGAATCAAATGCCATAATTACAATATCAATATCCCTTACAGATAAGAAGCCAATAAATTTCAGTATATAATAATATTATTATAAGACTTATATTTACAAATTGATACGTAGTATTTTATCAGTAACAATTTAAGAAGCAAATGGGCAACATTGCACCACGCTATCTACCT
Source organism: Locusta migratoria (assembly GCA_026315105.1). Lineage (NCBI taxonomy): Eukaryota > Metazoa > Arthropoda > Insecta > Orthoptera > Acrididae > Locusta > Locusta migratoria. The sequence continues at coordinate 561,430,913 of CM048746.1, forward strand.
TAAAAGACGCACCATATTATTTCCGTATTCTTTCAATAAACTTTTTTTTTTACTCTCTTGTTCTGCTTTTCGTTCAGGTAGTAATATTCTTGTGTCAGAACATGGATTCCACCACAGAAACAAAACATGAACCCAGCAAAGCGCATTACATTTATATATGTATTTTATTATATTTAATATTATTCTTAGTAAGGTTCGTTTTATGTTGTAGACTGCCATTTAAATATTTCATGGCCGACTAAAAATAGTAGCTGTGCAGCAGATAATTTATACATAAACAATTTTATTATTAATTCTGAACAAGAACTGAATATATTTGCATAAAAAAGCCACGGTAAGTTAAATATTAATTGTGTAACTATATTTCGACGGCGGCAGTATATTGCTGAATTATCACCGTTCAACTGCCCTACTACCGACCATTGTTTACTATAATCGCAGATTAATTTGTAACTGCAATGTTCGATGGACTTCATTAATTTAAGAGTGATAATTTGCAACTTTTACTCTCGAGTGTGTGTGATACTTATTGTGGCTCTCATAAACAATAGTTGGGGAAATATTCAGTTATTTACCGATGTATAAAGTAGGACCACCTCCGCATTTTCAGGTCCAAAATGAGTAATAAACTCCATTAATAAAGAATTACTTCGTGAGTGAATCACTTCTTTATCTTACAATCCATTTTGTTGGTTATTTAGAAGTTTAATTTATGCTTGTTAAACATATTTTCACGTCATCATATGCAGATTCAAATGTTCAAATGTTTGTTAAGCTTAAGGGACTTAACTACGGGGTCATCAGTCCCTAAACTTACAAACTACTTATGAACTACTTACAACTAAGGACGGCACAAATATCCATGCCCGAGGGGGAATTCGAACCCCCGACCGTAGTGGCCGTGATATGCAGATTAATAGACTGGCTAAACTACAGATTAATTATTGATCTTGTTTAAACAGATTGGGTACATGTTTAGGGCATAGAATCTGACATACATAATTCACCCCTATGAACAGAGACAACGAGCCATAAACCTTTTACTACCCCGATTTCTGACTGCCCAATTCTTATTGGTGAATACCGATAGGAATGTCGCATGAAGATGGTCGGCAATGAAACCGGTTATGAAATTGAAAACAATTTTTGCGATCTGGACTTTTTTAAAATTTTAATTATAATTTTTAAAACGACCTCCTCAGGCACGCATTACTCCTCTTCCCTGCTCTAGGTCAAATGACATCAGCTCTCCGCCATCTATTTTGCGTTCAGCCGGTCTCTTAGTTTAGTGGCAGCGAAAAGCAATTCCGCTTAAGAAATTTTAGAAAAAATTCTCTTACTCTCTAGCCATTACTGAGATGTTTTGATATTGAAATCACTCTGCAGTTTGAGTACTGATATTGCCTCTGTTCTTTTATGGCGGTAATTAAATAAGAAATTCTACTAACGAAATTTACCATTTTCTGAAACTTCAACATGTACAAATTAAGACTTAATTAACGCATCTGACAAATGTGAAACAAACTCATTCAGTAAATTAAAAATCTTTCTCAACACTGATGTGTTAAGGCTTTCTTTTTTTCGGAATATAAATTCTTGGCTTCATATAAATCCTAAGTTTGTTTCTATGCTTATGGAAAACGCGCCTCTGGTTATGCAACTGTAAATCATTTCCACACACAAACTTCACAAGCATCAACACTTGTTGAAGTACGAAAAGATAATTCTAACTACAATAATAAGACAGAAGCTTATTATTACTTGATTAGATACTCAATAATCATGACATTTTTATACATACATTTACATAAATGACAAGCCGATTCAGAACTACTTATTTCCACTGTCAGAACTAAATTGATTCCTCAAAACAGAAAGTGAAGGGCTACACGGAGATGATTAAAATTAACACAAACATGTCGCACCGTCAGCAATTCACCGCAGGAGCACAGCGGTGCAGGGTCGGAGGTTAGAAAGTGACGGTGGCTGAAACGGCAGTGACCGATCCGCAACCGGGCCAGGATGACCACCTCTCGCCGAGAGGGGCGTGAGGAGGTCCTCCAAGAGGTCGGGATCGGTTTTACGGTTCTCAGTTTATTGTCGTGGAGTGAGAACCACACACTGTGCCAGGATGACACAATACTCCGGCGAAGAGCCCGTTGAACATCGTCTTATGGGACGCAGAAGGTAGCCATGCGAGGCAAAAGAGCTGCTGCCTTGGCTGCTATGTCGGCGGTCTCATTCCCGGGCACACCCACGTGGCCAGGGACCCACAGAAAAGAAACGTGACAGCTGCCATCTGCTACCAAATGGAGGGAGCGTCGGATCCGATACACGAGAGGATGGGTCAAGAAAGGGTCCTTGAGGCTCTGCAGGGCACTAAGGGAGTCCGAATAGATGGCATAGAAAGATTGGCGGTGGAGGCAGGTATACAAAACAGCTTGGTGGAGGGCAAAAAGCTCGGCCGTGAAATTCGAGCACCGGTCAGGGAGCTTGTATTGGAAATGGTTGTCCCCGACGACGAAGGCAGATCCGACACCGTCAATGCTCTTGGAACGATCAGTGTAAATAAATATGGCATTATCGAACCGCGAACGGAGTTTGACAAGCCTCGAGCGGTATACCAAATCCGGGGTGCTCGCCTTGGGCAGCGAACTAAGTTCAAGGTGAGTGTGAACCTGGGCCTGATGCCACGGTGGCAATGGGCACTCGCTCAACCGAGAGGTGGAAGGAAGGGTAAAATCGAGCCGCTGTAGTAGGCGGCGAAACCGAACTCCAGGTGGAAGCAAGGCAATCGCAGACAACTGATATCAGCGATCGAGTGAGTCGTCAAAGAATAACGGGTAAGATGGATGGTTGGGCATCGACCACAGGCGGCATGCGTACCAACACAAGAGTAAGTCACGCCGGGTGGTCAAGGGTAATACAGCAGCCTCGGCATACAGACTTTCAACAGGGCTGGTATAAAATGCACCGGTCCCCAGACGTAATCCCCGATGATGAATAGAGTTCAGACGGCGAAGAATCGATGGCCGTGCAGAAGAGTATACAAGGCTTCTGTAGTCGAGCTTCGACTGAACAATGGCCTGGTAAAGGTGAAGCAGGACTGTACGATCCGCTCCCCATGACGTGCCACTGAGGACACGAATAACATTAAGGGATCAGGCACAACGGGCAGCCAGGTAGTACACGTGTGTGGACCAGCAAAGTTTCCGATCCAACATTAGCACCAAGAATTTTGTTGTCTCCACGAATGGTAGAGCAACGGGGCCAAGACGGAGAGATGGTGGAAGAAATTCCTTGTATCTCCAAAAGTTAATACATACCGTTTTCTCAGCGGAGAATGTGAAGCTGTTCGCAATGCTCCAGGAATATAGGCGGTCAAGAGAGTGTTGACGACGACGCTCCAGGAGACACGTCCACTGGGCGCTGCAATAAATTGCGAAATCGTCTACAGAAAGGGATCCGGAAACGTCAGCTGAAAGGCAATCTACGATCGGATTGATTGCGATGGCAAAGAGAGCCACACTCAAGACGGAGCCCTGTGGCACCCCATTCTCCTGGCGAAAGGTGTCTGACAAGGCAGAGCCCACCCGTACCCGGAACTTGCGATCCGCCAAAAACGCTTGAATGAAAAGAGGAAGGCGGCCCCGAAGGCCCCATGTGTGCAATGTGCGGAGAATGCCCGCTCTCCAACAGGTATCGTATGCCTTCTCCAAGTCGAAGAACACTGCTACTGTTTGACGCTTCTTTAGAAAGTTGTTCATAATGAAGGTCGACAAGGTAACGAGGTGATCAGCAGCAGAGCGGTGTCGACGGAAACCGCATTGGACATTTGTTAGGAGGCGGCGAGATTCGAGGAGCCAGACCAACCGAGCATTAACCATGTGTTCCATCACCTTACAGACGCAGCTCGTCAGGGAAATGGGGCCATAACTGGAAGGAAGATATTTGTCCTTCCCTGGTTTGGGGATGGGGACAACAATGGCTTCACGCCAACTTGTGGGAACCTGACCGTCAGTCCATATGCGATTGTAGCTACTAAGAAGGAAACTCTTGCCTGCAGGAGAGAGGTTCTTCAGCATCTCAATATGGATGGAATCAGGCCCGGGAGCAGAAGATCGGGACAGGACGAGAGCACGGTCTAGCTCCTGCACGGTGAAGGTGACATTATAATTTTCACGATTAAAAGAGTGGAAAGAAAGCGGCCATGCCTCCTCTTCCTGTTTGCGATGGAGAAAGGCAGGGTGGTAATGGGCAGAGCTCGAAACCACCTCAAAGAAACGGCCCAATGCATTGGAAACATCAGCGGGGTCCACGAGGACTGCGTTCTCGATGGTCAGGCCAGGAATCGGGGAGTGGACCTTGATGCCGGATAAACGGCGTAGGCCACCCCAAACGACCGTGGAGGGAGTAAAGCGGTTAAAAGAACTAGTAAAAGCAGACCAGCAAGCTTTTTTGCTGTCGTTCATAATACGACGACATTGCGCTCTCATTCGTCTATATACAATTCTCCAAAGTTGGGTGGCGGCGGAAGGTGCGTTGAGCACGTCGCCGGGCTCTAAGCGCATCACGACAGGCTGCAGTCCACGAAGGGACCTGCACACGACGTGGAGAAGAGGATGTACGAGGTATGGAATGTTCGGCACCTGTGAGAATAACCTCTGTGACGTATTCGACCTGACTGTCACAGCTGTAAAAGTCCTGATTGTGAAAAACTGCCATGAAAGAATAAAGCCCCCAGTCGGCTTTAGAAATGTTCCAACTGGTGGGACGAGGAGATGGGGAATGATGCAGGAAGTGGATGGCACAAGGGAAATGGTCACTCGAGTACGTGTCAGAAAGTGCATACCACTCAAACCGACCGGCAAGCTGAGGAGTGCATATCGCGAGGTCTATATGGGAATAAGTATGTGTTGTGTCTGAAAGAAAGGTCGGTGCACCGGTGTTGAGGCAGACAATATTGAGGTGTTGGAGCATGTCCACCAAAAGGGAGCCTCTCGGACAAGGTGCCAGAGAGCCCCATTGGGGGTGGTGGGCATTAAAGTCGCCTACCAACACGAATGGTGAAAGGAGCTGGTCAACGAGGTTTAGCACATCTGCCCTAGTAAGGGCGGATAACGATGGCGAATAGATATTACAGAGGGAAAAGGAAAAGGTGGATAGAGTGATGCGGACGGCAACTGCCTGTAGGTAAGTATGCAATGTAATGGGATGGTAACAGACGTCTCGAAAGAGCATCAGAACCCCTCCATGGGCTGGGGTACATTCCACAGGTGGCAGGTCGAAACGCACAGAGGTGTAGTGGGGAAAGTCTGCACGATCACTTGGACGTAACTTAGTTTCTTGGAGACAAACTAGAAGCAGGCAGTGCAATCGAAGGAGTAGTTTTAATTCCTCCCGATTGGAACGAAAGCCGCGAATATTCCATTGAAGGAGCGCCACGATAAAAAATAAGAGAAGAAGGAAGATAAAAAGGAGCAAGCAGGTGGGGGTCACCTCTACGGCCGCTGAGAACCGGACTTCGAGGGAGCACTACTGCCGCCATCTAGAGGCAGAGAGTCATGTTCTATGTGTCCAAACGAGTCATCTGCAACCTTCCCGACCTTATCAGGAGGGGCAGCTTCCACCGCCGGTAAAATGAGGTTGCACGGCTAACAGTAGTGCGTCCCGGCGAGACAGAAGATGATCGGGGCCGACTACAGTTTGGCGGCGTGACAGATGGGTCACGCCTCGGCGGGGAAGGAGAGAAACTTTTTCTTGTTGGCTCTTCTGGAAGAGTGACGGTGAGAAGAGGCAGTTGACGGTTGGGAAGCCTGAGAACGCAGAAAATCTTCACGGACGCGTTCCTTTTTCAAAGTCAGGGCATCTTGTTTAGGTGCCCGCGGTTTATTGGATGTTGACGAAAACTGAACTTTAGAAGCTGCAGGAGGAAGCGGGGACGTGGAACGGGCAATCTTCGGGCTGGCGGATCGCACAACTGTGTCAGCGAAAGTGAAATCACAGGTCTGGGTACATGAATCCTTAGTAGGTAGACACATTTTGCTGCGTTAGGACACGATTGACGGGTGTGGTTGTATCTGTGGCATTTAAAACAGCGCGTTGGTTAGGTACATAAGGGCGGACGGAGATGACTTCATACCCTGCTTTGACCTTCGACGGGAGTTCAACTCTGTCCAACGTCAAAAACACAGTACGAGTCGGTGTCAGCTGGTTATCTACTTTTTTCATCACCCTATGGACGGCTGTTACACCCTGATCGGACATATAGGTTTGTGTGTCTTCGTCAGACAACCCGTCAAGGGATCTCGTAAAAACTAGCCCCCGTGACGAGTTGAGTGTGCGGTGCGCTTCTACCTTGACTGGAAACGTACGTAGCAGTGTAGTCTGTATCAGTTTTAGGGCCTGGAAGGCACTGTCCGCTTCCAGCAACAATGTGCCATTGCGCTGACGCAACAGGTTTTAATAGGGCCAGCAATTGCATCAACACCTTTCTGGACGACAAAAGGATTTACATAATTGAAATCTTTACCGTCGGTGCGAGAGACAACAAGAAATTTCGGTAGATTAGGCAGAGTCTTTGTCTGAGGCGAATTAATCTTTCGTTTCTGGGTCAACGTCACAGAAGAGGAGAAGGAAGTCAGCGCGGAAGTGTCCCCCGTGATTACCGGCGTCTCCGATGGCGCGCTCATTCCTAGTGGGGGCCCTCTCCGAGGGCTTACCCGCCTTAGGTGATTGTTCACACCTCATCTCACACCTCCCGAGAACTGACGGAGGGACCAATCGGCATGTTCGGAAGGTACCAGCTCGGGTAATCACCCGTCCCTGGGCCTGGCCTTTACCAGGGGGTACGTATGTGCCCTACTTGTCTACTGTGTCACTGTGTCTGTGTCTACTGTGTCAAGAAGAAAATAGAGAAAGTGATGAGGAAGAAGGAAAGAAGTGTCTCAAACCCCGAAGCGGAGACTAATGAGGAGGAATTTTTTTTTTTTTTTTTTTTTTTTTGTGGTTTTAGGGCGCACAACTTCTATGGTCATTAGCGCCCAGCCAAGAACATAGATTCGCTATGATCTAAAAAAATGTAGACAGTCAGAACATCAACAAGAGGCTAAAAACGAAAGATAAAAGACAATTAAAAGAGTTAAATATCCCTGGATAAGTTGGCCAAGTTGATAAAACGCAAAACTCGAGCAGCTGCTCGTGTGTCATCAGCTAAAATTTCCTCCAGAGTAGACGGAAAGTGAAGGGCTACACGGAGATGATTAAAATTAACACAAGTCAGTAAAACATGTCGCACCGTCAGCAGTTCACCGCAGGAGCATAGCGGTGCAGGTTCGGCGGATAGCAAGTGACGGTGGCTGAAACGACAATGACCGATCCGCAACCGAGCTAGGATGACCTCCTCCCGCCGAGAGGGGCGTGAGGATGTCCTCAAAGCGGTCGGGATCGGTTTGACAGTTCGCAATTTATTGTTGTACAGTGAAAGCCACACACTGTGCCATTGCGTCACGATACTCCGGCGGAGAGCCCGTTGAACATCGTCCGATGGGACGCAAAAGGTAGCCATGCGACGCAAAAGAGCTGCTGCCTTGGCTGCTGTGTCGGCGGTCTCATTCCCGGGCACACCCACATGGCCAGGGACCCACAGGAACGAAACGTGACAGCTGTCATCTGCCAGCAACTGGAGGGAGCGTTGGATCCGATACACGAGAGGATGGTTCGAGAAAGGGTCCTTAAGACTCTGCAGGGCACTAAGGGAGTCAGAACATATGGCATAGAAAGGGTGGCGGTGGCGGCAGGTATACAAAACGGCCTGGTGGAGGGCGAAAAGCTCAGCCGTGAAGTTTGAGCACCGGTCAGGGAGCTTGTATTGGAAACGGTTGTCCCCGACGACGAAGGCAGATCCGACACCGGCAGTGCTCTTGGAACCATCAGTGTAAATAAATACGGCATTATCGAACCGCGAACGGAGTTCGACAAGCCTCGAGCGGAATACAAAATCCGGAGTGCTCTCCTTGGGGAGCGAACTAAGTTCGAGGTGTGTGTGAACCTGGGCCTGATGCCACGGTGGCAATGGGCTTTCGCTCAACTGAAGGGTGGAAGGATGGGTAAAATCGAGCCGCTGTAGCAGGCGGCGAAACCGAACTCCCGGTGGAAGCAAGGCAATCGCAGACAACTGATATTGGCGATCGAGTGAGTCGTCAAAAAATAACGGGTAAGATGGATGGTTGGGCATCGACCGTAGGCGGCATGCGTACCGACACAAGAGTATGTCACGTCGATTGGTCAAGGGTAATACAGCAGCCTCGGCATACAGACTTTCAACAGGGCTGGTATAAAATGCACCGGTCGCCAGACGTAATCCACGATGGTGGATAGAGTTGAGACGGCGGAGAATCGACGGCCGTGCTGAAGAGTATACAAGGCTTCCATAGTCGAGCTTCGACTGAACAATGGCCTGGTAAAGGTGAAGCAGGACGGTACGATCCGCTCCCCAAGACGTGCCACTGAGGACACGAAGAACGTTAAGGGATCGGGCACAACGGGCAGCCAGGTAGGACACATGTGTGGACCAGCAAAGTTTCCGATCCAACATGAGTCCCAAGAATTTTGTAGTCTCCACGAAAGAGAGAGCAACAGGGCCGAGACGTAGAGAAGGTGGAAGAAATTCCTTGTATCTCCAGAAATTGATGCACACAGTTTTCTCAGTGGAGAATCTGAAGCCGTTTGCGATGCTCCAGGAATATAGACGGTCAAGACAGCGTTGGAGAGAACGCTCCAAGAGACACGTCCGCTGGGCGCTACAATAAATTGCGAAATCGTCAACAAAAAGAGATCCGGAGACGTCGGCTGAAAGGCAATCTACGATCGGATTGATTGCAATGGCAAAGAGCGCCACACTCAAGACGGAGCCCTGTGGTACCCCATTCTCCTGGCAAAAGGTATCTGACAAAACAGAGCCCACCCGTACCCGGAACTTGCGATCCGCCAAAAACGCTTGAATGAAAAGAGGAAGGCGGCCCCGAAGGCCCCATGTGTGCAATGTGCGGAGAATGCCCGCTCTCCAACAGGTATCGTATGCCTTCTCCAAGTCGAAGAACACTGCTACTGTTTGACGCTTCTTTAGAAAGTTGTTCATAATGAAGGTCGACAACGTAACGAGGTGGTCAGCAGCAGAGCGGTGTCGACGAAAACCGCATTGGATATTAGTCAGGAGGCGGCGAGATTCGAGGAGCCAGACCAACCGAGCGTTAACCATGCGTTCCATCACCTTACAGACGCAGCTCGTCAGAGAAATGGGGCGATAACTGGAAGGAAGGTGTTTGTCCTTCCCTGGTTTGGGGATGGGGACAACAATGGCTTCACGCCAACTTGTGGGAACATGACCTTCAGTCCATATGCGATTGTAGGTACTAAGAAGAAAGCACTTGCCCACAGGAGAGAGGTTCTTCAGCATCTCAATATGAATTGAATCGGGCCCGGGAGCAGAAGATCGGGACAGGGCGAGAGCACGGTCTAGCTCCTGCATGGTGAAGGCGACGTTATAATTTTCACGATTAAAAGAGTGAAAAGAAGGCGGCCGTGCCTCCTCTACCTGTTTGCGAGGGAGAAAGGCAGGGTGATAATCGGCAGAGCTCGAAACCTCCGCAAAGAAACGGCCCAATGCGTTGGAAACATCAGCGGGGCCCACGAGGACTGCGTTGTCCACGGTCAGGCCAGGAATCGGGGAGTGGACCTTGATGCCGGATAAACGGCGTAGGCCACCCCAAACAACCGTGGAGGGAGTAAAACGGTTAAAAGAACTAGTAAAAGCAGTCCAGCAAGCTTTCTTGCTGTCGTTTATGATACGACGACATTGCGCTCTCATACGTTTGTAATTGATGCAATTCTCCAAAGATGGGTGGCGGCGAAAGGTGCGTAAAGCAAGGCGCCGGGCTCTAAGCGCGTCGCGGCAGGCTGCAGTCCAACCGGGACACGACGTGGAGAAGAGGATGTACGAGGTATGGAACGTTCAGCAGCAGTGAGAATAACCTCTGTGAGGTATTCGACCTGACTGTCACAGTTGGGAAAATTCTGATTGTGAAAAACAGCCATGGAAGAATAAAGCCCCCAGTCGGCTTTAGAAATGTTCCAACTGGTGGGACGTGGCGATGGGGAATGATGTAGGAAGTGGATGATACAAGGGAAATGGTCACTCGAGTACGTGTCAGAAAGTGCATACCACTCAAACCGACCGGCAAGCTGAGGAGTGCATATTGCGAGGTCTATATGGGAATAAGTGTGTGTTGTGTCAGAAAGGAAGGTCGGTGCACCGGTGTTGATGCAGACAAGATCGAGGTGTTGGAGAATGTCCACCAAAAGGGAGCCTCTAGGACAAGCTGCCGGAGTGCCCCATAGGGGGTGGTGGGCATTGAAGTCGCCTACCAACACGAAAGGTGAAGGGAGCTGGTCAACAAGGTTTAGCACATCTGCCCTAGTAAGGGCAGATGACGATGGCGAATAGATATTACAGAGGGAGAAGGTAAATGTGGATAAAGTGATGCGGACGGCAACTGCCTGTAGGTGAGTGTACAAGGAAATGGGATGGAAATAGACATCATCTCGAAGGAGCATCAGAACCCCTCCATGGGCTGGGACACCTTCCACGGGTGGCAGGTCGAACCGCACAGAGGTGTAGTGTGGAAAGTCTGCACGATCACGTGGACGCAGCTTAGTTTCCTGGAGGCAGACTAGAAGCGGGCAGTGCAATCGAAGGAGTAGTTTTAACTCCTCCCGATTAGAACGAATGCCGCGAATGTTCCATTGAAGGAGCGCCATGATAAAAATGAGAGAAGAAATAAGGATAAAAACAAAGTAGCGAGCGGGGTCACCTCGACGGCCGCTGAGGACCGGATTTCGAGGGAGCACTGCTATCGCTGTCTGGGGGCAAAGGGTCATGTTCCATTGGTTCGACTGACGCGCCTGCCACCTCTCTGAGTTGATCAGGAGGGGTAGTTTCCACCGCCGGTAAAGGGCCGGGCGCCCGGCAAACGGAGCGTCCCGGTGAAACAGAAGACGGCCGAGGCCGGCAACTGTTGGACGGCGTGACAGATGGGTCACGCCTCGGCGGGGAAGGAGAGGAACTCTTTTTCTTGTCAGCTCTTCTGGAAGAGTGACGGCGGGAAGAGGCAGTTGACGGTTGGGAAGCCTGAGAACGCAGAAAATCCTCACGGACGGGTTCCTTTTTCAAGGTTCGGGCATCTTGTTTAGGTGCCCGCGGTTTACTAGAGTTTGACGAAGACTGTACCCTAGAAGCAGCAAGAGGGAGCGGGGACGTGGAACGGGCAATCTTCGGGCTGGCGGATCGCACAACTGTGTCAGCGAAAGTGAAGTCACATGTCTGGGTACTGGAATCCTTGGTAGGTCGAGTTGAGGTGACGACCTTACCGTATGTACCCGCTAGGAGGACAGTGGGCTTTCGACTCGCCAACAACTTACGAGCGGCAGATGTCGATACCTTCTCCGTAACCCGAATTTGCTGGATTACCTTCTCATCCTTGTATACAGGGCAGTCGCGATAGGAAGCCGCATGGTCACCGTTGCAGTTTAGGCAGTGAGGGGACGGAGGTGGGCAATCCCCCTCATGGGCGTCCCTACCACAAGTGACACACTTTGCTGCATTTGGGCAATGTTCACGGGTATGGTTGTACCTGTGGCACTGAAAACAGCGCGTTGGGTTAGGTACATAAGGGCGGACGGAGATGACTTCATACCCTGCTTTGACCTTCGACGGGAGGTCAACTTTGTCAAACGTCAAAACCACAGTACGAGTCGGTGTCAGATGGTTATCGACCTTTTTCATGACCCTGTGGACGGCTGTCACACCCTGATCGGACATATAGGACCGGATGTCGTCATCAGACAACCCGTCAAGGGATCTCGTGAAGACTACCCCCCGTGACGAGTTGAGTGTGCGGTGCGCTTCGACCTTAACTGGAAAAGTGTGCAACAACGTAGTACGTATCAGTTTTTGGGCTTGGAAGGCACTTTCCACTTCCAGCAACAATGTGCCATTGCGCTGACGTGAACAGGTTTTAACAGGGCCAGCAATTGCATCTACACCTTTCTGTATAACGAAAGGATTGACAGAATTGAAATCCTTTCCATCGGTGCGAGAGACAACCAGAAATTTAGGTACATTAGGCAGAGTCTTTTTAGGCTGAGGCGAGTCTAACTTACGTTTATGGGTCATCGTCACGAAAGAAGATAAGGAAGTCATCGCGGAAGTGTCCCCCGTGATTACCGGCGTCTCCGATGGCGCGCTCCTTCCTAGTGGGGGCCCTCTCCGAGGGCTTACCCGCCTTAGGTGATTGTTCACACCTCAGGTCACACCTCCCGAGAACTGACGGAGGGACCAATTGGCATGTTCGGAAGGTACCAGCTCGGGTAATCACCCCTCCCTGGGCCTGGCCTTTACCAGGGGGTACGTACGTGCCTTACTTGTCTACCTGGGGGCGGGGAATTACTCGTTACCCCGTCACCTGCTACGCACGATAATGCGTGGGTCGGCCTTCAGACACGCACAGGGAGGAAAGAAGAAGAGGATAGGAAAGGAAGAGAAAGAAGGAAAGAAAAGAAGTGTCTCAAACGCCGAGGCGGAGACTAATGAGGAGAAGAAGGCTAGGAGAGTTCAAGGAGAGAAAGACAGAAAACGAAGGGTAAGAAAGGAAGGAACGAAGGAAGAAAAACCACAACAAGAACCACCGTATCTCACGAAATATGCCCGTCTCCGGGCGAAGGCATAAACCGAGGGGAAAGTGAAGCAGCCTGGGGCAGAAGAAAGGCTGCTTCGGCTCGGGGCCCCGTGCGCGCCACACGTACCCACAAAAGAGCTGTGGGTCCCCTGGGGGGATACAAAGACCCGAGAAGGAGTTACCATTAGGAAGAACGAGAGCAACGGATGACGACAGCGATAGTGTGAGAGAGAGAGAGAGAGAGAGAGAGAGAGAGAGAGAGAGAGAGAGAGAGAGAGAGAGACATGGAAGCTCCAACTGGAGATGGAAACAGTGGAAGACTGGTGTATAAAGAGAATGTCGAGAGATTTGAGTACTGCCACATTGCTTTCCAACAGAGAAAGGACAACGTAACCTTGTTAATTTTATTAGATTACCCATGAATAATCGATTTAATAACTTTTGGCGAAAGAGACATATTCTGTTACTTGTTTGTGTGAAGCCTGTAGCAGAGGGGATGAAACATGCATTCAGAGCTAACAGTGACTGGGGGCAGGCACAAGGGTGGCTGTTATTCGGAGGGTCATCGGTTCCTGGAAGACACCTTACGTCTTAAGGCCACAGCAGGTAGGACAGAGGCGTGAGCCTTCCAATTATTTTCGCACATGTTACCGCCATCTGACTGGCGCCAACGATGCTGGCGTCGTCTGGTCGAGAAAGTCTAGAGCAATACAGTATGTCTCCATGGGCAGTGTGTACAGTGCTTTGCGAGGGGAGAGCTGAGACGTCTGGCTCCGAGTTGGCAAACGCCAGGGTGGCAGGGTAGATCAGAAACGCCACAGGGGAATGGACACATCGCAACAATATATAGTGTGCTGCAGCAATCTTATTTGCGCCGGTTTGTAACCACAGATGCAACTTGGGTGCGCTTCTATACCCCAGAGACAAAAGAAGTCAAAGCAGTGGAAACATGCTGATTCTTCGCCACCAAAGAAATAAATGATAATTCTTCCGACTGGAAAGGTCATGAAATCAGTGTTCTGGCATATGAAGCCGATTCTGTTTGTAGCCACTGGGCTAGCAGTTAGTGTAGAATACTATGCTAACGTCCTGGACAAATTGCAACAAAACATACGTGAAAAAGGCCACGTTTAGCAAGGAAGAAGTAGTCTTCCATAAAGACAATGCGCGCCCGCACACAGAAGCCGTCCCCACGGCAAAATTACACAAACTAAGATGTGACCTGTGGCCACAGACGGCTTATTCGCCTTCCATCTCTTCCCCAAACAAAGTTTTTTCTTGGTGGATGAAGATTCGCTTCAAACGAAGAACTGATAGCTGGAGTTGACAACTGTTTTCCAGGCCTGGAGGAATCTCATTTTCGAGATGGGATCATGGCACTCGAACATCGCTGGACCAAGTGCATTAATCTACAAGGAGACCACATTGGCCGGCCGCAGTGGCCGAGGGGACTGAGGCGCGCCAGTCACGGTCTGCACGGCCACTACGGTCGGGGGTTCGAATCCTCCCTCGGGCATGGATATTTGTGCCGTCCTTATTTGTAGGTAGTTCATAAGCAGTTTGTAAGTTTAGGGACTGATGACCCCGTAGTTAAGTCCCATAAGCTTTACAAACATTTTGAACATTTGAGAACACATTGAAAATAATCATTTCAGTAATGTGCTGTGTTCTACGCCGTTCCGAGAACTTTTTGAACCACCCCGGTATATTCTACTAACAAAGGAAAGATATTTTGGCTCAACCAGCCCCCCCTCCCACTCTTTATTGAGAAAATTATCGCTGAAGGTTACTGTGGTGTCGCACAAGTACAAAGTGCGCGCCACCTACTTTCGCCGCGCACCGCCAGGCACGCACGTCGCGGCGTTCTCACGACGACAGCCACGAGCGCCCTCTGCGACAACTCCGCTCGTGGCCACCACTGAAGGACATCGTTCACTTGGGACTGAGATAGGAACCAGTTAGGACCTTCGTAATCAGATCGGCACCAGTGAAGACTTTGCTATCGTACAGGCACTAGGCAGGCCTCTAACAACTATGTATCAACATTCTGCAGTACTATGTAAAAGTTAAGTATTGTTACATTCTGTGCAATATATATCTCTTTCTAATTTACTCTAGTGTTTATAGTTTCTGGCTGCTCCCCTCCGTACCTGCACCAGCGTGCTATCTTATTCCTGTGTCGGTCTCATCCACTCGGCCACCGACACCTACGACGAGGCTGGGACACAAAAGCGGCGACGAAGTTGGGACACAAAAGTTACGACCAGCAATACAAAACTGACGTGATCCATAGATAACTGTTAATAGAGTATTTTTCATCACTGTGTATAGGATCCGCAAACACTTTCTTTTTTTCTTTTTTTTTTTTTTTTTTTTTCTTCTTCTTCGAGATATCGAGGAAAGAAACTTTTACAACTGCCGCTTATGTTCGCACATGGTAAATGATTTTAGCCGAAAGCGCCGACAGCGTAACGTCAAGGTAACTGGCCGAAAAGCGAACAACCAGGGGCTAATCTCGATGAAACTGTGCGGTTTTTATTTCTTTCAATTGTAGGTTCGCAACTCGGTATGGAATAATAGTGTAATTTCCTGTGAATCATGAAAAACTTTTCATGAAAACAATTCTGAGTAAGAGTACTGCGAATTCGTCACGAGGGTCCATAGCTGGTTTAAATGTAAACGAAGTTTCCTTTATGCCTCTTCGACAAGAACTGTCAAAATATTTTATTCATTAAATGTATATGTGTTTCGAATGTTTATATGACAAACATCACCCATGTAAATGTTGAAGGACAGTAACGACACGTAAAAGTGAGTGGAAGAGCCATTGTGAAGTGTCCGGGAACATTTTAGTTGTTTACCATGCAATTAGTTTGAGAAATTTATTTGCCTAACATGCGATGATTACTTATTGATTGATTTACCTTATTAATCGTCCTACTCCTATTGAGGTATGGAAAAATATAAACGAGAATGATTATATCCGCTGGGTTTCCTCGAGATTCGAACCATGAATGTCTGCAAATGTTTGTATAGCTTATGGGACTTAACTACGGGGTCATCAGTCCCTAAACTTACAAACTACTTATGAACTAGCTAATCCTAAGGATGGCACAAATATCAATGCCCGAGGGGGTATTCGAACCCCCGACCGTAGTGGCCGTGCAGACCCGTGACTGGAGCGCCTCAGTCCCCTCGGCCACCGCGGCCGGCATGGTTGTCCGTGTCCCAGCCAGTCACCTAGGCCGTAGCGCTCTCGGTGGAAGTGTTTGCTATTGAAGCTGTGACAGTTTCTTTCCTCGATTTCTGGAAAAGTGTGCGTTTGTGGTGCCCCCACAAATGACGATGAAAAAATTATCTATTTACAGTTATCTATCGAACACGTCAATTTTGAGTCTAATTTTCAGTGTAACTTTTAGAAGTTACTAGCTGAAAACGCGGCGTTTCCCGGGTATTTATTTATTTATTCTTGTCATTTTTAGGTATATATTCTTTTGTATAAGTGTTGTATGTCGGTAAAATCCATTGCGAATAGAGTTAACTGTAAAGAAGTAATACATTAAAACCTGATGCATGATGGAGCAGTTTTCCACGAACATTACTGTTTATGTGCTCATAATTCATGAACCACACTCCCATGAACCACAGACATTGCCGAGGTGGGGTGGCTTGCGTGCCTCAACGATACAGATAGCCGTACCGTAAGTGCAACCACAGCGGAGGGGTATCTGTGGAGAGGCCAGACAAACGTGTGGTTCCTGAAGAGGGGCAGCAGCCTCTTCAGTAGTTACAGGGGCAACGGTCTGGATGATTGACTGGGCTGGCCTTGTAACATCAGCTAATGTGGCTTTGCCACACAGCTACTGCGAACGGCTGAAAGCAAGGGAAAACTACAGCCGTTACCTTTCCCGAGGACATGCAGCTCTACTGTATGAACATATGATGATGGCATCCTCTCGGGTAAAATATTCCGGAGGTAAAATAGTCCCCCATTCGGATCTCCGGGCAGGGACTACTCAGGAGGATGTGATCATCAGGAAAGACAATACTGGCATTCTACGGGTCGGAGCGTGGAATGTTAGATCCCTTAATAGAGTAGGAAAATTAGAAAATTTAAAAAGGGAAATGCATAGGTTGAAGTTAGATATAATGGGGATTCGTGAAGTTCGGTGGAGAGATGAACAGGATTTCTGGTCAGGTGAATACAGGATTATAAATGCGAAATCAGTTGGGGGTATTACAGGAGTAGGTCTGATAATGAATAAGAAAATAGGAATGCAGGTAAACTACTATGAGCAACACAGTGATCGCATTATCATAGTCAGGATACATACGAAGCCAACACCGACGACAGTAGTGCAGGTTTATATGCCAACTAGCTCTGCCAATGATAAGGAAATCGAAGAAATATATGAGGAGCTAAAGGAAATTATTCAGACAATTAAGGGAGAGGAAAACTTAATTGTTATGGGAGACTGGAATTCGGTAGTAGGACAAGGAAGGGAAGGGAGGATAGTAGGTAAATATGGTCTGGGCAAAACGAATGAAAGAGGAAGCCGCCTGGTAGAATTTTGCACGGAACATAATTTAGTTATAACAAACACCTGGTTCAAGAATCACAAAAGAAGGTTGTATACGTGGAAGAGACCAGGAGACACCGGGAGATACCAGATAGATTTTATAATGGTAAGACATAGATTTCGGAACCAGGTTTTACAGTGTAAGACATACCCAGGGGCAGATATAGACTCTGACCATAACTTGTTGGTTATGAACTATAGGCTGAAACTGAAGAAACTACAAAAAGGTAGGAAAATAAGGAGATGGGACTTGGATAAATTGAAGGAACCTGAGGTTCTTAAGAATTTCAGGGGAGCTTTAGGCAACAATTGACAGAAACAAGGGAAAATAAAACAGTAGAGGAGGAATGGGTAAAATTGAGAGGTGAAATAGTGAAAGTAGCAGAGGACAAAATAGGTAGGAAGGCAAGACCTACAAAAAATCCTTGGATATCACAGGAGATACTAAATTTAATCGATGAAAGGAGAAAATATAAAAATCAGTAAATGAAACAGGCAAAATGGAGTACAGACGACTAAGAAATGAGATTGACAGGAAGTGCAAAATGGCTAAGTAGAAGTGGCTAGAAGGCAAATGCAAGGATGTAGAAGAATGTATAAATAGGGGAAAAATAGATACAGCCTACAGGAAAATAAAAGAAACATTTGGAGATAAGAAAAACAGCTCTATGAATATCAAGGACACGGATGGAAAACCAGTTCTCAGCAAAGAAGGGAAAGATGAAAGGTGGAGAGAGTATATAGAGGGGCTCTACAAAGGAAAGGAACTTCGAGACAATATTGTAGGAAGGGAAGAGGATGTAGATGAAGATAAAATTGGAGATACTGTACTGAGAGAAGAATTTGACAGAGTCCTGAAAGACCTAAGTCGAAACAAGGCCCCTGGAGTAGATGATATTCCCTCAGAGCTACTGAAGTCTCTGGGAGAACCAGCCATGACAAACCTGTTTCACCTGGTGTGTAAGATGTATGAGACAGGCGAAGTACCCTAAGACTTTAAGAAAAATGTTATAATCCCCATTCCAAAGAAAGCAGGTGCAGACAGGTGTGAAAACTACAGAACCATCAGTTTAATAAGTCATGGCTGCAAAATATTAACACGAATTATATACAGAAGGATGGAAAAACGGGTAGAAGCTGACCTCGGGGAAGATCAGTTTGGGTTCAGGAGAAATGTAGGAACACGGGAGGCAATACTCACTTTACGGCTTATCCTAGAAGATAGATTAAGGAAAGGCAAACCTACATTTCTAGCTTTTGTAGATTTGGAGAAGGCTTTTGACAATGTTGATTGGAATAAACTATTTCAAGTTCTGAAGCAAGCAGGAGTAAAATATAGGGAGCGTAAGGTTATTTACAACTTGTACAGAAACCAGTCAGCGGTTGTCAGAGTTGAAGGGCATGAAAGGGATGCAGTGGTTGGGAAGGGAGTGAGACAGGGTTGCAGCCTTTCTCCAATGTTATTCAATTTGTACATTGAACAAGCTATAAAGGAAAGCAAGGAGAAATTTGGTGAAGGAATTAAAGTTCAGGGTGAAGAATTAAAAACTTTGCGTTTTGCCGACGACATAGTAATTCTGTCAGAGACAGCAAAGGACCTGGAAGAGCAATTGAACTGAATGGACAGTGTGCTGAAAGGTACATACAAGATGAACATTAACAAGAGAAAAACTAGGGTAATGGAGTGCAGTGTAAGAAAATCAGGTGATGCTGAAGGAATTAGATTGGGAAACGAAGCAATAAAGGAGGTAGATGAGTTTTGTTATTTGGGCAGTAAAATAACAAATGATGGTCGCAGTACAGAGGATATAAAATGCAGAATGGCAATGGGTAGAAAAGCGTTTTTGAAAAAGATAAATTTGTTAACATCGAATATTGATCTAAGCCTAAGGAAGTCCTTTCTGAGGGCATTTGTATGGAGTGTTGCCTTGTATGGGAGTGAGACATGGACGATAAACAGTGCGGACAGGAAGAGGATCGAGGCTTTTGAAATATGGTGCTACAGAAGAATGCTGAAGATTAGGTGGGTGGATCGCGTAACTAATGAGGAGGTACTGAACAGAATTGGGGAGAAAAGGAATTTCTGGTATACCTTGACTAAAAGAAGGGATAGATTGGTAGGACACATTCTTAGACATCAAAGAATTGTGAATTTAGCATTAGAGGGAAGTGTGTGGGGTAAAAATCGCAGAGGAAGACTAAGAGATGGATACAGTAAGCAGGTTCAGACAGATGTAGGTTGCCGTTCTTATGTGGAGATGAAGAGGCTTGCTCAGGATAGGGTATTGTGGAGAGCTGCATCAAACCAGTCTCCGGACTGAAGACCACAACAACAACAATTCATGAATTACATGTCGTCTGTGATATAGTTTAGAAGGTACGCTCAAGTATATGCGTGTATACTCTAACATTTCCTGTGACTGCAATTTGTAGTGTATAAATTATAACGTCATACCAAATGCCTTAGTTTTACTCCATAAACAGCGGAAAAGTAGTAAGCTAGAAACTTTTTCCTTTCATCATTTTGCTATGGTTGTCAGCGAGAAAAAGTTTAATAAACGTTTGAAATTATGTCTTAATTTGTTTCCACTCGCTAAGTACTCTTTCTCATATCGCGTTTTTATAAAGTCTCGCCGCATTATGTGGCAGTTCTTTGCGATTCCTATTGTTTATGAAGTCATATCTTCTGAACTATGTATCGTATACGGTACGTATCCCTACATTATTGTTACCTCACGGTAAGGAATGTGTGTACCAAATCTGGTTGAAATCGGTCCACTGGTTTAGGAGAAAATGAGCAGCCTTGTCGCTAAATGCAGCAGTTTTTCGCGCCTCTCATTGTTTATGACGTAATATATCGTGAACTATGTATCGTACGTGAGTCTTACACTTACGGCGACCGTCCTCAGGAATTGAAGCTTACGTGTGCAAAATTTCATAAAGATTGGAACAAAACTGTAGATTTGTATGCAACACGTACATACAAACCGACACTCTGCTTTATATATTAGAAGTTATATTTCTCAAAAACGAGTGGTTGTGGATCCAAAATATTTTAGAGTCCTTAGTTTTAGGTTGTACACGAGCGACCTGCCAAATTTAAGCCGAATCGCTTGGCTATTTCTCAGATCTTCCCCATGTATGTTCGACATAGGGAGATAAATTTATGGCAACTATTCGAGCCTTGCTGAGGCTCATTGAAATATGACGTGCAATGTCTGTGTTTATTGATGGCACGAATACTGGGATGATTACAGCTATCAAATATAATTAAACCTTCTCTAACGAAATTTGCCCCAAAGTTGCCACTCTGAGCCAGTGCCCGACCTTATAAAGTCTCAGTTATCCCCTCCAAATCTTAGCTCCCCTCCACCTTTAAGCACTAAAACTCATGTCACCTAATTACCTCGAGTGATCACCAGTCCATACGTACACATATTTTCAATGAAGTGAACATGCCTCTTGAATCACATTTCCTTCTAATAAAGACAGAATCAGATAAGGTCAACACATTGTATATAACTGAAGTAGTGTGTTAAAGATACACTAAAAGACTGAGCAGTACTGTGATAATTCAGAGGCTCTTTGGAGCTCGCCGCGGTGGAGTAGCCGAGCTGTCGAAAGCGTCTGGCTGCGGACCGCGCGGTTGCTCGCCGTGGAGGTTAGAGCCCTCCCTGGGGCATGGGTGTGTGTGTGTGTGTGTGTGTGTGTGTGTGTGTGTGTGTGTGTGTGTGTGTGTTTTGTCCTTAGGTTAGTTTGCCTAGGTTTAAGTAGTTTGTAAGCTACGGACTGATGACCACGCAGTTTGGTCCGATAGATTTACAAGCATTTGAACTTTTTTTTTTAGCTCCAGTTTTGCACCGCTGTTCATTAAAGGCTTCCTACCAGTTTTGCGCGCGGTTTCGTGTCCCTCACCGCACTGTATGCAACAGATGTGATTTCATTGTGTTGACCGCCGCAACTAATGAAACATTGACTGCAGGACTGTTTAGCTCTGTGGTCAGAACGTAAACATTGGAAACATTGTTTCACCGCGGGAACTTATGCAGTAGATTAACAGTGCGTGCTATGAATGTAAACATGTTGCAGAAACATCAAAGAGGAGTAAGTGGCGATACAGGTGTGGCAATATTAACACGAAATGCACACTTTCGCTTCACATGAGACAAACATAGGACGACAGCACTTCCATAATTTTGCATCATAAATATCAGTGCAGACAATGAAACAGATCCTCTTCTTCCTTGAAATAGCTGTCCGATTGCTTGACACATCGTGACAGCCTCGCAGAATGTTGGGTGATGATTATTTTCTCTCTCTTTTATCTAAGGCGTACTGTCGGAGGATGAGCCACAAGAATACACCACACCTTTAATTCCGTCTTATACTGTTTCAGTAATCCAGTTGCTCAATAAAAATTATCTACATACACTATACGGGACACTAACAATGAGACCACATAGGTATCTGATTTTAGCAATTTATATTATGGTACGTGAAGTTCAGAACTTACAATCAGCCAAAGCCATTCGACGCAACTCGAAAAAAAATTCGAGAAAATCGACTTAAGTTTCGTAAAGTACACGTAGGTACCAACAATTAAAACAATTTCGGCATTGTCGGTGTAGCTCAGGTCTAGCGTTCTGGCTTCACAACCATAGAGTCGGTGGTTCGAATCTCACTTTGACAGTTTTTTTTTTTTTTTTTTTTTTTTAGTTTTTTATTTTCGAATTCAGTTTTATAAAATTTGTGGGATCTCTAATTCCACGTGTAGTGTCAATTTTTGTTTATGAGTATGTAAACGAGCTTGTCACGTAAAACGATGGTTGAGTAGGTTAGCTGTTTACAAATCCAGTAGTAGCTGTGGAAATGACTTTCCAGAAACAGTATCGTAGTTCACAAACTAAACAATGAAGGCCTACCGTCAACTAATAGTGAAGCCAGTACTATAAAAATCAAACTTACGTTATTTATTGAAACCATCATTATTAACAACCTTCTATAAACTATAGAACGTTACGAATAACAAAAATAAGTGCACCTTTCGTAAAAATTACCATTAAATATTAAAATTGTGCAAAAATTCGAACGAAAAAAATCTGTCACCATAAGATTCGAACCACCGACCCTACGGTTGTAAGGTCAGATCGCTGCCACCTGAGCTACACCGACAGATGCTGCAATTTATTTAATGATTGGTTCTTACGCTTGCTTGCAAAACTTCAAAGTCGATTTACTTGAGTATTTTTAAAAGTTGTGTCGAATGGCTTAGGCTGATTGTTATTTGTGTTCTGAACTTCACGTACTATAAATATCAGAAAATTCTAAAATCCGATAGCCATGTGGTCTCCTTGTAAGACTGTGACCAGAAAGTTCAGTCAATATTACGTAAAGATTTATTTTTGTCTCTGATTAAAAGGTCCGAATCATCCTTTATATTTTATCGTTCCTATCTTTGAGAGAAAATTATGTGAATTTTTTCCCAGCTACCATGTTTTATTACGATACCAGAGATTTACTTTGTTAGCAGTCATTAAATTCACTATGATAAACGACAATCATTATTACGACCAATCATTTAAATTTAATTTCTATGCAAATTCATTTGATAACTTTACTGCAATTAAAATCCCTTGCCTGTAATTCTTAAAGGGGTTTTCTCATCATTGACCTAAAGCTTTTCTAACGAATATATTAGTATTGGGGATGTTTAGTCCTGGCACAATTTAGATAGAAAGCTCAAGATATCTTCCGCTCCCTCACCTACTACTACAGGTTTCTGCACTTAGAGGGTGACGCCTCCTTTAGGTTGACATCTGCACTTAACGACTCCGTTCCATTCACACCCACTCCCACCCACCATCTCACCCCCCCCCCCCCCCAATCTCTCTTCTGACAAAAGTATTAAAGTGCTGGTGCAGTTTTGATTTAACAGATCCAGAGCGGCCCGTTCGGATAGGCGAACTACGCGATGGCACGTATCTGAACGAATGTGTTCAACGTGCCGAGTTTCTGGTTCACAACGTGCGATCCGCACGTTAGGGAAGCTTTTCCCAATGTGTGGGCTGTGTCAAGCATGCCATGAATTCTCAAAGTGAGTGACGTTTACGGAGAAAAAAAAATAAAAAAGAGAGAACGTTCACCTACGTGAGAAGTTTCTCGACCTCCTTGAGAAGATCAGGCGTGCACTACACACAGGAAGTGGCTACTCCTCCTGATAAAGAAATCCCTCCACACCTACGAGGTGCGCAATTTCACTACAAAACAGAGAAACCAAAGGTAAATATACCAGAATTTAACTGCAGGGACGTCTATAAATATATCCCAGAACTGCTTTCATTTTTAGAAAGCAATAATTTGGTTGGTTGATGGGTGGATGGGAGCAAACAGCTAGTTTATCAGTCCCATAACCTCTGAGTGAAATTCAAGCAAGTGTGTGGTCAGCTAAGACCGTACCGTTAGTAAAATAGAGAAACTAAAAAGGGGGGGGGTAAAAATCAAGTATAACAGGACTAAAACCAACAGAAAAAGCGGAATTCTGGAAGGAACGTTGCGACAGATCTAGAATTCCCGTTTATTAACGACAAGCAGATACAGGGGAACAGTTTATGCTCCTAGATCAGAAGCCTAAGAATTTAAAAAGGGAAACAACGTGAATTAAAACCAGGTTAAAAGGAGAAATGGAAGTCGTCAGTGGGAGGGGGCGGAGGGAGCTCAAAACCCTGCTGCTCGCAGGGAGGGCCAAAGACCCACCTATCCTGTTCAAGTGTCAGAGATAAAATCTTATAGTCGAGAGTAAAAACCGCTTTCACGCATAAATCCAAGGACTCCGTCAGCCATTCGTTGACCATTCGCCAACACCGAGGGCAATGAGTGCGGAATTCCGTATTTGGTACGGAGCGCCAAGAAGAAATGTTCAAATGTTTGTATAGTCTATGGGACTTAACTACGGGGTCATCAGTCCCTAAGCTTACAAACTACTTATGAACTAGCTTAGACTAAGGACGGCACAAATATCCATGCCCGAAAGGGGATTCGAACCCCCGACCGTAGTGGGCGTGCAGACCGTGACTGTAGCGCCTCCGTCTCCTCGTCCACCGCGGCCGGACATTCCACTAAGACACGAGCCCACAACCACAATGTGGGGAAGGCTAATTACGCAAAAGAAAACCATGGGTCAACCTGGAGTGACCGATGCGGAGACAGCAAAGGACAGTATATTCCCTTCGAGAAGGGCGTAAGGAAGAACTCCAAGCTGTGGTCGACTTGATAGAGCGTAGTTTGTTGGAGCAGTAGCCTGTCGGTGTTCCCGTATGAGTAGCGATCTCATCTGCACCTGCAAATCTCCGCTCGGGATTGCCCAGGGGAAGGTGCAGGGAGTTACGGCTACTCTAGCCAACTGGTTAGCCTGTTCATTTCCTAGGATACCCACATGACTGGCGACCCAGAGGAAAGCAACGGAGTCAGAACACTGTCCCGGGCTACCTGTTTTATAAAATGAAGTGCCTTACTAATAGCCGTTAGTTCTGCCGTAAACACAATGCACAATTCTGGCAGAGAATGGCATTCCACACCAATGGGAGACAAAAATATATGTCCCGTATGACCAGCAAATCAGTGAAACTCTGCAAATATTACGTGCAACAAACGCCGGAAGATGATGGGGGAGACTAAAGCTTTCGGGGCTTGGTAGACATCTAATCGGATTTGCGGTCGAGGCACCATCCACGAGGGAGAGGGGGGGGGGGGTGAAGCCGATAATTTCCACGTAGTACAAGGGATGGAAAGCTCAACTCAGATGCCAATGAAATTCTAACCTCAGACTGAAACGTATACCGCAGAGATAGGCTGAACACCGAAGAGCTGTTTACAGCGATAAAAAAAATACTGTTGTATAGAATGAAATTAGTCCAGCTTCCGAATATGAAATAATTTGGGCGAAAGCCAGCATGAAAAGTGGTTCAAACACGATCATTGGCTTATCAGTAATAGCGGCGGAGCATTTGAAGGAAAACTGAAAATATTCCCTAGTCCTAGTGTAGTTTTACGTGGGGATTTAAACTTACCGGATACAGATTAGTAACAAAAGTGTTTAAGACGGGAGACAGGGATGGAGAATCGAGCAATATTGTTTTAAGTTTACCTCGAGCAGTTAAATAGAGCCGAGTCGACGAGATGAAGTGTTAGATATGCGACACAGCGTAGAAAAGTGAGTCTGCGATCATAAGGCCGTTACAGCATCAGTTAATGCAGCTGTAAATAGAAATATCACACCAGGTAGGAAGATCTTCCTATTTAGCTAAAGCGAAAACTGACATATTTCGGAGTTCTTGACTGCTCAATACGAAAGTTTCGTCTTTATCACTGACGTCGTTTAGCAGCCGTGGTCGAAGTTCAAAAGCACTGTGCAATAAGCATTAGATGAGTACGTACCGAGAAGCGGCGGCGGAGTGGCCGAGCGCATTGAGGCGCTATGCTCCGATACGTGAGGCCGTTTCCCGTCGGGGGTTCGAATCCTCCCCGGGCATGGATGTTTCAGCTGTCTTTAGTATATGGTTAATTTTTTTTTTAAGTTTAGGGACTGATGGGCCCGCAGTTAAGTTCCATAAGCTTAAACATTTGAACATTTTGTACCGACAAAATTATGACGGCAAAGATCCACCGTTGTTCAACAACAGAGTTAGAAAACGGTTATTAAAGCAGAGAGAACTTCACTGCAAATATAAACGTTGCCAAAATCTTGCAGCCAAGAAAACTAAGCTAAAATTTGCTAGAGGGGCGCTATGCGATAGGCCTTCAACTAATATAGAAGCAATGTTCTTGTGCTGGTGACGCGCAATGATCCTTTCGTTAGTGGGGAGAGGTGAGCATGTTTGTGGCCCTTACTCTTACAGGAACTAATTTCAAAACTAAGTTTCAGTACTGTGGGCATGGTGAAGCTGGGAATATGTATCTGACGGAAGGCGTGCTTAGGTAGACTTTGCAGGTGCGGTGATCAATTTGTGCCCAGTGGTGTAGTGGTCAGCGCAACTTACCTAGAAAGCAGGAGACCCGGGTTAGAGTCCCAGTTGGGTACACATTTTCAGCTTTGCCCATTTGCAGTTGATGTTATATATTCTGTGAACCTCTAAACATGCTGCATCGGGATTAAAGAACTGGCGCCTATAGGTGCCAAACAACTAAAATTTTTGCACCATCGAAAAATTGAAATCTGCAATACAATAAGCAGAAATATCTGCACAGGTAGAAGAGAAAATTCATCATAAATGGGAGACAGACGGAGCTTATTTCAACGATGTGACGACCTTTGGCAGATTTGTGCCTGTACAGCGTGGGGTGTGAGGGTGGAGAGCGAATGATCCAATACAGACGTTGCTGGCGAAAATTGAAAAGCGAAAATAAATTGCTCGTTGCTTTAAAAACCAATAACTCTCCGTGGTATTACGAGCCCTTTTTTATTTTTATTTTCTGCCGCCCTTTATTTTCCAGCCAGCTAATTCCCCTGGTCGCGCTGCTATCGTCGTTCAGAACTGCTGAACACGTGCCTCATAGTCGCTGCAGCACACAATATATATCAACAAATGCCGGTAGCAGCTAAACACTGCTAAATAGAAGAATCCGATTACATTGCTTCCAAAAAGAAAAATAGGAAATATTTTATAATGCCACTTAATGGAGAGAAGAATAACACTTTAATTCAGGATATAAAATACCATATATAACCTCTAATAGTTACGCATATTTTCAACAATCATTCTGTTTCAAGTTGTCAGAAGATACTCGTGCATTCTTTACATCGCCATCTGAGAAAGTCCCTCATTTTCAGCATTTGTTATGTTGTGAGCTTACGCTGGAATCATGTCGTTCATTTTCGATGACTAAGCATCAAAAATCCTAGATTGGGAACTCCCAAATCGATACTAGTATTTTTATTGCTTCTTTAAGCTCTAGAAATGAATTAGCGTTTTTCACGTTATGTTGAACCGTTCTTCGGGTCCACGATAAACCGTTAGTCCCCATGTAACTGTTTGGATAAATAAGTTTTAATGAAGTAGATTGACAGTGGAAGGCAGGAAATGGTTTCTTTCTTAACATGAAACTCTTGAGCATAATACAACTTCAAATTTTAACAGGATATTTTGCTCCATTTACAGTTGTTCGCTCAGTAAGACATGAAGTGGTCTAATTCACTAGTGATGTATCGAGCAGTTCCTCACCAACGTACTTCACGAAGTTCTGGGATCTTCGACTGATACATAACTAAGTTATTATTTCCAGAGTGTAAAGTCCTACGCTATACTTACGGTCCAACATACAGCTTTTATATTTCGTCTAACCAAGTTTTAGAGCCATTATACTCTTAGTAGTACCTGTCACCTAGAGGCAAATGGTTCTCGATTATTCTTTATTTGCAGAAAACCCATCGTATCAGAGGAGTGAACAATACAAATACTGGCGTTTATATAAAAAAATGGGTGGCCTGGTAAAGCATCTTCACAAAACCAGATATGGGCGACCTGTGCCTTGATCGCATCCTTTCTTTCGGTGCCTCGTATCTTTTAGTCGAAGTAAGAAATTATTATAACAGGATCCTTTTACCTGCAGAAGCTTTGATTATTGAAGTCTCATACCTAAATATTTCATGGTTACAAGATTTCTAAAGAATATTTAACACGGCGACCAAATTAAGATACATCTGTTTTAAAAGCAGTGTACTAGGGGAAGTTATATATATATAAATTCCGTCTCTCAAATTTTAGAACTTCAAATTTGGCGTGTTATGGAGTTGCGATTAAACAAAGCATAAAGCAAGTACTGAGAAACACTCCACTTCTTTATCGTCGTTAGTCGGTTTACTAATTGTTGAATGTCGTGAACTCATTTTCTCAAGTAATTCATTCTCCGACTACAACTCTCCATCCAAGTCGATCTTCAGCTATTCTCAACACCTAATGTATAGAGGGAGACTTAGAAGGTTGGACCAAGGCGAAAACAACTACTTGCTGCTGTTTTCCGTGGTCTTTTGTCTTCGATTTTTCTTTCGTCTATTCTCATTTGCCCCCTCCTCAAAATGTAGCCAAGGAATTCTAAATTCCTTTGGTTGACACGTGTTTTGTGACTCCCAGTTCTTTGTAACGGAACACATCAACATGGCTCTTTTCACTAGCTTTCAAATGTTCAAATGTTTGTATAGTCTATGGGACTTAACTGCGGGGTCATCAGACCCTAAACTTACAAACTACTTATGAACTACTTACGATCTAGGACGGCATAAATATCCATGCCCGAGAGGGGATTCGAACCCACGACCGTAGTGGCCGTGCAGACCGTGATGGAGCGCCTCAGTCTCCTCGGCTACCGCGACCGGCCACTAGCTTTGAAAACCCATTTTAAGACACACAAAACCAGTGAATAATCTCTCATGTTACTTTTTTTTCCTCTCTTCTTTTGCTGGTTATTTTCGGTAAAGATTTAACATTTAACATGCGATGAAATACTACAGAAGAATGTAATTTGGAAGATATGAGACACTGAATGAGACACGGAGGATTCCGCACTTAATGTTTAGCGGCGATGATGATTTTGCATACAGACAACACCGGAAAGCATCACCACACAAGAAATCGGCGGAATCCGTACTTTACCTGACTTTGGACGCTTACTGCAAATTCTCTGCTCATTTCGATGTGTAGAAGCTGTGGAAATAAATTGTCTTTTATCGTGGAATGATTCTCATTTTGTGAGTCTATAGAAGCGAAAAAATGTAAAACCTTGCAAAAATGTTAAGTTAATTTCGAAAGTAGCAAATTTACGTAAAATCCCTCGGACTTCGTTATGACGGAAGATTTCTTGCAGGCATTGAGATTAAGTAGGTGAACGTGGTTAAGAACGCTTCTATAAATTTCTATCGGGTCGACTAAAGGCTTGCAACAATTGCTTAAGCATCATTTCACAAGTGCTGAGCCGGCCGCGGTGGCCGAGGGGACTGAGGCGCTCCAGTCACGGTCTACACGACCACTGCGGTCGGGGGTTCGAATCCCCCCCTCGGACATGGATATTTGTGCCGTCCTTTGTATAAGGTAGTTGATAAGTAGTTTGTAAGTTTAGGGACTGATGACCCCGTAGTTCAGTCCCGTAAGCTATACAAACAAACAAAAATGCTGATTTTGCTGGAAAAGAATGCACTGAAATTATTTAGAATAGGTAAGGGCTCATTTTAAATGAAAGTAGAATCTAAAACTAATTGAATTATTATTTGCAAAAGATTATGCAAGGCTGACATTTATGGAACACGTCCGATCAGGAAGACGGTAAAAAAACACCATGAGCAACTAAGTTTTCTCTCCAGCTAAGATAAGAGATGAGTATCAAAAATTTAAAAAAAAAAATCAAGTTATAGCTGGCAGAGAGAATTGTGCTAGCGACTAGCGTCCCAGATTTTTTTTTTTTTTTTTTTTTTTTTTAATAACAAAAAGCTCAATGTAATGCTACAAATCCACAAAGCGCATCTTAAAAGTTTTGATAATATCGATACACCGCAAACTACGTCGCGGTGTGTGGCGGAGGGTGCTTTGTGTACCAGTGCTCCTGTTCGAGTTGCATACGGGGAAACGAGTGCCAGCAATCCACCGTAAGGAAATACAGGATAGCGCCCCGTTCCAGCACAAATTTTCGATCAACGCCACACACACACACACACACACACACACACACACACACACACACACACACACACAACATAGTTACACGGAAAAACTTTATTGGGTCTATTGTCAATAGGCACAGCAATGTTTCGACATAGTCGCCAAAAGAAATGA
The DNA here is from genome assembly GCA_026315105.1 of Locusta migratoria. Lineage (NCBI taxonomy): Eukaryota > Metazoa > Arthropoda > Insecta > Orthoptera > Acrididae > Locusta > Locusta migratoria. The sequence goes on from CM048746.1 coordinate 561,461,045, forward strand.
GACGTTTTTCATATCGTGCGATAAAGTTTTGTATTCCTGTGTCATATAGGTCTGCCTCCTGTGAATGGAACCAGTGTGTGACAATCAGCTCTTCCCGTGAAAATGTGGGAACTGCTACATTCCACTCAGAACACGAGGCTCGGAGCGCTTGCTGCAGGTGTTGTGGTGCTCCGTGACAATGCTCGTCCCCACACTGCTCGGCTCACGGCAACTGTTTTTGCACTAGTTAGGTTGGGAGCTGTTTTATCATCCGATATACAGTCCTGATCTTGCCCTCAGCGATTTTAATCTTTTTCTGGTACCTTAAGAAATTTCTCTTCTCCGGTCAGCGTTTTGAAAACGATGTGCAGCTAAAGAAGACTGTCATACTTTGGTTCCATTCACAGGCAGCTCAAGAAGACTGTCATACCTTGGTTCCATTCACAGGCAGCAGACTTCTGCGACACAGGAATACTGAAGTTGATCACAAGATATGACTAATTTTGGTGACTATGTCGAAATATAGCTCAAACATTGCTGTGCCTGTCAATACAGTTTCTCATGAGATTAAGTTGTCTTTTTTATGTTTAATAACGCAGCTTTGTCTTACAAAAAAGGAAATTTAACTGTACCTTGTGAAAATTCGCTCTGAAAAAAGTCAATATTCCTGGATGATTTCGTCAAGATTTCAAAAGTAGTTTTAATGGTCTTCAATCCAGAGATTGAATGATGCGCCTGTCCACACAACTCTACCCTGTGCAAGCATCTTTAACTCCGGATAAGAAAAGGAACCTACATCCATTTGAATCATCTTACTGTATTCGTCTCTGTCTCCCTCTGAGATTGATACCCGACACGTCCAATGCTAAATTTACGATTCATTAATGTTTAAGAATATGTCCTACCGATATATCCCTACATTTAATCAAGTTATGACAAATTCCTTATCTCCCCAATTCTGTTCAGTACCTCCTCAATAGATATTTGATCTACTTACCTATTCGTCAACAATCTTCTGTAGCACCATAATTCAAAAGCTTCCGACCTCTTCCTACTACTTACTTCTCGTTCATATTTCACTTCCGTACAAAGCAACACTCCGCCCAAGTGCCTCCAGAAAAGAATTTCTAACATTCGATGTTATCAAATTTCTCTTTCAGAAACGCTTTTCTTCCCATTGCTAATCTGCCTTTCATATCATCTGCGTTGCGACCACCGTATATTTATTGTCCAAGTAAAAAGCATCTGCCAACTTTATTGTTTAGTTACCTAATCTCATTACTTCAGCATCTCCTAATTTGACACTACATTCCATTACCCTTGTTTTACTCTAGATAATTTTCATCTTATACACTCCTTACAAGACAGTGTCCATTCCGTTCAAATCCACTTCCAGGTTCTTTGCTGTCTCAGAATTACAGTGCCACTGACAAACCGGAAAGTTTTCGTCTTCAGCCTTAACTTTCTTTTTTCCAAATTTCTCCTTGCTTTGTTTACAAAATACAGATTGAATAACATTGGAGATAGGCTGCAACCCTTACTCCCTTCCCAACCAATGCCTTCCTTTCGTGTCATTCGACTCATCGTAGAAATTATAGATAAGCTTCCGTTCCCCATATTTTACCCCTGCTGACTTCAGACTTTCGCCAAATCTACAAACACTAGAGAAGTATGTTTGCATTTACCTAATCTTCCAAGGAAAGTCGTAAAGTGAGTTCCTATATTTCTCCTGAATCCAAACATCTTCCGTGAGGCAAGCTTGTACCAGCTTTTCCATTCTTCTGTAAATAAGATGTATTAAAATTTTGCAAGCATTACTTAATAAATTTATGGTTCCGTAATTTTCACACCTGTCTGCACCTGTTTTCTTTGGAATTGGGGTAATTTCATTTTTCTTGAAGTATGTGGGTATTTCGCCTGTCTCTCACATCTTGCTCACCAGATGAAATGATTTTATATACACATGTGGATGATGACAACTGCGAATGGGCAAAGCTGAAAATGTGTACCCAGCTGGGACTCGAACCCGGGTCTCTGAGCGAACGTCGTCTACTCCAGGGGCGTTGTTGAAAAATATTCCTGAGTGATTTCTTATGGATAACCTCTTCTATAGTCATCACTTCGACGTTTTAGTTTACAACCACTTGCGTGTAACAATGTAAATAGGCTACATAGAGTACTGATTGCTAAAAATAAGGCCGGCAGAAAGTGCAAAATGACTTAGCAAGATTCGTTAGATGACATTAAGTCCGTCGAAACACTTAACTATGGAAAGATGGTGATGTCAGTAGCGAGTGTTGCAGCCATTATTCGCTACAGTCGTTGCTACGTGCTTCGGTGCTGAATCGACGAGTCCCAGGATGTGTTGCTGACGTCTGGTTTCGACATTTTATTTTATTTAATTTGTTTGTTTTTGTAGAAACGGGTGGCGTATTCCGGACCAGTCAACCCGCGACTAAGAAATCGCGCATTGTCCTGTTGGAAAGGGCTGTCAGCAAACTCTGGAGGTATTGTCAGGGCTCTATAATGTGTTGAACCGAGCCCCCTTTTGGTACTGCTAGGAAGAAGCAACTGAACAATGAAAAGAGGGTGGGAATACAAGTTGTTCATGTAGTCTCGTCTCTTACTGGAAATTACAGAGGGGTGGACAAACTAATATTAACACCTAACGGACACAATATTTATCCGTAACGCGTTGGTTATTCTGTGAAGGAAGTGAGAACAAAAAAGTTTGAGGAAAAAATGGTGTTAATTTTTGTTCTATTTGAACAGCACGAACATCAATAGGAAAACATGATTCATTTGGAGGAATATTGTCTGCCAATTGTAAGTTTAATAGCTGCTTTGAAACGTACGCTGTAACGCGGGGGTGATCATGCGCTCTCAGAAGCCTTGCTGTGGGTTGCGCGTCTGCTCCCCTTCGGAGGTTCAAGTCTTCCCGCGCGCTTGCGTACGTGAGTTCCTTAGCTAATTTAGTTTAAGTAGTTTGTAATTCTAGGTAGCATAACTTCACAAACACTTGAGCATTTTTGAACATACGTTTTCCTTGGTGAACTCTGTGGCTGAACACGCAGAATTAAACCTGAAACAGTGAGGGCCTTTAGTCATTTTGAAAACATTTCAATCGAATATCACGTACTTTTGTAACAAAAAGTAAAATAAGAAGTACTTCCTAATCAAATATATAGAAATGAAAAGCGTGGTTGACAACGCGGCAGAATTCCTGTAAAACGTCAATTGTAATCATGTTTTCATTACATTCTACGCCCATTAAGTTTTGTCACTGCATTTTGTATACAATTTTTTCCTTGTGTGTTCAATAAATTACTGCTAATCGTTTTAAAAATCCCTTTTTTGTAATAAAAATTGCATGGCAATCCTAATTCAACTACGGGCTTAAAGAATTCATGCTGTTGTGTCTCATGGCAGTGCTGTGCAAATTCACTTCTTAATACGGATGCACAGTGACTTTCTGGACATCCTGAACTGTTAATCACGAATTATTCACAGACTAATGGGAAAAGTTACAGAATCGCACCTCGGGAAAGAGATGTTTCGAATTAGGAGATATGTAGGAAAACTTGAGGCAATGATGACCCTACAGCTTATCTTACTAGATAAGTTAAGCGAATGCAACCTTGTATATATAACTTTTGTAGATGTGGAGAAATCTTGACAATTGCACTGGAATACACGTTCAAATTCTGAAGGTGTCACGGGTAAAATGTAGGGAACGAAAAGTTACATTTAATTTGTACCGAAACCAGTTATAACAGTCAGACATGAAAGGGTTGGGAAGTAAGACAGCATTGTAACATTTCTCCAATGTTGTTCAGTTTTTACACTGAGCTACCTGTCTCTGAACATAGTAAAAATTTGGGAACGGAACTGAAGTTCCGGTTTACCGACGATATTGTCGCGTTGAAATGGAAGCAGGCTTGACTTCGAATGCAGGGTTGTCTACTGAACTCAGCACTTATAATGAAGCAAGTTTAATGCGAACTGAAACGTACACCCAGCACTGAATGCCTCTCGGGCATAGTGCTCTATTTATACAGAGACAGGATGTAACAAATTAGAAAGAATAGTTAATATAAGAAACAAGTAGAAATTACAAGTGAAAGTAAACATGTAGAATATTCTGGAAATGTTAATTGCAAAGAAATATTTGCCGGTGGACGGGATTGAAACGGCGACCTCCACCACCGCAATCCTTTGCGCCTCGCCGGCACTCTGTTAACATAAGGTCTCACGGCAATATTTTGCTGATTACCTGGAAGAGCAATTGTACGGAATGGACAGTATATGGTTATTAACAAGGGTCGAATTAAATCTGTCGTTGCTGAGGTACTTTATTAGGAAACGACACGATGAAGGTAGTGAAAGTGTTTTGATATTTGGGAGTGAAGTTAACATCTAATGATCGGAGTAGAGGGGATGTAAAATGCGGAAGAGCGATGGGAAGAGAAACGTTTCAGAAGAGATTTTTTAACATGAAATATTAATTTGTGTTATGAAGTCTTTCTTCGAAGCACTTGTCTGTAGTGTAGCCTTATATGGGAGTGAAACGTAGAATATACGCAGTTCAGACGAGAAGAGGATAGAAGGTTCAGAAATGTGGTACTGTAGAAGAATGCTGAGGATGTTATGGTTAGCCGCGCAGCTGATGAGGAGATACTGTACACAACTGGAGAGAGATTAGAAATTTGTAGCGTCCGGTACCTTGACTGAAGAAGCGATCGACTTTTTTTGTGTATCGTCTTGCCTTTTACCTTTTGGTTCATCGGAGTGTGGATAGCCTTTAACAATCCATTTTGAATAGAAACAAGTCGCTTAATTCTGTCATTACACTTCACAAAAAGTTCACCGGTAGCAATGGGAAGAGTTCTGAAGAAGTCTGCCCATAGTTCCCAGTTTAGTAGACCTACCTGGACATTTGATCGTTTATATGTGAATTATCTCAGGCATATACTAAAAGGAGGGACCATTGGTAGAATACATTGTTAGACATAAAGGAATTTTAAATTTAGTATTTGATGAAAGAGAGTAGGATAAAACTCGCAAAGGGAGACCAGGAGACGAATACAGTAAGATTCAAATGGATGTTGGTTTTTATGAGGAGACTAAGAGGCTTGCTAAGCAAAAATTATTAAAAGCTAATTTAACTTAATAATCTGATAAGTCAATGTATTCTTTAATATTACATAAAAAAGGTGATTTGTTAAGCACTTCTGAAAGTAGATTTCTCTTTAGATCCGTGAGAGATTGTTAATTGGTTGAAAATTATGTGTGTATTCACTTTGTTTATTGTTAAGCTTTGCTTAGGTATCTGTAACTTAGCCCAAGTATTGTTACTAACTCCCCCTTCGTAACAAGCTCAGACATATTTCTTATTCGAGACCTGCAACATAGTTTTATCTACATTTGCAATTGTATTTTGAGGGTAGTGTCAAGTGAACGACAGTGCTCCTATTAAAAGTACTATGTGCCCATTATCAGAAAAAATTAAATTCTTCTTTCTTTTCATAGTCATATTTAAATGTCGCACAAATAGTTTTGTTGTTTCCTAGGACATGTATACCGGTAAACCGAAGTGTTTCTGAACTGTACAACAAAATTTAGTTCGTGTTGACGTAGTAGGGCCTACATATGATAAAAATAACTACACGACAACCTAACGGAAAATATGATTTGGAAATAAGTAACCTTGATTAATTACCGGTACGCTTAAAGTAGTAATAGTACGTAAATAAGGCCAGGAAACTCGTGTACCTATCAATCGTTTCGACAAAACAAAAAGAAAGTGCTAACAAGTTCGTTGATTTCACGTACAGTATTCTGCGCAATTTGAATTGCGGAAACACCATTTAGCGACATTGTTTTTCTGCTTAATAAAACGTGTTTAGAGAACTTATCTTCAGATGCTTTTTGTAACATAAATACTTATTTGATGTCTCCCTATGTGTTATTTCGGCTCTGTTGCAGTGTAGTAGTTGTGAGATGAGGAACTGTGCCTTCTTTATCTAACAGAATCCCACACAAATAGATATTCTCACTTATGTCTACATTGTTCTCAAAATAAGGATGCACAATAGTTTTATCACAACAAAACGGCAACCACTCTGTACGAGAGAGAGAATACACACCAAATGTATCTAAAGATGAGAATGAATTCTGTAATTGCGTTGACCTAAGCATGGGAAACAACAAAGTGGTGCTGTTTTCTTATTTAAATTATGAATGACACGGTTACAGATTTTCACTATATTTTATGATGAACGAAGTAGTGTCGTGACACATCGCGGGTACAAAATCATGTCAGTAGAAACAGCTTTCTTATTTTTACAATATGCCGACGTAAAATGTTATAATGATTCACTGTTAAACTTGTACTTAATTTTACGAAGTAAATAAAAAATAAAAATGTTAGCCCCCAGGGAGAATCGAACTCCCGACCCCTGGTTTACAAGACCAGTGCTCTAACCGCTGAGCTATGGAGGCGCCTGGTATGTTCTTGCTTCAAAGAAGTACATAACAAAAGCGTACATTTTGTCTTTTATGTTTCATTTGTTGTTAACGTTTTATAGTGATTAATGTTATATTACATTGTTCATTAGCTTCTTCCAATGCAAGCTTTATAAATAGAACGCCTTTGGATTTATGCACGAAGAGAAATACATGGGAAACATTATCACGTAAGTGAACATTCCGTTAGGCTTATTAGATTTCGCCACACTTCACTACTTCACTTATGTACAATGGCTCATCGGTTTGTAATTCTCTGAAGCACGAAGGAGGAAACTAACCAACCGGCGACACGACGTCTAAAATGCTGTAATTATTTAACCCGCGAACGTTCTACAACGAGAAGTTGTAAACAACAGGCTCGTGACAAACAGTATGAACGGCGCTTAATGTACTACAAGTACTTTTTTAAATTTTTATCGTCACAACAGTTGGCTAAGGAATCGACAGCATTTGTGTTACTTTTCCATGCTCCTGCGAAATTTAAAATAATGTCGAGTTCTAAATCGCTATGAGGGTTTGTTCTTGGCTTATTGGATTCGATGTAAACTGAGACCCAACCAAGAACAACGGTGGCGTATGGAAGTATGCGCATGATAAATATGGGATGAAGGTAAAAACACGGAGACATTAAGGCTACAACCGATATCGTTATCCAAAATAAATAACGTCCACTGTTCAACATTATAGGAATGCTTAACTCCGCAACAGTACCTGATGGCTGTCAAAGACAGAATGCCTTTAATTTACATATTCCCTTTATGATCCTCTATTCTTTACCTCTCAAACACCTCCGCCGATCTGCCCCTGAAACCCTCTGTTACTTCTAACGGTTAATCATTCGTACTATTATACCTAGTGTAATATTTGTGATAACCACTGTAGGCCTTGTGGCATTAGATAGGCCTATCCCCTGCTGTACTATTGGAAATAATGAAATTACATCATGGAATTTCTAGTTTCTATGTGTACTGGTTTTGACTGCATGAAAGAGCAAAATTTAATTAAAATTGAAGTTGAAGTTCATTATTAATGTTACAAAAATCTATTTTAAAGTTCATTGTGAACACAAACTATTCCACAAAGGCACAGAAATTACTTGTTCTGCATCTACATAATATACTGAAAACTGTTAACCAGTTAGTTTACAATGCACAAAATAATGTAACAAACATAACACAGGTATTTATCAAAACATGGTAACAGTGTTACTAGTTTAAACTGTCAGAAATAGCCAGTTGTATGTATATATTTCTTCAATGTACTAGTGCAGTCAGCTTTTGTTGCTCTGTGTACATATCAGACTAAACACCCAATGGTTTGAGATTTAGGCCTAATTGTCTGGCCTAATCCTAAGACTTTTATGTTAAATTTTGTTTCACACACGTTTAGAGGTGATTGGAATCCACATTAAACTTTAAGTTCCCCCTTTAACTGAAGGTAAATCTGACCATAGGTTGGATCAGGGCAAAGGCAATCCACTGCTGAAAACTGACCATGCTTTGTAAAACACTGTAGTGTTTACACCATCCTTTCAGTTGAGGCGAGGTAGCCTACACCTTCCATGTTTGTAATGCCATGAATGGAAAAGAAAGTGGAGACAGCTGACATGTATTAAATAGCATGAGACAGCATATTTACAGATCAGGTCACAAAGACAAGGGCTGAGAGTTTGACATTGCTATAATGTTAAAGTGATTACAACATTCAGGTATATTAAAGTCAGTATTGGATGGAATAAATGTTTTTCATAATTTGTCAGGTTTCACTCATTGAAAAAATGAAAGAAGTACTGTATCTTTGTGTAAGAATTTGCTCTGGAAATTTAATGAAATAGTACACAATGAAACAAATTCCTCATTTGCACCTATTGTACCTGCAAGTTATATGCAGAGCACACTACATATCAAAATTTCAAACCAAATCTACTGGATAACTTAAAAATATTCTACTATAAAATACATTACTAAAGATCAAAACCTAATTCAAACATTTAGTTGAATGACCTGTGGGTTATTGGTGTAACTTTGGATAGCTTATAATGGTGAGTTGTAAACTGTCATTATTATATTGAAAATTAAAGATGAGTTTTCTTAAATTGCTACCAACACCTGGTATTAATAATACTTTATACTGAAGCATGTTGGTTTTAGGGTAAACTGTTTTCTCCATCATTTATTTCTATACAAGTGTATTGACACATTCCACATCCAAGCAAAATATTCGTGTGTATGGATTCATGGAATAAATATGCCAGATAAAATAAAATAAATATACTTTTGAAGGGGAAAAAAAAACAACCCCCCTTGCTTAAGTAGTTGTGGATCCTGTTAATTCCTTCAAAGCTATAGGGCCTATTGTCAAGAATTTGATGCTATGACTTTCCTCATTTCAAGTCAGATCACTCATGGATCCAGGACAGCCTCCTGGTGGTGGGAGGGGGGGGGGGGGGGCAGGTGATGAAAGAATTCATTGTCAGCTAAACTCTGGCCCAATCAAACAAAAAGTATCACAGTTTTCTGGGAGGGCAAACAACCCTTCGCCACCCCCCCCCCCCTCCCCCTTAGATCCGCCTGTGAATGAGATTAGGCTTAAGTCTATGAAGACGGTGTTCAAAGAAGGATCACAATATGTCCATCGGGAAGTCTTCATCAAATGCTGATAGGCTTACCTTTTTCAGGTTATTCTCTATGGTTTTTTACCCAAAACAAATATTGAGCAATTCATATTTAAGTAAATCAAACACTTTTTGCTTTGTTCCACAACTTTTATTTGTTTATGTCTTAGATTCATACACAAAGTGATCAGTTGCATTCTAGAAAACAGACTTATAATCCGAAACCTATGTTACACTTCACCTGCCTGATTAGGTGTTCAGTTTCAGGCAACACTTTCCAGGATGGGGATTTATACTGGCTCTGGTTCAAATCCACCTGTCAGATGAAGAATGTGAATCAGTGTGCCAACCCGCCTGGATGTGATTATGTGGTTTTTAGGCAATTACCCACATCCTCAAGATGAATGCAAGGCTAGTACCCAAGTTCCACTTCAAATGTCTCACAAGTATTTAGAAAAACTTTCCACATTTTTTTCTAAAATAACACTATATGTGGACTCTTCCAGTTCATATATTTTCTCCTGTTTGGGAAAGGGGGAGGGGGGTAATGAGTTGGAGGCAGGAACAGCATCTAGCCACCTAAATTCTCAGATAAACCTACCAACCACATGTAGGTGGGACAAAGATGAAACAAAAAGAAGATGACTATCACTTTCCAATTGATATAGATATTTCATAAATCATTAAATGTAAATATAAAACCTTACATAAAAAACTCAGAGTCATAACCGATAAACACACACACACACACACACACACACACACACACACACACACACAACCACCATGTCCAGCTGCTGAGTGAATGTGTGTGTTTCTTTGTCTGAAGGAGGCCATAGCCATCAAATAAGTTGTGTGAATGTGATTGTCTATTTTTCATGCCTGTCAGCAGATCAGCGAGCCACTTTACAGTGAGTTGTTATCTATCTTCCATTGACATATTCAGATTTTCCATTGTTAAAACCTTACACAAACAAACAAACACAAACAAACAAACACAAACAAAAATGGCACTTTTTCTGCTTCATAGGTTAACAGGACTGACTCAACAATGACATACTTTAATCTCACTGATCCTGTGCAGTATGCTGTGTTTATTCAGTTAATATATTTACTAACAGTAATTTCAGAGCATTTACTAATGAGTGCTCAGTTATTAACATGCAGTAAGAAACAAACACGGGAAATCATTTTTTCTCAGTAGTCAGAACAGACTCAAGTTGCATCAGTTATGAGTAAAATTAGCTTCAGTACTGTGATGCCTCTCAGTGAGTGAAAAATTTAAGAATAAATGAATCACTTTGAGGCATACATAGCAAGAGTTTGTCTGGCCATTTTGATAAAAAGGAATATCAAAACAGTTGAGGTAATAGTAGGAGAAGGAAACTTTCCAAGGGTGTTTTACACTCTTACTTCTGAGAAAATAATAAACACCATTCTGGACATAAATTTTGACCTGAGGAAAACGTAACCTAGCTCCAACAGATTGCACCTGTTTGTCCAAGAAGGACTAAATGCATGAATCCAAGTTTTTGTCTTGTGGTTTTGTGAATGTGGAAATATCCTAAAGATTGTTCCACCACAAAATTAACATACTTGTGAAAAAAATGGACCATGGACATAGAAATTGCGCTACATTACAGACATAAATTCATTTTCAGTGTTGCTTTGAGAGTAAGTACCTTAGTAGTTTTAAAAATGCCTCTATTGATAATTGCTTCTGTAATAGGTAATAAATAGTAGGCTAACAAATTGTACCAGTTTCATTTCGTAAACCTGAAAAAACACTAAGAAGAGTTTCTTCAAAGCTGAGTTCTCTTGTTTCTGAAAGTGACAGTACAAATTTTGTTGTATGGTATTTATATGAATTTTCAACAAACACACACACACACACACACACACACACACACACACACACACACACACACCAGTTTGCTCATGACTAAGTTAAAAATGCTTTCAAATCTTAAATCATAATTGAGAGTTACATAAGCCATCCAAATATGAAATACTTATTTCCTGCTAATCCCAAAGGGAATTAAAAACTATATTAATAATAAAAGGGCGATGACTGCTAATAACAAAATGTTCAAAGGAGATATTGAAATCAGTGTGTAAAGTTAAAAAACAACCATGTAGATAAGAGACGGAGAAAATAATCCACTGTATGTAAAAGTCTCTAAATAATTTCAAGTATTGCACTGAAACTACTACAAAACTACCTCAAAATAGCTATAACAGTGCCCTAAGTGCAACCATAGAGTATAAAGTGGGTGAAGATAATTATGTCAGTTGGCCTAGATAAAGTGCAGATGTCGGTATTGAAACAGAGAAACCAGACAAATATTGCACATATTGCACATAGCTGCATTCATGATAAGCCAGCCTCTGATGGGTGATGGGATAGGATAAGCCTGGGACACTACTGGAACAGGAAGTGGTGGGTAGATTGAGTAGATCCTGTAATGGAATCATCCACTAGAACCTTCTTGTAGCTGGTTATTGCCGGGGGGGGGGGGGGGGAGGGGGGGGGGCAGGAGAGGTAAAGGAAGGATTGGGAGTGTTTAGGATATGGCACATGAAATTTGTTTGCCAACTAGGTATTGGGTTTAGTGGCTATCTGTGAAGGCCTCTATCAGACTTCCAGAACACTGAGCAAGGGAGTTATCACTGCAAATCATTCCTCCATGGGTGCAGAGACAGTATGGGAGGTATTTTTCTGTGTGTAAGGGGGTGGCAGCTACCAAAATTATAGTTATTGTTTGTTGGTAGGTTTAATGTGGACAGAGGTGTGCTGGCAGCCATCAGAGATGTGAAGGTTAAGAAAGTGATGTCTGATCAAGAAAGATCAGCTGACGCAGATGTGAGGAGTTAAAACTGAAGGGAGGAGACTAGAGTGTGAGGACCCTGAATCGAAATAATTTTCTCCCTCCCCTTCCCCCCCCCCCCCCCCCCTCTCCTTTCTTCTGTTGAAGTCTAAAAGTCAAGTTGTATATGTAATTTGGTTTATGTACACACATGTATGCAGCTAAACAATCATGTTTGTGATAAGTTGCAACCTATTTTCAAGACACTTTTCGACTCTGCCCTGAATGATCCAGTGTCAGATTTTGAAAAAAACTGTACTTTTAGTCATAGAAATGACAATGCCTAGGACAACATTATAAGAGCTGAAAATCTCAAAATACATGCAGAGAAAACATTCCCAAGGGACTCCAGAATAGTTTAATATGCACTAAAGTTGTACTGAAAAAAGTTCATGAATTTGAAATTGTAGGTGGAAAATGGCAGCACAAACATCACTGGGCCTGACAGTTAAGAAACTCTGGCATGTAAGCCTACTATATTCTGTCAGATGGCTGGCTGCCCTCTGTAACCAAAGAAACCGAGTAGATATCTCACCAGAAAAATATTAAACTTTATCTCTTGTCGACAAGAGGAGGGAGAAAAAAAAAGTGGTAAAGTGCTCAACTGGAGACCGACAGATCAGAGTTTTCAGCAGATGTTTTAACCTAGCCCTCACCTCAACAATGTGTAAAATGGAAAGGAAATTAGGGTTTAATGTTCCATTGACATTTTAGTCATCAAAACACTAAACACTCAGTTTTGTCTAAAATTGAAAAAATCTACCAAGGAGACATCTGAGCTTTTGCATAGAGTAATCAGAATGGCTGGAGGTTGGTTTGAACTGCTATCCTTCCAAATGCAAGTCTAGAGTGTTACCATTGCTTCACCTTGCTTAGTCAGAATGATGGGAGTCACCAGAAACAACAGTAATTTGTCAGTTCTGAATAACAGCTTCCTCTGTACTTTTCAAAAGACAGTGTTCAGTAACAGGCATCCTGAATCTCTGTGTATTGCCATCTACCCACCATGCATTTGGCTCACACTTTGGTCTGTTTTTGTCTGTTGACATTTATCATTCTTTCCAAATAACCAAACAGAAAATCAGAACCATTACACCAACTCTTGAAATACTTGTCATACATATTGAGTTCAGGATAGGTTGCAGCTCACTATAAAGGTTACCTCCAAGCCTCGGACAAGCATGTAGGAAAGATACATTAACAACTTAATTTTTTGGGTACATATTTTCAATGTAACTGTCAGTCTCAGCAGTCATCTTTACAGTGAGTACCAACCCATCTGGAAAAAAATGGACATGCCATTGGTAAGTAATTAGTATGCAATGAATGACACCATCTGGTAATAACATGATGAAAGACAAGGTCAAGAAATCATCTTTATCAACAATCTTCAACAATAATCATGGACTTTCATCTAACAATTATGATGAAACTATGCTGTAGTTGCAGAAGTTTAAAGACATGAAAGGGAAGCAAATATTAAGAGTAGATTGTGATAGTGTTGTACTGAATACTGAACCTGATGTGACTCAATTTGTGCTTGAGCAGATAGTAAAGGAAGCTTAAGGGAAATTTAAAAAAGGAAATTAAAATACAGAATGAAGAAACAAAATAAAGGCTTGTCAGTGACATTGTGGTTCTGGTAGTGATGGTAAATTACTTGGAAGATCAGCTGAACAAAATGCATAATGTCTTAGAGAGGTTGTAAGATTAACATCAAGTAATTTAAAACTTGGGTAATGTAATGTAGTCAAACAATGAGGCTGAGGAAATTTTATAATGAAATGGGAGTGAAATTTTTATTATTTGGACTGAAAAAGTATAAAACGAAGACTAGGAGACATGAAAAGTACTTCTGAAGAAAAGAGTAAATCTTAGAATGAAATATAAATTAAGTATTGGTATTTTCAGAAGGTGTATCTCATGTATAGCCTTTTACATAAATGAAATTTGGACAATAAAAGTTCAGACAAGGAGTGAATGCTTTTGAAATGTGGTGGTGCACAAAGATTAGACAGGGAGATCAGCTGATTAAGAAGACGTATTTAATCAAACTGGTAAGGAAGCAAATTGAGTACATACAGCAGGAACTGACATATGGCACATGATGAGGTGTAAAAGAATCATCATTGAAGTTATGGAAGGAAATGTGTGATGTAAAAACTGTAGAGGAAGACAAAGGCTTGACTACTGTTAAGTGTACAACTAGATGCAGGCTGCACTAGTTATTCTGTGATGTCACTATTTGCGCAGAATAGATTGGCATAGAATTGTATGTAACCATTCATAAGAATGAAAAAGAAATTTAGCAACTACCCATACAAATAGAACTTACAGGATTAATTTTGAAATGCCCATTTCTGTTCTTTGAAGATCAATTGAGCAGGTCAACTTGTATGAGCATATATAAAACAAATTGACATTTGCAAAATAAAGCTATTTGTTGTAATGTATGCAGGAAGAGAATGAAAATCACCATTAATCACAACAAAGAGTAAAATTATATATATCTCAATAGTTTAAGAAACATGTAGACTACTAACTGTAAAATCCTTCAGAAGATCCAATCATGAATAATAATGAAGTCACTACTCTCCATCTAGCAAGAAGAGATGTGTGGTTATTAGCAGTGCAGTGGGCCATCGAAGGTAGTGGGTTCGAAACAGACTTCAAGCTTTTTTAAAGTCAGTATTCTTTTTCACAGATACAGGGACAGCAATGGCTTTTCTATTGTTACTTACCATATATCTTTGGACATTTAGAAGATGTATAATGATTAAGAGGGGAAATGGCAGTAATACTCTTCGTTGTAACAAATATTAAACTGTTTGTAAATATGTCGGGGAGAGCAGCCTTTGTTCATGCATAAGGTTAGGAGGAAGTGCTGCTTATGTGACCCCAATGGTAGCTAGTCTCTTCATCGCAACAGATTCATTTACAGTCACTTAACAGTGTAATCTGTTGATTGGATTTGATTTGATTGATTCTTTCAGGGAAGCCAAAACAGTCTTGGTCTAACCCGCCACTGCCCGCACCGAAACTAAGTTTATTGTGCGATATCGCTCCCTGTATGTCTAGTAAAGCCAACCATTGCCCTTGAACAGTGCAAGGAGTCCCTTTACCAGTTCTTTATTAGAAACTATTTCTTTGGGTCTGGTTGTCCCAAATGTTCTGTGCCTTTTACTCTCCAATGCAATGCATTCAAAGATCAGATGTGATGCAGTTTCATCACCGTCATCACAGATCCTACATTTAGGGTCCTCTTCTGTTATTCCCATTGTATGTAGGTGTTTTTTGAAATTCCCATGGCCTGTCAGCAATCCAACCATGAGTCTAATCTCTCTTCTGTTCAGACCCAGGATAGAAGAGCTTCTTTTAAAACAAGGCTTTGGCATCATTACCTTCCCATGTTTTTGTTGATGGACTTTGGTCCAATATTCTACGTGCTGTCTTCTGAGCCAGTTACGTAGCTCCAATTTGATCATTGCCTTGGTGATTGTCAGGACAGGACAATAAATGGAGACTCTGCCCCCATCCTGGCTAATCTGTCGGCATGTTCGTTGCCACTGATCCCTGAGTGGCCAGGGACCCACAATAGGTTTACTCTACTGCTTTCCCCTAGCTCCACCAGAACCCTGTGACATTCTGCAACAATTTTAGACCTTGTTGTAGGAGCTGCCAGTGATCTTATGGCTGCCTGGCTGTCTGAATAGGTATAGATGCTACGATCTTTGTAGCACCTACGCAAATTCTCCTCCACACATGCCCTGATGGCAGTGATTTCGGCCTGGAATACTGAGGCCAGTTTCCCTAGAGAGATGACACCCTCCAGTCTTGGTTGCACCCCGTATACCCCGGCCCCAACGCCTTTGTCTGATTTCGACCCGTCAGTGAACCAGACAATATCCCCCGTACGGTGTCGAACTATCTTCTCCCACTGCTTCCTACTTCCAATTGTTATACTGAAAGGCTTGTTGAAGCAGTATGGGGTTATAATATAGTCGGTTGGCATTTCCCCAACCTTTCCTATATTTACCTCACTCACTATTTTAGTGTGTGACTGGATATCCCAGAGTGTTCCAGTTGTTGACAGATTTGAGTCTGTAGGCACTAGCTGCCGCCTCCAGCAGTTGGTGTGCTGCTAATTCCGCCTGTTATGGCTAAGCAGGCTAGTCTCTGCACCTTACCAAGCTCCTTAGCAGCAACCTGCTGTTCTACCTTCTTCCACGACACGACCGCCCCATAGGTGATCCTGGGTCTAATCACTGTGGTGTATACCCAGTACATACCCTTGGGGCTCAGGCCCCAATTTTTGCCACAAGCTCTCCTGGTACTTACTAAAGTACCTTTTGCCTTGGAGCAAATATTCCTAATGTGAGGGGTCCATGTCAGTTTCTCATCTAGGGTAACCCCTAGATATTTCACTGTCCCCTTCACAGGTAGTGCTTCATTGAAAAGCTTTAGATTCCAACTTGAGTATTGGATATGTTTCCTTGTGAATGGTACAGCAACAGTCTTCTTAGGACTAACCCCCAGATCCTGTTTTCTGCACCAGTCTTGCACAATGTCCAAGGCACCTTGTGCCACATTCTTCACTGTGTCAGCAAATATGCAAGTATTACTATGACAAGATCATCTGCATATCCTTGGCAAAAGTACTGCCTAGAGTTCAATTCTCCAATGAGATCATTCACCACTAGATTCCACAATAAAGGGGAAGGAACTCCTTGCGGGCAACCCCTAGTGGTTTTTTTTTTTGTGGTTTTAGGGCGCACAACTTCTATGGTCATTAGCGCCCAGCCAAGAACATAGATTCGCTATGATCTCAAAAAATGGTGACTGTCAGAACATCAACAAGAGGCTAAAAACGAAAGATAAAAGACAATTAAAAGGGTTAAATATCCTTGGATAGGTTGGCCAAGTTGATAAAACGCAAAACTCGAGCAGCTGCTCGTGTGTCATCAGCTAAAATTTCCTCCAGAGTAGACGGAAAGTGAAGGGCTACACGGAGATAATTAAAATTAACACAAGTCAGTAAAACATGTCGCACTGTCAGCAGTTCACCGCAGGAGCACAGCGGTGCAGGGTCGGCGGAGAGCAAGTGACGGTGGCTGAAACAGCAGTGACCGAAACGCAACCGGGCCAGGATGACCACCTCTCGCCGAGAGGGGCGTGAGGTGGTCCTCCAAGCGGTCGGGATCGGTTTTACAGTTCTCAATTTATTGTTGTACATTGAAAACCACGCACTGTGCCATTGCGACACGATACTCCGGCGAAGAGCCCGTTGAACATCGTCCGATGGGACGCAAAAGGTAGATATGCGAGGCAAAATAGCTACGGCCTTGGCTGCTATGTCGGCGGTCTCATTCCCAGGCACTCCCACGTGGCCAGGGACCCACAGGAAAGAAACGTGACAGCTGTCATCAGCTAGCAACTGGAGGGAGCGTTGGATCCGATACACGAGAGGATGGTTCGAGAAAGGGTCCTTAAGACTCTGCAGGGCACTAAGGGAGTTCGAACATATGGCATAGAATGGTTCGCGGTGGCGGCAGGTGTACAAAACGGCCTGGTGGAGGGCAAAAAGCTCAGCCGTGAAACTAACAACGGGTTGTCGCCGACGACGAAGGCAGATCCGACACCGGCAGTGCTGCCTGATGCCACGGTGGCAATGGGCTTTCGCACAACGAAGGGTGGAAGGAAGGGTAAAATCGAGCCGCTGTAGCAGGCGGCGAAACCGAACTCCAGGTGGAAGCAAGGCAATCGCAGACAACTGATATTGGCAATCGAGTGAGTCGTCAAAAAATAATCGGTAAGATGGATGGTTGGGCATCAACCGTAGGCCCGCTCTCCAACAGGTATCGTATGCCTTCTCCAAGTCTAAGAACACTGCTACTGTTTGACGCTTCTTTAGAAAGTTGTTCATAATGAAGGTCGACAACGTAACGAGATGATCAGCAGCAGAGCGGTGTCGACGAAAACCGCATTGGATATTAGTCAGGAGGCGGCGAGATTCGAGGAGCCAGACCAACCGAGCGTTAACCATGCGTTCCATCACCTTACAGACGCAGCTCGTCAGAGAAATGGAGCGATAACTGGAAGGAAGGTGTTTGTCCTTCCCTGGTTTGGGGATGGGGCCAACAATGGCTTCACGCCAACTTGTGGGAACATGACCTTCAGTCCATATGCGATTGTAGAAGAAAGCACTTGCCCGCAGGAGAGAGGTTCTTCAGCATCTCAATATGAATGGAATCGGGCCTGGGAGCAGAAGACCGGGACAGGGCGAGAGCATGGTCTAGCTCCTGCATGGTGAAGGCGACGTTATAATTTTCACGATCAAAAGAGCGGAAAGAAGGCGGCCGTGCCTCCTCTACCTGTTTGCGAGGGAGAAAGGCAGGGTGGCTCGAAACCTCCGCAAAGAAACGACCCAATGCGTTTGAAACATCAGCGGGGTCCACGAGGACTGCGTTCTCCAGTCAGGCCAGGAATCGGGGAGTGGGCCTTTATGGCGGACAAACGGTGTAGGCCACCCCAGACAATCGTGAAGGGAGTAAAACGGTTAAAAGAACTAGTAAAAGCAGTCCAGCAAGCTTTCTTGCTGTCGTTTATGATACGACGGCACTGCGCTCTCATACGTTTGTAATTCTTCAAAGTTGGATGGCGGCGAAAGGTGCGTAAAGCACGGCGTCGGGCTCTAAGCGCGTCGCGGCAGGCTGCAGTCCACCAAGGGACCTGGACACGACGTGGAGAAGAGGATGTACGAGGTATGGAACGTTCAGCAGCGGTGAGAATAACCTCTGTGAGGTAGTCGACCTGACTGTCACAGTTGCGAAAATTCTGATAGTGAAAAACAGCCACGGAAGAATAAAGCCCCCAGTTGGCTTTGGAAATGTTCCAACTGGTGGGACGAGAAGATGGGGAATGATGCAGGAAGTGGATGATACAAGGGAAATGGTCACTTGAGTACGTGTCAGAAAGTGCATACCACTCAAACCGACCGGCAAGCTGAGGAGTGCATATTGCGTGGTCTATATGGGAATAAGTGTGTGTTGTGTCAGAAAGGAAGGTCGGTGCACCGGTGTTGAGGCAGACAAGATCGAGGTGTTGGAGAAGGTCCACCAAAAGGGAGCCTCTCGGACAAGGTGCCGGAGAGCCCCATAGGGGGTGGTGGGCATTAAAGTCGCCCACCAACACGAAAGGTGAAGGGAGCTGGTCAACAAGGTGTAGCACATCCGCCCCTAGTAAGGGCAGATGACGATGGCGAATAGATATTACAGAGGGAGAAGGTATATGTGGATAAAGTAATGCGGACAGCAACTGCCTGTAGGTGAGTATGCAATGAAATGGGATGGAAATAGTCGTCTCGAAGGAGCATCAGAACCCCTCCATGGGCTGGGACACCTACCACGGGTGGCAGGTCGAACCGCACAGAGATGTAGTGTGGAAAGTCTGCACGATCACGTGGAAGCAACTTAGTTTCCTGGAGGCAGACTAGAAGCGGGCAGTGCAATCTAAGGAGTAGTTTTAACTCCTCCCGATTAGAACGAATGCCGCGAATGTTCCATTGAAGGAGCGCCATGATAAAAATGAGAGAAGAAATAAGGATAAAAACCAAGTAGCGAGCTGGGTCACCTCGACGGCCGCTGAGGACCGGATTTCGAGGGAGCACTGCTATCGCTGTCCAGGGGCAAAGGGTCGTGGTCCATAGGTCCGACCGACGCGCCTGCCACCTCCCTGAGTTGATCAGGAGGGGCAGTTTCCACCGCCGGTAGAGGGCCGGGTGCCCGGCTGACGGAACGACCCGGTGAAACAGAAGATGGCCGAGGCCGGCAACTGTTGGACGGCATGACGGATGGGTCACGCCTCGGCGGGGAAGGAGAGGAACTCTTTCTTGTCAGCTCTTCTGGAAGAGTGACGGCGGGAAGAGGCAGTTGACGGTTGGGAAGCCTGAGAACGCAGAAAATCCTCACGGACGGGTTCCTTTTTCAAGGTCCGGGCATCTTGTTTAGGTGCCCGCAGTTTACTAGAGGTTGACGAAGTCTGTACCTTAGAAGCAGCAGGAGGAAGCGGGGACGTGGAACGGGCAATCTTCGGGCTGGCGGATCGCACAACTGTGTCAGCGAAAGTGAAGTCACAAGTCTGGGTACTGGAATCCTTGGTAGGTCGAGTTGGGGTGACGACCTTACTGTATGTACCCGCTAGGAGGACAGTGGGCTTTCGACTCGCCAACAACTTTCGAGCGGCAGATGTCGATACCCTCTCTGTAACCCGAATTTGCTGGATTACCTTCTCATCCTTGTATACAGGGCAGTCGCGAGAGGAAGCCGCATGGTCACCGTTGCAGTTTAGGCAGTGAGGGGACGGAGGTGGGCAATCCCCCTCATGGGCGTCCCTACCACAAGTGACACACTTTGCTGCATTTGGGCAATGTGCACGGGTATGGTTGTACCTGTGGCACTGAAAACAGCGCGTTGAGTTAGGCACATAAGGGCGGATGGAGATGACTTCATACCCTGGTTTGACCTTCGACGGGAGTTCAACTCTGTCGAACCTCAAAAACACAGTACGAATCGGTGTCAGTTGGTTATCGACCTTTTTCATGACCCTATGGACGGCTGTCACACCCTGGTCGGACATATAGGATTGGATGTCTTCATCAGACAACCCGTCAAGGGATCTCGTGAAGACTACCACCCCCCCCCCCCCCGTGACGAGTTGAGTGTGCGATGTGCTTCCACCTTGACAGGAAACGTGTGTAACAGTGTAGTCCGGAGTAGTTTCTGAGCTTGGAAGGCACTTTCCACTTCCAGCAACAATGTGCCATTGCGCTGACGTGAACAGGTTTTAACAGGGCCAGCAACTGCATCTACACCTTTCTGTATAAAGAAAGGATTGACAGAATTAAAATCCTTTCCGTCGGTGCGAGAGACAAGAAATTTAGGTACATTAGGCAGAGTCTTTTCTTGCTGAGGCGAGTCTAACTTACGTTTTTGGGTCAACGTCACTAAAGAAGAGAAGGAAGTCATCGCGGAAGTGTCCCCCGTGATTACCGGCGTCTCCGATGTCGCGCTCCTTCCTAGTGGGGGCCCTCTCCAAGGGCTTACCCGCCTTAGGTGATTATTCACACCTCAGGTCACACCTCCCGAGAACTGACGGAGGGACCAATCGGCACGTTCGGAAGGTACCAGCTCGGGTAATCACCCCTCCCTGGGCCTGGCCTTTACCAGGGGGTACGTACGTGCCCTACTTGTCTACCCGGGGCGGGGAATTACGCGTTACCCCGTCACCTGCTACGCATGATAATGCGTGGGTCGGCCTTCAGACACGCACAGGGAGGAAAGAAGAAGAATAGAGGAAGTGAAGAGAAAGAAGGAAAGAAGTGTCTCAAACACTGAGGCGGAGACTAATGAGGAAGAGAAGAAGGCTAGGAGAGTACAAGGAGAGAAAGACAGAAACAAAGGGTAAGAAAGGAAGGAACGAACGAAGGAAGAAAAATGACAACAAGAACCACCGTAGCTCACGAAATACGCCCGTCTCCAGGCGAAGGCATAAACCGGGAGGGAAGGTGAAGCAGCCTGGGGCAGAAGAAAGACTGCTCCGGCTCGGGGCCCCGTGCGCGCCACACACGTACCCACAAAAGAACTGTGGGCCCCCTGTGCGGACCCCTAGTGGTGTTGATTACCATTTTTTCATTCATCATGGTAGCCTCTACCTTTCTTCCACTGAGCATGGCCCTAGTCCACCTACATATAGTGGTCCCTAGGTCATGCACCTCTGCTGCCCTAACCATGGAATCGAAGGTCATGTTGCTAAAAGCCCCCTCAATGTCCAGGAGGATACAGAGGGCTATTTCTTGAAAGTGTAGTGATTTCTCCACCTTCGCTACAAGTTGGTGGAGAGCTGTCTCACATGATTTACCTGGTTGATATGCATGTTGGTTTGAATGTAGAGGAACCCTGCACATTAACCAGCTTTTCCAATGTCTTAAGAATGAAGGAGGACAGGCTGATTGGTCTCATATCCTTGGCCTTGGTATGATCAATTCTCCCTGGCTTTGGAATGAAGACAACCTTCACTGCCTTCCAGGCATTGGGAATGATTTCTGCTGCTAGGCTAACCCTGAATAACCTGCAGAGGAATCTAATAAGATTTTCTCCCGCTTGTTGCAGGAGAGCTGGAAAGATTCCATCAGGGCCAGGTGACTTGAATGGTTGAAATGTTCCCACCGCCCATCGGACCTTACTGAAATCGACACACTCCTTGGCCGGATCCCAGTCCTCTTTGCGAATACCTGAGAACCGTTGTCTCTCAGGAATCACATTCTGGTCAGAGTTATCCCCCAGAGAATATTGAGGAAAGTGAGTCTTGAGGAGCAGTTCCAGCGTTTCATGTGCTGTCTTTGTATACTCCCTACCCTCCTTCCTCAATGTTCCTCCTGGATTAGTTGGTACTCTAGTGAGGATTTTATTAAGTCTCGCTTGAGCAGCCGTGCCCTCCACTTCCTCACAGAATACCTTCCAGGATGCCTCCTTTGCCCGTCTGATGGCAAGGTTGTAATTGACAAGGGCCACACGATACTTTGCCCATTGTCCTTTGCGCCTCGCAAGTTTAAACAGTCTTCGTACCTGTTTCCTTTGCCTTTCCAGGTTATTATTCCACCAAGGCACACTCCTATTTGTGCACTTCTTAGTGATTGAGCAGTTGTCCTGGTATGAGGTCACTATAGCAGAGGTTACGGCCTCTGCTACTTCTTCAAACTCTGCTGGATTCCTTATCGAAGTTTTAATTTCCGATAGGCTGAAGGTAAGGTCTCTCCTATATGTCTCCCAGGCCGTTTTCCTGGGATTCCTATAGGTCGTGGTCTGTCTGGTTCCCATTTCAACCTTGAATTTAATATACATGTGATCTGACGAGGATGGCTCCAGGACCACATGCCACTGTTTGACGTAACTGCCCATCATCATGGAACCAAAAGTTATGTCAATTACTTCTTCCCTTCTACTATTCCTGAATGTAGGTTCATCACCCCTATTCAGGATCTCGAAGTTGTTAGATAGGAGAAATTCAAGAAGGTGCTCACCTCTACTGTTGGTGTCCTTGCTGCCCCACGATAGATTGTGGGCATTGGAATCACATCCCACCAACAGTTCGTCATCTTGCCGGTGGCAGGCTTCCGTCAGTCTCCTCACTTCCAAAGGAGGAGGAGAGCTGTCTTCATAAGGAAGGTATGCTGAGGCCAAAACAATTTCTCTCTTGATGCCTTCCTCACGTTGCTGCATCCTGATGTTCAGCAGGTCCCTGGAACAAAAATCCATCATTGGTATGAAAGGTATTCCATTTCTAACATAAATGCATGTTCTGGAGTTTTTTAGATTTCTAGCATAAATTAGCTTACCTCCAGTACCACCGAGGCCCGATACACCCCCTTTGTATAAATAGGATTCTTGTATCAGGGCCACGTCCACCTCCTGTCTCCCCAGGCGACAGCTCAGGGCAGCAGTGGCCCATTTACTGTGCTGTAGGTTTATCTGCAGCACTTCCAGTCCCCATCTTGCTGCCATTATTGCCTTTAAGGTCTTTGATTACCCTGATGGCATCCTGCAAGAACCCTAAAAACAGTTTCAGGCCTTGCTCTCGCATTGCCTTCAGGGACTTCTCTCCAACCTCCACCACCAGGGTTCGTCCTTCCGGAATTAATTACCCTCCAATCCTCAGTCGAGACTTTTGGGTTATGGACCCTTATTTTCTCGAACAGAGTCTTTGGAGGGACATCCTTAAGGATCTTTGGTACCCATATTGATACCTTTGCGGTCTTCAGGAGTCCGGTTGCTGTCTTGACCAGCAGCTTCGCGTTCTCCCACGGGGATATCATGGGCACCTTTTCCTTAAGCCATTCTGCTGAGTGCTCCCCCTCGCCGACAAAAATGAGGGCACTGCGATCTAGATAGACCCTCCTGAATTTGGGTACTGGACCAGCGTCTCCCCCAATCTCTTCAAAGAGGGCCATCTGCATGAGCGGCTCCTGCTGCGAGGTGATGCTCACCAGTGGGTATCCTTCTTGGACAACCGCCATTCTAAAGACCGAGACTGCAGTACTATAGGTCTGTTTCCCTATTTACTGTCTCAGCCTTTTAGGACCACGTTTGTCCAGAGAGGAGGGAGTCTTAGATTCCTCCCTAACCCTCTTGCCACCTGTCTTTGACGTCAAGGGGGTCTGTGTATCCCCTTCAACCTGAGGCAGTTTCTTTTTGGAGGTCTTGGGCTCAAGCCCTTTTGATTCCCTCCACTTATGCTTAGGAAGCCATTCTTTTCCTTCTTTTTGCTTCTGATCCTTGAGGAGTTTCCTCCTCTGAGCCCCAGACAGGGCCTTAATCCTAATCTGGTCCAACTTCTCTGTTACAGTACCCACTTCTTGCTCAGGTCTAGACCCTAATTCGGAAGTAGGAGTGCACTCCATCGGTCGTAATCCCGATGTCTGAGTATCTGAGGTCTCAGATTGCTCCTCAGATTCTTTTAAAATACTTTCTTTCTCCGTGTTCATCTTAGTCCCACGAGATTTGGGGATTTATATGGTCCACACCACGATAACTCCGCGTGGTGCAAGCTACTTACTCAGTGAGGTCGCCCGGTATCCCTGAGGCTCCGTTCAAGACACATCCACCCATGTGCCACGCACCCCTCAGCACGGATCGCATCACACCTTGGGTTGGGAAAGGAATTGGGAAAGGACTGGGAGAGGATAAGGAAGACGGGACGTTGTGGGACACTCTTAGTCTGATCCATCAGCTGAGGCCTTTCCGACAGTAGGTTCTCTACCTTCGGTATAGCCCTCTGGTTCAGCCTCTCCACCCGCATGGACAGTGATTTCTTCAAGGTGGTGTCCCCCGGAGAGGGTGTAATCTGTTACTGTGTTTTATTGTTCATGTGAATATTCATATGTTCTTAGTGTTTATTATCAAAGAAAATGTTCAGTATCTTTTAGAAATAAATTACTCAGCTTGAAGCTTGGAACAAAAGTGTGAAATAAACAAGCTTGGTAGGCCGACACCTCAGCTCGATTTGAAGCAAGCACAAACAAGCAGAGATAAGAAATTTCTTCAGATCTTTTAATGAAAATAGAAGTAACGGGAGGGGGGCAAACTGGGGTGCTTTCCCCTGGCACCAAAGGTGTACCAAATTGTCTCTCTAAATACCAAGATGGGGGGAGGTGGGAAAGGCAACGCCATATCAAGATCCAGCACTGAAAGAAGTTAACCCCCAGTTATCTGAAGCAACAGCCACCACAGTTAATTGTCCAAAACGGATTGACAATATAATCTCTGACCCTCAACTGGGTGCTGTCTTATTTGAATTAATATGTGGATTTTGTCATGTACAGGAGGGAGGGGGGCGGGAAGGAACACAGAGATTGGTGAGAGTGGGGGAGGTAAGGACAGAGGCAGGGAGATGAATACGTGAGAGGAAGTAGGTAGGTAGGTAGGTAGGTAGGTAGAGAAATAAGGCAGGAGGAGATGGACAGGGAGGAACAAGGATAAGAAGGACATAAGCACAAGATGGAATAACTGAATACTGGAATACCCAACTACCCGAGCAATACCATGTTTTCAGCTAGCCTTTATTTAATTTTTTTAATTTTTTTTATTTTATTTTTATTTTTTTATTTTTATTTTTGTGGTTTTAGGGCGCACAACTTCTACGGTCATTAGCGCCCAGACAAGAACATAGAGTCGCTAGATCTAAAAAAATTGTGACTGTCAGAACATCAACAAGAGGCTAAAAACGAAAGATAAAAGACAATTAAAAGGGTTAAATATCCTTGGATAGGTTGGCCAAGTTGATAAAACGCAAAACTCGAGCAGCTGCTCGTGTGTCATCAGCTAAAATTTCCTCCAGAGTAGACGGAAAGTGAAGGGCTACACGGAGATGATTAAAATTAACACAAGTCAGTAAAACATGTCGCACTGTCAGCAGTTCACCGCAGGAGCACAGCGGTGCAGGGTCAGCGGAGAGCAAGTGACGGTGGCTGAAACAGCAGTGACCGATCCGCAACCGGGCCAGGGGCCCTATTCTGTATCTTACGTACCGTTCGGTTCGGTGTGTTTTTTCTCGGTGGTGACGTCAATTTCGGTTCGGTAGCGAAAATGGTTATTCTGTACGTTTCTGCGGCCTGCTATCGCCCGAAACGGCCACCGAAATTTCGAGCGTTGCACCGAAAGCTCCTAAGGTTTCGGTGAGGCCGTTTGGTTCGTTTCGGTGGGCTTGGATTGCGAAGATAAATTGTTATTTTAGCAATGCTGTGTAGTTTTGAATTCCGATAACGATACATCTGTTTTTAAGTAATAAGTAACTTTAAAAAGTTAATTTTCAAGGCTGTCTACAGATATTACCAGAATATTTCGTTCTAGAGTTTAATATAAAGAAATAGCACTTCTGTAAACACTATTGCAATAAACTTTTTTTTTAAATACGCGTCTCGGTAATGTCTTTAATGCGCCGTTTCATTTATCCTGCAAACTCTCATAATACGGAAGTGTAAATACGAAATCCATCAAATACGGCGTCACCTTCGTCTTTCGCTGTTCGCAAAGCTGTCGCGTCGTATTTGGCAAATTTCCGTATTTGTACGTGAGGATTACTCAAATACGTACTCCAGTTACTCTATCGCATTCAAAATCTTCATAAAATGAGCCATTTTCACCGCAGTCTGAAGTCCTGTTGTGCCCACAAGCACGTTACCGATGTTTCTGAACGGTACTTAGTAGTGTTTTACCGCACTTTTCCGTACAAACCGAGTATTTATTACTTACAGAAAACACTTTCACAACGTTTAAGTTAAAATAGAAAGCAATTTTGTGAAGTTAGATAGTGGAAATCATACAAATTAATAGCAGTATAAATAACCGAAGATCATTCCGCAAAGAAGTCAATGGAAACAATGACCGGCGTGTCTTGTAGACGCTGTGGTCTAGCTGTTAAGGTGACACGCTCCAACCCTAAGTGTTTTATGTTCGAATCCTTCCAGGTGCAAAATATTTTTTCACCTGTCATCTTGTTTGGAACACTTTTCTAGTCGTGTAAGAGAAGCATGATCTTCAATATTCTTTAGCATGTACATATAAGAGCGAGCGCCAGCAGTATTTTCTTATACATCGGGTTCACTCTTATTATAAAACAAAAGATGAAATTTCTGTGAGTGAATCAAACGTAGACTTTTATTTGTATTCATTTCCTTTTTTAGTCTTGTTACAAATAATTCGTGTGTGACTACTCTCAATACTTGAAACGCAGTTTAAAACAAAGAAAGGTTTTCAGCCTTCATGTTGACGATCACATAATCTTCAGTATGAAGACTGAAAATTTTTGTACATTTCGAACTATGTTTTAAGCACTGATGAGAGTGACAGCGACCAAAATCAAATTTTGCGACAGTAAAGAAATATTAGCGACTGTTCTTCACCATCCGTATATGTTAACAGCCACTGAGCACTTTGATTCAAGATGGAATCAAACCTGACGTTTCAGGTTTTGTCCAATTAACGACAGAAAATACTAAAACTGGTTATGAGTGAATCTATAAAAATTTCTTTAGCTTTCCCGCATCGTCAAACAACTGTTTTGTTATTAAAATATTGTACGCTCTCTTCAGTACAAAAACATTGACTAATTTCCGGTTCTAAGAGCTGTCTCGACTAATACGTAATCCTTTTCCTTTCCCGTAACTTCCATGTACTTCCGTAGTGCCAAAATAAGAAATTTTTCACTGCTAGCACTGCGCTCTCTCTGCTGCTAACGCCGCGTCTTCCTCCCAGCGCGTTGAACCGCACAATTCTGCTCTCGTCTAGGACAAACGGTAGTTTTGTATCCCAACTTCGTCGCCGCTTTTGTGTCCCAGCCTCGTCGTAGGTGTCGGTGGCCGAGTGGAATGAGAGCGACACGCTGGTGCAGGTACGGAGGGGAGCAGCCAGAAACTATAAACACTCGAGTAAATTAGAAAGAGATATATATTGCACAGAATGTAACAATACTTAACTTTTACATAGTACTGCAGAATGTTGATACATAGTTGTTAGAGGCCTGCCTAGTGCCTGTACAATAGCAAAGTCTTCACTGGTGCCTATCTGATTACGAAGGTCCTCACTGGTTGCTATCTCAGTCCGAAGTGGCCGATGTCCTTCAGTGGTGGCCACGAGCGGCGTTGTCGCAGAGGGCGCTCGTGGCTGTCGTCGTGAGAACGCCGCGCCGTGCGTCATGGCGGCGCGCGGCGAAAGTAAGTGGCGCGCACTTTGTACTTGTGCGACACCACAGGTAGCACCTAACGCCTTCCAACAAACAGCAAAAATAAATTCAAACCTTTCCGAAACTTTTTCTCGCTTACACCCCCACAAAAAAATGTAAAGGGAAAAAGTTTGTCGCTTACTACATTTTGGACGTTGGTTTGGTTCTGCGTCCGACGTGGGATTTTAATTTATTACTTCACTATCACTGAATATATTGGCCCCAAGAAAGATGGTAGTGCACTTTTTTCACCAGCTGCCACCTCTCCAGTATGGCAGCTCAACACATTCCGAAAAAATGCTATTGAGCCAAGATATCATAGATGTAGATGAATAAAAAGACCGCAAAGCTGCAAAGTCTCTAAATTTTGGAGAAAAATAATCGCATATCTTTATTAATAGAACTGGCTTTAAGCATAATGATATTTAATTGGTGAACATAGCAATGAATGTATGAAGGATTGGAAAACGTTTGCTTCACAAGAGCCTGCACGTCACGTGACGAATTACTCATGAGCCTCAAGACTTACTATAAAACACGCTAAACAACGGACACAATGCACAGTTACTTCGCTTGCAGCTAAGGAAGGCGCGAAAAGCCCGCTTCGTTCGAAAGGCGGACGACTCCGGTTGCCTTTGGGAGAGTTGGGACTCTGTTTCTGCGGCTGACAGGTTGGCTCGGCCGCGATGTGTATACACTCGAGGCGCCTATAGGGGAACAGTGTTGCCAAGCGTTGCCCCCGCACCCCCTGAGACACCATAGTCCGCGTTTGCAGGCCGGCTGCAAACCCAGCCGCTGTCGGCAAAGTTCGGCCCACTCGGGAGCGGTCGGTGCGTAACAGCCCGGGCGTTTCAAAAGAGATAAATGGATCGCTACTTCTCCCCCTGCATAGAATTTCTGATCAGCAAACGCAGTTGAAGAATATTATTATTCCTGGAGGTAGCGCAAACCTGCAAACCTATCCAGGAGCCGCCCCTGCACTGAAGGCAATTATAAAATTATTTTGCTGTGCGACGCTTAGTTTAGGAGATACGGCGTGATAAACAGAGTAGCGTGTTTAAACAACTTTTCATACAAGTTTAAATATTCTCTGTTTTCAGTGACAAAAAGTATTAATTAAATTTTTTAAAAAGTTACAGTAGGTAGTTCTCAGAACACACTGTCGTGTTATGTCGCCAAATTATAAAATAAGCGACTTTCATTTTTTACATTTTGCTGGGCTGTCTCTCATGGTAGGAAACGCAGCGAACGCCGGCCACGGCTGCTGTCCCCCCTGCCCACCAGCAGTGCGCATGCGCGGAGAAGCAGTCAGACACTTCTGATTGGCTGATGCGAGCAGATCTGGCAACAGCACCACCGTGAGCTTCGATGTCCACGAAGGTGTACTGCAACGCCACCGAAAGGCATACAGAATGAACTAACGGAACTGCTTCGATAACTCGACCCCTCGATGGGCGTTCTGACCGAACCGAACATTGGGGCGCCGAAAAGATACAGAATAGGGCCCCAGGATGACCTCCTCCCGCCGGGAGGGGTGTGAGGAGTTCCTCCAAGCGGTCGGGATCGGTTTTACAGTTCTCAATTTATTGTTCTACAGTGAAAACTAC
The DNA here is from genome assembly GCA_026315105.1 of Locusta migratoria. Lineage (NCBI taxonomy): Eukaryota > Metazoa > Arthropoda > Insecta > Orthoptera > Acrididae > Locusta > Locusta migratoria. The sequence goes on from CM048746.1 coordinate 561,490,912, forward strand.
GCACTGTGCCATGACGACGCGATACTCCGGCGAAGAGCCCGTTTAACATCGTCCGATGGGACGCAAAAGGTAGCCATGCGAGGCAAAAGAGCTGCGGCCTTGGCTGCTATGTCGGTGGTCTCATTCCCGAGCACACCTACGTGGCCAGGGACCCACAGGAAAGAAGCGTGACAGCTGTCATCTGCTAGCAACTTGAGGGAGCGTTGGATCCGATACACGAGAGGATGGGCCGAAAAAGGGTCCTTAAGACTCTGCAGGGCACTAAGGGAGTCCGAACATATGGCATAGAAAGGTTGGCAGTGGCGGCAGGTATACAAAACGGCCTGGTGGACGGCAAATAGCTCAGCCGTGAAGTTCGAACACCGGTCAGGGATCTTGTATTGGAAACGGTTGTCCCCAGCGACGAAGGCAGATCCGACACTGGCAGTGCTCTTGGAACCATCAGTGTAAATAAATATGGCATTATCGAACCGCGAACGGAGTTCGACGAGCCTCGATCGGTATACCAAATCCGGAGTGCTCTCCTTGGGGAGCGAACTAAGTTCAAGGTGCGTGTGAACCTGGGCCTGATGCCACGATGGCAACCGAAAGGTGGAAGGAAGGGTAAAATCGAGCCACAGTAGTAGGCGGGGAAACGGAGCTCCAGGTGGAAGCAAGGCAATCGCAGACAACTGATATTGGCGATCAAGTGAGTCGTCAAAAAATAATCGGTAAGATGGATGGTTGGGCATCGACCGCAAGCGGCATGCATACCGACACAAGAGTATGTCACGCCGAATGGTCAAGGGTAATACAGCAGCCTCGGCATACAGACTTTCAACTGGACTGGTATAAAATGCACCAGTCGCCAGACGTAATACCCGATGGCGAATAGAGTTGAGACTGCGGATAATCGACGGCCGTGCAGAAGAGTATAAAAGGCTTCCGTAGTCGAGCTTCGACTGAACAGTGGCCTGGTAAAGGTGAAGCAGGACAGTACGATCCGCTCCCCACGACGTGCCACTGAGGACACGAAGAACATAAAGGGATCGAGCACAATGGGCAGCCAGGTAGGACACGTGTGTGGACCAGCAAAGTTTACGATCCAACATGAGTCCCAAGAATTTCGTAGTCTCCACGAAAGGGAGAGCAACAGGGCCGAGATGTAGAGAGGGTGGAAGAAATTCCTTGTATCTCCAGAAGTTTATACACACAGTTTTCTCAGTGGAGAATCGGAAGCCGTTTGCGATGCTCCAGGAATATAGACGGTCAAGACAGCGTTGGAGAGAACGCTCCAAGGGGCACGTCCGCTGGGCGCTACAATAGATTGCGAAATCGTCAACAAAAAGAGACCCGGAAACGTCGACTGAAAGGCAATCCACGATCGGATTGATTGCAATGGCAAAGAGCGCCACACTCAAGACGGAGCCCTGTGGTACCCCATTCTCCTGGCAATAGGTATCTGACAAAACAGAACCCACCCGTACCCGGAACTTGCGATCCGCCAAAAACTCTTGAATGAAAAGAGGAAGGCGGCCCCGAAGGCCCCATCTGTGCAATGTGCGGAGAATGCCCGCTCTCCAACAGGTATCGTATGCCTTCTCCAAGTCGAAGAACACTGCTACTGTTTGACGCTTCTTTAGAAAGTTGTTCATAATGAAGGTCGACAACGTAACGAGATGATCAGCAGCAGAGTGGTGTCGACGAAAACCGCATTGGATATTAGTCAGGAGGCGGCGAGATTCGAGGAACCAGACCAACCGAGCGTTAACCATGTGTTCCATCACCTCACAGACGCAGCTCGTCAGAGAAATGGGGCTATAACTGGAAGGAAGGTGTTTGTCCTTCCCTGGTTTGGGGATGGGGACAACAATGGCTTCACGCCAACTTGTGGGAACATGACCTTCAGTCCATATGCGGTTGTAGGTACTAAGAAGAAAGCACTTGCCCGCAGGAAAGAGGTTCTTCAGCATCTCAATATGAATGGAATTGGGCCCGGGAGCAGAAGACCGGGACAGGGCGAGAGCACGGTCTAGCTCCTGCATGGTGAAGGCGACGTTATAATTTTCACGATTAAAAGAGCGGAAAGAAGGCGGCCGTGCCTCCTCTACCTGTTTGCGAGGGAGAAAGGCAGGGTGATAATGGGCAGAGCTCGAAACCTCCGCAAAGAAACGGCCCAATGCGTTGGAAACATCAGCTGGGTCCACGAGGACCGCGTTCTCCACGGTCAGGCCAGGAATCGGGGAGTGGACCTTGATGCCGACAAACGGCGTAGGCCACCCCAGACAACCGTGGAGGGAGTAAAACGGTTAAAAGAACTAGTAAAAGCAGTCCAGCAAGCTTTCTTGCTGTCGTTTATGATACGACGGCACTGCGCTCTCATGCGTTTGTAATTTATGCAATTCTCCAAAGTTGGATGGCGGCGGAAGGTGCATAAAGCACGGCGCCGGGCTCTAAGCGCGTCGCGGCAGGCTGCAGTCCACCAAGGGACCTGGACACGACGTGGAGAAGAGGATGTACGAGGTATCGAACGTTCAGCAGCGGTGAGAATAACCTCTGTGAGGTAGTCGACCTGACTGTCACAGTTGGGAAAATTCTGATCGTGAAAAACAGCCATGGAAGAATAAAGCCCCCAGTTGGCTTTAGAAATGTTCCAACTGGTGGAACGAGGAGATGGGGAATGATGCAGGAACTGGATGATACAAGGGAAATGGTCACTGGAGTACGTGTCAGAAAGCACATACCACTCAAACCGACCGGCAAGCTGAGGAGTGCATATTGCGAGGTCTATATGGGAATAAGTGTGTGTTGTGTCTGAAAGGAAGGTCGGTGCACCGGTGTTAAGACAGACAAGATCGAGGTGTTGGAGAAGGTCCACCAAAAGGGAGCCTCTCGGACAAGGTGCCGGAGAGGGGTGGTGGGCATTAAAGTCGCCTACCAACACGAAAGGTGAAGGGAGCTGGTCAACAAGGTGTAGCACATCTGCCCTAGTAAGGGCAGATGACGATGGCGAATAGATATTACAGAGGGAAAAGGTAAATGTGGATAAAGTGATGCGGACGGCAACTGCCTGTAGGTGAGTATGCAATGAAATGGGATGGAAATAGACGTCTCGAAGGAGCATCAGAACCCCTCCATGGGCTGGGATACCTTCCATGGGTGGCAGGTCGAACCGCACAGAGGTATAGTGTGGAAAGTCTGCACGATCACTTGGACGCAACTTTGTTTCTTGTAGACAGACTAGAAGCGGGCAGTGCAACCGAAGGAGTAGTTCCTCCCAATTGGAACGAATGCCGCGAATATTATATTGAAGGAGTGCCATGATAAAAAATGAGATAAGAAATAAGGATAAAAACGAACAAGCAAGCGGGGTCACCTCGACGGCCGCTGAGGACCTGATTTCGAGGGAGCACTGCTATCGCTGTCTAGGGGCAAAGGGTCGTGGTCCATAGGTTCGACCGACACGCAGCCAACTATTTGAGTTGATCAGGAGGGGCAGTTTCCACCGCCGGTAAAGGGTCGGGTGCCCGGCAGACGTAGCGTCCCGGTGAAACAGAAGACGGCCGAGGCCGGCAACTGGTGGGCAGCGTGATGGATGGTTCATGCCTCGGCGGGGAAGGAGAGGAACACTTTTTCTTGTTGGTTCTTCTGGAAAGTGACGGTGAGAAGAGGCAGTTTACGGTTGGGAAGCCTGAGAACAGAGAAAATCCTCACGGACCGTTTCCTTTTTCAAAGTCCGGGCATCTTGATTAGGTGCCCGCGGTTTACTAGAGGTTGATGAAGACTGAACTTTAGAAGCAGCAGGAGGAAGCGGGGACGTAGAAAGGGCAATCTTCGGGCTGGCGGATCGCACAACTGTGTCAGCGAAAGTGAAGTCACAGGTCTGTGTACTGGAATCCTTAGTAGGCCGAGTGGAGGTGAGGACCTTACAGTATGTGCCCGCTGGGAGAACAGTGGGCTTTCGACTCGCCAACAACTTTCGTTCAGCAGATGTTGATACCTTTTCCATAACCCATATTTGCTGGATGACTTTTTCATCCTTATATACAGGGCAATCTCGAGAGGAAGTCACATGGTCACCGTTGCAGTTAAGGCAGTGAGGGGACGGAGGTGGGCAATCCCCCTCATGGGCGTCCCTACCACAAGTGACATTTTGCTGCGTTAGGGCAAGATTGACTGGTGTGGTTGTATCGGTGGTACTGAAAACAGCACGTTGGGTTAGGTACATAAGGGCGGACGGAGATGACTTGATACCCTGCTTTGACCTTCGACGGGAGTTCAACTCTGTCGAACGTCAAAACACAGTACGAGTCAGTGTCAGCTGGTTATTTACCTATCACCCTATGGACGGCTGTCAAACCCTGATCGGACATATAGGATTGGATGTCTTCATCAGACCACTGGTCAAGGGATCTCGTAAAAACTACCCCCCGTGACGAGTTGAGTGTGCGGTGCGCTTCTACCTTGACTGGAAACGTGTGTAACAACGTAGTCCGGATTAGCTTTTAGGCTTGGAATGCCCTGTCCGCCTCCAGCAACAATGTGCCATTGCGCTGACGCGAACAGGTTTTAACAGGGCCAGCAATCTCATCAACACCTTTCTGAATGACGAAAGGATTTACAGAATTGAAATCTTTTCCGTCGGTGCGAGAGACAACAAGAAATTTCGGGAGATTAGGCAGAGTCTTCTTTTGCTGAGGCGAATATATCTTTCGTTTCTGGGTCAACGTCATTGAAGAAGAGAAGAAAGTCATCGCGGAAGTGTCCCCCATGGTTACCGGCGTCTCCGATGGCGCGCTCCTTCCTAGTGGGGGCCCTCTCCGAGGGCTTACCCGCCTTAGGTGATTGTTCACACCTCAGGTCACACCTCCCAAGAACTGACGGAAGGACCAATCGGCATGTTCGGAAGGTACCAGCTCGGGTAATCACCCCTCCCTGGGCCTGGCCTTTACCAGGGGGTACGTACGTGCCCTACTTGTCTACCCGGGGCAGGGAATTACCCGTTACCCCGTCACCTGCTACGCATGATAATGCGTGGGTCGGCCTTCAGACATGCACAGGGAGGAAAAAAGAAGAATAGAGGAAGTGAAGAGAAAGAAGGAAAGAAGTGCCTCAAACGCCGAGGCGGAGACTAATGAGGAGGAGAAGAAGGCTAGTAGAGTATAAGGAGAGAAAGACAGAAACAAAGGGTAAGAAAGGAAGGAACCAAGCAATAAGAGAAACGACAACAAGAAACCACCTCAACTTGCGAAATACGCCCGTCTCCGGGCGAAGGCATAAACCGGGAGGGAAAGTGAAGCAGCCTGGGGCAGAAGAAAGGCTGCTCCCGCTCGGGGCCCCGTGTGCGCCACACACGTGAACTGTGGGCCCCCTGGGGGGTTTCAGCTAGCTGATACACAGAAGAGCCTCGAAGGCTGAGAGGAAGGTAAGAAATGGGCATAGAGGTGGAGGGAGTGATTGGTAAAGTCTTATTACTAGTAAATTCTATTATATTACTACTGTATATAGTGAAAAATTCAGTCCATGCAAGTATAAGAAAAAATAATTGATTAAACCAAACCTAAACATTGACTTGATATTAGGATTGCGAGAGCTAGCTGTTGGTTCTCTCCCTTGTTAGGTGAACATCCCTACCTATTCCCTTTTTTCTCGTTATACCAAAGGTATTAACATAAGGAGAGGCATTGAATTAAAATTTATGTTGTGGCCGGTATTCGAACCCAGGACCTCCTACTTACTAGGTAGGTGCTTTAGACCACTCACCTAACATAGCATTGTAGCCAAAGCAACTACTCAGACTTTCTTAAAGTATGTCTCCCTCCACACCACATACTTTAATTCTGCCTCGTGTTCCCTGTGAAATGCGTATCAAATTTCCAGGGCTTTCCTACATTGGAATAGCATCCCAGCAAAGAACACAAATAGGAACCATCCCGCTTGTTCCTCAGGCCGAGGTGATGTAAATATCAACAAATAATACAATTCCTTGATTTGATATGCATTTCACAGTGAACATGATGCAGAATTAAAGTATGTGGTGTGGAGGGAGACGTACTTTAAGACAGTCCTTTTAGTTGCTTTGGTTACAAAGTTGTGTTAGCTGAGTGGCCTCGCTGATATAAGAACCTGTTTTTTCAATTAAATTGAGGTGATAAAAATTTTATATTAGGCGGTGGAACATAGACTTATGAAAGAAGATCAACAACACAGTTCATGTGATGTGTTGACCTGCTAGGTGATATTCAAATTAAATTTCAAGAAGGATTTCGGTAACATGCTGCAAATAGTGTTCCGAAAGGAAGGTATAGGATAAAATATGTTACGCTAGAGAAATACAACCAGTTGAACTCCATGAGATAAATAATGTTTTACCAATAACAAAATGGAACAGAAGAATCAATATACCATTTTTGTTATTATTATTTCTATTATTATTATTATTTTACTCCGTACTGACAACTCCTTAGTTCAACTAACATGAAGAACAATCACTAGCTCTAGAAGATTCACTAATGCAGACGTAAGAAGAAGTCTCGTTTTCTGTTTTTATTTGAGGAAGCATTGTTTTCCAGTCCTCACAGAGGTGGTACAGTTAATTTACTTATGGCGTAGAAGTTCAACGCATATGAAAGAAGAAGTCATAAGTTTCTGTTTGATTTTCAATTCCAATCAGCAGAGAGGCAACTAATTTCGTTATAGCGTGAGAAAGCTCGCCGATGAAGGCATTGATGGAGAGAGTAAGGACGGGGTGTAGGGGTAAAAAAAAAAAAAAAAAAAAAAAAAAAAAAAAAAAAGTGGCCTAAAGCACCTACCTAGTAAGTAGGTCCCGGGTTCGAATCCTGGCCACAGCATAAATTTTAATTCAATGCTTCTCCTTATGTTAATACGTTTGGTATAACGAGACAATGTTGTCTCGAGGAATTTTATTATTTGTTGATATTTATATTCCCTTTTTTAATTTTCTTTTAACTGAATCTCCTCCATATTGCTATGGACACCGTGAATGGTGAATCCGTTCTTGGTTGTAACAAGAATATGGAACACGTGAGGCGCCTAGAAGACGGCCCAGTATTAGCAAAAGTATCGCGACTTTGTAGGAAAATGACATTTGTACTCTTCATTATACCCGAGGGTAACTAATAGCTTGTCTCTTCATCCTATTAGATTTAGTTACTTAGCAGTGTAATGTTACTTTGTTTTAGTGTTGATGTGCACTTGCATATGTTGTTGTTTATTATGAAAGAAAAATGAACGACCTTCAGTATGTGTGTGTGTGTGTGTGTGTGTGTGTGTGTGTGTGTGTGTGTGTGTGTGTGTGTAAAGGAGAACGCGTATAAAAACATTTGTACGATCCCGTCTTGAATAAATGTTTGGGATCTCACCAATGGCGGGCGCCTAGGTTTGTTAAATGGGAGGGTCGATCAATGCGCGAGTGTTACTGAAATGCTTCGTTAATTCAAATGGGACTCACTGTTGGAAAAGCGACGTTTAGAGGACCGGAATTTGAAGCGGACTGCAGAAAAATTCTGACACCAATCTACATTTCGCGTAGGCTAAGAGATTAGGGCTCTTACAGATGCATACAAGCATTAGTTTTTTCCTCGTTTTATATGGGACTGGAACAGGAAGCAAGTAACTAGTAGTAGTAGTAGTAGTAGTAGTATTAGATACCCTTTGCTACGCACCTTTGGGTGGATTGCGGAGTATGTAGTTAGATATGGGTGTTTATGAAGGGGAGTGGGGCTCCATTAAAGTGTCGTGCACTAGGCACTGTGGGACAAGGGAGAAGGGGGGAGGGAGGAAAGGCGGGCTATAATGTCGTGTGTCGTGACGCAGAGCAGAGGGAAGGAAAGAGAAAGGGAGGCGCCAGTTATGTTCGCTACGCTACTTGCCCGTCAGACGACAATTGATTAATGATACTTCGTGTCCCTGCCGCTGCTCTAACAAAGCACTGTATTGTCTGAACGACAGAATAATAAATTGCGTAAATCATGATTGCTTCATTACACCAGTTGTGTGTTTAATGATTCGAAATGAACCTGTCTGGCGAACGTAATTACTTTTGACAGCACCACGAACTGTTCAAAATATATCAGCTAAAATATACATGTGGCGTCTATTCCGAAAGAACAGACATCACTTCTGATCCTGCAGTTGTTATTGTTTTCATATTCACAGAATATATGACTTCAACTGCGAATGGGCAAAGCTGAAAATGTGTACCCAGCCGGGATTCGAACCCGGGTCTCCTGCTTTCTAGGCAGTTGCGCTGACCACTACACCACTGGTGACACAGTGATCACCGCCCCTGCAAGGACTACCTAAGCACGCCTCCCGTCAGACACAAATTTTGAGCTTTACCCTGCTCACAGAAGAGTAATGGCTCCAAACTTTGCCACCCGTCCCACTAACGAAAGGATCATTGCCTGGTCAGCGCAACTGCCTAGATAGCAATAGACCCGGGTTCGAATCCCGGCTGGGTACACATTTTCAGCTTTGCCCATTCGCAGTTGAAGTCATATTCTGTGAGTACGGTAAAATAATATTGTAGTGTGTAAGTAAAATCGCCAAACCTGGATAAGGACGACTGCACTTATGTGCTTTCTAAGAGCGGAAAGTCGTCGTTTATTAATTACCTTACCGAAAAATACTGCAAATGGAAATGCACCAAAAATATGCAACAATAGATTTACTGTAAAACATATCGTAAGGGGAGATAAGGCTCTACTAATGATATTAAATCACTGTCGGCGGCAGTACAGAGAGCCATAAAGTTTGAATTCTTACTTTAATAGTAATCAGAATGAAACTTTCACTCTGCAGCGGAGTGTGCGCTGATATGAAACTTCCTGGCAGTTAAAATTGTGTGCCAGAACCGGGACTCGAACCTGGGACCTTTGCCTTCTGCGGGCAAGCGCACTAGCGACTCTGCTATCCCGACACGACTCACGATGCCGCCCCACAACTTTACTTCCTTGGAAAGTAGGAGACGAGGTACTGGCGGAAGTAAAGTTGTGGGGCGGCATCATGAGTCGTGTCGGGATAGCACAGTCGGTAGTGCGCTTGCCCGCAGAAGGCAAAGGTCCCAGGTTCGAGTCCCGGTTCCGGCACACAATTTTAATCTGTCAGGAACTTTCTTTAATAGTAATGCTGCGCACTATTTAATGACCGCGGCCGAGCGTATTGAGGCGTTATGCTACGATGCGCGAGGCCGTTCACGTCGAGGGTTCGAATCCTCCTCGGGCATGGATGTTTGTGCCGTCTTTAGTATAAGCTAGTTCATAAGTAGTTTGTAAGTTTAGGGACTGATGACCGCATAGGTAAGTCCCTTAAGCTCTAAACACTCGCCGTCTAGCTGCCGTCGAGTGAAGACCTGCCTGCTAGTGCTGCGCGTAACTTAGCTTCTCGTGTGTGTTTGTTTACGTTCAGTTAATTGTTCTTTCTGTGAGTGTTTACATCTGAAATTTGTGGAAGTGCGTCACTAAGCTTGCCGTACGTCCACGTTTCGCCTATTGGCGGGATCTCTGTTTTCACCGAAATCTACACGCTACTGAAACGTCATGGCTGATTCCCTGAGGAAGAACACACTGATCTTCTCGTTCCAGAAAGAAACCCGGCATGTTCAACCAACTGCACTCGAAATCCTGGATTGGCTGTATGAGGTAATGGGCATTGATAATGATCTTGCACATACCACTCAGTTAGATTCTGATGAATACTGCCTTTTTATTAAGTTTTTTAGTTCTGTGACAATTGATAAAATTTTGGGAAAGTGGGGTAGCTCTGTTGAGTTTGAACATAGAGATGGGTCCAAAAGCAAGGTTTCAATTAGGAAAGCTGATACCAAGTATATAAAAGTGAGAGTCTTAAATTTACCGATAGAGATGGATAATATTTTAATTAAGGAGGCACTTTCCAAATATGGTGACGTGCTCTCGATAGAAAATGAAAGGTGGTCAAAACACTACAAATTACAGTGTTACAATGGTATACGTGCTGTAGTAATGGATGTAAAGACGAATATTCCGTCATATATGACAGTGCATGGATACAAAGCACACATTGTGTATTCAGGACAAGAACCAACTTGTCAGATATGCAATGAATCTGGGCATTTTAGGTTAGACTGTCCACGACGGTACACGGTACTGAAAAGTAATTATGTAAAGCGGCAACGGCTCACCCTTGGTGAAGTGATGCCTCCTACTGCGATACCCTCCTCTGTTAATGACGCCACGGAAAGTATCACGGATATGACCAATGTTGATAAAGAATTTCCACCTTTAACGACACCTGCAAGTTATAGTCTATCTGTCCGAGAAAATGATCAGCAACCCAAGAAAAGACCGCTAGAAACAACTGAAGATCGTTCTGATGATGATTCCTCTTGCACTCTTCCCGTTCGTAAACAAAAGCAGTGCGAAGCGGGAGACGAAGAGCCCACAGTAAACACTGCTATGGAAGTGGAAACTGCAGTGAAGGAATGAAAGGCATTGGATGAGGAAGAAAAAGGTGCAGTAGTAGACGAACCTGTCACGATTCTGCCTGGCGCGGAGGAGAAGGAAGTAAACTCCGACGAGCCGGTAGAATCAGGGGAAACAGAGGAATCAGGAAAACAGCAACAAGACGCCGCGGCCGCAGTGATACCCGCCGCGCATGAGCGCGAACAGCAGGGCGGCAGTTTCCGCCAGTCCCCGCCTGAGCGTCCCTCGCAACCGACGGACGTAAACAAGAAAACTGTGAAGGAGGTGCCGGCGACTCAGGATGGCCGCCGCCGCCGAATAAAGCCGCAACCAAATCTGAAAGTTGCTCGTAATCAAGGAAACCAACAACCTGCCATGGGCGCTCCGAAGTCACGTAATATAAAATACGAAATAGTCACTGCAGATGCCTCGAAAGAAAACACAAAAAATGATTCCTTACCAGTTACTCCACACAAGGATCAAAGAGATAAATCCCAAGCACCGGAGTCTAGAGAAAATACTTAAGTGTAGATCAAATAGTGTGCCAATGATCATGAACTGTTATTTCTTTTTTCGTTCTTCTGTAAATCTTCAGGTTTTCTATATCAGTCAAGTTTTCGTTATAAATTCTATGATTTCAATTACTGTCAGCACAGTAGTGTCTTAAAACAGTTTATTATTTGTTACCATTATTCTTTGAGGGTAACTTAAAGCTTTAGTTAATTATTTTCCCTCTCGCTTACATAATGATGCAAGCGTATACTGTAGCTACTATGAATATCAATAAGATTCACTCATAGTGACTAAAATTTAAATGTTAGAATGGCTACAAGTAGTATTACAATGGCGCAATCTTATACGATTACTACAGTAAACATAAGTAAAATAACATCAGAATTGAAACTGGCGGCGCTTAAAGAATTTCTATACGACTCTGGAACCGATATTGCCTTGCTACAGGAAGTTTTAATGCCCGATCTTAGTATACCAGGATTTATTTCTTACATTAACGTCTCACTTGAAACAAGTGTAGGAACGGCTGTATTAATACGACATGGCATTCCAGTAACAGATGTGGAACGATTGGAATCCGGAAGAGGGATAGGGTTAAAGATCTACGATGTGACAATAATCAACTTGTACGCTCCTTCCGGGTCTTCACATCGATCTGACAGATCAAAGTTTTTTAAAGAAGACATCATATACCTATTACGAAGAAATCCAAGCCAACTCATAATTGGTGGTGATTTTAATAGTGTTTTAAATCGTAAAGATCAGATCCCCAATTTTAATTTTTGTAATGAATTAAATCATCTAGTTACGAACCTGAATTTAAAAGATGCGTGGGAAATCAAGTATCCTACTGCTGTCGAATTTACTTTCGTCACATCAAATTCATGTAGCAGAATTGACAGGGTATATGTTGCTCAAGATCTTACATCCTCCGTAACAAAAGTAGAAACTATTCCTACGTACTTTTCGGACCATTCCAGTTTGTTGATCTGCATAAATTTGCGACCACAGCCTATACGTCAGTTCAGGAGTCACTGGAATTTAAACGTCTCGTTGTTGCAAGACAGTGATTTAGAAGACACACTAAAGGAAGCCTGGACAGTGTGCCTGCGTGCGCTTAACAGATATGCAACCACTATCGATTGGTGGACAAAAAGAGCGAAGTCGAAGCTGAGGAAGGTTTTAATGCAATATAGTAGTCAGAGGGCAAGATGTATTAAGAATAATATAGAGTTTTATTATTCAATCTTAAGAGAGTTATATAGCCAGACATCTGCGTCGACCCTTCCCCTGGAAGACATTAAAAAAGTCAAAGCGAAATTGCTCACTATTAAAAGGAAGCAATTAGAAGGATTAAAAATAAAATCAAAAGCGAAATCAGTTACAGAGGATGAAATGACTTCTCTCTATCATTTACTAAAACATGCTAAGAACAGGAAGAGATCATTTATTGATGAAATCAGAACAAAACATGGCATTACTCTAAAAACCCAGAAGGATATTGTTAATGAAGTGCATCGTTATTATAATGAATTGTATTCTGGAAATGCAGGAGGGGTTGAAAATTCTGATAATTTCTTTAACATTTAGTCCCACAGCTGACGGAAAGTGATAATCAGGAATTCCTTTCTGAGGTTAATGAAGAGGACGTTTATGAGTCTCTCTGCAGTTCACCATTAAAAAATCCCCAGGACCCGATGGTTTGCCAGTGGAATTTTACGTTCGTTACTGGCCAATTGTCGGTGAGAAAATTACTGAGATGGTGAATGAGGTTATTAAGGCAAAAATGATACCACCTGAATTTAAAGAGAGCAAAATTGTACTCGTCCCTAAAAGTAAAGGGAACAAAGACCTAAATAACTTTCGCCCAGTTTCGTTGCTGAATTCAGACTACAAAATTGTTGCTAGAGTTGTAAATAAAAAGTTTTCATCATTAACACACAAAATCATTAGTCAACATCAAAATTGTGCCGCGGGGAGAAATATATTTCATACTTTAGTTGATTTTAGAGATGTCATTGCAATCACCTCTGTAACGAACATAAAATGTGCGTTGACTTTTTTGGACTTCCATAAAGCCTTCGATGTGGTAAACCATGAATACCTGCTGCAGACTTTACAGCGTCTGGGATTCAATCAACAGGCCTTGTCTCTGATCCGAAACATTGCCACAGGAATAAATGCAAGAATAGCTGTCAACGGCCAAACAACAAAACTGCTACAAGTCAGACTGGGTGTTCCTCAAGGAAGTCCCCTTTCCATGACCCTATTCGCCATCTCACTGGACCCGTTTCTCAGACATGTTCATGACAAATTAACAGGCATCACACTAGGAGGACATAAAACTGTTACAAGAGCTTATGCTGACGATGTAGGAATTGTCATAAGAAATATGGAAGATATAGACACATTAGAAACAGTAACGAGAACTTACTGTAGTTTGTCTGGAGCAAACGCAAATGAAAAGAAAAGCAAAATCTTAGAGGTTTTGACAAAATAAACATGGAATGGGCAAAAGTGGTGAAGCAGCATAAAAGCCTAGGAATAACACTAACAACAAACGCCATGAAAATGGCTGCAATAAACTGGAAAGACACCTCCGAAACACTTCGAGGTGCTATAATGGAGAACTTATCACGTTCCTTAAATCAGTTTCAGAGGGTTAAGTACATAAACTTATGTATCCTGTCCAAAGCATACTATACAGCCCAAGTATTTCCAATACCAAGGATGATAGCCCGGAAAATTATGTCCAGAATTACAAACTTCCTGTGGAAAGGAGAAATATTTCGAACAGCAGTCAAGGTAGCCACCTTAGATCCGAGACATGGCGGTTTAGGTCTAACTGACATCACAAGCAAAGCTTCGGCACTTTTCGTCAAGAGGCAAATGAATGTAATAAGAGAATCTCAAGACAGTATTACCAGTCAGCTCTTTGAAATCGTTAAACCAGAAAATCTACAACCCCCTATTGATGTGCGAAAAATAAATAGTCGTCTACAGCATGTGAGAACATTTTATATTGAACTAAGTTATTTGAGTACTGGACTTCGACAAGCTCAACAGATAACATCAGGAGCAATCATGAGGGAAAGGTGGAAAAGTGAAGGCAGAAATAAAATAGAAAGACAGTATCCAAATTTAGACTGGAATGCTATCTGGGAAAACATCAACTTAAAAGTCCTGACCTCCGATATAAGAACAACGTGGTACAAATCAGTGAACAACATCATTAGTACTCACGAAAGACTCTACGAAATTGGTCTCAGTGATACCATTCTGTGTCAACGATGCCATCTAACAGATACAATAACACATAGATATACATGCGGTGGGAATATAAATAATTGGAACTGGATTAAAGAGCAAATTGCAGTTATTACAAGGACATCACCCAACAATATAACATCAACTGTTCTTCATAGACCTCAAGAACGGTACTTTCCAGACGCAAAAAATAACGCCGTGTACTGGCTGATAGGAAATTATGTAAATTATGCCATCAACAACCTGGGACCAGACAACATCATAGACTTCCAGATGTATATACGGAACGAATACTACAAAATTAATAGGTATATGGATCACAAGAAAAAAAGAATGGGGATCGGATAAAATACTAAATACATGACTCAATAACAACACGCTATTTCCCTTACCCTGTTTTCTGGATGGACTTAATTTAGGAAAAAAGTGGCGGTGGCATTAGATTTTTTTTTTTTTTTTTATTTTTTTTTATTTTTTAGGCGAGGCAATTAGATTGGGTATGGTTAGTTAGGTGCCAACGCCTGAAGTGGAGAAGCATAGGAAAAAAAAAGGTTGGATACAAAAAATAAATAAAACGAAAAAGAAAAAAGGTTCTTGTTTGATAATAAAAAAAAGTCGCAAAAATAAATAAAAATAAAATAAAAAGTGGTGCAGGGGTCAGCGCAACTGCCTAGAAAGCAGGAGACCCGGATTCGAATCCCGACTGGAAAAAAAAGAAAAAAAAAAAAAAAAAAAAAGAGGCAGTCAGTGCTGTGTGTATGTTGAGAAAAAAAAACACAATTGGACATTTTTGAACACTATTTAGCACCTGTATTTGGGACGTCTATTTTTAAAACTGGATGAGTTCACAGATCGTAAAAATTGAGATACATATGGTTTCCTACACTTATCGGTCAGCTGCTTCCATTCCAATTTAGTGTGGCGCACAAAACCGGACAGAAGCCGTCCAAATTCGATGTGGAACATATTGTTTGTTGTAAGAACCGGACAAGTCCTCTATGAAAGCGTTTCAGAAGCGAACTGGTCCACCAACAACAGTCAGAATTGTAGTCTCACAACATGTGACAATATCAAATGGCGGCTGTTTTCGTGTGACACTGTTTTCATAGAACGTCTGTCGATTGTTTGTAGCAAAACGTGTTGAATTTGATACAAGTACCACAAGGAAATGAGTGATTGAACATCAAAGACGGTTGTATAAGTAGCCTAGTTTAGAGCAACAAGGCGCGGAAGAACCTACGAAATCCTCAGAAATGGAAACGCACAGAAGAAAAGGTAAAACGGTATGTAATTCCTGCTTGTCAGTTAGGATTTACTTGGCATAAATGACATGCTGAGGTAGCGTGTTGTTCATTTATGGACGTGGTATTTGAAATTTTAGCTTCTGATAATGTACAACTAATAACCGGATATCAATAATGTGTGCTTTATTGTAAGATTTGTCGCACATAAAACACCAGTTATTGTACTTGTGTCACAAAAAGCTGACGAATCAATTCGTATTTGACGTCGTAATCTCACACCTGTCTTTCACAACACTGGTATACGGCGCCGGCCGCGGTGGCCGAGGGGACTAAGGCGCTCCAGTCAGGGTCTGCACGGTCACTACAGTTGGGGGGTTCGAATCCCCCCCTCGGGCATGGATATTTGTGCCGTCCTTAGTCTTAGGTAGTTCATAAGTAGTTTGTAAGCTTAGGGACTGATGACACCGTAGTTAAGTCCCATAAGTTCTACAAACATTTGAACATTTTGGTATACGGCGGAAAAAAGTATCCAAATGGCAACCATAAGTACCAGGAGTTATCACGTGTTAACATTAGATGAAGATATTCCATGCAATGTTTTATGCATCAAGTACAAAGTCACAACAGGATGCTTTCACTGGCAAATATTGCTCACCTTGTACGCCAGTGCAACGCAGAATACGATCAGACAGCCCAAAAAGGCCTGAAGGTAAAGTAGTTACATACACTGTGACAAATGTGTATGGCAAAAGTGTGTCTGTGTTCTTGGAATACTTGGCATAACGAAAGAGAATTATTGGGATACTCGATCGAATAAATAAGTATGGCTCTGCCAAATTCGAAAGAAGGGATGGAGATCGTTACTCGCAGTTGTACGCACCAAAACTGGCAAGTTTTTAAACATTCATAAATAAGCTAAAAGGAACAGAATCCTCCTACTGCCTAAGTAAATGTGAACGAGTGTACCTGTCCTAATTTGACTATTAAAACTGTGGCGCATTTACAATGATCCAGTAACTATGGAACTAAAAGTAAAGTTACTTTCGAAAAGTATTCAATACAAAAGCATTCTATGGCTTTCTTCGGGAGGAAAAGGATGACACCTTTTGACTGGAAGGGAAAAAAAACACAACCAGGTGCTACCTAAATTTCCGGATCAGGCAGCTTACTATTCCCGTCAGCTAAGTCTGTATAATTTCACAATTGTTATTGGCAGTTCGAAGAGTGCTATGCTTAGAAGTATCAGTGTGCACGCCCTAAAACTTCGAATGAAATTATGTCTGCTATTTACAATGAACTTCAAACGCTAGACCTGCAAGAGATAGATTTAATAAGACTTTTCGCTGATGGATGCCTAGGCCAGAATAAAAATTTAACCTTGCGACAATGTTTTCTAAATGGCTTTTCAGTGCTCTTTCCAACATTTAGATTTACTTTCCACTAACAGGCCATTCATTTCTGCCTCCTGACAGCTGAATAGAACTGATACAATTATTCAACCAGCTGAATACCATGTGTTCTCCAACCATGGAACTGTGAGAACTATGGGGGGTTGTATATCACTGGAGAGCTGAAAGTAAGTCTTCTATGAAATCAAAACAGTCACTTCCCTAAAGAATTTAAACTATAAAAGATTTCTCATCAGGAGAACAAGGGAAAACAATATTCGCATTAGAGGAGAGCGATTTTACAGAATTAATGTAGGAGTGGAAGGCACAATTACAGAGACAGGGAAAAGAAGTGACATGATAAAACCTGATGTTCTACCCATTGGTGGAAAGAAAGTGAAGAAAGTAAAGATTGAAGACGTGGATAAGCTCTCGCAGAAACATTTTGGACAACTTACTTTTCTATAAGGACATTGTTACTAACATGGAAAGTGTTTCGTATGACGTAGATAAACAAGACTTTTGTGAAGGAAACTGCCATGACACAGGACTCTGTGTGATCTCCATTACTGTCAAATAATGTATGTTTTTGAACTGGGATATTCTGTGCGTGCCACAGTGGTTCAAAATCTCGTTTTTTTCCCACCAGTAATTTGTAAATTAGTGATAAATGTGTTAATTGAAAGTCTTGGAGTCAGTCCGTCATGTAAAATCCCCTGCAATGTAGACAATAAGAAGTCCAAAAGAGTACGGTTCATAAACGGACAAGTACAAAGGAATTTTTTCAAAACCAGACATCTCCACGACTTGGCTTCAAAACTGGGCCATTTTCTTTTTATATTTATCACCGTACTATGTATCGCAAGAATACATTTTTGCTAGCAAACATTAGCATTCATTAGTAAACCAAAAGCCAGCAATGTAGATCTAATCTACATCCTGTATGTCAGACAGTTTTATTGCTTTTTCTCAATTTCAGACTGAATGGACATATCCATTTTTGAAAATAGATGCTTTATATTTTATACGGCGTGGCGCATGTTTTTCGTGTTGTGTCTGATGGTATCGATACAACTGTTTCTGATTTAGATACTATCGGAGATGAGCTGTAGATAGACAATATCAGCGTGTAAGGGGAAAAAATTCTGTATTTTTTCTGCTCGAGAAAGTCCATCTGAATACTCTAAATAGGTATTAAAAAATATAATTATACCGCTGTACGCAAGTATTGTCAAACGAATAGCCAATCAAGCATGAAGTTCTGGTTTAGACCAGTGGCGTAGCGTAGTGGCGGCCAAGAGTCCTGTGAAGTTGGCACCCCTTTCTCGGAAAATGTAATTTTTTTTCAGAGTTCTAGACAGATCTGCAATAGTTCTGGAGTTCTCTGTACAAAATTCAAATAGTTCTGCAAAATATCGCCGAAAAAAATTACCGCAAATTTTAGTTTTTTCAAAATAATTATTTGCCTATTAGTACAAACATAGTTCTGATCACAGTTCTAAATAGCTCTCAAAGAGTTCTACAGGAAATCCTAATGACATTTTTTCTGTGCAGATTATACTTTATGAGATAAATGCAGTAATGTGGAATTCATTTTCACGTTACTGTGAAATTGGTACTATTTTTTCGAGAAAAACAGTTTTGGGGGGTTCTGTATACATATACTATAGTTCTAGAGTTTATGTGAATACTTCTATGTAATTGCCCGAAACACACACAAAAAAAATTATGATCACAATTCTGAATATCTGATAAGCTGTGTATTTGTGTCCCTTATTCGAAAAATATACATTTTTCTTAGGTCTTGATAGATATTCTATCCGCTGCACATTCAGTTTGTTGTTTTTACGTCTGAATAATTCCTGCTTATCGTAAACAAGAACTATTGAACATCTCCCTAGAAATCTGGAAAAAAGTCTAATTTTTGGAAAAAACAGGTGCAAATTCCACAGTAGCATGTAAATGGATACTCCATTATTGTAATTCTCAAAGTATAATCTGCACAGAAAAATGCTATTAGGATTTCCTGTAGAACTCTTTGGCAGCTATTTAGAACAGTGATCAGAACTATGTTTGCGCTAATAGGCAAATAATTATTTTGAAAAAATTAAAAATTGTGGTAATTTTTAATATTTTTCGGCGAAATTTTGCAGTACTATTGTATATCTGTCTAGAACTCTGAAAAAATGTACATTTTCCAAAAAAGGGGTGCCAACTTCACAGGACTGCGGCCAAGTGGCTTTGGGACGTACAGGAAGTGAATAAGTAACATGAACACCATGCAGTACACTATATTGTTGCAAGCTGGCACCACTGCGAACATGATAAACAGCAAGACGCGAACACAGTATTCAATTCACTTGCCCATTTCTGGACGTTAGCTTTCAGTAGCGGTAGTACACTCATTCTGCGACGTTCAACCCACCTACTAGGTGAAATGCATCCTTATGGTTTAACGCTGAAACACGTCCAATGATTGTGTGGTCGTGTTCCATTTTGATTTATTCTGCACCATTAATGTTATCTCTCTGTGTGTTAATTATTTTATTCTTATTATTATTATTGATCAATGCCCCATGTTTATATATGTTTGCCCCATATTTATGTATGTTTCCACCCGTGTGATTGAACTTGTACGTTCATGTGAATGTGTGCTCTTAATATTGACTGACTGCCACGCAATGGCTTACAGTCGCCGCTTCGCGCTCTAGGCCTTGTTTTGCTGTAGTTAAGAACGCATGACTTGGTTTGTCGTCTGCGCTGGTTGGCCAGAGACAAGCTTACTTGGCAAGGTGGCGAGGTAGCCGTGTTGTTAGTGTCGTACCAACCTAATCTTGGACGAAAGAGGTGACAGGAGACTTCTCTGGGAGCGGTTGTAGAGGGAATTGTCTTGGCCCGTTAGCAAGGGTTGGTAAACACACTGAACGCGCTCTGCGTCGCTTTTAGCGCGCTCTACATCCGGTGTATGGCGGTGGGAGATTCTCCCAGGCCTTAGAGCTTCAGTCTTCTCTCTTCATTCTGGTTCCGACGACTGAGGAAGAACGTACTCCGCCAATCGTGCTGAGGGGAAGGCTTGCTGTTAGGACTTTAATTTGTGTTCAGGCAGTCTTGGTTTTTCAGTGATAGTTCTGAGCAATTCTTTAGCTGTGAGAGGTGAAGTATTTAGTAATTTACAGTGTAAATTTATTATTTGAATTTTCATTTCAGTGATGATTGTGTGTCCGGTTTTGCTCAAGTTAGAATACACGTGTGTGGCTTCAGCATTTGTGTAAACTTAGTACATTTTAATTTCCTTCGCGTTTTTAACTAATGCTTTTGCATTGTTTCTGTATCCATGAGTATGCTAAATATTTCTCAGATTTTCTGGTTTGATTCCGTCTTTCCTGTCTTGTATGACCGATTGCACAATTTGCTTTCGTAATGGACATTACTTTGGCCTTCAGCCATGCTTTTTTTTAATACTAGCTTTCTTCTATATGAGTTTTCACGTGTGCTTTACTCGCTTATTCTAAATTAATTTGTTTGTAAATGTTATGATATTTGACAAGGTCGCACACCACATGGTACTTAAGAATAGTGAGTCGCTGCCTCCCTAAACACAAGTTCGTTTAGTGCACAGTATACTTAAAATTAGTGATCAAGACACTTGTCATCTCGTTAAGACGCCGCGAAAACCTCATTTCGCCGCTGCTTTCAAGTGTTTCCCCAAGAGTAACATACCATCTAGCTTTATCCATGTGGTTTCAGCTACCCATTGTGTGTTTGAAAATTTCCTCCCATGTTACCTCCATATTCATAAAGGGCAGAAACAAATTTAATATGGGCAGTAATTATATGATTTAATTCACTTTTGTATACGGTGTGTGTGCTTAATTTGGTCTCCCCACATTTATTTGCTTGTTACTTTCTGAATTGATTAAGATTTTAAAGAATCAAATCTATGCTTTACGATTTCATGCTCCCCATCCCATGTTTAATTATCTATTGACATATTTCTTAACGTTGTTTTTGTGTTTGTTAAAACGTTGGCTGCTCCCTTAAGGAGTGAGCAGTTAGATAAATTTCCATTGTGCATGTACTGTGGCCACTCAAAGTAAGTTAGAGCAGCAGTGAGCGTTTTAAGTTACATTTGCGGATCTTAACTGCCCGAGATCTTGCTAATTTTAATAACATGCTACTTTCAACGTTTCACTAGAGACAGTAACCTTGGTAATGGCAGTGCAAGAAAAATAAGGTAAAACATCATTGGCTAAAAGCAATATTGGATGAGACACGATATTAAGTGATAATGACAGACTAACATTACGAACGATTGTGGCCAGACAACATAGAACTACCACTGCAAAACACAGTAAAATTCACTCCAGTAATACCGTTTCGATAAAAAAAATACGACTCCAGCTTAGCTTCCTCGATGCTGAGAATTTTTTCCAATTATTATTTTCTTTTTTTTTCATTTAATTATTAATAATATTCAAAAAGGACATCAAAATATTTAAAAAAATTCCTGCCTCTTTATATCCTAAAAACCTCTTATCCTCAATTGGGGACATCAGGACGCTAGGTACTTCAACAGTCAGTATGGGGCAAGATTTAACTACGCCGTTTATGTTAATATGGTTTTATTTATTTGTGTTAATAATCGTACAGGCTGATCTTACATTGACTAAAGAGTTCAATCGAAATTTGAGTGCTCAGATAGCCAAGAAACTGTGTTTTCATTCTATCAGCCATTTTAGCACTGCTGCAGAGTGAACAACGAGCAAACAAGTTTGACTTTTTTTAGTTCCAACATGTGCTGCCAGCTTTCGTTTGTGTGTTGAGATGCCTAGCAATTTGTCCACCATTTGACCATATTTATTTTGTTTTATGTACTCTACAGGGGATGTAGGGATGAGGGTCTTAAAATTCATTTAAGGGGTGTAGTTGCTAAAGCCGACGAAAAGCTGCGAAGGAAGTGGTGCAACTATCACAAAACTTGGGAAAACCTGACGAATGGGAGTATGTGGTATGAGATGACTTTTACATTGCTTCCTAAAAACAACCTGATTTATATATCTAAAGCCTGAAACGAGGCTTCGATACGGCATTTCTGCTTGACATAGTCAAGTTTGCGGAGATTCCGTCATGACTGGGAAATCTATATCGTGGTAGGCGTTTCAATAATGCGTTAGGATAACTGCGAATCAATATCTCACTGTCCTCGCCAATGAACTGTTTATCATGACTGCTAACGAACAATGTCATAACCCAAAATGTTAGCGGCCTAGCTGGAAAGAAAGGGCTAATGCGACCGATTTTCGGGTGCAAGGGACACCGCAAAGAATGTCTGTACTACACCCAGTGGACAGAAGACAGAAAGATGGCTATTATTTGCAGCTACATAATTTATCTGCAAAGCACTAAGTGCATGGCAGAGGGTTCATCGAACAGTTTTTAATATTTCTGTACCATTCCATTATCTAATATCGTGCGAGAAAAAGGAACACTTAATCTTTCCGTTTTTTATCTGGTTTCTCTTACTTTATCACGTCTCCAAAATATGTAGGTGGATGGCAACAATTTGTTCGCATTTGGAGAAGAAAGTTGGTAAAAGATGCTTTGAAAATATATCTCACTGCAACGAGATAAGTCTTTCTTTTAATTTTTTTTCTTTTTTTGTAGTTTTAGGGCGCACGACTGCTGAGGTCATTAGCGCTCAACACTGCCCATAGTAAAATCGAACCGGTCCTAGAACTTTAATGGCTTTCGCTATATTTACACGATGTATAGAAAGTAAAACTCTTAGCAGAATGCGGATCATCAGCTAAAATATCAGACATTTCAAATGGTAAACAGGCGATTAAAAAACGAATTGCACTAAAAGGTGGTACACAGTAAAAGGTTCATCACAGTGCTCACATTAGGGAGCAGGATCACCACGAAGTAAATACTGGTGGCTAAAACGGCAGTTGCCAATACGAAGCCTGACCAGGACAATTTCCTCTCGACGAGAGGGTCGCGATGACGTTGACCAAAGAATAGCACAGGTTTAATGGCCCGCAATTTGTTCCCTGACAGGGATGACCAATGTAAAAACTAACGGGAGATGATACGCCGGGAGACGCCAGCGCGAAAATCAAAGCTAGTAGAAAAGGTAGATAGCCGAGGAAGGAGAACTGCCTCCTTGGCAGCCGTATCCGCAGACTCATTCCCCAACACTCCCACGTGGCCAGGGACCTACATAAACGTCACAGTAGTTCCGCTCGCTGAAAGAGAGGTAACGCAATTGCGGATGCTTTTTACCAGGGGATGGACAGAATATAGCGTGCGAAGGCTCAAAAGAGCACTCAGCGAGTCCGAGCAAATGACAGTCATATTGAGCGAGTTTCGCCGGACTTATTGGGTGGCTTGATATAATGCACACAGCTCAGCTGTAAAAATGGATATCCAGTCAGGGAGACGATATTTAAAAGAGGCGTTGACAAGTACAAAGGCACACCCAACACCTTGGTCTTTGAGCCATCAGTTTAGATGAAATTATCAAATTTGAACCGGAGTGCGAGAAATTCTCTCCGGTAAACGAAACTAGGTGTGGAGTCCTTTGGAAGAGAATGAAGGTCCAAGTTAACACGGACTTCGGGGCTTAGCCACGGTGGAGAGGTGCTCTCTCCAGTCGAGAAAATAACAGGCATTGTAACGCCGAGCTGGCCAAGTAACGAACGCAAGCGACTCCCGGTGGTAACAGAGCAGATGGGCGCACGGCAAAGAGACCGTTAAGTGAGTCTTTAAAGAAAACTTAGCGTAACAGCTAAGCAGTAGTTCCCAAAGGTAAGAAAGGGGTAGTTCAGCGGCCTCGGCGTAGAGGCTCTCAACGGGGCTAGTGTAAAACGCTCCCATCGCCAGACGTATACCTTGGTGGTGGATTGTGTTAAGGCGGCGCAGTATGGACGGTAGAGCCGAAGAATAAACGATGCTTCCATAGTCCAGTTTGGACCGAACTATGGTGTGATACAGATGGAGGAGAGTAGACCGATCAGCTCCCCACGAGTGCCATTTAACACTCGCAGCACATTGAGAGAGCGGGTACAGCGAGCTGCCAATCAAGATATGTGGGGAGACCAACTTAGCTTCCTGTCGAAAACAAGTCTCAAGAACGTCGTGGTCTCCACAAATAAAAGTAATATGGGGCCCAAACGAAGGGAAAGGGGAAGGAATTCCTTCCGCCGCCAGATGTTCATGCAGACTGTCTTATCAGCCGAGAATCGAAAGCCAGTGTCCATACTCCACGTGTGGAGCGAGTCTAGGCACCGCTGAAGGCGCCGCTCCAGGATATCCGTTTGTTCAGAGCTGCTGTAGATCACGAAGTCGTCGACAAAGAGGGACGCCGACACTCCCAGTGATAGATGATCGGCTATAGAATTGATTGCCACTGCAAATAAAACGATGCTCAGGACCGAGCCCTGGGGGACCCCGTTCTCCTGAATAAGTGATCGATAAAACCGAACCAAGGCACACTTTAAGCACACAGTCTGTTAAAAATTCCCAGATAAACATTGGCAGACGACCCCGAAAACCCCATGTATGCAGAGTCCAGAGGATGCCCATCCTCCAGCAGGTGTCGTATGCCTTTTCTAGATCAAAGAACACCGCTACTGTCTGGCGCTTCCGTTAAAAGTTATTCATTACTCAAGTAGATAGGGCAACGAGATGATCCACCGCAGAACGGTGCTTGCGAAACCCGCATTGGATATTAGGAAGGAGATGTCGCGTTTCAAGCCACCATGCCAGGCGTCCGTGAATCGTGTTCCATCACATTGCATACACTAGGGGTGAGGGAAATGGGGCGGTAGCTGGAAGGGAGAAATTTGTCTTTCCCAGGCTTTGGTATGGGAATGACTATGGCTTCACGCCAGTGTAGTGGAAAGGTGCCTTCTATCCATATGCGGTTGTAGGTGGCCAGTAGGAAGTGCAAGCTCATTGGTGAAAGGTGTTGCAACATCGCTACGTGAATGCCATCTGGTTCTGGAGCGGAGGACCGTGAAGACGAGAGTGCGTGGTGGAGCTCTTGCACAGTAAACTCGGTATTGTAGCATTCACGGTTCTGAGAGGTAAAGGGCAATGGAGTCGCCTCCACCGTCCGTTTCCTAGCTAGGAAAGCGTCAGTGTAATGTGAAGAGCTAGAGACCTCTGCAAAATGTCGACCCAGTGCGTTGGCTATTTGTGGAGGATCGACGACGGTGTCAGTTGCGACACACAGACCGGGAATTGGGGAATGAGCCATAGTGCCCAAAATTTTTCGAAGGTTACCCCAAATGATGGAGGAAGGGGTAGACCTATTAAAAGAGCTCGTGAATGAGCGCCAACTGGCGCGTTTACAGTCGCGAAAGAGGCGACGACAATAGCCCGCAGCCGTTTCTATCGGATGCAGTTGTCGAGCGTGGGCGGTTGTTTGAAGATTCTAAGGGCACGTCGCCGTGCACGCAGAGCGTCACGGCATTCCGCGGTCCACCACGGGACAAGGGGACGACGTGCGTGGGAAGTCTTGCAGGGGATGGAACATTCCGCGGCTGTCAGAATAACTGTGGTAATGTGTTCCACTTGGTCGTCTATACTAGAATATTGATGAGTACCAAAATCCGCCAGTGACGAGTAGAGCTGCCAGTCCGCTTTGATTATCTGCCAGCGGTGTGGATGCTCAAGGGTGCCAGGCGTCATTAGGTGAATTACACATTGATCGCTTGAATGTGTGTCAGAGAACAGACCATTCAAGATGCCGTGCCAGCTGAGCAGTGCAGATAGCTAGATCTATATGGCTGAAAGTGTTTGTGGAGTCCGAAAGATAAATTGGTTCACCAGTGTCAAGGCAGATGAGCTGAAGGTGGTTCAGTATATCTGTCTGGAGGGAGCCCCATGGACACGGTCATGGTGAGCCCCAAAGGGGGTGGTGAGCATTGAAATCGCCCACCACCAAAAACGGACGCGGAAGCTGGTCAATAAGATCTAGAAGATCAGATCTAGTGATGGGGAAGGAGCGTAAATATTGCACTGTGTGAAGATAAATCCAGGAAGGTTTATCCGGATAGTGACAGCTTGTAGTGGAGTACACAAAGGGACGTGTGTACTGTGTACGTCATCCCGAATGAGCAACATTATGCCCCCGTGGCCTGGAATTCCTGCCACTGGAGGAAGGTCAAAGCGAACGGTAGTGTAGCGTGGGATTCGAGTAGCAGGGAGAAATTTTGCCTCCTGAAGAGAGACGATAATTGGGTGATATGTTCGTGTAAGAAGCTGTAGTTCTGTCCAATTTGACCAGATAGCACGAATGTTCCATTGAAGAATATCCATAGTAGGATAAAAAGAGAAGGAAGAGGACATCAGCCAGATGAAGGCGGCGAGCCACAATGCGAATGTTCACAACTGGTGGTGTCAGATGGGAGGTTCTTGCTCCATATTCTCAGAGGTGACCACAGCAGCCGCGTGAGGGTGGTCGGCAGCCCCATCTTTGGCTGATGCACCTGGAGAGACTGTAGGCTTCCAGGGGATGCCATCGTCGCATTGTGAGGTAGAAAGGGGGGAATTTTCCTCCTACTTGACTTGTTTGAGCTCTGGTGAAGTTCCTTGGTAGGCTCAGATGTTTTGGAAGGGGTGCAGAGGAAATCCTCGGACGAAAGCTCCTTAGACTTATGGGTCTCGATCTGTGGTTTCATAGCTGAAGATGAAGATTTGGAAGAGGTATTCACACTTTTCGTTAATCGTGACGCCGTGCTCGATGTAGACTGTTTGACGACTACAGTAGTAAACTGTAGGTCACACGTCTGTGTGGCCATGTCCCGCGTTGGTGGAGGTGCTGCAACTACAGTACTGTAGTTACCACGCGGTGGGATAAGAGGCTTACGACTAGCTTACATCTTACATGCAACTTGTATTCGAACCTTTTCCTTGACACGTATTTCCTGTGGTCTGTTCATCGGCAAACACGAGACATTCCTGGTAGGAGACAGCACGGTTACAATTGATGCAATCGGGGGGATGGTGGTGGACATGTGCATCTTTAC
Source organism: Locusta migratoria (assembly GCA_026315105.1). NCBI lineage: Eukaryota > Metazoa > Arthropoda > Insecta > Orthoptera > Acrididae > Locusta > Locusta migratoria. The sequence continues at coordinate 561,517,803 of CM048746.1, forward strand.
CACAGGTGACATGTTACCGGGTTCTTGCACGACTGACTTGTGTGATTAAAGCGATGGCACTGGTAACACCGAGTAGGATTAGGGATATAAGATCGGACTGTAACTAACACATATCCTGCTTTGATCTTCGGTGGCAGAGCCACTCGGTCGAAGGTCAGGAAAACTGTGCGAGTGGAGAGTAAAACGTTGTTCTCTTTTTCATCACTTGGTGTACTGTGATGACGCCTTGCGCTGCCAGATAGTCCTTTAATTCATCCTCAGTCAGACTGTCCAAACAGGCTGAGCAGACTACCCTTCGGGAATAATTGAGGGTTGGATGAAGCTCAACACGAACCGGGTAACTATGCAGCAAATTAGCCTTGAGGAGCCGCTGTGCCTCGGAGCCACTTTCTGTTTCCAACAGTAGTGTTCCATTACGTAAGCGGTTGCAGATTTTAACTGGCCTGGCAAAGGCATGAACCCCTTTCTGAACGATAAATGGATTTACCGATGAGAAGGATTGTCCTCCCTCAGTACGGGTAACCACACGGAACTTAGATGTCTATTGTAGATGCTTCTGTTCAGATACACTATTATCCAGAATGTCAATTTCTAGAGACTCTTTACATTTTCTTTTTTTGATAACCATCGCGGCTGTATCCCCCACGATTGCCAGTGTCTCCGATGGCACGCTCCTTCCTGCTGGGGGCCCACCAACGGAAGCACACCCGCCTTGGGTGATTGTTCCCACCCCAGGTCACACCTCCTGATCTACAGACGGAGGGACCAATCGGCGAATTGGGAAGACATCAGCGCAGGCAATCGCCCATCCCCGGGCCTGGCCTTAACTAGGGGGTACGCACGCACGCTACATGCCAGCCCGGGGCTGGGACTTACGCATTACACAGTCACCCATATGGGTGGCCTTCAGGTGCGTACAGGGAGGATAAAGAAAGAAATAGTAGGAGTAGAAGCCTCAAACGCTGATGCGGAGGCAAAGAAAGAGGTCAGAGAAGAGCTGAAACAAAAAAATAACTTCGGTTCCCCGAAGGATGCACAAAACTCGGTCCCCTAGAGGGGGGGGGGGGGGAAGGACAGTGTCCCGAAGGCTAGGGTCCAGTGCACGCCACGCACGAACTCACCACAAAGCGGTGAGCCCCCTGGGGGGGGGTCTTTCTTTTAATGATTTCCACCCTAACTCGTGCATAATTTCCGTGACACTCTCCCCCTAAATCGCGATAATACAAAACGAGCCGCCCTTATCTGTCAGTCCCACTTTGTGGTGGAGGCAGTTTCTTTAGAAGAACTTTTACATTTTCGAAGTGTTCTTCCAATGAAACGTAGTCTTTTGTTCGCTTTCCTACGATATTTTCTGTTCGTTCCCATTAAAGATGTTCATAATTTTAATTCCTAGATATCCAGTTGCGCTTATTGCCTGTAGATTTAACTGATTGATCGTGTAAATGAAGATTAACGGATTTCTTTTACTGCTGTTATGGATAACTTCAGGCTTTTGATTATTTAGCGTCAATTGCCAGTTTCTGCACTACGCAGATAACTTGTCTTAATATTTTGTAGTTGATTTTGGTCTTCTGGTGGTTTTACGAGGAAACGTGCACTCGGCAGCAAGGCGCCTTAGAGCGCTCGGCGACTCCACCGTGGAGAGTTCTCAAAGAGCTGCTCAGATTGTCTCCTAAATCGTTTATAAAGAAAGGAACAGTAGGGGGGCCTTAAAACACTTCCATGTGGAACGCCAGAAATCACTTCTGCTTTGCGCTATGCCTTCCGTTAGTTAGTACGTATTGCGTCCTTTTTAAACAGGAAATCACGAATATAATCGCACAACTGTGGCGATATTCCATAAGCATGCAATTTGATTACAAGACGTTTGCGAGGTACAGTGTCAAAAGACTTTCGGAAATATAGAAAAATGGAATCGATTTGAGATCCCTTGTCGATAGCATTCATCATCTCATGTGCGTAAAAATGTAGGCATTGACGCTACATGGCATTCATTACAACCAATATACCTTTTAGTTATTTCGCAATTATAATTTTCCTTTTAAATATGTCTGTAGCAGTGGCTATGTAGACATTCCCGGCGTATTAATTGATCAAATTCTTCACGGGTTTCCAGCCGGATCATTCTCTCATCTGAAGACAACTGGCCGCCATCATCAGGTGAGGAAACAAAGCCGCTCTCACCATGACAGAGCGACTTAGCGGCTTAGCTTCCTCACTTGATGATGGCGGCCAGTTAGACCACAGAAGTATTGTGTTCAGATGACAATGATCTGGCTGGAAACCGTGAAGAATTTGATCATGTATGTAGAAGATGAAATTATCAACAACGAACAGTCACTGTATAACAATTTTCTTATGTTCCACAAGACGTTTGCCGTAAGTGCTTGCTAACAGCTAACTGAAGCTTATTGCGTTAGCTTTAGCATGAATTTTAGTATTTAAATGTTTATTGTTCCAAATGTTTAAAGTGAAATGTGTTTAGCACTTCGTTTCGAACAAGTGCATTACGACTTTCAAAACAGCTAGGTACTATTAGAGAAGTAATGCAAATTCAATGATTTGTCCTTTCCGGGAACGTTAGTATTGGGGACCTTAAATCATAAAATTCTAAACATATTGCCGCGCTTGTACAAGCACTGCACCAATCCCATAACCACTTGCGTCTGTGTGAAGTTCAAAAAAAATGTTCAAATGTTTGTTAAGCTTATGGGACTTATCTACGGGGTCATCAGTCCCTAAACTTACAAACTACTTATGAACTACTTACGAACTAGGACGGCACAAATATCCATGCCCGAGGGGGGATTCGAACCCCCGACCGTAGCGGCCGTGCTGACCGTGACTGGAGCGCCTCAGTCACCTCGGCCACCGCGGCCGGCTGTGTGAAGTTCAGTTTCCGCATTCTCGTTGTACAAGGCTAGAATTGGTGCGGAAGTTAGAGCCTCCTTAAGTGCCGGGGAAGCGCTTTCTCTGGTCTCATCCCAGTAAAACGTGGCGTCTCCCTGCAGAAGTTCTTGCATTGTTAGAAAAATCTTAATATGATACGTCGGGATTGAGTCGGAGTCCTCCAGTCTGAACGCACTTCAACACAGTTGACAGGTGACTCAGGATGACATGTGAAACAGCTTATCACCAGGGTCCAAGAAGCTAGACAGCTGGCTCCTATACGGACACTGGACGCCCAGAAGAAGGACCGTCAGCGGTATAACGACAAGCACCGACCTGCTGTGTACAGCCCAGGAGATCTGGTATGGATTTTTACCCCTGTTCGCGAAGTTGGACTATCAGAAAAGTTTCGAGGCGATACTTTGGTCCGTATAGTGTCATACGCCGCATGTCAGACGTCACATACGAAGGATTATGAGCCGTCGTCGAAACGACAAAAACGAAGTGACATTGTTCACGTTCTCCACATGCAGCCTTACTACGATCCTGGAGAGCAGATAGTCCTTGAACAACAAGCCATTTTCGCCTAAGGACGGCAATGATACTGATGAAGCCAGTACAGGAACGTCTGTCGTCGATAATCGTGCAGAAGGGAAGGAGTCTCCAGAACTGCCATACATAGGACCCATGACAAGATCAAGAGTCAGGACATTGCAGCTGGCTCCAAAAGGAACCTAACAGCGGATAGGTTTTTTTTTTCTCTCTCTCTCTCTCTCTCTCTCTCTCTCTCTCTCTCTCTCTCTCTCTCTCTCTCTCTCTCCAGGAGAGGGAGGAATGCCGCGATACTCCAAGTTAACCAACTGCCGATGTGGCGCAATGGATAACATCACCGATTGCGGTGCTGAAGGTCTTCGGTTCAATCCCGTCCACCGGTAGAAATTTATTTCTTTGTAATTATCATTTCCAGAATACTCTATATGTTTCTTATGTTCACTTGTAATTTCTACATGTTTCTTATGTTTACTATTCTTCTAATTTCTGGTACATTCTGTCTATATATAAATAGAGCACTCTGCCTGAGAGGCAGTTAGTGCTGCGTGTATGTTAAGTTCGCAATAAACCTACTTTCGGTGTAAGTGCAGTGTTCAGTTGACAAGCCTGCTTCCATTTTAACGCTACAATATTCATGTACCTGGGAAAGGGCATATTCTTTTCCTTTCCCGAATTTATTAGTGCAATTGAACACTTATTTTTTTCTGAACCCTATAAATACCAAATACTTTAAGACTGCCCAAGAAGAACACACTGTTCGTTCTGTGTCCGTAAAAGCCGCAATACTGTCTACCCTACAAGACATTCACATAATGACGTCTAGCCGGTTGAAATTACCTGCCCTCTGTGAGTCACAATGGGTTTGACCTGCACGCAGCCTGCAGCTCCATCAGCGCATACCGCCGCGGAGGCGAAGCCATGCGAACGGGGTTAGTGCCATACAAGTTTCATCAGCGGCGCGAGACGAGCCTCAAACATTCATGGCCTCTGGAGACGGCGGGCGACGGCGCTGCCACAGGATCAGCGTGATGAGCCATCCAGCTCATCTGTCAGCCGATTCCAGGCCTCTGTCTGCCAATAAAGAAATGACACTGTACTATGGGTACCACGCTTAAAGCCATTTCTATATGACACGTGCAACTCGCACAAGGAAGTCTTTCAGCTGCAGCGCCCCTTGCGATAGACCGCCGAACTACAAGGAAGCTTTCAAACAGTACGCATCTGCTGAGTCGTCTGCTTCACGCGTCTACTTAGTTTATTGTCAACTTACAGCTAATTAGTCGCCGCGTTAACATCACTTTTCGAAACTGTATGATATGTTGTGATGCTTAAAATATTTGCGTTTGAGACTGCCATTGTGAAACTGTAATTGTATTCGTGCAGTTCATGCGTAACTACGTCGCTCACATGTGTTAACGTCCTCATTATAAAATGCGATTACAAACTTCCGGTCCCTGCGGTTTGAGGCGCCTATGTGTACGATGAACAAGTTCAGGTGTCTATACATTGACCTTTCACTTTGATTAAGCTTCAAATAATGCTCACCAAAAACAAATATTTCATCTGTTAACTACACCATGTTTCAGGAAAAACAGCAAATATTTTAGAAGACGATTTGCAGTTAAAATTTCATATGACATGTGACCAATTTTTTTTTTTTTTTTGGGTGGGGGGGGGGGGGTACATGGATACAGCTCTTGGTATCTACAACAAACTGATTTAGATAGTTTGATTCTTTCGTCGGTTCTTGGTAGATCACCATATTGACTTATTTATATAACCGGTTTTCGACGTAGTTTGACGTCTGAATATCTCTTAGTACGCCAAAAACCGGGTAACTAAGTGGAAATGAACGTGTACAACATACACAAAGTACTACTTTTAAGTAAGTGTGATGTTCTACCAAGAACCAACGAATAAATCAATGAAAGTTTCTTGATTTACATTTGATCTACATTTGTTTGGATTTCATAGTAACAGCTATATCTCTGATCCAATAAAAACTGTACACAGGTTATATTAAATTTTAATGCAATTCCTCTATAGTATCATCTCCTAAAATACTACGTTCCTCTGAGCAGGAGACAAGTACACGTTCTCAAACAAATTCCCGACTTGGCTTCGTTTGTCAGCTGGGTTCTCCATTCGGTCGTCTGCGCATGTGCGAAGCACTTCCATTTGCGTGAGAATAGGATGCATCCTACTCTGTTTACTAGCGATCGTATGCGTGCATCTTGTGCAAGTGGACGCGTCTACACTGTACGCGGACGGCGTGACCGGTGGATCATGGGTAATCTCGTAAGCTCTCACTTCCCGTGTAGAAAGGGCTTTAATCACAATGAGGGGAGTGAAGCTGATCAAACTTACTCAGAGGGGGGAGGGGGGATATTCCCTTCAGTTAAAACTTCCTCCTGCAGCAGCCCAAGGACTACTACTCTCGCAGTAGGAGGCCTAACGTCGGGGACCCCGTACTATGCTTCATATGCAAGGTCTCTTCTTAATGTAACTAAAAAAAATAATAATAAAAGAAAGCAACACCTTACGTTGTGATGGAGAGTTGTTTAATCCAAAACCAGCACTGTTTTGATGACGCATCCACTCGTCAGTCTCAGGCTACGTTGTGGAGTACGAGGTATGGCCTCTAGGCGACAATGCAGGTGGCCATTCTCACATCCATTCAATCATATACTTGGCGAATACAAATAGATTATTCCACGCCTCAACGGTGTACAGGATGGCGGGGATTGGTCAGGCGAGGTAGGGGGCGTACCCTCGGGTTAGAAATGGAAAAATACTTGGATCAGACATTGCTTATTGAATAAGTTGGGCTACACAGGCAACAAGCAGGTGGCTGCCGGCTTAGAGCAACAAGTCGAGTGGTGCAGGAAGCGCCATTAGGCGTGAAGGGAGAAAGAATAACGTCTGAAAAGATCGGAAGCCAGAGAGGAAGAGAACGTTACCTCCGGGGCTGCGGCCCCCAGACGCTCGCCTCAGATTCACGTGGTGCCATTGGTTCCTTCCAGTCAGACCGTGAAGTTAGCTACTGGTAGGCTCAGCGAATCTATCTATGATGTAGCTGAGAGGCGTTCACGTGATAGGGTCGTGTCTTGGCCGTGGATGCTGAACACACCAAGCTAGTTGAAACAGACTTCGCCTTGGATGAAGCTAGAGGCGGCAAAGAAGCTAGCTAGAGGCGGCAAAGAAGTTTGTAAAAAATTAATGTAATATATCCTATTCTTTAGTGATCTATACCAATGGCCCTGCACTACGGCATATTGACGTTTTGCAAGAGCTGTGGGTTTCAGAGTTGCAAGTGGTCCGTAGTCCAGTGGACAGCGTGGTAGGTTGCCACGCAGGGGGCCCGGGTTCGATTCCCGGTCGGGTAGGAGATTTTCTCCACTCGGGGACTGGGTGTTGTGTCGTCGTCATCATCATTCCATCATCATTGACATGCAAGTCGCCGAAGTGGCGTCAGATAAAGAGACTTGCACCAGGCAGGCTGAACACGACCCCAGTTGGGGTCTAACGGTCATAAAAGCCATTGGAGACCAGAGATCATGTTGGCCAGAAAGGTTGCTGCTCGTCTTGCAGAGCACTTAGAGTTCCATGCACTGTGTCGGTGGTCGTTATCCTTTTGGAGTGGCATAACCTCCCTGTTGCAAGAATGGAAAAACAACGGGTCTTATTCTCCGTGCACTGAGTGCTGGTCAGCGTTTAATCCAACGCCAGCAAAGGGTGACTAGTGTTGGTCCAGAGTGTCTTGGAGGAATGCGTTCTTCCAGACACCGCTCACCAGGTCTACGTCGTATGTGTAGCGAGTATCACTTTCATATAAGGATAATCTGCTTTCATCGCTGAAGGCCTAGGTCCTGCATAGCAAGTAATGCTTTGACGGCACCAGTCGAACCATGCACCTTGAGGCTGTGGCGTGAGTGGAACACGGGCTAGAGAAGTGCTTGCTCCTGGTACACTCCTAGTAATTCTTTCCTGGAAATAATAAACTGAGATTTGTGGTAGTATGTTGTCTCGGGTGTTAATGATAGTTTCCACATCAGTATTGAAACCTGCTTGTTTTCAGCATAAACTGTTTACCACATTAAAAAATAATAATAAATAATAATAAAAACAATTGCAACTAAGTAGTTGTCGATCCCATTTGAGCCGTGGGCTCGTTCTGTTCGAAATCCGCGCCCCGATTTGTGTTTTTTTTTTTTTTTTCCTACCTGTGGTGGCGCTACCTCCGTTTCTGTTTCCGTCGGCCGCCGGGACAAGACGGCCAAGTGAGTGGGCCTACGACAGCCGATGCGGACGCTTGGGCAGGGTCCGTGAACGTTCTCCGCTCGGGCGTGGACGCCGAGCTGGTTTTGTGTCTCGCGTCGCCGGCTGTTTTCTGCTTTGGAGTTAAGTTTGAATTCGCTGTTTCGTTAGTTACTTGTTTTGAAATGTCTCGCCTCCCATGCAAGAACGATCTTAAGTTGGTATATTGAGGGAATCGAGAGGAATTTATTTGGCGTTTTGCCCTTCTGCAGCTTGGTTGCCAACCCCAGGCGTAGTCGGAAATTAGGGTTTGGCCCTTTTCCCTCTCGTCGTGTTGCTGCCGTCGGCAAGTTGTAGTTTGCAGCCTTCTGTTCGTGTTTTTCCTGAGTGGCCTGGTGACTATCCATACATGTGGCAGTGACGCTAGCCCGCGGACTTTGAGTAAGTTTGGTTTTAACTGTTTTTTGCCTCTTACCCTACGTCAGCCGTGGCGGTCCTCTCCCTATAAAAGTGCTCCTGTGATTAGATTTAGAGAGTGTTGTATCACTTTTTAGCAAACTCGTAGCAGAATCTTTACCTGATATCAATGTGCTATGGCAGTATTTAAAAGGCACTGTGCAATTACACTGTTGACGTTGATGCTTGTATATTCTCTATTGTTTTCGTTACCTCGTTTGGACGCTTTATTGAGTAAAATGGTATCTTTATTGTGAAGTTCCAAACTTGATTTGAGCCGTATGTCTACGAAAGGAAATTGCCTAAATAGCATCCGAAAAGGGCATTGTTAATAATGTATCTAGAGTTATTGCCTTCTTTTGAGTGCCAGCTGATATTTAGTGTAACTCTTAGAGTTGAAACGGCCATTTATGTAAAGGTCAAAGCCTTCTCTCTGTTGCGCAACGTGTTCTGGACAGTATTTAAAAGGCCGTTGTTCAATTACTCTGTTGATGGTTTTGGTTTAATTGTATATTAACCCAAACGGGGGTACCTATATATATAGTGTCATTGCGACTGTCACACAACCCCACAACAACGCGCGCGCAACTGTCAGCTGGTAACAGCACGTATTACCGACTCCTGCATCTATCCCGCCATCCCACGAATTTTGTCACTTCAGTGTTACATGTATTACGCGTAACAACTATGAATAAATAACAGGACGATGAATTATTTGAAGGGAGAGATTAAACGAAAGAGAAATCTGTTGCCAGCAATACCCCAATGTATTTACCTGAAATCGCCAACCAAGCTCACAGTACATGATCAGTATGTTACTTTTAAATATGTATTCGAAATTTTCAAACATATCGACCGATTCCGGGCGTTGAAATAAATTCCACGGCAAAGTTAAAATTTTGAGCTGGACCGGCATTAGAACCCGCATTTTCCGATTCGCACAGCGGTCTCTTTAACCTATGTTTTTATTTGGATAGATCAGTTTCTTGCGGTCGCGGATGGCATGTTCGTTTGGATCGATTAGTTTTTTTTTATTACCCAGGGCGGCTAACCCAGTGATCAAATGTGGTGAGCTACAACGCCGGCATAGAGCACGCTTCCCTTCCTGTCTGAATTCTCAAAAATGCCCCAACCCCCGCTTTTAGTTTAGAATTTATCTGATTATGCTGAAGCGATACCTCCTTACTTAACAGCCATATACAACCGCTCTCTCAAAGAAGTATCTGTACCAAAAGATTGGAAAGTTGCACAGGTCAAACCTATATTCAAGAAAGGCAGTAGGAGTAACCCATTAAACTACAGGCCTATTTCATTGACGTCAATTTGCAGCAGGATTTTGGAACATATCCTGTATTCAAATATTATGAATTATCTTTAACAGAATGATCCATTGACCCAAGTTTTACAAAGTATCGTTCATGCGAAGCAACTGGCTCTTTATTCACACGAAGTGATGAGTGCTATCGACAAGGGTTCGCAAATCGATTCCGTATTTCTTGATTTCCAGAAGACTTTTGACACCGTGAGTCCTTAGTACAGATGATTTTTAACTGCAAGTGAGCTAATAAATGTATTAAACGTATCATGAATGCTGCCTTTGTTCCGATGCCACCCCAGCCCTCGTGCGGGGTGCCCGGCACTCGGCACGGCAGAGTGCAGACTGTATCGAGGCTCCGTCGCTAACGGACGCATGTCGGACGTCTCAGAGGGCTACCGCTAGTAGGCTCATGATTGTAATACAGTAATCGCGGCTTGTGAAACATTATTTGTTTAACTGTTACCAATAAAGTGCTTTAAATATAATTCAGGTTTACGTCTTGATTATTGAGAAGGTGGAAACGATGGGGAGTCCTAGTGTCTCGTATTTACACATCTTCACTTAATGTACGTGGAACCAGAGACTCGTACAATAAGATATCAGTATGGTGTAAAAATTGCCAATTGACTCCAAACAATGAGATGTGTGAAGTCGTCCACATGAGTACGAAAATAAATCCGTTAAAATTTGTTTACAAGATAAATCAAAAGTTAAGGCTGTAAACTCCACAAAATACCTAGGAATTACTGTTACTTCAGACTTAAAATGGAAAGAACATGTAGATAACGTCGTGGGAAAGGCGAACCAGAGACTGCATTTTATTGGCAGAACCCTTAAAAGATTAAACAGAACTACAAAAGAAATTGCATACACTACCCTTGTCCGTCCATTTTTGGAGTATTGCTGCCCAGAGTGGGATCCTTATCAGGTGGGTTTGAAGGAGGACATCGAAAGAGTCCAAAGAAGGGCAGGTCGTTTCGTATTGTCACGATACAGGGGAGACAGAGTTAAGGAACTGATACTGGATCTGAGATGGGAATCATTACAACAACGGTGCTTATCGCTGCGGCGTGGGCTGCCTACGGAACTCCAATCGCCAACATTCTCCTCCGAATGCGAAAATATTTTGTTGACTCCCACTTACTTAGGTAGAAATGACCATCAGAATAAAATACGAGAAATCAGAGGTCGAACGGAGAGATTCAGATGTTCTTTCTGCCCGCGCGCTATTCGAGAATGGAATGGGAGATAAATAACGTAACGGTGGTTTGAATAACCCTCTGCCAGGCACTTAAATGTGATTTGCAGAGTATCCCATGTAGATGTAGTAGTTCTTGCAGTGTGTCCGGATGCAAATTCGGGCAAACATAATTGATATGTATTGAAATTGTGAAAAAGACGATCAATATCGGTAACGTGTGAACATATGCTTCCCTCGTGAGTCCTTAGTACAGATGATTTTTAACTGCAAGTGAGCTAATACATGTATTAAACGTATCATGAATGCTGCTTGTTATCTATCGAAAAACACTCAACAATTTATTTTTCTTATTTTGCCATACGAGATGTGTTCTAGTCACTATTCTATTATTCAAACTAAGCCAATAAATAATTTAATCGCACTGAAAAAATTTGAGTAACATTCATTTGAAACCTTTAAGACAAACTTTACGGTATAGTATTACATATTTAACCAGAATTTTTATTACTGTAGCTGATGTCTGAAAGTATGCCAATGAATAACATCTGATTCTTCAGATGGCTTTGGCTAGGGACAGAATTAATTTGAAGTTTATAGCGAGAAGCGCTGGGTCCTATGCTGTTCATTTCACATTCATGCAACAGAACTTGTTAACTTTTCTCGAGTTTTTTTATTTTTTTATTTTTATTTTGCGTCCTGAAATATGCTGTATCAAGTTTCGTCTCTCTTATGAAGTCCGAAGTTACCATACCTACCGTGCCTGCAGATACAAGTGTGGAAAAAGCTGTAAATGTATGCAAATTCGTTTTATTTGCAATTCCCTACCATCCGCATAACATCCTCCATCCCGGAAATATTCTCCCAGAATACTCTCTCTCTCTCTCTCTCTCTCTCTCTCTCTCTCTCTCTCTCTCTCTCTCTCTCTCTCTAGCACGCATTCCAAACGATTATCGATTGTACAGAAGAATTTCCCTTTACAACCGCGGTACATGAAGTATAGTTTGCTGACAGTTCCGACTTATCGCACGAGGAAAAATTATGCAAAAACTGACGACAGTTAAGAAATACAACTTGTGGACAGCAGTTTTCAGCTGCTTTAAATAGCTTTAATGCGTACAGTGAGTTTGGTAAGTGTGGACAGTAGGCTATTTGCTGCTGCACGCCGCTAGACAACAGAAGCGCCGAGCCACAACCCGACGTTCTTGAGAAGTGTATTGAAAGGAAAATAAGAACGTCACCGTCTTCCGCAGCAGCTGTTAAAATTAAGTGTAATGTACTGGTGAAAAAATCGATCAACTAGGTTCTGAAGTAGTCATCGACAGAATGAACTAAAATGTGTGTATATACATGTGGCGACTGTTCCGAAAAATACACGTCACTTCCGATCCTGAAGTTTAAAAGTCGACCACTGTACGAAACAAGAGCCTTGTTTTATCACTAAAATTAGCAAATGAGGGGTCCGTGTGAACTACTGGTTACTCCCTGCAACAAGATCTCGTTCCCTGGTCCAAACTGAGAACTGACTCGTTTCAAATTACTTCAATAACAGCAAGTGGTCAATATACATAGCTCACACGTTAATACACACAGAAGTTAATAAGCAAGCCACCGCAATTAAAGTTATCTTAGAAAGGTGGCTAGGAAAAATTTATGGCGCAACGGAAATTAGATATGAGAAAAAATTGAATCTGAACTAGTTCTCAGCATTTGTGAAGGACAATATTAAATAAAAGAGGGAAGGTGCTCTACAACTACAATTTATAGGCAACTTACGGATTATGATGAACTTAAACTTGTTTATTCAGATAGTAAACAAGCAAAATGGGGTACCAATTTTGTTAATACAATAAAAATGCATCTCTTACATGGATTAAAGCGGATGGCGCCCAGCCTAAGATATACATGATTAAACATTATCGGGGGGAAGGATTCACTCATTCGCTCACACACACGCAATGCCACAGCGAAACTCACCAAAATCAGCGTGCTGAGACGAGGCGGAAGCAAGCGCCACTATCGTAGGCGAAATTCATCAAGTCGGAGGTAGCACAAAACGCAACATACAACACTTAGAACAGGCACGACAGACCAGAGCCAGATTCAGAGATGGTGTGCGTGTATAGCCAAGTTAAATTACATCTGAATGGGACTGCGAGCAAACACGCTAACGGCGACGCACGGCTACGTTACATGAACGCTCTCCACTGAAGGTGAAGTGGTTCAAAATCGGATTCATTATACAAAATCACCGTGGATTCTGAAGTTGCAGTTTTTTAGAAATCGATCTAGCTACTGGTTTTATGACAAGTGGCGTGAATTCAGGTGACTAGCTGCAAAGCCCGGAACTCGGACCCACGTGGTTCCGAAAACCGATAAAATTGAATAAATTCAGTTTCCGAAAAATAAAGAGAATTAACTACAGCATGCAACACATAGAAATGCTTATAATTACGTAAGGAAGCTATTGAAGGAAGTTGTACAAGGCTCAGAGAGAATTACAAACAAATAGAGATTGCATACTACATGTCGGAGAAGTAACCGCAAAATTAAAATAGGTGGCGAGAGAAGATCGCTAAATATTAGTGGAAATCAGAACGATACCCGCATAGTTACTTGCCTGATGGGCATGGAACAAACAAGATTGGAAGCTGAAGGCTTTGTTCTATGAACCAACCACGTGGAACACATCACTCATGGAAGGAAACGATGAGAAGATTTTTACAGGCATTGTACAAAAATGAACATATCGTCTGTTAGAAATCAGGCCCCAAAAAGCTAGGCAGTATTTACACAGAGTTCATACACTGCCACATGATCACAAAAGGTTTTAACATATCAGGCCGTTATCAAACTGCAACTAGAATCACACACACCACGTTTATCTGAGTCTATTGGAAATCACTGAATTTAAAAACGAGAAAATTTCCGCACATGATCAGAGAAAATATTTAAAAAAATTATAAGTTCACGAGTCTAAGTTAAACTTGCTAGACAATGAAATGCTACCATCTCGCAGATACAAGAGAAGAACCAACCTTACCTCCCTACCCAGTATAGAATGGCCAGACCAAGCGCCCACGAGACGCTTCAAGTCACTGGAAGCCGGAAAATCTAAGATACAGTGGTGGTGGGGACGGAGAGCGAGTAGACTCACCGCTGAGGGAAGGCTCGCCAACTAGCTCGCAACCAAAGATTGTGGAACTTCTTTGATAGTATCAGCAGCTATCGACACTGAGCCAGAGAGAACGATGCCAAGCGAACTATCACTCCCCACATTCAGACAGCCATAGATTCTTGCACCCACTCAAAAGTAAAACTGGACATTCTCACAGGGACAGTGGCGTAGTGGAGAAGCCGTACTTATGCCATATTAATTAATATAATAATAAATTATTAAGATAAAGTAAGAAAAACCTAGCAATATATTTTAACACATGAAGTAAAAATGCTATTCCTCAAGCCTTGAAAAGAGTGGGGTTCGAGTTTTAACAAAATGATAATCTAGCAATATTAAATTATAACTTTACAGAAATGTACAAAAAATATGGAAGGTGACAGACGGTCGTCTTTCAAGTTTATATTCTTTCATATTCACAGAATATATGACAACTCTGAATGGGCAAAGCTGAAAATATGTACCCAAACAGGATCCAAACCCGAGTCTCCTGCTTTCTAAGCATTTGCGCTGACCACCACACTACTGGGGACACAGTGATCACCGCACCTGCAAGGACGTACCAAAGTACGCCTCCCACCAGACACAAATTCCCAGCTCTACCCTGCCCACAATACTCAAACTCTTAGTTTTGAAACTAATTCCCGTAAGAGTAAGGGGCCCCAAACTTGCCCACCCGTCTCCACTAACGAAAGGATCATTGCCCGTCACCGGCAGGGTAGCGCTGGGAATTTGGCGGGAGGCGTGCTTAGGTAGTCGTTGCAGGTTCGGTGATCACTGTTTGTAGTGGTTCAGTGGTCAGCGCAGCTGGCTAGAAAGCAGGAGATCCGGTTCGGATCCTGGGTGGGTACAAGTTTTCAGCTTTGCCCATTCGCAGTTGATGCCATATATTCTGTAAATATAAACTACAATGTTTCGTTTGACTTCTCTCTGTCCGTTCCACTGAGTGGAGACAAAATTACGGTAACTAGTATAGAAGTAATAACAAAGTTGCTGCAGAGAGGGTTTGTGCTGACTTGTGTTTACCAAAGGAATTACATAAGCAGTTGTGTGCAGATAGTGCAATGAGCGAGTATTGCAACGCAACAACAACGGGACTTAACAAAAGCTATGGCATGGAGAGCCATAGGATGGTTGGACTGAGATGACTGCAGCTATTGATCCCAAAATGTGATTTCCAGGACGTGATTTGAGACAACATGAACCGTTAAAAGAAGGCAGGGCCAAGGTCGTCTACGGGTAATATCAGCAAGAGCTGACCGTAATCTCCCGTTAACAGCCTGTAGGAACAGGAGGCTAAATGCAACTTTGTTGCAACGCTCTCCCCAGAAGGCAACAGACTGCGCAGTATCAACACAAACAGTTCGAAACCGCCTTGGGAATGTGGCCACTACACATGAAGACCTATGGTATGACCCCCATAAAAACCACGACAATATTTAGACTGCAGAAACTTTGGTCCTAACGAATGAAGCCGGGTTATGTTCAACTGGTGAGAACGTGGAATTCTGAACATTCCTGCTTATTTCATTTCATTTGGTCCTGCAACACTGTCTTTTAATGTGATATTGATAATGCCAGTAACACCGAAATGCTGCTTTATGTGGTAAATGTCATTTAATGCTTATAAATACAGCAATAGGAGTATTTCGGCTCTGTGGCCATCATCAGGCTGTAGCCATAGAGCATCGCTGAAGGATCTGTCAAATACAAATGTCAGAATAGTAATAATAAATATATGAATGCATTGTTTGTTTAGCGATTTATGTTGATAAAATTTTCTCGGGCTTCCAGCCGCGTCGTGTGTTTTACTGTCCACAACGTTTCGGCCGAGATCTCCTCGCCGGCCGCGGTGGTCGAGCGTACTGCGGTGCGTCAGTAACAGTCTGCACGGCCACTACGGTCGGGGGGTTCGAATCCCCCTTCGGGCATGGATATTTGTGCCGTCCTTAGTATTAACTAGTTCATAATTAGTTTGTAAATTTAGGAACTGATGACCACGTAGTTAAGTCCCATACGCTCTACAAACATGTGAACATGACAAGTGATTGCTGCTGTCGTCCTTATATAGCTGCACTTGATTTGGACATCAGACAAAGTGGAAATGTGCGAGTATCTCTTATATAACCACGTCCTTCATACGGAAGGAGACTGCACAGGAAAACCCAACGATAAGACAGTGGTTAACATCGAATTGCCGAGTAAAAAATATATAATAAAACTATCTCAAGTTATCGGTAATCATATTATCGATTTTATAAAGTGTGTAGACAGACGACTGTCGATCTGTAGGTCGCTTTGTCCTAAAAGGGGTAGAGTTGTAAACTGTTGTAGCACAGTATCTTCTTTGCGATGTATAATCGTCCTAGGTTTCTTCGCTCTGTGGAAAGAGCCTTTTACTTTTCTGTGGTGTAAGAGAAGCATATTTATCCCAATCCAGAACATTCTCCAGATACAGATATCGCCGAATTAGGTCTGATATTTACAAACAGTGTCATTCTGTAAGTCCAGCGAAAAAGAGTAAATGTATCTTGCAGACTCAAACCATTCCCCATTCAAGATATTACACCGCTACGTGCAGTTAATGCGTAATGTATACGATAAAGAAAATTGGAAGTGGTGGATATCGAAGCCAAGAAACAGGAACTTGAATATATGGCTATACCAACTGTCAAAGGACGAATACAAACTGATGCTGGAGAAAGAAGAGTCTATGGCATATGGCCAAGCGAGGTTTACATATGGTTTTAAACAGAGGGTGTTGAGAAATCTAGCTACGACTGGGACTTAAAAATATTTGCATTTACAGTAAACAGCCGGGGAGATTGGTTACGCGTCCGTGTGCTGGCTGACATTAGCGGAACGCAGGATGTATTCTACATTAAAAGATGCAAAAAAAAAAAAAAAAAAAAAAAAAAAAAAAAAAAAAAAAAAAAACGTGCTAAAAAATTTCGGATACTTTGTATCCAAATGTGTCGTCCATCTATCCACAGAGAAGTCAAGTTGTGGCGAAAAATATTCTCTTCTTAAATTGGTTGTTTTATAAATAATACTTTTAACAACTGCTTAGGGTGAAATAAGTGAATGTGATACATTTAGCAGAAAACTTATATATTGACTTCATTACAGTGGCAATCCTGCAATGCTGAAATCAAAATTCAGCAATGGATATCGATACATTTTCAAAACTAATAGATCACTTAAGTTGTACAAAACGCCAGTATATATTACATATATAAAATACTGTGAGAGCTTCTATGAAAGATTAACACAGTTTAACTGTTATGAACAAATCATACTGTATGTTCATATCATGCTGCTTGTTCAGAATCACATACTGTCAGCCCTCATAGCATTTACCATTCCTCCCCGTCCACCTTAAACAGCTTTAATTTTGTATTCATCGATTGCTATTATACACTTTCTTCGAAACGTTCTCCCCTTTATCGCTTTGTTTATTTCTCCTGCAGTATCTGTAACGCTGAAAAGAAACAGATGTTGCAATGTTCTCGTCTACTCCCTTTGTTCAAAGATTCATATATTCAGCAGTTCGCTTTCTGCCAATTGCTTACGGCTCAGAATGCGCTGAAAGTCGATACCGAAGAAAATTTTGTTCCGACGAACTGCAGTTTTCCATGCCCTCGGCTTACATATGAACTTACGAATTCCAAATATTCAAACATCTTGACTGTTACAGTATTTAAATGAATTCAGTGGAGACGTTGGAAATTTGTACTCGACAGTGATTCGAACCTGGATTTCCCGCTGTGGGCCAGCGGTTGCGTTAACTTTGTTCTTTTGTTTGCAGTCGTGTATCGTATTTTAGTTGTTTGATGTATTGTTTTCTCAGGTTTTTTTAGTCCCCCTGACTGATCGCGCTGAGGTACGACGCCGACGGGTTATCGAGAGAAGCTTTCTGTTCTGCCCATATTCTCATGAATTTATTTCAGCAGTCCTCTTCAAACTGAAGAGGACCACAGCATAGGGGTCTAAACGTCTGCAATTTCTTTGCTAAGTTTAAAAAATGCATAGTCAACCGTCAGATGTTTATTGTATTTAAAACTTTAGCAGTTTCGGATATTATCCATCTTCGGACGAGTGTGTTAAAATTTTATAATCATGAATTATGCACAAATTACAGTGAAATATGACAGCAGTAGTGTCATCAAGAAGATACTTACAAAATTAAACAGGCTGATTGCTAAGTTTATCAGATCAACTACGTAGTTATCAGAGATCGAAGTATACACGTTTCCCCCCCCCCCCCCCTTCTTTTTCGTCCTCTCATGGCGCACAACTGCTGATGTCATTAGCCCCTGAATAAAAACAAATATACCGAAGGATACTAAGCCTATATGAAAAAAGCTAAAAACATAGGGTAAAATGCAAAATAAGGAAGAGCTAAATGTACTTTAATTGGTCAAGTTGATAAAACAAGACTCTAGCAGCAGATTTTGTGGTATCAGCTAAATATCTTCCAGTATATTCGCCAGATTCAGTGCAATCCGAACAGAAGTAAAATTTGGACAAGACAAAACATGGCGCACAGTCAGCGGGTGATCACAGGAACATAACGGTGCGGGGAAAAACGAGGTAGGAGAGTTGCAATCTTGGCCGCGCCATCAGAAGCCTCGTTAGCAGGCACGCCTGCGTGGCCAGGTTCCCAAAGGTGAACACGAGGGCCGACGGCAGCTAATAATTGAAGGGAGCGGTTGATTCGGTGCACAATAGGATGGACCGAAAATGGGTCTCTCAGACTCTGGATGGCGCTGAGGGAGAAAGAGTAGATGATATAGGAAGGAGAACGGTATCGGCGGATGTATAATACAGCGTGATAGAGGGCAAAAAGCTCAGCTGTGAAATTCGAGCAGTGGTCATTAAGCCTGTACTGAAGATAGTCATCCCCGACAACAAACGCACATCCGACACGTTCATTGGTCTTAGAGCCTCCGTATATATGACGACGAAATTTTCGAGCCGTGAACGAAGTTCAAGAAACCTCGAACAGTGAACAGCATCCGAAGTACTCTCCTTCGGGAGTGAGGTGAGTTCGAGGTGAACGCGAACTTGAGCCTGAAGCCAAGGTGGCACTGTCACCTATTTGAAATGTGGAAAGGAGGGTAAAATCGAGCTGCCGAAGCAAGCGACGAAAGCGGACTCTAGAAGGGAGCAGGGCAATTGCAGACAGCCCGTAATGGATATGGAGGGAGTCATTAAAGAATGATGGATACGAAGGGTGGTGGGCATCGAAAGCAGACGGCATGCGTACCGACACAGCAGTATGTCGCGTCTATAGGTTAAAGGTAATTCGGCAGCCTTGGCATAGAGGCTGTCAACAGGGCTAGTGTAAAAGGCTCTTATCTCCAAGCGTAAACCCCGATGGTGAACAGAGTTTAGACGGCGTAAAATGGGAGGTCGGGCAGATCTCTTTTTGTATTTTCCCGATATAGGGGAGAGAGTGACGGAAATGATGCACGAATTAGGGTGGAGATTAAAACAAAGGCGTTACTCGTTGCGACGAGATTTGCGAAATTTATTTCACCAACTCTTCCGAATGCGATTTTGTTAGCACCCACCTATATAGGAAGACTATCATTAAAATAAGAGAAATCAGCTCGAAAACGGAAAGGTTTAGGCGTTTCTTGTTTGCGCGAACTATTAGAGAACGGAACTGCGGAGAAACAAAAACGGTTCGATGGACCCTCTGCCATGCACTTCAGTGTGACTTGCAGAGTATTTATGTAGAGGTAAATGTAATGATTTCATCTACTCCATACTGTTTTAACAATAGATCTTGAATGAGTGGGGGAAAACAGAGTGTATTAATTTTTATTTCCAGCAGCGTATTTTAAGATGTCAGACTTACAAGCATGACTGGTAACGCCTCACTCCCCTGAAAGGGCACTAACAGTACAGCGCCATTTTCACGGCGGCAGACGGCAAGCACACTTGCCGAGGCGCCTGCAGAAGAGCCATCTCATGTTTGCATAAGCGTAGCAGCCGCCGGTAGTTGTAGCAGACGGCTAAGGAATGTAAATGGCAGGGTCGGCGTGAAGAATGGCCGACGTCGCCGTTCCCTGCTGGCTGCGCGCTGCCCTCCACCAGGGACGCGACGAGACGTCACCCTGTGTTGTACTGCCAGACGTGTGCAGTCACCGAAAATGTCTCGTGTGCTTTAACATTTCACATATGGTATCGATAACTTCAGTTAAAGTGTTTTCGAGTAAGTCCTGTACTGTTCAGTAAAACTATTCTGACTACATTTTCCAAACAATAGAAATCAATGTCTAACTGTATACCATCTCATCACAAATTTCCCTCAAATAATACAATTCCTTGAGACAACATTGTCTCGTTATACCAAAGGTATTAAACATAAGGAGAGGCACTGTATTAAAATTTAATTGTGGCCAGGATTCGAACCTGGGACTTATTTACTAGGTAGGCGCTTTAGACCACTCAGCTAACACAGCTTATATGGTGTAGAGGGAGGGAGACGTGCTTTAAGACAGTCCGTGTAGTGGCTTTGGCTGCAATGCTGTGTTGGCTGAGTTGTCTAAAGCGCATACCTAGTAAGTAAGAGGTCTCGTCGTCCTGGGCACGACGTTAAACTGCCTCCCAACCCAAGGTGTGGTGCGACCCGTGCTGAGGGGTGCGTGGCACATGGGTGGATGTGTCTCGAACGGAGCCTCAGGGATGCCGGACGACCTCCCTGAGTAAGTTGCCTTGCACCGCGCGGGGTTATCGTGGTGTGGACCATATAAATCCCCAAATCTCGTGGGACTAAGATGAACACGGAGAAAAAATTATTTTAAAAGAATCCGAGGGGCAATCTGAGACCTCAGATAAACATCGGGATCAGGACCGATGGAGTGCACTCCTACTTCTCAGTCAGGGTCTAGACGTGAGCAAGAAGTGGGAACTGTAACAGAAGTTGGACCAGATTAGGATTAAGGCCTTGTCTGGGGCTCAGAGGAGGAAACTTCTCAAGGAACAGAAGCAAAAGGAAGGAAAAGAATGGCTTCCTAAACATAAGTGGAGGGAATCAAAAGGGATTGAGCCCAAGACCCCCAAAAGGGTTCAGAACCCAAAAGTCTCGACAGAGGATTGGAGGGTAATTACCCAAAAGGTCGTTCTGGAAGGACGAACCCTGGTGGAGGAGGTCGGAGAGAAGTCCCTGAAGGCAATGCGAGAGCAAGGCCTGAAACTGTTTTTAGGGTTCTCGCAGGACGCCGTCAGGGTAATCAAAGATCTTAAAGGCAATAATGGCAGCAAGATGGGGACTGGAAGTGCTGCAGATAAACCTGCAGCACAGTAAAGGGGCCACTGCTGCCCTGAGCCGTCGCCTGGGGAGACAGGAGGTGGACGTGGCCCTGATACAAGAACCCTATTTATACAAACGGGGTGTATTGAGCCTCGGTGGCACTGGAGGTAAGCTGATTTATGCTAGCAATGTAAAAAAACTCCAGAACATGCATTTATGTTAGAAATGGAATACCTTTCATACCAATGATGGATTTTTGTTCCAGGGACCTGGTGACCATCAGGATGCAGCAATGTGAGGAAGGTATCAAGAGGGAAATTGTTTTGGCCTCAGCATACCTTCCTTACGAAGACAGCTCTCCTCCTCCTTTGGAAGTGAGGAGACTGACGGAAGCCTGCCATCTATGCCCACAATCTATCGTGGGGCAGCAAGGACACCAACAGTAGAGGTGCGCACCTTCTTGAATTTCTCCTATCTAACAACTTGGAGATCCTGAATAGGGGTGATGAACCTACATTCAGGAATAGTAGAAGGGAAGAAGTAATTGACATAACTTTTGGTTCCATGATGGGAAGTTATGTCCAACAGTGGCATGTGGTCCTGGAGCCATCCTCGTCAGATCACATGTATATTAAATTCAAGGTTGAAATGGGAACCAGACAGACCATTACCTATAGGAATCCTAGGAAAACGAACTGGGAGACATATAGGAGAGACCTTGACTTCAGCCTATCGGAAATTAAAACTTCGATAAGGAATCCAGCAGAGTTCGAGGAAGTAGCAGAGCAGAGTAACCTCTGCTATAGTGACCCCATACCATGACAACTGCTCAATCACTAAGAAGTGCACAAATAGGAGTGTGCCTTGGTGGAATAATAACCTGGAAAGGCAAAGGAAACAGGTACGGAGACTGTTTAACCTTGTGAGGCGCAAAGAACAATGGGCAAAGTATCGTGAGGCTCTTGTCAATTACAACCTTGCCATCAGACGGGCAAAGGGGGCATCGTGGAAGGTATTCTGTGAGGAAGTGGAGGGCTCGGCTGCTCAAGCGAGACTTCATAAAATCCTCACTAGGGTACCAACTAATCCAGGAGGAACATTGAGGAAGGAGGATGGGGAGTATACAAAGACAGCACATGAAACGCTGGAACTGCTCAAGACTCACTTTCCTCAATATACTCTGGGGGATAACTCAGACCAGAATGTGACTCCTGAGAGACAACGGTTCTCTGGTATACGCAAAGAGGACTGGGATCTGGCCAAGGAGTGTGTCGATTTCAGTAAGGTGCGATGGGCGGTGGGAACATTTCAACCGTTCAAGTCACCTGGCCCCGATGGAATCTATCCAGATCTCCTGCAACAAGCGGCAGATTCCTATGCAGGTTGTTCAGGGTTAGCCTAGCAGCAGGAATCATTCCCAATGACTGGAGGGCAGTGAAGGTTGTCTTCATTCCAAAGCCAGGGAGAATTGATCATACCAAGGCCAAGGATATGAGACGAATCAGCCTGTCCTTCATTCTTAAGACATTGGAAAAGCTGGTTAATGTGCATGTTGGAGAAAGGAGGTTAAGTAGGGCTCCTGTACATTCAAATCAACATGCATATCAACCAGGTAAATCACGTGAGACAGCTCTCCACCAACTTGTTGGGAAGGTGGAAAAAGCACTACACTTTCAGGAGATAGCCCTCTGTATCTTCCCAGACATTGAGGTGGCTTTTAGCAACATGACCTTCGATTCCATGGTTAGGGCAGCAGAGGTGCATGACCTAGGGACCACTATATGTAGGTGGACTAGGGCCATGCTCAGTGGAAGAAAGGTAGAGGCTACCACGATGAATGAAAAAATGGTAATCAACACCACTAGAGGTTGCCCGCAAGGAGGAGTTCTTTCCCCTTTATTGTGGAATCTAGTGGTGAATGATCTCGTTGGAGAATTAAACTCTAGGCAGTACTTTTGCCAAGGATACGCAGACGATCTTGTCATAGTAATTCTTGGCAAATTTGCTGACACAGTGAAGAATATGGCACAAGGTGCCTTGGACATTGTCCAAGACTGGTGCAGAAAACAGGATCTGGGGGTTAGTCCTAAGAAGACTGTTGTTGTACCATTCACAAGGAAACGTACCCAACACTCAAACTGTTGGAATCTAAAGCTTTTCAATGAAGCACTACCTGTGAAGGGGACAGTGAAATATCTAGGGGTTACCCTAGATGAGAAACTGACATGGACCCCTCACAGGAATATTTGCTCCAAGGCAAAAGGTACTTTAGTAAGTACCAGGAGAGCTTGTGGCAAAATTTGGGGCCTGAGCCCCAAGGGTATGCACTGGATATACACCACAGTGATTAGACCCAGGATCACCTATGGGGCGGTCGTGTGGTGGAAGAAGGTAGAACAGCAGGTTGCTGCTAAGGAGCTTGGAAAGGTGCAGATACTAGCCTGCTTAGCCGTAACAGGCGGAATTAGCAGCACACCAACTGCTGGGATGGAAACCATGCTGGATATGCCCCCATTACACCTTTGGGTCAAGATGGAGGCGACAGCTGGTGCCTACATACTCAAATCTGTCAACAACTGGAACTCTTTGGGACATCCAGAATCACACACTAAAATAGTGAGTGAGGTAAATATAGGAAAGGTTGGGGAAATGCCAAACGACTATATTATAACCCCATACTTCTTCAACAAGTCTTTCAGTATAACAATTGGAAGTAGGGAGCAGTGGGAGAAAATAGTTCCACACCATACGGGGGATATTGTCTAGTTCACTGACGGGTCGAAATCAGACCAAGGCGTTGGGGCCGGGGTATACGGGGTGCAGCCAAGACTGGAGGGCGTCATCTCTCTAGGGAAACTGGCCTCAGTATTCCAGGCCGAAATCACTGCCATCAGGGCATGTGTGGAGGAGAATTTGCGTAGGTGCTACAAAGATCGTAGCATCTATATCTATGAAGACAGCCAGGCAGCCCTGAGATCACTGGCAGTTCCTACAACGTCTAAAATTGTTGCAGAATGTCACAGGGTTCTGGTGGAGCTAGGGGAAAGCAATAGAGTAAACCTATTGTGGGTCCCTGGCCACTCGGGGATCAGTGGCAACGAACATGCCGACAGATTAGCCAGGATGGGGGCAGAGGCTCCATTTATTGGACCGGAACCTGTCCTGACAATCACCAAGGCAATTATTAAATTGGAGCTACGTAAGTGGCTCAGAAGACAGCACGTAGAATATTGGACCAAAGTCTATCAACAAAAACATGATGCCAAATCCATGTTTTAAAAGAAGCTCTGCAGTCCTGGGCCTGAACAGGAGAGAGATTAGACTATGGTTGGATTGCTGACAGGCCATGGGAATTTCAAAAAACACCTACATACAATGAGAATAACAGAAGAGGACCCTAAATGTAGGATCTGTAATGACGGTGATGAAACTGCATCACATCTGATCTTCGAATGCATTGCATTGGAGTGTAAAAGGCACAGAACATTTGGGACAACCAGAGCCGAAGAAATTGTGTCTAATAAAGAACTGGTACAGGAACTCCTTGCACTGTTCAAGGGCATTGGTTGGCTTTACTAGACATACAGGGAGCGATACCGCACAATAAACTTAGTTTCGGTGCGGGCAGTGGCGGGTTAGACCAAGACTGTTTTGGCTTCCCTGAAAGAATCAAATCAAGAGGTCTGGGGTTCGAATCCCGACCACAGCATAAATTTTAAAACAATGCCTCTCATGTTTAATACAAATTTTCCTATTTTATGTTGTAAAAAGAGATTCTCAAAGTTCGAAAAATATTAAAGATTGGTTCAACCCAACAATTATACCGTGTAAACGCAATTCTTAGCCATACTTGACAAATTTACTTGTTTCAGTGAAACTAACACAAGGAAGAGGAAATACTAATTTAACACTAAATTGGCGAACAATATTTCAACTTTCTTATCTGAAATGTATGGTTAGAGAAAGTCAAATTAAAATATGATAAGTACTGATTAACAGTGCCCTTTAGATATCTGAAACAGTGCAGTTGATTCACGAAATTAAAATATGTAAAGGACGATGTTAATCAGTAGTTATATTTTTATTTCTGACCTTTTCTATCTATACGTTTGATAATGGTGCCGTAGTGCAAGGAAACTGGTCACATAAATTAAAAATCTTAATATATTAAAAGTATCTACGAAAACTTAAATCAGTCGGGCAGACCAAACTACCCGACCGATTTCCTTCATTTTTGTTTTAAACTAAAGGTACTTTGCAACAGATTTGTCATCAAGCTTCGGAATTTACATAAGTCTCGCCTTTTTACACAAACGCGATTTCTTTCTGTATATTTCTTATGGAGATTTCCTTGGTGTAAGCTAAAGTCAGTCGGTCAGGACATTCTATTCGACCGATTTCCTTCAGTTTTACTTTAAACCAAAGCTATTCATTCGCAGATTTATCATCAAGTATCAGAATTAACTTAAGTCTCTCCATCCTTTATTTTTATTCAAACGCACTATCTTTCTGTCCTTGCACTGAATATTTTAATCTGTTTGTTTTACGATATCTTTGGTTCTAATTAAGGTACGTGTGGTGTCGCACAAGTACAAAGTGCGCGCCACCTACTTTCGCCGCGCGCCGCCATGCACTCACGGCGCGGCGTTCTCACGACGACAGCCACGAGCGCCCTCTGCTGCAACCCCGCTCGTGGCCACCACGGAAAGACACTGGTCACTTCGGACTGAGATAGCAACCAGTGAGGACCTTCGTAATCAGATAGGCACCAGTGAAGACTTTGCTATCGTACAGGCACTAGGCAGGCCTCTAACAACTATGTATCAACATTCTGCAGTACTATGTAAAAGTTAAGTATTGTTACATTCTGTGCAATATATATCTCTTTCTAATTTACTCGAGTGTTTATAGTTTCTGGCTGCTCCCCTCCGTACCTGCACCAGCGTGTCTCATTCCACTCGGCCACCGACACCTACGACGAGGCTGGGACACAAAAGCGGCGACGAAGTCGGGACACAAAAGTACGCAGTTGTTTTTGACCTAACAACACTCAGCGGATCAAACGGTTTCATTTGCGCTTTTAAACACTTGCATAGATTGATTCTGAAGAAAGCTATGCGTGATCATTCAACTTACAGTTTTTACCAATTTTTGTCATTGTGCGAAGTATTCGTACGGGTCCTCTAGTTCCAATAATTAGTGGCTATGGTTTGACCACTATTATGTGTTATGAAATTTAAAAAATGATGAAAAATAATTTTCGTCAAAATTATATCAGACAATTTTTTTTTTTTTTTTTTTTTTTTTTTTGTGGTTTTAGGGCGCACAACTTCTATGGTCATTAGCGCCCAGCCAAGAACGTAGATTCGCTATGATCTCAAAAAAATGGTGACTGTCAGAACATCAACAAAAGGCTAAAAACGAAAGATAAAAGACAATTAAAAGAGTTAAATATCCTTGGATAAGTTGGCCAAGTTGATAAAACGCAAAACTCGAGCAGCTGCTCGTGTGTTATCAGCTAAAATTTCCTCCAGAGTAGACGGAAAGTGAAGGGCTACACGGAGATGATTAAAATTAACACAAGTCAGTAAAACATGTCGCACTGTCAGCAGTTCACCGCAGGAGCATAGCGGTGCAGGTTCGGCGGATAGCAAGTGACGGTGGCTGAAACGGCAATGACCGATCCGCAACCGAGCCAGGATGACCTCCTCCCGCCGAGAGGGGCGTGAGGATGTCCTCCAAGCGGTCGGGATCGGTTTGACAGTTCGCAATTTATTGTTGTACAGTGAAAGCCACACACTGTGCCATTGCGACACGATACTCCGGCGAAGAGCCCGTTGAACATCGTCCGATGGGACGCAAAAGGTAGCCATGCGAGGCAAAAGAGCTGCTGCCTTGGCTGCTGTGTCGGCGGCCTCATTCCCGGGCACACCCACATGGCCAGGGACCCACAGGAAAGAAACGCGACAGCTGTCATCCGCCAGCAACTGGAGGGAGCGTTGGATCCGATACACGAGAGGATGGTTCGAGAAAGGGTCCTTAAGACTCTGCAGGGCACTAAGGGAGTCAGAACATATGGCATAGAAAGGGTGGCGGTGGCGGCAGGTATACAAAACGGCCTGGTGGAGGGCGAAAAGCTCAGCCGTGAAGTTCGAGCACCGGTCAGGGAGCTTGTATTGGAAACGGTTGTCCCTGACGACGAAGGCAGATCCGACACCGGCAGTGCTCTTGGAACCATCAGTGTAAATAAATACGGCATTATCGAACCGCGAACGGAGTTCGACAAGCCTCGAGCGGAATACCAAATCCGGAGTGCTCTCCTTGGGGAGCGAACTAAGTTCGAGGTGTGTGTGAACCTGGGCCTGATGCCATGGTGGCAATGGGCTTTCGCTCAACCGAAGGGTGGAAGGAAGGGTAAAATCGAGCCGTTGTAGCAGCCGGCGAAACCGAACTCCCGGTGGAAGCAAGGCAATCGCAGACAACTGATATTGGCGATCGAGTGAGTCGTCAAAAAATAATCTGTAAGATGGATGGTTGGGCATCGACCGTAGGCGGCATGCATACCGACACAAGAGTATGTCACGTCGAGTGGTCAAGGGTAATACAGCAGCCTCGGCATACAGACTTTCAACAGGGCTGGTATAAAAAGCACCGGTCGCCAGACGTAATCCACGATGGTGGATAGAGTTGAGACGGCGGAGAATCGACGGCCGTGCTGAAGAGTATACAAGGCTTCCATAGTCGAGCTTCGACTGAACAATGGCCTGGTAAAGGTGAAGCAGGACGGTACGATCCGCTCCCCATGACGTGCCACTGAGGACACGAAGAACGTTAAGGGATCGAGCACAACGGGCAGCCAGGTAGGACACGTGTGTGGACCAGCAAAGTTTCCGATCCAACATGAGTCCCAAGAATTTTGTAGTCTCCACGAAAGGGAGAGCAACAGGGCCGAGACGTAGAGAAGGTGGAAGAAATTCCTTGTATCTCCAGAAATTGATACACACAGTTTTCTCAGTGGAGAATCGGAAGCCGTTTGCGATGCTCCAGGAATATAGACGGTCAAGACAGCGTTGGAGAGAACGCTCCAAGAGACACGTCCGCTGGGCGCTACAATAAATTGCGAAATCGTCAACAAAGAGAGATCCGGAGACGTCGGCTGAAAGGCAATCTACGATCGGATTGATTGCAATGGCAAAGAGCGCCACACTCAAGACGGAGCCCTGTGGTACCCCATTCTCCTGGCAAAAGGTATCTGACAAAACAGAGCCCACCCGTACCCGGAACTTGCGATCCGCCAAAAACGCTTGAATGAAAAGAGGAAGGCGGCCCCGAAGGCCCCATGTATGCAATGTGCGGAGAATGCCCGCTCTCCAACAGGTATCGTATGCCTTCTCCAAGTCGAAGAACACTGCTACTGTTTGACGCTTCTTTAGAAAGTTGTTCATAATGAAGGTCGACAACGTAACGAGGTGGTCAGCAGCAGAGCGGTGTCGACGAAAACCGCATTGGATATTAGTCAGGAGGCGGCGAGATTCGAGGAGCCAGACCAACCGAGCGTTAACCATGCGTTCCATCACCTTACAGACGCAGTTCGTCAGAGAAATGGGGCTATAACTGGAAGGAAGGTGTTTGTCCTTCCCTGGTTTGGGGATGGGGACAACAATGGCTTCACGCCAACTTGTGGGAACATGACCTTCAGTCCATATGCGATGTAGGTACTAAGAAGAAAGCACTTGCCCGCAGGAGAGAGGTTCTTCAGCATCTCAATATGAATGGAATCGGGCCCGGGAGCAGAAGACCGGGACAGGGCGAGAGCACGATCTAGCTCCTGCATGGTGAAGGCGACGTTATAATTTTCACGATTAAAAGAGCGGAAAGAAGGAGGCCGTGCCTCCTCTGCCTGTTTGCGAGGGATAAAGGCAGGGTGGTAATGGGCAGAGCTCGAAACCTCCGCAAAGAAACGACCCAATCAGCTGGGTCCACGAGGACTGCGTTCTCCACGGTCAGGCCAGGAATCGGGGAGTGGACCTTGATGCCGGATAAACGGCGTAGGCCACCCCAGACAACCGTGGAGGGAGTAAAACGGTTAAAAGAACTAGTAAAAGCAGTCCAGCAAGCTTTCTTGCTGTCGTTTATGATACGACGGCACTGCGCTCTCATACGTTTGTAATTGATGCAATTCTCCAAAGTTGGGTGGCGGCGGAAGGTGCGTAAAGCATGGCGCGGGCTCGAAGCGCGTCGCGGCAGGCTGCAGTTCACCAAGGGACCTGGACACGACGTGGAGAAGAGGATGTACGAGGTATGGAACGTTCAGCAGCAGTGAGAATAACCTCTGTGAGGTATTCGACCTGACTGTCACAGTTGGGAAAATGCTGATTGTGAAAAACAGCCATGGAAGAATAAAGCCCCCAGTCGGCCTTAGAAATGTTCCAACTGGTGGGACGTGGAGATAGGGAATGATGCAGGAAGTGGATGATACAAGGGAAATGGTCACTCGAGTACGTGTCAGAAAGTGCATACCACTCAAACCGACCGGCAAGCTGAGGAGTGCATATTGCGAGGTCTATATGGGAATAAGTGTGTGTTGTGTCAGGAAGGAAGGTCGGTGCACCGGTGTTGAGGCAGACAAGATCGAGGTGGTGGAGAATGTCCACCAAAAGGGAGCCTCTCGGACAAGGTGCCGGAGAGCCCCATAGGGGGTGGTGGGCATTAAAGTCGCCTACCAACACGAAAGGTGAAGGGAGCTGGTCAACAAGGTTTAGCACATCTGCCCTAGTAAGGGCAGATGACGATGGCGAATATATATTACAGAGGGAGAAGGTAAATGTGGATAAGATGATGCGGACGGAAACTGCCTGTAGGTGAGTGTGCAAGGAAATGGGATGGAAATAGACGTCGTCTCGAAGGAGCATCAGAACCCCTCCATGGGCTGGGACACCTTCCACGGGTGGCAGGTCGAACCGCACAGAGGTGTAGTGTGGAAAGTCTGCACGATCACGTGGACGCAACTTTGTTTCTTGTAGACAGATTAGAAGCGGGCAGTGCAATCGAAGGAGTAGTTTTAACTCCTCCCGATTAGAACGAATGCCGCGAATGTTCCATTGAAGGAGCGCCATGATAAAAATGAGAGAAGAAATAAGGATAAAAACCAACTAGCAAGCGGGGTCACCTCGACGGCCGCTGAGGACCGGATTTCGAGGGAGCACTGCTATCGCTGTCTGGGGGCAAAGGGTCATGTTCCATTGGTTCGACCGACGCGCCTGCCACCTCCCTGAGTTGATCAGGAGGGGCAGTTTCCACCGCCGGTAAAGGGCCGGGTGCCCGGCAGACGGGGCGACCCGGTGAAACAGAAGACGGCCGAGGCCGGCAACCGTTGGACGGCGTGACGGATGGGTCACGCCTCGGCGGGGAAGGAGAGGAACTCTTTTTCTTGTCAGCTCTTCTGGAAGAGTGACGGCGGGAAGAGGCAGTTGACGGTTGGGAAGCCTGAGAACGCAGAAAATCCTCATGGACGGGTTCCTTTTTCAAGGTCAGGGCATCTTGTTTAGGTGCCCGCGGTTTACTAGAGTTTGACGAAGACTGTACCCTAGAAGCAGCAAGAGGGAGCGGGGACGTGGAACGGGCAATCTTCGGGCTGGCTGATTGCACAACCGTGTCAGCGAAAGTGAAGTCACATGTCTGGGTACTGGAATCCTTGGTAGGTCGAGTTGAGGTGAGTACCTTACTGTATGTACCCGCTGGGAGGACAGTGGGCTTTCGACTCGCCAACAACTTACGAGCGGCAGATGTCGATACCTTCTCCGTAACCCGAATTTGCTGGATTACCTTCTCATCCTTGTATACAGGGCAGTCGCGAGAGGAAGCCGCATGGTCACCGTTGCAGTTTAGGCAGTGAGGGGACGGAGGTGGGCAATCCCCCTCATGGGCGTCCCTACCACAAGTGACACTTTGCTGCATTTGGGCAATGTTCACGGGTATGGTTGTACCTGTGGCACTGAAAACAGCGCGTTGGGTTAGGTACATAAGGGCGGACGGAGATGACTTCATACCCTGCTTTGACCTTCGACGGGAGGTCAACTTTGTCAAACGTCAAAAACACAGTACGAGTCGGTGTCAGATGGTTATCGACCTTTTTCATGACCCTGTGGACGGCTGTCACACCCTGATCGGACATATACGATTGGATATCTTCATCAGACAATCCGTCAAGGGATCTCGTGAAGACTACCCCCCGTGACGAGTTGAGTGTGCTGTGCGCTTCGACCTTAACTGGAAAAGTGTGCAACAACGTAGTACGTATCAGTTTTTGGGCTTGGAAGGCACTTTCCACTTCCAGCAACAATGTGCCATTGTGCTGACGTGAACAGGTTTTAACAGGGCCAGCAATTGCATCTACACCTTTCTGTATAACGAAAGGATTGACAGAATTGAAATCCTTTCCGTCGGTGCGAGAGACAACCAGAAATTTAGGTACATTAGGCAGAGTCTTTTTAGGCTGAGGCGAGTCTAACTTACGTTTATGGGTCAACGTCACGAAAGAAGATAAGGAAGTCATCGCGGAAGTGTCCCCCGTGATTACCGGCGTCTCCGATGGCGCGCTCCTTCCTAGTGGGGGCCCTCTCCGAGGGCTTACCCGCCTTAGGTGATTGTTCACACCTCAGGTCACACCTTCCGAGAACTGACAGAGGGACCAATCGGCACGTTCGGAAGGTACCAGCTCGGGTAATCACCCCTCCCTGGGCCTGGCCTTTACCAGGGGGTACGTACGTGCCTTACTTGTCTACCCGGGGCGGGGAATTACGCGTTACCCCGTCACCTGCTACGCACGATAATGCGTGGGTCGGCCTTCAGACACGCACAGGGAGGAAAGAAGAAGAGGATAGGAAAGGAAGAGAAAGAAGGAAAGAAAAGAAGTGTCTCAAACGCCGAGGCGGAGACTAATGAGGAGAAGAAGGCTAGGAGAGTTCAAGGAGAGAAAGACAGAAAACGAAGGGTAAGAAAGGAAGGAACGAAGGAAGAAAAACCACAACAAGAACCACCGTATCTCACGAAATATGCCCGTCTCCGGGCGAAGGCATAAACCGGGAGGGAAAGTGAAGCAGCCTGGGGCAGAAGAAAGGCTGCTCCGGCTCGGGGCCCCGTGCGCGCCACACATGTACCCACAAAAGAACTGTGGGCCCCCTGGGGGGTCAGACAAAGAATATCCCCTTTTGTATTACAGATATTGGATGTTACATTTACAAACAGATTTGATTTACAAAATTGTTTTTACCAGAATTCATCCTGTATTTTGTAGATACCTGTACTAGATACACATTTTCAACTTTACCCACTCGCAACTAATGTCGCACATTCTGGAACATAACGCTTGACATGTTATCTACCAAAAATACCCATTGACGAAAGAAGTGAAGAAAATACTTTTTTCTTCAAATTTACCACACCAATACAAAAGTTTTCTTAAAAATTCTGATATTAAGCTGTGAATAAATAATTCGTACGTATGCCTGTTACACGACGTTTATGAATATACACCGAAGAGCCAGTGAAACTGGTACGTCTGTGTAATATCGTGTAAGATCCCCGCAAACACGCAGAAGTGCCGGAACACGACGTGGCATGGACTCGCCCAATGTTCTGCTGCAGTGCTGGTGGGAATTGCTAGCATGCACCCTGCAGGGCTGTCCATAAAATTGTGACAGGTGATGAAACCTGGCTCCATTTTTCACCAGAAACGAAGAGGCAATAAACGGAGTGGCATCATGCAAGTTCAACCGAGGAAAAAAATTCAAAACCACACCTGCTGCTGGAAAAGTCATGGCCACAATATTTTTTCGATTCCGAAGGACTCTTGCTTGTCTACGTCATTCCACATGGAACCACCATAAATTCTGATGCATATGTGAAGACACTGAAGAAACTTCACGCTCGACTGATTCGTGTTTGACCACATCGGCGAAAGCAGCATGTTTTGCTGTTTTATGACAATGCACAGGCAAATGTCAGTCAAAAAACCATGGAAACGATCACGAAACTGATGGACAGTCGTGATCTGGCTCCATGTGACTATCATCTCTTTGGGAAACAAAGACTCTTCGTGGAACGAGGTTTGAAGATGACTTTCTTGTGCACGCTGCCAAACAGTGACTCCAACGTGTTGGTCCAAAATTTCACCGAGCGGGTAAACAGGCGCTGGTTCCAAGATGGCGTGAGGCAATTGAGAGGGGGATGGGGATTATGTGGAGAAATAAAAATATTGTTCCTAAAGGATGTTTCTAAACACTGTAAAGCTGTCAAACATGTAGAATAAAAACTATTTAAAAAATAGTGTGCATTTCTTTTGGAGTGACCCTCTTAGTTTGTAAGCCTAGGGAGTGATAACCAGCGTAGTTAAGTTTTACAGATTTACAAGCATTTGAATATGATAAATTAGGTTTTTGTAAGGTTCAAGTGAATAGAAGAAACTTCACACGGAACGCGGTGGAGATGTGGAGATTGGGGGGGGGGGGGGGTGTGATTTCTCGCAGCGTGTGAAATGACGCTTGTCAATATTTCTGTAACAGATCTGATAGTTGCCGCCACCTATTGCACAATTAACACTCAGGATTATGCAAGTATTTTTCTCAATCAAAGAGCGAGTGTGGAACTTTACTATTAAGTACGCTTGTTAGAGTAATATGATACACAGAGGAAGAGTGCGTCCCTTTATCCCACTTTAGCTTACATTAATAAAAGTAGGTAGCTAAATGAAATACGTTAATGAATATGTAATAAAAATCAAAGTAACGTAGTACAGAGTAATAAAATTAGGCGTAGGAGAACACAGGTAAAAAGAAGTGAAAAGTTTTTAAGAGAAAAATTGAGGAAGGACATGTGATTTTGGTTTTAACCACAGTGATATTGATGACGAACTAGATGACTTCTGTGTTACGCAAAGATCTGTTCGTAGTATGCTGCGAATTCGGTAAAGATGACGAGTAACGGAACCTGTGTATTTCTGATGCTGGTTGTCATTGTGAATGACATAGTTGGGACAGTACTGAAAACTACAAATGCGACTCCTGTCTGGTGAGGCGTCAGTTGCTTTACAGACATGCAAGAAACCGAGAGACTGAAAACGTTTATACTAAAATCATCTGCTTTTTGTCATTATTATTGTTTTCAATACATTGAGCTGGTATTTTTGCTATTTTTGTATGTGAACTACGTTGTTCAGTGTTTTGTGTAATAAACATACTATTCAATACATGTATTTTATATTATCAGATGTGTGGTATTAAATACTTTATACAATTCCTTGCATCAATTTACCGCACTTACAATTTATCCGATTCTTCAAGTAAAATGACAATGCAATTAATTCGACCATCTTTTTTTTCTAAAACGTGTAGCTGAATATGGTTTTAACATATGTTACAGTAACCAAGTGCAACTACTACTACATGAAACATTTTAACCTCTGGTTATTATCGAATGATGGTTAGATTCCAAATACCTAAGGTGCGTCGATTCCTGATTAAGTACAGAATAAATAAGTGAATTAAATCTTGAGTTAAAACAAACATTATTTGAATTCCTTTCTCCCATCTTAGTACATGTGTAGAATCTTCTATCCTACCTCAAATTTCCGACATTCATTTTGCCAGTCCATCCCTTTAAGACCTCTAAAAATGTAATACGCTTCTACCAAATAAAGTCTGCTGCAGCCATTCCAAACTATACTATCGGTACAACTGATTTCGAACGAGATGACGTTTAACGAAACGGCGAAAACATCTTTCTAGCTACGTAAAACGTCCAGACCTCATACCAGCCAGGCTTTCAGGGGGCGGTAGCTACGGGCTATATATATGACAAGCGACAATGTCATTCGGTAATGGCGTTCGTTTCAGTAAACGCTTCTCCAATTTCCGCTTATTGTGCTTAACTCGTGTGTTTTGATGACCTCTTATAGTCGCTCTGATACGCCTGTCGATTGATTTCGCCGTTATGGCCCATGTATTCGGAGAGCAGTTGCCATACTCTCATTTGTTTCGTTTGTACTTTAATAGCAATGAAACTGGTGCGCCCCGGCGTATGAAAGGAATGATTAATAGACTGAAAATGTATGAACCAATGTGATACGTTTGTGAACAGTAATTTCATTGGAAAGCCTAACGTACAAAGCAACGTAATCCTCTCATGCAGCTGCCACATTTTGAGTATGATTGGCATCTTTCGCAGTCGCTATGGTACGTCAACAAAACATTGCAGTGTCGCTGAATCTTCGGAAACTGTTTGCGGTGAAAGAAATGATGGTGTGTTGTCCATATCAATATACCACTGTACACGTCTGCTGACAAACTAATTTCTTTAAAGGATCGAATTCCTATGACGAAGACGTTTCGATTAGTTTGAACACTGAATAACGTCCGCGGAATCTGCACTACATTGTAAAAGAAAATAAGCTATTCGTGCGTCCCAATATTCATGACAGCATACATCGTGAAAAATGATGTATATACTGGTAATAATTTTGCAGTTCCATTCAGTGCGGAATGAAAGTACTGTCTGTAAAGTGTGTTGTCAATAGTCAGCGATGAAATAAATTTAAATCAACTTTTACAGTGCGCCAGTATAAGCGATAGGACGTTATGACCTGAACTATGCGTCTTACATCGATATAATTTTGCAGGTACATTAAGTGGTACATTTACACTAATAATTGACACTGAATGCTGTTTAATGTAATCGTTTTTACAGCACGGCTATATCGGCTAAATAGCCACGTCAGCTGGTTTGAAAGAAAAAATGATATCTTCCTGGATGCATAAGAGGGAAATCTTGCGTATGTTCGCATTTAGATACCTACATCATTAAATATCCAGCATAGTATGCTGTGTTATTAGTAACACCATAAAAATTTAATTTTTTTCTAAATAGCGAGACGCATTGAATAAGTCCTGGCTTGTTTTTTTCTTTTTCCACTTCTTCCTTCAGCAGTACTTGAGATACTTTTCAATGTAGTCACGAAATGAATTGAGACACTTGGCATAGCGTGATACCAACTTTCGTATTCCTGTGCCGTGGGTGTATTCCGCCCCTGAATGTAACCAGCTTTTGGCAGTCGCCTTCATAGTTCAAGCATTCTGTGACTACTCAAGGTACTATGCGCTTTCACGCTTCACTTTGCCAGTCTGTTAGTAATACTAGAAGTATTTAATATCAATCTCCATGAAGCACGTCGCTAAAAAATTTAATTTCGTCCTCTAGAATTTTTCTAAGACAAATATTGATCTCGGCCCCAGCAGGTCGTAGAGCAACATTGTTTTAATATTTCTGACAAAATGTCGGCAATATATTACTTTAACAGTTCCTTTCGTAACATAAAACAGTTCAAAACAGGCCAAAAAAGTGCATTATACTTGTAATTAAAAAAACCTGAAAAATTATTCAATAGCATGATATTACAATTCTTCGCAAGAAGACAGCAAAAACCGTTACCCTAGGTCGATCCCTGAAAAAACTGTAGCCAATTTTCTAGAAGGATATATCGACCTAGAGTAACGGTTTTTGCTGTCTTCTTGCGAAGAATTGTACTATAATGTTATTGAATAATTTTTCAGGTTTTGTTAATTACAAGTATAATGTACTTTTTTGGCCTGTTTTGAACTGTTTTATGTTACGAAAGGAACTGTTAAAGAAATATATTGCCGAATGTTTGAACATTCATTACGCCGGGAAAAGTTAAAGTTTCACATATTTAAAATAGTTTTTATTTAATGAAACCCGAGCAATGATGGCGAAATTTGCCAAATACATTCGCAAAGTTGCACAAAACGATTTTCCTTAAATAAACGTTAAATCTGTTGGGAAAATTTTAAATTATACTTTCATAGGCCTTACGATTATCGACTGTTTTTTTGTACATAACGATTGCTTTGTAGCTTTTAGAGATATATAACTTAAAAGGTTAAAGAGGATATATATATATATATATATATATATATATATATATATATATATAAGCAATCGTTATGTACAAAAACCAATCGATAATCGTAAGGCCTATGAAAGTCTAATTTAAAATTTTCCCAACAGATTTAGCGTTTATTTAAGGAAAATCGTTTTTGTGCAATTTTGCAACTTTGTCAAATGTATTTGGCAAATTTCGCCATCATTGCTCGGGTTTCATTAAATAGTAACTATTTTAAATATGTGAAACCTTAACTTTTCTCGGTGTAATGAATGTTCAAACAACTTACGGGTATGCTGCCGGGTGACGAGCTACTCTGAAACCTGCGTGTGTTTTTTTTTTTTTTTTTTTCAGATATGTAGACGACACTTTTGTCGTTTGGCCTCATGATAGTGAGAATTTAAACGGTATTTTGGAACACCTAAATTCAATCCACCCGAATATTCAGTTCACTATAAAGGTGGAAAAGAATGGCTGTCTTCCTTTCCTTGATGTGTTGTCAGAAGGAAGGTAGATGATACATTGGGACATTCTGTTTATAGGAAGCCTACTCACACTGATTTGTATCTGCGAGCTGATAGTTGTCACCATCCAGCTCAGCGTGAAGCAGTACTTCGTACCTTGGTTCACAGGGCACATGTCATTTCAGACCATGAAAGTTTGTCAGCTGAGTTGTCCCATGTCCCATCTCCAGGAGACCTTTCGTCAGAATGGTTATAGTGAGAGACAGATAAAACGTGCATTGCGCTATCAGCCTTCTGTGCAACGGGTGAGCGACGATAGTAATGAAGTAGCACCTAAATCTATGGCCTTTTGCCTTGCGCAGGAAGCATTTCCAACAAGATTGGTCGTATTGTGCGGAAATATGATGTGAAATGTGTTTTTCGACCACCTATGATAAAGGCCTGGATGATCTTGGTTTGCGTAAGGGAAGTGTATATCGTATTCCTTGCAGTTGTGGCATGTCATATATTGGTCATACAATCAGGACTGTGGAAGACCGGTGTATTGAACATAAACGTTACACGCGTTTACAACAGCCAAACAAATCCGCTGTTGCAGAACAGTCTTGG
This sequence comes from Locusta migratoria, assembly GCA_026315105.1. Lineage (NCBI taxonomy): Eukaryota > Metazoa > Arthropoda > Insecta > Orthoptera > Acrididae > Locusta > Locusta migratoria. Next base: position 561,555,943 of record CM048746.1, read on the forward strand.
CACCGGTCATCCTATGGAATACAACAACATGGAGATTCTGGCATGCACTTCCACCTATTGGGGTAGTGTACTTAAGGAAGCTGTTGAAATTAAACTAGCAAGCGACAGATGGTGGTTTTTGTTTAAATTCTGCTTGGAATCCGGCACTGTCTCTCGTCAAAAACCTGTTGATCAAGTCACGATCGATATTTTTTATGTTTAGTCATCTTTGGTTGTGTTGACTCTGCTGTGACTGACTGTGTGTGTTACCTTCCTTGTTTACCTTTGCAAACCGAGGTATTAAATACGCTTGAACATCGCTTCCTTAAGTGCAGTTGTGCCTTGAGAATGGCAGGGTGTCCTTGCCGAAATATCGGCGGTATACGAGGCGTGGATTTGCTCACTGCAGGGGTTGCGCTTCTCTATGACAATGGTCGGCCCCACACGCCTCGCCGCAAAGCAACTGTTTTACAGAAGCTCGGCTGGGAGCCTTGCAGCATACATTCCTGATCTTGCTCCCAGCAATTTCCATCTTTCGTTGCACCTCAAGAAATTTTTGTTCTCAGACAAGCGTTTTGACAGCGACGAACTGAAGACACGCTCGTTCCATTCACACGCGGCAGACTTCGACGACACAGGAATACAAAAGATGATCCCACAATATGACAATTATTTTAGTGACTGTCTAAAAATAGATCAAACAACGATGTACCTGTCGCCAGTCAAGTTTTTCACGTACACGTACGTATATTGTCTGTTTTGAGACAGGTAAGTGAACGAAATTAGCTACTTAAATAGCTGGAAATCTATATTGTTTTTTAGACTTTTAGTATGGTACTTTGTAGTTCAGCACAAGGAATGTAACGTCCCTCCCTGAAGGCTTAAATTTTTATTAGGAACGCCATTGAAATGGCAATCTGCTGGTTTCTTTGCACAAAGATACACCTTTGCGTGAAGTAATGATATGGGGTGAAGCAGTGATACTATATGTATCTTACGAAGAAAACTAATTCTAATGAATTTAATTAGATTATTTTTCTGGATTTGTTCTTGGAGTAGTAGGGTGATATTTGAAAAGAGCGATCTGTATAATCGACTGATAAAAGAATAGGAGATGTCTGCATCATGTGTAAAGGTAAATTATTTGCGTACTGGCCTGAATAGGATATTTAAAGAATAACGCTTTTTATTACGTAATTACACTTAACTACTTGAGTATTTTTCAGAATATTTCTTATCCATCAATAAAAGAACTGTAGTGAATCCTGATTTGTAAACTCCGGCCGCGGCGGATTAGCCGTGCGTACTAGACGCCGCGTTGTGGTGCGCTCGGCAGTTCGCTGTCGGGGGATTCGAATCCCCCTCGGGCATGGATGTTTGTGCCGTCTTTAGTATAAAGTAGTTCATAAGTAGTCTAAGTTTAGGGACTGATGACTCCGTAGTTAAGTCCCATAAACTCTCCAATCATATGATTTTTTTTTTTTTTTTTTTTTTTTTTTTTTTTTTTTTTTTTTTTTTTATAAACTCCGTGCACAGTTAAGTAGTGATATTAGTTGTTTGTTCTTTTTCTTTTGTTAATATTTCATTATTCTTTGAGTATTTTCCATTATATTCTTGTCCCGTCAATTTCGTATATGTATGAGGAAATGGAGTTATCCACAGAACAATCTATGTGGATGGTGCGCAGGCATTAAGTACACACGCGGCAGATTGGAAAATGACTGCTTTCTCAGAAGCTATATTGAGTGATATAATATTTGAAGTGCGGTGATAACTTTTATTTCAGTGTATTTAACAGTATTTAACGGACTGAATGAGCAAGCAGGTACTTGGGACTGAGATATATGCAGGGATCATTATGTGTTATAATAATATGAATCTTTTATGGGCAACATTTGTAATGTTTTCTGACTGGAATGTGAAACGTGTAAGGAAATTTCATGTACTTGAAAAGGAGTGCTGAGCATTTTAGTTAGAGACCTAGATTAGTGAATATTAGGTTTTTGCTGTTTTCAATTCAAGACATCTTAATTTTACTAATACGCAATTAACACTGTAATGAATCATTAACTCCAATAACAGCTCATAGGTGTGGCCGTATGAACTTTGACAAACTCTTAAAGTGAATAGAAATTAAAATTAAGCATGTTAATTGCAGCTGAAGGCTAGGAATAAAATTTTGAATAGTGAATGTGTAAGAAGTTCACACTTTAAATACACCACTTGCTATCGCAGATAATTACCGTTCTCCGGGGCCCGCAGTATAGAGTATGTCTGAGTGTAAAAATAGTTTCTAATTATTTTGGTATTGAACAAATAATTACGTTTTTGTAAGACTTCTGAACAAGTTATTGTTTTCGAAAACAATTATAAAGATGGATTTTTTTTTATCTGCGCTTTCAGTTTGATGTTCGTATTTTGTCAGTTTATTTAGTAACATGATTCGCCGTATAACTGCAACGTGTTGACCCACCCACGGGATGTGGCGCCCACTATTTTCAGACAATCATTATTTATAATTGCTCGTTAGCAGAGCGGCATGGAGAGTACCGCTTTTCCGCTTACAGCTTGCCCTTCTGGGACCTTGTCAATACGTTTAACATTGCTGTAGACACAATCTGTGTTATATCGCAGTGATTTTGTACTTTTACGGTACGGGTTGCCGAGTTAATATATTCAATGAATAACTCTGCTAGGAGGAGCCATTGTTATCCTCATTTGCTGTTGGCCATTTTAAGTGACAGCGGATAAAGAAATGACAGTGTTAATAAGAAACATGCACAAAGCACACCATTAATACTAACGTGGTTAATAACCACAGCGCAGGAAATCATAGACGGGAAAAGATTTGCTTGAGACCTAGGATGAAATCTTAAATATTCCGTTCATATCTTGCATTTTAGATCCAATCATGTTCTTTAATGGTTTACGGAATATTCGTGCTTTTAAGATGCTAACAAATAGCACACAATTTCCCCCACAGATGAAATATTTTATGTAAAATTTACTGGCAGCGACTGGCTGGAAGAATCATAGGCATTAAAACTACAGATCGCAGAAGGTACAGCAGAAATAATGGAAATTTCGTTACTAATATATACAGTGTGAAGCGAAATTCACGCACTCTGACTTTGCAGCGCGATTCCCCGCATGCCGGAAATAAATGTCTCGGACAATTTCATCCTCCGCATATTTCCGGCAGTAAATGGACATCTAACAAGGGGAACACCAAGTATTGTACCAACTGATTTTGATGGGTCTCAGTTATGATGTGAGGGAATTCCTCTAGACCAAGCTAAAAGGATTTGTTCCAATGGGTCTTGATTTCCATGAAATCCGTGATAAAATTCGCGTCAAATTCCCACATGTAATGTGTATACTTGTACATGGCAATTACCGCTCAGCGAGTCAGCGTGGTGTAATCGGCAAGATGCGAAGCTCCCATGCAGGCGACTTGGGTTCAAGTATTTTTCCTAGGTGGGTCAAGTATTTTTCACACCTATCCGATGATTCATTGTGTATAGTTACATATTTTTATAAGCATTCTTATGGAAACGGAGTAAATGGTCAGGATAATAACATGTAATATTCGCTCAATATGTTATGTATTGCGCGACGAATGTTATATTATTTCGAAGCACACTTAAGGCGATTGAAGCATATTTCGAAATTAGTAAACAGTCCGTTGTTAACACCTATAATATTTGGGCAACATGAAATACCTATGTTTACAGTTCCTGACTTGTTTTTATCCCATCCTATGCCGACGCGTCCAAATGGACTATTATGCTACGAGCAGTCAGTCATTCGCAGCGTGTCGTTCATGCGTGCGACAAGAAGTGCAACGTGGAGAAAGAATGCGCTATGATAGAAGCAGGTCCATCACACGTAACTTCTTCAGAAATGGATGTGTGTGTGATGAGCTATCAGATCTGGATGGTCTGATCTGATCTGATGGTCTGGAGGAATTCTCTCACAACAGACCTGCGACCCATCAAAATCCATTGGTACCATACTTGGTGGTCCCCTTTTAAGACAGATAGCTGTGTGTTCCATAAGTCAGTGTGCTTCAGAATTAGACGATTACATCAACTAACTTCTAGGAGATGTTAAAGGCGTCTTGAGAAACATGCTCCAAACGGCATTCAACGACGCTACGGAGAGTCCAAGTTACTGGCACCGGCTGTTGCCGCTAGACATCCCCTCCAGCAACTTCGACGCTCCGTAGCGTCATTGGATGACGTTTCCGGGCATGGGTTTCTTTGCTGATTTTGTCCCTTGTTCCTCAACAAGCTTTTTACATCCTCTAGAAGATTGCTGTAATTATGAAACACACCTACGCCGTTCACTGCCCGGAATTTTGTGCGAGAAATCGCGCTGCGAAGCCAGTGTGTGTGTTTTAGAGAGAGAGAGAGAGAGAGAGAGAGAGAGAGAGAGAGAGAGAGAGAGAGAGAGAGAGAGAGAGAGAGACCGATTTTAACATTTGGCATAAATTGGCCTACAGTGTGAGTCCAAAGTCGCACCGCACCGTTTTATATTTATAAAAAAACTGCTCGAACTAGCAAACCTGAATATTCCAGTAACTTTTGGGTCAGGTGATCAAAATTTAAAGCAGTGTCTTTCCAACCTTTTCGAATATGCGACACCCCTTCCAAGTAAATTTTCTGGGGACGCCCCCGCCCCCTCGATAACAAAACTATGTTATCTCAAAGGAAACAAATTTCATCTTGTTTCTGTTGCTAAAACTCAAAATTGTTGGACAGAGTTCTTTTTGTGTATTTTTCGGAGTGGACCACATCCTTTTTTTCTTACAAGATATCCGACAGAAAAATATGTTATTCTTGACCCCAGTGTATCGAATTTCAGGTAAGAATCAGAAGCGAATTACGCTCATTAAGAAATCTCCCACTTCATAGACATTTTGTTAAAAGTAGATTTTTTCAGAATTACGTTATGTATCATGTTCTTTTACGTATCGATTGGTTGCTGGAAACAGTTATCAGGTTTTCCACTTATTTATCATTAACGCACTGTATTATAAAGCAATTTATGATTTATTTAATTCATAATGTTACAAGAGGAACACTAATCTTAACGTTATATACATTTCACTTAGGTATAAAAAATCGTATTACTGATTCCTTAGTCATTTAATGTTGCAATTATTTCCTCCTGTGATTGTAACCCCCCTAGGTAAGTTTTGGGACCCCCCTGAGGGTCCCGATCCACAGGTTTAAAAACAGGCTTACAGTATGTACCAAATAGACGCCATATTGTAATCGGCCAACTGCCATCTTGAATTTAATTTTCTTATGGGGATAGGTTATTGTGGTACATATAATATCAGCACTTTCTGACAAGTTCATTCCTGTTAATATACTCGACGCAGCAATGATTCAAACGTTAGAAGAACCCTTCTTTGCACAAGACATCGTGTTCAGTGATGAGTAACTCTTGCCAGTGGAGAAATCAGTCATCACAATCACAGATCCTGAAGTGACCAGAATCCAGGCTGCATGGAATCTTCTAAGATGTAGCTGGTGACGTAAAGGTTATGATGTGGGGTGGAATATGGGGTACCCTGTCACTGGACCAGTTTTCATTGACGAGAACCGACATGCTCGAAGCTACTTGGAGTTTCTACTAGAGGTGATGTCTTCCTCTTACTTTCAACAGGATGGGGCTCCATCACACTGGGTCAGTTGTTCTGTGGTTAGATCGTCTGTTTCCTGGACGTTGGTTTGGCTGACAAGGTTCTGTGGAATAGTTACCCAGATCACCTGTCTTACACCACTTATCTGCGGGGCCATTTAAAGCAAACCTCATATGCAGAGACAATAAACACCACCTCGAGCAATGCATTGAAGAAGAGTGTCCCGCTTTCTATGCTGAGATCATCCTGCGAGTGGAACGACGATTGGATTCAGCACCTTCAAAGGTGCGTTCACCAAGAGGGACGTTACTATGGAAAACCGTCTAGTCTGTACCTCCAAACAATGGTCACTCAATAAAATAAGTAAAAATGTCTTCCAGTACATGTTACAAGTTTAAAATGCTATTTTAAATTTGTAACGTACTGCATGACGTTTTTACTTATTTTATGGATCTGACCATTAATTCAACCGGATTCAACAGGTGGACAATCACCAAGGGCAGACAGTGTTATGATTGGTCATCGTTCAGGTGTACATACTCTTTTGAAAGAACATTTTAAACATACATATTTTGTACAATGATACGCCCATAAGTTGAATGTCATTTTAGCGCAAGCAACGAAGAGAATACGGACGTAAGAATTTTTTATTTCGTTTTATTTTTTTGCTGACTTCAGAAGATTGAAGAAGTCCTGAGATTTCTTTAAACCATTTAAGTTGATCGTGAAGTAGGCCTACCGGGAGCCACGTTAAAACCAATGCGTCAAGTACACTGGAAACGTGTGCATGTAAATCAGAGTACAACTTTAAAATGGCTTTTTCTCAGATACGGTAAAAATTAGGGAAATTATCACATTAGTTTTTGTTGATAATTACACAATCTACATTATTTGAGCTATTTTCATCATAAAACTAACCGTTTCGACAGAATAACACATTTTTGTGAACCTTGACGTAGTGTAAAACTTTTTGCACTCATGGGATTGGTGGGGAGTTTTCAGAAGTTAAGTATGCAAATTTTCAGCTTGCCAGGTGCAAGCAAGGGTGAATGTTTATTTTTAAATATTGATGGTCCATTTGCATGTAATGTTCGAATTATTCATCCATTATTAACATCGACAAATATGAATTAATCTTGTGAATGCCTTTCACTGTTCGAAACGGATTGAGACAAGGAGACCCTTGTCTCCAGTGCTATTCAACATTGCTCTGGAAAAGGTACGACGCGAAATTGGCAATGGCAGGGAGATGGAGATCATGGGGTTTGACACAGTCTTGGCTTTTGCAGATGACGTGGTGATTATGGGAGAATCACTTGATCAGATAACATCTGACACCGCTAGATTTATGAAAGAGGCAATCAAAGTGGGATTAGTGGGTAACGACGAGAAAACTAAATATATGATCATCTCACGACGACAAGATTTCCCTAACACCATCAATATTGACGGACATAATTTTGAACGAGTGGAGAAATTTAAGTACCTGGGGTCGATACTATCTAGTAAAAGCGAGATAGAGAAAGATATTCAACAGAGGATTGTTAATGCCAATCGTGCATATTTTGGACTCAATAATTTATTCAAGTCACGCTTGGTCTCACAAAACAGCAAGATCAAACTATACATGGCAGTTGTAAGACCTGTTCTGTTATATGGTTGCGAGACATGGGCAACCTCACAAACACTGGAAGAGCGCATTTGTGCATTCGAGAGGAAAGTGCTCAGAAAGATCTATGGGCCTACATTTAATATAGAAAATGGAAGATGGGAAATGAGACAAAAAGAGGACCTGTACCAACGTTTTGGAAAAGTAGACGTTGGTAGGTACATCAGAGGGCGACGACTTCAGTGGTTGGGACATGTCATAAGAGCTGGAGAATCTATTCCTAACCGAGCGTTTAACTCTCAGCTGATCGGAAGACGTCCAAGAGGTCGTTCAAGGACTAGATGGAAAGATAGGGTGATGAGAACGTTGCAGCAGGTAGAACCAATAGCATCCCTTGAAGATGCGATGGACAGAAGAAAGTGGCTCAACATCTGCAGTAGATGGTTGCGTAGACTTTCCCGGCGTAATAACTGATAATATTGATCTCGGGTATGCAGCCGGATACCGTCGTCAACCAGACACGATATTTCAACAGACCAACCGGCTGCCATCTTCAGGTGAGAGCGCAGAACACTAACTCGCCGGAAACTGATAAAGAACAAGAAACAGCAGCCCCTTTATACACTGCTGACGACCCACCGCGCGTGCGCGAAACCAAAGTAGAAGCCACCCAGGCGCAATGGAAACAGTAGCGCGCCGGTGGAGAAAAACGGCAAAAACGATGGGTCGAAAACAAGGCTAGTTTAAAGAAACAGCAGGTCGAAATGAAGACCGTTGTTGCTTGATGTCAGATAAAATCGGGTTCCACGTTTTACTTAGTGGAAAACCCTTGTCCCTATTAATAATATTATCGGCCATTCGAATTTCCATTGATTCTTTGAGAACACATTCCCAGTAGCGGGAAGCAGGAGCAATCAGTTTAGTTTCATCGTACAACATCTTGTGTCCCTCATTCAAACAATGTTCAGCAACAGCCGACTTTTCAGGTTGGAGCAACCGAGTATGACGGTGGTGTTGCACACACCGATCCTGAACTGTGCGGATCGTTTGGCCAATGAAAGTTTTACCACAATAACAAGGAATACTATAAACACCGGGTTTCCTCAGTCCTAAATCATCTTTGACTGACCCAAGGAGGGCCCTAGTCTTAGGTGGGGGCATAAAAACACTTTTAATGTCGAATCTTCTTAAAATTCTTGAAATTTTCGAGGAAATATTCCCGACGAAAGGCAAAAAGGCAATAGACTTGTAATTGTCTTCTAATGGTTCACCTTTTGGACCAAATTGAAATGCACGACAAATTTGTTGAGCAGTGTACCCATTCTGTTGAAAGACCACTTTGAGATGCTCCAGTTCTTCACCCAGATGTTCAGCATCAGAAATGGCGTACGCTCTTTTTACTAAAGTACGCAATACCCCCATACGTTGGTGTGGCGGATGACAGCTCGTCGCATGGAGATAAAGATCGGTATGCGTTGGCTTGCGATACACTCCATGTCCTAAGGTCCCATCACTGTTCTTTTGAACCAAAACATCCAGAAAAGGAAGTTTCCCATCGTTCTCTACCTCCATCGTAAATTTAATATTGGGATGGAGACAAAATGGTCTAAAAAATGATTTAAAGCATCCATACCATGGGGCCAAACCATAAAAATGTCATCGACGTATCTCCAAAAACAGGTAGGTTTAAGAAACGATGTCCTTAAAGCCATGTCTTCAAAGTCCTCCATAAAAAAGTTTGCGACTATTGGGGAAAGAGGACTCCCCATAGCCACACCGTCAATTTGTTCAAAAAACGTATCATTAAAAAGGAAATACGTCGAAGTCAGCACATGACGACATAACTTGACTGTTTCATCATCTAATATATTACTAATTAATAACAATGACTCTTCAACAGGAACCCGGGTAAAAAGCGAAACAACGTCGAAACTGACAAGCAAGTCTGATGGACCAAGACAAACTGACTTCAGCCGCCGAATAAAATGTGACGAGTTCAATATGTGATGATCACACTTTCCAACGTGAGGAGCGAGAACAGAAGCTAAATATTTGGCCAAATTATAGGTAGGGGCACCCAAATTGCTCACAATAGGACGAAGGGGAATTCCATGCTTGTGAACCTTAGGTAGGCCATACAATCTCGGAGGGACAGCAGCTCCAGGGCGAAGTTTCTTAGCAACATGCTCTGACAAGGAACTCTTCTTTAAGAGTAAAAGAGTCTTCCGTTTTATACGTTCAGTGGGATCATTACGTAACCTACGATAGGCTGAGTCATCCAATAAAAAGTTCATCTTGGACACACAGTCTCCACGTGATAGAAGAACCGTTGCGTTCCCTTTATCGGCCGGAAGGATAACCAAATCCTTATCCTCTCTCAAAGACCGGATGGCCGTCCTCTCACTACTAGAAATATTGCTTCTAGGAGGAGGTGCTCTGCGAAGTTTGTAGGCAACCTCTTGTCTAATTTCGTCGGCCTGATCTGGAATACGAGACACCGCTTGCTCAATAGCACAAATAAATTCCGTAATAGGAACAACCTTGGGTGTGGGTGCAAAATTTAAACCTTTTTCCAAAACAGATAATGAAGCGTTGTCCAGTTCTTTATCTGCAAGATTGACAACAACACGCCGACGGAAATCGTCACCAGAAATTGTTGAGTGCAAAGTCGCTCAAATTTTGAAAACTGTTTGCAAGCAGCACCCCTCTGAGCTGAGTCGGAAAAGGCCCAAGAAGCACTATCAACCCACTCCCATGACACGGCCGAAAGCCGAGATGAAATCTCAAGATGCAAAAAATATAAGTCTTTGGAAACAAAATCCAGTTGTCTACGAGACAACGCTTCATTATCTGTTTTGGAAAAAGGTTTAAATTTTGCACCCACACCCAAGGTTGTTCCTATTACGGAATTTATTCGTGCTATTGGTTGCCCATAATGTACATGCATAGTAATGTGAATTTTTTTATATTACCCGAGTCTCAAATTTACTTTTGTGGTTCCGCCACGGCTGATTTATGCCTCTGTCCCAGGCGGCAATTCAGATGTTCGCCTAGGTTAGACTAGTTTTTTGTAATTCCAAAGTGTAGTAAACCAAAGTTACACGGAATTTTATACATACCCGGCGTATCCAAAGCGTACCTTTTGCAGAACTTAAAAACCTTCCTGGTTCGTACGTAAATTGTTTCCGCCCCATACTTGCTTAGAACCTTTTCAAAGGTGTCTGTAACCTTATTATAGCTTGCGTTATGTAAGAAGGGGCTTCTATGCATAGAGGCGATAGGAGAAGCGTTGAGAGGGAGGAGCTAAGGCCGAACACCAACTGTTGAGCATCCTGGAGAAACATTGCGCAACTCACATCCAACCTAGAGGATGAATATTACTGGCTGCCATCACAGTAATGGAGGGGGATGCGCAAAACGGCTGAAAACTGGGCTGCCTTCCTACATGACGCCGACTATCATGAACGGAAGAAAAACTCCGCTTTTGACGGTCGTCGTCGTTTCCTGTTGGGTGGTCGTGTTCGTAGTTGGTTTTGACTCTCAAACCATAGGACGAATTTCTTTGGAGCATACTCTACAACAAATGTACATTATGCAAATGACAAAAAGTGTTGCATACATAAACCAAACCCAAAATTAACGAAGTTTCGTGAATCAGAGCGGTGTTACTGCACTACAGAAAGTTGGTTGGTTGGATGGGACAGATAGCTAGGTCATCAGTCCCATGACCTCTGTATGGAGTAAAGCCGGTGTAGTCGGCTAAGACCGTGACGACAGTAAAATAGAGCAACTAAAAGAGGGTTCAAAATCAAGTAGGACTAAAACCAATATAAAAAGCGGGATTCTGCAAGGAACGTCGTGACAAATCGAGAATCCCTGTTAATTAATGCGATACAGGAGAAAAGTTCATGCTCCGAAATGAGAAGCCTAAAAATGTTATGAGGGAAACGTGAATTAAAACAAAGGTAAAAGAAGAAATGGAAGCCGTCAGGGGGAGGGGAGAGGAGAGCTCCAAACCCTGCTGCTCGCAGGGAGGGCCACAAACCCACCCATCCTGTCCAAGCGTCAGCAATAAAATCTTATAGTCGAGAGTAAAAACCGCTTTCACGGATAAATGCAAGAACTGTCAGCTATCCGTGAATCATTCGCCAAAACCGAGGGCAAGTGAGTGCGGAATTGCGTATTTGGCACGGAGCGCCAAGAGGAACGGACATTCCACGAAGATATGAGCCACAGATTGTACGGCCCCACAACCACGATGTGGAGGAGGCTCATTAAGCAAAAGAAAACCATGGGTCAGCCTGGAGTGACCGATGTGGAGACGGCAAAGGACAGTGGATTCCCTTCGAGAAGGGCGTAAGGAAGAACTCCAAGCTGCAGTGGTCGTCTTTATGGAGCTAGTTTATTAGACAGCAGTAGCCTGCCAGTTGGTGTTCCAGTCCTGTATGAGTAACGATCTCAACTGCACCTTCAAATCTGCGCCCGGATAAACCCAGGGGAAGGGGCAAGGAGTTACAGCTACTCTAGCCAAATGGTCAGACTGTTCAGTTCCTAGGATACCCATATGACTGGGAACCCAGAGAAAGAAAACAGAGGAAGCGGTGCGACGAAGATCAGGGAGGATATCGTGAATATCATTGACCAACGGATGTGAGGAGTAGCATCCGTCAATGGCCTGCAGGCTGCTCATTCAGTCAGAACAGATTATAACAAGGTCCAAGGCTACATGTTTGATAAAATGAAGTGCCCTACTAATAGCCGTTAGTTCTGCCGTAACTACACTGCACGATTCTGGCAGAGAATTGCATTCCACACCAATGGGAGACGTAAATGAATATCCTGTGTGACCAGCAAATTTAGAGCAATCAGTGTAGAAAATCTTAGCACCCTGAAATTCTTCAAAGACAGTGTCCAACAAACGCCGGAAGATTATGGGGGAGACTTAAGCTTTTGGGGCGTGGTAAAGATCGAGTCGGATTTGCGGCCGAGGCACCAAGCAAGGAGGGGTGCGCGGTATAACACGATGCATCAGTCCAGAGAACGGAGGATGAAGTCCGTACAAAGGGAAGCGAGCCACAATCCACCAGGTAAACCCACCTGAGGGCGAGTATCAGGAGTTCTAAGACCGTCGCTCTCAAAGAACGTGATATGTGGGATGACCAGGCAATTTACTTATGTCAATGGCGAAGGAGACCAAAAGCTGATGGCACCTAGTCTAAAGAGAGGGATTCCCGCTTCAGGGCTGGTCGGGAAGGCACCCGTAGCCAAGTGGATGTCACAGTGATGAACGGGGTCCAACAGTTTCAGGGCAGAAGGAGCTGCCGAGCCATATACCTGGCACCCATAATCTAAGCACCATAGAAAATTTTCAGTACCAGCAAGACCTTTGATTTTATGAATTTCCAAATTGTTCTCCATTTCTTCATTAATGCAAGAGATCATTTTTTAAAGTCTTGTGCAATTTACTACATAAAAATACAAAACTCTACCGCCCCCAAAAATCCGCCGCCCTGGCCGATGGCACGGTTTGCCACCCCTCTCCACCCTAGCAACTCCTATCATGACGCTTATAACAACGCTGTTCTCTCGATACACTGGCTTCGTGCCTAATCTTCAGCCAGCAAGGTGGCTGTAGAGGGAAATACGAAACACGTGCCCACCGAAACGACGAGGTCGTAATGGTCGTCGGCTGCGGTCAGACCGTTGCTGGTTGGCTGGCAGATGGCAGCGGCGGCGGTGGCGGCAGATTGCATGCTGCGGTGGCCTGCCGTTCCGCGGCGCGGGCGGCCGCTCCGGGCGAATAATTACAGCTGTTCATTAGGCGGCTGCTGGAACAATGCGCGCCCAGCCACAAGCAGAGTAGCGGACGCCTCGCCGCAAAGTGGCCGCTGCTCACAGCGCTTGTTGGCGCCGCCACCCTAGGCTATTTCCACTACAGGGCGCTCTGCTGGCGGGAAGCATTACCAGCCGTACACTGCACACTGTTAGCCCTGCCAGTTCCTCCCAGAAATTAATAATGGTGTCCCAGGAAAGATTTTTTTTCCTTCAACTTTATTGCTCGTCAATATAAAAGTTGGTTGACGTATTTTATCATGGCAGCAACGGATCTACATGGGATACTCTGCAAATAACATTTAACTGCCTGGCAGGCGGTTCATCGAACCACCGTTATACTGTTTATCTCAAATTCCAATCTCTACTAGCGCGCGAGAAGAATGAACACCTGAATCTCTCCGTTCGAGCTCTGATTTCTCGTATTTTATTCTGATGATCATTTCTATCTATGTAAGTGGGAGGCAATAATATATTTTCGCATTCGGAGGAGAATCTTGGCGATTGGAGTTTCGTAAGTACCCCACGCCGCAGCGATAAGCGCCGTTGTAATGATTCCCATTGTGATATTCCTGGCCTTTGGCCACTTCATATTTCTGGCCGCTGGACGTTTCTTTGCTAACATCGTACGTGTCTTAGACACGGAAGAGAGACAGAAGTGCGGCATATGTTGGAATGTGGGAATGGGGAGCAGTAGCATATGAGTTTGTGACACTTGCGCGGAGTGACACTTGCGGGGAAACGGAATGTGTAGACACTTGCGGGGAGGCCCGGACGCTGCAGGTAGTGAACAGGGTGTTCCAGAAGTAGCTATACACCACCCCTACTCAACGCCCTCCAGCCGCTACCTGTGCCGTATTCAGGGAAAGGCCCACCGAGCGAGGTGGAGCAGTAGTAACGGGACGTTCGCTAAAAAATAGCGTATATTACCAGATTCTCGTCTCTCGCATTCCGGCCCAAAATTAGCATGGGCCTATATTTCGCATTCATTGAAAAATGCGAATTTTTCCGGTACCTACTGTTTACTTTGTACATATTTAAGGGCAGAAAATAAAGTTATCTCGCAATATTTCTGATTAAATAGTGTTTCACACCAAAATACCATTTATGACAATTTCGGATTTACTGCATTTTGAGTCAGAATTCGCATCTATATTCGAATTGATCGCAAATACGAATTTTTCCTGTCCCTAGAATTACCTCTAAAAATAAACAGCTGATCAAGGCACTAAAAGCAAGGTCAGATCTTTAGGTGTATTTCTACAAATAACTAAAACACAATTTGATCGTGGAATTATATAAATCTCATTATAAAGGTTTTTTGTAGGTGATTTTGAACAACTTTTAAATATGTTAGAAATTGCTTTATGAAATATAGACAGCTACACGTTATGTTTATTATGAGATATCGATTTCGGCTAATTTCAGGTCATCTTCAAGTCTCGAACAACAGATGTTACTTATGCATTTTTCCAGTGGCACTCATAACCTTTAACTGTTTACACACGAGGTCTAACGTTGTTAATCGCGTTAGCGATGGAAACAGAACCCAGAATCTTTGCGTCTAAATGATACATATATTGGTGTGATGTCTTTTTTCGAAAGAACAGACATCACACCAATACATATATAGCTCTCGGTGAAATGGAACGGTATGATGTCGTTACGTAGCACAGCACGGCCGACTAGAAACGCAGAAAAAGTGCAAACATTCTCTCCTCAGAGGTATGATTATAATTAGGTCCGGCGTAGACTTCTACAACATACAGTCTACACAGCGAAGGTTACAACAAAAAATTTAACTTTCCGTCTACTTTGGCGATAGCAACCAAATTTTAGAATCGTGTCTACTATGTAAAGATTTAGCAACACAAAACGCTTCAAGTCCACAACTTCACTGGTTTTCGAGTTCTGAATTTTTAATATGTTTTTAATGTTATTTTAGAAAAAAATTTGGGACTCACACTAAAATTTTCATATGGCAGATTTTGTATGTACATTCACAAGACATAATTCAATGGTTCTGTGCAGTGCGTTCTGTGTTGACAGTGTGGAAACTTGACAACATCAGTGGTAGACTTCTTGGTGTGCCTGTACCCAGGAAAAGCCATCAGCCGCCCCAAGGGCCCCGGGTTCCTCGCAAGTGTCACCCCTCGCAAGTGTTCCAACCCCGTAGCATATGGCACAGTAGGTGCTGGTTCCCGTGGTAAAGCCCGCCTATGTTACTAGTGCTCTCCTCGCATTGGCTGCTGCATTTCACGTCACGTGATTTCTTTTGAAATTAGTTTTGTTTATTATATACTAAATAATATTCAGAGCTGAGAATTTGTAATAAATCTCTCTCAAGGACAGGCTAGGTTTTTACAATTTAAAAAGTTTAAGGTTCCTTCTCTTATTATAACAAGAGAAGAGCAATTTTGCAGAAGGCGCGCGACGGCTCTGTTTTGGCGCGAAATAGAGCATCAGGTGCCCTCTCGCAACGCGCCGCAGTTTCAGTCTCGAGCTGACCACTATACGCGCCAAACCGCGCCGGTCATGAGTAAAGTTCCATATAATTGTAATAACAGTCGAGGTCTCAACATGAACTACGGGCAGCATAGGCCGTTTCGTATTAACAATAGTTGTTCATATATTATTTATTTAATAAATGGCATCCCTGACAATTAAAAATCTCGCGAGTCGCTTCTTATGCTTCCATCATACAAAACTTATTTTAGCTTCACTTGTATGCTGTACAAGAACCAACGACCTGTGTGCTGTCTTCTGCGCTGGGGACACAACTATAGAAGACAACAGGTTAGTCAGAACTCTATGGTTCCCATAAAGACATGGACAGCACCTACGGCACCTCGTGCGTACTGTAGGGCGGTACAAACGCACACTGCTACGCAACAGCATCCGCAAGGATGTGGAGTTTTAGGGGACTTGTGGGAGGAAGCAGTACTAACTTCTCCGTCCGCAAATAAAACCCTAGGAAGCTTGTACCATCCCAGGTCCTGTATCATTTCCGTGACGCTCTCTCCCTTGTATCGTGACAATACGAAACAAGCTGCCCTTCTTTGGACTCTTTCAATGTCCTCCGTCAAACCCACCTGATAAGGATCCCACACTGGGCATCAATACTCCAAAAAAGGACGGACAAGCGTAGTGTATGCAGTTTCTTTAGTAGTTCTGTTGCATCTTTTAAGGGTTCTGCCAATAAAACGAAGTCTCTGGTTGGCCTTTCCCACGACATTATCTACGTGTTCTTTCCAATTTAAGTCTGAAGTAATAGTAATTCTCAGGTATTTTGTGGAGTTTACGGCCTTCACGTTTGATTGATTTATCATGTAAACAAAGTTTATAGATTTCTTTTCGTACTCATGTGGACGACTTCACACTTCTCATTATGTAGAGTCCATTGCCCATTTTTACACCATAGTGATATCATATTCAGATCGTTCTGCAAATGCTTTTTATCTTCAGATGATTTTACTAGACGGTAAATGACGGCATCATCTGCAAACAACCTAAGAGCTACTTAGATTTTCCCCTAAATCTTATGTAAATAAAGAACAGCAGAGGGCCAATAACACTACCCTGTGTAACGCCCGATATCACCTCCGTTTTAGTCGATGCCTTACCATCGATTACTACGAACTGTGTCCTCTGACAGGAAATCCCCTATCCAATCGCAAATTTGGGGCGATGTACCATAATCACGCAATTTCATTAAAAGTCGTTTGTGAGGTACAGTGTCAAAAGCTTTCTGGAAATCAAGAAATACGGAATAGATTTCCGTACCCTTGTGTATAGCACCTAGCACTTTGTGGTATTAATTCATAAAATGCAGCAACCAGTTGCATGTAATTGTGACGGACTAAGGCTGTCTGAAGACCGGAGAGGTGCAAAACAAAATGAGCCCCCCCCCCCTTCCACTTGGAAATGCATGTATTACTGTAAAATAACTTCAGATTTCGATGGCCCCCAACGCGTCTAGACGAGAGGCCTGGGGCGGTCTGCCCCCTCGGCCTCCCCTTCCTTAGTGTGCCACTGCATGTAATTTATTTGCAACGATCGGTTGCGGGCCCTCTTAAGGTAAAATACTAGAAGTAGTGTACTCAAGCGCCCGAAACCGGTCGTCGCAAATTATATGCGACTGGTTGCTGCATTTTATGAATTTTAAAAGTTTCTTATAAACCTAAAATATTTCCAAGAAACATTAAGGGGGGAGGGGGCTTCTATGAATTCATTTTCCCGTTTTTTACGCCCTCTCCCTCCTGATGAGTTGTCCTGATTCTTTGCTCCATTCCTTCGCCCTAAATCACATGTGATTTAACAAAATACCTATTTCAATGTAAATACTTTATATACTACTCCACTCTTGATTGGCCTGGCGCAGCAACAGTAAATCTATTTTTGTAATAATAACAGTCTCTGTTGCAAAATAATACTGTTTATTAACGCGTTTCGTGCTTTTGGCGCATCATCAGAATACTGTAACAAGAGAAAAATATCAACATGAAAGGAAATCTTGAAACAACAGCGAAGTAAAGGCGAACATGAAGATTGTTGAGAGCGGTGGACATGATCGGCGAGGAAGAAGTAACTCGCCACATAAACAGAAAAAGAGACTTTTAAGGGTACCGGTGCAGATACATAGGAATGAGTTGGTATGTGATACACTGTCAAAGTTAATGCTCACGGAGATTTTAATAATTTTTTTGTTCGTCTTCCGAAACATGAAATACTTATATACTTGAACCGGCAACCCACGCGCAATGGAAATATTCTAGACCTTATAGCCATAAACAGTAGTGATGGGACAACCGACTGTTTTTAACAACCGATTGGTCAATCGGTTGTTTTTTCGTTCAGTCGGTTTTTTCAGTCGAATGAAACAACCGAATGAAAATAGTCTCTGTGGCCGTATTAATGTTTTCATTCACTGGCGGGGTTTGAGTGGTTTCAGTCGATGCGAAACAATCGAATGAAACCAGTCTCTGTCGGTTGCAGCCGCTATATGAATGTTTTCACTCATTCGGTGCGTTTGAGTGGTTTCAGTCGATGCGCGAGCACCGAATGAAACAAGCCTCTGTCCTTTATATGAATGTTGTCGGCATTGAGTGGTTTCACTTGATGTGATACAACCGACTGGAAAAAGTCTGTCGGTTTCTGCAGTTATATTGATGTTTTTATTAATTCACCGACTTTGTGTGACTATTTGCATACTCCTTCAACCTTTTCGGGTATAAATGAACCGTGATTCAGCATGAAACATTCTTAGAGACAAATCTTAAAAATGTAGCATTGTGTCCGTGTGTGTTTCTACAGCATGCAAAACTGCAGTTTTGTTCCAATCTTAATTAAATTTTGCACACTTGACCTTCAAAGCAAGAGGAACGTAACTGTCTACTTCAAATTTCATTCGGTGCATGGCGGAGGGTACTTTACATACTAACTTCAACAAAAACCACAATTTGGCTGCGATCTTGATGAAATTTTGCACACTTGACCTTTAAAACAAGGCAAAGGTAACTGTGTACAATAAATTTCGTAGGTGCATGGCGGAGGGTACTTTACCTACTAACTTCGACAAATTCCGTTTGTATTCGAATTTTAATGATATATTTCACTCTTCACCTTCGAAGAAAGAGAATAGTCACCGTCTACATCTACTTTAGTTTGATGCATGAGAGAAGGTATTACAGACTTCGACGCCAATATAGAGTTTTATTCCCATCTTGATGAAATTTTTCACACTTGACTTTCAAAACAAGTGGCAGTTCACTGTTCATCTAAGATTTTTTATGGTACATGGCGGAGGGATGGAATAAACCTCCATACCGTTTCACCGATAACCACGGAAATATCTGACAAGAGTGAATAATTATGAAAGTTGAGATGAATGTTTTCATACACTGTTGACGAATACAGACGCGCTGAAGAAATTTACAGCACTGATAAATGTTGTATGTCTTCTCGTACTCCTTCAAATTAGATGGAATTAACAAAAATATTTTATAAGAAATATTTTTATACAAAATACTTTAATAAACGTTTTTTACAATACCTAATGTTTTACTGATCTTCGAATTTGGATCTAGCAAATAAGCTCAAAGTTAAAATACTTAACACTGTCCTACTACTACCTTAGATGTGTATGAAACAATAAGCCGCAAACCGCATGTTTCTACCTGTTCCCACTTCGGAGATACAGTATGCGAGATGAAAATTGTAGCGATTATTTTGGAACACCCTGTAGTTTCCACGCTTCTTTATTGAGACAGTAAGATACCGACAACAATGGGCGATGGCACGCCCCGCGACGCCGCCAGACACTGTTGTGTGGAGTTTGGCGCGCGCCTGCTGGCGCTGTCAGCAGTGAAAACGCAAGCGAGGCAGCACCCCCTCTCGTGTCCCCGCTCCCCGCGGTACTTCGTGGCCATCGGCCACTTATCTTCTACAGATTGTGGGTGTCTGCGATAGTAATCTGATAGGGCCCAGATGATCGGCGTTTTTAGGTCTGTGGTGGGCAATGAAAGTGATCGCAGGCCTGCTACAGCGATATGACATCTAATTAGTTACTCGTTGATGGCACTTCAAACAATTTCACCTACAACAAAATATGAATCACTGTTACTGTATATTATAAAACGAAAAGTTACTTCATTCAGTACACATTTTTTTGAAAAGAAAGAATGAGTAATTCAGTCAATGTACAAAACTGCAAAAGTGTCGCACGTTTTCATTCAATTGTTCCCACAGACTACTTTCATTCGAAAAAAATAAACGAATATTAATCCAGCATACACGTAAAACTACGACCGACTGACTCTAATTCGGTTGCTCCCACTGACTGGTTTCACTCAAAAGAACTAATGAAGAGGCCAACGTACTGTCAATTTTTTCATTCGGTTGGCCCCATCGACTGATTTAACTCAAAAGAAAAGGAATGAGTGGTCCAACCGACTGTGTCGATTTTTTTCTTCGGTTGCTCCGACCGACTGGTTTCACTCAAAAGAAGGAATGAGTAGTCCAACCAACTGAATCGGTTGTTTCTTTCGGTTGGTCCCACCGACTGGTTTCACTCAGAAGAATGAATGAATGAATAATTCAACCGATACGAGAAACGACAACCGAATGATCGATTTTTTTCCAACAACCGAATGAATCGATTGTTTTCATTCGATTGTTCCCACCACTAATAAACAGGCCTGACCTTATTAACGATGTCTGTGTAGAGACAGGAATTAGTGATCATGATATCGTCATAGCGTCGATGGTGACCAAAGTTCATAAACCAATCAAGAAGGCTAGGAGCGTGTTTTTGTTGGGAAGAGCCGATAAGCAAATGTTACGATCGCACTTAGAAAATGAATGGGCATCGTTTAATTCCGGGACTATGGATGTAGAGGAATTGTGGACTAAATTTAAGTCCATTTTTAATAAAGGGTTAGAGAAATATGTGCCAGTAAAGACGATTAAGGCTGGAAAAGCTCCACCGTGGTATAATAATAATGTTAGGAAGCTGCTGAGAAATCAAAGGCTGCTGCACTCTCGATTCAAAAAAGAACACGCAAATGATAACAGGCAAAAGTTAGTAGAGATTCGTGGTTCTATAAAAAGATCGATGCGTGAAGCATACAATAATTATCACAGCCATAGCTTACCAAAAGATCTTTCCGAGAACCCGAAAAAATTCTGGTCCTATGTAAAATCGATAAGCGGGTCAAAGCCCACTGTCCAGTCACTAGTTGATCATTCAGGGGCAGTAATAGAAGAAAGCAAACGGAAAGCTGAAGTTCTAAATTCAACCTTTAAGAAATCTTGCACGCAGGAGGACCGCACAAATGTACCATCATTTGATGAACGTAGTAATTCCGAAATGGGGGACATAGCAATAGGTATTTCCGGTGTAGAGAAGCAGCTGAGAGCTAAATACGAAAAAGTCTGCTGGTCCGGATGGAATACCAGTTCGGTTTTACAAAGACTATTCTGCGGCATTGGCCCTCTACTTAGCTTGCATTTATCGCGAATCTTTAATTCAGCGCAAAGTTCCTAGTGATTGGAAAAAAGCGCAGGTGACTCCCGTTTATAAGAAAGGAAAGAGAACTGACCCACACAATTACAGGCCAATATCGTTGACATCAGTTTCATGTAGAATTTTAGAGCATATTCTCAGTTCGAATATAGTAAATTTCCTTGAAACGGAAAAGCTAGGAATCAGCACGGGTTTAGGAAACATCGTTCATGTGAAACTCAGCTTGCCCTTTTCTCACATGACATCTTGCGAGCCATGGACGAAGGGCAACAGGCGGGTTGTGTTTTTCTCGACTTCAAAAAGGCGTTTGACGCGGTGCAACACTGCAGACTGCTAACGAAGATACGAGCTTATGGAATAGGTTCACAGATTTGTGACTGGCTGGAAGACTTCCTAAGTAATAGAACGCAGTACGTTGTTCTCGACGCCGAGTGTTCATCAGAGACGAGTGTATCGTCAGACGTGCCCCAGGGGAGTGTGATAGGACCGCTATTATTTTCTATCTATATAAATGATCTGATGGACAGAGTAAGTTGTAATTTGCGGCTGTTTGCTGATGATGCTGTGGTGTATGGGAGGGTGTCGTCTGTAACTGACTGTAATAGCATACAGGTTGACTTAGACAAAATTTCTAGTTGGTGCGAAGAATGGCAGCTCGCTCTCAATGTAGAAAAATGTAAGGTGATGCGCATGAGTAGAAAAAACAATCGTATAATGTTAGAATACAGCATTACCAGTGAGCTTCTTGATGCTGTCGCGTCGTTCAAATATCTAGGCGTAACATTGCAGAGCGATATGAAATGGAACGAACATATAAGGACAGTTGTCAGTAAGACGGACAGCCGACTTCGGTTTATTGGGAGAATTTTGGGAAGATGTACTTCACCTGTAAAGGAGACCGCGTATAAAACGCTTGTACGACCACGTCTTGAGTATTGCTCAAGCGTTTGGGACCCGCAGCAGATCGGTTTAAAGGAAGACAGAGGCGGTTCAGAGGCTAGCAGCTAGATTTGTTACCGGTAGGTTCGACCAATGTGCGAGTGTTACGGAAATGCTCCGGCAACTCAATTGGGGATCGCTGGAAGAAAGACGACGTTCTTTTCATGAATTTCTGTTAAGTAAATTTAGAGGGCCGGAATTTGAAGCTGAGTGTATTACGATCTTGCTGCCGCCTACTTACATTTCGCGTAAAGATCACAAAGACAAGATAAGAGAGATTAGGGCTCGTACGGAGGCATATAGGCATTGTTTTTTCCTCGTTCAATTTGGGAGTGGAATAGGAAAGGAAATGTCTAGTCGTGGTAGAGTGTACCCTCCGCCACGCACCTTACGGTGAATTGCGTAGTATTTATGTAGATGTAGATGAATCTGTGCGTTGAATTTATTAAAAACACACAATTTGCTTCCTTTTATTTAAGACTAATTTAGAATTCTACTAACGCAGACGTATAAAAATCTAACAAATACTGAATTTTAATATTGTTATACAAATTCTAGTCTACGGAGACGATTGTGTAATTTCCACATTTTTAGTACAATAATCTCCTTAAACCACGCTCTGCCGCCAGCAATTTTCAATCCACTGACTAAACTCAAAATGTGGAGAACGCATCTATATACCGGTCCCAAAATAGATCTAAAATTTCATTCGATTTCCATTTTCATTTCTATTTTGTCAGCCATTTGGAGTCACTGAAACTCCGGTCGTCATCTATCTAATGTCCCTTTATCAATAACTTACACTAGCGCACTCTAGCGTTGTATTATGCAAACAATGACTGCCACATGATGTCTTCCTTGTGTCAGTCTGATGTAATGAACTGATGAGTACAGTTCAAGTGCCTGCTTTTTCTACTATCAACACAGTAACAATTACTGTATTTGATTTGTTTTACATCGTTCAATAACAAAAATCAAACTCAGTAAGAGAGATACAAATTGCATTATTATTTGTTCCGTAGATGATGTATATGACATTTCGTAATGATGTCGAACATGTCAGTTCAGTGATTGGTGTCTATACATTACAAGGATTTTTTTAAATTTAAGTTATCTAAAAATTCATCTAAAGTGTAGAAGAGTCACCATTAATAAATTCCTTTTTTCTTTCTCTTTAAATACCAGTTGGCTATCTCAGATTTTTTATGCTACTTGATAAGCGACCGAAGACTTGTGGCAGCATAATTCATCCCTTTCTGGGCCAAAGCGATTTAACCTTGAATAGTGAATATTACCCTTTCTCCTAGTGTTGTAGCTATGCACACCGCTATTACTTTTGAATTGGGTCGGACTGTTAATTTCATATTGTGAATATCTGTAGATCCTTAAATGTCTGCAGGATGGTCTTGGGTGGTCTCCATTAATTATTCTGATCACACTTTTTTGTGCAATTAATACTTTTTTGTTTGGTTTGGCGTCAAGGGACCAAACTAAACTGGTCATTGGTCCCATTACTTTAATCATTGTTGAATTGCTGCAGAATATGATTCCATATGAAAGCAGTGAATGCAAATGGGCATAGTAAGCTAATTTACTGTGATGTATATCGCCATATTTTGCAATGACCCTGATAGCATAAGTAGCTGCACTCAAACGTTTCAGCAGATCTTCAATGTGTTTCTTCCAATTCCATACCTCGTCAATGCAAACACTTAAAATTTTTGAATATTCTATCTTAGCTACTGATTTAAGTTCAAAGTCTAAATTTATTTATGATGTCTTGCCATTTACATTTGGGTTTGACCAAAGTTTAATGAGAGTCAGTTTGTAGAGAACCACTTAATTTTCTTAAAGATATCATTTAAATTTCATCAGCTAATTCTTGTTTGTCATGCGTGGTAGCTATAATATTATCGTCAGCAAAAAGAACTAGCTTAGCATCTTCGCGAATATAGAATAGGAGGTCATTAATATCTTAAGAACAGCAAAGCACCAAAGACCGAACCTTGTGGGATCCCATTTTTGGTAACTCCGCAGTTAGAGGAATTGTTTCTTCTGTATCATATTATCTGCTTATTTCAACGTGTTGAACATGTCGAAATGGTCGTTGCAGTCATGTGTGGTTCATAATATATAGTAAACTTAAATTTTTCACCATGTTTCATAATTCAAATTTTGGAAGTCTATAGACTTACATCGATGCATTCGATTTGTTACTTCATAAAGGTATTGTTAAAAGATTTGCTTTAGTATTTTCATATTGACACTGGGAAATTTCGTATTACAGTTGGTCATCAGATTAAATGCATGGTTTCGAGACGTGTCGGGCTTCAGCTGGGTCAAATGGTTAAATATTCACGAGCTTTCGGCCAAGATCTCCGTAGCCATTGTTAAGTGGTGACTAGTCATTGCTGCCGCCGTCCTTACATATCTGCAGGGCTTCCTGTGATGTCACTGGTGATCCCCGCATCGCCATATATGGCAATTTTGGTCGCGTGCCTGACGCGCCAGCTTCAACCCTCTGCCAGGCACTTAAATGTGATTTGCAGAGTATCCCATGTAGATGAACCGTCCGATGTACGGGTCCCAAGCAATGGTCAGCTGCAAGCCGCTACTTTTATTGTCAGATACTGACAACGGCTAAGGAGATCTCCGCCGAAAGCTCATGGATATCAAACCACCTGACGCAGATGGAAGCCCGAGATAATTTTATGACCATCAGATCGACCATAAAAGCATCGTATTTCCAAATAAGGAGATTTTATCCAGAATGAAACTTTCACTCTGCAGCGGAGTGTGCCCTGATATGAAACTTCCTGGCAGATTAAAATTTTGTTTCGGAACCGGGACTCGAACCTGGGACGTTTGCCTTTCGCGGGAAAGCGCTCCACCGATTGAGCTATTCCAGTACGATTTATGGTGCGTCCTCAATTCTACTTCTGCCAATACCTTGCCTCCTAGTTTCCAAACTTCGTAGAAGTTCTCCTGTGAACGTTGTAGAACTAGCATTCCTGGAAGTCCCACGAAAGGCAAAGGTCTCAGGTTCTAGTCCTGGTTCCGACACACAGTTTTAATCTGCCAGAAAGTTTCATATCAGCGCACACTCCGCTGCAGAATGAAAGTTTCATTCTGGAAACATCCCTTAGGCTGTGGGTAAGCCATGTCTCCACCATATCCTTTCTTCCAGGAGTGCTAGTCTTGCAAGTTTCGCAGGAGAGCTTCTGTGAAGTTTGGAAAGTAGGAGGCGAGGTACTGTCGGAAGTAAGTAAAGTTGTGAGGCGGCATCGTGAGTCGTGTCGGGATAGCTCAGTTGGTAAGCGAGTTGCCATAACGATATTATCACCAGCACTAGGAATGTGACCACAAAATAGATCATAAGCCAAAGAAAGAAAAACGAAAAAAATAAAATATCAAAGAATCTCTGCATGGTACAAGGCAGTCAACATCTGCAGCACAAATCTGAGGTTGCATGGAGTGGGTATAAGCGACAACAATCTTTGCTCCAAATGCCAACTTGTGGACACGAATCTACACAGATTCATGTGTGCGGGTCACTTGGACAGTTGGAAATGGATCAGGCAAAGCTTCGCACTTCTTTTGAGATCGTCTCCTGATTACATTTCTCCTGAGATAATTTACAGGCCACAAAACATGTACTATTCGGCAGAAAAAAATAACGCCATACACTGGGTGATAGGCAAGTATGTCTGCTATGTGATAAGTTAGGTACGTGTGAGATTACCGCCCAATAGAAATATTGCTAATTAATAGCATTTCATAATTAAACAGTATAAAGTTCACTGCAAACATTGACCATGCCAATGCACTAAATGTCACACAATTTTAATCTTATTAATTATGGTAGCAATGTATGTACACAATTGGGTGACAACATTTATAGTTAGGCCAAAGGTAGAAATTCTCCACGTTGAGATTTGCTGTGTGCTTGTAGCTGACGGGAGGCCAGCGAGCAGGCCGATGTTGGTGGCTTGTTCCAACTTAGGATTTTACAGTTCGTTTCCGGTGAGGGGAGAGGGACAATGGCGAGTGCCAGGCACAGTGCAGTGCACAAATATTGTAATACTACTGGCATTTGAAGTAATACGATGCAGTTAGGAACCTTTAAGGCCCTCATTACAAAATAGCCTGTTGATAAATAAACAATACATTAGCTGATATAGTCACATCTAACGTAATATGTTTAATTGACAATGAAAAGTAATAAATTACCAACGAAGACAAGACAGTTACACAACTAGCATGGCAATGTTTGTTTATAAAAATAATATATTAACTATTTCCCATTTTACTTTCAATTAATCTTTTGTATCTTAAAGTATTCAGTTAAATCACTTATCTGTGGTATAAGAAATTGCACGATTATGATAAACAGTACAAAGGATGTTTATACTAATATAAAAACGTAAGAAAATATTTGTTTAATGTGTAGTGTAATTATTTCGATTTTAAGTAAAGTTTTAGAAATGTATTGGCTGAGCGCTGTACGTTGGCAAATCGGTTAGAACAGTTCACATGGGGACGTTGATGACGTAGGGGAAAAAACGCCGGCAGTTGAGCTTTAGGCGCGCACGCGCGCCTGGGCAGGAAGTGAGGACTCGGGACCACGTGGTGTGGCTGGCCGGGCGGCGTCGCTCTGCATCAGTCGGCATGTGGATCTCGAGGTGGTGACTTGAGATTTGTCTGTGGCAATCGCCACGTGTGGTTGCTCGTCGTAAACTGCACCAAGTTAAATCGAGTGCTACTGTGTGTTTGTGAATATTTAGCCGGTGGAACAAGGTGTGCATCGTATTGAATTAAAGTGACTGATTTGTTAATGTAACACGTGTCGTCGCATAGGCATGAACATAAACGGTGTTTGAGACAGCCACGCGGTGTGAAAACAATTCGCGACAAATATTCATTTTGTCTGGAGGCTCTCGAGCTATAACTTTATTTGATAAATGTGCCGACGTACAGACGTATCAGCCACAGGGTTCAAGTATTGTGAAATAAACAACATAAAGTGAACATTCACGTGTTTCCAAAAATAGTAGTTAGTACACCCTTTTCTCTCATGAACTTGAATTTATTATGAATTTGTTTTGTTAATCATATGCAGGGAAGGAAAGCTGCGAACGTGTGATATCATCCCCTACAAAACGAGTCAAACAGTCGCAATAACAGTTCCAGTGTTTTTGCATGTTTAGGAATTTGGTTCGCTGCTGGTGGTTGTGAGTTTCAAAAATTAATCTTTCCCTATTTTAAACTCTCACCCCGACCTTCACGCTCGCATATGGACAACATTAAAGAATTCCGCGCATACATGTGTGAATTTCATACAAGCAAAAACTACAGAGATCATTAAAAAAACAGCTGAAAATTGCTTTCGAAAGGTTGGGTATTCGTTAAATATCATGATGTTTTGAATTTTAGTTTTTGTTCAAGAGAAGAATGTTATTTAAATAGACTGAAAACAAATACGATCATCATGAAAAATAGTATATTTTGTGTGAAATTCTTTTCTGTATGTATGTTGTGTTTTTAAAGCATAATTCACAATATATTTGTTGTATGTGGATTGAAATTGTGTTATATCTTGTCACAGAACGTCACTGTCATATGGGAAAATAAAGAGCTGGTAAAAACAAAAAAGGTCTGTAGAGCGCTTGCATGCGAAAGGCAATGGTCCCAGGTTAGAGTCCCGGTTCCGGCACACAATTTTAATCTGCCAGGAAGTTTCTAGATTTTATTTTTGAGCACTTAATGCATTTCATTTGAAAATATGATAGTACATCGAAACTTATCTGAGGAAGAAAAATGAAACAATGTCATAGCGACTGTCGCTGTAACCTTGTTTTGGTATATTACTGTGTGATGTTCTCAAGGTTAACCCTTGCGATTATACATTCACTTAGTAAATGTCAAGGGATAGGCCGTACCCTAAACATCGTGTGTGCCTGTTCTGGCGCCAAGGTCTGCAGTGAGACGCCGTGGATGTGAGTACACAAGTCTCTGGTACGAAATCAGGTGACAACAAATCGTCTGCAGATCGGCAGCCAGCACTGGTCTGACCGGGAGTGCAGGATCCATGACAAGGAGTGTGTTCCACGGCATCTCGGGTACGCTCGACGGGGTTCAAATCTTGGCTCCAGTGTAATCTCAGGCTGTGTGTGTCATGTGAAACCATTCTCGGGAGGCATTGGAGTAATGTGGCAGCCGTTATCTTCAGACATTGCAGAGCCGTCAGGATTCTGCAAGGAAAAAAACAGTTGCTGGGCAGGCTCCCTAACCAACTCTAAACAGTTAGCTGGTATGTTACACCAGTGGACAGCGATCAGTTTAAATGTTAATTTGAAATGTGTTTGTGGTGCAGGGAAATAAATGTGGAGAAAGTGATAGCCAAATGAAAGGTTGTGGAGTGTTTAAGAAAGGATGTCTGGTACGAGAGGATAAAGGACGTGTGGCTGACCCTCAAAATCCCTCAGTAATAAACAGCGTAAAATTTTTTTATCACATGCAAATTTCTGACGACTTTGATATTAAGATTTTTTAATTTAAGTTTGGCCCTGGATATTTTCTAAATCCGTGTTGACCTTAGGTCAATAGATCATTCAGTTCGAGATAATTCATAATATTTGAATACAGGATGTGTTCGAAAACCCTGCTGCAAATTGACATCAATGAAATAGGCCTGTAGTTTAGTGGGTTACTCCTGCTGCCTTTCTTGAAGATAGGTGTGACCTGTGCAAGTTTCCAATCTTTTGGTACAAATCGTTCTATGAGAGAGCGGTTGTATATGGCTGTTAAGTAAGGAGCTATCGCTTCAGCATAATCAGATAGAAATCTAATGGGTAAGGAGTCCGGACCACAAGACTTATCCTTGTTAAGTGATTTTAGCTGCTTCACTATTCCGATGATATCTACTTCTACTTTATTCATTCTGGCCTTTGTATTTCGAAATCTGGAACATTGGTTTCGTCTTCTTTGGTGAATGAGTTTCTAAAAGCTATGGTTAGTAACTCTGCTTTAGTAGCGCTATCATCAGCAGGATCGCCATTACTATCACGTAATGAGGGTATTGTTTGTGTATTTCCCCTAGTATATTTAACATATGACCAAAATCTCTTTGGGTTTTCAGTCAAATTTCTAGAAAGTTTCCTTGTGGTAAGTGCTATAGGCATCTTGCATTGAAGTCCTCGTTAAATTTCGAGCTTCTGTGTAGGACCGCCAATCCTGCGGATTTTGTGTTCGTTGCACAGCATTAGGTGAGAAACATTAATGCACGAATATTTCATGTTTATTGAATTCAGTCAGCTAACGAACCGACAGCAAAAAATTTATATATATATATATATATATATATATATATATATATATATATATATATATATATATATATATATACCATTCCTTCTCACTCAAAGCTATGTCAAGAGGTTAATAAATTAAAGTCCTTGCGCCGCGTTTCATTGAATGTGGAAAAATCTCTAGAGATTTTTCGCAGCCTGTACGGTTGCAGCAGTGGAAGCGCTCTTGGCCTGGGCTAACTGTCTGGCGGAGTTGCAAGTCACGTCTGGATAAGGAGAGGCAAACAAATGGGAAGCGCTTGCCTGATAAGCCGCTCAGACTGCACAGTTTCCCAGAGGCTCTGAAATACGAAGCGGGAGCAGAAAGGTCCTCCTACGTCTCCATTTCGTCGCTCGCTCCGACGAGAGCGGAAAGCAACACAGGAAATGAAGTGATACGGGGTCGATTTTTAAATCCCTTAGCCTTATAGCCAGTCATTTGACTTCCTAACTTATTTTTTAATTTTTTGTAGGATCACGATTTTAGCCTTTTGCCTGTTATTCTTACAGTAGCAAAATAAGATCGAACGTCGATTAATATCATCGTTGAAATCTATTTAGCTTGCGTATGTGATACAAATGACCCAGTTAGATAACGTCAACAATGATTGGTTGACAACTTACATCTTTGTTTAAATTAACCAGCGTTGCCCTGACTTTATGCCTGTGCGAGTGCAAATTGTTCACAAGGTTCATTTTAAGAAGTTTTTGTCATACGAATGAAACATGGTTGTAATTTCTTCGGTGTCCACTGTGTAGCGATGTGCTCTTTTTCCTTACCGGACAATAGCGTCACATGAAAAAGGTAAAGTAGTCGACAATCGGAAGATCGGCTTTAACAGCACAGTGCTTTACTATGCTTGATTCAGAAACGGTATGCCGTTGCCTTATTCCGATCTTTGTACTAACCCTGCCAGTCGTGGGAGGATCTATAGTTTAACTTGGATTCTCAATCATTATTCAAAACATTGCCAGAGGTGAAATAGTGAAAGACGAGGCGGAGCGGCCGAGCTCATTGAGGCGCTATATTACCATGCGCGAGGCCGTTCCCCTTCGAGGGTTCGAATCGCCCCTCGGGCATTGATGTTTATTCCGTCTTTAGTGTAAGCTGGTTCATAAGTAGTTTGTAAGTTTAGGACCTGATGATCCCATAGGTAAGTCCCATAAGCTCTAAAACATTTCAACAAATAATAAGTATCAAAAATATTACGACTCAGCAGAGATAGAAGTTGCGACGTCAGAATTCATAGTTTGGCACCACTACTGTACCACCGAGCCACGCATTCGTCAATGCATCCTGCTCCTCTTATTTTTGGGATTCGTGTGCGGAAGTGCCGTTCCAGGACAGGTTGAAAGTGAACTGTTATTAAAATTGGCAAGATCTTGGGCAGTTGAGATCTGCAAATTTAAGTTAAGACTCTCACTGCTGCTCTAAATTACTTTATGAGTGGCCACAGTCTATGCGCAACATGTTACCTCGGTTCCAGCAAAATTTACAATAGAAAGTGATTATGGTGCGTATTCCTAATTTGTACTGTTCTTAGTTTTCCAAATTCGGGCACTCGTCTCGCACTGTGGTCGCATTAATCGTAGGCTCGATCTTGTACACTGGGCTGCGTACTTTTTATCGTCTACAAAATTCAAGTGGGCCTGGTAAGTTAGTTTCTTCAGTACGTCCTTCTCATTTATTATATTGCGCCAAATACAGTTTCCTGCAAAAAAATAATTACAATGGAGAAAATTCCGTTATGGATGCACACAGTGAAGTTCGTCATGTTGAAACTTGCGTTACGGTTTGATTAATTGGTAAATTAGATCACCCAGTTGGCATTACAAACCCTTGTCCCAATTATACACATGTTCCAAAACACCTACGCTTCACCAAGCACTAACGCGTTTCTCTCTGGGAGGCGGCATTGTCACGGCGACTTACAAAAGGCAACAACACATTATTGAATAACAATGAAACTGAACGTGTTTTGAATGCCCTCCCTGTCTGTTCCACATATTCGGGTTTCAGTGAACATTTAACAAAAAAGGGGCAAATAAATACTCTCCTTTCGCCGAGCATTTAAAGTCTTCTGGCCATCAAGCTCCCACCCTAGACAATTTAGAAATTTTGCATTATGCCCAAAAAGGACGGAAGTTAAACATCCTGGACGAATTTGAGATTTCTAAGCGGGTTTATTTTAAACACCCGAGACTTCGTAACGATCACTTGACATCAAAAGACCAAATCTTTTTCGACTCTTTCATGGAAATTTTTAAGTAATATTTTGTAATATAACTAGGCATCCTTACAAATTGCATTCATGTGATATTGGTATTTTATGTAAATGGTGTCCATATTTTAAATTAACAACTGTTATCCGACCGACCCAACACCTACAGTGTTGTGGACACTAAGCTTTATTGGCGGTTACTCGCAGCACAAATGTGAACGCTGCCTCAGGCAGTATTTGTACGTCTAGACGCAAGTCGTATTAATATGTTAACGGCCTAAGGTGCAGGGACATCATACAAGGTAAATCTCGCCATATCTATTCAGTTAAACAATGTATCAATCTGTGTTCAACGGACAATGTTACCGGATATTAATGGTTTACATATTGTCTTTAGATTAAAATGCAGTCATAGGGTATCTTAAACACCCTCCACCACAGTTTATGAACATTAGTACCGTACATTATTACAATTTCTTAAAACAGTTTCAGATTGGCTTGTAGCTAAAAACTTTCGAAATAATGTCATGTAAATATTTTAAGTTCTGTATCAATATTTTCTTCTTTGTCAGATATCTGAAGATACCCTAACCGGACGAAACGCGTCATTGCAATAAAAAAATTTGCAATCAAGACGTTCTGTTATTTAAGAATTCAACTGCACACTGTTGCTGTACCACACCACGTGAAAATAGGATGGGAAGATTTCTAGAAAGGCAACACATTGACAATCTCAAGGACACAGGGCACACAAATACTGGCTGTGACAGTACTAATTACCGTCCTCCTTCCTCTGAACGAACATGCCTTTCCCATTCGTTCATTGACGGTACTGGACATCAATATAAAACCTAAACACATTAAATTTCCGTAGCACAGCTGAAAAGAAAGGTACACCCTAAAATATTACATTGTTTTGATACTAATTGTACTTAGGTCGCATATCCGTCACAGCAGTCTAACAACACGCACGAACGACTGAAAAATTTACCCATTACACAGGCTCTTCACGGTAAGGAAGCAATCCAACTTCTGTTTAGCGGAGCCGACATTACTGACTGTGCCACAACATTTAAGAGTGCACACTGAATCAGCATGCCTCACACGTCAGCTGACTGTACAGAACACAACTCACCCAGCGCTGCATATGTTCGTATGCAGGATAAATACAACGAATGCGTCTCCTACGTGCACATTGTCGGCGCGTTCTTTTACGCCGTAAAACCGTGGAAAACAGATAAAAATACACAATTGTAAACAACTATGCGGCATGTTGTCGGCGCGATCTTTAACGCCGAAAAGCAGTGGAAAATAAAGTAAATACACAATTGCAATTGCATCTTTTATGCAACACGTTGTCAAATGTTCAAATGTTTGTAAATTTATCGGACCAAACTGCGTGGTCAACACGTTGTCGGCGCGTCCTTGAACGCCGAAAAACAGTGGAGAACAGATACCAAATTTTACACCTTATAAAATAGCCTGTATGCATGTATGTATGTATGTATGTATGTATGTTCCACATCCTCAAACTACTGGGCCGATTTCAACCGAACTTTGTACACATGTTCCTTAATATCAGGCAACAATCGCTGTCGGGGTAAGAATCACCTACGACACAAACGTAAGGAGATATGACGACACAATGAAATACGCGAAAAACTGCTGCGTCAAACGACAATGCTGCAAATTTTCTCCTAAACGACTGGACCGATTTTAACCAAATATGGTACACATTTCGTACGCGAGCTAACAACTGCGGTAGGAGTACGAACCACGTACGATACATGGTTGAGGAGAGAGAACGCATAAGCAATAGGAATCGCAAAAATCTGCGACGCGCCTTTATAAATACGCTATATGAGAATGACAGTACTTGGCGACTTGCAACAAACTTTAAATCTGATAATTTCAAACCTTTATTATATTTTTTCTCGCAGAAAACCACATCAAAATAACGAAAGGAAAAAAGTTTCTCGCATACTATTTTTCCGCTGTTCGTTTAGCAAAACTATGGCATTCGGTATAACGTTACAATTTAAAATTTCCACACTAACTGTGGTGTCGCGCAGGTATAAAGTGCTCGCCACGTAGGCCTACTTTCGCCGCGCGCCGCCATGCACGCACGCGCGGCGTTCTTACGACGTCAGCCACGAGCGCCCTCTGCTGCAACTCCGCTCGTTGCCGCGACTGCTGCATCGTTCACTTGGGACTGAGATAGGAACCAGTAAACACTTGGCTAACGGTTAGGCACTAGGAACCATCAGTAGGCAGGCCTCTAATCTATGTATCAGCATTCTGCAGTCAAGAACTACGTAAAAGTTAAGTATTATTAAGTCTCTATGAAATATATATCTCGTTCTAATTTACTCTAGTGTTTCTAGTTTCTGCTGTCCCACTGGCTTGTCACCTCCGTACCTGCACACGCGTGCATCCTTTATTCCTGTGTCTGTCTCTTTCTACTCGGCCACCGACATCCAGGTATACCGGCGGAAACGAGAGACAAAAGAGGCGACGAGGCCGAGACACAAAACTAACAATTGTACTCGCAGGAAATTTTGCAGACAGAATACACACTTTAAGCTGAATGTACGTTCGAAATTTTATCACAGTAAGACACACAGTTCATGAGATAAGAGGACGTAAATAGTAAACGTTCATGGGAAACCGCCCATCAAGCATCACGATTTAATCTACTACTTCTTTACTACTGACCATATTCGCAACAGATTTTACCGACATACAGAACTTATACAAATCAATATATTCCTGCAAAATTTTACAATTGTACAACATATCTACACTAGTAATCTGTAAATGTAGGCCTGTCGCTGTTCGCTTCTATCTTCAAAACTACTGGAAGAATTTTCATACGGTTTTCGCAGGAAACATGAGTGAAGATTGGTTCAGGAACAAGGCATGATTTCATCAAAATAGAATCATGAAGTGTTTTCATGGACCGTCCTGTCTGTTCAGCCATTAGAAACCACTTTTTCAAAACTACTTCACAAATTCGCATGGGGTTTTCACAGGTAACTTCAGCGTACCTTGGGACAACATATAGACTTAGTTTCATAAAAAATCGGATCACGGAAAGAAGAACATCACAATTTAACGTTTTTCATCGACAACCGTAATGCCTATCTCATATCCAAAACTAATAGACGAATTTTCAGGGTTTTTCACGGGAAACGTGAGGGTATCTTGCGGTTACAGAAACGCTTCATTTCACAAAATCGGGTCAGAAGAAGTAATTTATCGCAGTTTAAACATTTCTGTGAAAGCAATGGCATATGTCTATTGTAGAGAGTAATCTCCAAAAGTACTAAATGAACATTCATGGGGGTATCACAGATAAACAGATAATATCCTGGGGGCAACATATAGGCTTCATTTAAAAGTCAGATCAGAAAAGTAAAGCCGGCCGCGGTGGCCGAGGGGACTAAGGCGCTCCAGTCACGGTCTGCACGGCCACTACGGTCGGGGGTTCGAATCCCCCTTCGGGCATGGATATTTGTGCCGTCCTAGTTCCTAAGTAGTTCATAAGTAGTTTGTAAGTTTAGGGACTGATGACCCCGTAGTTAAGTCCCATAGACTATACAAACATTTGAATTTTAGAAAAGTAAAAGATATCGTAATTTTAAGTTTTAGGTGTATTTCATGTTTGGAAAGAACAGCTTAATGCAGCAAAGAACTAACAGATAGCGCTGCGGGTGTTCGTGTGAAGTTCGGGGCAGCGATCGGATTATTACACTTTGAAAATACTACTTACTCTGACATTTCAAATTTACCGTATTTCTGAAAATCGTTTTCTTGGTTGCTATGTTCTACGAAATATGATTCAACGCAATGAATATAAAATTGATATTATCCTCGCCGTGTTTAATCCATATATTTACATACTGATATCACAGTTTAAAGTGGATGTACAGGTGCTATGGAAGTTTCAGTCTCACGCTTGAAGCGACAACAGCACATGTAAAGAAGATAGCCAATCATAAGAATAATAATTGTTTTCAGTGATATTTCTATTTCATTAAGGAAATACTTATAGCTTTCCATGCCTCAGCCCATTGTCCAGAGATATGAATGATCACGAAATAAATGTTTTAAATGGAGAATATAACTGATGTATGATGTAAGCTACATCATATTCATGATTTGCCTATTTCTAAAACGTTTCGCAAACGCATTAAAAAATTACTGATTTTTTTCATGCGGTTTTCACAGGAAATTTGAGCTAAGATTGTGACAACATAAAGGCATGATGTTATCATAATCAGATAAAATAAAAAAAAAAAATGTCGCAATATTGTTTTCAGTAACTGACTATTCATCTATGAGAAATACCTGAGCTATTCCACGGATTTGCATGGAGAAACTGCATTTCATAAAAGTGGAATCAGGGAAATTGTTTTAGATGTAGGTTATGCTTGAAGTACGGATTGCGTAGTACAGCAAACAAGCGTTAGAGGTACTGTAGTGCACCAAAGAACTAATAAACACCGCTGCTGCGTAAGTGTATGGTAGAACAACAAGGAAGCGAACGTCTGTGTCAATTAAGCAATTTTAGGTCTACGAATACCAACGAACATTGAACATAGTGTTACTGATTTCGCTTTGTGTATTAAATACTTAACGACATTTCTTTGCTTCTTTTGGCATGTTTCATTTTGTATCAAAAACTTTATGAAGATACATCGTTTCGGACAATGACTTACTTACATTTGACATCTCAGCTAGGACAACTGAGTTTAATGACAGAACGATACAACAAGGATTCTATTTGTACTAACAGATCCGGAAGACTTAAAAAGCCATGATACACACAGGCCATCCAACAACCGTTGCGTAGCACGGGCATATAAACTAGTACACAATAAAAACATGGAACCGGCAACATATACAAAACACACAAGAAACGTAAGTACACACGGAATCCTTGTTTAAGAGGACTTCTGTTACGTCGTCAAAGTTTTTCCGTCTGACGTGTTCTGTCTCCTGTTCGTTGTCATACCGCGAGCACGTCGAGGGTCCGGGTAGCGCGGCGGGCGTTTTGTTATGCTTCGGGTCGGGCGGACGCACTTCGACACCCTGAAGAGACGTGTTCGGCCGTTCCCAGTGAACGCGCTTGGAATTTTCATCTTGCAGTTCGTTATTATCGGCGTGGCAGTTGTTGCCGTTCCCTCACTTGCGCTTTTTCTTTCCGCGGAAGTCACATTTGTACCACTTTTCATTTCGATTGCGCTGGCTGTTTCCCAGGGCTGCGATTAGAAGCATTATTTTCTGCTTATCCGGTGCCTGATTTTCATTCGTATTATTCCCCGTTCCTTGTTTGATTGGAAAGTTATTTTGCGAGGGGTTATAAACAAAATCTACATCTTCTAGGAGGGCTTGAAACTGCTGTGTTGTTCTTGCATCTCCCTGTCAAGAGATCATTGCGCAGACGTCGCGGCAACTTACCCAAACAAATTCTAAGGAGTTCAGGCACGGGATAGGGGTTGGTTAAATAATAGTTATTATTTAACATCTCCTGAAAAAACTGGGCCAGACTGGCAAAGTTCGACTGTCCGTACGGCGGCATCATTTGTATGTTGTGGCGCACGCGGTCCTGCTGGTTCTTGGAGCAGTACGAAACTAAAAACTATTGGCGGAAGCTCTCATAGCTTTCGCCATAACGTGGGAACGACTTCATTCGCGTCGCGGGTTCTCCTTCAAGGTGTTCGCGCACGAACTCTATGTCCTTCGAGCCAGTTCGGTAGAAGCGAGGAAAACTGGTCCACCCACGCCTACGTATGTATTCCAGCGGGCGCGTTCCGGAATACTTTCAATTTCCGTACAGTCAGAAAGCGGTTGTAATTTAGGCCCGGTGCTGGGTCCCGATAACAACGTGCAGTCGTTTTGGGCACGGCTTGAGCTTGCCCAGTGAGGCTCACTTTCGTCTTCAAAACGACATCTAGCGTGGTCCGCACACTAGTAACTGCAGCGATTTGAACCGTTTCTACATGTTCTTCGGCGTGTTCACGCAGTTTTCACCTGCGTGAGCGCGTGATCGACGCGTGAATCAACGATTTCGACACGTTTGGCAAGACCGCCGACCCGCATCTACACGCTTTCAATACTGGCAGCGGTAAGCCAAGTGAAAGTAGCCTGTTAAAACTGGCAAGATCTGGGGCATTTGAGATCTGCAAATGTAAGTTAAAACGCCCACTGCTGCTCTAAAGTACTTGAGTGGCCACAGTACATGCATGGAAATTTATCCAACTGCTCACTTTTCTTAAGGGAGCAGCCAACGTTTTAACAAATACAAAATCAATGTTAAAAATATATTAATAGATAATTAAACACGGGATGGGGGAGCATGAAATCAAAGCATAGGTTTGATTATTTAAAATTATAATCTCTTCAGAAAATGAGGAAATAAATGTGGGGAGACCAAATTAAGCACACACCTTCTACAAAAGTGAATTAAATAGTCAATTACTGCCCATATTAAAATTGTTTCTGCCCTTTATGAATATGAAGTTAATGTGGGAGAAAATTTTCATATACACAATGGGTAACTGAAAACCCATTCAAAAAAAATGTTCAAATGTTTGTACAACTTATGGGACTTAACTACGGGGTCATCAGTCCCTAAGCTTACAAACTACTTATGAACTAGCTAAGACTAAAGACGGCACAAATATCCATGCCCGAAGGGGGATTCGAACCCCCGACCGCAGTGGCCATGCTGACCGTGACTGAAGCGCCTCAGTCACCTCGGCCACCGCGGCCGGCAAAAACCCATTCATTCATTCATTCATTCATTCACAGATACACATAAAGCTAGGTGGTACATTACAAAGCTCGAACACATAAAAGCAGCAGCGAAACAAAGCGTTGGGGGCATCTTGACGAGATGGCAGGTGTCTATCACAAATTTTAAAAAACACTGAGCACTAAATGAACTGTTGTGTGGGAAGGCAGTGGCATACTATTAAGTACCACCTGGTGTGTGACCACGCCAAATTTCATAACATTTACCAACAATTTTGTATAAGCGAGTAAAGCATACATGAGAATTCGTGTAGAAGAAAGCTAGTATTAAACCATGGCTGAAGGCCAATGTAATGACTGTTACGAAAGCACATGGTGCAATCAGTCATACAAGACAGGGAAGAAAGAATCTAACAAGAAAATCAAAGAAATATTTAGCGTACTCGCGGATACAGAAACGACGCAAAAAGTCAGTCAAAAACAGCAAGGAAATTTATACACACTAAGTTTACACAACGGCTGAAGTCCCCCCCCCTCCCCCCCCCCCCACATGTATTGTAACTTGAGCAAAACCGGACACAAAATCATCACCCGAATAAAAATTCAGATAAATTTATAATGAATTACACTAGTTCGGTAAATTAGGAAACACACTGCCTCGGAATTACTAAAGAAAACTATCACTGAAAACCGAGACCACCTGATCACAAAGAAAGAAAAGTCCTAACTGCATGTCTTCCCCTCAGCCTGATTCGGCGGTGTACTTCCACAGTCGGAGCCAGAGAGAAGACTAAGGCTAAAAAAAAAAAAAAAAAAAAAAAAAAAAAAAAAAAAAAAAAAAAAAAAAAAAAAAAAAAAAAAACTGCCATACACCGGTTGTAGAGCGTGCTAAAAGCGACGCAGATTGCGTTCAACCTTGCTACCTGGCCAAAACAGTTTCCTCTACAACCGCTCCCAGAGAGGTCTCCTGTCACCTCTTTCTTCCAAGATTAGGTTGGTACGACACTAAGAACATGGCCACCTCGCCATCTTGCCAAGTAAGCTTGTCTCTGGACACCCAGCAGACGCGAGCACAGACGACAAATTAAGTCATGTCTTAACTACAGCAAAGCGAGGCCTAAAGCAGGAGGCGGCGGCGGCGACTATAAGCCACTGCGCGGCAGTCAGTCAATATGAGCACACATTCACA
Source organism: Locusta migratoria (assembly GCA_026315105.1). Lineage (NCBI taxonomy): Eukaryota > Metazoa > Arthropoda > Insecta > Orthoptera > Acrididae > Locusta > Locusta migratoria. The sequence continues at coordinate 561,595,494 of CM048746.1, forward strand.
TGAACACCCAAGTTCAATCACACGAGTGGAAACATATATAAATGGTGGGCAAACATATATAAACATGGGGGCATTCATCAATAATAAAAATAAAGTAATTAACACAGATAGCATTAATGGTGCAGAAACACTTTAGGTTAATGTATAAATCAAAATTGAACACGACCACACATTCTGTGGACGTGTTTCATCGTGTGATTAGGGATGAATATTTACAAATGCTACGTAGTGGGACTGGCTATTAGGAAGTGTTTCCTTAGCCGAACTACGTGTGGCATTTCTTTACTATTCATAGAATATATGACAACTGCGATTGGGCAAAGCTGAAAATGTGTACCCAGCCGGGATTCGAACCCGGGTCTCCTGCTTTCTAGGCAGTTGCGCTGACCCCTACACCACTGGGGACACAGTGGTCACCGCACCTGCAAGGACTACCCATGCACGCCTCTCGTCAGATACAAATTCCCAGCTTCGCCCTGCCCATAGTACTCAAACTCTTAGTTTAATTCCCGTAAGAGTAAGGGCTTCAAACTTGCCCACCCCTCTCCACTAACGATAGGATCATTGCCCGTCACCGGCATATTATATATATATATATATATATATATATATATATATATATATATATATACATGTGGCGTCTGTTCCGATAGAACAGACGTCACTTCCGATCCTGCAGCTGTTATTATTTAATATTCATAGAATATATGACATATCGCAGTTGATGTCATATTCTATGAATATTAAATAATAACAGCTGCAGGATCGGAAGTGACGTCTGTTCTATCGGAACAGACGCCACATGTATATATGCATTTCTTTACATTACTTGTCTTATACCTAATTTTATGTTGTCTATTTCCTTAGGAATTATTATTCTTTTAATGATTTATTCCTTATTGTCATTACATTTTCCTGCAACTCTGGTAAAACTTGTTTTCACTATTCGTTACCCATTTTCAATTACGTTCCTGGGGACTAACTTTTTCCAGGTCTGGGGGTGGACTGTTCGTACGTCCCTAATGGCTGATATATTGTATCTCAGTATCTTTAGCTTGTCTTATACCATCTGCGCATGGTTTTTGAGAAATTCAAGAATTTTATTCGTGTTTGCGGTTGCATGCATATTTTATTCTTTCGCATGGTGAAGCTCATAGGATCCCTATCAGCACGACTTGCAGTGTGTTTTGGAAGCTGTTTCGTACACAGTTCTTCCATACAGCATTTTTGGTAGAACCAGAGATTCGTCTCCAAGTATACTTTCTCGCTTAGAGAAAAGGGGATTAGGGCTTTTGCCATATTGATGTACTTTTACTGTATGTGTAGGTGGAAGATCAGACACCTGTCGACTTAAAATCCCAACCGTCTAGTTATTTGATGATGCAAGTACGTCCCGTTGTAATGCCGACCCCCACGGCAGGGAGGTCGCGACCCACAGATTGAGCAACATTGATCGCTATAACATTGTCAGTACATATGTCTTCGGTCTAGCGTAAGGAGCAAATATAACTGAATTTTCGTTGAAATATGCAGTAAAGACCACGTTAGGGCAAAATGAGTATCAGGAGAGAGTCATAACCGTTTGCTGTACCATACAAACCCTTAATGATAAGTTAAGAAATAAAAATAGGTGGGTGCACCAACAGCGTTAAACAAGGAAGAGGAGAGAAACGCTTGTTTTTATGTGTGCTAAGTGGGATTTTCCCCTGAAGAACATGGATGAACCTAACATCGTATAGACCTACCTTAACTATGCAGGGGAAAATTGCAGATATTTAAAGACAGATAGGTTTAGAGTGGATTCATGCGTTTCTGCGAAGAAAACCTGAAGTGACGATGAGAATGTGAGAATACGGGAAGAGGTAGGGCAGTTGTCAAGGGAGATCGTAAGGGAATATTTCGATAATCTTAGAGAAAAGTTTTCTTCTTCGCATGTTTAAATATGTAAACCTATTTTTAAAACTACAATAGTGTTTGTTTCTTTAAAAACGTAAAAGTTTGAGCGTTGTAGCCTCTGCAAAAGTTTAACAGCGATAAGGTAAGATAAATCCCTGGTCGGAATTACCCCACACCATGGTGTGCCACCGATCGGCGATCTCCCTCTCATACTCTAGATATATTCGCTCGTTTCAATGTTCTATTATCAAGCGGAAGAGGGAGTCCTATTTTAAATATAAAATTACGTAAATAATATTTTAATGCTCTGGGAAAAAACCAAGAGTGTTCGGTATTACCGCGTTTAATGGCTTTTCGAAGAATGGTTTCAGGTTGATATTTCATGTAGGGATGTATATATTGCAGGAAAATACGTTTTCTTAAAGAAATGTATGAAACATTCATCATGATGATCATGATTTATTATTATTGGGTTTGGTTTCTATTTTTTTCTTAATGCGCCTCAAAAATGACTTTTGTCGCAATTTAATTTCTTTGAAGGATCTTCGAAAAAGGGCAGAAAGTAAAGACGTTATGAAAATCACATTAGCCTGATTTTTAGGACCACTTCTGCAAATATTTCTGGTAAAAATAGATATAAAATATTTATAGAATATACAGGGTGTTACAAAAAGGTACGGCCAAACTTTCAGGAAACATTCCTCACACACAAAGAAAGAAAATATGTGGACATGTCTCCGGAAACGCTTAATTTCCATGTTAGAGCTCATTTTAGTATTTCTCTTTAAATATAAATTGAAATAATTCGAGCAGACAATTGTCAAAATACCCAATTGTTTCGTTAGTATGTACTGTACTTCCTCGATGCACCACCAGTTGGCCCAATTGAAGGAAGGTAATGTTGAATTCAGTGCTTGTGTTGACATGCGACTCATTGCTCTACAGTACTAGCATCAAGCACATCAGTACGTAGCATCATCACGAACGTGGTTTTGCAGTTAGTGCAATGCGGTGAATCGAGGAAGTACAGTACATACTAACGAAACAATTGGGTATTTTGACAATTGTCAATGAAATGTTATATGTTATTTATAGAATTCATATAGTATTTTTACATATTTACAGAAAATTATATTTATATGAAATTGTATGAAATATACATTATGTTTATGTATTTAATTCTATATTTACATTTTTATTTTCTCTTCATTATATTTGCAAAAAATAGAAACTTCAGGACAACCTAAAGTGGATCGTAAAATACGTAAGTGCGATTTTTTCTGTAGTCTAGGACTAGTTGTATTCGACGCGTTGTTTCGTGCGGTACCTCGTATACGAGGTAAGAAGTGTTGCTTATCAATAAAACACTGTAGCACTTAATCACTACAATTTGTTCTTGCACATGGGCACTTTTTTTCTTTACGAAAAAGATGACAAAACGTGTATTAAAAAAATGAAGGTGTCAAATTTCTCTGAGGAGTGGTGTGACACTACTGGCGTTAGAGAACTACAGATACTCTTAATACAGGTGTACATTACGTTAAGAACCTAACGTCCGGGCTTTCAAAGAGGAATATAGTTGGTATAGGCCACTTATTTTTTCCTAAACGGAACTGTAAAAACGTGACGCATTGGTAAAGGCAACCTGGACTTCCAGAGACTGAATTACGAGGAAGGTAAAACAGCATAATGAAATGCTACACCCCACATTCCGGGGATTACGAAATTAGCCCTGCCTACACACGTTCCTCGGAGAACATCCAGTTCCAGTAGCCTTGTTACCAGACCGCTAGCTACCGCACAGTTAGGCCAGGAGCTACGGTCGCTTTCAGGATGCGCGCGCGATAGCTCCAGTACAGTGCCGACCAGGCGCAATTAAGCACATCCATCAGGCGGACGATTGGCCGGCTGCCACAGACAACACGGGCACACGTCGCCTGCCAGCGGTCGCGTACCGCACACGCCGTATGGCCCTGGCCGTCGTCCCCTCGCCACCATGTTCTGCCTACTCCCCTGTCCCCTCCCCCTGTTTTAATAGCTGTTGCTGCTGACAACGCATTCGTGTTTCACGAATAAGGATGTTCCGATACTATCAGCGCATCGATATCTACTACATTCTGTGGAAATTTCTGACACGTGGGTCACCGATTTCGATCTAATTTTGTATGGACGTTCTATAATACAGATACTTTTGCGGCTTTTCGCTAGACAGTTTACAAAAAAAATTAAGGCCAAAGTAGATGTAAAATCCCGTTTTCAGTGCTAAACATGGAAAACAGTGTATTAATTCTTTTCCGGCAGTGTAGCTGCCCCAAGCTTTGACTGCATCTGGCTTATAAACGGGATGTATGTCGCTTATTTTGCGATATGACGTCAGCCGACCTCCGGACTGCCGCTAGCATAGGACAATGTACCACAGGGGGCTGTCCTACCTTGTAGTAAGGGCTGCTCTTTACCTGTGACAGACCCGTCCTGTCGTTGTCACTACTCCCTGCAGCATCAAAACCGAGAGAGGTGGCGCAGTGTTCACAATGGGCTCGCATTCGGAAGGATCTCTCGCTATCCTGATTTAGCTTTTCCATGAGTTCCCTAAATCACTCCAGGAAATTGCTGGTATTGTTCCTTTGGAAGGGCTCGGCGTATTTGTTTCTCCATCCTTGCCCAAAACTCCGAGTGTGATGATCACTTTGTCGACGGAACGTTAAAACCTAATCTTCCTACAGTATCAAAAAGTCATACTTTTGTGTCCCAACTTCGTCGCCGCTTTTGTGTCCCAGCCTCGTCGTAGGTGTCGGTGGCCGAGTGGAATGAGACCGACACGCTGGTGCAGGTACGGAGGGGAGCAGCCAGAAACTATAAACACTCGAGTAAATTAGAAAGAGATATATATTGCACAGAATGTAACAATACTTAACTTTTACATAGTACTGCAGAATGTTGATACATGGTTGTTAGAGGCCTGCCTAGTGCCTGTACAATAGCAAAGTCTTCACTGGTGCCTATCTGATTACGAAGGTCCTAACTCGTTGCTATCTCAGTCCGAAGTGACTGATGTCCTTCAGTGGTGGCCACGAGCGGCGTTGTCGCAGAGGGCGCTCGTGGCTGTCGTCGTGAGAACGCCGCGCCGTGCGTGCATGGCGGCGCGCGGCGAAAGTAAGTGGCGCGCACTTTGTACTTGTGCGACACCACACATACGTCTAACGCTTAGTGATGCAAACGATACATCGATGACAGTCTATTGACATTGTTTACCAATGGATGCACCGAGAATGCAATTTTATAGATTTGGAGGAAAAACTGGTGGAATCCGACCTAGGAGAAGATCAATTTGGATTTAGGAGAAATATAGGAACACGCGAGGCAATACAGTACGACTTATCTTAGAAAATAGGTTAAGGAAAGGAAAACCTACGTTTTTGGCATTTGTGGATCTGGAGAAAGCTTTTGACAATGTTGACTGGAATACACACTCAAATTCTGAAGATAGGGGTAAAATACAGGGAACGGCAGTTATGTTCAACTTATACAAAAACCAGACAGCAATTATTAGAATCCAAGGGCATGAAGAGGTTGGGAAGGAAGGGAGTAAGACAAGGTTGTAGCCTTTCCCCAATGTTGTTCAATCTGGACATTGAGCAAGCTGTAAAGGAATGCAAGGAGAAATCTGGAGGGAAAGTCCAGGGAGAGGGAATGAAAACCTTGCGGTTTACTGACGACATAGTAATTTTTTCAGACACAGCGAAAGACCTGGAGGAGCAACTGAACGGAATGAACAGTGCCTTTATAGGAAGATATAAGGTGAACATTAAAAAGAGTAAAAGGAGGGTAATGGAATGTAGTGTCAAAAAATCAGGCGATTCTGAAGAATTAGATTAGTAAATGAGACGAAAATAGTAGATGAGTATTGTTATTTGGGTAGCAAGATAATTTATGATGACTGAAGTAAAGAAGATATAAAATATAGAATGGTTATAGAAAGCAAAGCGTTTCTGAGGAAGCGAAATTTGACATCCAATATTAGTATAAATTTAAGGACGTCCATTCTGAAATCATTTTTCTGGAGTGTAGCATTGTATGGGAGTGAAACGTAGGCGATAAGGAGTTCAGACAAAATTATAGAAGCTTTCCAAATGTGGTGCTATAGACGAATGGTTAGATGGTTAGATCACGTAACTAACGAGGTGCTCAACAGAATCGGGGAGAAAATGAGTTTCTGGCATATCCTGACAAAGAGAAAGGATAGGTTGATGGGACATTCTGAAACATCAAGGAACCGTCAACTTAGCATTAGAACGAAGTTTATGGGGTAGAAGTCTTAGAGGGACAGCGAGAGACAAATTTAAAAGAATATTGAGAAGAATTTAGGTTGCTGTTATTCGCGGATGATCAGGCTTGCACAGGACAGGGTAGCACGGAGAACTGCATCAAACCAGTCTCCAGACTGAAGACGACGCGTTTGTTTTTCATAATTCTAAAACATCGGAACATCGATGAATCTTTTCAGAGAGATGTTTTTATCAGCGGTATTGCATCCCTAGTCACGCTTCCCAGCTGTATCGAGAATGAGTTTGCACTTGCAGTGATTACATGTTATCAAACAATAAGACAAAGAAGAAATTCATGCCTAAAGCAAAATTACCCCATACATGAATTCTCTGAACCTAAACGGGGAAAAAATAATTTATTAGTTCATCAGATTGAATGCACACTCATCACTGCAACACGCATCACATTGCAAATATGCATTTCGCGTCCCTCTTATTACCTTTCAGGTAATCGTGCAGTGAATTGAACACATGAATTTACATGTAAAACGCCACAAAATTACGTGACGCTTTCCAACTGTCCGAGGAATGCACACAAAATGTACTCTAAATGTAGATACAGTGAGTGCACTGTTTCAGCCCTCAGGGATGAATAGGATATTGATGACCTCATGGCCTGACATGTTAATCAGCGGACAGCAGCGGGCTTTAATTTTGCTTTCTGTTAACTAGTGTATTCAGCCCTCCCAAATGAGGTGCCTTATGAACAGTTCTCATGTTAGGTGGTCCCCACTGCCTTTGCATTTCTATAGTCCCCTTTCCCACGAAACTATGTTTATAAAATCTTCACACGGATGATTAAGTAGGAAACAATTTACCGTATAAATTTCAAAATTCACCTTTTCTATATTGGCAGTTACTGCTACCTTCAGATGTAATAATTGAAAAAAATGTGAATATTGTACTTTTAGTGAAGAAAGTCAACAGCCATACAGTTGTGAAGAGTGGAAGGTTTTTATTAAAACTCGTTAACGCAAGTTCCCGTACTTCTAAAAGCATTTTCGTTGGAACGGTAGGACACTCATTAAATGAATGGAAAGAAAAATAGGCGTCTAGCTGTAGTATCTCTGGTCAAACGGTAACATTACATCCTTCACTAAATTTCCGGTTTTAAAGTTAAAAATTCTGCGCCTAGTCAACTTGAGTTGAGTCTATAGTTGCTGTGTCCAGCCGTGTTTAAAATATAAGAAGTGTGCCCGTGATAAGAGGCAGTGCTCTGTTCTTCAGTTCGTCGTCCGAGTTGAAGGGCTTCCCTGTTACTGGAGCTTAGGGCGCTCAACATCGCGGTCACCAACGCCCGTACTAGGAATAGTTGGGTCCAATATTGCTAAATGACACAGCAGACAGGAAAGGGAAGAGAAAACGAAGGGATGTACCGTATATTTCCGCAGATAAGACGACCTTCAGATAAGACGAGGTAAAAATGTATCAAAATTTTATAGTTTAAGAATATATATGGCCTATAAGACAACCCCTCCCCCCAAGTTATGGTATTCAATGCATACCGCACTTTTTTTACAGGTTTTCGTGATCTAAACTACGCCTGCGAATAAGCGGAGCCGGCCGCGGTGGCCGAGGGGATTGAGGCGCTCCAGTCACGGTCTGTACGCCCACTACAGTCGGGGGTTCGAATCCACCTTCGGGCATAGATATTTGTGCTGTCCTTAGGATTAGCTAGTTCGTAAGTAGTTTGCAAGTTTAGGGACTGATGACCCCGTAGTTAAGTCCCATAAGCTTAACAAACATTTGAACATTTTGATTTGAATAAGCGGAGGCAAAGTTTCAGGAAGTTCGGAAAAATACCGTTAGAAGCCGACATAAGTAGTTTTCGTGATTGGTACACCTGGATATCACCCTTTGTTGCAGTGTTTACGATATGCTCTTGAAATTTCTTTCGTGTAGAGCTCTGTTGTGTCCGATCGTGCAGAAGCACGTTTTGTTTACACCGCGAAGTTCAAGAAAAAAGTAATTTCTTTCGCCGAGACGATATTTAATCGCGCCAATGCACATATTATGCGGGTGAAAACACACGGAATTGCCCAGAAGAAAAGCAAGGATTTCAAAGGAAGGCGCAATTGTTGGGTATAGGTCCGAAATATTTTAACCCTTTCACTGCTCCGTACGTAAATATACTGTAATAATTCTGTTCCTGCTTTATGGCATAGCGGTTATCTTATGTACCTTGTCCACTCAATGAATAAAGCTCGAAAACGAATAGTTTAAAAAATGGCACAAAACTGGTTTAGTATATCTTTCCTGCACGATGTAAATTTCATCAGGTTAATTTTGCAGATATGCTGCATAGCGCAGCTATAGCGAGGCTTCCACCTCCAAACGATATATATCGAATCTATAAGTTTCGAAACGATACACTAAATCGATTTACAGTTGTATGTTCTATATGTATCATTTCAGGCCGAGCTACTTGAGTGTAATCTTTCTTGTAAATTACCCTGAAAGCTGCACTCTTATGTTCCTGCCTAACCGTATCCTTTAGAATCATGACAGTCATAAAAAATCCTAACATTCGGCTGTTCGATACGTATCGTTTCGCTACTGAACCGCTTCGATATACATCGTTTAGATGTCGAAGCAACACTATGCAGCACATATGCGAAATTACCAATTTCAATTTAATTCTGTTTTGTACTGTCGTATTAGACGACCTCGTATTTTGGGGCTTTTTTATGAATCAGCCATCGTCTTATCTGTGGAAATATACGGTACGTTCTTCCCCCTACATCATATGTAAAGTAATGAAAGGTTCAGTGGCACTAATAAGAAAACTAGACAAAACAGACAAATGGGGGACAGGGCTAAAAAGACGGTGGGCTAAATATTGAGGGACGGACGGAATGATCCTGTCTTTATCTATATTTCAGTACCATCGACCTGAGATCTTTGGTAGGAGGTCGGCGAAAACAAAATCGTAAAACGCCACTGTCATCTCATTGTCACCTTAAATGGAGCGGAGGTCATCCGACAAACCAGCTTGTTCCCTCGCAGAATCATAGACCACACGAGTAGTTAAAATATGCTGCACGGTTATCAGCACACCACAAGCATCACAAGTAGGGGGCTCGTTGCCACAAAGCAGGAATCCATGTGTCAGAGGGCAGCGTCCTATTCGAAGTCCTGTTAAGCAAACTTCATCACACCTGATAGGCTGTACGGATGTACGCCAGGGCCTAACTGTCTTATTTTTTTACATGACGGCCGACCATTCTTGGTCCCAGACGCGCATGACAGATCTTCTGAGCAATGATAGCGACGAACAGAGAGGAATAGGACAGTCTACTATGTTCGGAAGCCGACAAGCCTCCTTGGCCGCGCTATCGGCCAACTCGATTCCACGAATACCCACATGGCCAGGTACCCAGCAGAAGGAAAGCACTTTTGCTTGCCGTTGCAGCTGCAGGAGGACGTCTGACGTTCTGGACGGTCCCATCTGCTGGGTACAGATGCTGAAGGGTCTGCAGAGCACTGAGTGAATCAGAGCAAAGCAGGACGTTAGACCCAGTATCGCGTTTCATCTGCTCCACTGCTTTCAAAACAGCGTAACGTTTTGCGTCAAATACTGTGAACTGACTATGCAGACGATATCTGAGGATTTGGATAGGGAACACGACAGAAACCCAACAATATCCCCATGTTTTGACCATTTGTATATATAACGTTAAAAGTATGATGGCTATTTAAAATGGCAAGAACCCTGTCCTTAAAAACAATCTGGAGTGAACGGTTTGTTACACTCAGTCAAGTCTAAAATGAGGTTGGGCTTCACAAACAGCCAGGGTGGCGCTTTGCATCAACCCTGACGCTGTATGTTGATCGGAGGCACGCCGAGATCCAGTAAATCCTGCTGCGCTGATACCAAATGGTTTCGACCCTCGTTGCCGTGCTGTGTAGAGTCGCTTCAAGGGGGGGGGGGATGATTTCACGAGACACAGAAAGCCGGAGAGGGCGGAAATGAACGTAGCCTTAGGCGTGTTTAGCAACAAGAAAACGCCGCCGGACGTATAATGGCGGCTCTCCTGCCTCGGCGCACAGGCTAGGTACAGGGTTTGTCTTGTAGACTCCTGTGGCCAATCATACCCTCGTGATGCACGGAATCCAACATCTTCAGAGACGTTGGGGATACCGAGCCATAAGACCGCACTACCGTAGTCGAGACGGGACCGCACAAAACTCAACATTGCAGCAAGAAGGATGTCTGCACCCCAGTTCTTTCTATTTAAGCACTTCATTATGTCCAGTGCTTTAAGGGCTCCTTGACATGGGGCAGCCAAGTAAGTCTGCTATCAAATAAGAGACCCAGGAACCAAACCGTATCCTGCGAATGTAAAACAGTATCCCATGGGAGTAGTTGCGTGGGGAGGGAGAAGGTGTGTGTAAGAAGTGAACCACCACAATTAAAATCAATGCATACGGTTTTTCTCAGGGAAGAAGTTTAAAACCTGTTCGAGCAGACCAGTCTTCCAGTCTTAAGTGTCAACTGTAACTGGCGTGAAGCACACGTACGACTAAAAGATCAGAACATAGCAAAGTCATCCACATACAAGGAGCATTGCAATAGGCGTTATACCGCTGATCGCAATTGCGAACAAAGTTACACTTAAAACACTCCCCTGCGGAATTCCGTGAATCCGAGGGAATTTATCAGAAAGAGCGTTCCTATCTCTGTACCGAAAGCAACGGTCAGGAAGAAAGGAAGGCGAAAGATGGGAAGGCGTCCTAGAAAACCTCATTCATGCAACTGTGCCAACAAGTAGTGTCATATGCCTTGTGAATGTCTAAAAAGATTGATATTAGGTGCTGCTTTCGCAGGAAAGCCTCCTGTACAGCCGCTTCCAGGAAGGTGAGGTTATGAATAGTGGATCGATAGCTGCGAAACGCACAGTGGAAGCAACTAAGGAGGTTCCGAGATTCTAGATTCCTAACAAGTCATTCGTTTCAGCGTCTTACCGACATAGCTGACTAAAGCGACACTACTGTAGCTATAGGGAGCGTGCGGTCCTTCTCCGGTTTAAGAATGGGTATCATCATGGATTCCCTCCGGGGGATGGGATATACCCATTCTGTCCATAACTGATTAAAAAAGTTAAGGAGAACAGTCATTGACTTAAGATGCCGTAGTTTATCGAATCGGGCTCAGGGGCCGTCTCAAGCGGAAGCTAATGCCGTGTCCAGTCCCATATAGAAAACAAAGCATTATAAGCCTCATTAGAAGAGGCGAAATCAAGGCGTCTCCTCTCCTGAACCGCTCGGTAGGTGTGGAAACCTGGAACTGGACTCTGGGACGATGTTATCCTTTAAAAGGGCTGTGCCATCGTCTGAGCAATCTAGATTGGCGTAACTGAGTCAATCGTCCTTTATGGCAGTCAGCGGACACGAACTCCTTTTCCCAGATATTTTCCTTACGGAATCCCATTTGGGAATAGATGCATCTGCAGCTGTGTATCACAGCTGTTATGTGATTCACCCAGCCATGAATGTTGTCACGATGCTCAAGAACAGCTAGTTGACTACAAAGAACCCAAACCGCCTTACAGTGCAACCACTTAGTTGGGTAACTCTCAGGTTGCAATCGCTGTAGAAGGTGAACAGTGATAGAAAAATAGCTGCTGGAGTGGAGATCGTCTGCCAGCTCCCATTGGACAGAATCTGCAAGAACAGGAGAACAAACTGTCAGATCAATGGCTGAAAAGGACCCTGTTGTTGCACAAAAATGCGTCATCGCACCTGTATTCAAGAGATAGTAAGAGCCTGATCGGAGTATCCGTTCGACCACTCGGCCCCTGGGACAGGTAGACACCCCCTACCCTAAGGAGTATGAGCGTTGAAATCTCCCAGGAGCAAGAACGGGGGGGGGGAAGTTGAACGAAAAATGCAGACAGGGCATCTTCGTCCAACGGCCCATGTGGCGGGAGATATATTAGAAACAAATTAAAATCTACGACTTCAAAATTTATGTAGCCGAGCAACAACGGGTTTAACAGCTAGTATAATTGTGAAAACAAGTTCCGTGTTCATGTATTAATATTGTAAATTCGTACGAAATTTTGGATGCGCGAATCGTGCCCGCACCTACCCGTTTTTAATCCAAAGCCGTTTCTACACGGGAAGTAAGAGCTTATGAGATTACCAATGAAGCACCGGTTACGCCGTCCGCGTACGGTGTAGACGCGTCCACTTGTACAAGATATATGCATACGATCGCTAGTAGACGCAATAGGATGGATCCTATTCTCACGCGTATGGAAGTGCTTCGCGCATGTGCAGACGACCGAATGGGGAACCCAGCTGACAAAGCCAAGTCGGGAATTTATTTGAGAAAGTGTACTTGCCTCCTGCTCAGAGGAACGTAGTTTTTCGACTCAGTCGTAAGTATTTTAGGAGGTGATACTATAGAGGAATTGCATTGAAAATTTAATATAACCTGTGTATAATTTTTATTCAATAGAGAGATAGCTGTTAATATGAAATCAAAAAGGTAGAGCGAAAGTAAATCAAGAAATTTTCACTGATTTATCCGTAGGTTCTTGGTAGTACATCACACTTACTTAAAAGTAGAATTTTATGTATCTTCTACGCGTTCATTTCCACTTATTTACCCGGTTTTCGGCTTACTAGGACTTATTCAGACTTTAAAGTACGTCAAAACCCGTTATTTAAATAAAAGTCAATATGGTGATCTACCAAGAACCGACGAAAGAGTCAAAATATCCAAATCAGTTTGTTATACATACCAAGAGGTATCTCTGTACCCAATAAAAACGGAACACGTTATATGAAATTTTAACTGAAAATCGTCTTTATTATCATCTAAAATATTTGCTATTTTTCCTGAAACATGCTGTAGTTAACAGACGAAATATTTGTTTTTGGTGAGCATTACCGTAAGCTTTATCAAAGTTCATCATATACATAGGCGCCTCAAACCGCAGGGTCTGGAAGTATGTAATCGCATTGTATAATGAGGACGTTAACATATGTTAGCGACGTAGTTACGCATGAACTGCACGAAAACAGTTTCACAGTGGCATTCTAAAACAAATGTATATATCTTACAGTTTCGAAAAGTGATGTTAATGTGGCGATTCATTTGCTGTAAGTTGACAACAAACGAAGTAGACGCGTGAAGCAGACGACTCAACAAATGCGTACCGTTTGAACGCTTCTATCGCAAGGGGCGATGCAGCTGACGACTTCCTTGTGCGTGTTGCACGTCTCGTCAGGGTTGCTAACTTTGAGGTTTAGAGGGAACAATTTTTTTCAAGGAGGGGGGGGGGGAATTTAGGGGGAAAGAAATATTAGGGGATGTTCAGGGGGAAAAAGTGTCGGGGAATTTTTAGGGGGAAGAATATTTAATTATTTATTTATTTTTGCATCAAATGTGTGTGTGTGTGTGTGTGTGTAGCAATCTGAAGACGTTGCCGTACTGTCAGCCTGTGTTGATTAAATTCTCGCTCTTATGTCACTACTGTGACGCTGTTTTCATTGTTTCTTCAGTTCATGTTGCTGCACTGTTTACCTACAGCGCACGGAGAAGGAGCATATTTTCCCTCTCTCCACCCCCATACTGTAGCTCATCCAGTTTCTTTTTCTCTAGTAAATTGATGGACTGGTATTTTCTGAGGACACTGCACTGAAATACAACTAGGTTACGTGCTATGATCAGCAATTTAGTGCGTTAGCGTACATTGTGTTGTATTGATGATGCATCATTATTTTTACTTAAAAACTGCAATGGTCGCGTCACTAGAAGTGAAGTGTGATAATTTATCGAAGTGCGATTACTCTGTGCATACTTATCTGACTTGTGTCTGTTCATTTGTTATGTGTAATTATTCTTTTGTTATTAATTAGTCTGTGCATATGTTACAGTTGAATGTAGTATGTCGTTAATAAATTGTGTTTAATTACGCGACAGAAGCAACATTGGTGGTCGCGTTGTATCTGTGGAATACAGGGTCAACATTGCACCGTTAGCTTTAATTAACCTCACATTTTGCAGTGAATAAGTTAACGAGGGAGTAACAAGTAAGTATTACAACTGTAGGAACACAACATTTATTTTATGAAAATTGGGAAAGTTTAGGTTCGCCGTTGCGCGGGTTGCCTATTCCGTGCTGTAAGATCCTACGCGACCATTTTAGTGTTAATGACCAGCTGAAGTTGTGAAGTACATGAATTGTTTTATTAATCAAAATGGCTACCGAAAGTAAAAAAGTATGTACAAAAGTATGTGAAGATCTGGGAAACCAACCCTTTGCTGAAAGGTAAGATTGTAATTATTTCTTATTATGAGCTATCCTCTGGTATTGCACCCCTACGTTTGTGCCTGTGGACATGGCTCTCAATTCTGAATATGTGTGTGTGTGTGTGTGTGTGTGTGTGTGTGTGTGTGTGTGAGAGAGAGAGAGAGAGACTAAAAGACAAGTCGCGTACAGAAAGTAAGTTCCGTTTGTTAATAAAATGAAATTGTACACAGATACAGAAGAAATTTTTATTGCACAAAATTCTACAACTCTTAAACTACTTTTCCACATAACTTCCGAAATTTTTCAGGCATTTTCCCTTGCGTGGCGCCAGGTTTTCTATACCTCCTTCATAGAAATCTGCTGCCTGTGTCTTCAACCAGTTGGAAACAGTTTCTTTCAGCTCGTCGTCAAATTTGGGGGAAGTCCATAGCGAGAACACTAATTGTAAACCTACGATTTTCCTGGATCTTGTGATCAATCGCGTGAACCAGTTCTTCTGTAACTAATGGTGGTCGCCCACTTCGTTCTTCATCGTGCACATCACTACGCCCGCCATTGAACTGTCGGACCCATCTTCACACCATCGAATCACTCATCGCATTTGGTCCGTAAACATCGCAAATTTGACGATAAATTTCACTTGGTTTCACTTTCCTCGCATTCAGAAACCGAATCACCGACCGGATTTCACAGGCGGCGGGATTTTCAATCAGCGCCGACATTTCAAACAAGCACAACAAAGCGTACGTAACTGACAGCGATCTCCAAATGGAGCACGTTCTTCTCGTTGATACACGTCTACAGAGCATGTGCGGAACTGCAGTCGCAGCGCTGCAGCGGAGATAAATTGGAACGGAACTTACTTTCTGGACGCGCCTCGTGAAAAGCAGTCAGGCTGCAGCTCCTAGCCGCCTCCCCGTTTGCTTTTGTAGGGGGATTTCTTTCGATTTAGGGGGATTTTATAGTAAATTTTGAGAGAATTTTTGTGGCAGAGTTGGCAACTCCGTCTCGTATAGAAAGGGCTTAACTCCGCTGCTCCTGCACTAGAGGTGTACGGCGGCGCGTCTACAAACGCTCCCACCGCTGAATACTACTACTGCCCCACAGAGGTGAAGCGAGCGCCCGGACGCGAGGCAGCTGTGTTTACGCGCTCAGCGGGAAATGAAAGCCGGGAGGTGATGGCAGCGGCCGGATTTATGGGGCTGCGCAGCCGGCCGCGTTTGTTTACGGCCCGATATCGCCGCTGTGGCCGGCCGCATACGGCGGGCGCTCATCCCTCTGAGGCGAGCAGAACGGCGAGCCGAGCCGATATTAATTGTGGCCAGGGGCGGCTCGCTACAGTAACGGTCCGTTACGACGAAAGGATAGCGAACATCAAAGTAGCGCTCTGGCTCCATTCGTTATGAACCTGCGTACATTCTGTTTCGTATTCCTCATTTCAGACTTCAGTAGTTTATGTATTCCGCAAGTAGCTTTAACCCTTTAGTGACCAGTGGATACTATAGTTCCCATTCCCACGTATTTGGTTTCCCTGTAAGTTCACTGGTAATCTTGTGTCCCCACTCATAGGCGCAACTAGCTATGGGCCCACCGGGCCCTGCCCCCCCCCCCCCCCCCCGAAATGTCATAGGTTTATATATATATCTAACAGGCTACACAGTTAATTGTATGTGTATGTATATGTAAGTAGGCCTATGCATGTATGTATGTAATATGTCAAAATATATAATTATATACGAGTGGGCCCTCCCCGAAAAAAAAAAAATCCTGGTTGCGCCACTGTCCCCACTTCTTACTTGTGATAGCATCTCTGTTAGAGTGCGCTAACTGGGCCCTACATATAGATTGTCAACAGGCGCGCGAAAGTGGTTGTCTTTCTACATTGTTAGTCAATGCAGAAGCGCAGTTTCCGCGGGAAAACAAGCCACTGTTTCGATCGTAACAGCGTTTTTAGTATAGTGTGCTTTCGTTTTACGTGTGAAGTGACTTGTGTGGTATTTGTCTACTTTTTATATTTACGAGGGAGATATTATTTGTGTATATTTGCTGGATATCAATGAAAATTATATAAATACTAGCTGAAAACCCGACGTTGCCCGGGTTTTTATCGCTTTATTCCTGCCATTTTCAGGTATATATTCATTTTTATAAGGGATGTGTCTAAAATCTCTGGGAAATACAATTAGTAGTAAAAAGAGAAGAAGAAAAAACTTGGTGCATGATGGGGTGGTTTTCCATGAACGCTATTGTTTGTGTGCTCATATAGAATGGACTACGTGTCGTACTGTGATACAATTTAAAAGGTACATTCAACTGTATGTGTGTATCCTGTCTAAAACTTCCTGCGGCTATTATTTGTTGTGTAAAAATTATAAATTGTAACACCGAGAGCCGTAATTTTACTCCATAAACAGCGGAAAAGTAGTAAGCGATAAACTTTTTTCCTTTCAGTTTGACGTGGTTGTCACCAAAAAAGTTTAATAAAGGTTTGAAATTATGTTTAAAGTTTGTTGCAAGTCGCTAAGTACTATCATTCTCATACCGTGTATTTCGGAAGTCTCGCCGCATTATATGGCATTTTTTGCGATTTCTTTTGGTTATGACGTAATATCTTTTGAACCATTTGTGTATGTGATTCTTAACCACTCAGCAGTTGTTACCTCACGGTAAGGAATGTGTGTACCAAATTCGGTTGAAATCGGTCCAATGGTTTAGGAGAAAATGAGCAGCATTGTCGCAAAGTGCAGTATTTTTTCGCGCATCTCGTTTATGACGTCATATCTCGTGAACTATATATCATATGTGATTCTTACACTTACAGCGACCGTCCTCATGGATTGAAGCTTACGTGTACAAAATTTCATAAAGATTGGAACAAAATTGTTGATTTGTATGCAACACGTACAAACATACGGACACTCTGCTTTATATATTAGATTACGTCGTAAGTTAGTGGGAACTATATTTCACAGCTAACTTGTGTTAAGTGCAGTTTGTATGGCTGTGCAATCGTCACCGTAGTTATTGTTTGTCTCTTATTGTTAAGAATGCCTTGACTCACGCTGTAAGAGGTTTTGAGAATTTTGTACGCTTTACCAGTGGATGTAGATATTCATATGTCGATGCTGACGAAGATTGAGTCATACTTCGCAGATTTTGAACGAAACTTGTGATAACATTGTTTCAAATAAAGACAATTGTTTCAATTTGCCAATAGGCGCTAGTGAAATTGGGAAATAATGTGTAGCAACTGTCTTGTACCTCTGTAGTACCATGCTTCTCTACCTTACATAGTACGTCACTTTAGTGAACTCTATGGACAATATGAACTAATTCAAAAGTAAATCAAATGTTTAATATGCTTTTTGTACTAAAAATAAAGGAATTTTTTTAAATTATAAAGTCAAGTCACTCTAAAGTTCGATGGAAACAATAGTGCCCACTAATGTTATTGTACTTTTAGACTAAATTCACAATTTCAACATTTAAACTGCAATATGTGTGGCTTCTTAGCCCAATAAAGTATTCATAAAAAGTCTACATCTTCTGGAAATAATTTGGTCACTAAAGGGTTAATTGTATGGAAATTGCGTACGATAGCGGATAAAATCTACGTTTCGATTCTACGTATAACGGTTCTCACAAGGGACACCGCTTACCTCTAATACTCTTAATCGCACGGAAACATGCTCACAAAAACCCTCGATTAACAAGAAAAATGTGTACCGAGTCATTTCCATTCAAAGCGTCAAAACGCTGCATTCTGCCACATTCATTGGTTCTGGCTTTTGGAGTTATTACTGTAAATTTTATGTGCTCAGTATGAGGAGAATTACCGTAATTTCAAATGACGTTATTGAGATGACAGAGCCTACACTTCTAGGTTGCATCATACCTATTCCATGGAACAGCGCACCAGGATTTCAAAACGAGCCGAAAATCCGGCGTTGCCCGGGTATGTATTCATTCATTCATTCATTCTTTCAAGCCTTGGGTTATTACTTCTGTCCATCTACTTTTCTAAAAACATCTGTGGGAGAATATTTAAGCAATACGGCCGTATTCTACGATATACAAAATAAGCAGTATCCAAAAAACAGGCATCAAAATACAAATAATACATAACTTCATACATTCATTTAACTCATTACTATCATAAACAATATATCTGATTACTTCTGATATGAGTATATTCCTTGGTAACCCCATCCTTGAGCAAGCGATATAAAGTTTTCCGTGTGAGAAACGGAGACATGACAGCCACTCCGCAGTATTTAATAGATTGCCCCGTGATTTACTGTGATAGAAAATCACAATTCTCACTGTGATCTACAGTTAAGTCGGAAATAATGTAAATTCGTTGGATGTAATCTGTTTAATTTCTTCTCTCCTTGTAGCTCTATAGAAGTATTGCTCTCACCAACGTTCTGTTCACTTCGCAGTTAAATTTCACTTCTTTTTTATACTTCGTGGTTTTGCTACTTCCCCTTGTGACTTAGCCAATCAAAACCTTTATATTCGTGTAACAACCTTAATTTCTATTTTATGTAAAGTCACCCATTTTGATATTAATTGTATTCTATTGTCTTTTTAAAATGTTCAAATGTTTGTAAATCTATCGGACCAAGCTGCGCGGTCATCAGTCCGTAGCTTACAAACGACTTAAACCTAGGTAAACTAACCTAAGGACAACACACACACACACACACACACACACACACACACAGACACACACACACACACCAGGGAGGACTAACCTCCACGGCCAGCAACCGCGCGCTCCGCAGCGAGACGCTTTAGACCGCACGGCTACTCCACCGCAGCTATTGTCTTTTAAACTGATCTTTGTGTGTGTGTGTGTGTGTGTGTGTGTGTGTGTGTGTGTGTGTGTGTGTGTGTGTGTGTGTGTGTGTGTGTGTTTAATACTTAATAAATAAAAATCTAGTGGCGACCCTTAAATTTGATTTCAGAAGTAGTATATAAGCAAAATGATTGCATCAGTTTACGAAAGTAATTTTAAAAGCACACGTACTTTCAAGACCAATGCCTGTTGAATGAGATGCTTCTACACGCTGCCTCTATTCCATTTTCGGCAGTATCAGCGAACTGTTCGTGCCGTAACTATGAACGAGTTATGCGCGATTGGCTCAATGTGCTATAAATGTTTTATATTGCGTTAACATTGGACATTACCTTGTGTTATGTTTGGCTGTGTGGCCATCTTCCGCAGCAGCTGTTTATATTGATAAGAGGTAATCCGTCTTATGCTGACTGCAATAAAGAGATTGGTTTTACACCAGACGCGTTTCGCTTTGTATTTTAAAAGCATCTTCTGTGGTCTGTAAATGATACAAAATGTTTGTACAGTGTTTTCGATACACAGATTAAAAAAGTTATTCAAAAAACTTTGTGCACATTAGGCCTGTGTGTTTTTAACTTGATATTTGGTCTACTCGCGGTGTTCTATTTACATCTCACTGCCTTTTCTCCGTCTTGTTGGCTGGAGTTGCTTTGTTTATGGCGTGTGTTTTTCGGCTGTGTTCAGGACTTTTCGTCCGTTTCATCACAGCACATCATTTCAATTATATCGACTGCATCCATATATCATGTCACTATGTTTTAAATGGAATGCCTTTAGGTTTATCGCGTCACTACAGTGTGGCTATGTTTTTGTCTGTTCATTTGTTTTTCGTGCGGTCTGAGTGTTGCAAACATTATATATTGGTATTTATAGACAAATACAAGTTTAATGAAATAAATCGCAATTTGCGATCACTTATGGCTTCACTGTACTAGGTTTAGATGTAATACCAATGTGCGGCGAATGAAAATTTGTGCCCGGTCGGGATTCGAACATAGGATATCCTGCTTACTAGGCAGACGCGTTGACCACTCCGCCACCGAGGACACAGTGACCAACCCGACTGCAGAGGACTCTTCCTTGCACGTCTCCCGCCACACCCAAATCTCCATTCGCCACACTGTCTTTTTCCTATTACCACAGCCTCTTAATTCTGTAATGATCGCAACCATAATACTGTATTCCCGCATCAGGGAGGACGATGAGGTATCGAGACAATTGTCAGGAGCCCAGCCGCGGATTGTATACAATTATATATTTTTGACGACGCTACAGCGTTCATGTTTAATGAAATAAATCGCAATTTGCGATCACATTGGTATTACATCTAAACCTAGTACAGTGAAGCCATAAGTGATCGCAAATTGCTATTTATTTCATTAAAAATGAACGCTGTAACATCGTCAAAAATATATAATTGTATTCTAGCAAGTGGTGTCGTTTGGCTTCCATCGTTCTTAGTGTGCCGTCGTCACTGGTTAACTTGGCGTTTCGTCCAACATTTCCATTCGCCAATGATGCTTGGCATTGTGTACGCTGTCATTACAGAACATATTGCTCATCAGTGTTGGATGAAATTTACGCTGGGGCTGATATCTTGTGTGTTTCCTCTCAAATTACAGGTGACGCTGATATATTTCCGATTATGGATACTGGAAATAAGGCCGTGCCCCGTTTCGGAAACAGAGTGGCTCTATACATCTGGCGTACCTGAGTTAAAGACGATAGTTTCTTTACAAGCAGAAGAGATTATAGATTAAGATTTTGTTTAAAATCTGTAGCTTCTAATTTACTAGAGTAACCACAGATTATTGTCTACAAAAGTATTAAGATATGGTTGTATTCGTTGATAGTGTATTTTGCTAGATGTTATATCTACGTAACGTATCTTTTGAGACTCATGACGTCATTGGTAAAAGCCGACGGGTTGTACCGGGTCTTCAATTATGGCCCTGTCGGTGTGACATCCTAGGGGAGCTTAAGCGAACAAACAATTTGCGTTATACTATAGGTGAGAACCCCACCAGGAAATAACGGCATGAGATTATCCCTGCGAAGCAGCACGCAAGAATCACAGAAAATCAAAGCGGCTCAATTGAAGGCCGGGATACCACTCAACGACTGACGAAAAACTTAATATCTTAGAGTCAAGTTTATAGAATTTGGGAATACAAATTGCTATGAGATCTTTTAGTACATTGAGACTAGTCCCTGAATGGGTGTAACAGTTTGCTTTAGGTAATGTAAATTGACCGTATTTGTATAGTAACAACTTTCTTATGACGTCATCTGTCAGCCGACGGGTGGTATCTCCGTCTTCAATTACACAACTTACAGTACTCCCACCCAGCGAGTAGCGATGGCTCCGTGGAAGAGTAACAGACCAGAAGAATCTACTAATGACAGGACGATATGCTAATAACATTCCATTAAGGAGCAATAGAAAATAAATACCACCTCATTTCTTCCCGCGAACTCAGTGTCCGCCTCCGTAGCTCATCGGGCGCCGTGGCTCAGCGCGCCCGGTCAGGGGGCTGAAAGCCCTCTGTAATAAAAAAGCTGAGCCAAAAACACAACGAACAACCGAGAACAAACTGAACAAACGACCGCGAACCATAGATCTACCACATAAAAAAAAAAAAAAAAAAAAAAAAAAAAAAAAAAAAAAAATCGGTAGCGTCGCTGACTGCCACGCAGGAGGCCCGGGTTCGATTCCCGGCAGGGGACTGGGTGTTGTGTGTTGTCCTAATCATAATATTATTGGCACGGATGGATATGTAACGCGAACTCCAGTTTACATTATAATGTTCCTCGTGAGAAACAGTCATCATTGTTTTACGAAAATTGTAAGATTCCGAATACGTTATTACGTAGATAAGTACTACCATGGGTTCGATTTACGTCAATGACAGTTTGAGCATGACATTTGTAGTAATGAAATTCGTCAAAAATACAAAACCGTTTCCTACATGTGTCGCGATTCTGCAACAAAAATTTCGTACCGCTTCTTCCAAATTACCAAAATATTCATCTCAGCTCCGATTTAGAGTAGGGGAAGGTAGGGTAAGATTGTGAGTCTAAGATGACGAATCAATGCGATTGTCTAGAGAGTAGCAAATGAAGGGCTTACCACTCTAAGTGTGCTACAACTTGTACTAAAGGCAGCCGTCATTTAGCACTGAGGCGGTATCATATTTACGAACACGTTGGTTGTAATATTTCACTGCACCAATATAGCATCTGGAACACTTGTGATACATTTTTCCAAGCTGGTTTCAGTTTTTTCTTAGATTATAAACCAAGCTGTAATGTATGTATTAAACTCCAAAGAGAATTTAATGAAGTGTTCTTAGCTTTAAATATGGTCGTTTCGGGTAAGTTTAATTTACTGAGAGGACAAAATGACATCTTTCCGAAAGAATTGGTAAAGCATTTTAATGCGCTTTTCATACTGACTTTGAGCATGTGTATCAAGTGTAAATGAAGGACCAACAGGCAGAAATAGTCACAGGAATCTATGATCATTGTGCAGAAGGTACAGAATGGTGCAGTGGTGTATGCAACTTCCAACAAAGAGGAAAAGTTACCCTTATTACAAATCACAAACAAACCAAACCGAAGGAAAAGAAATATAAAAGAAAAAAGCAGAGAAAAGGAATGATAAATAGGGAACAAAGGGGAGAGGAAAAAATGTGATGAACTCAATTCCTTGATATCAGTCAACTACATGAAGACGATCATTTTGTATGATTATTCATATTGTCGTAAATGGGCCAATGCTGTATGCTGTATGCCATTTCTGTGCTTAAAATCAAATGATTTTGTTAATGAAAGGGGAAGATAACGAGTCTGACATCGTTTGAAAAAAGTCAACTACGAAATCTGTATATGGAAACTAATGGTTTCTCTGAAGTATTCATGTAGGCGTTAGATATAAAATAAGGGGATAAATCGGTCGCTTACTATCATCTTACCGTCTTTCCCCTACCACCCGTGAAAATTTGTACGTAATTATACGTTCGTAAACATGCATACTGTCATTGCGCACTCCAATGCGAGCGGAATCGGTAATTTCGAAGGACCGTTGTATATAGCTTCGGACGGCCCGCTATCGATAATGACGGACTATCGATAGTTGAGTAGAGTATATCGAACATGCGAGCATCAGAATGCTATCTTAGTTTGTTTACTCGCAAGCGTAGGCGAAATCAGTTGCCTTTATGATATAGGAGCCTAGATCACGATAATACCTTTCTGAACCGGAGATTCACGTACTAAAATTAAAAAAAATGTTTAACCTAAACCTAACCTTTTTAAGGCTTCGCTACAGATCAGTTTAAGTGAAATAGCGTAGACCACGATAATACCTTTATGAAACGAAGATTTCATACAGATCACAAAATAAAACGCTATACCTGCTCTATGGTTGACAGGTTCTTGTATGTACCCAACAGCATTAATTTAATTTGTTTCTATATATCGAAATGAATCTTTTCATTTGTCCGCAACATTTGTTTCTTACGACACAGCGACGTTCGTGTGTTAGAACGACACTGCGATGCTCGCGTCTTCGATACATATAGATAGTAGGCCGTCCGAAGCGATCTACAACGGCCCTTCCAAATTACCGCGTATTCGATTTAGAAATGCAGGTTCGATTACGTATTATTTCAGGTCGAGCTATTTCGATTGCAAGAATGCTTGCAATGCTACCCCATTGGCAATGCAACGAGGGAGGATACCCACCAGACAATTGCACTGGAGAACAATTTATTAGAAAACTAAATAATCAGAAGAAAACTGTTTTCCGAACAGAACCTCTTCTTCGTTGCCCCCGGCGCTACACGCCGAACGTGACCGAAAGGAAGCTGCAAAGATGGACAGATCAATTTTAAAAAGATTCAAAACATCGCGAGTGACAGCAGGAAAACACCGCGGTAACTGGCAAGGGATCAACACCCCACTAGGACTATACCCGCGATCTTCAGATAGGCAAACAAGAATCTAGTCAGCACACTTACCTTGGGCTTATCGCCGTTCGTGCCATCAAACCGGCACCGCCGTCGTTCCTCCTTCCACATGCTTTCCTCCCACGGCGTGGCTGTCGTTCGCCCCAGTGGCTGGCTAGTGCTAGGGACCACCCGGTCGTGCCCTACAATCCGTCGTAAGGCTCCTATAAGTACTAGCTGACGTATCCCCCATTTTCATTCTCGTGGCTCGAAAGTTAAACACACTGTGGTGCTATAGGATTTGCGTCACGATACTTTAGCATATTACGGATGGTTGTGTTGCCATAAACTGCTCAAATCATTCCAGAGGTGGCTACAGAATGTTTAGTTTCCCGAGAGCTAAGAGAAGAAAAAAGGATCATTAAATGTCGGCGCACAAACTGGGAACCCGAACCGAGCCCACAGTTATGTATTGTAAGTAAAGAGTTATGACTAAGCAATATTTAAGAGTAAAAATCGTTTGTGATATTTGAACTTACGGTTTTGTTTAGCTCTTCTAAAAGTACTACCTCTTAACTGAGAAGCTGCCTGTAGACAATTAGCAGCCGCAAAATATATTACAGCAAAGTATCCCAGAACATACTGTTTTTAGAGCACAATGTGTGTCATATTGAGAAATACACCTCATCAAAATGTTTTGTACTGACATTGCACAAATTGTTGAAGATACTTCTGTTACGTTATTGAGATAAAGTATTATAAATACTAAAACTGAAAATATAAATATACTGGGGAAAAAAGTTTCGTTGCGGCTGTGGCAGCGTACTGTGCTGATACAGGCAACTACCGTTGAATGCTATTTGTAATTTTTCAAAGTTTTAGCGTCATAACTTTTAGTACGCAGTTTGACAGAATAGTACAGTACTTTATCACATAATACACCCTCAATTCAATTTCTTATTAGTAAATGCCAATATTGACGTTTATTTATAAGAGGCTGTAAAATAACTGGCAAAGAATACTGGGTAAATTTTACCTACGGCTACGGCGGTGCAGTGTGATAATGTTGGCAACGAAATGTTTCCTTTATAAAATTACTGACAAGACAAGCGTAC
The DNA here is from genome assembly GCA_026315105.1 of Locusta migratoria. Taxonomy (NCBI): domain Eukaryota; kingdom Metazoa; phylum Arthropoda; class Insecta; order Orthoptera; family Acrididae; genus Locusta; species Locusta migratoria. Next base: position 561,620,904 of record CM048746.1, read on the forward strand.
TGTTACATACGAAAACCTGTCAACCTTAGAGAAGGAACAGATTTATCTCATAGTCAATATTCTATAAGATTAGATTTTCAAATAGCATTCCAAGGTTGTTAACATCGGCACCGTGTGCCTCTACGACCGTAAACTTTAGATCCTGTACACAATTTTTTGTTTTGTTTTTGTTTTAGTGTTTGTAATACATTCTGAAACTTTCTCAATAACAATACCGATGTGGTGAATTTGTCACAGCAGATAAACACTGCAAGACGGCAAACGAACCTCGCGTATTGACAGTCATTCAAATAGAAGCCAAGATCGCTTAAACATTTTATCTAGATGACCAGTTTCGGCAGCATTAAACGTAGTACGCGATTTTTATCACAGAAATATGTTTCTTGCACTTTTTTCTGTTTCTGGGAAAAAGCAGCAATAAGTTAAGTGTCTAATCCACATATCGATGTAGACAAGAGTGGAATGCAAACTCAAAGTATCACGATCTAAGGCTCTATGCCGGGCACTGGTAAAAAATATTTCACTAAAATAAAATACTGTTTGTATAAGCTGCGTGCTGTGTTTAGCATTAGCAGGAATGAAAATGGATGCGCCAGCCTGTGTTTATAGGAGCTCTAATCCGCCGCATGACGTCTCGGCGCCAATCCTTGTCTTGCAGCAAGGCCCAACCGTTCAGCGCCTCAGCCCAAGCGAAACTCGACCATGTTGCGCCAGGCCCACTCCACACCATTCCAACAGCTCTGTCCGCGAGCCAAGGCACGACTACCACTCCCCGACCCTTCAACGCCAGAGATTGCGACGCGACTTACAAACAATACACAAGCGCCACTCGTGGAGGAGAAGAGACACGTAATTGGAGTCGCCGCTAGACTTACGGTATGGAAACCCACATACGGGGAAAGCAAGAAACGAGCTGGCACGGCTGTCTAGTTTTGATCATCATCATCATCATTAGAGACTGATTATGCCTTTCAGAGTTCAGTCTGGAGCATAGTACCTCTAATAAAATTCCTCCATGATCCCCTATTGAATCCTAACACTGACGCCTCGTCTGATGTTATGCCTTTTACTTCAAAATCATTCTTCACCGAATCTACTTACTTCTTGGTCTACCTCGACTCCTCTTATCCTCCGCTGCCGAGCTCATTAGTCTCTTAGGTGCCGCGGTGGAGTAGCCGAGCGGTCTAAAGCGTCTCTCTGCGGAGCGCGCGGTTGCTCGCTGTGGAGGTTCGAGTCCTCCCTGGGGTATGGGAGTGTGTGTTGTCCTTAGGTTAGTTTACCTAGGTTTAAGTAGTTTGTAAGCTACGGACTGATGACCACGCAGTTTGGTCCGATAGATTTACAAACATTGGAACATTAGTCTCTTAGGTAATCTTGCTTCTCCCATTCGTGTAACATGACCCCCCCCCCCCCCCCCCCATCTCAGTCTGTTCGCTCTAACTGCTTCATCTATGGTGTTCATTCCCAGTTTTTCTTTGATTTTCTCATTATGGACACCCTCCTGCCATTGTTCCCATCTATTATTATCTGCAATCATTCTTGCTACTTTCCTATCTGTAACCTCTGCCTTGTGAATAAGGTAACCTGTATCCACCCAACTTTCACTCCCATACAACAAAGTTGGTCGAAAGATAGAGCGGTGCACTGCTAACTTGGTACTTACTTCCTTCTTGCAAAAGAGTAGATCTTAGCTGAGACTCACTGCATTAGCTTTCCTGCACCTCCATTCCGGTTCTTTCACTACATTGCCACCCTGTGAGAAAATACATCCCAGGTACTTGAAACTGTCTACCTGTTCTAACGTTGTTTTTGCTATTTGGCACTCAATCTGTTTAAATCTCTTTCCTACAGACATTACTTTCGTTTTGGAGATGCTGATCTTCATATCATAATCATTGCACCTCAGATTACGCTCTGAAATATTAGTTTGCAACCTTTCAATTGAATCGGCCATTACAACTAAGTCATCCGCATATGCGAGACTGCTTATTTTGTTTTCACCTATTTTAATCCCGCTCTGCCAGTCTACTGTTTTCGCAAATCATTAAGAAGACACGTGTAACGTGAAATTGCACACCGAGCTCGTGATTATAGTCATAATCAATAACTTTTGGACTTGAACACATCAGGCTGCAATTCATTCCTGTTCTTGCAACGTTATAGAACGATACCCTGCTATTACGAGCTGTATGTATTACACTGCACAAACATTTTATTATTATTGACTGCCAATAACAAAAGTGGTAATATTACTTTACCAAACTCTCAGTATATGTGTTAGAAAATTCGGTTACCAGTAAATATGGAAGTAACAGCATTAATTATAGCAAGTTCTCCGTTTGTATCGTGCCGTTCTTCTGTCATTGTTGTATACAACCGAAATGTAATTGGAATATCAATTCCAATAAAAAATCTGTTAACAGGTCCTTGTGCAATGTAAAATGATCTAAATCTAATAGTTGGTTCTTTAAAGTTCAAAATTTGATATGTAATTCCGTAAAATTTTCTCAAATTTGATGAAAGCCTCGCAATTGTTTTCCCAAACCACAAATATGCTTTATGAATCAGTTGTAAAAATATCGATTTATAAAACTCTAATACACTTTCTCCGAAAAAAAGTACAAAATAATTGCAAGAAATTTTGAATAATCTTTGTTGTGATCTTCAAAATATAACTTCATCACAGTAAGTAATATCACCGTCTAGTAAAAAATCAACGGAAGATCAAAACCAACTGCAGAACGATCTGAATAAGATATCACGATAGTGTAAAAATTGACAATTGACTCTAAATAATGAGAATTGTAAAATCGTCCACATGAGTACGAATAGAAATCCGTTAAACTTTGTTTACAAGATCAATCAATCAGAAGTGAAGGCCGTAAACTCCACAAAATACCTAGGAATTACTATTACTTCAGACTTAAACTGGAAAGAACACGTAGATAATGTCGTGGGAAAGGCAAACCAGAGACTGCATTTTATTGTCAGAACCCTTAAAAGATGCAACACAACTACTAAAGAGGCTCCGCTTGTCCCTCCTTTTTTGGACTCTTGCTGCCCAGTGTGGGATCCTTATCAGGTGGGATTGACGGAAGACATCGAAAGAGTCCAAAGAAGGGCAGGTCGTTTCGTATTGTCACGATACAGGGGAGACAGCGTTACGGAAATGATACAGGATCCTTGGGAATCATTACAACAACGGCGCTTATCGCTGCGGCGTTGCCTACTTACGAAACTCCTATCGCCAACATTCTCCTCCGAATACGAAAATATAATGTTGACTCCCACTTACATAGGTAGAAATGATCATCGGTATAAAATACGAGAAATCAGAGTTCAAACGGAGGGATTGAAGTGTTCTTTCTTCCCGCGCGCTATTCGAGAATGGAATGGGAGATAAATAGTATAACGGTGGTTCGATGAACCCTCTGTCAGGCACTTAAATGTGATTTGCAGAGTATCCTATGTAGATGAAGATGTAGATGTTTTAACGGCTGAAATAATTTTCTTGAACACTCAGATACTAGAAATAAAATTTTAAGTTTTATTTAATGTAACATACAAAAACAGACCTGATGCGTACACACTAGTGTCATAAGAAGAACTGAACTTGTTTTTGTCGTAAACAATTAGTAAACTTCGTTTACAATAGCATTTATTCCCTCTTTGTGATTGACTCGATTATGAAGGTTGGCGACGGCGTCCATTAACAACATCTTCTCTCGTCCCATAGCTGTCGACCCTCGACGTTTGATGACCAACTATATCATCTTTGGTCCCGGCTGAGAAGAAGCTGTTCCTCCTGAGTTGCGCCGTTATCACTGCACATTCAACACAAGAAAACAAAAACACACTTTTTGAGAATCATTTATTATTAATCATTAACATTTAAGTAATAACAGTATAAATAAACTTGCTTTTACCTGCAAAACTGAGCTGATGTAAAACAGTAGCAGGGATGAAATATCGTCCCACTACACTAGTGGCCACGTGTATTACTAGCATCGCTTCAGCTGCACTTTTCTCCTGTAGAGTTTCGCGACTGTCTGTGTCAGACTGTGGTTTTACACTGGTGACACCATGCAGACTGTCTTGACTATTTTACAGGCATTGTGCACCGACTATTTAATCCTTTAGTGACCAAATTATTTCCAGAAGTTGTAGACTTTTTATGAATAACATATTGGGCTATGAAGCCATACATAAAATCTTGAAAGTGAGAGTTTAGCCTACGGGTATAAAAAAATTTGTGGGAACTATTGTTCCCACCGAACTTTGCAGTAATTGGACTTGATAATATATATATATATATATATATATATATATATATATATATATATATATATATATATATATATATATATCGTTTATTTTTAGTACAAAAAGCACATTAAACATTTGATTTAGTTTTATATTCATATTGCCCATTGAGTTCACTAAGATGACGTACTATGGAACTTAGAGAAGAATGGTGCTACATACATAGGTGTATGGACGGTTGCTACTCATTTTTTTCCTCTTTTCTTTCTTTTTGGTGCTACATTGACGGAATCTTCTGTTTGCAGTACCTTTTGTTGGCAAATGTGTTCCAACTTTCGCCAGACAACTTCTTCTGGAACTCCCGAAACGCCTCTTTTTGGTGTCTGAAAATGAACGGGCCTTCCTCTTCGCTTACGACTTGAGAAGCCGGAGATGTCTACATAATATAGACATTGACAACTGCCAAATATACAAGAAAGAAAAATAGCCTGTGCCATCACTTCCATGAACGACGACCTACAGTATATCGGTCTCACAGCTGATCAAATCGATCCACCCTCCCATTATTTTATTGTACTCTCGCACAGCCAATGGACAGAATACTTCACTTCTGCTTCCAGCTTTTGTTAAAAATCTGAGAAGTATTTGGTGATTCAAAATCTTCATCAGAGTCAGCATCGACAACTGAATCTTCTGGTAATGTGTAAAAAATTCTCAAAACCTTTTCTGTATTCTAAACAATAAGAAACAATAATTATAATGCCGATTTCACAGCCATACATACTGCACTTCACACATGTTCAGTAGCAAACAGTTCCCACTAACTTACCTTGTAATATTTATGTAATTTTCATTGGTATCCAGCAAATATACACGAATACTATCTTCCCCGTAAATATAAAAGTAGGCAAATACAACACAAGTCACTTGACACGCAAAAGGAAAGCACACTATACAGAAAACGCTGTTATGGTCTGTTATGGTTGAAACAGCGGCTTGTTTCCCCGCGAAACCTGCGCTTCTGCAATGCCTAACTAACAATGTAGAAATACAACCACTTTCGCGCCAGTTGACAATCTTAGCACACACTAACAAAGATAGTAACACAAGTTAGAAGAGGGAACACTGAACTTATAGCGGAAACAAATAATTGGGAACTATAGTTCCCACTGGTCACTAAAGGGTTAACTACAGTTTTGCCAATCAGACTAGAGCCACGTGATGGTCTATACGTGGTGTTTCAGGAGGAATAGTAAATATTTGAGGAGGTAATAATAATTTCGTGTGGCACAATGCCCCGGTGCAAATGGACGCCACTCAGGCAACTTGCGTGTCTCTAACGCACCCCAGTTATGGAATCGGGGAAAGGGGACGTACATTTCCCCTGGATATCTGAACCATGAGTCAACTCAACACATCATTGAGAGGTGAAGGCCGGGTCAAAACGCAGGCTGAAAAAGTCATGATCCAACTGCGTTTCGGAGCCGCGACCTTTCGGTTTCCACTCAAGCGCTTTACCCCGACACCACCCGGCCAGACTCTTTGATAGGTGGTAGTACAGACAACCCTCTTTTATTACTTCGCACTCGGTAAACATGCATGGGTATTGGAGAGATACTTTCCACTCTTTCCCTTAATCTCCCACACCTCTTGCCTATTTCATACTTCTCTCTTACACTTTTCGCTGTATTAGCTGAAACCCTGCTTTACTCGGTCCTTTATTTAATCCAATATTCAATTCACGTACACCTCCTTTGGCTGTCAATCCATATTCTCCCCTCTCTGACTCTACTTGCCCGTGTTTCTGTCATTACCTGCCTTGCTCTCTGCAGATATATATTATCTGCCAAATTCCATTGTGATCGGTCAAAAGGTGTCGAAATGTGTATTAAGGTACCCTCCGCCATGCACCGTATGAAATCTTGTGTAAACGCTGCCGCGGTGGAGTAGCCGAGCGGTCTAAAGCGCCTCGCTGCTGAGCGCATAGTTGCTCGCCGTGGAGGTTCGAGTCCTCCCTGGGGCATGGGTGTGTGTGTTTGTCCTTAGGTTAGCTTACCTAGGTTTAAGTAGTTTGTAAGCTACGGACTGATGACCACGCAGTTTGGTCCGATAGATTTACAGACATTTGTAAACGATTGTGTTTCTCTGTTCCGAAGACAAGAGAACAATATTTCATCTGGATCGCAATGAAACAATACCAGCCTCCGCATGCACCGTAGGATTTATTTTGTCCACACTTTCGTACGCTTTGTTTTGAAGGTCAAGTGCCGTTCGTTTTGTTTTGAAGATCAAGTGTGCAACATTTTATTGCAGTCGGATTAACGTTATTGAAGTGCATAGAATACGAATCTAATCAAACACGCCATGCGCCAATGGCGGCATGGTCTAAGGCATCATGCCTGGATGACCGCTTCCGTCGGAGGTTCGAGTCCTCCCTCGGGGCATGGGTATGTGTGTATTATCCTCAGTGTAAGTTAGTTTAAGTAGTTATCACCATAACAGTTTGCTCCAATAGGCTTAAAAACATGAGATTTAATCAGAAACGGCGATGCCCATATAAAATTACAAGTTTTAACTTTTCCGATTTTTCAGCTAATTCTTCTGTTTTTTCCTTATTTTATTATTTTTTATAAACAAGCCCTGTTTAAAGCAAACAAAATAAATACAAAATTATAAAGGAATAACAGTGACCATTACCTTTGGATTATATGGAAGAATAATTAAATATTTTTATAACAATAATACAAAGAAAAGGAAGCAGAAGAACAAGCAGGTTTTAAAGCTGGAATATCAAGAATTGATAATATATTTTGCCTACAGCAAATATTTGAAAGTAAATGGAGCACAGCCTCTACATTTTGTGTTCATAGATCTAGCAAAAGCTTATGACAGACTACCTTTACACAGTTTATGAAAAGTAAAAATAACAAATTTCCAGCTTGGTGATGTCATATGAAATATTTATTTTTAAAAATCGCTTATCGATTTCGTTCACATGTTGGAATTCATCAGTGCAGATTTCGAGTCATGAAGACTCATGTACTCCTCATAAAAGTGAACAGTCAAATCTATACAACAAAAATGAAAAAGATAATTCTAATGCATGTTACATGTTTAAAATGAAGAAGGGCAAACAATGCTTACTAATTTAATGCAATCTGATATAGGTGCTGGAGAAATGAATTCACATTGTAAAACCCAGAATAATAACAACAACAAAAAGGAATTATTGAAATCGGTCAAGCCATTTCTGAGAATTAGCGAGACTAGTGCACAGCAATTGCTTTCCATATATATATATATATATATATATATATATATATATATATATATATATATATATATATATATATATATATATATATATGATGGACCTACTAAGCGGTGCTACTTCATGAAACGCCTAAAAATAAGATGTCACGTAATACTTCTCTGCAGGATATAACAGGGAGGAGAAGAACAACCTGGTAAGGTCAGAGCATAGCGGCTGACGTCGAATCGAGTCAAATTTCTCCAAATAACCTTCAGCCGTCGGCACACGGGGCGTGTGTCTGAACGTGTGTGGTCAACGTGCCGAATCCAACGTGCGGCTGAACGCTCATAGACGGCGCGACTTGTGCATACGAGGCGTGTGCCTCAACGAACTACACGCGACTTCAGCGCGCTCCAGCGACAGTTGTCAGCGGCATCAGGTCCTGGAATTACACTGTTTACCAAATCAAAAGAGTGGAATTCCTCCTTTACCTCTATTAAATAGGTTATGTTCGTTACGTTCTGTGATATAGACCTACATAAGTAACAACAAAATATCTAGAATGAAACTTTCACTCTGCAGCGGAGTGTGCGCTGATATGAAACTTCCTGGCAGATTAAAAGGTCCCAGCTTCGAGTCCCGGTTCCGGCACACAATTTTAATCTGCCAGGAAGTTTCATATCAGCGCACACTCCGCTGCAGAGTGAAAGTTTCATTCTGGAAACATCCCCTAGGCTGTGGCTAAGCCATGTCTCCACCATATCCTTTCTTCCAGGAGTGCTAGTCTTGCAAGTTTCGCAGGAGAACTTCTGTGAAGTTTGGAAAGTAGGAGGCGAGGTACTGGCGGAAGTAAGGTTGTGAGGCGGCGTCGTGAGTCGTGTCGGGGTAGCTCAGTGGTAGAGCGCTTGCCCGCGAAAGGCAAAGGTCCCAGCTTCGAGTCCCGATTCCGGCACACAATTTTAATCTGCCAGGAAGTTTCAACAAAATATCTATATACATAAAATTCTTAAATGTTGCAAGTTATGTCAATCAATGCAGCGAATAATAAAAGTTTCATGACACTGTGCGATATGAAATTAGAAAAGGCCTTCACTTGAGGCAAACATTATTACAACAGTCTCGCTTTTTAGTAAAACGTAAAGGTCATTCTTCCACGGTCAATGTTACTTTTCAATACAAGAATGTTGAGATGTAAAATGCAATACGTGAAACAATAAAGAGCGCATTTTACTCTAAGTAAAGTGCAAACTGTCCTGTTCATAAAAAGAATCCAACGAACTCACTCCACAGAAGATACACACTTATGTTTATTTAGCATCGAATATTATGCAATATACTTCACGAAATTTGTAGGAAAGTCTTTGGCTTTATCAGAAAGCCGGATAAAAGAAGAAAAAAACTTTGCTCCCAAGGATCCTTGAACCAACGCCATGAGACGCCTTCCACTTCACAGTCCACGACTTTGCTACGCCATGGTCACTATCTACGCCATGGTCACTAACGTATGTGGGTCTCATCAATAAAGACATTAGACCTGTTGTATACACTACTGGTAGATATGTTGGTTGCTAACATGTAAGTACAACAAATGATGTAAAGAACAATTCGTGTTGACAGATCTTCAGTAGCGCTTGCCTTGAAACGACAGATTACTGGAATACGGAAATTTTTTAACCACATATAAGACGTTTCCAGTCATTTATTCTAACAAATAGTACCTCTAATGACCGGTTTTCGAAAGATTCTAAATTTACTCAGTTACTTTTAGTTGCTTTCAAAGTCATACATTCATAAGACCTAAGTTATATACATAAAACCCATGAAATACGACGGCCAATATGGCGTCTTCACTCTACACCGCAAAGAGCTGCCCCCCCCCCCCCTCACCTTACCACCGGATAGCCCCGTGGTGTGACGTCGGTGGCGTTGTCCCCCCTTATTGGTGATCTTTCAGACGCACGTTGAGAATATGTGGCATGCTTGATACTGCCCCACACGTTGGGAAAGCCTCGTTAACGTGTGGTTCGCACGTTGGACGCCAGAAACTTGCCACGTTGGTCCCACTCGTCCACACACACGCTCTGTGTGCCGACGGCTTTACGCCAGGAAAGCATCTGATCGATGCACGGACATAAAACGACAGCCAATCGCCAACGAAAGCGTGAAACGTTTGTACATCTAAGGGACTTAACTACGTTGGTCTTCAGTCCCTAGGCCTACAAACTACTCACTCTAACTTAAAGTAACTTATGCTAAGGACAACACGAACAGCAGTGCCCGAGGGAGGACTCGAACCCCCGACGGCGAACGGCTGAGCACGGCTATTCTGCTGCGGCACACGAAGTTAATACTTGTATTGCTGTAGAGCTTAGTTTATTATGAAACCGGCAGAAGAGAATAGTTGCACCAAAAGTTTCTCTTTGACTGGAGGCATTCGATATTAATTTACTGGATAAAGTGGTAACTTGTGTAGTGTTGGCATATCGCCGAGTCTGATTGGCATACCTCTATTTGCGAGAACACTGACGGCAGTAGTGCTGAAGTTATCGGAACGTGAACACGAGTTTTGGGGGCGATAACGGCACCGTAGACTTGGAAAATAAGAACCACTCTGGTAAGCGAAGGGAGATCGCTCCAGATAAACAGTGCGCTCCGCGCTGCAGATGTGATTTATGAGTTCGAATAGCAACTGGTGGCTTGGAGGCGCAGGTGTCCTAATAGCGTGGTAACGCTTTAATAATAATCATTATACACGGTGTTCCACTTAAACGTTGTTATGGTTAATCTGTATTACTAGTTAAAGTTACAGTTAAAAGTTTTTATGCTTAGGTGCGTGTAACTGCATGTTATATGTTACGTATTTGTGAGTCGTGCCAGTAACTTCTGTAAATTCCTAGCCTACAACATGTAAATACGACTTTTGCAGCTAAGCATCAGAAAACGATCTGGAGTCCGCGTATGGAGATTCACAACAACTGACGAATTTCCGACCGTGTAAGATGGCTGCAGGTTCTCTGTTTTCTAGCTGCTCAGTGATTACAACGTCTCAGTATGTCTGAAACACTCTTGAATGCTTAGATCAGAGTTTTGTAAAGTCTTTTCTTCGTTAATTCTCACCATGATTATGTGTACAGAGTCGCGAAGACGGCTTCTTCTTTCTTGTCGTTATTATTCTACAAGAAGAGAAACGCGTAACTGATTAAATCAAATACCAACATTCCTGTCCATGTATCGGAAAACTAGACTCATTCCGTCACCAACAGAAAATTAAGACCGAGCGAGAATAAACAAATCAGAACAAACATATAATCTCAGAATAATCATATCATCTCTTTGACACAATAATCTCTTATGCAGTACAATCGCAGCACTGTACTTTGATAGATACTTTCGAAGCACTGTATTTTAGCAATCCGTGGATATCCAAAATTCCATTACAACGTTTCACAACATATATCTCTGAAACAATAATCATATATTTAAAGAAACTACGAAAACTAAAGTCAGTCGGCCAGACCAAACTACCCGGCCGATCTGCTTCATTTTTGTTTTAAACGAAAGGTATTCATCCACAGATTTGTCATCAAGCATCAGAATTAACATAACCCTTGCTTTCCTTTTTTATACTGAAACGCCATTTCCTTCTGCATATTTCTTATGGGAATGTCCTTGCTGTAAACTAAAGTCAGTCGGTCAGGCCGATCTATCCGACCGATTTCCTTCATTTTTGCTATAAATGAAACTCATTCATTCATATATTTGTCATCAAGTATCTGAATTAACTTAAGTGTCTCCATCCTTCATTTTTATTCAAACGCGGCATCCTTTGGCCTCATCATCATCATCATCATCATCATCATTAGAGACTGATTACGCCTTTCAGCGTTCAGTCTGGAGCATAGTACCTCTAATAAAATTCCCCCTTGATCCCCTATTCAATGCTAACATTGATGCCTCGTCTGATTTTATGCCTTTTACTTCAAAATCATTCTGCACCGAATCTAAGTACTTTCTTCTTGGTCTACCTCGACTCCTCTTACCCTCCACTGACGAGCTCATGAGTCTCTTAGGTAACCTTGCTTCTCCTATGCGTGTAACATGACCCCACCATCTCAGTCTGTTCGCTCTAACTACTTCATCTATGACGTTCATTCCCAGCTTTTCTTTGATTTCCTCATTATGGACACCCTCCTGCCATTGTTCCCATCTATTGGTACCTGCAATCATTCTTGCTACTTTCATATCTGTAACCTCTACCTTATGAATAAGGTAACCTGTATCCACCCAACTTTCACTCCCATACAACAAAGTTGGTCGAAAGATAGAGCGGTGCAATGCTAACTTAGTCTTGGTACTTACTTCCTTCTTGCAGAAGAGAGTAGATCTTCGCTTATCACTCACTGCATTAGCTTTGCTGCACCTCGATTCCAGTTCTTTCGCTATGTTGCCATCCTGTGAGAAAATACATCCCAGGTACTTGAAACTGTCTATCTGTTCTAACTTTGTTCCTCCTATTTGGCACTCAATCTGTTTGAATCTCTTTCCCACAGACATTATTTTCGTTTTGGAGATGCTGATCTTCATATCATAATCCTTGCACCTCTGATCGAGCTCTGAAATATTAGTTTGCAACTTTTCAATCGAATCTGCCATTACAACTAAGTCATCCGCATATGCGAGACTGCTTTTTTTTTCGACCTATTTTAATCCCGCCCTGCCAGTCTACTGTTTTCAACATATGGTCCATGAATAGTATGAACAACAGTGGTGACAGGTTACAGCTTTGTTTTACCCCTGAAATTACCCTGAACCATGAGCTTAATTTGCCATCTACTCTAACTGCTGCCTGACAGTCTACGTAAAGCCCTTTAATTGCCTGCAGAAGTGTGCCTCCTATACCATAATCTTGAAGAACTGACAGCAGCTTCCTCCTAGGAACACGGTCATAAGCCTTTTCCAGATCTATGAAACATAGATACAATTTCCTGTTCCACTCATAGCACTTTTCCATTACCTGCCGTAAGCTAAAGATCTGGTCCTGACAGCCTCTAAGAGGCCTAAACCCACACTGATTTTCATCTAACTTGTTCTCAATTAATACTCGCACTCTTCTTTCAACAATACCTGAGAATATTTTGCCTACAACGCTAATTAAGGAGATACCTCGATAGTTGTTGCAATCTTTTCTGTTTCCATGTTTGAAAATTGGCGTGATTACCGCTTTCGTCCAGTCAGACGGAAACTGTCACGATTCCGACACGCCTTTTCAATTATCCTGTGTAACCATTTGCGACCTGATATTCCACTGTATTTGACAAGTTCCGGCTTAATTTCATCCACCCCAGCCGCTTTATTGCACTGTAATCTGCTGACCATTTTCTCCACTTCGTCAAATGAGATCCTGTTTCCATCATCGTTCCTACCCATTCTACCTGAAAATCTGATACGTCATTGGACGTTTCACCTACATTTAGCAATTCTTCAAAATATTCCCTCCATCTGCCCAAGGTGTCCACAGGATTGACTAGCAGCTTTCCTGACCTGTCCAAAACACTTGTTAATTCCTTCTTCCCTCCCTTTCGAAGATTACTAATTACACTCCAAAATGGTTTTCCCGCGGCTTGGCCCAGAGATTCTAGCTTGTTTCCAAAGTCTTCCCATGATTTCTTCTTGGATTCTGCAATTATCCGTTTGGCTTTATTCCTTTCTTCAACGTAACTTTCTCTGTCTGCCTGATTTCTAGTATGGAGCCATTTTTAATATGCCTTCCTTTTCCTTTTACAGGCTGCCTTGACTGTGTCATTCCACCAGGCTGTCTGCTTCTTCCTACCTTTACACACTACTGTTCCAAGACATTCTCTAACTGCTTCCAGTAGTGTGTCCCTGTACCTTGACCATTCCTCTTCCAGTGACTGTAAATCCTTACATTCAACTAACTGGTACCTTTCCGAGATCATTGTTATGTATTTGTGCCTAATATCCTTGTCTTGAAGCTTCTGCACTCTTATCCTTCTACACATGGACTTTCTGCTCTTTTAGCCTCGCAAAACCAATTTCACTGCAGATTAAATAATGATCAGTATCGTCAAAGAACCCCCTGAAAACACGTGTGTCTTTGACTGTCTTCCTGAATTTCTGGTCTGTTATTATATAGTCAATGATAGATCTGGTTCCCCTTCCTTCCCACGTATAGCGGTGAATGTCCTTATGCTTAAAGATGGAGTTTGTGATAACTAAGCCATACTGGAACAAAAATCCAAGAGCTGTTTTCCATTCCTGTTGGCCTCCATATCCTCTCCAAACTTACCCATAACCTTTTCATAACCTTTTGTTCGATTTCCTATCCTGGCGTTGAAATCACCCATGAGTAAAACACTATCCTTATCCTTCACTCTAACAACTACATCACTGGGTGCATTGTAAAATTTGTTCATCTCATCTTGATCTGTCCCTTCACAGGGTGAATAAACTGCCACAATCCTAATTTTCTTACTGGAGATAGCCAAATCTATCCACATCAGTCGTTCATTGACATACCTTATTGCAATTACGATTGCTTTCCTGATGTAAAATCCTACACACCACTGTGCTCTTCCTACTTTAACTCCTGACAGGTAGACCTTGTATTCTCCGACTTCGTCCTCTTTCTCTCCCCTTACTCTAACATCACTAACAGCTAAAACATCTAACCCCATCTTACTTGAAGCCTCCGCCAGCTCTACCTTCTTCCGATTGTAATCCCCATTGATATTAATAGCTCCCCATCTCATTCCAGATCGTTTGCCACATCGTATCTGAGGAGTCCCTGGTCTGTCAATTAGAGGTGGGACTCCATCACCTCCAAAGGTCCGAGGCATTTTGCTCCGATTGTTGCCAGCATGATATTGAAGGACCTGGGAAGCAGGTTGCTAGCCTTACTTGCCCAGGGCCCCACTAGGTTTTACCCCTAACGGTTGAGGGACTAACCGGTGGATTTGGTAGTCTTTGCCGTCTGAGCACAAAGGTGGCCACAACTCAGAATATGTCCGAGATGCCCAACCTTTTTCCAAAGTAACTGGTATCCCAACTGTCAGGGCCACTTACTTGGCCACTCATACGTTGCCCTTGGTTCATGAACTAGGACATGACTACAGGAACCCACACCATTAACCACACCTTTGGCCTTGCATTGAATATTTCAATCTGTTTGTTTTCCGATATCTTCGGTTCTAATTAAGGTACGCAGTTCTTTTTGACCTAACAACACTCAGCGGATCGAGCCCTTTTATTAGCACTTTTAAACACTTGCGTCGTTTCATTCTGTAGAAAGCTATGCGTGAACATTCAACTTTACTTCTATTTTTCCCAACTTTTTTGTCATTCCACTAACGATGCGAAGTATTCACACGAGTCCTCTAGTAGATATTGAAAAACGACTTTTACGGGCCCGATCGCACGGCAGGGACGTTTGAAAGCAAATACTTTGAGACGTTCTAAATTGTAGACAAATATTGTTTTTAATACAAACTCATCTTTCCTTAAGTGGACACCTCATACGCTTTAGTATGTATTCAACAACATGAAAAATCTCAGAGTTAATGGCGTTCGTCGCATCGCAATACGTCAATTACATCCTGAGAAATTGGGAAGGTAAGTTGACACTTGAAATAAATTAAGCACGCATATTGCACACGATTCCGGGCAGCGTGAGGTTCATTTATTTCAAGCGTCAAACTCGCTTCGCAATTTCTCGGAATGTAATTGACGTATTGCGATGCAACGAACGCCATTCCTTCTGTCATTTTTCACGCCATTGATTGCATTAGAACGAATATGGGGTGTCCATTAAAAGAAACATAAATCTGTTCTGAAAATAATATTTGTCTACATTTTACAATGCCTCGTAGTATTTACTTTCACGATACGATCCTGCCGTATCTACATGTTCGCGAAAGTTATTTTTCAATTTCAGTTTTTCTCCCAGAAATATCTGGGGTGAAAAGGTTTAAGTCAACACCGTGTATAAATACGTGAATACATTAATTGTAGTTCCAACACGTAAATACACCAACATGAAAACTAAAGTATCAGTTTGTACTAATTATTATACGAGGACGCCAATGAAACTAATTTAATTCCACAGTGGCTTTGTCTTTGTCATAGATATGCACAAAACAAAAATCATGTGTGTACGCAGCCTTTACAATGGTTAAAGGAAGTAGGAGCTCTTGTATATTAGATGATGATCCTCCCGTGAGAGTACAAGTCTAGCGCGAGAGACATCCAGTGGTAGAACCGGATGGAACTAGGGTTCGACCATATTCACCCCGTTTACATGGGCTCCCAAAACTGGATTTCGTAAACCGATTTCCCAATTCCGCTTTTGGATGGTCATCTAAACACTCCAAAATCGATTCTGGATATCCACTTCTGTAAAGCGGTTTTCCAGTTCCATAATCGATTTTCATGCCCATGTAAACGCAACCGTTTTTGAAGCGTTGTGTTTTCTTGTTTATAATTTACGGCACATATGGGCAGAGTAGCATTTTCTAACGTGAAAGAAAAGTATAAAGAGTAGTGAGAGCATGAATCTGTGTATTCAAGTACAGAAAAATAGTGATTGTGCTGACTAAATAAGGAAATGAATCCGCTGTTTTTGAGCCGCCATATTAAGTGGGGTGGGAAATCCGATTCATGGTGTAAGATGTAAACACGACAGCGGGAAACGGTTTACGAAGTGCGGTTTTCGTCTCCTTAAGATGTGTTGCATGTAAACGTAGTGATTGTCACCAGTGGAAATCAAAATACAGCCGTAACGAAATAACAATATTTCTTGGCGACATATACATAAATGAACACGAAAATAGAACTGCGATTTTTTAGTATTAATTCTTCAACTGGGCTTTATTTCGAGAGGGGCTTTGCCATGTGTGTGTAGAAAATAAAAATCATATTTTACGTAGCCGATAAGTGTCGACCATGTTGTTAGCAAAGGAAATCAAAAGTTTTGTCATTTCTCACGTTGCGATGACATATGTTTACATATTACATTTCGATGGCAACAAAGATGTTTATATTATTACACCAGTGATTTCTATACAAACTGGATGTATAGCTCTAGTGTCGGGGCGTAAAACTAAAGCGTGCCTGTACATTCAGATGTTTTGCGCACTTTTTGGCATTTTCCGCCATGTCTAAATTTGGCATACGAGTTTCCACCAGTTATTACGTGACAAAGAATTTCTTGCTTACCTCTTGATTTGAAATTAATATCAATACACGTAGTAAGAGGTTAGTATTGAAGCGTATTTTCTTCTCGTTTTCTTGTAATACTTCATAGCAGCCATTTTTTAATTTGACAAGAAACGAAATATGAACATCTATGGGCGCCACGCTCAGAGAGCTGAAGTTCAACATCCAGGTACTATAGAGATCAATATATTACTCACAGGCATATATTACAAGACTAGCAATGCTGTACGCAGTATCATTGTGTCCCTGAAGTCTCGCCGCCATATTTCTATACTGCAAACATGTGAGCAGTCATTTGTGTAACTACAGGAAACAGTAGTTAAAATACGTATGAATTGGCGTAACTACACCGTCTTTACATTTTTGATAGATTGGTCAATTAGTGTGTTGTATGTGGCTGTAATATTTCGTACAGCAAACGGAAGATACCTACCGCAATAAGTTGCACTAATATCCTGTTTTTATTCATTTGTTATCAATTTCATACAACTTCGGCTTTTCTTTCAGTAGTCTGGTCGTTACGAAAGTGCTATTTGAATTGGATAACCCGTATATTTATTCTTTTGAATGTTCTTACGAAATCTACATTGTGCTTTGACACATACATTAATGACTCGCTTTCACACATACATTAATGACTCGCTTTAGTTTACATTAATATATTAACAGATTCGATTAACTTCGGCTTTTCTTTCAATAGTATGACCACTACACTGTTCTAGTTGTCATGAATCACACGCAACTTCATTCTTCTGTTTCTTCCGATAACTACGGTCTGTATTGCAGCCAGGGCAGTGGGGTCGATTTTATGGTCCCAGATATGATCCTCATGGTGTTATCTAACTCTATGTCCACTTTTGATGTATGGCTGCTCTTTAGCTCCACTACAAGCTGCGTTAGTTAATGAGTGGAATAAAATTTCCGGCAATATTAATCTCCCTATCCACCAAGACATTACTCCGGACAATCGTCGCCTGAGATCCAGAAAACCACCACGGAGAACAGCTCAAAAACTTATATCCATCCCTTTCGATGCCATGACCACCTGGAAAAATGGTTGGTCCAATTCTGGCCTAGCCAGGAACCATAGGGAAATATCACCTGTCAGAAATGTACCTGGTACAGACTTGCCAAGAAGAACATGGGTCACACTCAACAGACTCCGCACAGGGCATGGAAGACGTGGAGAGATGCTCTTCAGATGGGGAAGACGAAATACTCCCCAGTGCGACTGTGGACATTGAACAAATGACCCAGCACATCATTCTGGAATGCCCAAAACGTGCATTCACAGGAACTATTGGAGAACTATATGAAGCCTCTCCTAAAGCCGTAGCTTGGATGGAAAAATGGACATACAACTTTAATATAATTTTGTAGTTTGTTTTTGTTTGCTAGCTAAATTGTTAATTTGATTTCAAATGTCATTGTATATATCTATATGTATGTATGTAAATACGTAAACCATTTGTACTTGAAAACGACATACGCTAAATAAATAAATAAACTACGCTCTATTTCAACTGTATGTAACATGTTCTTCTCATAACACGATTTTACAATAAATGTATTTAATACAATCTTACGGAAGTATTACTTCACGTGTAGTACATGTTTAAACCAACCCGTAAAGCTTACGTCATTTTGCGCTATAAGATCATAGCAGTATCACATGGAAACTTTTTGACAGGAGGTGATGCAAGATGGCGGCGTCAGGCTTCAGTCACAGAGACAAATTTGCCAGTCTACTAATGTATCACTGTGGCATTACTCATTGTCACTGCGATCTTTGGTTGCTGTAAGCCGTATTGATTTTGTAAATTACACAGTTATAATTGTCATAAAATCGTAATAATATAGCTGTTATTGATATTAAATAATTATATCCCTTTATGTTATTTTACATTACGGTATTACATTCTCATACTTTTTGATTTATGATCTAGCGGCGTTATTATTCGTTTGTATTGCTGACTTGTTGTTTTGTTTAATACATTATATTATGATAAGGGTCATGTTTGGTCATGCATTACTTTCGCATCAATTTAGTCTTTTTCCTTTATGAGTTGTGGCGTTAAGTGAGCGCCACACGCCAGACGCATGAAAACGATCGTGCAGAAGGCATCGGATGACCGGCAGCCAATCGCACGCCGGCGCAGCGCCTCCTGGAGGGAGAAACCGAGAAGCGCGCCCTCTACAAGTGGCTATATCTAGGCCGACATGCGTCTGGAAGGGCACCTCTGAACTCGGCTCCGAAATAGGCAGTAATTATGAGAGAGCACAGCTAGTATCGTGCAAGAAGACGCCACCGCGAGAACAGACTTATTCTCTTAAAGTTGAGTAAAAGGTAAAGCAGTCAACAATCCGAAGATTGGTTTGAACACCACAGTGCTTTACTAGGCATGGTCCTGTTTGGAGGTGGTATGCAGTTGCCTTCCTCCGACGTTAGAACTCACTTACCCAGCCAGTTATAGGTGGACTTACAGTTTAACGTGGGTTCCGAACCACGGTGCTACTCGGTATTTTTCACATGAGCAATACTGCCATAGGTGAAAGAAGTGGAAAGCGACAGATAAAAATCCTAGGACCTTTGGATCTGTAGTCTGTCACTCTACCACTGTGCAACCGAGGCGCATAGTGTAAGTTGAGTATAGCATATATTTCAGTAAATAAAACTTGTGTTTTTAATCAGTATAGCTGTTTTAGCTGTCCACGCATCCCACGTGTCCTGAGCAAATCCTTTCTTGAAAGATTGGCCGAGGAGGACAAAACACAATAAAGTTTTTTAAGGTGTATTGGTGTTTGAGCTTCTGTCTGTTCATTCAGAATTTCTTGGGATTCGTTTTTCATATACACATAAATTTCAAGTTCTTCAAGAACGTCGTAATAGGAACTGCACTCAATTTCCCTGGCAGTGTGATGGTGATTCTTTAGATGGAGCAGTTGGATCATTTAAAAACGAGTCAGTAAATGTGCTGCAGGCCACAAACTTTTCATCCTTGTATGTTTGAAAAAAAAAAAAAAGAGTATATAATCGCCAAGAGAGGAGGTCTTGATACTCGGTTGCTATTTGAGCTCCCCCTCCCCCCTCTCTCGCCACCTCATTTGTGCCCCTCCATAATGGGAAGTGGTTGCGTGATTGGTGGGCTGAATTGCTTCCGGCAACTACACAGAGTGGCGGTATTTCCGTGAGTTGCGGCCCAGCAACAGGTTGCAGCAGTCGACGGCCCGGTCTCTGATGACGCAACAGCCGGCAGCCCTCCGATGCCAACGGTAGAACTCCCGGAACCGCACGTGTTGACCGCGTGCAAAAGGCAGAAACTCTGTGGGGGAAGCAGAAGTACTAAGTTTAGCTTATGATAGTAACACTAAAAGTGGGCCTTTGCGATCGTCTTTTGACAGCTCGAAATTTAAATGAAAATAACTAACCATTTATCTGACTAGAAAATTGAATGACCTAATTTGTAACGGAGAAATTTGTGAGGAGGAGAAATGCATACCATCACGTTTCCTACTTTGATAAAGGTCGGATTGTAGCCTATCGCGATTGCGGTTTATCGTATCGCAATATTGCTGCTCGCGTTGGTCGCGATCCGAGGAGAATATGGAACTGGTGAGTTCAGGAGAGCAATACGGAACGCCCTGCTGGATCCCAACGGCCTCGTATCACTAACAATCGAGATGACAGGCATCTTATCCGCATGGCCGTAACGGATCGTGCAGCCACGTCTCGATCCCTGAGTCAACAGATGGGGACGTCTGCAAGACAACAAACATCTGATCGAACAATTCGACGACGTTTGCAGCAGCATGGACTATCAGCTCGGAGATCATGGCTGCGGTTACCCTTGACGTTGCATCACAGACAGGAGCGCCTGCGATGGAGTACACGCAGATGAACCTGGGTGCACGAATGGCAAAAAGTCTTTTTTTTTTCAGATTAATCCAGGTTCTGTTTACAGCATCATGATGGTCGCATCCGTGTTTGGCAACATCGCGGTGAACGCACATTGGAAGCGTGCCTTCGTCTTCGCCATACTGGCGTAACACCCCGCGTGATGGTATGGGGTGCCATTGCTAACAGGTCTCGGTCACGTCTTGTTCGCATCGACGGCACTTTGAACAGTAGCCGTTACATTTCAGATGTGTTACGACCCCGTGGCTCGACCCTTCTTTAACCCCTGCGAAATCCTACATTTCTGCAGGTTAATGCACGACCGCATGTTGCAGGTCCTGTACGGGCCTTTCTGGATGCGGTAAATGTTCGACTGCTTCCCTGGCCAGCACATTCTCCAGATCTCTCACCAACTGAAAACGTCTGGTCAATGGTGGCCTAGCAACTGGCTCGTCACAATACGCCAGTCACTACTCCTGATAAGCTGTGGTATCGTGTTGAAGCTGCATGGGCATCTGTACCTGTACACGCCATCCAAGCTCTGTTTGACTCAATGCCCAGGCGTATCAAGGCCGTTATTACTGCCAGAGGTGGTTGTTCTGGGTACTGATTTCTCAGGATCTATGCACCCAAATTGCGTGAAAAAGTAATGACATGTCCAGTGAATACCCGTTTTTCATCTGCATTTCTTCTTGATGTAGTAATTTTAATGACCAGTAGTGTGTTCATCCTATGATGAGGTAACTTCCATCTCACTTGACATTTTTACCCTGTGATGCATGAATTACTAACAAATTAGGAGCCGCGGTGGAGTTGCCGAGCGTTATGAGACACCTTGCTGCTTAGAGCGCGCTTACTCGCCGTCAGGAGTTCGAGTCCTCTCTCGAGCATGAGTGTTAGAGTTGTCCTTAGCATAAGTTACTTTAATCTAGTTTAAGTAGTTTGATAAAGAACGTAGTTAAGCCCCTTAGATTGACAAACATTTGAACTAATCTGGAGAAAATTTTGAAATGATGTTTATTCAGTAAACAATAGTGTATAGTATCGTAAAATAGAAACAGTTATTGAAATTTTCTATCTACAGGGAAACTTACAGTGATGTTCCCTGAAGTGCGCATAGTGCACATGAGATCTCCAGATTCCATTCTGTGAGGTTTTCCTTTTACTATGGAAAGTTTCGAAAAAATAATGGACGTAGCGAATATTTTGTGAAATTGGTGAAACTCATTTATAAACAAACCGCTTGCTGCCACTTCAAGCTTGTGATCTAGACACACATCTGCCTTCTGGTGGAAAAATTGACGCTTCTCAGTTCGTCTGGCGATACCTACAGTGCTGCACCTAGCCGAAGAGTCCCCTCCATTGGACTCCATACATTACGAGTTCCAAAAGGACCGCAGATGCAAAGAAATGCGTCCAGTAACAGCCGTCCACTACAGTGTACACTATGCATCATAGGGGTTAATGACCCTGGCCTTGAGAGCGCTGGGGTTTTCTCTCAGGCGGGGTATTTAATGCACTACGGGATACGGACCCAAGCTGACGTTATCTGCACGAGGTAAAAACAATGTAAGTTTGTTTGCTTGTCTAAGGGAGGGGAGGGAAAGGAAGGTGGAAGTATGAGAAAATACATTTCTGTTAGGGAGGTAACTGAATCAAATTCTGCATATGTTGCTATCATGCTATTGTGGAGGGAAAGTTTCTGAAATACGGTAGGGTATTCCTATCAATTAGATAAAATAATTTGTGTGTAAGTTTTCTCAGAGCAGTCTTAGAACTAATGTAACAATTTTTATTACTCAAAAAATTAAAATAAACTTAGCAAATTATTATATTTTAAAATTTTTATGAAATCTAAAGTCTGTCGGCCAGGCCGTCCTATCCGGCCGATTTCTTTCATTTTTCTTTTAAACGAAAGGTATTCATCCACAGATTTGTAATCAACTATCAGTATTGACTTATCTCTTGCCTTCCTTTATTTAAACTCAAAACGCTATATCCTCTTATTACGGTTTGAATCTTTCCACGACTGCAATTCTTACACGGAAGAAGAAAGTGAACTTTTGCAGAGACCATCTCTAGGCCGTTCAAAACTTCTGTAAGAAATTGAAAAAAAGACTTTCTTCTTTCTTTATGAATGTATTCAAACCCGCGTAAGATCCTGAAATTCCTGGAAGTAGATATGAAACTATCATATTAATTCGATTCCTTATGTGGTGGCTTTGAAAGAAGGTTCTATTGTAATGCTCCTCACGAATTTGATTGCAGCTGTGAGATTACTGAATGGGATGAGGCTAATAGCCAGAAAAAATTAGAAGTTGCAAACTGTGTGAATATTGGGGAGTGAATACAGTTACCTCGCATAGCTTTAACACCATCTGACATTACAACCGCCTTCTCTTTTAAACGACGGCAATTTACCATTAAATTAGCGTTTTGTATGACGATCAACAAAGCTTGATCGAGTTGGAATCTACTTGAGAGATCCAGTTTTAGGCGTGGACAATTGTATGTTGCCTTATCCTGGGGCAAAACATTGAAAATGTGAAAGTAGAAATTAAACCTGAGGTTCGACGAACAGGTAACACTGTCTGGAAGGAAGTATTGGAAAAAATAATGATGAATATACTGTTAGATTCTATAACAAAATACTATGTATTAATAGAAATTTACATTAACTTATTTCCACTTAATGTCACTGACCACTAACGGTTCGAATAACACTTTGAAAAATTTTGTACATCTAGCACTATGTACTAAATGTGTAGAAAATTCCACAGTTTTATTTGCATTCTTTCTGCGGAAAATGTTCTCTGCGAACTGAAAAATGAAAGTTATGGGCAATGCACACAGATTTTATCAGTATTTGTACCATAAATAATTGTCTTAATCAATGTTTTGGTTAGATGCTATATAAAATGCAGCTCATAACCATCAGCTGTTTATTAATTCAGTAAAAATCGACTAGATTCTGGCGTAGACCATCGTCATGGATAGTAATGTATTAAAACAGATTAGGATAAAACGTTAAACAGAATAAATCTGGCTGGTAACAGCAGATGTCAATTTCAATCTACTGTTATCAGCCAGATTTATTCTGTTTAACGTTTTCTCCTAATCTGTTTTAATACATTACTATCCATGACGATGGTCTACGCCAGAATCTAGTCAATTTTTAAGTAATTAATAAACAGCTGATGCTTTTAAGCTGCAATTTATAAAAATTGTCTTAATGTTAGCCAAAACCATACGTTTTGTTTTATTCTTCTTCTTGTGACTCGTTCCCTCTAGTCTGATCCTATTTTTCCCTTTTGGAAATATATTTCACTGGCATTTCAGAACTGGTAATATGCATGTTACGTTTCTTCTTCAGTAGTTTTCCAGTGAATCACCAACATCGTGTCGTAATGATTCTGATTCTACCAGTCAACAGTAGACAAGTATACAATTTTAGAAATAGTGGATGATAATTCTGACCATGACATCGTTATCAAAATGTATGGATTCACTTCTCTCCAAACACCCTGTAGATTCGTGTAGACGATGCACAGCATTCTGGTGTTTGGGACTTATTCATCGATTCATCCTCCTATTTTGTCCGCCCTGCACTTTTATATCAGTTCTTCAACTTATACTTGCTAACCATCACGATATAGCTAATGTGAGTGGAATATGGTATGTGCTTTGACTGCGATTTTGATTTTGCACACTCAGTACTGCGGTAAGTCTTATATAAAACAGCTAAACCGATCAAAGGCCTCCATCCAGTTACTTGTTGATCATTCGGGACTGGTGATAAAACACAGCATAATAAAAGAGCGAAGTTTTAAATTTAACATTTAAGAAATCATTCACGCAGGAGGACCGTGCAAAACATACCTTCATTTGATGATCGCACTAACTACTAAGTGGAGGACATAGTAATAGGCATAGCAGGTGTAGAGAAACAACTAAGAGAGTTGAAAACAAACAAGTTGCCAGGTCCAGATGGGGTACCAATTCATTTTTAAAAGTGTACTCTGCAGCATTAGCCCCTTACTTAGCTTGCATTTATCGTGACTCTTTGATCCAGCGTAAAGTTCCAAACGACTGGAAAAAAAAAAAAGCACAGGCGACGCCCCTCTATAAAAAAGGAAAAAGATCGGATCCACATAATTACAGATAACACCAGTTTGCTCTAGAATTCTTGAACACATTCTCAGTTCTAATAAAGTTAATTTCTCTGATACGGAAAAGCTTCTGTCCATGCTTTAGGAAGCATCGATTGTGCGAAGTTCAGCTTGTCCTTTCCTCTCAGGAGATCTTGAGAGCTAGGGATGAAGGGCAACGGAGAGATTGAATATTTCTCGATTTTGGGAAGGTCTTCGACTCGGTGCCGTTAACGAAGGTACGATCATATGGAGGAATAGGTAAATATGTGAGTGGCTCGAAGACTACTTAAGTAATAGAACCCAATACGTAGTCCTCGATGGCGAGAGTGTTCATCAGAGACTAGGGTATGTAGTCTAGTAGTTCTGCTGCATCTTTTAAGGGTTCTACCAATAAAACCCAGTCTCTGGTTCGCCTTTCCCACGACATTATCTACGTGTTCTTTCCAGTTTAAGTCTGAAGTAATAGTAATTCCAAGATATTTTGTGGAGTTTACGGTGTAGTCATTGAATGACTGTCGTACGATGCAGGATGAATTGGACTACATCTACATGGGATACTCTGCAAATCACATTTAAATGCCTGGCAGAGTGTTCTTCGAACCACCTTTATACTATTCATCTCCCATTCCACTCCGTTCGAGCTCTGGTTTCTCGTATTTTATTCTGATGATCATTTCTACCTATGTAGGTGGGTGTCAACAATATATTTTCGCATTCGGAGAGGAACGTTGATGATTGAGTTTCGTAAGTAGACCACGCCGCAGCGTTAAGCGCCGTTGTTGTAATGATTCCCATCCAAGATCCTGTATCATTTCCGTGACGCTGTCTCCTCCGTATCGTGACAATACAAAACGAACTGCCCTTCTTTGAACTCTTTCGATGTCCTCCGTCAAACCCACCTGATAAGGATCCCACACTGGGCAGCAATACTCCAAAAAAGGACGGACAAGCGTAGTGTATGTAGTCTCTTTAGTAGTTCTGTTGCATCTTTTAAGGGTTCTACCAATAAAACGCAGTCTCTGGTTCGCCTTTTCCACGACATTATCTATGTGTTCTTTCCAGTTTAAGTCTGAAGTAATAGTAATTTGTAGATATTTTGTGGAGTTTACGGTCTTAACGTTTGATTGATTTATATTGTAAACAAAGTTTAACGGATTTCTTTTCGTACTCATGTGAACGACTTCACACGTCGCATTATTTAGAGTCAATTTCCAATTTTTACATCATAGTGATATCATTTTTAGATGGTTCTGCAGTTGGTTTTGATCTTCAGATGATTTTACTAGACGGTAAATGACGGCGGCATCTGCAAGCAACCTAAGAGAGCTACTTAGATTTTCTCCTAAATCTTTTATGTAAATAAGGAACAGCAGAGGACCAGTGACACTACCCTGTGGAACGCCCGATACCACCTCTGTTTTAGTCGATGCCTTACCATCTATTACCACAAACTGTGTCCTCTCTAATAGGAAATCCCCTATCCAGTCGCAAATTTGGGGCGATATACCATAACCAGGCAATTTGATTAAAAGCCGTTTGTGATGTACAGTGTCAAAAGCCTTCTGGAAATCAAGAAATACTGAATCAATTTTAGAACACTTGTCGATAGCAGTCATCACTTCGTGTGACTAAAGAGCTAGATGTGTTTCGCATGAACTAAATTTCTAGGTGGCCGTGGGGAATAGTAGCTAGCTCTAAATGTAGAAAAATGTAGAAATGCTGTAATGTTGGAATATAGAGTTAGTAGCGTACTGCATGACAGAGTCGCGTTAATGAAGTACTTAAACATAACGCTGCACACCGATATGAAATATAACGAGCATATGACAGCCGTGGGGAAGGTGGGTGGTCGACTTTGGTTTACTGGAAGAATTGTGGGAAGACGTGCTTCTTCTGTAAAGCAGACTGCATATGAAACACTGTGCGACCCTTTCTTGAGTATTGCTCAAGGATTTTGGGATCCACACCAGATCGGCTTAAAGGAAGACCCAGAAGCAATTCAGAGGCGGCCGGCTAGTTTCGTTACTGGTAGGCTCGATCAATGAGCGAGCGTTACTGAGAAGCTTCGGGAACTCAAATGAGAGTCGCTGGCGAGAAGGAGACGTTCTTTTCGAGTAACACTATTCAAGAAATTGAAGCGGACTGCAGAACGATTCTGCTGCTGCCAAACTACACTTCGCATAGAAACCACAAAGATAAGATCAGAGACTTTAGGGCTTGTACATATGCATACAATCATTCGTTTCCCCCCTCGTTCTATATGGAATTGGAACAGGAAAGCAAGTAACTAGTAGTGGTACTAGGTACCCTCCGTCACGCACCTTTGGGTGGCCTAGTAGAGGCAATGACTGGCTCGTGAGCTTTTGTGCAGTGACCGTGTACTGGCTTGTACATTTTGCTTCGCAACAAATGACCGCGCCGTCGATCTCGGCGTGCTAGGACGTATGTTCCTGTTTACAAGGGCCTGAAAGCTGTTGAAGTTATTTTGGCTGGTTCGTACAGTCATCAGCAATTGATAGGAGGTCCGAATGTTTTAGGGGCCTTGGGTTTCATCAGGTTACTGTTGAGGTTTCTCGGATATATGTTGGAAGTACTTGGTTAACTACTGTTGTGTGGGATACGAACTGTGTTTATGGTGGACTTGAAGCTTTTCCTGATACTAATGTAATAGCTTCGGAAACGTGGAGTATATCAGGAAATGCTTGATTCTTATAGAAGGTGATAAGCCATTTGTGATGAACACTAGAAGAAAGAAGAAATTGAATGTTGACGAATATTTGTGTATTTGGGCAAAAGGAGGGAATAATAATTGTAAAGTTGTGTATCCTCCAGAATTTGACTGCAAACCCTGATAGATTTTAATATACTAGGGGCAAAACACAAACAATACCCTCACTACGTGATAGTACTGGCGATCCTGCCGATGACAGCGCTACTAAAGCAAAGTTACTAAACATAGCTTTTAGAAACTCATTCACCAAAGAAGACGAAATCAATATCCCAGATTTCAAATTAAGAACAGAGGCAGTAATGAGTAACGTAGAAGTAGATATCATCGGAGTCGTGAAGCAACTAAAATCACTTAACAAGAACAAGTCTTCTGGTCCGGATTGTATACCCATTAGTTTCCTATCTGATTATGCTGAAGCGATAGCTCCTTACTTAACAGCCATATACAAGCGCTCTCTCAAAGAAGGATCTGTACCAAGAGATTGGAAAGTTGCACATGTGACACCTATATTCAAGAAAGGCAGGAGGAGTAACCCATTAAACTACAGGCCTATTTTATTGACTTCAGTCTGCAGCAGGGCTTCAGAACATATCCTGTATTCAAATATTATGGATTATCTCGAACAGAATGATCTATTGGCCCAAGGTCAACATGGATTTAGAAAATATCGTTCATGCGAAACACAACTAGCTCTTTACTCACACGAAGTGATCTGTGCTATCGACAAGGGTTCGCAAATTGATTCCGTATCTCTTGATTTCCAGAAGGCTCTTGACACGTACCTCACAAACGGCTTTTAATCAAATTGCGTGGTTATGGTATATCGCCCAAAATTTGCGATTGGATAGGGGATTTCCTGTCAGAGGACACAGTTTGTAGTAATTCATGGTAAGGCATCGACTAAAACAGAGGTGATATCGGCCGTTCCTCAGGGTAGTGTTATTGGTCCTGTGCTTTTCCTTATTTACATAAACGATTTAGGGGAAAATCTATGTCGCTCTCCTAGGTTGTTTGCAGATGCCGCCGTCATTTACCGTCTAGTAAAATCATCTGAAGATCAAAATCAACTGCAGAACGATTTGAATAAGATATCTGTATGGTGTAGGAATTGGCAGTTGACTCTAAATAATGAGAAGTGTGAAGTCGTCCACATGAGTACGAAAAGAAATCCGTTAAACTTTGTTTACAAGTTAAATCAATCAAAAGTGAAGCAGATCTTGGCTTGTCATTTTGAAAACTATAAAGAAATTGAATGTCAATGAATATTTGTGTATTTTGGCAAAAGGAGGGAATAATAATTGTAAAGTTGTGTATCCTGCAGAATGCGATGTCGGTGAATACTGAGTCCCCACTGCCCGCGCCATTCTGTGGCTGCGACTTCGCGCCGCTGCAGGCGTGCCCTGGGAGGCCGTCAGCCGGCGGTAGTCCCTCTGTGCGATCGCAGCCGCTACTCGCAGTTTTAAAGCCGAACGTGCGCAACGCCTCCAGCCTCATACGTCACGCCGCTCCATACGGCGCTATCGCCGATCGTTCACACTCGGTCAGCGGCTAGTTCTGTGGTTCATAACTGCGGCAGCTCGCCACGACGTGGAACGAGTCCGTTTCACAATTAGAGTACACGTTTTCAGCCGAAAATAGGCAACAGACTAAAAGATCGATAAAGACCCCACAGGGAGAGTAGAAAAGAAAACGGCATCACTTCTGAATTCTTATTCGCTTCGGCAAGTGGTCAAAAGATTAAGACCTCACAGTTCTGTACCACCTCAGTTATATGGTCTTCCAAAGATCCGTAAAAGAGAGATCCCTTTAAGACCAATAGTCAGCAACATCGGCGCCTCCACATATGATTTAGCTGTACATCTTGCCTCTTTACTGAGACCTTATGTAGGGAATTGCCCTCATCATATTCGTAACTCTGCTGACTTTATCAATAGACTGAAGTCACTTCAACTTCGTCATTCTGGTATATTAGTGAGCTTCGATGTCGTCTCACTCTACACCAAGGTTCCTGTCTTGGACACATTGTCACTCATCAGCAAAAAGTTCACAGCCGGTGTAACAGCACTCTTTCATCATGTCCTTTCTTCAACTTACTTTTTATTTAACAATGAATATTTTGAACGAACTGACGGTGTTGCTATGGGCAGTCCCATCTCCTCTCTGGTAGCAAACTTTTTTATGGAATATTTTGAGGAAAGGGCACTTGAAAAAAATGTTTAAATGTTTGTTAAGCTTATGGGACTTAACTACGGGGCCATCAGTCCCTAAACTTACAAACTACTTATGAACTACTTACGAACTAGGACGGCCCAAATATCCATGCCCGAGGGGGATTCGAACCCCCCAACCGTAGTGGCCGTGCAGACCGTGACTGGCGCGCCGCAGTGCCCTCGGCCACCGCGGCCGGCATAAATGTTTGTTTGCACATTTATGATCACTTTTGCCATCAGGAATTGTATAAAATACACTGGCCTGCCTTCTACTTTCTGTCGAATCTGTGTACGACCCATGTCGCCTACTTTTAATACTTATGTCTCCCATTAGATACGAAGTTTGCTTGACGTTATCTCCTAGTTCATAAGTGATTGAAGATGTTTAGTTTTCGTTTGAAGGCAATGCTTCTGCATGGATATGGGCAACGGCATGAAACCTACATAAAAGAAGGCCATTATAAGTGTAAACATTGCGTCTAATAATCTGTTTTTCACTACTTTGCACTCAGAACAAAAACGCATATACAAACAACTGCGACAGTAAAAGCCGAAGGAATACAACTTTGAGCTATTAATAAACGACAACCTAGGTCTATGATGTTATAGAGGTATTTAAATCTACCGCAACAGGTGGAGGTTGTTTCTCAGGCACTGTCACGTTCCGGCTGTTCTTGTAGGGCTTCCTTTCTGCTCTAAGCTTTTTCTTGCGATGAGAAACACTCCCTTAACCACTTTTACGGCGTTTATTTACCACTTCCTTTGCAGAAAAAGCACTAAATGAATAGTTACTGTTTGCTACACGATGGAACCTCAACTCAAACAGTAATAACAAAGTTCACATGCACCTCTGGTCACTGGCACATAGCCCAGATTTTATTTCACAACAGGTGGCACATAGATCGTTAGGCATTCTTGTGAGAACATTGGAACTACTTCCACATTGAATAACAGATAGCCCGCATTTTACTGAGTAGTTTTAGGCATGTAGTCCACATTTTCACAATAAAACAATTTTTTTCATTTTTGGCACTTACCACGGATTTTATTTTCAGTCTATATTTACCCGCGACGGAGTGGCCAAGCACTATGCTCCGATGCGCGAGGCCATTACCCGTCGGGGGTTCGACTCCTCCCTCGGGCATGGATGTTTGTCCTTAGTATAAGTAGTTTGTAAGTTTAGGGACTGATGACCAGTTAAGTCCCATAAGCTTAATAAACATTTGAACATAGTATATTTAGATTATCCATTATGGATATCTTAGAACCAGTGGCTGTTAATTTCAATACAATTTAAGAAAAATGCAACCAGTCACTTTATTTTAAAAGGGTACGTGTTTATTTCATGAACCGGCTTTCGTATCTTTGCAGGTTCATCTTCAGATGGTGTGGGGTGTTACAAGCTCATTTCAAGATGTAATGTTCCGTACTGGCTCTTTGGTAGGAAGATGGCACAAGCTTTAATAAGCAATATAGGCGTTGTTTGTGTCATGTTTCGGATATGGAAATTGTGAAATTTGTTCTGTTACTTACTGGGACTGTATGGTCGGCTTTTATAAATAATTTCCCTTTTTCATGATCCTTTATGCTTAGGATGGTACCACATCACTCACTTTCACAGATACTCCATCATCCAACCTGTGTTTTTACAAATAGTGTTCTCTATAAAGGTCTTTAATTGCAGATAGGATGCTTCAGGATGGACCGACATCCGCTACCTCAGTACCGCTTGAGCTACTGATCTGCAAATGTACTAATGTGATGTACTTCATATCCACTGTTTCAACAACATAACTTGAGTGAATTGGAAAACTCCAAGACAGTTTACTGATTTGTATTTCTGGCAGTGAAGTTCTGTTATATTCTCCTTGTTTCTGCAACGTAGAACGATCGTCTGGACATTAACGACCTCCCGAAATAGCTGTTGACTCCCTGACGTTTGAATAATCATATCCGTAAAAGATGATGTTTCAAGTGATGGACACCTATTTTATGGTTGTAGTTTTTGTTGTTCTTGTTGGGGTCTTCAGCCCGGAGACATGTTTGATGCAGCTCTGCACACTACTCCATCCAGAGCAAGCCTCTTCATCTCCTCATAAGAACGGCAACCTACTTCTATTTGAACCTGCTTACTGTATTCCTCTCTTGGTCTCCCTCTGTGACTTGTACCCCACACACTTCCCTCCAATGCTCAACTCACGATTCCTTGTTGTCTCAGAATGTATCTTATTAATGGAAGCCTTCTTTTAGTCAAGGTGTACCAGAAATTTCCTTTCTGTCCAATTTTGTTCAGTACCTCCTCATGAGTTAAGCGATGTACCCAACTAATATTCATCATTCTTCTGTAGCACCACATTTCAAAAGCCTCTATCCTCTTCCTGAACTATTTATCGTCCTTTTTTCATTGTTGGACAAGGCAATACTGCACACAAATGCCTTCATAAAAGAGTTCCTTACACTTAAATTAATATTCGATGTTTTCAAACTTTTCTTTTTCAAAAACGCTTTTCTTCCCATTGCGATTCAGCATTTTATATCCCATTTTATAGATGAACCTGAAATGATTAATCTTATATAAAACTGAAATATTTGTTTGTATGTTTGATCGTATTTTATAATTTGTCTTACCAGTCATCCGACTACGACAAAACTGTGCTTGCACTTTCGTGAAGATTATAAGCATAAATATATCGCTGTACGACACATAGTTAACGAGATATGATGTCATGAATACTGAAATGCGTGGAAAACTGCCGCATTATGAATGATGCTTAACTTTATTATTTCTTTGCTACTAAATGTATTTTCAATAGATTTTCCAATGGTATAAGTTTATTCCAACGAATGTATTTACAATGTTATTTCATTGTACGACTTATATTTTAGAAGATATGGCGTAATAAACACTCAGTTACATGGGAAACTGGTGCATCATGTTTGTTCGTATTTTATGCACTATCGTACCGTTAATCCGATCGGGATGAATCTTTGCACACTTGATATTGAAAACAATAGGAAAGTTACTGCCTACGTAAATTTTTGTATGAAATTTTTCACACTTATCATTCAAAATAAGAGGAACATCGCCGTCCATCGTTCATGGTAGAAGGTACCTTGCGATAAACTTTACTGATAACCTGAGATGGCGTAGTACACCGTTAGCAGAGCCTGTTCTGTTGATTTTAATTCTCTGGAATTGGGACGCAGCTGATTAGATTATATAGACGTGTGAAAATACTAGCAGCTGTATTCAAAATCTTTATTAAATTTTGTGCGACAGGTTTCGGTGTTTCACTACAGCATCTTCAGGCTCCCGTGTGTAAATGTTATTAAAAGCACATATGAACTGGGTAGCCATTAAAACCGGTAGCCGTAAATTCCTTGTTCTATTCGTGTTATACTCCCTTGTCGTTGAGAGCAAAGGGTTAAGCTTAACAAACGTGTAAACATTTGCTCCCGTTGTGTGATTCTTATTGAAAGCACATTTGAACTGGGTAGCCATTAAAACCTGTAGCCGTAAATTTCTTGTTCCATTCATGTTACACTCTCTTGTCTTGAGAGTGTAACATGAATAGAAGAAGAAATTTACGGCTACTGGTTTTAATGGCTATCCAGTACAAATGTGCTTTTAATAACAATCACACAATGGGGCAAATGTTAGAACGTTTGTTAAGCTTAACCCTTTGCTGCACATCAAATTAAATTTTCCTCAACATCAGCAATTGTTCCACACAGAGTAACAAAAGGAACCACTAATGTTTATTTTCTTTCTTACTTTTTTTTCTTTCAAGGTAGTTTCAGGGGTAAGACAAGACTGTAACCTGTCACCACTGTTGTTCATTCTATTCATGGATCATATGTTCAAACAGTAGACTGTCAGGGCGGGATTGTAATAGGTGAAAACAAAATAAGCAGTCTCGCTTATACGCATATACGAATGACTTAGTTGTAATGGCCGATTCAATTGAAAGGTTCCAAACTAATATTTCAGAGGTCAGTCAGAGGTGCAGGGATTATGATATGAAGATCAGCATCTCCAAAACGAAAGTAATGTCTGTGGTAAAAAGATTTAAACAGATTGAGTGCCAAATAGGAGGAACAAAGTTAGAACAGCTAGACAGTTTCAAGTACCTGGGATGTATTTTCTCACAGGATAGCAACATAGTGAAAGAACTGGAATCGAGGTGCAGCAAAGCTAATGCTGTGAGTTCTCAGCTAAGGTCTACTCTCTTATGCAAGAAGGAAATAAGTACCAAGACTAAATAAGCGATGCACCGCTCTAGCTTTCGAACCAACTTTGTTGTATGGGGGTAAAAGTTGGGTGGATACAGGTTACCTTATTCACAAGGTAGAGGTTACAGATATGAAAGTTGCAAGAATGATTGCAGGTACTAATAGATGGTAACAATGGTAGAGGGTGTCCATAATGAGGAAATCAAAGAAAAACTGGGAATGAACGCAATAGATGAAGCAGTAATAGTGAACAGATGAGATGGTGGACTCATGTTACACGCATGGGAGAAGCAAGGTTACCTAAGAGACTCATGAGCTCGGCAGCGGAGGGTAAGAGGAGTCGAGGTAAACCAAGAAGAAAGTACTTAGATTCGGTGAAGAATGTTTAAATGTTTGTAAATCTATCGGACCAAACTGCGTGGTCATCAGTCCGTAACTTACAAACTACTTAGACCTAGGTAAACTAACCTAAGGACAAACACACACACCCATGCCCCAGGAAGGACTCGAACCTCCACGACGAGCAACCGCGCGCTCCGCAGCGAGACGCTTTAGACCGCTCGGCTACTCCACCGCGGCGGTGAAGAATGATTTTGAAGTAAAAGGCATAACATCAGGCGAGGCATCAATGTTAGCATTGCATTTTATTATAGGTACTATGTGCCAGACTGAACGCTGAAAGGCATAATCAGTCTCTAATGATGATGATGATGATGAAGAATTGCAAAATTATTGGTGGTATTCTCAAAATACCACTAAGACATTAAAAGGCGGAGGAGCTAATAAAATAGTGGTATTGTGGGAATACCACTGTAGAGCAAAGGGTTAAGGGACTTAACCGCGGGGTCAACAGTTCCTAAACTTACAAACTACTTATGAACTAACTTATACTAAAGACCGCACAAACATCCATGCCCGAGGGGGGATTCGAACCCCCGACGGGGAACGGCCTCGCGCATCGTAGCATAGCGCCTCAATGCGCTCGGTCGCTCCGCCGCGGCACACCCTACGGGAGCCTGAAGATGGTATAGTTAAGCACCGAAACCGGTCGCACAAAATTTAATAACGAATTTGAATAGAGCTACTGGTATTTTCATCCATCTACGTGTTCTGTTAACGGTACGAATGGACCGGTCTACTGCCTGTCGAATCTCTGGAACAGGTCTGAAGCGGATGCCACGAAGTGGTTCCTTCATCTTCCTTACACTGATGCGACAACGTTATGCAATTCAGAGAAGCTAGGACGACTTGTCCGATGACACAGTTTGCCGACCTTCGTTGAAGGCTTTTACCCAACGTACCACTGTTCTGTACGTCAATGCCGATTCCCCGCATACCTCTTGAAGACCTTGAGAACACTTGTCGTACTGTACGACCTCTGACTCCGTTGTTTCTGTTTCGACAACTTAGTGTCACCGTTATGTTAAACCGCTCGCTCACAAGTGACTGTGTTTCCCTCGATTGTGCGCACGCCGGTGACGTGGGACGGGCGAGTCCATTTGCTTGTAGGTAGTTATGTTACCAACGTGTGCTATTACCGACTATAGTAGATTCCATCGCACAGTGTCTCCACAGCAGTGATGCCACTATTTAAGTTCCAAACCTCTATAATTTTTCATACATGGAGGGGGCAGTGGAAGGTGTGGGCAGAGGAAATGGAGATAAATAGAGAGAGATGAGGAGATGGACAGGCAGAGAGGACTGATAGAGAAGGTGGACAGAGGGAAATGGGGAGGGACGATGGATTAACTTAAGGCTAGAAGAAATAAGTACCCTGCGACAATAATAGCACAATAAAAGGTGTAGAAAACCAAAGAGCCGGCCGCGGTGGCCGAGAGGACTGAGGCGCTCCAGTCACGGTCTGCACGGCCACTGCGGTCGGGGGTTTGAATCCCCCCCTCGGGCATGGATATTTGTGCCGTCCTTAGTCTTAGCTAGTTCATAAGTAGTTTGTAAGCTTAGGGACTGATGACCCCGTAGTTAAGTCCCATAAGTTCTACAAACATTTGAACATTTTTTTGAAAACCAAAGAAGAAAACATCACATGTAATACAGAAGAACATAAACAAGACAAGAATAACACGTATCACTGTTTCTTGGAGTTTTTTAGATATTCCCGAATTGTTACATGGATAACTGGATGCTAAGCTCCGTCAAAGATCAAGAGAGTAAAATCAGGTGTATAAGCCAAAATTTAAAAAAAAAAGAAAGAAAGAAATCATCAGTGTATTTAATCTTAACCTAATTAAAATAATGTCAGGCATACAGCCGGATGTCATTGCTTACTCCGCACGATATTTCGGCCAATAACCCTTTGGCCATCTTCAGGTGCTGCGCACCGAAGACTACCGATAGCCGCGTCTGACCGTAACTTACGTACCATGGAGTTGGGCCGTAGCGCATGCGGTAAAGAGTACACCCCTCTTGCAGCGGCGCCACAGTCAGCAGCGCCCTCGACGGTGATACCACAAGCTTAATCTGCTTCTTCTTCTGTATTATATTGTATACGATGTGATCTTTGCGTTCTTAAAACTGAAATTACTGGTTCCCAAGCTTTATTCAGCTGAAAGCCACTGTCTCTATTAATAAGTCCTTCTGTCAGTTTAATTTCGACTGATTCACGTATTACAGACGGCCAAAAAGTTGAAGTCTGAGCTAAAATCTTAGTACTTGTGTAATCCATTTTATGTCCGCTTGACAAACAATGCTCAGCGATGGCAGATTTATCTGGTTGCAGAAGGCATGTGTGTCTCTTATGTTCAGCACAACGATCTGCCACTGTTCGTGTAGTTTGTCCTATGTATGCCAGGCCGCATTCACAATTAATTCTATAAACACCCGCCTTACGCGGGCCTGCGCATAGTTGGCTGCGAGATCTGAGGCGCCATGTCACGGAAAAGCTCCTGTTCCCGCCGGAAGTTCGAGTCCTCTCTTGGACATGTTTGTGTGTGTGTGTGTGTGTGTGTGTGTGTGTGTGTGTGTGTGTGTTGGATGTCTTCAGCAGTCTGGTGCCTGGAAGAAAAATAATATACACGTTCTACAGCGCAGGAACTTTCAAAGAATGGTCCGACAACACTGTTAACACAGCATGGAATTGCAAGTAGTTGCCAAAGTATCGCCCCGGCGTTGACCAACAAGAAGAGAGATCATTTCGTGTGGTCAAGCCATAGTTATATCATTGTCTGGTTAATACTTCCCTCTCTCTTGGCTTTCTCATCTCCACTCCAACAACACTGTTAGTGACAAGTCTGTTAATCTGAAAAATGAAACAATATTAAACTCAAGGAGAGGCATTGAATTAAAATTTATGCTGTGGCCGGGATTCGAACACGGGACCTCCTACTTACTATTCCAATGTAGGAGAGCCCTGGCAATTTGATACGCATTTCACCCGGCCACAGCATAAATTTTAATTCAATGCCTCTCCTTATATTTAATATCTTTGGTATAACGAGACAATGTTGTCTCAAAGAATTGTACAGGGTATCCAGAAAAGGACTCCCTGATTTCAAAATTAAATATCTCGAAAAACAAAGATCGATAGAGGAATGCCGTAAACGGTATGTTTATTGTGAAAGCTGTAAGAATTTCATACAGCAGTTTGAAATAATAGTTACAAAAGCTGCAAAGAGATGGCGCTGAACGCTGTACAGCTCATATCAGCATACATAAGTGAAATAATCGTATGAAAACACTCTTTGCAAACAATCACAACACCTACATACTATGGGAATAACAGAAGAGGGCCCTAAATGAAGGATCTGTGATGACGGTGATGAAACTGCATCACATCTAATCTTCGAATACATTGCATTGGAGAGTAAAAGGCACAGAACATTTGGGACAACGAGACCCGAAGAAATTGTGTCTAATAAAGAATTGGTAAAGGGACTCCTTGCACTGTTCAAGGGCATTGGTTGGCTTTACTAGATATACAGGGAGCGATACCGCACAATAAACTTAGTTTCGGTGCGGGCAGTGGCGGGTTGGACCAAGACTGTTTGGGCTTCCCTGAGAAAATCAATCTATCAATCAATCAGTCACATCACAGTGTTTTCAAAATGTTCACCATTGGCACTACAGAGGTGGCGCAAACAAGGAATGAAATACGCCATCACATTTCTTAGTGTTTCGATCGAAATGTTCACATGTCACAGAGATCGCCGATTCAATCTCGTCCACCGTGGCGGGATGCTTCGGGTAGACCGTCTCTTTCACTGTGCCCCACAAAAAGAAGTCACAGGGAGTCAAATCCGGCGAATATGGAGGACAATTCATGCCTGCACCAGTAAATTTGGGATATTCCAAAGCAATGATTCGATTCCCGAAGAATTCCTCAAGAAAGCGAAACACTTGTTCGGTCCGATGTGGTCGGGCTCCTCTTGCATACACCATTCGGTACCTGGTCGATCATCTAATGCTTGCTGTGTGGCGACAAATTGTTCCAAAATTGCAACTTAACGTGCACCAGTGACCGTTTCTCGAATGAAAAAAGGGGCAATAATGCCTCTTCTGCAAACTACAGCCCACACAGTAACTTTAGGAGAATACAGGGGTTTCGCTTCACACCAATATGGCTTTTCGGAACCCCAAAATCGCCAGTTCTGCTTATTCACGTATTCATTCAGGTAGGAGTGTGCTTCATCTGTAAACCAGATGCAGCCAACATCAAATCCTTCACATCAATCATTGTGAGCATCTGATTAGCAAAGACATCCCTTTGTTGCACAGGTCGTACGGGTATGGCCTGGTGCGTTTGAATTTTGAATGGAAACATGTGTGTGCTCTTTCTCAGTATATTTTGCGTGCTGGAATGCTTCAAACCAGTCTTAGATGCAATTCTACGGACGGATGACATTGTATTTCGCTGAATAATTCCAGAAACTGTGGCGATATTTTCAGGCGTAACTGCGGTTTGCTTGCGGCCAACATTCTCCACTAGATCATCAGTTACGCTGCCTGTTCGTTGAAATTTTGCGAAGAGCGTACGAATGGTTTACGCATCGGGTCCTTTTGGAACATTAAATCGTGCTTGAAAACTTCGCCTTGTTGCCGTTGGACTCACTTCTAACCTGTGGTACTCTAGCACCAGAAAAACGCGTTGTTCAATGAAGTACGTGGTTTTAATCTCTTCCTTCGGTATTCTGTCAGAGACAGCAAAGGACCTGGAAGAGCAGTTGAATGGAATGGACAGTGTGTTGAAGAGAGCGTATAAAATGAACATTAACAAGAGCAAAACAAAAATAATGGAATGCGGTCTTAGAAAATCAGACGATGCTGAAGGAATTAGATTAGGTAATGAAGCAATGAAGGTTGTAGATGAGTTTTGTTACGTGGGTAGTAAAATAACATGCGATGGTCACAGTACAGAGGATATAAAATGCAGAATGGCAATGGGAAGAAAAGCATTTTTGGAAAAGATACATTTGCTAACATCGAATATTAAAGGCTAAAGAAGTCTTTTCTGAAGGCATTTGTGTGGAGTGTTGCCTTGTACGGGAGTGAAACATGGACGATAAGCAGTGCGGACAGGAAGAGAATAGAGGCTTTTGAAATGTGGTGTTACAGAAGAATGCTGAAGATTAGGTGGGTAGATCGCATAACCAATGAAGAAGTACTGAACAGAATTGGTGAGAAAAGGAATTTTTGGCATACCCTGGCTAAAAGAAGGGATCGTTTGGTAGGACACATTCTTAGACATCGGGGAATCGTAAATTTAGCATTGGAGGGAAGTGTGTGGGGTAAAAATCGCAGAGGGAGACCAAGAGACGCGTATTGTAAGCAGATTCAAGTGTATGTGGGTTGCCGTTCTTATGAGGAGATGAAACGGCTTGCTCAGGATAGAGTAGGGCGGAGAGCTGCATCAAACCAGTCTCCGGACTGAAGACCATAATAACAACCTTCGGTACGCTAACCTTTCACGTTTCAATAGTTCAACTGATCGCTCTGGGCTTCGGATCACTATTTATACTAGGCATTACGTATGGCGATTACAGCGCCATCTGTTAACAGCTTTGGTAACTATTAATTCAAACTGCTATATAAACTTCTTACAGCTTTCACAAAAAACAAACCGTTTACTGCATTCCTCTATCGATCTTTGTTTTCGATATACTTAATTGTGAAATCAGGGAATCCTTTTCTGGACACTCTGTACTATTTGTTGAAACAATAGTACTCCGATTCAGTTCGAATTGTGGTGCAGATACGTAGAGGCACTCTGTTTTCTAGAAGTGGTCAAAATAGTGAACCCTGAATCGCACAAAATGATACATATATAAGCAGAGCAATGGAATATAGAAAGTAATATATACAAAAACTGATACATGAAAAGATCATTCTCGCTGCTACTAACGTACAGCGTACATTTCAAGACCGTCCATGGTACAGCGCGTATCAGACTGCTGTTCTGTGAGAGAGTATGATTGAATAAATGGTGCCTAGTATGGAAACCATGCATTTCCAGACCTAATTTCATCAGACCGTTTTTGTTCCATATCCTCTACTCGAGAAATGCCTAAAGTTTGAACACGATGGAAAAAATGACCCTGTACATGTGTAACTTCCAGCGCGCTTGCATCTGAGTCCGATACACAGATAAGAAAGAGTCTACGCCGTGCTTCCTTCCTGGGTGAGCATGCTCACCATTATACGCGCGGGAGGTCGATCAGTCTGTCTTAGCCAGCTTTGAAGCTAATGTTAGCAGCGACCGGTTTATTTCCAGAAGACCGTCTGTGTCCAGTTGCTGCTCCAGCTTCTCTATTAATAAACCCTAAACTCGGAGTCCAGTCTGGATACGATTTATTGACGGCGCGTGTGCTCTGCAAAACATAGAAATAGACAGGAAACGGAAAGTCGACCAGAACTCTGGGACAGATGTTGAACTTCTAGGCAACACGAACTGGGTTCATGCACTCCTGCTTTGTCCTAACCTTGCATATGTACATCTACATGGGATACTCTGCAAATCACATTTAAGTGCTTGCCTATGTAAGTGAGAGTCAACAATACATTGTTGCATTCGGAGGAGAATGTTGACGATTGGAGTTTCATAAGTAGCCCACGCCGCAGCGCCGTTGTTGTAATGATTCCCATCCCAAAACCTGTATCATTTCCGTAGCGCTGTCTCCCCTGCATCGTGACGAGCTGCCCTTCTTTGGACTCTTTCGATGTCCTCCGTCAAACACACCTGATAAGGATCCCACACTGGGCAGCAAAATGGACGGACAAGCATAGTGTATGCAGTTTCTTTTGTAGTTCTGTTGCAACTTTTAAGGGTTCTGCCAACAAAAGCCAATCTCTGGTTCGCCTTTCCCACGACATTATCTACGTGTTCTTTCCAATTTAAGTCTGAAGTAATAGTAATTTCTAGGTATTTTGTCGAGTTTAAGGTCTCGACTTTTGATTGATTTATCTTGTAAACAAAGTATAACGGATTTCTTTTCGTACTCATGTGGACGACTTCACATTTCTCATTATTTAGAGTCAATTGCCAATTTTTACACCACAGTGATCTCTTATTCAGATCGTTCTGCAGTTGGTTTTGATCTTCAGATGATTTTACTAGACGGTAAATGACGGCGTCATCTGTAAACAACCTAAGAGAACTACTTAGATTTTCCCCTAAATCGTGTATGTAAATAAGGAACAGCAGAGGACCAATAACACTACCTTGTGGAACGCCCGATATCACCTCTGTTTTAGTCGATGCCTTACCATCGGTTACTACTTGTCCTCTCTAACAGGAAATCCCCTATCCAATCGTAAATTTGGAGCGATATACCATAACCACGCAATTTGATTAAGAACCGTTTGTAAGATACGATGTCAAAAGCCTTCTGGAAATCAAGAAATACGGAATCGATTTGCGAGCCCTTGTCGATAGCACCCATCACTTCGTGTGAATAAGGAGCTAGTTTCGCATGAACGATATTTTCTAAATCCGTGTTGACCCTGGATCAATAGATCGTCCTGTTCGAGATAATTCATAATATTTGAATACAGGCTATATTCCAAAACCCTGCTGCAAATTGACGTCAATGAAATAGGCCTGTAGTTTAGTGGGTTACTCCTAGTGCCAGCAGTCTCCATTTTAGTACTATAATATTTATCCCTCTCCACAATTTCTCCCCTCTTTGATCCAGAATCTTGTGGCATGTCGCGAGACGCGTTCCATTCCAAACTGTCCATTACGTACCTTTTTATGTATAAAGAAGAGTGGACGTATGTTTGTCTGTTTGTTCTTTGTGTGAACTTCAAAAAAATTACGGTATATATCCGGTCTTAATGATATTTTGCACACTTGATCTACAATGCAAGAGGAATGTCACCTATGTTCACTATTATAAAACAGACAATGTTGCATAAAAGTTTTTATTCACTACAATTTTCGGGCTGGCCGAAGCCCATTCTTCAGTCCTCTTAAAGCACAGGAGGGTTACGTGGTACAAAGGCTGAAAAAAATAGATGTTCATAACATGACCCCCCCCCCCCCCCGTTTTAGAATACGAACAGTATTGTCATAATTCAGTATAGTATGTACTTATCAAGTCAGTTCATTGTTATATAAAAATGATATATTTACATAGACAAAAAATATTGCTTTCAATTTTATATAACGCCAGGCATCTGCTACCAGTGTAATAGTATGTCATCTACTTGCCGCGGTGGAGTAGCCGAGCGGTCTAAAGCACCTCGCTGCGGAGCGCGCGGTTGCTCGGCGTGGAGGTTCGAGTCCTCCTTGGGGCATGGGTGTGTGTGTTTGTCTGTAGGTTAGTTTACCTAGGTTTAAGTAGTTTGTAAGCTACTGACTGATGACCACGCAGTTTGGTCCGATAGATTTACAGACATTTGAACATTTGTCATCTACTTGAGAAGGCTTTGAGCAGAGGGCGCTACATAAATTCACCTCTACCAGTATGACAAGATCTCGATGTTGGTTTTGTGGAAGAAGAATCTGCTTTGCAGCAGTATATCGTGTTGCTCGTTTTCCATGACGATGTATTGTAAGTGCAAGACTTCCATAATTTGCTGGATCAGTTTGCATTTAGTTAACGATGCAAAAGTTTCATTGAGATATGGCTAGTGTGGTGACCACTCTGCACTCTACAATGATTGCGGACAAGCTTTTATTACTTGTTTTAGGATAGGAGAGAAATGTCTCTCAATCTTCTGCCCATCTTCTGTCCTCTTGTGACCTTGGTTGCTTCTCATCTTCTTTCCTCACTTCTTTCTTCTATCTTCTTTCCTTCTCTGGCTAGGAATAGTGATTTATCTATGGAATATAAAGGATTTGGGATCTGACTGGCTTTCCAATTGTGTATTGAGATGACGATAGGTCTCAATATACTGTAGTTTTGATGTACTATTGCTACATGACTGTTCTTCTCTCGTACTCGTAGATTATGGATGTGACATATTACAATGTCTGTAGTAAACTGGATGCAACCTGCCTCTCCAGTGGTACGCTGGTCTTCATTTTCTTTTACCCTCAGTGCTGACTCAACATGACAACACTCTCTGTAGTTACCTCAAAGTTGTAATTGCCGAACGGGATGGAGATGGTCTCTGACGATTCTCCCCTGCGGTGTCGTGATGTGCAGGATGTATTTATTACAATTTTGTTTTTATAAACAGTTTGAATTTTTAAATTTTTCCTATCTAATACAATGCAAAATTCTAATTTTATTTCTGAGAATAAATACTAAATTAAAATAATTATTTTTTCTAAATGTTTAATCTTTTATTTATCACTTCTTCATATTTTTAATTATCTTGGAGTAGTGTGCTGTTTATTCATCTACTACCGTATGAAATCATAAAACTGAAATTTGTTTAAATTGCTTCTATTTTATTTAGTGTGTTCTCTTTGTATTTTGCAAAGTTTTTATTTATATGATTTATCATAGTATACATATAAGAATTTTTACCTCACCTAACCCTGTGATGCATGAATTAATAACACACGAGGAAAAAGTTCTGAAATGAGTCATGTATAGTAAAGAAGAATGTCTATTTTCATAAATTCCAAAAATTTTCTGTTTGAAAAAAGAAAAACAAAGAAAGAAAAGGATAAGCCATGTGGTCATTGTACAATTGAGGCCTGCCTAGCCCTTTGCTTTTTGTGTGGAAACTTTCGAACCTTTTTGGACTCAGAGGCTCCTTGCATTCGGTGCAAACGCACTTTCCCTCTTTTTTGTGAAATCGGTGGAATGTCGTTCCAGGACGCTTGCCGTGCTTCGCGCTCGCCATCGTGCCTTGCTACTCCCATCGGATGAAAAACACGCTTTTCAGTTTAGCTGGCGACGTCTACAGTACAGCATCTGTCGGCAAGGTCCCCTGCGGTGGGCTCCATGCGCTTACGACTGGAAGAACGATTCAGGATGCTGAGGAATTCTTCCAGTAGTAGCCGTCCACTACAGCGGACGCTATGAGCCACAGGGTTAAATTTTCTCCTCCTCTTTACTGCCATTTTCTAATTATTGGTCCTTTGTGCCCTGCAAAGAACTCCCTAAAATCTCTTTACCCTTTTTTCTTTGTGTCTATGTATCTTCTCATTACTTCGTGAAGTGCTTTTTTTTTTTTTTTTTTTTTTTTTATATACTCTAGAAAGATCTGCTTCTTTCTTTGTTTGTGTTGCGTTTGGTGAAGTCTCC
This sequence comes from Locusta migratoria, assembly GCA_026315105.1. NCBI lineage: Eukaryota > Metazoa > Arthropoda > Insecta > Orthoptera > Acrididae > Locusta > Locusta migratoria. Next base: position 561,665,526 of record CM048746.1, read on the forward strand.
CATAGCGGTATCGCTTGTGAGATATCTGTCACTTTCCGTTTCCTAACTCTTCTCTCTGGCTTCTAAACATTCCCTTATGTACTCAATTTCAGTATCTTCGTAATTATTTGTGTTATATACATTACGTGTTCTATCGTTGCGTCTTTGTTTCTACCTTTGTGTCATATGTCTGTTTTTGTGACTTGTTTTTATCCTTATTGGTTTCGTTGAAAACATCGACCAGCCCTGTGAGTAATTCCTCATCCGTAGGTTCTCTAATTTTAGGAAGAGGTGGCAACTTGTCTTCACTTTCGGAAATTAACCAATTAATGCTATCTTCCCATGCTTTCTACTGTGTTTCTATCTGTTCTGAAGTTACATTATGGTTTGAATTTTATTTTGGTGGTTTAAACTGTTACTGTTATTATATGCTTGAATTGTGTCTGATTTATTTATTTTAATGCAATGAATGCTTGGATTTTGTTGTGCCTGTGTGTGGTCAGTGTGTCGCTTATCCCCTTGCGTGTTTTGTGGTCAATCCTTACGTTTTTCTGGATTTGTTGGTCTAACATTTACATCTGGATGACCTTTGTTTGATAGCTCTTGTCCGCATGGACCTTGATTTGCCTTGAAGTTGTTTGAGCCCTGGTCTAGCCAGTTGCCCTTTCTCACATCATTCCCTCTGTCAAAAAAACCCCGATTATTGTTACGGTTTCTGACTTCATATCCACCTCAATATGAATTGCCGTACCAATTGTTAGTATTATGGTATCTGTTATTTCTACTCCCATTATTTCCGTCATTGTTCCATACTTTGCGCTATCTCCAATGTTTCGTGATTGAAAATTGTTATTGTTTGTATTATTATTAAATGGTCTGAAGCTTCCATTATTATTACTGTTAGAATTACTGTGATACTCTTTTCTGGGTCTCTCGTCTGACTTTCCCTTTTATTTTTATTTTCTTTAAGTTCTTACTATTTGAACATGAATTCTAGTTCTCTCAGTACTTCCTTAAAACCCTCAATATCTTCATTCTTTCCCAATGTCGGTTGCTAGTATTTGACCGGTAGCTTCATTCTACTTTTTTTTTTTTAAACGTATTAGTTCTCCATTGCTGTACAGTCTATCTAAGCATTGGTGTTTTTCATCCATAATGTTAAAAAAATTGACTACACTTTTCCCTGTGTTCTTGTAAGGTTCCTTCTGTAATAATTCGTATTTGATTTTATTCTGCTCTTCATTTGGCCAATATCTGTTCAAAAATGCTGTCCTAAACTGTTGATAACATGTGCAGTTTTGTGCAGCTTCTTGCATTACCTCTTGTCACTGGTCCTGACATGTGTGCACATGCAAAACCTAGCCTATGTGCTAAACTCCAGTGGTTCGGTATGCCCTCCTGAAATTGATCAATGAAGGTTCGCGAATGAATACTTCCGCCTTCCTCTTTGCAGTGTTGAAATTTTCGAACAGTCAAAAAGTGTTCTATATTGTATCTATCCATAGCTCCTACTCGTGCCTGTTCCGTCATTTATAAAATTCCTGTATCCGTCACGCTGTCTTGCCTGTGTTGTGGCATCCCACTACTCATCTGCATGTTCCCTGTTGCTTATCCTGTGTTCATTTCATATCGTTGCAACGGCGTACTAAACTGTTGTTAATTTATTGCTTTTGGTGCGGCTAACGAATTATTGTCAAATTGTGTCATTGGATTAATTGGTTCTGTCTTCCAATTGCTAATGGTTGACTGTACATTCCGCCCGTTTCCGCGTATTCTGTATGTTTTTGTGGCACATCGTAAGTTGATGTTCTAACTAATTTCGCGGGTGTTACCTCCGTTTTCTTTTCGTTTTGTCTACCTTTTACTTGTGTCTGTACTTATACCGAATGATTACTTGACGTATCAGCCATTCCACTATAAGTACAGTGGGTCTCTATTTTTTATTTTTTCCTCAATCGTTTGGATTAACTCTGATCTGAGATTTTCCAGCTGATCTTTCTTCTTTGTTTCAATTTTGTTTATACGTTGGTGGTACCGTTTTAAAGCGACTTTCGTTACTTTACTTTGGATAGCCTGTTCTTCAGTGGTTTGAATAGCTTTACGTGTCACCTTTTTTTGTGAAACATTCAACCATCTTATATACATTTACGATGTCCAATTGGACCGTGTCTACATCAGTTCTTAGTTGCTGTTGGCATTGCGATAATGCCTGTAACTTGTCTCTAGCCTCTTTTGCGTCTTTATTTATTTTTGTGATCTGGTTATCAATTCGCGCTATGCCTTCCTCCATCTCTATTTTAATTTGGTGAATATCCCTTTTGATTTCCTGATTTTGAGTTTTCAAATTGCTGATTTTGCTTTTCAGTATACTGTTTTAATTCTTGGTTTTGTTTTTCCATATTCTGTTTTCAATTTTTTTTCAATTCCTCGTTTTGTTTTCGTAAAATCATTACCCTGTGCAGTTATACTATTATTTAAACTAACGTTCGTCTTTCTTAATATCTCTGAAATGGCATCTTGTCCTGTCATACTATCTCCTGCTGAACTGCGTGATCTCCTATTTTCTGTTCCGTCATTCGCGACATCTCGTGTTTTGTATTGTGACGTCGAAAAATCGCCTAACTGTAACATTCTACGTTGCCTTACACTGTGTGTGTATTGCGGACCCGTTGCATCTGTCACTGAACTCTGTAGTGGCACATGTGACTCTGCAAACTGGTCTCGCTGTTCTGTCTGTCTTAAATGTTCAGGTACAGTTGCGTTTGTTACGGAACCATTACGCGGCGCTCGTAACTGCGCAAAATTATTCTGTCCTTGTTGCTGTGGCGTGTGATAATATGTACGATTGGTTCTAAATATTCCAACTGCTCGTGTTCACTATCAAATCTTCCTGCCTCGTCACCAGTCCGTCTATGCATTGACTGTAATTATGCGTATTCCCTCCCTGAATATGCTGATATCAATCGAGTTTCCTTAGCTCTATCTGCTTCTAAGTTTCCCATCTTTTACGTGGACTGTCTGCACCTATAAACAGAAATTCAGAGACCCGGAGACTGTTTTTCGTCTCGAGAGGAAAAACAGTCTCGGGGCTTCTAAATTTCTATTTACATGATATTTATATCACCTTAGCCTAAGGTTAAAGGCAAGAATGTTCCAATATGTCCATTGCCGAGGTGCTATTCTGCTGCATGGAGAGACTTGGCAGTAGTGGCAATATTTCATGAAACACAGAAGCTGAATTAAAGTTTGTGATATTGAGGGGAGTCGTACTTAGACTATTCCGAGACACCTTAATCTCTAGTAGTGCGGTGGCCTAGTGGTAAGACGGTTGCCTAGTAAGCGTGGAGGTTCGGGTTCAATTCCCAACCACATCACAAATTTTAATTCATTGCTTCAGCTTTATCTTTGTCTGCAACTGATTCAGAATTTGTTTTTTGCGAAATTACAAATTCTGGAATATCCAGAATCGTATTTTCCTTGCTCTGTTCCATCGAATCTCCTTTTGTTTTGGTAAAACGGTTGCCTAGTAAGCGTGGAGGTACGGGTTCAATTCCCAACCACATCACAAATTTTAATTCATTGCTTCAGCTTTATCTTTGTCTGCAACTGATTCAGAATTTGTTTTTTGCGAAATTACAAATTCTGGAATATCCAGAATCGTATTTTCCTTGCTCTGTTCCATCGAATCTCCTTTTGTTTTGGTAAGACGATTGCCTAGTAAGCGTGGAGGTTCGGGTTCAATTCCCAACCACATCACAAATTTTAATTCATTGCTTCAGCTTTATCTTTGTCTGCAACTGATTCAGAATTTGTTTTTTGCGAAATTACAAATTCTGGAATATCCAGAATCGTATTTTCCTTGCTCTGTTCCATCGAACCTCCTTTTGTTTTGCCTAAATCGTCTAGAGGTTGCAAACTCTGCTGTTCTTCCTTTCGATAATTTTCTACATTCTATACTGTCTCGTCCGTCTATTGATAACCTACGTCTTTTTCCTCCTTCATCTATACCTGCTGCTGAGATTCATGAAGTTTTTGTGCCTGTGCCCTCGTTAACATGGATCTATATCTGCTCTTAACTTTAAATCAACCATAACAGCTATCTACAAAACTGTGTGACCACTTACCCATTGGATGAACCAACAAAAACAACATAGTAAAATATTGTCTCTCCAATCTGTCCTGCCACGATCTCCAATTCTGCACCTGTGTTCTTGCAAAGGAGAAAAACATTGATCGCTTACATCTATGTAGGTTGGCTGCTCCAGCATCAATCTGCGTCTCTGCATCTGTGCCCACCACCTGAAATCCCTCAAGTCTAATACCTGTTCAAGAATTAAGAAAATAAAAAAAAATTACACTCTATTTTTGACCTGTATTATTTTTTTCACCTTTAAACCTTGGAACACAACTTTTACAATTTGCTCTTTAGTGTGACAATGCTCCTTCCAACACTGATATCTCCTAAACTACTTGCCTTTTTTTTTTTTTTTTTACAAAAATTTCCCTCACTCTTTACCTAACCTAACATTATATGAATATAAAAAAAAAACTTGATAAACAACACAAAAACTATTTCTTAATCTGTTCTAGAATCCTGCTTACTCGTCTACTTTATCACGAAAACTTTTCTAACAATAACATTTTTTTTTTTATCTTAGCAGCCCTCACTATAACTATTACCTACTCTGCTATCAATCTATAACGCCAATTACCTATCCTGGCAGTGTCGCCATTTTCTAACGTGCTAACCTATGCTGTTGAGATTTTTATTCTACTCTTCCAACTATTTATAGTGTGCAACGGTCTGATCTGACTATTTACTGTACCCTAGGCTCCTGCAAGGAAGACATCAACAGCATGTCACGTAGAAATCAGAAAGATGCTCCTTGCTTACCTACAAGCGGTGAAAATTTATCACTTATGTAAAGATAGACGTCGATGACAGCTCCTGTAAGGAAAAATATTAAAATTAATGAAGTGTCACTAGTGAGGATTATTTTGGGTTCTAAAGTTATGTCTCTAGTCACTGAAATAAAAAACTGATTGAAAATTCTGGCTCTATTTACTTTTACAAAAACTCAAATTGATAAAGAAACAAGCTAAATTTTTAATTTCCAAGTTCCAGATAGGTTGACAGCATAGATTAAACACATAAACAATTTTAAAATAAAATAATGTTGGTGGAATGGCTGAAGAACTACACCTACTTGACTTTAAAATTAATTCAATTTCGTCAGTTTACGTTCAAGGCTGTTGCAATATCAGAAATATTACGCAATGGTAAAAAATGCATTTGTTATTGCTGCTTGGGGATGGGTGGAGTTCGCCTAAAGCGTTCGCACACAATACAATTAACTGTGCCGACAGCTGCTAGTTTCATCATTACTGAAATCGAAACTAAATACTGTCTGTCTTGATCGATTACTGTCGATCGCACTTTCCCTGCATCTTGATAAAGTCAAGAACAACCTATAAATGCTAGTCTGGCTATAAATTGGCGTGGTACGTCAATCTCAGAGTAACCCACCTCATTTCCATTCAAAAATGCACTCACAAGCATTAACTAATGCACTCACAAGCGTTAACTAATGAACTCTGTCTGTGTTCACACCGGATATGAAGTATCTGGGTCAACACTATGAACAACATGCAATCCTTAGTGCTCTCCACTGGAGATTCGCAAGGATCCGCTCCTTGACAGAGGTGCTCCTTACAGTGCAGCACAGTCTTTATCGCCTCTCCGCACAAGAAATCTGTGCGAGAGCATCACACTGCTAGCGACGACTTACAGAGACAGCGGCGACAGAGCAAGTCTGCCTTTTATTTTTTTTTTTTTTTCGATCCGCTTGTTTTTATCTTTTAATGACACTGGCGCGGCTGGCTAAGGTGGCCACCACCGCTCCTCCCCTGGATATTGGTATCCCAGAACGGGATATCCGATTGGATTTGCGCCACAAGGTTTTTGAGGCTTGGAACAGACAATGGGCAACACTGAGCACTCCCAACAAGCTGCGTGCGATTAAGTCCTCTACGGCCGTCTGGAAATCGTCTTTCAGGCCTTCCCGTAGGGACTCTATTGTCCTGTGTCGCTTACGTATTGGCCATACGTGGTTGACACATGGCTACCTTTTACGTCAAGAGGACCCACCGAATTACCGTTGTGGAAATTTGTTTACAGTGGTCCACATCCTGTCGGACTGTCCACTTTTAGCCGCCTTGCGGCAGTCTTTTAATCTTCCTACTGCGCCTGCCTTGATTTTATCTGACAATGCCTCAATGGCTGACAGAGTTTTAGGTTTTATACGCGCAGCTGGATTTTATCATTCTATTTAGTGGTGGGCTCGTGCCTGGTGTCTCAGGCTCCCACCTCAACTTTTAACCTGATGTTTTTCTTACTTCTACCCTGTTTTTACCTCAGAGTTTTTAGTCTGTGCAGAGTGACTGGCTCCTCTTCTGTTTGTGATCAGCCAGCCACTGTTCCCTGCTCTATTTTAGCTTAGTTCAACACTTTGTCTCTCTTATTCCTATTTCACCTTTTCCTACTTTGATGTCTTGTCTTCGCTAGGAACAGAGGATTGATAACCATGTAGTTTAGTGCCCTCTAAACCCCAAACAACAACAATAACAACGATGACGACACTGGCGCTTCCCCACCAGTGGCTCGCCTACCAATCGGATAGCGTGTCTTAAAATGCTATATGGCTCGCCGACCAATAGTAAGTCAGGTAACGTCTCATTTAGGAATTTCCTCTCAGACGTAACGGCGCCAGTTTTTCGCGTTCCACCTGCCGTTAAGAGTTCCAAGTAAACATGCTTTGTTAAGCATGGCATTGTGTGACTTTTAAAATAATTTTAAGCGTCCATATTTCCCCATGAAGGGAGTGGCTTTCTTGCCGTAGACTTCTCGGGTCGAGGGAGTTGGGTTGAGGAGACTTCCACCACCTGCTATTGTCACCAGTGGCCGCCAGGGAGGCGCCTCGCATCGCTTCAGAAAAGCAAGTGTTTGTTCACTAGTAAGCGTCAGCCCTGATAATCTTATTGCATTACGACATGATCTCGTAATTTGCGTTTCTACCTGTAATTATTATCATTGAAGATGTCCGTACCCCATCGAGTTCATATTCAAAAGATTCCTCTTGACGAGTAGAACGTGATTTTGAGGTCGGAATATGCAGGGAATGAAAGTGAGGAAAACGTGATTCCTTACAACTGGAGCATGCCAAGTAAAGCACTGTGGTTTTCAAACCAATGTACAGATATTGACTGCTTTACCTATTTTAGCATCATGGATGATCTATGAATTATACATAAGTTTCTAGATGGCATAAATCTGTAATATTTAATATACGAATGTTTTTCTTACAATAAACATCGAACCAAAAATATACTAAAAATATCAAAAAATCCTTCTACAATTCACAAACTTATGACTGTGTTTCAGTGGGAGTATGAAGGGCTGAGGGGGAAGGGGTTGGGGGCGAAGCTTGGAGGCTCATACTAGCAAGTCTTAGCACAAGACTGTGAGGTACTAAAGGACGATTGTAATAGATATGCAATGTACAGACCGTTATTGTGAATTACATATGCCATATCCATCAAATTTCGGGTCAACTGCCGGATTTCTGTACCTTCCTGTCACGATATTTCCATACAGTCTTCTGGCCGTCTTCAGGTAAGTACCGCTGAAGTACTGACGAAGAAGTACTCAGCTCTCTTATTTAAAACCGTATCGGCACATGCGCTGTATATTCCGGCAGTTCACCCGAAATTTGATGCAAGAATCAGTAAGCCGGGAAAGTTTTAAATTTCACTACATGTACCATTGTTTATAACAAAATGAGGGGAAAAGGTTGTTGTTGGTTTCTGAGGGGACTAAACAGCTAGGTCATCAGTCCCCTGAGGAAAAAAGGAAGTGGACAGAGATAGGGAGATGGATATGGGGGGGGGGGGGGAGGAGGAGGAAAAGTAGGAGGAGGATGTGGTGGTGCGGTGATGGACGTGGAGATAGCTACAGGTGGTGAACAGAGAAGGCTGGGTAGTCAGGGAGAGGCGGCAGCAGGAAATGGACAAGCAGGGGATCGGAATAAATAAATACTATGGCAACACTGGTTTTCCAGCTCGTTTTTAGATATATTTCAATAGCACTGAATTTCAGATTCATGCTGTTTATTCTTGTACAATTGCCAAATAGTCCAGATTTTACTTCTATGCAAGTCTTTTCCTCAGTTCTGTGTCAATACTTCCATTTTAAGCACCTGCACATTCCTATGTATTTATCTGTATTCTGCTTGTATCATTTGACTTTACGTTATACAAGTGTTCCTCAGCACCTACTTCTGTGTTTGTAGCTTTATCCCACTGAAAGATAGTTATGATTTTACATTCATTTCATGCTACTCGCAAATTTCTGAAAAGAAAGAGAGATTTAATCCTTACTGGATTTTTTCATCATTATGTATGTGAACGTGTATAAAATGTAAAATGCATATTAATAGGTTTAGAGGCATTGCGTGCATCAACACCACAGTGCCAGGTATCATAAGCAACTTATTACCAATAGCCTATAGGACTTTTAATAAAGGTGAAGCTTCTATTAAAGATATTGGAAAGTTTTACAGTTTTATTATCATTGTAACATGCCTTACACTGTAAGGACGTGTAGTAGGCGTAAGGGAGATGAAGATGAGAGTGCCCTTGGAAAGAAAAAAAAAAAAAAAAAAAAAAAAAAAAACACTGATCTCGCCAAAAGTCGATAAGCGAATCTTGTTGTTGTAGCTTTCACGGGGTACCCTCGAATGCTTTAAGTGTGAGCTACCTCTGTGATCATTAGTGTTATTGTTGGTAACACTGCTGTTTAAAGAAGATCTTTGGAGAGTGCAGTATGGCTGCCAACAATATGGAGGTCGTCATCACTTTCTATCGACAACATGATCACTATATATGGTACACAAGCTCGTTATTTTTGTTAAGGATTGGAAAGGAACTATCCTAGCATTTCCTTGGAGCCATTTAGGGTAAAGACTGGAGACATAAACCTCGGTGGCTGGAGGTAGGTTTGATTCACCGTCCTCCGAATGCGACACCAGTGTGCTTACTACTCTGCACTCTCAGTTGATACTAATTTTCGAGTGACTAAGAAACATATGAGAAAATTTTTATTTCGGACAGCGACAGAAATCACCATTGTCAAACAATACGCGTGAACTTCCGTAACAGGCATGTCATGGTGAGTCAAAATTAGTAAACACACTGAATTTCGTTCATTAATTGGGTGGGGGCTTCTGGCAGTAGTCAAAATATGTACACTGAACCACTAAAAGCTCTTTTTTAACGCGTTTAGAAATGTTTTCTTCGTCAGAAGATAAATACGCATCTCACTGGTCACATTTTAAAAAAAGCTTTGGTTATAGGGCAAATGACCACGAAATTTTTATTTTTAAATATTTTTGCCTTGATACAATTGAGTCTTCTGAATAGACGTTTTTGATGATTGAGTCATAGTCTTTGAAACGTGTTAAATTACTGATTTTCTGTTATGTGTGGGTTAGCCTACATTCTATTTTTCATTGAGGAAAAACATTGAGCGTCTAACGACCGTCACCCCTTTTCGGAATGACTCAAACTGAGCCCTAATATTTTCCTAAATCACGGAAAGTTTTATTAGTTAACAGTCTCTATAACAAAGTCATTCCACTGTAGGTGAAGTTGAACTTATCTTATATGCTGGCTGAAGTCCATTGCGTTGTGAGCTGTCTTCGGCATTCACTAAAAGATTTGACGTTACAGGATTTTTTCGTAAATCATAAGGATGTCAGTTGATATGGAAACGATTTTTATTTCCATTTAAATAAAGTTTAAATCAATCACATTGTTGCACAATAAAAAAAAAGATGCAGCGGCAAGCCAACAGAGCTGCTTACAGGCTTGTGACTGCTAGAAGACTAACAAAACATGGTTTCTCTCAAACGTCTTTCTACGTAACCGCGTAATAAGATTGATGACAAAGTTTTGTAATTCACAATTAAACAATATTCTTTTACATTAAATATGCCAAAATACATTAAAACATTACATTTAAGCTTTAACTATTTATCTCAATGTATGTACGTGTTTCATGAAATTTGTATTTAATGTGGTACACAAATTTAAAGTTATGCTTTAACTATAGTTTCCAGTGCTCAAATTATTTACATTTTCTAAGTGCACACATATTTGTTTTGCCAATATTGTGTAGGCGTACTATTATTGTGACATAGAATTTTAATGTATTTCAGTTTGCGGTCAAATTTTTTATTAATACGGATTTGTATATGGTTGTCGTAGTTTTGTTAATTTCGAAGATAGTTTCTTAGTACCAAACGGATTATTAATTTTAGTGCATGAAAACTTATCAGTATTTAATTTACGATCCAGTGATATATAAAACATGATCTGCCCTAATTTATTTAAACAAAAGGTATATATGTAATCATGTTGTGCAATAGTTATAACATGTAGTATTGTTTTTATACAAATTAGTATCTATATAGGTTCAGCAATTTCCGAAACTAAGTGTAATGCATTATTAGTGTTTGCAGCTATTATTTATGAAAGTATTAAAAATTGAAAATTATGTAAAAGGACAGCCAAAGTTACGTTTAAATCAACGTACTATTTTTTAAATGTGTTTAACTAATATTGTTAATAGAATTTCAAACTGAAGGCGAAAATGTGATATCTTACATGTCCGGTTACTGAAGTTTTATTTTAGGTGTCAGATATTTCGTGTTTATAATGTTGCCAACTGATTTTTGTATGTAGTGTGCAACATACCAGAAACGTTACAAGCGTTGTGCCACACATTGAGCTAAAGCAATAAACACTTTTCGCTATGACAATAAATAGTAATGCGATAGAACAGAGGAATGTGAAGGAAACTTCTGGATGTTGCTGTGCGCCTGAATAAGTCAGAAGGAAAGAGCAGCTAGGCTACAAAACTCTCCTGCGCTGTAAACAACATTATTTCTCGAGTCAACGGCCGCTCTCTTCGTTTACAGCTCCAACTTCTCGTGGCAAGAGACTGAACACCTTGCCAGTGCAACGTGAGGTTCGTGAAGTTCTTATACGACTGCTCGTAGTCCACGACAAGTTTCCCCCGTAGGTACCCAGTGCAGTGCTGGCAGATAGGACTTCGGTGTGTTTTAGATACTACCCGTTCACTTTACATATTAGGTCGTGTTTTGACATTTAATATTGAAATAAAATAACTTTTATTTCACGTTTTGTACATTGTTTATAAAGGCCCCTCCAGGATGGTCAAAAGTACGAATTTTTTACACTCCCCTCCCCCCCCCCAGAAATTTCAAAGACATAGTTTCGTCATGACTGCTCCCCCCCCTCCCCCCTTTGTGGGCACCACTGTGGTTCGGCATTGTACAGTCACATGATTGTCATAGTGCGGCTGCCTTGCTGAAATGGATAGGCATCGCGTAAATACACGTAATCAAACAACACGTTCAGAAGAAAACGTTATAATAAATAATTTTATTCAGTTTCTCGTTTACTCATAAATGAGGGCTCACCGCAGTGATTGACCATCCTACAACAGCGTATAATATATAGTTTTAAAACGTCGATCCTGCCAGTGGGGTCTTCTTCCTCGTAGCTATTCGATCGTACACAAAAAATTTTATTTATTTTAATTTCTTACTTTAGTATGGAACAATTATTAACAGCAAATCTATTTTTATCAGCTTCACCCCAAAGTTATTAAATCTCAAAACAACAGTTTTAGTTTAATTGCTTACGGTTTTCAGTACTAGACTGTAGTAATAGCTAGTATATTACGCATTTGTTTCAGTTATTCGATAGTACCGCTACAGTTTTGTTCTTTCATTTCATACGTTCTGGTTGGTTTTCCTGCAGAGGAATATATTAAAAAATTACAGAACTATCAGTTTAATAAGTCATAGTTGCAAAATACTCACACGAATTATTTACAGACGAATGGAAAAACGTGTGGAATCCGACCTCGGGAAGATCAGTTTGGATTTAGGAGAAAAGTAGGAACACAGGAGGCAATACTCACATTACGACTTTTCTTAGAAGATAGGTTAAGGAAAGGCAAACCTACGTTTTTAGCGTTTGTAGACTTTGAGAAAGCTTTTGACAATGTCGACTGGAATGCAATTCAAATTCTGAAAGTATCAGGATTAAAATATAGCGAGCGAAGAGTTATATTCAACCTATACAAAAATCAGACAGCAGTTATTGGATTCGAAGGGCTAGAAAGGGACGCAGAGGTTGGGAAGGGAGTAAGACAGGGTTGTAGCCTTTCTCCAGTGATATTCAATCTGTACATTGAGCAGGCAGTGAAAGAATGGAGGGAGAAATTTGGAGAGGGCATTAAAGTTCAAGGAGAAGAAATACAAACTTTGCGGTTTGCCGATGACATAGTAAATTTGTCAGAGACTGCGAAAGATCTGAAAGAGCACCTGAATGGAATGGACAGTGTCGAGAGGAAGATATAAGATGAACATTAACAAGAGTAAAACGAGGCTAATGGGATGTAATGTCAGAAAATCAGGTGATGCTGAAAGAATTAGATTAGGTAATGAGACAATAAAAGTGGCGGATGAGTTTTGTTATTTGGGTAGCAAAATAACTTCTGATGGCCGACGTAGAGAAGATATAAAACGCAGAATAGCTATGGGAAGAAAAGCGTTTCTAAAGAAGCGAAACTTGTTAACATCCAATATTAATTTAAATGTTAGGAAGTCCTTTCTGAAAGCATTTGTCTGGAGTGTAGCATTGTATGGTAGTCAAACGTGGACGACAAGGAGTTCAGATAAAAAGAGGATAGAAGCTTTTGAAATGTGGTGCTACGGACGAATGATGAAAATAAGATGGGTAGATCACGTAACTAATGAGGAGGTGCTTAACCGAATTGGGGAGAAAAGGAGTTTCTGGCATATCCTGACTAAGAGAAGGGCTGGATTGGTTGGACACATTTTGAGACATCAATGAATTGTCAACTTAGCATTAGAAGGAAGCGTGTGGGGTAAAAATCGTAGAGGGAAACCGAGGAACGCATACAGTAAGCATTTTCAAAAGGACGTAGGTTGCCGAACGTATTCTCATATGAAGAGACTTGCACAAAACAGGGTAGCGTGGAGAGCTGTATCAAATCAGTCTGCAGACTGAAGACCACAACACACACAAGAATATACAAGCCTTATATTACGATTGTGGTGAAGACGGCCGTTTATCCATTCTTCAATTAGGATGTACACTAGGCCGGAACTCATGGGAATCGGCGAAATGTCGCGAGTACTGAGTTGTAACGGGCTGGGACACTACGTTTGCAGTGTGAAGATAAGCGGTGCTGGGGTAGCTCGCATAGTCGTGGTGATTGCTTTGTCCGAATGGTACAGCGGTCCGTGCGATTGCCTAGTAAGCAGGAAAACCTGGGTTTGGATCCCGGCTCGGCTCAAAAATTCAACTTTCCCACTGGCAGCTAATGCTGCAAATAGCTTTGTATGACACATATATTTGTCTGTAAATTGCTCATTTGTTAATTCAGAGGCGTCACATACGTTTATGAGATATTCATATCTCCACTAAAATTATACAATAATAAAATGATAATTTCGAAAAAATTGTTTCACGATACTTGTTGATCCGATAACGAGAGGATACTTTAGTTTCATCATATAATGAAGACTTTCACGGTTGAAATTGTCATTACTTGAAACTTCCAGTCTGAAAAGCTGTGGCTCATGCAAAAAATTGTTTCACGATATGTGTTGATCCGATAGCGAGAGGATACTTTAGTTTCATCATACAATGAAGACTTTCACGGTTGAAATTGTCATTACTTGACACTTTCAGTCTGAAAAGCCGTGGCTCATGCAAAAAACTTTCTCCTGACGTTTCGCCTTCGACCGCCGAAGGCAACTGCAGTTTGCCGCTTCACCTCCGAGGATGCCTTCCGCAGTGCAAGGCGAAACGTCAGGGAAAAGTTTTATCATGGACCACGGCTTTTCAGCCAGAAGTCTCGACTGCTTTAGTTTGTCTGTTACTCAGTGGAATGTTTTGGAATTCAGCATATGAAGGAGAGAAAGTTCCGCGAAGCGATGATAAATACGTTCTGCTAACATTGCTCATTATGTCTTGTTTGTCAGCTCATTTATAATCAAAGCGGCAAACGAGAATGCCCTCAACACAGTCGCCTCACTAAGTGGCAAGGTCACTAATCACAGGGTCGTTCTAATTACACCGCTTCGGCGAGTTGTTAATGAAAATGTAAAAATTGCTTGCTCTCAAAATTTGACAGAAAATTGATCGTGACGTAGCTGCAAAATGAGCTGCAATTATGAGGAGTGATTAGGAATCAAAGGGACGATTAGTCTGCAGGGCGGCGAGTGAAAAGGTCACTTCGAAGGTCCAGCCTTAAGTTTAGATGGCATTTTATGAGCTGCAGCCGGCTGGGTCAGGACAAAAACACTCGAATAATATCTAAGGGTTGCATACGCGTCTCCTTCACAGATGAACCTCTGCTTTGCAAAATTCACTCACTAAAACAAAGTAGCCGATCTGCCTTCTCCACAACTGTCCTTACATGATTGTTCTGATTCCTGTCTCTTTGCGAATTTACGCCTGTATATTGAATTGAAATTAGCGTGTCAAGGAGCGCACAAATAATGTTTTATTCGAAAATCACGGGATTTCCCTACTCATATGAATCACCTTAAATTTTTCTACATTTAGCTTTTTCTCAAATATCCAAAAATGGTGTTTAAGACATTTTTTATTATTTTATTTTAATATATTCATCAATCAGACACTTTTTAGCCAAGACGTGTTTCGGCTTTTCACCCATCTTCAATTGGCATAATTACAGTTTTGTTTCATATGTAGATGTCAACATCAGTTTGAAAACTGCAGATCCCTGAGCAAAATAACGGTTTTTTAATTATATTTTCTTCAATTTCGCGCGTTTTATTTTACTCAATTCTGTGCTTAAGAGTACTTACAATCTCTTCTGCATGCTGGTTCCTGAGTTTTCCATGTGATGTAACAAAAACAATTTGTACCTCGTAATTAGCACATAATCACTGCAATATCATCCATTTTGTTTATAATGAGATTTATGGTCGGAGTTATATTTCAGTAGGTTTCCGCTAAGATTTATGAACTTTAAACCATCACAGGAATATGCTAATTACAAAGTATTACAATTTCCGGTTATTAAAATTATTTTGTAGATCATAAATTAACATGATACTTTTTTCTACATAGGATAAATATTACTTACTTTATTTTAATACTAAATCCATAATAACTAGGTTACTAAATGTTACAGGAATGTTACATGCATTGGAAGGGCTTACGTCAGATTATGTTCTTTACACTTTAATTACTCTGTTGTTTGATGACCAGCTAATGGAAATAGTTTACAAAAATTCTGACTGTTAGGTCTGTTTGGTCATTCAGTATGTCAGGTGGTGCTGCACATTTATGGAAATAAATTTCAATTCCTTGGAGGAGGTTCTTTCCTTTTTCCTGTATTGGCTAGGTGGGATATTTTTAGGTTATGTACTGTGACTTGATGTTTCTCTTCTGCTATATGTTGGGCAAATGTGGATATTTTTAAGTGTAGTAAAGGAAGAGTATCCATGTTTTTCCGGAAGCGTATGATGAAATTTCTACCTGTTTGGCTTATTTATATTTTTGAACAGGAGTTGCAGTTACGTCAGTATATTCCTGATTCTTCTTTTAGTTTATCTATGTATTAGCTAATTCTAATATATATTCTTCTGAAAAGGTTTGCTGTTTCGTAGAACAGTTTGGTAACATCTCGTATTATTCTGTTAGGTGAGTGTTTTTTTTTGTTATTATGCTAGCTTATGGGAGATTTACTTTACTGTTCAGTTCATGTATTAATTTGGGATTGTATTGTCAACTCCGTGAGTCGTCGATCGAGTTCTTTATATTTACCTGCTACTAAAAGCAATAATATTTATTTGGTTTAAGCCGGCCGCGGTGGCCGAGGGGACTGAGGCGCTCCAGTCACGGTCTGCACGGCCACTACGGTCGGGGGTTCGAATCCCCCATAGGGCATGGATATTTGTGCCGTCCTTAGTCTTAGTTAGTTCATAAGTAGTTTGTAAGTTTAGGGACTGATGACCCCGTAGTTAAGTCCCATAAGCTATACAAACATTTGAACATTTTTTTTATTTGGTTAAGTTTCAACAACAACAAGTTTCACAGTAAGTTTTTTGTACAAATTACCTTCGTTTTGTCACGATTTTGTTTAATTGACAATTCTAGTACAAGGTGAGGTAATAGTTAATTTTAATAATAGAACTGAACTCTAATTTCTAGACGATTCGAGACTGGATGTGATATCAGGATAAATTAATATTCGGTCAGTCACATAAATCGTGAAAATAAGTAATTTCTTTTATATGTGGTTCAATCAAAAACACTTGAAATAAAAGAAAAAAATCTGCCACTTTTTCCTCCCTGCACGGGACACACTGAACAGAATCTGTATCAATGCTGTTAACTGAATGTGATCTTCACTTTTTTTGAAAGTTGATGGTATTTATTCCCTTTTCTCTAGTAGACCTGGTCGTTGGGAATACTTGAAATAGCATATTCCTTTACCAGTGCAAAGCCAGCCTTTCTGATATACAGTGGGGTGAAACACTACAAGTAGTATGTCTAATGTTGAAACAGTATGCTTCAGTCCTCAAAAGTTTAGACCTGTTCCTGGTGGATAAGTTACATAACTCCATCTGCACAAAACCCTGTTTTAGGCCTCAAGAAATACTTTGGATCTTCGAAAGACCTCTTACAGCCGTGGAAAACCATTTTTAATTAAGCAGAATTAATGTCTGAGGCTCTTAGCATTTCACCAGTGTTAGTTATAAAAAAAAATCAAAAAGTAAACAAAAATTCTAACAAATAAACGACTTCAAAATACTATTCCAAAACAAATTAACATGCACTAAAAAGTAAAAAAATAATTGCGTATTCTTCTACAATTCAATAATCAACTTACTTTTCTGCTCATTAATATGTAGGTACGATCTACGTGTTTACCACGTTACAAGATAGGCAGGTACCTACCCACTTTAAATGTAACTCAACACATACCTATGAATAACAAAAATGATCAAAATATGTTTTGGAGTTCTCCTAAGTAAAAAGAATTGAAAAATATTAAACTTTTCAAAAATCAAAGAAAATTGTGAGTTTTAATTAAGTATGATGTTCCACCAAGAACCGACGGAAGAATCAGTCAAAATGATAACAGTTTACTAATTTCAGCGATAGACATCCGACAGAAAAATCTGAAATAACTTCTTTTTCTGTAACATAAATCACGGAAAACACCTATTTTTCATATTCATCAACTACCAATTGTCGATGTTACTAGAACATCATAAAATATGGCTATTTACATTCAGCAGACATAGACAGTGTTCACGGGATTATCATTTTCTGACAAATTTATTTGTCTGTATAACACATGTTTTAAACATGTAGAAGAGCTAGAAGATATGTTCTGGTCTCATACTGATGCCTTATTTTATTCGTTAAGCGGCTGCAGTTCCACTTTGGTCGCTATCTAAATGCACGTCTCGCGCGCAATCTGGTAAAAACATGGCGGACACCAGCCGATAGGGCACTCTCTCCCTATATAGACTGTATAGTAGTAACTGCCCTATGTTGCCGTTTCGCATCGCCTCGAAGGGATGCGGATGCTCGTCTACTTTCAGGTGCCCTAGAATGAACTATCGATGTAATGGACGTAGCTAGGGGTATGATTTCTGGGGCTCAAATCCCTCCCAAAATGTTGACAAAGCTCGCAAACACTTGCGTCATTTTATTCAAAAATGTTCAAATGTTTGTTAAGCTTAAGCGACTTAACTGTGGAGTCATCAGTCCCTAAACTTACAAACTACTTATGAACTACATTATACTAAAGACGACACAGACATCCATGCCCCAGGGGGGGGATTCGAACCCCCGACCGTAGCAGCCGTTCAGACTGTGACTGGTGCGCCGCAGACCGCTCGGCCACTACGGCCTGCGCGTCATTCTGTGGCAGAATAAAGTGCACCCGCATTTTGCCAAGGATAGGAAGCCGTTACACAGGCTCCATACAGTCCCGAATTCTCCCCATGCGATTCCCATATGTTTTGGCGAAGAGATGCACACCTAGGCAAAAAAAAAAAATCTGGTCCTGTAGCTAACTGCGTGCAGGAGTTGACCGTCTTGACCCACAGTGGGTTATGGTTATGGTGAGTACTACAGAAATAACTAGCAGTTTTACTATTGGTAATTACAATGACGGCCATATATTACAATGTCAATCAGCAATATTTCTTGATGCTCCCATGTAAACGACTCTAGATTCCTGTTTCGTCAAAGAGTATCTGTACACTTATTTTTTGCCATCCACATCTTACACGTACCGCAAAATTTGAGTGCTTCTCCAATAAAGCTTCACTTACTGCCTTTCTGATTGCCACCTGTGTTTCGATTCGAATTTTCCTATTTTCGTGATATGAATATTTTCCTATCTTCTTGATATGATTTGCCTTGTTCCTAGTTTGGAGAATGGTAGATTCTTGAGTTTACAAATTGTGTTTCTGTACTGTGGTGAGTCTCCAATATACAATCCTTCAGAATGAAATATAATTTGCAACGCAAATATCACGGAAACGGAAAGTGCGATTGACGTGCGGTTCTCACAGAATGGATTGGTAGTCAGGAGCTCGTATTTTTAGCCAACGAACAGATTGTAATATTACTTAGAAAGTGTATTTTTTATGCAGACATACAGTTTTTTTAATAGAACAATGATTGTTTCTGTCATTCACTGGAATTTGTGACACATGTACGAAGTATTTTGAAAGACATTTTTATCACGTTTAGTTTGGGAGCTACAACCATTCAAAGTTTTGGGGGCGCAGGCTACGACAGCGTAGCTGACTGGCTGGTGGTCATGAGACAGTGGGCCGTGCACCAGGGGCTAGCCACTCGGCCAATCAGCTATGTTATCGCAGCCTTCGCCCCCGAAACTTTGAACGGTTGTAGCTGGCAAACTAAACATGATAACAATGTCCTTCAAAATTCTTTGTACATAGCTGGTGCCGCCCCGTGCAAAAAATTCTTACGCCGCCATCCCCCTCCCCCCCCCCCACCCCAACAACATACATGCACACACATTTTTCGACTTTGTCAACTTTATGCAAATATGACGTCTTATTTTCACATATTAGACTCACACGTCTCTTTCTAGTGAATATGTCTTTAAGATCAAAGCAGCGTCAGTGTTACAGAATACAGTAAATGTCAAGGGCGCTGTAATATACAGTTTTCATTACTAGAAATGAGTATAAGAGTTTTCAGGCCGTAGTAAATAGTAGCATTCTGTTACTTTGTGTTTATGCTTATATCGTATTTGTTTTCTTAAATTAATGTTAATTAAACGGAACAATGCCGTAGTCGGACGCAAGAATACACCTCGCCCTTCTACCGCTTTTCACAATCCACAGTGACGTCACACGGAAGTATCCGAACGCTGCCGAACACATTGGCTCAACCTTCTACATAGTAACCTTGCACGTTTATTTTGCTTGTAGAATGACGCATATTACTGTTGTCTGTATCAATGTGTATCATTCTGTAACAATTCGTATTTCCAAATTATTTTCACTTTTCTACATTAAGGCAAGACACTTGCATTTTCCATTGTCTTGTTTAATTTAACCTATCAGAACTACATAAAAATTCAGGAATTTGCCGCCCCCAAAAATCTGCCGCCCTGGGCAACGGCACGGTTGGCCCCACCCTGGTCTGCATAAATAATACACTTTCTAAGTAATATTACTATCTGTCTGTTGGCTAAAAATACGAGCCCCTGACTAACAGTCAATTCTGTGAAAACCGCGCATCTCTTTCCGTTTCCGCAATATTTGCTGAGCAAGTGTTAGGTGATTCACCCTGTATATACAGGACTAGCTGAACCCCGGCTGCTTCGCATGCGTAGGCTGGTTGGTCTGCACCAGTTGTTTATTTTTAATCCTGATGAAGAATCCATATCTTAAGTTTCGTAGTTATAGCTTGAAATTTGAGTTAACAGCAACATATTTTTGAAAATCAATTTTTGCATCCCGTAATTCACCCCCTTATTAGTCTAATTTCCAAAAATGCCGAAACACGTGTCTTTTAAATTCGAACCCCGAATCCAAATCCGAAAATTTATAATTTTAACTTCAAAATTGCCTAAATAGCAACAGATTTTCGAAAAACAGCCCCTCTCCAATTTAACTCCCTTGGTGGTTGAAATTCCAAAAATACCGAAACAAGTATTTTTAAATCATAACTAAAAATACAAATACCAATTTTTGCAGCTATAGCTTCAAAATTGTCTTGACAACAATGTGTTTTCGAAAAGAATTTTTGATCCCCTCTTTTACCCCCTTAGTTTTTGAATTTCCAAAAATACCGAAACTCGTGTCTTTTTAATGCTGATCAAGAGTCCATATCCTAAGTTTCGTAGTTTTAGCTTGAAATTTCAGTTAACAGCAACATATTTTTGAAAACCAATTTTTTTGCGTCCTCTATTTTACCCCATTATTGGTTGAATTTCAATAAATGCCGAACCATGTGTCTTTTAAATTCGAACCCCGAATCGAAATCAGAAAATTTGTAGTTCTAACTTCAAAATTGACTAAATAGCAACTTATTTTTGAAAAACATCCCCTCTCCAATTTAACTCCACTGATGGTTGCATTCCCAAAAAACCGAAACACGTATTTTTTAACGTCTAACCAATTATACAAATATCAATTTTTGCAGCTCTAGCTTCAAAATTGTATCAATAGCAACGTGTTTTCAAAAAGAATTTTTGATCTTCTATTTAACCCTTTTACTTGTTGAATTTCCAAAAATACTAAAAATCATGATTTTTTAATCCTGACCAAGATTCCGTATCCGAAGTTTCGTAGTTGTAGCTTAAAATTTGAGTTAACAGCAACATATTTTTGAAAATCAATTTTTTGCTTCACCTATTTTACCCCCTTATTTGTCGAATTCAAAAAATTGCCGAAACACGTGTCTTTTAAATTCGAACCCTGAATTAAAATCCGAAATTTTGAAGATCTAGCTTCAAAATTGCCTAAATAGCTACGTATTTTCAAAAAAACGTTTCATCCCTTATTTCACTCCCTTATGGACGGAATATCGAAAAATCGCTTCTTAAATGACGCCTACAGAGTAAGATCAACATCCTCCACAAATTTCAAGTTTCTATCTTCAGTAGTTTGGGCTGGGCGATGATGAGTCAGTCAGTCAGTCAATCGGGACACTTCCTTTTATATATAGAGATTAGTGCCGTTTGCTGTTCTGTTAAAAGTACACGTTATATTAACAATGTTCATTCATTGAAAACCCCTCCCGAAATCATGTCCTGGGTTTCCTGGCAACGCCTATGATCGATGTAGTTGGAGAATGTCGGCTTTAACACAACCAGTAGGCCGGATATTCCGGTGTGTGTGTGTGTGTGTGTGTGTGTGTGTGTGCCTAAGTGTGCGCCTTTGTGTCTGACTGTGGAACTAAGAGAGTAGGGTGGGAGAGGGGTTGGTGGGTAGAAAGTGACTTGAGGAGACTGGTGGGGAGGCAGAAAGAGTAAGAGAAGGAAGGAGAAAAGGCAGTACCAGTAACAAGGAGCTGGAGGGAGCGAACTTTCAAAGGGACGCTAGTGCAGTGAAGAAAGAAGTGCGCGAAACAGGGAGTGGGCCCAGCTGTGTGTGGGCTGAGTGGAGCCACACAATAGGACAGGGGGGGGGGGGGGGGGGTGGCGGCGTGGCCAGTAGGGTAGTATTGGGCGCTGCCGACCTCTCGCCTGGGCCCACTGCCCTGCGCTGCGCTGTCGATAGCCGTGCCTCGCCTCGCCTCGCGTCGCTACGTCACGCGTGCCCTTTCACAGCCTGTCCCGTGGCCGACGCCCTGTATCCACCCTGCGGTCACTCCCAAACGGGCTGCCTATTCGGGGACGTGATACACTCGCGCCGCCGCTAATGGAAGGTGTTTCGACATCGACTGCCGCTCCCATATTACGAGGGCGTATAAAAAAAATCGCACTGACGTGTTTTACGGCCCACTTAAGATTTGTAATTTTACACGTTTTTCCAAACATTTGGACCAAAATAATAATCTAAATAATAAAAAATTAATTAATAACACTGTCTGAAACCCTTTTAGGAAAAAAAATAGGTACTGGCGGGTTCCGAACCAGTAACCTTCACCGTCAGAGTCCAACACACACACACACACACACGTGTGCGCCTCGGATGCACAGTGGTAGAGTGTCAGACTACGGGTTCGATCCCCGCCAGGTCCTAGGATTTTCATCTGTCATTTTCCACTTCTTTCACCTCTGGCAGTATTGCTCATGTGAAAAATACCGAGTAGCACCGTGGTTCGGAACCCACGTTAAACTGTAGGTCCCCCTATAACTGGCTGGGTAAGTCAGTTCGTAGGTCGGAGGAAGGCAACGGCATACCACCTCCAAACAGGACCATGCCTAGTAAAGCACTGTGGTGTTCAAACCAATCTTCGGATTGTTGACTGCTTTACCTTATATATATATATATATATCCACTACGCTATAGCTAACAGTTAGGAATTGCGTTCTTTAATCTCGTACTATTGATGACCGTTGTTAACTGATGCTAATATGGCATTTATAGACACTAGATTATCATTTATCGTAAGAAGAATGATGTGTTTCTGTTCATTCATAAGTGCGCCATTACTCTGAAATGACAACGTGTAAGTCACAATAAGAAAAATCATCAAATACGCAAGGCAAGATGGCGTATGCCAGAGAGAGTTCTGGGTGAGGAATGTCACGTGACATCTCCGAACGGCTGGTTTTCGTTAATTCAATGGAGGGTGTCAAATCTCCGTTATTTTTGCAAATATCTTTCAAACGATACGAGATATAAAAAAAAAAGTAAGGGAACAAAGTTGTAGAAAATTTTCTCCTCTACAAATTCGTTTATTCAATTTTCGCGTCGGATGAACGGTTTATTTGCAATTAAAATTACATTACAAACGGCTTTTTTTATTATTATTACTAACGTATTTCTTGTCCGAAAATTTGAAAAAGCGTGGTTCTGGTCTCTGGTAGCCAACAATTATGTCTGTAAAATTTGGTGCCGATCGGTTGAACGGTTCGACCTAAAAAGTGGAAACACGTTACAGACAGACATCGTCAAATCGCCGTTATCTTTGCAAATATCTCTGCAACGATGCAAGATATGGAAAAAAAAAACATAATTGAGCGAAGTTGTAGAGAATTTTCCCCTCTACCGATTAGGTTATTCAATTTTCGTGTCAGATGAACGGTTCGTTTGAAATTACAATTATATTACAAACGGCGTTTTTTGGTATTACTACTGTATGTTTTCTCAGAAAATTTTGAAAAAGGGAGGTTCTGGCTTCTGTCGGCCTACAATCATGTCTGTAAAATTTGGTGTTGATCGGTTGAACGGTTCGTCTTAAAAACAGGGAACACGTTACGGACAGACAGACAGACATCCCAAAATCTCCGTTATTTTTGCAAATTTCTCTGAAACGCTACGAGATATGAGAAAAATATAAGAGAGCAAAGTTGTAGAGAATTTTCTCCTCTACAAAATTGGTTATTGAATTTACGTATCAGATGAATAGTTAACCCGTTATTTGCATTTAAACTTCGAGCTGTCAAAAGACGATCACAAAGGCCAACTTTTAGTGTTACTACCGTAACCTAAAGTGGGCCAATATAGGATTCATTTTTATAGAGCTAGAAAAAGCGTATGATACTGTTCCAAGGAAACTACTCTAGAGAGCGCTAGGTAAAGCAAACATAACTACTTAATTAAAATAAATCAATATACATGTATAAAAATGGAACGTTGGACGTGTATCCGTACATTTCACTTGGTAACCAAAATTATTGTCTGCAGACCAATAGCGGTTATGCATGTCTTTAAGTTCGCGGTGTGCACTGTGGTGTTTTGGTCGCGGTGTGTGGCGGTGGGTGAGTGTGGCGAACAAAAAATCCGTAAAATGAGGAGCAATACAACGGTCAACAGATTCTCAAAGATAAAACACTGGAAAACACAGACATACATTAAGTGAGCATTAACTATACTGGCAATACACACGGGAAAGACAACTGTAGTGATTAGGGTCAAAATACTGACAACTGGATTAGAGAGACGTCGAGCGTCACGGTTTCATAATACATAGTACCATCTCCATATTATCTTTGAGCTCACTGAAATACACAGACTGTAGACATACGTTAATTTATGTATGTGACGGAAAGTTCGTAAGTCATAGATTACTTTGGTTTAGCAGACAGTATCGCGTTACTAACAGATTAATACCACTCAGTTAGGTGAGTAATCTTTATATATATATAAAAGTGAGGTGTTTGTGCCTATATTTCACTCTGCAGCCAAAACTACACATCGTAAACGAACAGTGTTTGTATGTAGTATTAGGTATCAGTCTCCCATTGTACACTATGGTGGGAGAGGGTTGATAACGATAAGGGGGTGGAAGATATAGGAGTTGAAAGTTTCCGACTTATATAAAGTTGTACGTCTGTCAATATTTTGCTCTTCAGTAAAACCAATACAGTGGAGACGAACGATCTCTCTGTGTTGTTGTAGTACAAAGTCTCCCGTAGTACACCATATCAGTTTCGTGTCGATAGCTATAAGAGGGTGGAAGATATAGTGGTTAAAAGTCGTCAGCTTATATAAAATTCGGACTGAAGACCAGCGATGACTTTTGACACTATAACAGCAAAGATGTTCTATACAGCGAAACGTAATGCGCATTCTTCAGTTGTTTTTCTGCAAAAAGCGTACGAGGTACGAATAAAGAAAAATAAGTGCATATAGCAGTTTGAAAAGTAAAACTACCAAGATAGATGTCAAAGAGTAAGAACGAAATTTCAAGTTCTCAATCCGTTTCTAAAAGACAGAAAAAAGTGTTGAAAAGAGAATACATACGATAGACACTTGAAATTTGTAGACGTTGTTTATCTTACACTGTAGGCATTGGCAATTTTTCGATATTCCCTTCGCTAAGGGGCTGAAATAGGGGTGAATGGTTTCTTGAAAATACGTTGCCATTCAGGCAATTTTGAAGCATGAAATAAAAAACTTCTGATTTAGATTTTTGATTGGAATTTTAAAAATACGTGGTTCGATATTTTTGGAAATTCAGCCACTAAGCGGGTGAAATAAGGCAAAATATTTGAAGAGTGCTAATAAGACTACTTTGGTGCTAGAAATACAAAAATTTGAAATTGGAATTATGGTTAGATTTTTTTAAAAAGTGTTTTGGGATTAATTGAGTTCTGCCATCAATTGTGCAATAGGGGGTGGCAAGTTGTATCAAAATACTTTATTAGGAAAGCATTTTCAAAGCTAAATCTATGAAATTTATAAGTGGAAACAACCAATGCAGACAATCCAGTCTACGCGTGCGAAGCAGCGGGAATTAAGCTAGTACATGTATAAAGGTAACATTTGCCAAGTGAAAATTGGTAATAAATGTTCACGCAAATTTAGAACAAGCTAGAGTGAGCTGCGAGGCTGTCCCATGTCACTATAAAATCTGTAGAATCCCACCGGAACATGATTTGTGGCCGAAACCATAACGAAACTTGCGTAATTAAGTTAAAATTTCTGTATATTTACGTTACACCACAAATCACTAGTATTTCCACATTTTTCAAGATCCCCCTCTGTACTAAGCCTTCTTGAGTGTGTATAAGGCTAATCAGGACTTCGTAGAAGATGACATAGGAGGTGAGCGGTTTTAGACAAATTGACGGTACTTTCATTAAAGTATTTCCAAATTGGATTCTTTTTTCCCCTCGTCGTGCTATTTTCTACCTAAAGAAGAAGTAATAAGAAAAATTAGAGAACAAATAAACTTAACTCTATACAGTGGAGTCTCGATACGTATATAGAGTCTCGAAATTACAAGTTTCCTATAAATGCGAGCGACGTAAAATAAAACATTGCGGGTACATTCCATCTTCACAGAAAAAGGCACTCCACGATTATAACGCGAAGTAAATAGTGAAAAGACTTTAAAACCTTTAGGCTGCTAATGTAAATGACGTTTTAAAACTTTGTTTTAAAAAAGGTCATTTTTTTACACGTGTATTCCTTTCAAGGTCGATCTTTTTCTCGCGTAAATTTAGATAGTCCGATGTGATCCCGGTCTCGTTAACATCGAGCTAACCAGACTACTGTATAGCTACCACAAATTCCACAGTCCTGCACACCTTCGTGTAGGAAGATACTCTTTTGTCTTTATGTACACAGCAAACATGCCAAATAGATACTACGAAATGTCAGAGCCTCAACATGACTAACGCAATACAAAATACTCACAAAGTAATCATTTGTTTGCTTCCAAAAGTAGCCTTTACGATTTTGTTCTAGACAGCTTTAGCTTTATGTTGCCATCTTCTTTTCCGTTTTTTTGCAATCGACAAACAACTTTACATATCTCCATTTTGGCATTCGTGAATACATAGCAGCTTCAGTCAGTGGTACAGAAAGTATTTCGAAATATAAAGTCACAGTTCAGACTACTAGTATGATTATCAGTATAATTTTACGCAAACTGAAAATGAAAAGGTGTGCAGCACATGATCAACCCATATTAGTTATTAAAGAAAGGTCCTCGCTTTCAAGGAAACTTTACAGCATAACAATATGACAACCCGTTCCAATACGAACAATACTGATTAAGTTAAATTGTTGTTGACATAGTACATCAGTAGAAGATACGATTGCGTTATATTGTGCTTAACAACAAAATACCCACTTTTTTTTTTTTTTTTTTTTTTGCGGGAGAAGAGACTCGTAGTAGTTAAACGGCACGCCGTCAACTCAGGTAAAGCGTTACTGTTTTCTGAATTCATACAGAACGCAACCGGACTTTCTCTGTAAGTTCAAGAAACCGAAACAGAATATTCGGTCGGTCCTTAAGAATCTCTATAGATATTTGCCTTAGAACATGCTCCCTTAAATGGGGTTAGAGATGTTCAAATGTTTGAAAACCGGGTGGATCAAACTGCCATGATCATCAGTCCCTAGACTTACAAACTACTCAAACTAACTTAAGGGCAACACATACAACCATGTCCCGGGGAGGACTTGAACCTCCGACCCGCTCCACAGCAAGCCGCCTCAGAACGCACGGCCACTCCACCGCGGCACCATGGGGTTAGAAATTACAGATGGAGTTTATCTACATCATTTATTCATATTCACTGACTGTTCCGTCGCTTCTTGACAGAATATTTTATACATTATCAATGAAATACACAAGATAACTGTGAGATATTCTGCAAATTTATTGGTTTACGAACCGGTTTCGGCTGTTACGCCATCATCAGGTAAAAATTCCTGACATAGATAAAATACGTGACAATATAAAAGATTATGACGTTATCCTAAGAAATATAAAGTGAAACAATAGAAATTGGCAGAAAAATATTGATCAAAACGTATCTTCAAATGTTCAAATGTTTGTTGAGCTTATGGGACTTAACTACGGGGTCATCAGTCCCTAAACTTACAAACTACTTATGAACTACTTACAAACTAGGACGGCACAAATATCCATGCCCGAGGGGGGATTCGAACCCCCGACCGTCGTGGCCGTGCTGACCGTGACTGGAGCGCCTCAGTCACCTCGGCCACCGCGGCCGGCGAAAAAACGTATCTTATTTTAAACAGGTCTAATGTCTAGAAACTTGGAAGCGTTTTGAATATATGTTTAAATTTTAACTGGTTAAATTAAACTTGACCAAAGAATTATCTTAAACAGGTCCAATGTGTGGAACATGGAAGCATGTGACAAAGTTGAATGAAACATCTGTAAATATATGTTTAATTTTTTTTTAACTGGTTAAATTACACTATGATTACTAGTAAGATTACTAGTAAGAAATGTACCTCGATGAGGTGTGTGTCAACGCTTCTGCATACCTCCTATGTTCCCTACACCTTATATCACATAAGCAGCCAAAACAGTTGTGATTACACAAGAATTTTATAACTAGTAAAATAAGGCAATACAATTTATATCTGGTAAGCAGCCAAACAGTTCTGATTACACAAGGCTTTTTATAACATGGCTATGAAACGGTAGTAGAGGTATGAGACAAGTGGGTAGGAGAAGGTAGTTTACATTGTCTGCACAGGGTTATGATTAGGTTCTACAGACAGAAGTGGTGAGTATGGAAATTGTTTGATCATTCAGTATCTGTGAGAATGAACTAGGTGCATTTATGGTTATTTGCGTTTAACAAGTGCAATTCCTGCGTAGG
This sequence comes from Locusta migratoria, assembly GCA_026315105.1. NCBI lineage: Eukaryota > Metazoa > Arthropoda > Insecta > Orthoptera > Acrididae > Locusta > Locusta migratoria. The sequence goes on from CM048746.1 coordinate 561,693,925, forward strand.
TACTGTTGCAAAATATTTATGTAACAATACCGCTACGTAACAGAAACAAAAAATCCCGAATAACGCTCGGTCACCCTCTATTTAGACTAATACAAACAGTCTATGACTATTGAAATGTACCTCGATGAGGTGTGTGTCAACGCTTCTGCATACCTCCTATGTTCCCTACACCTATAACATCAGGTGGAGAATGTTTCCCTCTCATTGTGAATTCCTGTCAACTACGTCACTTTTCTCAAACTCCATGGAAAATCTTACTGAAAAATATAAAACCTTCTTCACATATAAGGTGGTAAACAGCTTGAAAAAGTATCCAAACACCTGTAACGAAGCATGTTGTTATTTATTTCCATCAGCTTGCGTTACTGAACGTCCTGATACCAGTGTTGCATAGTAAAAGGTACAAATGTAATTAGTCTATTATCATTTTCTTTTGCAAAACTTTTGTTATTCTTTTTTCTAACGTGACTAGCTGAAGTTATTTTCTATTATTTAAAGTATCCAGAGATTTGTTTAATTAGCAAATATTAATTAGTTTATGCAAGAGTCGTATTCTTTAAGTTCCAATAGTATGCTATTTAGTATTTCTGTTAGAGCTACGTAAAATCTTTTCTCATAATATTAAAGTAGGTATTATAATGTTTCACATTTAATGTGAGGAAATTTTTGCCTTCATTAGTTTCTGTATAATAACCGTTTATTACAAAGGTATTGTTGACGACCGTATTAAATTAAATTTGTAAATGAAACACCATTAATGTAACCGAAACTTATATATTAGTTTACTCAGCATTATTTACGCTATCTTTTACTATAGCCATTTGCTTGTAATTGTTTACTTTCCCATTATAATTAATTTAATGGAGTCAATTAACAATACGTAATTTCCAGTGACGTTTGGATGGTATAAATAGGATGCTTTGGCGCCATGTAAATGGGATACGAGTCTGGTTTTGATGGAAAGCACCATCATTCGACTTCGCTTCAATCACGCCTCTTATCCACAACATCTACATCGGATCAACGTCTACGATTTGGCGGCGTGTGAGTGAGATCTTGAAACGGAAGCTGATGTCAATCACATCCTGTTCAGGTGCCCCAAATTTGACCGGGAACGTTTCAACTTCCTGCAGACATTGATGAAGATGGAATATCCTCTTCCCCAGTCAGCTTCTTCCATTTTGTTTACAAAAGACAATCATAATTAAGTTTATTAAGACCACTGGACACAATCTATAAGTATCAAGTGTGTTGGTAATATATTATAAAGTTTTGCTTGTGAATATGTGAAAATGTTCCAAAATTATTTGAATTGTAATGTAATGCAGTTTTCGCTTTTTATTTATTTATTTCTTTTTATTTAAATATATGTACATTTCCACTGTGTGTTGTAGATGGCCACATTGAGTTAACACTTAGAAGGTCAAATAAAAGAAAAAAAATGAAAAATCCACGCCAATGGGGAGTTTGGTTTCGTGATGTATCTGAGGCACAATCCACGTCATTCTGAACTTTAATTTGAACAATTATGATCAGGTTCTTCAGTGCTAGTCGTGTAGAAAGTGTTTCTATTGTTATTATTAAATGATTCTTAAACCAAATGATCCTGACGTTCTTCCAGAAGGATGGTGTTATATATAATTTATTATATATATTTTAATATTTAAAGTAAATTGTTTCCTTTTGGCACAAAACACTTTCTCCAACATCGGACAGTCATTTGAATATCGCTTATTAACATGCATGTACTAACAATCATTGTTTTGGCACGTTTTTCCATGTTAGTCACCTTTGAAGATAGGGAGTCAGAAGCAACGTATGAGTTAACTCATGAGTTTGACTGTCTAAGTCCTTACAATAAATTTTATTTTTATTATTCAGAAACATATGGATAGCTTTACAATTAAAATGTCATATCTAAGATGTAATATTAGTGTTTTCATTTTCACGTAGTTCCAGAAGGACGGCCCATTATGCCGAGACTAAGGGTGCAATTCGTATAAAATCAATGTTGCAACATTTGAACGATCTATTAAGTATGTAGTAAACTATATTTTAAACAAGAAGTAATCGGGAAAAAAAATTCAATGAACTGCAATTCTTCGCGTCGCCTACACTATTTGTAGTAGACTAGTTTTGCCCCATGGAATTTCGGCCAGTCGTGACCGTGCGCCGATCAACGAGAACTTCAAGAGGCAACGAACTACGACCCGACAGCGTCACAACCCTCTGTTTCATTTCATGGAGTATGACTTTGCTTTGTCGTTCCCCCTTAACTCACATGTATGTCCACTTTCCATATTCTGTCCGAAAAATTGTCTGGTGACTCATTGTGTTTCTTTGACAGACTATCATACTGTTTGTGCAAAAAAAAAAAAAATAAATAAATAAATAAATAAATAAATAAAAATTAAAAAAAATTGTGTTATGCTTCTTGTAATTAATTGCATACCTTACTGCTATTCGTCAAATTTCTACACGTCTCTTAGTCCTTCTGTGGCAATGGCATATGCACTACAGTCAAGAAGTTCTGAGACTTGACGCCTGGGTCATTGGCACCCACACGACTCTGTATGTTGCGTATGCTGCCGCATTACACGGCGTACACCTACACAAACACAGATGCACCCTCAAAATAGTCGCCGTTAGCTGCGAGTTCAGGTGAGTACGGATAGTGCGGCACACTCGACGCCAGTTGTCTTGCGATGTGTAGGGCAGTTCTTTGTACCCCAAAGCCCGGGTCGCTTATAGAGAATTGCATCGCGTAGCTGGCTTTATTTACCGTTGCACCGTCTGAGAAGAATCTCATGTGGAAGATCCCATTTGAATCAAAAAACAGTTCCAGCGTCACCTTGCCTTTTGACTTGTCGTGGTTTTGTTGTCGTGACAATGACGGCGTTTTCCTGGTGGCTGAGTTACGTTTCAGTTGCGGATCGTAAAGAAAACACCATGCTTCGTCTCCAGTTATTATCTGGTTTATAAGCGTCCAATCATCGTCTATACAACTGATGAGGTCATTACAAATCGTCATGCGATCATTACGTTCGTGATACACGAGGCATGTTGACGTTGTCCGTCATAATTTTGTGGCAAGTATCATGGCTGACCCTACCTCTTCGAGTGCGTCTACCGATTGGGAGCGGTTAGCACGCACCTGGAACTTGGGTCCCGTTCGATCTGTTCGTGGAAGAGTAGTTCAAATGTTTGTGAACCTATGGGACTCAACTACTGTGGTTATCAGTCCACAGGCTTACAAACTACTTAAACTAACCTAATGACAACACCTCCCCCCCCCCCCCACACACACACATGCCCGATGAGGGGACTCGAACCTCCGACGGGGAGCAACCACGTGTTCCACAGCAAGGCGCCTGAAAGCGCTTGGTGCTACTTAAACTCAAAACTGCGACTAATTTCGTCCTCACTGTACACCTGCTGCATCATTTCATTCGTTTCGGCAGTGGTTTTGCTGTTTTCTGGTTTGATGGTTGCCCGTTGCTCAAACTGGCGCCTTTAGTTTACCATCAGAACAACGACCGTACGTCTGTTGCCAGTGCATTCACTAGACAGTCTGTTGGACATATAGGGAGTAACTGACTTGGCGTCATACCTCAGCGCCACCTACACGCTGTAGTGTACTACAGCGCTGACATGCAGTCAGTCTGTGCTACGTACATCTGGGTTGGGTTCGGTTGGGTTGTTTGGTTGGGACAGGGGGACTAAACTGCTAAGGTTATCAGTCCCAGTTGGGGAGAGGAAGGAGTGAGGATAGGAAAGGAAACGCAGTGTAGGAAGTAAATAAGGAAGGAAGTCTGCATTAACTCAGGTCCCCTTGCTCGCTACGTACGCACTCACGAAAGAACCATGAGGCCCCTTTGGGAGGGGGGGGGGGGGTTACGTACATCCCTGTAGTGGTAAGAAGCGGGCAGGATAGAGTTCTACGTTGTTGGGTCGAAAATGAGTGATTCATTTTTGTAAAGATTTTGTTACATTCACTATCAAAAAACACAATAAAGAAATTAAGAAGCTTTAAAATTTGAATATAATGTTCTACGACCTGTTTCAAAAGCATTGACCTGAACATTTAAGTTTATTTTCTTTACATACTAAAACTAAAACATCGCCCGCCTGGTTAGCAACGCGGTTTAAGGCTCCGTTTTCCGGTGCGAGGAAGTATGTTAGCCCCGACTGAATTCCGTGTGGCGGATACAGGTTTCCAGGCGGTTCCCCTCACCCCACTAGTTGAATACTGGGCTGGTTCCCAAGTTCCTTCTCATTTACACGTTTACCCGACATTTATAAAAACTTTTGCACACTTATTTACATTCCTTACATTAAGTTCTTGGCAGACGTAAGGTAGTTTAAAAAAAACCATAGGTCTAAAATATTCGACCTGATTTCTGAAACATTCTCTATAGATCTAAAATTTTATAAACATAATGTAAATGAACCGCTCAATGATAGACGAAGAAGCTTTGTTACTTTGCGAAAATCGATGTGTACAGATTTCTGGGCATTTGAGATTGCACTAACAAAAGTAAACAATTTAGCCAAATGTCTATACAACCCAGAAGAAAACTAACATGTAGCACCAATTTTCAGAAATTAGAGGCAAAAAATAACACAGAAGATAGCATGAGAGTTATGAAACATGTTGGGGTCAATAAACATAAAAATGGCGTCTTCCATAAGGCGGAATTCCTCTTCTGTTTCCCTCACCAAGCGGGAAAATAAGAACTACAACATCCACTTCTTTTCAAGTAAGAGTCCCTTTCAGTCTACTACGAAAAAATCTACGCAATATCAATAAAAGCTACGTTTAATACTTTCTTGAAAAAGGGTACGTCCCCGCTTCGTTCCATTTCCCTAAATCAGCTCTTTGTAGGTTCCCATAGAGAACTACCACACATCGTCGCTTTCATTACTCCAAGAGTTAGAGAAGAAGGTCGCTTTAGCTAAGTCTGCGATTATGTGTTCCGACAGTGTTCAAGATATTAGACCCATTGGGGTAGACAATGAGACTCTGAAATTACGTAGTGGAAGTAACGATACGACATATTGAACTGGTTCGCAGTAGCCAGCCGACTGCGGACAATGCGACTTATCTGACGGAAGTAACGGCACCTCTAACTCCTCCCGCCCCTTCCCCCACTTCCCTGTGTGCCACGCGGAAGACATTGCTTGCAAGCAGACTCCCTGCCACTGTGCGTCATACTCTGAAGTTTAGATCATACGTACTCGGATACTTATAGGTCCTGTTGCAAGTTGTGTGTCACAGTTACTCCAGGTATAATCAGGAAGTGAAAGAAGTCAAAAATCGGTTATTCATCGTGCCAATAATTGAGGCATTCTGGAGAAGAGCCGGCCGCGGTGGCCGAGGGGACTGAGGCGCTCCAGTCACGGTCTGCACGGCCACTAAGGTCGGGGGTTCTAATCCCCCCTCGGGCATGGATATTTGTGCCATCCTTAGTCTTAGCTAGTTCATAAGTAGTTTGTAAGCTTAGGGACTGATGATCCCATAGTTAAGTCTCATAAGTTCTACAAACATTTGAACTTTTTTTTTTTTTTTTTTTTTGGGAAGAAAGTCTCATGGGAGAAAACGGTTATTTGAGATAGAACAGTTGAAATATTGTCGAGGTATCGTATGACGTAGTTGGTTGATTAACGAAACTGGTTTATACTCTGCAACTACGTGGGCTACATAGTAAAGGACGGGCGGCCCCATCGGAACGCCATCGGACATCTGCTATAGTTTTAACCCAGGCTGACAGAGAATGTTGGGTCGTCTAGATACAGTGAGAAAAATATGAAATAATTTATAACCCTGATGATGTGTCTCTAATGCCACGAAACTAGTTGGTTCAGTAAATGAGTACCACACAGCTGAAGCGGTTTCCATTCAATATTACTCAAGTATAGAGCTGCGGATGCCATCAATATATAATTTGTTACACTCTGTAATGATTTATCACTTGTCACACACACACACACACACACACACACAAGAGGACAGAATGATTCCGGCCAGAGGTTTACACAGTGTATATAGCCCCCAGGACTAATAGAAACGTCTGGAACATTTGGTATATTCAAATCAAAATTACATGTTTTATCCACTACCGCGGCGGAGCGGCCGAGCACATCGAGGTGCTATGCTCCGATGCGCGAGGCCGTTTCCTGTCGGGAGTTCTAATCATCCCCCCCCCCCCCCCGCCCGGTCATGGATGTTTGTGCTGTCTTTACTATACGGTAGTTTATAAGTAGTTTGTAAGTTTAGGGACTGATGACCCCCTAGTTAAGTCCCATAAGCTTTATATTTATATATTTTAGTGTTACTGACCTAAAGTGGGCCTATTAAAAGATAACAATTCAGTCTGCCAATGAGCAATAGCCTATTGTGTTCTCAGTGACGGCGGGTCCTATGTGTTCACTGGTTCAGTGAACCCCCGGAAGAAAGCTCGTCGTGAAAAAATGTAAATAAATTAATTAAATAAAAAGTGTTCTTAAACTATCATTCTTTGTTTCTTTCGTCTATCAGATCATTTTATATCCACATTCAAAGTATTTTTATCGTATGAGAAACGTTTACGTCGCGGAGACAGCTGCAGCGTTGCAATGCGAATGCGTGGCTAGGTTCAAATTCCCTTCTGAACCACCTGGAGGTACCATATGGGCACCCTCGCGACAGGGAAGGCTGAGAGGAAAGGCGCTTTTAACACTGGCGTTGGAGCCGGTAGACACCAGCTGCTGGCTATTCGAGCTCTGACGGTTACGTACGAATGGTCCCGAAGCAAAAACAATGGAACTACTGTGCACCTCGCTTTACGCATGGGCAAATCCTCCATGAAGGCAACACCCGCCCTTCATATTCGTTTTCGACGCATTGAAGATTCATCAGAAACGTGTCATATTTTGCAAAATATCTTGTAACTATAAATTAAAGACTCATGAACTGTATAAGGCTTCAGAAGATACGACCATGAAGTCACTACTATCCACCTAGCAAGCATAGACGTGTGATTAGGGACATCGCGGCGCTGTCGAAAGTAGTGGGTTCGAAACGGACTGCAATCAATTTCTTTTAAACCGAATCTTCTTTTTAACAGATACGGGAACAACAAAGACTTATGTACTGTTACTTCCCGCATACCTTTGGACGTTTTAGCAAATGTGTCGCGACTTTATTGGTAAATGATATTTATACTCTTCATTGTAACAACTATTTAACTTTCCTGTTCACAGAATATATGAAATCAACTGCGAATGGGCAAAGCTGAAAATGTGTATCCAGCCGGGATCCGAATCCGGGTCTCCCGCTTTCTAGGCAGTTGCGCTGACCCCTACACCACTGGGGACACAGTGATCACCGCCCCTGCAAAGACGACCTAAGCACGCCTCCCGTCAGATACAAATTCCCAGCTTCACATTTTCAGCTTTGCCATTCGCAGCTGAAGTCATGTATTCTGTGACTATGAAAGAATAAACAACTGCAAGATCAGAAGTGATGTCTGTTCTTTCGGAATAGACGCCACATATGTGTATATACCGGATGATCAAAAAATCAGTATAAATTTGTAAACTTAATAAATCACGGAATAACGCAGATAGAGAGGTTAAAATTGACTCACATGCTTGGAATGACATGAGGTTTTATTACAAAAAGAAGTAAAAAATGTCCGACAGATGGCGCTTTATATGATCAGAACAGCAATAATTAGCATAACAAATTAAGACAAAGCAAAGATGATGTTCTTTACAGGAAATGCTCAATATGTTCACCATCATTCCTGAACAATAGTTGTAGTCGAAGAATAACGTTGTTAACAGCACTGTAAAGCATGTCCAGAGTTATGGTGAGGCATTGGCGTCGGATGTTGTCTTTCAGCTTTCCTAGAGATCACGATACACTTGCGACTTCTGGTAACCCCAAAGCCAATAATCGAACGGGCTTAGATCAGGGGATCTGGGAGGCTAAGCATGACGAAAGTGGAGGCTGAGCACACGATGCGCGCAAGAGATCTTTCACGCGTCTACCAATACTTTTTTTTTTCTAATAACCCCATGTTATTCCAAGCTTGTATGTCAATTTTTACCTATGTACATTATTCCGTGTTTTAAGATGTACGGGAGAGCAGCCTTGCTCATGTGTAAGGTTAGGAGGGGGGGGGGGGCTGATTACAGTGTCACGTGACCCGAAGGTAGCTTGTCTCTTCATCTTAACAGATTCATTTTTTTACAGTCACTTAATATTGTAATCAATTACTTATTTAGTGTTGTTGTGCGTATTCATATGTTCTTGGTGTTTATTATTAAAGAAAAATGAACAACATACAGTATTTTTAAGAAACAAATTACTGATCCTTAAGCTTAGAACAAAAGTGTGAAATAAAGAAGCCGAGCTAAAAGACATTCTGCAGCTCTTTAACGAAATTATATCTAAAAAAAAAAAAAAAAAAAAAAAAAAAAAAAAAAAAAAAAGAGGGGGTGGCATGCCGGGGCGCTTTCTTCGAGCGCCACTCGCAGAATTACGCCAAAAATGTTCTCTTTCGACTCCCAGTCATTTGAAGCACCAGCCTCCACTGATTTTAGTTCTACTGACCTAAAGTGGGCCTATTAAAAGATAACAAATTCAGCCTGCCAATGCGCATCAGCCTATCTAAGTGCTGTCGTGACAGAAGCTGCCGGGTCGTTGTTGCAGGCTTCATCGTGGTGGCGGCGTGCGTGATGACGTTCGAGGCGCGGGACAGCGCGGCCAAGGTGGTGCCGGCGCGCCTCAAGATGACGGGGTCGGCGCGCGCGGGCGGCCAGTCGCCGCAGCCGTCTGCGCATGCGCAGGCGCTGGGCCACCAGGCGGCGCTGGCGGGCAAGCAGGGCAGCTACCGGTCGGACGCGGGCAGCGCGCGCCGCAGCGCCAGCTGCCAGACGCGCTGGGACAACCACCTGGGCCTCTTCCGCGCCATGCAGCTCTCCAACGGCGCCGTCGACGCCGCCGCCGCGGTGAGGCGCACTCCCACTCTTTAACTGCTAACACACCTCTTCACTCGGTGTCATCTTCAGAATATAGATAACTACTTGCAAATGAGAACGAAAGCTCTGAGAAAAAAAGACAACAACACACACACATATATACAACTTCGCGGGTTTGCCGCCGGATGACATTGTGAAGCTCCCACAATATTTCGTCAACCCAACTGTTCGACATCTTCAGGTGGTGGTAGCTGTCAGTAATTATATATAGTAAAGATCGTTTAACTTACCCAGTCTCGTTGACAGGTGCAAAAACACACACAAACACAGATTCCAGCTTTCGCAACCGTTGGCCGATTCATCAGGGAAAGAGGAAGGAAGGAGGGCAAAAAAAGGAAAGGATGCGGGTTTTAAGGGAGCGGATGAGGAGTCATTCCAATCCAATCCACACCCACACACAAACACACCAAGGCGGACATTTGTTTGGTGTGTTTGCGTGTGTATGTGTGTGTGTGTGTATTTACTTTTCCTTTTTCCCATAAGGTAAGTACTTCCACTCCCGGGATTGGAATGACTTCTCATCCACTCCCTTAAAACCTGCATCCTTCCCTTTTTCCCCTCCTTCCTTCCTCTTTTCCTGATGAAGCGGCCAACGGTTGCAAAACCTTCAATATGTGTTTGTGTGTGTTTATATTTGTATTTTGTATTTTTCAACGAGCCTGTACTTTGGGTAAGCTAAACGATCTCTATTTTTATACATATTTTTCCTAGCAGGAAAGTTTTCCTCTCTCTCTCTCTCTCTCTCTCTCTCTCTCTCTCTCCCTCCCTCCCTCCCTATATATATATATATATATATAGTGTTTCACTAAGTGTGTTTGCCTCTGTAACTTATAAAATAATAGTTGACGGGAAATTTTAATGCGGTAGGTCAACACAAGGAATGTTACACTTTCTGCGGAGCTATGAACATAGTTTATCACTTTCCAAAGAGTTACACCACAAATATATAATTTTTAAATGGAACAATAGTTTTTCTATCGTGCATTGGATTCGTTTAAACCAGCTGTGTCCAAATCAATTTAAACTACATTCCTATCACTATTAGTTTGGGAGCTACAACCCTCAAATTTCCGGGGGCGGAGGCTGCGATAGCGTAGTTAACTGGCCGAGTGGCTATCCCCTGGGTCACGGCCCACTGTCTCATGACCACCTTTGAAGGGTTGTAGCTCCCAAACTAACAGTAATAGGAATGTAGTTTAAATTGATTTGGACGCAGCTGGTTTCAACGAATCCAGTGGACGATAGAAAAAAACTATTGTTCCATTTAAAATATTATATCTTTCTGCTGTAACTCTTTGGAAAATGAGACAATAAACTATGTTCATAGCTCCGCAGAAAGAGTAACATTTCTAGTGTTGACCCACCGTATTAAAATTTCCCGTCACCTATTATTTTATAACTTACAGAGGCAAACACACTTAGTGAAACACCCTGTATATATATACAGGGTGTCCCAGCTATCTTGTCCACCCAAAATATGTCTGGAACAATAACAGCTATTGGAAAACGACTTTCACTGGTATCAATGTACAGCTGGGGCCCATGAATGTACATATTTGGAAACATTCTAAAACCAAAGCAAATGTGTTTTTAACACAAACTTATGTTTTTTTAAACGGACACCCTATTTTTTTCAGCAATCCATAGCATGACAAATCACATAAACAATGGCGTTGATTGCATCGCAATATTCCAATTACATCCCGAGATATTGCGACGCGAAGTTGACGCTTGAAATACGCGAAACGCGCGGCTAGCGCACGTGGTGAGCAGCATGGGGTTCTCGCATGAGTCTCAGGAGGTGCGCTAGCCGCGCGTTTCGCGTGTTTCAAGCGTCAAGTTCGCGTCAATCAACGCCATTGTTTATGTGATTTGTCATGCTATGGATTGCTGAAGAAAAAATATAGGGTGTCCATTTAAAAAAAAAGAAAGTTTGTGTAAAAAAACACATTTGCTTTCGTTTTAGAATGTTTCCAAATATGTATATTCATGGGCCCCAGCCGTACATTAATACCGGTGAAAGTCGTTTTACAATAGCTGTTATTATTCCAGAGATATTTTGGGTGGACAAGATAGCTGGGAATGTTACAAGAAGGTACGGCCAAACTTTCAGTAAACATTCCTCACACACAAAGAAAGAAAATATGTTATGTGGACATGTGTCCAGAAACGCTTAATTTCCATGTTAGAGCTCATTTTATTATTTCTCTTCACTAACAATTCCTGCCCATCGTTCACAGAAAATCTGTGTTGATGACGTGATTGCACAATTGCATGCGGATTCTCGTCAGCCCACACATGTTGATGGTGAAAATTTACAATTAGATGTAGAGAAATGAGTCGCATGTCAGCACAAGCACCGAAGTCAACATTACCTTCCTTCAATTGGGTCAACTGGCAGTGAATCGAGGAAGTACAGAACATACTAAGGAAACAATTGGGTATTTTGACAATTGTCTGCACGAATTATTTCATTTTACATTTAAACAGAAACACTAAAATGAGACCTAACATGGTAAATTAAGCATTTCTAGACACATGTCAGTAGTGGGGTAGTGGGGGTTCTAACGCAGTGAGATTCGTGCGTCTTTTGTTTTTTGGCGGGAAATTTGAATTACCCCCCACCCCTCCTCCCTCGGCCAATTGCCAGACCGCAGGTCAAAGCATGCCGCCATAGGATGATTGATAGGTCCTCCTGGAAGAACGAAAGATGATTGACAGTTTACATTTAGGTCCTTTTGATTCGATACTTGTCCAACCGCTAATCAAAGGACGCCGCCATAACGCACATAAGGACTGACAGGTTGCAACACCTCCCTTGGCCACACACGACGCCCTGCCCCCTGCCCCCCACCCCCTCCACCCCTCGGCGCCGCCGCCAGACAAGCAGCACCTCCGACAGGTCCAGACCTGTAGACCCCTCGACGTGTCTGTACTCGCACTCTTTTCCCACACACCTGGCCGATACCACCACCGCAACCTGCTTGGCCGATTGCCGAACCATCGCCGCCGACAGATGCTACCCCCTCCTCCTCCACGCTTGCGACCGGTTCTCAAAGGACACCACCACCTGCCCTACCCGCGAGAACAAACAATACCGCGGCGATTGTCTTGACCGCACCAACACCGCTCCCGCCGGCCGACACCTGCGTACTGCACTCTTTTTACGTCGACCACGCCCCGCCAGGTCAGCAGCCAATTACATTGCATATTTATTATTAAGCGCGCTGCGACGATCCCTACGCCAGATCTCGATTTATGTAACAACAGTTTCCGCCGTTTATTATTATTAGCAAGAATTTCGGTGTAATGCTAAATAACAATTTAGAACAGAAATGATTAGTTGGTCTCGTATACTACTGCATGTAGTAGTAAAATATTAAAACTCGTATGCAAAATTTGCAAGTAAGAATTTATCGATGCGTAAACACTCCCATTTCTCTCCATGCTGTTCGCTTAGACTACAGCCGACAGGCGTGTTTAATAATAATAGCGCAGGTTAGATAATAATCACCACAAACTTAGGTATCCATTTTAACATATACTCTTTCGATATACAAAAACAATTCTAACCAGAGCCAACTAACCAAAAGAAATGATTCGTTTCGCAACTCGATCACAACCTTAGATCTATAAATGTATCTCTTCGTTTAGGCGATGCAAGCAACAGCCATCGAACGGAATGTAACTTGTATGCCAACCACTCTTTCGATAAAACAGCAGCAAAAGACGACATATTGTTTTTACAAAAAAATTCCAAATAACGAAAATCGGTAGTGACATCTAGCATAACGTCTCTAAACATACATCTGCAGCACCGTTAACAATCGTCCAGAACGCAGAGCGCTCTCTCGGCAGGCTACATAAAAGAAACATATGCTAAGTGTTTAAACAAAAACACCTAAGTTACATATCCAAATGATCAAAACCTTCTACGCAGATGCACCACTCTGACAAGGACAGCTCGCAATGCTTTATTTAATGGAGCTGAGCCATGCAGAAAGTTTCGAAATGTTACACTCGCTCTCTCTCTTTTAGCGTTCTTGCCCTGTTACGTTTCGTTCTTAGATCGAGGTATAACTGCGCATTCCGAGAGTTCGGGTACTTTAATTTTACCTCTTATTTCCTTGCTACAGCAGTACACATCCCATCTAAGCAATCTCTAGATCCTGTTACGATGCAAACTACATTTATCTGTCACCGATATTCCAGCGCCCCAGAAGACATTTAAACCCTATTGTGCAACGGAGAGTCGAAATAAAAGAAAAATACGTGTAATAACTTACCGATTCCGACCATCTACACTAAAACTTTTCGAAATTATTGGCCTAACAACACCCTTATTCGACAATACAGCAACCACAGAACCGAAGTTACCTGCCCAATGCAACACAGATTTATAGCTCGACCCGCCCTTTACCCACAAAATTCCTACTCCGAACTAAGATTTATTATTTTAATTACAAGTAGATGTCTACCGCAAACGAAGACGCTAAACTACACACTGCAACACATGATTCTATATAGGACATGGAGTGTTTACATTTTTTTTTTATTACAGTACAACTGAGTACATGCAACGTAATGTTCCAAACACTTATATCGCAACCAACTCCCGCAGACATCGATCATAACATGCTCTCTAAGGAATGGATGGGAGTCACACACAGTACAAACACGTTTGTCGTGTGCTCCGCTGTTTTCGGTCAATACTACGATGCGAGACCAATCCCCCCCCCCCCCCGCTTGTTTACTGTAAAAGCAAATATTTCTCCCCACTCTATCTGTTTAAACCGGGCTTGCACATATACAATAGCCTCCTTTTAAAAGCATGTGTCTTCGCCATATAACCCAGTTTTCGTTTACCCTTCTTCTTCTTAGGACTTGTGGAATAACGTAGACGATATCTACGTCTGTGGATAATAAAGTCCTGGAATGCTAAAAAAAATATAGCTCCTTGCTCGAATCTACAAGTAATTTACACTTGAAACTAAAAAACATATTGTCCGAGAGAGTGGTCAATTTTCGGGTACTGTTAATACCTAAGTAATCAAATCTAAAAGCGTTTGCACAATACAACGGCGCACTTTGTAAATACCGTATCTTCTCTTTTAGAACACTTAAACAATCTTCTTGCACAATTCTCCATCCTGGTAATACCATCTTCTCGACCCAGCGAAAAATTAAAAGTCCTAACAATCAACTGCCTGGACTCTTTATAAAATCGATATCTTTGCTTACACCAGGGCTCGTGATTTTTCGACAAATTTATTTTGGTTCTACAATTCGACGCCAACCACGTTAATCAGTCGTTTCCTCGCCCGGAACCACTTTGATATTGCTCCTTCCATCCGAAAGTCATGCTCGGATACGAACGCCACTCGATTAAAGTGTTGTCCAAAAATCCAGGAGATAGAAGCCATCTACACGAAGCTGCTGCTGTAGTATAGATGGGAGCGCCTCCATTAAAAAACATCGATTAGCTGCAGTTTATAAGATATATACCCACAGGACGTGCATATTTCCCCCATGTATTCCAGAAATAGTAACTTCGTCTTACCTCCAGCGTTTGCAGTATCGAACTTGCTGAATTTATTACACACACACACACACACACACACACACACACACCATTGACTACAACTAGCGCACATTAAGTTACGAAACTATAGGAGTTTTATAAAACACGTTGATTTTCGACGAAAGAATTATGATTTACCGCAGCAGACACATCCGCTACGTAACGTAATGCAAACCAGCCGTAAAGTAGCATACGATTAAACAGGCGATGCTTCGACGAAAGATCACTGCACCACCAAAGTCGGTATTCTTTAGAGCTTTACCGTGACGTATATATTTAGGGTAGATCAACACTTTTTACTTACATTGCGTCCCATCTAGCCTACAACACTCTCTGTAAGCACCAAACATTTCCAACCCAGTAACAGAAGTACGCCTGCAGTCAACACGAACCTACAACAACAAACGAATCTAGCCATTCCAACTCTTTTTTTTTTTTTTTTTTTTTTTTTTTGTCCCAACTAGCATGCTGCCAGCTATTTATACGTTCGTAACAACCCAGACAGAGCTATCCTTACATCCGTCACTAGCCCAGCACCAACTCTAAACAAGTTACCACAGACGGTGTTATAACCGCGATCAGCAACAGACAAGATCTCCCAGACACACAGCGTTTTAATAATGTTTCGATCTCGCTCTCTCTCCACCCAATAACTACGTTGGTTGCTTGACCCGTCCCTAACATCCAAGCACAACTTTGTTTCCAACGCATAACCCGGCAGACAATATTTCTGGAATGCCTTCTATCAGCCAATAGACTATATTCCTCGAGCATTCGCGCACAAATCACCATCTAACAAATTATTACTCTCGATAAACATCTGTAACACAGTGTAAAAAAAATGAGCGACGTGCACACGCACAGAACAGCTAACAAGAAAAGATCTAGATCCAAGCCAAGTACTTATAATCCTTACAAGCAGCAACGCAAAATAGTCTACACCATTTCGAACTAATGCAACACCAGATTTTTTTTAACAATCTCCAAGAGCAATCCTTTAGAGACTAAACATACGATTAAATGCACCTCCAATGTAGGTAACTAATCCTCTAACTAATCCTCTAATCCTCGACCAAAGAACATTAATTTACCACTGCAATCATCTCCGATACGCTACCGAGAGACGTCCATTCGTAAACACAGCTAAAAGAAGATATAAATGCCCCACATCCATGCTACTAAGTATCTATATGTATTTCCACAATTGTGGATCACATCTGCGTTGCATCGTATCGCACGACTAAACAGTTCGAAATAGGTACTTCGCGCAAGCTAGCATGCATACTCACATTCCATGTTATTTCTGGCTGTAGGCGAGTGCGGACCTGTTGACTCATCGTAGACGCCGGTTTGGAGCTTGTGTACGTCCTATACATGTAAACATGCCTGTCCACGCTCGCTCCTGACCTGGAGAAGTTTTCGGTTTAATGTTTCCTGGCCGCACCAGATTCCGAATACAAGAGAGCTATTTTCGCGAAGATAGATTTCCTCGCAGTTGACGCAAGCGATGTTTTTACCGTACGAGCTGTCGTTAAACTTTTATACGCAGATACATATACAAACAGTAGGATGAGCGCAAATTTGCGATGTAGCTCTTACAGAAACGAAACATAGTTATTTTAGAAATTCGATAAGAAGAAGAACGAAATTTATACAAGATGAACCAATGTGCAATAAGTCAAACCCCACTCCATGCAGCAATGTACCGAGCAACATCGATTTAAACGAACGCATTTCTTAGCTTTATAATAGAACAACACAGAATTACACCTCCCTAACAGATACTTTACTGCTCTCTGGTAACAAGCAACATGTCTTCTGGTATCTTCTCCTAAACCCTATAAGACCGAAACTTTCTACTCGAGAAGCTAGACACAGAATACAAATCGTTCTTTATTATTCTCGTTGTGTGTAACTTTAATTTTCTCCACTGTAACTCGTAGTTTTAGATCCAAATCGGAGTCTCCTATTACCGTTCCAGCCAGAAGTTCGAAAGGTAGAGGGAAGGAATGTTCTCGAACTCCATTACGTATTTTTGTTTCCTCCTGCACCTTCGGGCAATGCTTCTAGACGAGAACAATCGTGTATTTTAACTTTTCCCATTATTTCCTGGTTATAGCACTATGCGTCGCTATGTGTGTACGTTACCAACTCCTGTGGTAATTTCCGTATGGAACACTAGGTTTTACGATTATTGCAAACGATTGCTTGTTATTCCATCCGTGTTTAACTCTGCAAATGACTGTCCCCAGTCCACCACATTTGGATGCAATGTTGTCCCTTCTACAAACGATAATGCAATACGTTTTTCGTGTCTTCCGCTATTTTCGGTCAGTACACCGACGCGTGACCAATCTCCCTCACTGTTTACTGTAAAAAGCAAATATTTTATAAGTCCCAGTCGTAACCAGATTTCTCCACACCCTCTGTTTAAGCCGGGCTTACACATATGCCATAGCTTCGTCTTTCTCCAGCATTAGTTTGTACTCGTCCTTTATGGCAGTTGCTTCAGCCATATATTCTAGCTTCCTTCTCTTGGTCTCGATATCCGCCATTTCCAGTTTTCTTTTCGCGCACATAAGACATTAACTGCACGTAGCGATGTAATTCCTTTAATGGGGGATGGCTTAAGCCTGTGTGGTACATTTACTCTTTTCGCTGGACTTGCAGAATGACATTGTTTGTAGGTACCAGACCTAATTCGGCGATATCTATATCTGGAGGCAGTGTGGAGAACAATGTTCTGGATTGGGAGAAGTATGTTTCCCCTGCATTAATGTAGCTTTTAAGTGTACTACTTATATCGTCTTTTCCGCTGCGAGTATTACAAATCTCCACCTAATTTACAGGTAGACAATGGAAACTAAAAGCTGATAGAACGTAACGTACGAGCTTTTATCGATCTGGAAGGTTTAACCTGTACACCGATCAATTTTCGGGTATTTTTATTACTCCAGTACACAAATTGCAGGACACTATTAAACACTACAAAGCATTGTTGTCCCAGATGTTTGTTATTCGCCCCCTACATGGTGGAGAAACACTTTGCAGATACCGTTTAAAAAACTTAAAGAGTCTTGCACAAGATCAAAAACACTCTCCATCCGGTAATCGTATATTGTAATACCCCCTGTTCTCGACCCAACGCCGAAGTAAGTGCTGAAATGCAGCAAACAGACCTCTATCTCTCTTTTTAGGGTAAATTGGGTCACGACTCACAAAATTTACACCACAACCAGCGGATTATCACCTAGAAAGACTCCAGGACCTTCTCCAAATTATAGAGAAAATATTTCCAGGCGAAGTACTAAATAACCTCCATATAGGCAAGATTCTAGATGCGTTCCTCGGGACTTGTGGTATAGAGACAAGTGCGTAGAATCGAATCCTGCATATGACAACGCAACGGTGGCGAGTCCCGAAGCGCAACAGCTGGGAGGACCTCCAGGCTATACTCTTTGATGTGCGAATTCCTAACCTCTAAGCATATGTATTCTATTAACACCGATACAAATATTACGTTGTACTTATAGAGTATCGCTACCTTTCCGATACCTTTCCTCTACCTTTCTGCTACCTTTCCGTTACCCTTCCCACTACCTTTAGCACATCAGAAGGCATTTTAGCAATCCAGGAGCATGCTTTGCGTTTCGAGGATGTGATCTGGAGGCTTCTCCGGCCATCCCTTATATATTCCAATACAACACCTTGTGGGAGTTGCGGCGGATGTGTGTCTTCGCATGTGTTGCAGTGTGTAGGTTAGCGTCTTCGTTTGCGGTAGACATCTACTTGTAATTAAAATAATAAATCTTAGTTCGGAGTAGGAATTTTGTGGGTAAAGGGCGGGTCGAGCTAGAAATCTGTGTTGCATTGGGCAGGTAACTTCGGTTCTGTGGTTGCTGTATTGTCGAATAAGGGCGTTGTTAGGCCAATAATTTCGAAAATTTTTAGTGTAGATGGTCGGAATCGGTAAGTTTTTTCACGTATTTTTCTTTTATTTCGACTCTCCGTTGCACAATAGGGTTTAAATGTCTTCTGGGGCGCTGGAATATCGGTGACAGATAAATGTAGTTTGCATCGTAACAGGACCTAGAGATTGCTTAGATGGGATGTGTACTGCTGTAGCAAGGAAATAAGAGGTAAAATTAAAGTACCCGAACTCTCGGAATGCGCAGTTATATCTCGATCTAAGAAGGAAACGTAACAGGGCAAGATCGCTAAAAGAGAGAGAGAGAGTGTTACATTTCGGAACTTTCTGCATGGCTCAGCTCCATTAAATAAAGCATTGCGAGCAGTCCTTGTCAGAGTGGTGCATCTGCGTAGAAGGTTTTGATCATTTGGATATGTAACTTAGGTGTTTTTGTTTAAACACTTAGCATATGTTTCTTTTATGTAGCCTGCCGAGAGAGAGCTCTGCGTTCTGGACGATTGTTAACGGTGCTTGCAGATGTATGTTTAGAGACATTATGCTAGATGTCACTGCCGATTTTCGTTATTTGGAATTTTTTGTAAAAACAATATGTCGTCTTTTGCTGCTGCTGCTGTTTTATCGAAAGAGTGGTTGGCATACAAGTTACATTCCGTTCGATGGCTGTTGCTTGCATCGCCTAAACGAAGAGATACATTTATAGATCTAAGGTTGTGATCGAGTTCTGAAACGAATCATTTCTTTTCTTTTGGTTAGTTGGCTCTGGTTAAAATTGTTTTTGTATATCGAAAGAGTATATGTTAAAATGGATACCTAAGTTTGTGGTGATTATTATCTAACCTGCGCTATTATTATTAAACACGCCTGTCGACTGTAGTCTAAGCGAACAGCATGGAGAGAAATGGGAGTGTTTACGCATCGATAAATTCTTACTTGCAAATTTTGCATACGAGTTTTAATATTTTACTACTACATGCAGTAGTATACGAGACCAACTAATCATTTCTGTTCTAAATTGTTATTTAGCATTACACAGAAATTCTTGTTAATAATAATAATAAACGGCGGAAACTGTTGTTACATAAATCGAGATCTGGCGTAGGGATCGTCACGGCGCGGTTAATAATAAATATGCAATGTAATTGGCTGCTGACCTGGCGGGGCGCGGTCAACGTAAAAAGAGTGCAGTACGCAGGTGTCGGCCGGCGGGAGCGGTGTCGGTGCGGTCGAGACAATCGCCGCGGTATTGTTTGTTCTCGCAGGTAGGGCAGGTGGCGGTGTCCTTTGAGAACCGGTCGCAAGCATGGAGGAGGAGGGGGGTAGCAACTGTCGGCGGCGGCGGCGGTCCGGCAATCGGCCAAGCAGGTTGCGGTGGTGTTATCGGCCAGGTGTGTGGGAAAAGAGTGCGAGTACAGACATGTCGAGGGGTCTACAGGTCTGGATCTGTCGGAGGTGCTGTCTGTCTGGCGGCAGTGCCGAGGGGTGGAGGGGGGCGTCGAACCGGCCAGGTGTGTGGTCCAGGGTGCGAGTACAGACATGTCGATGGGTCTACAGGTCTGGACCTGTCAGAGGTGCTGCCTGTCTGGCTGTGGTGCCGAGGGGTGGAGGGGGGCGTCAAACCGGCCAGGTGTGTGGTCCAGGGTGCGAGTACAGACATGTCGATGGGTCTACAGGTCTGGACTTGTCGGAGGTGCCGCTTGTCTGGCGGCAGTGCCGTGGAGTAGAGGGGGTGGGGGGCAGGGGGACGGGGCGTCGTTTGTGGCCGAGGGAGGTGTTGCAACCTTCAATCCTTAAGTGCGTTATGGTGGCGTCCTATGATTAGCGGTCGGACAAGTAGCGAATCAAAAGGACCTATATGTAAACTGTCAATCATCTTTCGTTCTTCCGGGAAGACCTATCAATCATCCTGTGGCGGCATCCTTTGATCTGCGGTCCGGCAATTGGCCGAGGGAGGAGGGGTGGGGGTAATTCAAATTTTCTGCCAAAAAACAAAAGACGCGCGAATCTCACTGCGCTAGAACCCCCACTACCCCACTACTCATGTCCACATATCATATTTTCTTTCTTTGTGTGTGAGGAATGTTTCCTGAAAGTTTGACTGTACCTTTTTGTAACACCCTATTTAAAATTGAGATCGTTTAACTTACCCAGGCTCATTGACAGACACAAAAACACGAGTAAAAACGCACACAAACACAGATTCGAGCTTTGGCAATTGTTGGCCACTTCATCAGGAAAAGTGGAATGAAGGAGGAAAAAAGGGTAGGGTTTTAAGGGAGTGGATGAGGAGTCATTCCAATCCCAGGAGTGGAAGGACTCACGGGAAAAAAGGAAAGGTAAACACACACCCACACACATACACACACACGCAAACACACCAAGGCGGACATTTGTTTGGTGTGTTTGCATGTGTGTGGGTGTGTCTTTACCTTTCCTTTTTTCCCGTAAGTTAAGTCTTTCCCACTCCCTTAAAATCCGCATCCTTCCCCTTTTTTTCCTCCTTCCTTCCTCTTTTCCTGATGAAGCAGCCAATGGTTGCGAAAGCTTCAATCTGTGTTTGTGTGTGTTTATATTTGTGTTTTTGTATTTGTCAATAAGCCTGTACTTTGGATAAGTTAAACGATCTCTATTTTTATACATATTTTTCCTAGCAGGAAAGTTTCCCTCTTCTATCTCCATCTCTCTCTCTCTCTCTCTCTCTCTCTCTCTCTCTCTCTTTCCCTATATAGGAGGCTTTCCTGGTGGGAAAAATATGTATAAAGGTTGTTTGACTTACCAAAAGCACAGGCTCGCCGATAGACACAAAGTTAAGGTTATATATAAGTATATATATTACTCTCCATTAGGGCCATCTGGTACAGCAACCAATTAGATTGTTCAGCAGTAAAAGACAGTCATGTGTGCAACTTTTATATTGATTTTTAACGTGTTTCACCCTTGTGGGGCATCCTCAGAAAGTCTTAAAATATCACTTCAGTTGAACTAAAACCCTAGCTAGCCACAATCGGACAGCGTCAAATCATTAAACTAGGATAAGGTCGACAAAACCCTTCAGAATCCTAAAAGAGAGCTGCTGCGACGGCCACGAATGTGCAATGATAGGGCCACATTCACACACCTTGTCAACATGCCGATGTTTTCATTATAATGTTAACACAGCCGTCTGGCGAGCTTGCTGTTGAAATAATATTGAAAACACCGACATGTTGACCAGGTGTGTGAATGTGGCCCTATCATTGCACATTCGTGGCCGCCGCTGCAACTATGTTTTAGGATTCTGTTGGGTTTTCTCGACCGTATCCTGGTTTAATGATTTGACGCTGCCAGATTGTGGCTAGCAAGGGTTTTAGTTCAACTCATCAGATGTGATATTTTAAGACTTTCTGAGGATATCCCGCAAGAGGCCACCTGTCCTCGTTAACGTTTTGTCCGTGTTATTATTGTTGTTGTTATTATTATTATGTTTTGTAGTGTCTCTCTTCTGTGCCATTAATTTCGCAAACTGCACTATTAGTACGTAAGTATCTGATGCTGTCGTTTATTGGTTAATGAGGTCAACAGGGGATCAAAAGCAACTGCAAAGCGATTTAGACAAAATTTCTACATGGTGCGAAAATTGGCAATTAACTCTATATAATGAGTAGTGTGAAGTAATACACATGACACTAAAAGAAATCCTCTGAACTACAGTTACGCGATAAATCAGTCAAACCTTAAGGTCGCAAATTCTACCAAATAACTAGGAGTTACAATTACGAACAACTTTGACTGGAGAGAACACACAGAAAATATTGTGGGGAAGGCGAACCAAAGGTTACGTTTCATTGGCAGAACGCCTCGAAGATGCAACAGCTCCACCAAAGAGACTGGCTACATCACACTTGTGCGTCCTCTCCTGGAGTACTGTTGCCCCTTGTGGGACCCTCAACCAGGTGGGACTGACGGAAGACATTGAGAAGGTTCAGAGAAGGGCGGCTCGTTTTGTTTTATCTCGTTATATGGGGGAAAGCGTCACGGAAATGTTGCACGATTTGAGGTGGAAATCATTAAAAGAACGACGTTATTCGTTGCGGCGAGATCTATTTACGAAATTTCAATCACCGACTTTTACTTCCAAATGTGAAAATATTTTACTATCACCCACCTACATAGGGAGACATGGCCACCCCAATAAAACAAGAGAAATCAGATCGAAAACGGAACGATTTAGGTGTTCTTTCTTCCCGCGCGCTATTAGAGAATGGAACCGTAGAGCAAGGTTCTGAAAGTTTTTATCAAACGCGTCAAATCCTTGTGATTAAAAATTATTTCTCTGGATCAAAAATTCAATACTATATTAACAAACAGCAGCACTTAAACATAAGACTCACTGCACTGGAAGATTAACAACAGTTTCCGACAAGCAATTCGTCTTCATATCACAGAACGCGAGGGACACCGTTGAATGTCAAAGTCAGCAATCCTCGGTAGGATGTGTGATACCGACATACAGGGTGGGCCTAAAGTATATGTCAAAAATGAAACGGCAGGTAGACGGGGCCGAAATAAGCAGATGTCTCCAATGACATATTACAGTGCTAGCGTAAATAGGAAAAAAAGGAAACTGGAAAGGGAAGTAAAGGCAAAAAAATATTTATTTGTAGTGTACAAGATGTGCTCGAAAGAGCGGCCACCAACAGCGATACGAGATTCACAGCGACGGTGCAAGGATCGTCGTACATTAGAAAAGACATCAGGTACGTCGACCACATATCCAGCAGCAACAGAAACGCGGACAACTGGGTCTACTTCAGATGTGACCTACTCACATACACCTGGCTTTGAATATTACCCCAAAGGAAGAAATCCACGCAGGTCAAATCAGATAAACCAGGGAACTGGTCCGCCCCGTGCTATCCAGTGATAGCTGTAGACAGCGTCCAGGTGATTTCTAACGTTTCGATTGAAGTGCTTGCAGTTCTTAGGCCAGGTCCGCGATCGCCTGTTGTAAAAGAAGCCGCCATGCTCAGTCTTGGTGATTCTTCGTTGACCGACAGGAACTTCACAATTCCACCGAGCAGGTATTCGCGATTAAAGTGAAGTAATTGCATTCGGTCGCGAGTTTAATAAATATGCAACGGTCTGCATATCGGGCGATAGGCGCGATGATTACTAAGATGCTTTTCCTTTAGTTTTTGTGTCGCCCCTGTTTCGGTCTCAGTCTACTGTTCTCATGATCAACGGAAATTTTCATGAAACACAATACGCTCTCTTTCTCTCTCGTTATTTGAATGTGCTTTATTTCCGATGTTTGTTCCCAAATTGTATGTCTTGTCCTGCAACAAGAATAAGATGTAACAGGCTACCTCGTAATTTTATATGCTACTTTCAGAATACAAAGTCAGTTTCAATGATCTGTCCGACTTCGGGTGTCTGTAGCCTTCCCCTGTTGCTATCATTTTTATTCATTTACAAAATAATAGAAACCCCCTGCTAGAAGAGAAGAGGTCCGATGCTGGCAACTGTCACAGCAACAGCAGGTTAACAGGTAAGTCACCTGTTAAATGGGAAGCGGAAGTCAGGCAGATTGAT
This sequence comes from Locusta migratoria, assembly GCA_026315105.1. Classification (NCBI taxonomy): domain Eukaryota; kingdom Metazoa; phylum Arthropoda; class Insecta; order Orthoptera; family Acrididae; genus Locusta; species Locusta migratoria. Next base: position 561,718,032 of record CM048746.1, read on the forward strand.
TTAAGTCATAATCTCGTTTCTTTCTGCCCACAACCAACCATAGGAAGAGACAGGCGCTACAATGGTGCGAATGGAGCGGTTTACTGCCTGTCGAATCTCTGAAACAGTTCTGAAGCAATGCCACGAAGTAGTTCCTTCATCTTCGGACTTATGTCCGCAGAGTTTGGTGAATGGTACAGTACTTTCAAGTCCCATCGACCGAACAGAGCAGCCACCGCTTGCGCTGTATGCGCCCGCGCATTGTCGTGTAAAATGATGGGTGGGTTGCGCAAAGCTGGTAGCAGGTGATGCTCCAAAAACGAACAGTAATTATACGCACTGACGGTCTGGCGTGGAGGAACGTAATGCGTTACGATAACACCATGACGGTCGTTAGACCGCTCGCTCACAAGTGACTGTGTTTCCCTCTCTTGTGCGCACGCCGGTGACGTGGGACGGGCGAGTCCATTTGCTCCGTAGTAAGGAAGGTATGTAACAACGTGAGCTATTACAGACTATAGTAGATTCCATTGCATGGTGTCTCCACGGCAGTGGTGCCACTATTTAAGTTCCAACCCTCGTATGAGACCACGCTGTATATCAAAATGGTGAAGAATGGTGTGTGATAGATACTGATCTCATTGACATGAACTCAAATATAATTTTCGCTCCTAAATTCAAATGATGTAATTCATCAATGATCTCTATACTAGCTGAATGTTGAACTTCAGATGTCTGAGCGTTCCAGCCATAGATGCTAATATTTCGTTTCTTGCCAAATTTAAACAAGGCTGCTACGAAATGTTTCTAGAATACGAAAACTAAATACGTTTCGATTCTGTTCCCATACGATCCTGTAATATCGCATATTCACATAAAATTTGAAACAAGAAGCGAGCAACTATTTGACACGTACAAACTGATGGAAATTAGAATCAGAAGAAATGTCTTGAATCTGCCCGGAAACATATATTCCACAGGGAAAACTTCTGTAATAAAGTAATATTTTCTTATGAAATTAAATTTAACGTATTCGGGTCGATGGCAGGCCAATGTTTTGGCGTAAGAAAAACGCGATGTTGCTGCTGATACCTTGTGCTAACGGTCAAACACAGCAGCTGTTCCTTGACAGGCGGAGGTAAAGCTCTGTATACAGAGCTTTACGTCGGGAGGGTTTATGAGTGCTGCAGTTGTTGGGAAATTACGTTTTATTGAGGGTACGATGGACCACAAAATCTTACAAGAAAATCTAAACGTTAGCGCCGATTAATTATGTCACCAAGGAAATTACATTCCACAACAAGACAACGACCAGGAGCATACGACTGTAAATACTAAGCTGTGGCTTCTGTATGTGGACGAATACGTTTGGAAGTAGCATTTGTATACATTTTTCATTTTGTTGAATTTGTTATTGCTATTGATGTATTTATTTCTTTGTTTACCAATAAAATAATTTACTGAGGGTCTTTCCACAGGACTGATGGTTCACATTTTTTCTCACTTGTTTTCATACGATGCACAGTTATTTTAAAAAAATCGCGTGACGTGTTTTACGGCTCACTTTAGATTTTAGTTTTATAAATTTTTGCAAACATTTTGGACCAAAATAATAATCTAAATAATAAAAAATTAATTAATAAGATTGTCTGAAACCCTTATAAGAAAAACAAAATTTTAGGTACTGTCGGGTTCCGAACCACTGACCTTAAGCGTCACAGTCCAACACATTGCCCACTACACTACGTTTTTTTATTTTTTTATTTTTTTACACTACAGTTAACAGTTAGAATCTGCGTTCTTTAATCTCATTCTATTGATGGCGTTGTTAACTGATGCTAATACGGCATTTGGGATTATCATTTAACGTACGAAGAACGACGTGTTTTTGTTAAATCTTCAGTGCGCCATTGCTTTCAAATTACAACCTGTAAGGTACAATAAGAAAATCATCAAATACATAAAGCAAGATGGCCTATGCCAGAGACGGCTCTGGGCGAGGAATGTCACGTGACATCTGCTTACGGCTGGTTTTCGTTAATTTAATGGAGGATGTCAAAATTCCGTTATTTTCGCAAATATCTCTCAAACGATACGAGATATGAAAAAACATAAGGGAACAAGGTTCCAGAGAACTTTTTCCTCTACAAATTCGTTTATTCAATTTTTGCGTCAGATGAACGGTTTATTTGCAGTTAACATTACATTACACGGCCTTTTTTTTTTTTTTTTTTTTTTTTTTTTGTATTACTAACGTATTTCTTGTCCCGAAATATTTCAAAGAGCGAGGTTCCAGTCTCTGGTAGCCAACAATTATGTCTGTAAAATTTGGTGCCGCACGGTCGAACGGTTCGACTAAAAAGTGGGAACACGTTAGTCAGACTGACATCGTCAAATCGCCGTTATTTTTGCAAATATCTCTGCAACGATGCAAGATGTGAAGAAAAACATAATAAAGCGAAGTTGTAGAGAATTTTCTTCTCTACCAATCAGGTTATTCAATTTTCGTGTCAGATGAACGGTTCGTTTGCAATTACATTACAAACGGCTTTTATATATATAGCTACCGTAGTTTTTGTCCGAAAAATTTGAAAACAGGAGGTTCTGTTCTCTGGCGGCCTACAATTATGTCTGTAAAATTTGGTGCTGATCGGTTGAACGGTCCGTCTTAAAAACAGGGAACACGTTACGGTCAGACAGACAGACATACATCCCAAAATCGCCGTTATTTTTGCAAATATCTTTGAAACGCCACGAGATATGAAAAAAAAAAAAAAAAAAAAACATAAGAGAGCAAAGTTGTACAGAATTTTCTCCTCTACAAATTCGGTTATTCAATTTTCGTGTCAGATGAATAGTTAAGCTGTTATTTTCATTTAAATTTCGAGCTGTCAAAAGACGATCGCAAAGGCCCACTTTTAGTGTTACTACCGTAACATAAAGTGGGCCAATAGAGATATAGCACATACATTTTGGACTCACTGTAGATGAAGTACAGAAGCATATTTTCAGTATCGAGATTGGAGAGTTGACATGACCAACCAGAAGCGCTATTGGAAATCGGAGTAGGAAAATACCGTTCTGTGAGCGGCATGTAATCGTGGCGAGCACAGAGCATTACATAGCCAGTGTAAAACGCTGCCCGCAGCGCTATCTGGTGGCGACGTGCGGCCGCAGTACACGCAGTTTGGCCGTGTTGACGCTCGCCGTGGCGCCGGCCGCTGTCGGGCTTCCTCCACCCCTCGGCCGTGTTGACAGGCCGCGCGGGCTCATTAATCTCGCTGCCCGCTGCAGCCGCCCGCCATTTAACGCCACGCCGCAACATCTCGATTGAGCCTCGTTTCCCGCTTAATACACTGCTCGTTCCAAGTCATTAAAAGCAGACGCTCCCACGGATACACAGTCACGTCACTCCCACAGATTTTTGTTACTACAATCACAGTCTAAAGGGTATATTACACGGAGCGTATTTCGTCGAGAGTCGCTGGTGTCTGTTGTCGCTCGGCGTATGGGCGAATAGCGAATGAATACACTGACGCAATGACACGCAGCGACTCCAGACGCTAGCGTCTTCGTAAAAACAATTGAAATACGACATGGCATATAACATATTGTTTTGGAGGTTAGGTGATACCAAACAGTTCTGTTTACCAAGGTGCGACATCGTCGCGAATTTATATCAGTGATCCATTTTGTAATTACTTTTAATATCCTTATTTACATCGACCACAAAATTTCTCGTCGTTTTGACGACCGGTTCCGGTCAGTGATGACCATTTTCAAGTCTACACCAAAACAGAAACAGGATGACACATTTAGTAATAGACTACCTTATAATACATAAATAAGGCATTACAGTCATCAGTATAAAAAACGTGTTAAAAGTATTACACATCATACCTGTTGTTACATTCCTTAATGAAGATACACTTATGCTGTGATGATGCCATATGGCTATATTACATGTAATGCATTATTTGTTTTCTAAGGTAGTCTAATACTTGATGTATCCCTCTGTTTCTGATTTGTTGTAGACTTGAAAATGGTCATCCTGATGAAACCCGTCGTCAAAACGACGAGAAATTTTGTGATCATTGACGTAAATAAAGATATTAAAAGTTCTGTGTCCCATCAAACAAAATATGAAGTGGAATTGTAATCAAATTTCTGAAAATTTATCGAAGTTTTGTAGTATTATGGGACATTAAAAATAACGATTATTTAAATTTTATTTTTGGCGAGATCGCCATCCTCATGATGGTATTCTGTTTCCTTATTTTATCCTCTACGATTTATAGTAATCTATCAAAATTTTCTTATGTGATCCTCATTATACTTCTGTAGGCAGGAGGATCATCACACGATAATTCACCCAAAAGATTTGCAGAAGCACCATATTTATCCCTCCACGCAATCCACCTTCTAATCCATTTTCTTTTATTCTTTTCCGTTTTGCTTTTGGTTCATTAATTGTTCTTTTAAAACTGTAGCCAGAAACACAACGCCAGCATTTACAATTTCCTTCGACATTTTGACTCGACTGGTGGCTACTTTAGACGCTCCCGTATATGACACGGGGCGACCAAAAACGCCAGCGACCAGCGTCTAAAGTAACCCACCCTTCAACTTTAGACGCTCGCGTTTCGGAGCAGCGACTTTGTTCGCTGTCCCTGTTAAATACGCCAGCGACTAGCGACCAAATTCGCTCCGTGTAATATACCCTTAACATATACAGTCACGACACTTCCACAGTTTTTCGTTATACGCTGCGACGGAAGCGCTCCAAGCGGCCGGAAAACTACATTTCTGAATACGACATTGGAAGAGTGTGAATAGTATCGTTTATTTTGATTTTAACATACTTTTTACATTAGGAAACGTATGTAATACCTTGAAACAGATAATAACTTAAAAACAGCTCTACATTTGTCTTAATTAAGTTTCCTAAGGTCCCTGGCAAGCAGGGGGATGAAACTCATATAGGGATTTCCGGTAACACAATGTTGGTTCGCTGCCAGACCACATAGAGCGCTGCGGTTTTTATCTGGCTTTCCTGTTGGATGATTTACGCTTTACAGTCCTCAATATTTGTTTTGATTCGTAGGTGATGTTCTGTACTGAGGTTCTATAGCAACGTCTTCCTAATTGCGATCTTCTGTGCGCATTTTCTTTTAATTCGCAGTGTAAATATATTACTGTTATACTGCTTAATTTTTGTCCGCATCCGTAATATTAGGTGGTGTAATGATGATACATTATTTACTTTACATTTATTTCTGTGTGATAACGCCACACGGCAAAAATCGCAGTACCGAGTTTTAGAAACAATGTTACGGTCAAAAAGATTACCACGACATCATTTACGAAGTTTGGCCGACTGTAAACAACAGCCACAAGCAATTAATGTTAGTTTTTGATTTACATTTCTCGTATATATTACTTTGCAAGGTCTCAAAAACCTTTCTATGAGGTCCACAAAGAATAAATGAAAATTATTGTCATCTAACACCAATATAACGTTTTCTCATTCGTGTATTTAGAAGTAAACATATGGATTTTCGCGCCACATTTTTCGGATTGAAAGTTCACTGCCAGACCACTAGTAGCGTTGCTGTCGTTCTGTGTTTCCGTATGTATTATTGACGTGACGAATATATTTACTAAAATTATGAATATCCACAGGAGAATATTTATTACAATTTTTATTTGGCTTTCTTACGAACACACTTTTTGTTATTTACAAAACAACTGAACACACAACGCAGAGATATCATGTTGATATTTGCAATGAAGTTATTTACACAGTTATGTCACTGTCCTGTACATATGATAACATGGTCTTTGCACTTCTGTTATTTTTGGTGTTCTGTGCTGGCAAGGTACGAAACAGTGCATTACAGGATAGTTTATTTACCGCTATCTTGTAACCTACAGACTTCTGCTAAATACTTTAATTTTCTATTAAAAATAAAAAATGTGTAGGAAACACCAGAAGATCTTTCCTTTGACAGAAAGACGTCGCTTTTCTACTAACGAACGTTAAGGTTTCTTCACTATAATTCCAGTCGAATCAGTGAGTATGGACGTAGCAAACGTATATAGAATGCAGTAACTACACTATGTAACGTACCAAGTCAGCTACAACAGTTGTAGCTGAAGAAAACACGCCACAAACGTGGCAATAAAACGGCAAAAGCAATGAAACTGTTTTTCAACAGAGACGAAGGCAATTCCACAATTGTTGCTACAGCTGAACCACAAATGGCAAGAATCATCAAAACTTTGCCTTTTTAAGCTAAAACATTAACACTGAACACAATATTCACGTTTAAGGAAGACGTATGAGATGTAAAACTGTGCGAATCATTAGACTCCACAGCGAATTTATACACGTCAAAAAATTGGCTGTCGTAGTAAGAAAAGACCATAATAGAAATTTATTATTTTCTTATGTTTATCGTCTACTTATTTTAAGCGGAATAAGATTGAAATACACACATATTCGTAAGTATTTGTTCAAGACGAAGTTGTTTGTACTACTGAATCAGTGAAATTGACTGTTTTTACATTAATTTCCATATTAATTTACTTCTCTTGATATTTTACTAATGCTTGTAACGCAAAAATTGTACTAACTATTTCGTTACTTACGTACAAAATTAATTACAAACAAACATCACATCTGTGGCGGCTTTCCCACCGCTAGGAGCGCTAGTGCCGTTGCAACTGTCAGTTGGTAACAACTTTTACAGCAGTGAGTGTCGCGACTGTATATGTTAGACTGTGCTACCACGATCCTTTGCTATGGCGGCCATTTTGATTCTAAAACGCGGCTATAGCAGACTGTATTCGGATAATGTTTCTCACTAGAAGGTATTTTTTGCGTAAAGCAGTGAAGGTAAAAACGCATCGAAGTGCGCAGGTTACAGAGGCTGTGGCTATATCCATTTTCATTGCAATGTATATGTGATGTGACTTAACGATACAACCACAATTGTGAAGAAAAAGTAGCTTTTTCATTAAGAAAGTTCTGCTTTTCCTTAATCGTATAAGGCTGTACGTGTTTTCTTCTGATATACAGGGTGGTCGGAAATTCCCGTTACAACCTTCTAGGACTTTTAGAGGGTAGTGAGTACTACCATTAGGAATAGAAACCCATATCCGAAAACGTGTGGTTTCCGTTGTACGTCAGTTTCAATTCAGCCGTGTAACTCGTCAACAACTGCTTAGGGACAGAGAAACGTTGCACAAGACATCCGAGAGATACCAGTGAGATGGAGAAAGTGTACCAGAACACGCTTCGGAGTTACAATGTGTGTAACGACATTGGTTGTTGCCACATCGAGCCGCTGTTGTAATGCATCAGTACGTTGCGCCTGGTGCAGCAGATGTTGGGTTCTTGTTGTTTTTCACTAATGTGAACCATAAGTACAGAAAGGTTAAAAGTATTCTGCGGCATCCATTTTCAATAAGCTGCCACAAGAACTAAAGAATCTTAGTACTATTCAACACGCTTTCAAATCTAAATTGAAGAGTTACCTCATGGGTCACGCCTTTTATTCTGTCGAGGAACTCCTAGAAAAGTTAAACAATTAAGCTAATTCATTCTTTCTTTATTGATTCTTTTCACTTTGTCTTAAGGTTGTCGTGTGCAAAGAACTACTTAAAAATATTCTTTTACCATTATTGGGTAACAATTAATGTATTGACTTGTTCCATGACCGCCGGCCGCGGTGACCGAGGGGACTGCGGCGTGTCAGTCACGGTCTGTACGGCCACTACGGTCGGGGGTTCGAATCCTCCCTCGGCCATGGTTATTTGTGCCGTCCTTAGTGTTAGCTACTTCATAAGTAGTTTGTAAGTTGAGGGACTGATGATCCCGCAGTTAAGTTCAGATGTTTGTACAACTTATGGGACTTAACTACAGGGTCATCAGTCCCTAAGCTTACAAACTACTTATGAACTAGCTAAGACTAAAGACGGCACAAATATCCATGCCCGAGGGGAGATTCGAACCCCCGACCGTAGGGCCGTGCTGACCGTGACTGAAGCGCCTCAGTCACCTCGGCCACCGCGGCCGGCCCGCAGTTAAGTCCCATAAGCCATGCAAACATTTGAACATTTTTTTGTCCCATGACCATGGAGTCTCACTCCTCAGTTGGGTCCTATGGGACAGAAAAATCCAATAAATAAATACTGGGTCACGTCTAATTACATTCCTGAAGTAGGAGTGGATGACTGGATGAGATAATCAACTGAACTGAAACCGTCATGGAACGGAAAAGATACGTTCTCGTACATGGGTTCCTATTCAAAATGGTATGTACTCACTACCCTCTGCAAGTCCTAGAAAGTTGTAACGGGAATTTCCGACCACCCTGTATTTTCTTTTAATTTTTGTCAAGTTTTCTTTCGGTGTTTCGAAAGTTTCTTGTGTTGAACTATCCGAAATGCGGGATATGTGTCAGACAAACGTAGGGTAGAGGTTAGTATTTTAACTGAGATTAAGTTGGAAAACGTAGGAGATATATTGGAAGAAGTGCAAGAAACTCATTTCACCAAGTGAGAAATTAGGAAACCGAAATTTATTTGTGTAAAAATCAATGCATTTTTTCATTTCCTATGGCCCACTCAGACCATATATATTTCAGGAATTTAAAACTTCAATCTACCCTGTTCTCCTCACATAGTTCGAGCGGAATCTGTGAGAATCATCTTATGGGCTCTCCTGGTAAGACTGAGCAATCTAGGCATTTAACTTTATCTGTATCTTATTATTAAACGTAAGAATTTCTGACTTCGACGATACGCAAATCAGCTGCAGAATAATAATTTGCGAAAGCGACTGTTTTCTCTCTTGGCGACACTGCACAGCGTCGTCTGCTGTAGAACCAAAATGGCGGCTCCGAAAGGAACATTGGTGTCCAGACCTGTCTTCTATAGACCTTGGTTATACACTGCAACATCAGCGCTCCAAGCGGCGGCTAGCTACATGTATGAAAACGGTATTCTATTAGTCCGAATGCTATCGTTAATATGAACGTTGACATACTTTTACAAAACTGAACGTACACTTCTAGCCATTGCTACACCACGGAGATGACGTGCTACAGAACGCGAAATTTAACCGACAGGAAGAAGATGTGATATGCAACATTAGCTTTTCAAAACACTCACGCAAGGGTGGCGCCAGTGGCGAACCTACAGCGTGCTGACATTTCTCATACACAAACAGCAGTTGACCAGCGTTGCCTGATGAACCGTTGTTGTGATGCCTCGTGTAAGGAGGAGAAATGCTTATCATCACGTTTCCGACTTTGATAAAGGTCGGTTTGCAGCCTATCGCGATTGCGGTTTATCGTATCGCATCATTGCTGCGTTGGTCGCGATACCATGACTGTTAGCAGTATATGGAATCGGTGGGTTCAGGATGGCAATACGAAACGCCGTGCTGGATCGCAAAGGCCTCGTATCACTAGCAGTCGAGATGACAGGCATCTTATCCGCATGGCTGTAACGGATCGTGCAGCCACATCTCGATCCATGAGTCAAAAGATGGAGACGTTTGCAAGAAGACAACGATCTGGACGAACAGTTCAACGAAGTTTGCAGCAGCATGGACAATCAGCTCGGTGACCATGGCTGTGGTTACCCCTGATGCTCCATCACAGGAGCACCTGAGATGGTGTACACAACGACTATCCTGGGTGCACGAATGGCCAAACGTCATTTTTCCGGATGAATCCAGGTTCTGTTTACAGCATCCTGATGGTCGTATCCGTGTTTGGCGGCATCGCGATGTACGCACATTGGAAGCGTGTATTCGTCATTGCCTTACTGGCGTATCACCCGGCGTGATGGTATGGGGTGCCATTGCTTACACATCTCGGTCACACTTGTTCGCATCGACGACACTTTGAACAGTGGCCGTTACATTTCAGATGTGTTACGACCCGTGGCTCTACCCTTCATTCGATCCCTGCGAAACCCTACATATCAGTAGGATAATGTATAACAGCATGTTGCAGGTCCTGACGGGCCTTTCTGGATACGGAAAATGTTCGACTGGTGCCCTGGACAGCACATTCTTCAGATCTCTCACCAATTGAAACCGTCTGGTCAATGGTGGCCGAGCAACTGGCTCGTCACAATACGCCAGTCACTACTCTTGATGAACTGTGGTATCATGTTGAAACTACATGGGCATCTGTACCTGTACACGCCATCCAAGCTCTGTTTGCCTCAATGCCAAGGCGGATCAAGGCCGTTATTACGGCCAGAGGTGATTGTTCTGGGTACTGACTTCTCAGGATCTATGCACCAAAATTACGTGAAAATATAATCACATGTCAGGTCTAGTATAATATATTTGTCCAATGAATACCCGTTTATCATCTGCAATTCTTCTTGGTGTATCAATTTTAATGGGCAGTAGTGTACATACACACTTTGATTTTAACAGATATATAACAGGCTTACAAAGAGATAAAGTATTCCACTCAAGGAATATACGACATGTAAACATTATTAGTTTCTCCATCACTGGATGCTTGCTGTTGCCGCAACTGTGGTTCAAATTTTAATGAAAGTCCAGCTCCAGTTGCATTTATTGGTGCTTTATTTAAGCCCACACTACCGGTTTCGGCCTCTATGTTAGGCCATTTTCAAGTGTGACGGACCTGCGTATAATGTGTAACAATAAGTTTACAAAAAATTACATGGTATAAGACAGAATGTTATATATGTAAAAAGGCACTGTACAGAAGCAGAAGGAAACTTACGTTATGCCATAGAGGAAGCATCGTCAAGTATTTACAACAATAGAACTCAGAGAATTTAAAACTTTTTGGCGTCCAATGGCGACATGAGAAAAATGGGCGTGTCGTATTTAACATTCCAAAACATTATAATCGGTATGTTCTGATGCGTTATGATATAAACATTACATCATTGCAAGCCTGAAATTCTAAACATTAGTTGAATAAATGTAAAGCTCAATTGTAAAATATTATAAATGTCGGTTCGGATAAAAAACGGAACATATAGCGGCCAATGAGGCTATGTGAAAAGTGGGCGTGTCGTCAATTTAAAATTTTGATACAGGAAGTATAATAATTTAGCTTAAGGCCAATTGTATTCAATTTACATTAAAGTTGGATGTATTGTTTAAATAACGTACAAAAATTCTTAGGATGTAAAATGATTGCAACAAACGAGGCGTCCAAGCTGATAGTTGAGGAGTGGCCTATAGCAAGCGAAATTTGAACCAGGAACGCTGGTGTGGGCGTCGTTGATTGCTTACATTGTACTGTTTACAAGCAGTAGTATATGTTTCAAAAACAGCCACGAACTTGCGGAGCATTTCTAAAAAACTTTGTCAATTACTGGGCGGCAGATATCTAAGAAATTAGTATTCTTTAAAGTGCATTGCTCGTTAAGCGTGTCTTCCTTGGACTTTTTTAGGTGAGTGTATATAGCAACCTCTTCATAAAAATCCATGAAATAGCCTTGTATGGAGTATTGTCAGGTTGTTTTCGATACTGTCTACCTTGTGACTGTTGCGTATAAGGTGAGCAGCGAAGGTGGATCTGCTTTCAGCGTTTTTTTCTGCCGAGTTCTGTGTGTTCCTTGAAACGCGTTTTGAAGTTGCGTCCTGTTTGCCCGATGTAGTATGCATTACAGTCGGAGCAGTGATTTTGTATATGCCCCCGTTTTGGTATATGTCCTGCGTTGTATTTATGTCATGTATTAAAAGATGCAGAAGTGAGGGTTGTCATTTGTACGCAATTTGCACGCTACAATTTTTAAACAAATTACTTAGTTTATACGAGACCTGGCCACTGAAGGGAAATGAAACAAAGTGTTTCTTACCCGGTTCCATATTTTTGTAAACTTATTGTTACACATTATATGCAGGTCTGTCGCACTTGAAAATGGCCTAACATAGAGGCCGAAACCGGTAGTGTGGGCTTAAATAAAGCACCAATAAATGCAACTGGAGCTGGACTTTCATTAAGACATGTAAACCTTCGCGCACTTACGGATATGTACCCTTTGAACGCTCGTGAAGACTTGTACGGACGAAACGTTGGCAGATGTAGGCATATACGCTTGGAGCGCTGGTGCAGATGTGTCGTGTTATACGGGCTGTACAGTTACTTGTGGCTTGTCTAGGCTTCCAGCGTGCTGCAGGTAGAGTGGTGATTGTGTTACGTTTTTCGCAGGCGGGGACGGCGGCGGGTGCGTCTGGCGTGGTGTGCGGGCCTTCGCCCAGCTGCACCGACGTCCTGAGCCGTCGCGCGCTCACCGCCGCCTTCGTGCAGTTCTCCCGCGCGCTGCACCAGCGCCAGATCTCCGTAGAGTCTTCCTCCTCCTCCCACAGGTGAGTCCACTGGCCGTTCTCACCAGAGCACTCATGTGCACAGTTTAAATGATTCGTTGCGTTTCAGTTCTGTTGCTTGAATATTTGCACGGAGCAGCAAAATCCCTGGGGCTGGTCCTGGTTAAAACTCAGAAAGCAAAATAAGTAACTGGTAAAAAAAAAAAAAAGGAAAGAAAAAATAAGAGTTTCGAGCTAATGCAGTGTTTCTCCCTTCTTTCCTTCCTGGTCTGCATTTCCTTTCCCTTCCCCTTCTTCCCAATCCTCACTCCTTACCATCCACCAGTCCTCAACAAACCAACCATGCATCCGTTTGCCTCAATACTTAGAGAACCAGTTATGGTGTGTTAGCACTGTGCGTGGTGCTTGGAATCCCACCAATAGCCTCGTACTGGCTTAAGACAAGGAGACCTGATAAGGTTCAGGAGATAACAGGTCAAAACATCACTGACAGGCGCCAGCTCTTCAAATGGAGGATGGATGCGTGGCAAAGGGAATGGGGCGTATCTGAAAAGGAACGCAGACTGTATAATTTCTTTCCAGACATCAGGGAACATTTGAGACTGGGCCATATCAATCCTAGCCGGGGTATGCTCCACTTTCTGACAGGTCATGGTCCCTACCCCACGTACTTGAACTACAAGGGGCTCAACGACACAGTAGCATGTACATGCGGGGAGTTTGGCTCCCCGAACACACAGACTTACACTGTACAATATACAGAACACCAACTCATGCAACACTACTAGACAACCAAGACATATAGACGATCATCCGGGACATAGACACATGGGAAATACTAAATCGGATAGTCGATGAGATATCCACCCTCAAACAACACGAATACAATAATACACGCACTCAGCACCTACCTAAGTACGTACACAGAACACGACACAGCAGCAATGAAGGCACAGACACTGGTGAGGACTCCAGCACAGACTCGGACACCTCTGAATCATCTACAATAACTTACACATGGATTAGTCTAGATAATTAAGCCATAACGCACAGAAATTTATCAAAGACTAAATAACTAAACGAGAATATCAACAAATAATACAATTCCTCGGCCTGAGGAACAAGATGGGATAGTTCCTATTCGCGTTCTTTGCTGGGGTGTTGTTCCAAAGTAGGAGAGCCCTGGCAATATGATACGCATTTCACAGGGAACATGAGACGGAATTAAAGTATGTGGTGTGGAGGGAGACGTGCCTTAAGACAGTCCATGTAGTTACGTTGGCTGCAATGCTGTGTTAGCTGAGTGGACAAAAGCAGCCACCTAGTAAGTAGAATGTTCCGCGTTCGAATCCTGGCCACAGCATAAATTTTAATTCAATGCCTCTCCTTATGTTTAAACGAGAATAGTTTAGGAACAAATAAATTGTACATTAGACTGGCCAGGGTCGCAGGGCTAGATGTTAATTCCGAGGCCTCCGCGCCTGACTTGTCATCGAGAATAGTTTTCTCTCCCTCACTTACCATTATCCTGTCATCTTTTCACCTCTTTTTAAAATTATAGCATAGATTTAAGTTACTAACACTACCCCACTTTTCCTATTTCCAAATTAGTGTTATTTATATTAGAACTATTTTTCCCTAACCGATAATTAAATTCTATATAATACCAAACTATCAATGAATATACTAATCAGCCTAATATTGTTTATGTAAGAATTATCATTGTACGAGGGTAAGTCCATTATTATCCGCAATTTAGTTATAAAATTTTATTGTAATAAAATACGAAACTTCCAAGAACATCATTTTTCGACATAGTCTCCTTGCTTTTCAATGCACTTCGTCCATCGCTCTACAAGCTTCCTTATGCCCTCATGAAAGGTGGTTTTCGGTTGAGCTGCGAGCCAGGAATGCACCGCTTCCTTCACGGCTTCGTCCGAGTCAAATCGACAGCCCCTTAATGCCTGTTTGAGTGGACCAAACAATTGATAGTCAGAAGGGGCAAGATCGGGACTATATGGAGGATGATCCAGTACTTCGAATTTGAGTTTCTGGAGCGTTTCAGCAGTGTGGACAGCAGTATCCGGACGAGCACTGTCGTGCAACACACAACACCTTCTGACAACAATCCTCGGCGTTTGCTTCGAATTGCAGGCTTTAGCCTGTCAGTAAGCATCTCACTGACACTGACGTACACTGTTTATTGTTGTGCCACTTTCTCCATAATGTTCCAGTACAGGACCTCGTGCATCCCAAAAAACTGCAAGTATCATTTTTCCTGCGGACGGTTCGGTCTTGAACTTTTTCTTGCACGGCGAATTTGGAAGTTTCCATCCCATATTCTGCCGTTTAATCTCCGGCTCGTAATGATAGATCCATGTTTCGCCACCAGTAATAATTCTGTCTAAGAAGTTGTCCCGTTCGTTACCATAGCGATCCAAATGTTTTTTGCAGATGTCGAGGCGCGTTTGGTTATGCAACTGTGTGTGTTGTTTTGGGACCCATCTTGCACAAACTTCACGAAACCCAAGTCTGTTGTGAATAATTTCGTAGGCAGAACCATGACTAATTTGAATACGATGAGCCACCTCATCAATAGTTAATCGTCTGTCTACGAGAATCATTTCACGTGATGGTTTCTTCATTTGTGGCGGTAAACGGTCGTCCGGCTCCTTCATCGTGCTTAACACTCGTGCCACCATTTCGGAATTTTCCAATCCACTGGTACACACTTCGTTGTGGCAAAACACTGCTCCCGTACTGTACTGAAAGTCTTCTATGAATTTCGGCCCCCGATACACCTTCCGCCCACAAAAAACGTATCACTGAACGTTGCTCTTCTTTGGTGCCAATAGACAGCGGAGCAGTCATGATTAACAGCACGGCAGCGACAACGAAACTAACGTAGCAGCTTGAAAATTGTAAAGATATAACAACAAATAAACAAAGCATGCGTCACCAACGTAAAACGACAGTACTACCAACATAAACAAAAATATAACTAAATTGCGGATAATAATTGACTTACCCTCGTACTTAAGAAGAGAACAAATTGTAATACACTAAATCGAATGTAAATACTGGCCACAATTCACGACCAGCTTTATACCCACTGGCAGCTGGTCTAAATGAAGGTTTAAATAAATCTATATGTATACATGTGAATGTATGTTCGGTGTACGTTTATCACGTCTGAACTACAAAATATGAAGAGCTAAAAATTTGCCCAGTTACCAATGTCTACCCGGGGAAGGCTCTAGACACGGTGTTATGACGATCGGATAGCTATATATATTAATGTGAATGTTTGTTCGGTGTACGCTTATCACGTCCGAACGACAAGACGCAGAGACTTAAATATTTGTAGAGTTACTACATTATAGCTGAGGAGCGTTTTAGGCACGGTTTTATAGCGATCTCATAGATATTTAGTAATTTGAAGAATATAACGCGAAATGCAGAACAATAATTACTCTTTGAAAATTATATTTAATCTTTGAAAATGGTTTTATTGGTTGCATTGTTGCTTGAGGGTTGATAATGATAAAAGGATCGAGTATATTGGGATGGAAAGTTGTCGGTGTGTATAAAATTCTACGTGTGTGTGTATTAATATTTCGCTCTGCAGCGCAAACGAATGGTCTGTGTGTAATTGTTGTCCGAAGTCTCCCGCTGTACACCATAGCAGTTCCATGGCGATAGCTATGAGGGGGTGGAAGATATGGTGGTTGAAAGTCGTCAAATTATAAAAAAATTCGGACTGAAGGCCAGCGATGACGTTTGCGACTTTGTAGCATGGAGGTTACACACAGCGAAACGTGATGCCACAGATCATATCTTTGGTCTATGCGTGCTACAATGTCTTCAGCTCTTTCTCTGTAAGGAAATGTAAGAATAAATAAATAAAGCAGTAAAAAAGAAATTCTTTTAATACATCTATTTAAAACAATCGATTTGATGTTTCGCGCATTACTTCAAGATATCGATCTGTGTTATTATTAGAATGATTATTGTTGAATTTCCTTTAATCCCTTCAGATATGCCATTTCAGTTCAACAGACTTCGGTTTCCAGTTCGTCTAGCTTTTGCCATGACAATTAACAAAGCTCGAGGACAATCATTAAACGTCGCAGGAATCCATTTACAGCCGTCATGTTTTTCACATGGTCAATTATACGTCACTTGCTCAAGGGTGGGCAACCCAAAAAGTCTCTACATTTACGCTTCAAACAATACTACAAATAACGTAGTTTACTAGAATGCCCTAAAATGAAATTAAAATGAATTTGGACATTACTCTCATCATACGCGTTGAGACATTGCAACACAGACTATAAGGAATAAGCACTTCACATAATTTTATTTTTTTATTTGAATGTTGATTAAAGATGTTAGTTTCTAAAGAAGGTATTGTATTTCATATTCACAGAATATATGGCATCAACTGCGATTGGGCAAAGCTGAAAATGTGTACCCAGCCGGGATTCGAACCCGGTTCTCCTGCTTTCTAAGCAGTTGCGCTGACCCCTACACCACTGGGGACACAGTGATCACCGCACCTGCAAGGACTACCTAAGCACGCCCCCCCCCCCCCCCGGCAGATACAAATTCCCAGCTTCGCCCTGCCCACAGTACTCAAACTCGTAGTTATTAAACTAATTCCCGTAAGAGTAAGGGCTTCAAACTTGCCCACCCCTCCCCACTGTGTGTATTCTGTGAATATTAAATAATAACAACTGCAGGATCAGAAGTGACGTCACATGTATATATATAATATGCCGGTGACGGGCAATGATCCTATCGTTCGTGGGGAGGGGTGGGCAAGTTTGAAGCCCTTACTCTTACGGGAATTAGTTTAATAACTACAAGTTTGAGTACTGTGGGCAGGGCGAAGCTGGGAATTTGTATCTGACGGGTGCGTGCTTAGGTAGTCCTTGCAGGTGCAGTTATCACTTTGTCCCCAGTGGTGTAGGGGTCAGCGCAACTGCCTAGAAAGCAGGAGACCCGGGTTCGAATCCCGGCTGGGTACACATTTTCAGCTTTGCCCAATCGCAGTTGATGTCATATATTCTGTGAATATTAAATAATAACAACTACAGGATCAGAAGTGACGTCTGTTCTATCGGAACAGACGCCACATGTATATGTATTGTATTTCATTTCATCCTTCAAAACCAGTCTCATAGCACGCTACAGAAAGATAGCTTATCTATCATAATCAAGCAAGACCCGAGCGGAGCTGCGGGTTGAAGCTAGTAAATAATATGTGGTGTGTCGTGAAAGCAGAAATGTACGCGCGTTGCAGCCGGCACGGGCGCGGCGGGGGCTGCGGCGTGGCGCCGCCGCTGCCCAAGAGCCCGTCGGCGCCGAACCTGCAGCTGGACTCTTCGCCGCTGCTGCTGCTGCGCAACGCGGTGTCGGGCCGTCCGCCGTGCAAGCCGGCGGCGCGGCTGTCGGGGTCGGGGCGCGCGCACCGGCTGCACCCGGCCAGCGCGCTGCTCAGCCCCTACCTGCTGCAGCGACAGGCGCTCTCCATGGACAACCCGCACTGCTACTCGCCGCCGCCCTCCATGCTGCCCGGCCGCGACGCCGCCGGCAGCAGGGACAGCCTCGAGCTGGGCGCCAGCGCCGGCGTCGGCGGCTCGCAGGTCTCTGCTCTCACTGCCGGCACTCACTGCTCTGCTACACCGAACTGCCCGAGAAACACGGGCGTAGCCAGAGCGCTGCTTTCTGGGGTTAAAACCCCTCCCGAAATGTGATTACTTAGAGTGTCCCGGCGTACTAATTGTTGATATTCATATCGGGTGTCCAGCCGGATCGTAGAGTCCTCTAGACACAATATTTCCTCTGACCACACGGCCGCCATCTTCAGGTGATATGGATGCTGCTGAGTCTCGAAAACTGAAGTCCTGCCTTGATCGGCGGCCTTATACAGGGTTTTACAAACAGGTACGTCCAAACTTTCAGGAAACATTCCTCACACACAAAGAAGGAAAATCTGTTATGTAGACATGTGTTCAAATGTTTGTAAACCTTATGGGACTTAACTACGGGGTCATCAGTCCCTAAACTTACAAACTACTTATGAACTACTTACGAACTAGGACGGCACAAATATCCATGCCCGAGGGGGATTCGAACCCCCGACCGTAGTGGCCGTGCACGTGTGTCCGGAAACGCTTAATTTCCATGTTAGAGCTCATTTTATTATTTCTCTTCAACTCACATTAATCATGCAATGGAAACACACAGCAACAGAACTTACCAGCGTGACTTCAAACACTTTGTTACAGGAAATCTGCAGAATGTCCTCCGTTAGCGAGGATACATGCATCCACCCTCCGTCGCATGGAATCCCTGATGCGCTGATGCAGCCCTGGAGAATGGCGTATTACATCACAGCCGTCCACAATACGAGCATGAAGAGTCTCTACATTTAGTACCGCGATTGCGTAGACAAGAGCTTTCAAGTGCTCCCATAAATGAAAGTCAAAAGGGTTGAGGTCAGGAGAGCGAGGAGGCCGTGGAATTGGTCCGCCTCTACCAATCGATCGGTCACCGAATCTGTTGTTGAGAAGCGTACGAACACGTCGACTGAAATGTGCAGGAGCTCCATCGTGCATGAACCACATGTTCTGTCGTACTTGTAAAGGCACATATTCTAGCAGCACAGGTAGAGCATCCCGTATCAAATCATGATAACGTGCTCCAGTGAGCGTAGGTGGAAGAACATGACGCCCAATCAAGACATCACCAAACGTTGACAGGAAATCTGTGTTGATGACGTGATTACACAATTGCGTGCGGATTCTCATCAGCCTACACATGTTCATTGTGAAAATTTATAGTTTGATCACGTTGGAATGAAGCCTCATCCGTCGCATGTCAACATAAGCACGGAAGTCAACATTACCTTCCTTCAATTGGGCCAACTGGCGGTGAATCG
This sequence comes from Locusta migratoria, assembly GCA_026315105.1. Taxonomy (NCBI): domain Eukaryota; kingdom Metazoa; phylum Arthropoda; class Insecta; order Orthoptera; family Acrididae; genus Locusta; species Locusta migratoria. Next base: position 561,737,297 of record CM048746.1, read on the forward strand.
AGGAAGTACAGTACATACTAACGAAACAATTTGGTATTTTGACAATTGTCTGCACGAATTATTTCAATTTACATTTAAAGAGAAATACTCAAATGAGCTCTAACATGGAAATTAAGCGTTTCCGGACACATGTCCACATAAGATATTTTCTTTCTTTGTGTGTGAGAAATGTTTCCTGAAAGTTTTTGTAACACCCTGTATACGCCGCGAAGTACTAACGGCGCGTGCGCCAGAGTCGTGGCTGCGACCTCTGCCGCAAGCAGCCGGTGCAGCGCGCCCCAGTGGAGAAAACTGGCAGGAACGATGTTTCGCTTACATGCGCTAGTTTTCACCGGTAGAGAGAAGAGTGCGCTGTTTTTTTTTTTTTTTTTTTTTTTTCTAGATTAGACAAAACCGTATTCCACGTGTTACTTAGAGGGAACCCTTGTCTCGATTTATTAAATCGTCCACCAACCTAATCTCAATCGATTCCTTTAAAATGCATTCCCAATAGCGAGACGCAGAAGCAAGTACACGTGTTTCGTCATATTTCATTCTGTGTCCTTCGCTACTGCAGACTTGTCAGGTTGCAACAACTGTGTTTGTCTGTGATGCTCGATGCATCGATCATTATCGTGTGATTCGTTTGTTCTGTATATAGAAGGAAAGCAATTGATCTGCATTGGTCCTCTTCTGGTTCTGGTGATCGCCCAATCTGCAGGGCATGACGGATCTGTCTCTCTGTGTACCCATTCTCCTTCAACACCAATTGCATACGCCGGAAGTGTGTCTTTAAAAATAGGAAGGATCTTAAATAATTTTAATATCAAAAGTGTGTTTCCACCACCTGCTAAGACTAGGGCTCTTCTTGGCTCAGTTAAAGACGATTTGGGGCTGAGAAAGCCCGGTGTTTATAAGATTCCTTGCCACTGTGGGGAAACATTTATAGGACAAACGTTTCGCGCCGTTAACGATCGATACGCCGTATATAATGCCGCCGTTCACGGCAAGACCAGTTTCCAACGAGACCCAGCAGCATCCATATCATCTGAAGATGGCGGCCAGGTGGTCAGCAGAAATATTGTGTCTAGATGACTCTACGATCCGGCTGGAAACCCGACATCAATATCAACCCTCCCGAAATGTTAACAAAACTAACAAAAAATTGCTTCATTGTGTGTCAAAGACTCCCTACATTTTGCCAAAGCTGAAAAGCCGTTACACATGCTCCATACAGTCCTGATTTCTCTCCATGTGATATTCATAACCCTCGATACGTTTCGAATAGGTGCATACCTGGGTAAAAAAAAAAATATGGTCCTTGGAAGCTTGGGGTTTAACGTCCCGTCGACAGCGTAGTCATTAGAGACGGAGCTTACGCTCGGAAGGTTAGGGTAAGGATGTGGAAGGAAATCGGCCGTGCCCTTTCAAAGGAACCAACCCGGCATTTGCCTGGAGATATTTAGTGAAATCACGGAAAACCTAAATCTGGATGGCCGGAGGTGGATTTGAACCACTATCTTTCCGAGTGCGAGTCCAGTGGGTTACCACTGCGCCACCTCGCTCGGTAATATGGTCCTGCAGCCAACTGCAAGCATTTGTGCATTTGAGGACTTGTTTTCTAAAGGTGGATTAAATATATCAACACTTATGATGATTACTACTGAAATAATTAGTAAAGTTTCGTCACGTATGGGGCGATCATTAAATCAAATTTATTGAAGACATGAGCCAAGATCGCTTTTTATTTTTAATTATTATTTTTTGTCATTTTTTATTAAGATTACCGGTTTCGGCACTTTAACTACCATCTGCAGATCTTAGATTTCATTCTTCAGAACATTATCATTGAAAGATTTTAAATTACCAACTTAATTGTTGGCTTGTCAACATACAAATAAAACAGGAACATCAACATCCTGTAATATGGTGACACATTAACACAAGATTTTTGGCGAGGCTCCGAGTGAGATGGTGCAGTGGTAACACACTGGACTCCCATTCAGGAGGATGGTTCAGCGGTGAAAGACCGTAATCTTCCTTCTTTCATTTGGAGTCAACCACCAAGCCCATGTCCAAAACAGTGAGTGGCTGTTAAACTGCTGTTCTGTATTCTTTATTTAGTTGCAGTTCAGTTACTTATTTCTATTTATGAGTGATAACTTTTCAAAAACAAGGTAAAAAGATCCACACTTTCTTTGGCAAAGTATCTCTAATCTAAAGTTTCCACTTAAAAATTGTACAGTTGAATGTATGTATATTCCTCCAGTAAAGGTAGCCTGCAGGGTGACTAAAGAAGGACAAATTATTAGAGGCCTGATATTCAACAACTTTATCCAGTTCCTAAAGCCAAATAAGATAACAGGAACTCTATTAGTAACAGATTATTAGGGAAATAAATTTGTTAAAAAACCAGTCGACCTATATATCTCAGTGTGACATCTTTTCAAAGTCTATCAGGATCTTCCCTCACTGCTTATTTTAATGAGGAAGATGTGGAACAATCACAACAGAATTTTACCTCACTTGTAATTGTGGCAAATTCTACATTGGTCAGACAGGTAGGGCAACATGCACTACTTTGATGGAACTGCACACAAGCTGTATACTTGAGAAATGAGAGTCTACATTTGCAGACCACACGTTGAATTAAAGCGCAGTTACCATGTAATTGTGAGTTCCAGCATCACATCCAGAAAGGGAGGTAGATGAACTTCCTTAAGGGAATGGAAATTAAGAAACGCATGCCCACTTCCCGAAACTTGATACTGAATAATCACACAATTCCCGTACTCATCAGTTCTGGCTGCAGAACCTATTCATAACTCCTTCCAGACCCTATAAACTATCCACTCACTTTCACCATGTTCCACAGCCAAGCTAACAATTCCACTACAGTTTCACAGTATAGTTACGAAATTACTTTGTATAATCACACATGTTTGGTAATCTGTTTAATATCCATTATAATTGCTTATTTTGTCTGTAATAACTTCTTTTGTTTGTAATAATAGTCACTTAAGCCAGCAGCCATAATTCAAACAGTTAAACATTTTACATAATCACAGCCGTTTCATTCAGCTTAATATCACTCCCATTTCTTACAAATATTTGAACTTATTCAGGAAATTTTGATGAAACAAGTCTTGACTACGCTTATTATTTCAATTTATATATCTTGTTGGGACAAGTATTGTAATTTATAGCATTAAATATGTCACATATTTTACCTTTATTCAGTAGTTTCATGCAGAATTTTCAATTCATAATTCCACTTCTAATATTTAAAAATGAACTGAAATACTCCGTACACATCAGAATAAAATCTTTGAACCTTAAACTTTCACTGCTGTATGCTTATATCTCTGTAGTCAGTACCTGATTTTGGTGTAATAGCCGAGAACCCGGTCATAAAATAAAAAATAATAATATTGTAGAATATTACACTATTGTATTATCTAGTAAACTGAATAAAACTGACAGGTTTTCTAAAGTAATACCATTCTATAATGTAATCGGTATCTCCAGTTTGGAATATTTTTATAGAATCGGTCTATTGACAGCATAGAGTTCCCTTATAATAGTTTGGGAGACAATCTTACATTATGTTCATCAATGGAAAAATGTATCAGATTTAGCTTCAAATTTTGGTTACTGTAGAAATGCATTCTTTTTGAGGAAAACATGGCAGACAGGGAAAAGTCGAAACCTTGTTTGGGTAAGACAGTACCTATAGATTTTCTCTCTGATTTTGAAGAGCTACATTTTCTACATTTTGATTTTTTTTCCTTTTTGCTTTATTTTGTTCTTCAAAACAGATTTATCCCACTGGTATTATGCAATAAATACAATGGAAATTGCATTTGCAATCCACACCGATGTTGACAAAAAGGGGCAGATATTTATTTCTCATTTTGGTGGAAAATCTGATGCCATGACTAATCCATTTTGACAGTAGCTTCAAAAAATGGCATTACCAGCCATTGGTGGCTGAAAAGTGATACATTCGTAAAGAAAAGAAATTTATTTCTCTGCTGCAGCTTAAGGGAAACTTATGGTTGTTTATTTCCATGATAATATCATTGCTACTTACAGGTACAATGTTAGAAGCACGAAACTCTCTTGACGAACTTGTTAGACAGTGTCATTGTCATTTTCCGTTACACTTTTGTGTGAGCTACGTGAGATTTGACGAGAGTACAACCGAGAATGCAGGTAACAGGTCACCATTCATGCATGTATGGGCGACCAGCCAAGGGCTCTTTGCCGAAGGAGATATGTCATGATGAGCCCATAATTGAGGTAGAGCACGTCATCATTACGTAGAAAACAATGCCAGAAATCGATGAAGATTATGTAAGAGTACGACAATATACAAATGTAGAAGATGTAAAGTGCGTCTCCATACAAAATGTTTTCTGATAACATAACAGAATAAGATTTGTTAAAGTTCTAAAGTTTCGTAAAATTCAATTTCTGCTGAACTGTAACTAAGACCTGCATTGTTTTTAATGTACAGCATGTCCACAAAGCCTGTGTTTATAGGAAAATCATCGCTATTGGTCTCATGTCAATTCAGATTGGGTGGGTCCATTGGAACAGCAGAGCAGCGAAAAGGTGATGGTTCATATGACTTGTGGAAAGCTCAAGTGCTCAGACCTTTCTTCGTTGAAGACTTATCTCAACATGCTAAAAGGCAAATTGATGCCTCATATTAGCGTTTGGGTGAGGAATTTCAAAACTGATGTCGACAAGATGGGCCCCTGCTCATTTTGCTGCAACTGTTAGATATTGGTTGAATGACAATCATCCTCCCTGGATTGGAAGAAGAGGTCATATGGAGTGGTCTCCTCGAACTCCAGACCTTTCTCCCCATGATTAGGTTTTGTAAAGAGAAATTGTGGTCGATGAAGATTAGAAATTTAAACCGCCTAACAAAAGGCATTACCAACCAGTATGCTGAAAACGACGGCAGTTCAGATTTAATTCATCAAGTTCACCTTAATCAAGCAAAACAAATCAAATCATGCATTCAATAGCACGGAAATAATGTTGAAAACATTATTTATTCATATTAACCCTTTCGCTGGCGCATATTTATTTATTATGTCGCTTTATAATTGTGATCAGTTTATTGTGTGTTTTTTTTTTTTTTTTGTTGTTTTTTTTTTTATGTCTAAAAACTATGATGGTACATACATCACCACAGCAATTTTGTGTGCTTTAAATTTTGGTGGTAAATGTATTTCCCATTTTCCTTTTGCGAGCTGTAACTTGTTGCCAATTCATGTAAAAAAATAAATAAATAAAAACTGTGATTTCCGTTAATTTTACTTTATTTCAAAAATATTTACAGTTCGTTTTTACAAGTAATATCAGTTTCTCAACCAAATGTTCAAATGATCATCACAATACGTTCCGACAACAGCAGTGATCCCGTGACAAACAGACTGATTATTGTAGCAGCGGTACGGTGTACTACCGAAAGATGTCAGGCACATACAGAGGTGGTAACACGTATGTTCAGGAGCTTTGGGGTACTCAGAATTTGGTGGTAAGTATGCTTCCCCAGTGCTAAAAAATGTTCAAATGTTTTTAATCCTATGGGGCCAAACTACGTTGGTCATCAGTCCCTAGTCTTACAAATTACTTAAACTAAGTTAAACTAACCTAAGGACAACACAAACATCTATGCTTCCCCAGTGTCACAAGACATTGGGTCGTATGAATAAAAAAGAGCACATGCTTCAGAGAAGATTCTCAGAGCAAAAGAACATTCTCTGAGTAAGTTATCAATTTCGTATGAATAAAAACTTCGAAGCATATTCTCTGAGCATGTAGTTCATTCTCGCTTCGTCCCCTCCTTGTTGAGTAAGTTCTCCGCAACAACTGTTCAATCGTGTATTTCTTTAAACTAGCCCGATCAGCCAAATCATTCAGCGTACAAATATGCAGTAGGCATCTACGTGTTCAGGAAGAACTGTACTATGTTTAGATATTAGTTTGTTGTGAAGGAGCATATTATTAATACTAAATGTGCACTTTTTTTACGAAAATACTGTATATTCTCCTGACGATACAATATTTTCGTCACGTGAGAAACTGTCTTGTTAATGATGCTGAGTTAGCACAATTTGCGAACGAAATTTTAAGAATGCATCACATATTCATCTGTTATAACGTGGAATGCTGATGGAGTTTTCTAAAATGAGATAGGCCTACATGTTGTTAAATATGACACCCAATGGTCTGCTCATAAGCGTTAGGCCATGAGATTTTGTTACAAGAAACAGGTTGCTAGATATGTAATTAATCAGTTATTAATTTTCCTGTCGTGCTACTTACTTCTAACATAACAAAAGTTACGATTACGAAGTCAGAAAACGCATCTTAAATAGGCCAACCGGTTTGGATAGAAACACTACTTCAGTAGGCCTACCTGGTATTGCAGCAATATTTATTTTGTGATAGAAGCTGTGAAGTCTAGGGATGAACTTTTAGTTGGATCTAAAATCACAAGGCCTTACTAACAGACCCTATTAAATAACACAATATTATTTTGCTATGTAGCTGTTTACAACTGTAAATATACGCTCCAAACAAATGGGTAAAACACGCAGCTGAATCCACTTGTGTTTCATTTCTATATTAGTAATGAAAACACTCCTCTTACATCACTCTCGTCACTATATGAAATGCTTGAAGTGTCACACTCACGATTTTTCTGTAGGAAGCTACTCGTCAACAAAATGTTTTTATTTGCATTAGCTTTTTAGATCCCCTCGTATTTCTTAAAGACTACATATAAAGGAACTTGTTTTTGCCTTCTAAGTAACAAAAATGTTGTGATTTTTATTATAAACCACAGTAAAACGTAACCATAATAGAAGTATGCTAGAGAGTTTTATTCATACGGCCCATTGTGGTACGTATATCTCCCAAGCCTCTTACAGGAGCGACTCTGGTGGAAAAACATACTTCCCAAGAACCCCGGAAACACCGTTAGTTGGTTAGATATGTACTTCCCACAGTCCTAAAAGCTATGTTTCACAACAAACAGTAACCAGAGCTAATGCAGCGGGAAACCACTAGAAGCGTACGGAAGTGGTAACATGAGTTCCGGTGAATGTAGTAAAGGAATACCGTTAGCAGGAAGTACATGCCAACGGCCCACGAAAGGGTTAAATGGACTAAAATATGCTATATTGTTATTAGTCATTAGAATTCCCAATGTACCCAGATATTATGGATATCCTGAATTCTCTACCGTCGTAGGTTCGAGTCCTAACTTCGGGATTAGGCGTGTGTATGTTAACATTGGCATAAGTTAGTTTACGTAGTAAGTCTAGAGACTGACGACCTTATCAGATTAGACCTTAGGATTACAAAAATTTGAACATCTGGCACCCTGTACATTGATGTCCATGCTAGCTGAAAACCCAGTGTTGCCAGGGTATTTGTATATTGCAATGTTCAGTTATTAGTTCTCCTCTGCCCTTGTCTCTCTATCCACCTCTTTTTGTTCGCCTCGTACTCCCCATTTCTGTATTCTACGTTCGTCTATACTACCACCTCCTAATTATTTACTATTCCTCCTGTAACAACTCGTATAGAGAAGATAGATTAGATGAGATCCGATCCCTCTTGAGAAGATCCTCATGGATGTGTAACATGTCAATATATATTTTATATGCAAAAATAATAAAACTATTAGTATGAAATTATGTATAAATTCATACTATTAGTATTATTATTTCAGCATGTAGTTCTATTGAGAATTTGTGAGTGGAGTAAAAGGAGTTGGCACTAGAAAGTGTTCAGGCGCCTCTTAAACTGATCCTTATTTATAACAAACATTTTTGTGGTTGCTGGCACATTATTGAAAATGTGTGTTACTGACTAGTGGATCCCTTTTTTAACAAACGTAAGTACTTTCAAGTCCTTGTGTAGATCGTTTTTGTTCCCGTATTATATGTATGAACTCAGCTATTTGCTGGAAAAAGGGATATGTTATTGATGACAAATTTTATTATGGAATGAATATACTGAAATGCAGTAATTAGTACATTCAGTTCTTTGAAGATTCTTCTACGGGCTCTTTGTGAATTTACTCCACAAGTAATTACATGCTTTTGCACTCCGAAAACTTAAGCTCGACTTGCAGAGTTAACCTAAAATATTATGCCATATGACATTATGGAATGAAAGTAAGCAAAGTATGCAAGTTATTTTTTTAATTTTTTTATTTATTTTCATTTCACCTACATTTGGTAACACTCGAAACGCAAATAAAGAATTGTTGAGGTGTTTCTGCAGTTCTGTGGTGTGCTCCCACCAACTGAATTTGTGATCAAGTTTTAATTCCAAAATACTTTATGCATATGCTGGATGGAAACGTCTGAACTGCATGTAGTGAGTCTTTTCAAAGTTTAATGCCATTGTGTTGGCTTTAAACCATTTGTTACGTACACTCTCATGCTATTTATTACAAAACTTCCATCATCTGCAAACAAAACGAACTCTGCTTCTGGTAGTGTAACTGATGAGAGGTCATTGATGTACACAACAAAAAGTAACGGCCCTAAGATGGATCCCTGTGAGACACCACTTGTAATTTCTTCCCAATCCGATGGTGACTGGTGTCTTAATTCACTAGCCCCTTGCACTGACACCCTTTGTTTCCTGTTAGTGAGGTATGACTTGAAACATATTGCAGTATTGCCCGTGACGCCATAGAATCTTATATATTAAAAAAATGTACGAAAACTAAAGTCAGTCGTCCAGACCAAACTACCCGGCCGATTTCCTTCATTTTTGTTTTAAACGCAAGTTATTGATCCACAGATTTGTCATCAAGTATCAGAGTTAACTTAAGTCTCTCCATCCTTTATTTTTATTCACACGCGGTGTCCTTCTGCCCTTGCATTGAATATTTTCATCGATTTGTTTTTACGATATCTTCGGTTCCAATTAAGGTACACAGTTCTTTTTGACCCAACAACACTCAGCGAATCAAGCTCTTTCATTTGCGCTTTTAAACACTTGCATTGAGTGATTCTGAAGAAACCTATGCGTGAACATTCAACTTTACTTCCATTTTTTCCAGTAACGGTGCGAAGTATTCGCACAGGTCCTCTAGTTCTAATTTACTTAAAAGGATGTTGTGGTTAAACAATGCAATTCCTTTGGCAAATAGAAAATACCCGCTGCTTGCAATTTATCTCACCGTAGGTGTAAATAGCTTTCTCCATATCGGTACCCTTCACAAATACAAAATGTATGAAATAAATCGCAATTTGCGATCAGTTATGGCTTCAATGAAGATTTGGGTGTGGCGGGAGACGTGCAGGGAAGAGTCCTCTACAGTCGGGCTGATCACTGTGTCTTCGGTAGCGGAGTGCTCAACGCCTAGTAAGCAGGAGATCCCGGGTTCGAATTCCGGCTGGGCACACATTTTCATTCGCCGCACTTTGGTATTCCATCTAAACGTAATACAGTGAAGACATAAGAAATCGCTTATAATCAAATTGCGTGGATATGATATATCGCTCCAAATTTGCGATTGGATAGGGGATTTCCTGTCAGCGAGGACACATTTCGTAGTAATCGATGGTAAGGCGTCGACTAAAACAGAGGTGATATCGGGCGTTCCACAAGGTAGTGTTATTGGTCCTCTGCTGTTCCTTATTTACATAAACGATTTGGGGGGAAATCTAAGTAGCTCTCTTAGGTTGTCTGCAGATGACGCCGTTATTTACCGTCAAGTAAAATCATATGAAGATCTAAACCAACAGCAGAATGAAGATATCAGTATGGTGTAAAAGTTGGCAATTAACTCTAAATAATGAGAAGTGTCCACATGAGTAAGAAAAGAAGAAAAGAAGAAATTAATCAAGAATGAAGGCCGTAAACTCCACAAAATACCTATGAATTACTATTACTTCAGGTTAAACTGGGAAGAACACGTAGATAATGTCGTCGGAAAGGCGAACCAGAGACTACGTTTTATTGGCAGAACCCTTAAAAGATGCAACAGAGCTGCAAAAAAAAACTGCATACACTACGCTTGTCAGTCTTTTTTTGGAGTATTGCTGCCCAGTGTGGGATCCTTATCAGGTGGGTTTAACGGAGGACATTGAAAGAGTCCAAAGAAGGGGAGCTCGTTTCGTATTGTCTCCATACAGGGGAGACAGCGTTACGGAAATGATACAGGATCTGGGATGAGAATCATTACAACAACGGCGCTTATCGCTGCTGCGTGGATACTTACGAAAATATACTCGCCAACATTCTTCTCCGAATGCGAAAATATACTGTTGATCCGCACTTACATAGGTAGAAATGATCATCAGAATAAAATACCAGAAATGAGAGCTCGAACGGAGAGATTCAGATGTTATTTCTTCCCGCGCGCTATTCGAGAATGGAATGGGAGATAAAATAGTATAATAGTGGTTTTATTAACCCTCTACCAAGCACTAAATGTGATTTGCAGAGTATCGCATGTAGATGTAGATCGCAAATTGCGATTTATTTCATTCATTAAATGCTGTAACGTCGTCAAAAATATGTAATTGAATACAAAATGTGTTCTAGACAATCAGTCATTTGTGGTAATATGGTTGAGACTCTTGCGATACATCACATTTTCAAGAATGCTGGCAAAAGTGAGACCGGTCTGTAGTTTGATGGTAGAAGAAGTGAACAAACATTACTTTTCCAGACTTTTTACTTTTTTAATGGTTGTTCGTGCGCTGCCTTGTGGTGAGACGTGGCTGTGCCGGCAGGCGTCGATGGCGCTGGACCTGCACCTGGAGTGCCCGGTGACGCTGCGCGTGCGCGACCGCTCGGAGACGGCGCGCCGCCACCTGTTCGTGCGCCAGCGGCCCGTCGAGGCGGACGACGGCCGCGAGCCGCAGTCGCGCTCCTGCAGCCCGCGCGCCTCCACGCTGCACCTGCCCTCCCACCGCAGGCAGTCCGCCACCTTCTCCAGGGGCTCCAGCGGTAACTGCACATTGCATTCTAGCTTACAACATACGCTGCTCAAAACAATTACGCGATCATGTGAGATAACGTACACGTTAGTGCTGGTCAGCGGATGCGGTTAACTGGCGGTTAAATCGAAGGTGCGACTAGTGCGCCACATCCGGTGATCACCGGTATTATCGTAGGAGGCGCCAGGCAAATCGGAGGCTGAGCGGAGGAAACGGAGGCGCGATGGAATATCGCTGGTATATGACGAGTTATTTTAAACTGTACAAATGTATTACCTCAATAATAACTAAAAACAAACTTTTTTAGTAGAAGTGTACAAGAAAAAGAAATTTCGAACAATTATGGAGATTTAAAATATTTGCACTTTTTTTTTTCTATTGGTAGTTGTCTTCGTTGCGGACGCTGATCGTTGTTGTTCATTCTTGTTCGATTTGTTGTTGGCTCAGCTTTTTTATTACAGGGAGCATTCAGCCTCCTGATCGGGCGCGCTGAGCCACGGCGCCCGGCTCACTTGTAGGGTATCGAACCCACGACCTTTTACTCAGTAACCAAAACTCTACGCACTACGCTACGCTATACGCAATTCCTTTGGCTGTAATTATTTGTACTTCAACGATCTTATAGAGTCATATTGAAACTTATCAATAATTGTAACGTTACACAACTTTTATTATAACACATTGGTATTAGTAAACTTCTATCGTAGTTTATGTTGATAGATCTGATGTCCGGAAACAGCATGTTTTCGTGCTACTCAAAAATCCACTGCCAAATCAAACAAATACGGCAAGTTTCATCTTCAAAATGGCGTCTGCTTGTCCAACCGAAGGTAGTCGGAGGCTCCGAGTAAAATGGCGCAAAATCTCCGCCTCCGAAACAACTACTCCGTTTCCAGCACTAGTACACGTTATCACTGTTGCTAAAACTCTTCTGGGTATTGGACCGCATCGTCAATATATCAAGTATTTTAACCGACGTTTCGGCCACTGTTGCAAGTGGCCTTCTTCTCGGTGTTACGTTTACTGCTGGATGAGGGAAAGCTGGTGTCTTAAATAGTAAATATTGCCAGTTATGATTGGTGGTTTCAGTTCTGTTTTATTGGTGTTTGCTTTATTTCTTCCTATTGGTGGAAAAGGAAGTCCTGGATTGGTGTTTACATTAACGTTTGCCATTGGTTGAAACTGCCGAATGAGGAGCGGGTGATAGCAATGACGTAGCACTGATGCCTAGCGTCGGCTAGATCGTGCTGTTTGCTCTGTGTACGCAGGGCCGCTGTTGTCTCCGGGCTACGCGGGCCCCTATGGACTGCACTGCGCGCGGTTTCATCGCGAAGCGTTGCTATGCGGGCAGCCAAGACACCGGAAGTCTATTCCCCTCTACTCTGACCATATTTCCGGGTATCTTAGCTATTTCTTTTGCTTCCCTGATTTTCCTCTTCAAAGTGACGGGTTGTTTCTCCAGTACAGTGACTTCCTGAAAAACTACCTGTTTGCCACATTCTTCCTGGTCTTCAGCTATTACCGACTTCGTATGCTGTCCCAGCCGAATGTACCTCTCGTGCTTGGCTATCCTTGTGTTAATCGGCCGCCCACTTTCTCCGATGTACACCTGGTCGTACTCACAGGCGATTTCATAGACTCCGGCTGTGTGCAATTTATCAGTTTTGTCCTTCATTGAGCCTAGGGCATCTATTATTTTATTGTTGCTGCGAAATATAGGTTTGATGCCATCTCAACGAAGAATATTTGCCTACTCGTTCGGTGGCAATAGGTCAATGGTTTGTTCTTCGTTTTGTTCTTCCCTTTTATTTCCATCATTGGTTGTCATAGTTTGTTCAATCATCCTCTTCCCATAACCGTTTGCTTCGAAGATAGACCTGAGGTTTTGTAATTCTGCCTTCAGGTGTTGTTAATCACTAATCCGATGGGCCCTCTTAGTTACAGTGCGAAGCACGGACTTCCTTTGCGTTGAATGATGGTGGGAAGTTGCGTGAAGGTACCTGCCTGTGCTGGTATCTTTTCTGTATACCCGATGGTCCAGTTTGCCTTCTGGCTTTCCCTCATCCTGCAGTAAACACTCAGAAGAAGGCCACTTGCAACAGTGGCCGAAACGTCGGTTGACATACTTGATATATTGACGATGCGGTTCAATACACGTATTTAATTCAGATACTAGCTTATATGCCCGTGCTTTGCAACGGTTGTAAAACAAGGGCAAGTGCGTATCATGGCTTCTTAGGATGCCAGAGCTCAGTCAGTAAAAATCCTTGTTGTGACGTGGTTTTACCTATCACTCTGTTAATTACTATGTCATATCTATTGATGTTTGTGTTGCACAATGATATAATTTTGCAATATATATTCATTGGTATAAATCATTTATGATGGTTCCTCCGTAAAATCTGTTGTACACTACTGGCCACTAAAATTACTACACCAAGAAGAAATGCAGATGATAAACGGGTATTCGTTGGACAAACATATTATACTAGAACTGACATGTGATTACATTTGGGTGCATAGATCCTGAGAAGTCAGTACCCAGAACAATCACCTCTGGTCGTAATAACGGCCTTGATCCGCCTTGGCATTGAGTCAGAGCTTTGATGGCGTGTACAGGTACAAATGCCCATCCAGCTTCAACACGATACCACAAGTTCATCAAGAATAATGACTGGCGTATTGTGACGAGCCACTTGCTCAGCCACCATTGACCAAACGTTTTCAATTGGTGAGAGATCTGGAGAATGTGCTGGCCAGGGCAACAGTCGAACATTTTCCGTGTCCAGAAAGGTCCGTACAGGACCTGCAACATGCGGTCGTGCATTATCCTGCTAAAATGTTGGGTTTCGCAGGCATCGAATGATGGGTAGAGCCACGGGTCGTAACACGTCTGAAATGTAATGGCCACTGTTCAAAGTGCCGTCGATGCGAACAAGATGTGACCGAGACCTGTAACCAATGGCACCCCATACCATCACGCCGGATTATACGCCAGTATGGCGATGACGAATACACGCTTCCAATGTGCGTTCACCGGGATGTCGCCTAACGCGGATGCTGTTCAAATCAAATGTTTGTTAAGCTTATGGGACTTAACTACGGGGTCATCAGTCCCTAAACTTACAAACTACTTATTTACTACCTTATACTAAAGACGGCACAAATATCCATCCCCGAGGGGGGATTCGAACCCCCGACCGTAGTGGCCGTGCAGACCGTGACTGGAGCGCCTCAGTCCCCTTGGCCACCGCGGCCGGCCATGATGCTGTAAACAGAACTTGGATTCATCAGAAAAAATGACGTTTTAACATTCGTGCACCCAGGGTTCGTCGTTGCTTACACCATCGCAGGCGCTCCTATCGATGATGCAGCATAAAGGGTAACCGCAGCCATGGTCTCCGAGCTGATAGTCCATGCTGCTGCAAACGTCGTCGAACTATTCGTGCAGATGTTTGTTGTTTAGCAAACGTCCCCGTCTGTTGACTCAGGGATCGAGACGTGGTTGCACAATCCGTTACAGCCATGAGGATAAGATGCCTGTCATCTCGACTGCTAGTGATACGAGGTCTTTGGGATCCAGCACGGCGTTTCGTATTGCCCTCCTGAACCCACCGATTCCATATTCTGCTAACAGTCATTGGATCGCAACCAACGTGAACAGCAATGTTACGATACGATAAACCGCAATCGCGATAGGCCTCCTTACACGAAGCATTACAATGTTTCACCAGGGAACGCCGGTCAGCTGCTGTTTGTGTATGAGAAATCGGTTCGAAACTTTCCTCATGTCAGCACATTGTAGGTGTCGCCATCGGCGCCAACCTTGTGTGGATGCTCTGAAAAGCTAATCATTTGCATATCACAGCATCTTCTTCCTGTCGGTTAAATTTCGCGCCTGTAGCACGTCATCTACGTGGTGTAGCAATTTTAATGACCAGGAGTGTATTTATTCCTTCCTTATCTTAGGGCATAGCGTTCTTCCCTTTCTGTCTATCGACATCTACCTTACTATCTCTCCATTTAAGTTTCGTTTCCATGCAGATTATTTGTAGAGAGTAATATTAGCAAACTGCGACGAATAAATAGTGGATGAATGAAGTTTCGTAAATCACGCGTCGCGTGATGGGAAAGTTTATTGTTTACGACATCATATGTCGTTAATTATGTTGTCGTAGGTATTTTTAACCCCACGGCGATAGTTGTCTGATAGTAAGCTATATGTATGCCAAGTTTAATTGATATTGGCCCATTATTTTAGGAGGAGATGTGGAAAAAGGGCGCATGATGTAGCAGTTATAAATTTCATTGTTTATGACGTCATATCTCCTGAAATACATGTCGTGTTATGATGTAAATTCGAAGGTACATTCAGTGGTATATGTTCCTAATGTCTGCAAAATGTATCGTGAATGGTGTTAGCAGTAAAGACGTAATAACTCAAAACCTCGTGCACGATGATGCGGTTTTTCATTATCCAAATTCTTTGACTTCATATCTCATGAACGATATGTCGAACTGTGATATAATATCGCAGGAACATTCAGTGATATGTATGTGTAGTGCCTGTGAATTGTCTGGCGTACAAAATTTACACTGTAGACGTAATAACTTGTAACTTCATGCCAAATGCCGTAAATATACATCATGAACATCGGAAAAGTAATAAGCGATAAACTTTTCCTTTCTTCATTTTGTTGGGGTTGTCAGCGAAAAAAAGTTTCGTAAAGATTTGAAATTATGTTTATAATTTATTGCAAGCCGCTAAGTGCACTCATTCTCAAATAGTTGACGAATAAAATCATGCCATCACACGCCGCAAGATGGGACAGATATCATTGTTTGTGACGTGATATCGTATGAACTATTATCGCATGTGGTTTTTGCAACCACAGCAAATGATTCCTGACCTTAACGAATACTTGTACCAAATTTAGTTGAAATCGGTTCATTAGTTTAGGAGCACATGTAGAATATCGCATGATGCGGCCGTTTTCCATGACTGACCTTATGACGTCATATCTCCTTACGTAGTAGGTAGTTCTTACCCCGACAGCGTTTGTTACCTGATAGTAAGGATCACGTGTACCAAGTTTGGTTGAAATCCGTCCAGTAGTTTAGAAGGAGTTGTGGAACATACATACATGCACACACACACTTATAGCCTATTTTATAAGATGTAAGACTGGTTAGGCCGGTATTACGCGGTCAAATTTTTGATCAAATCTTTGACATAAAAATATCTTCACAAGTTGGTAATATTTTTTTGATGTAAATCTTTGATGTGACGCTAAAAAGGGGTATTTACCGCGGTCTAGCATATACAGCTGCGAGACTCAATGAAAGTAAGGGAAACATAAATTTCTATTATGGTCTGTTCTTACTATGACAAAGAGTTTTTTCACACATGTCAGATTGGTATGGAGTCTAATGATTCGCACATTTTTAGGCTTCACTCGTCTTTCTCATACGCGCATATTGTTTTGAGTGTGATCACTTAGCTTAAGAAGAGCATGTCTTGAAGATTCTTGCCGTTTGTGGTTCCGCTGTAGCAACAATTGTATAATTAGGTTCTTCTTTGTTGAAAACAGTTTGATTTTTTCCGTTTTATTGCTATGCCTGTGACGTTTTTCCTTCAGTTACAGTTGTGGTGGCTGATCTGCAGTAGATCTGGTATGTCATAGTGTAGTTATTGCATTCTATAATTTAATCGTTTCCTAAGTTCCACCCTCACCGATTTTACTGGAATCTCATCTCTATACGTCTGAGCATTCAAAGCGCCATTCTGAACGACATAGAGGACCCTACGTCCACCAATACTGTCTCCTGCTGACACCGTTCGTCCACCACCACAATATAGTCATGTTTCCTGCATATAAACGGGATTGTTTTGAGATCCACGACCTCTCCAAATGAGGGAACGACGATTGCCAGGTTCAACACAAAACTTGACTCAACTGTGAAGGGAACCCGGCGCCATTTGTTACCATTCAATCCTGACTGAAGTTCTTACGCCCAGTTTCTGCGGGCTAAAAGCTGTCGTAGTCTTAATGGAAGACACACCATAGGTCTCAGTGCGTAGAGGCCACCTTTCTGAAGAAGATTTCGGACTGTTTGTTTGCATATAGCGCTTCTGTTCCTGCCTGGAGAGTGCATTGCAGCTGAGTTGCACTCACCCTCTTGTCTCGACAGGCAATTAACCGTATATGACGGTCATCTCTTGCTGACATGTGTGGACGATCTTACCTTCTTTTCAAGGTTCCTGCTGTCTGAAATATCGACCAGGTCCTGGAAATTACATTTTGGGACACTCCAATAGCCGGCCGCGGTGGCCGAGGGAACTGAGGCGCTCCAGTCACGGTCTGTACGGCCACTACGATCGGGAGTTCGAATCCCCCCTCGGGTATGGATATTTGTGCCGTCCTTAGTATTAGTTAGTTCATAAGTAGTTTGTAAGCTTAGGGACTGATGACCCCGTAGTTAAGTCCCATAAACTATACAAACATTTGAAAACATTTGACAGTCCACTAGCTGAGACCATCTCCCTCTTTGTCTGCCCGCCTTCCATCCTTCCTACGGCTGTCCATGCCATAGACTCAGGAAAGTCATGTTGTTGTTGTTGTTGCATTGGACCACCTGCTCAGTGCGCTATCTGAACCCAACTGCTTGCGTAATTCGTTCGGTAGAGTACAGCAGGTAAACACCAACTCCCTCTGCAGCAATTGTCATTACCACCATCTCGGTTGTTGTCTCCAATGCGTAGAACCGACAAATAGACATTGAACCATTTTAGTTCCCCTTCCGATCACAATCCTTCAGAACTTGGATACCTCAACCGATCCCCTAATTGTTTTGTCCATTGTAATATTGGAGGTAGGGGAGGGGGGAATTCATCCCGCCCTTGGCTATAGCCCTTGGGGACAGCCCATACAGTACGCTAATACAAGCTGGAGCGCAAGAAACGCACGTCCTTCACTACTAAATAAACGTTGTTGTTGTTGTTTTATAGGGGACTAAACTACAACGTCATCAGTCCCAGCTGAATAAATCAAACCTTTACGCGAAGATAGGCTTTCCAGGCGTATACTACAGATGAAATCTTCTCCGACTTCCATCCAGGTGTCTGGTGAGAGATCTGGAGAATGTGCTGGCCAGGGCAACAGTCGAACATTTTCCGTGTCCAGAAAGGTCCGTACAGGACCTGCAACATGCGGTCGTGCATTATCCTGCTAAAATGTTGGGTTTCGCAGGCATCGAATGATGGGTAGAGCCACGGGTCGTAACACGTCTGAAATGTAATGGCCACTGTTCAAAGTGCCGTCGATGCGAACAAGATGTGACCGAGACCTGTAACCAATGGCACCCCATACCATCACGCCGGATTATACGCCAGTATGGCGATGACGAATACACGCTTCCAATGTGCGTTCACCGGGATGTCGCCTAACGCGGATGCTGTTCAAATCAAATGTTTGTTAAGCTTATGGGACTTAACTACGGGGTCATCAGTCCCTAAACTTACAAACTACTTATTTACTACCTTATACTAAAGACGGCACAAATATCCATCCCCGAGGGGGGATTCGAACCCCCGACCGTAGTGGCCGTGCAGACCGTGACTGGAGCGCCTCAGTCCCCTTGGCCACCGCGGCCGGCCATGATGCTGTAAACAGAACTTGGATTCATCAGAAAAAATGACGTTTTAACATTCGTGCACCCAGGGTTCGTCGTTGCTTACACCATCGCAGGCGCTCCTATCGATGATGCAGCATAAAGGGTAACCGCAGCCATGGTCTCCGAGCTGATAGTCCATGCTGCTGCAAACGTCGTCGAACTATTCGTGCAGATGTTTGTTGTTTAGCAAACGTCCCCGTCTGTTGACTCAGGGATCGAGACGTGGTTGCACAATCCGTTACAGCCATGAGGATAAGATGCCTGTCATCTCGACTGCTAGTGATACGAGGTCTTTGGGATCCAGCACGGCGTTTCGTATTGCCCTCCTGAACCCACCGATTCCATATTCTGCTAACAGTCATTGGATCGCAACCAACGTGAACAGCAATGTTACGATACGATAAACCGCAATCGCGATAGGCCTCCTTACACGAAGCATTACAATGTTTCACCAGGGAACGCCGGTCAGCTGCTGTTTGTGTATGAGAAATCGGTTCGAAACTTTCCTCATGTCAGCACATTGTAGGTGTCGCCATCGGCGCCAACCTTGTGTGGATGCTCTGAAAAGCTAATCATTTGCATATCACAGCATCTTCTTCCTGTCGGTTAAATTTCGCGCCTGTAGCACGTCATCTACGTGGTGTAGCAATTTTAATGACCAGGAGTGTATTTATTCCTTCCTTATCTTAGGGCATAGCGTTCTTCCCTTTCTGTCTATCGACATCTACCTTACTATCTCTCCATTTAAGTTTCGTTTCCATGCAGATTATTTGTAGAGAGTAATATTAGCAAACTGCGACGAATAAATAGTGGATGAATGAAGTTTCGTAAATCACGCGTCGCGTGATGGGAAAGTTTATTGTTTACGACATCATATGTCGTTAATTATGTTGTCGTAGGTATTTTTAACCCCACGGCGATAGTTGTCTGATAGTAAGCTATATGTATGCCAAGTTTAATTGATATTGGCCCATTATTTTAGGAGGAGATGTGGAAAAAGGGCGCATGATGTAGCAGTTATAAATTTCATTGTTTATGACGTCATATCTCCTGAAATACATGTCGTGTTATGATGTAAATTCGAAGGTACATTCAGTGGTATATGTTCCTAATGTCTGCAAAATGTATCGTGAATGGTGTTAGCAGTAAAGACGTAATAACTCAAAACCTCGTGCACGATGATGCGGTTTTTCATTATCCAAATTCTTTGACTTCATATCTCATGAACGATATGTCGAACTGTGATATAATATCGCAGGAACATTCAGTGATATGTATGTGTAGTGCCTGTGAATTGTCTGGCGTACAAAATTTACACTGTAGACGTAATAACTTGTAACTTCATGCCAAATGCCGTAAATATACATCATGAACATCGGAAAAGTAATAAGCGATAAACTTTTCCTTTCTTCATTTTGTTGGGGTTGTCAGCGAAAAAAAGTTTCGTAAAGATTTGAAATTATGTTTATAATTTATTGCAAGCCGCTAAGTGCACTCATTCTCAAATAGTTGACGAATAAAATCATGCCATCACACGCCGCAAGATGGGACAGATATCATTGTTTGTGACGTGATATCGTATGAACTATGTATCGCATGTGGTTTTTGCAACCACAGCAAATGATTCCTGACCTTAACGAATACTTGTACCAAATTTAGTTGAAATCGGTTCATTAGTTTAGGAGCACATGTAGAATATCGCATGATGCGGCCGTTTTCCATGACTGACCTTATGACGTCATATCTCCTTACGTAGTAGGTAGTTCTTACCCCGACAGCGTTTGTTACCTGATAGTAAGGATCACGTGTACCAAGTTTGGTTGAAATCCGTCCAGTAGTTTAGAAGGAGTTGTGGAACATACATACATGCACACACACACTTATAGCCTATTTTATAAGATGTAAGACTGGTTAGGCCGGTATTACGCGGTCAAATTTTTGATCAAATCTTTGACATAAAAATATCTTCACAAGTTGGTAATATTTTTTTGATGTAAATCTTTGATGTGACGCTAAAAAGGGGTATTTACCGCGGTCTAGCATATACAGCTGCGAGACTCAATGAAAGTAAGGGAAACATAAATTTCTATTATGGTCTGTTCTTACTATGACAAAGAGTTTTTTCACACATGTCAGATTGGTATGGAGTCTAATGATTCGCACATTTTTAGGCTTCACTCGTCTTTCTCATACGCGCATATTGTTTTGAGTGTGATCACTTAGCTTAAGAAGAGCATGTCTTGAAGATTCTTGCCGTTTGTGGTTCCGCTGTAGCAACAATTGTATAATTAGGTTCTTCTTTGTTGAAAACAGTTTGATTTTTTCCGTTTTATTGCTATGCCTGTGACGTTTTTCCTTCAGTTACAGTTGTGGTGGCTGATCTGCAGTAGATCTGGTATGTCATAGTGTAGTTATTGCATTCTATAATTTAATCGTTTCCTAAGTTCCACCCTCACCGATTTTACTGGAATCTCATCTCTATACGTCTGAGCATTCAAAGCGCCATTCTGAACGACATAGAGGACCCTACGTCCACCAATACTGTCTCCTGCTGACACCGTTCGTCCACCACCACAATATAGTCATGTTTCCTGCATATAAACGGGATTGTTTTGAGATCCACGACCTCTCCAAATGAGGGAACGACGATTGCCAGGTTCAACACAAAACTTGACTCAACTGTGAAGGGAACCCGGCGCCATTTGTTACCATTCAATCCTGACTGAAGTTCTTACGCCCAGTTTCTGCGGGCTAAAAGCTGTCGTAGTCTTAATGGAAGACACACCATAGGTCTCAGTGCGTAGAGGCCACCTTTCTGAAGAAGATTTCGGACTGTTTGTTTGCATATAGCGCTTCTGTTCCTGCCTGGAGAGTGCATTGCAGCTGAGTTGCACTCACCCTCTTGTCTCGACAGGCAATTAACCGTATATGACGGTCATCTCTTGCTGACATGTGTGGACGATCTTACCTTCTTTTCAAGGTTCCTGCTGTCTGAAATATCGACCAGGTCCTGGAAATTACATTTTGGGACACTCCAATAGCCGGCCGCGGTGGCCGAGGGAACTGAGGCGCTCCAGTCACGGTCTGTACGGCCACTACGATCGGGAGTTCGAATCCCCCCTCGGGTATGGATATTTGTGCCGTCCTTAGTATTAGTTAGTTCATAAGTAGTTTGTAAGCTTAGGGACTGATGACCCCGTAGTTAAGTCCCATAAACTATACAAACATTTGAAAACATTTGACAGTCCACTAGCTGAGACCATCTCCCTCTTTGTCTGCCCGCCTTCCATCCTTCCTACGGCTGTCCATGCCATAGACTCAGGAAAGTCATGTTGTTGTTGTTGTTGCATTGGACCACCTGCTCAGTGCGCTATCTGAACCCAACTGCTTGCGTAATTCGTTCGGTAGAGTACAGCAGGTAAACACCAACTCCCTCTGCAGCAATTGTCATTACCACCATCTCGGTTGTTGTCTCCAATGCGTAGAACCGACAAATAGACATTGAACCATTTTAGTTCCCCTTCCGATCACAATCCTTCAGAACTTGGATACCTCAACCGATCCCCTAATTGTTTTGTCCATTGTAATATTGGAGGTAGGGGAGGGGGGAATTCATCCCGCCCTTGGCTATAGCCCTTGGGGACAGCCCATACAGTACGCTAATACAAGCTGGAGCGCAAGAAACGCACGTCCTTCACTACTAAATAAACGTTGTTGTTGTTGTTTTATAGGGGACTAAACTACAACGTCATCAGTCCCAGCTGAATAAATCAAACCTTTACGCGAAGATAGGCTTTCCAGGCGTATACTACAGATGAAATCTTCTCCGACTTCCATCCAGGTGTCTGCATTTGCGTCGTAACCGCTAGACTTGGTTTAGGCCACACAAGTTTACAGTCCTCCATAATGTTCTGTATGGTGCATTTAAATCGTTACATTTTTATCTTGAGGTTTAGTGTAACTCCTGGTAATTCAACAGCTGGAATCGCAATAGACCAATACCTTCCCGCACGCCTCAAGATGAAGAAACTGCGAGCATATGGAATATCACACCAACAGTATGACAAGAGAGAGATGGCGTCAGATGTTACAGTGATCTCAGGCGTGCCCCAGAACAATATTATAGAACCGTTGCTTTTCATATGATATATAAACATCCTCGTAGATAACATCGGAAGTTCAGTTAGTATTTTCGAGGATGTTGTAATTTATGGAGAAGTCTAACACTAAAAGGGTGGCGAAATGAAGGATAATCTGCAGCGTATTGACACATGGTGCAGGGAATAGCATTTGAACACCAACATAAACGAGTGTAAAGTTCTGCGGCTGTACACAACAGGTCGGTTCCTGTCGTTATACCGCTGACGGTCCTTCTCCTGGGCGTCCAGTGTCCGTATGCGAGCCAGCTGTCTTGCTTCTTCGACCCTGGTGATGAGCTGTTTAACAGTCTTCCTGAGTGTCGTCCGGTTGGAAAGAGAACAGCGTATCCATTGTCGTCTCAGCTTCACGGCCATGGAGCAGGAAAAACGGCGTGAAGCCTGTGGCGTCTTGCTTTGCGGTATTGTAAGCAAATGTCACTAACTCGCCGGAAACTGAGTTAGTTAGTGTATTGCGCTCTCACCTGAAGATGGCAGCCAGTTGGTCTGCCGAAATATCGTGTCTAGTTGACGACGGTATCCGGCTGCATACCCGAGATGAATATTATCAGTTATTATGCCGGGAAAGTCTACGCAACCAAATGTCACGACTGGCAGAATTGTATCCCAATCCTCCTGCTCAACATCGACGTACATCGACAGCATATCGGCTAACGCCTTGTTAAAACGTTCCGTAAGACCATTTGTCTGAGGATGGTATGCAGTTGTCATTCTGTGGACAATGTCGCACCGTGACATTACCTCTGATACTAGTTTTGACTGGAATACTTTTCCACGAACCCGATATCATGACACATGGTGCTCCATGCTTCAAAATAATGTTTTCTACAAGGAATTTTGCCATCTCTGGAGCTTCTGCAGTCGGCACAGATTTGGTGACAGCGTAGCGTGTGAGGTAGTCAGTGCAGACTATTATCCATCGGTTACCGGTTGTCGACTTCGGGAACCTCCCTAAAAGATCGAGCCCAACTCGATGGAATGGAGCAGCTGCCGGCGGAATTGGTACGAGATGCCCTGGGGGTAACTGCGGCACATGCTTCCGTCGCTGGCCCTCTTTACAGTGACTCACATAGTGCTTGACAGATCGGTAGAGAACTTTCCAGTAATACCTGCGTCCGATTCTGTCTAGGATATTCACGAATCCCATATGACCGGATATCGGAGCATCGTGGAAATATTTGAGAATAGCTGGCTGGAGATGAGCTGGAACAACCAGTAGCCATTTGGGGCCCAGTGGCTCGTAGATGCTCTTATACAATGTTCCGTTTATAAGTAGGAACTCTCCATTGGTCGGTTCTCCTTTCTCCAAGGCCTCTGTCGCTTTTAATAATGCTGGATCTTCTCTCTGACACGCCGGCAGTCGGTTTACGTGGTTTCTCGCGGCAATATTACCGTTAGCAGATCCTGTTGTGTCGGTGGTGCGAATGGAGCGGTCTACTGCCTGTCGAAAGTCTGGAACAGTTCTGAAGCGAATGACACGAAGTGGTTTCTTCCTCTCTGGAATCAACTCGAAGTCCATCCATTTCTGCATTTCCGACAATTCATACGGAACCCATCATGATGCAATTTTTCGCATGCCCAGCCGTTCCTTCAGAATGCAAAGCACAGTCGTATGCGCTAATCCGGTTTGTGGTCGTCGATCTCTATGCATTAACGCGGTAGCAGTATACACTTCCTCTTGAGAGACGCTAGGACGACCTGCCTGATGTATGTCTGCCATAGTTTGCCGACCTTCTTTGAAGGCTTTCACCCAAAGTGCTACTGTTCTGTACCGCAATGCCGATTCCCCGCACGCCTCTTGAAGACCTTGATGACACTGTCATGCTGTACGACCTCTGGCACATTCAATCTTGATCCAACTCCGTTGTTCCTGTTTCGAAAACATAGTGACACTCACTACGTTTACATGCAACTCATCTTCCGGAAGACAAAAACCGAGTTTCCTAAACTGTTTTTCGCTGTCCTGTTTACATGGTATAGCCTGAATCGGATTTCCTAGCCCACCTGAACATGGCGGCTGAAAAACAGCTGATTCAGTTCCTGATTTAGTCAGCACAATCTCTATTTTTCTTCATCTAAATACACAGACTCGTGCTCACTTTAATATTTGTACCTTTATTTCACATTAGAAAATATCACTCTGTAGATATGTGCCGAAAATTCTTAACAATAAAACGCAATCTGACAAGCCAAGAACGCTTCAAAAACGGTTGCGTTTACATGGACACGAAAATCGATTGTGGAACTGGAAAACCACTTTAGAGAAGCGGATTTCCAGAATCGATTTTGGAGTGTTTACATGAGCAGCTAAAAGCGGAATTGGGAAATCGGTTTACGAAATACGGTTTTGGGAGCCAATGTAAACGGGGTGACTGTTACGTTAGTGTCGGTGATGTGGGACGGGCGAGTCCATTTGCTCGGAGGTTAGGTAGGTATTTCAACAACGTATGCTATCAGCGACAATAGTAGATTCCACTGCATAGTGTCTTCACACCAGTGTTAATAGTATTGCCGGCCGCGGTGGCCGAGGGGACTGAGGCGCTCCAGTCACGGTCTGCACGGCCACTACGGTTGGGGGTTCGAATCCCCCCTCGGGCATGGATATTTGTGCCGTCCTTAGTATTAGCTAGTTCAAAAGTAGTTTGTAAGTTTAGGGACTGATGACTCAGTAGTTAAGTCCCATAGACTCTACAAACATTTGAACATTTTGTTAATAGTATTTAAGTTCCAACCCTCATTCCTCATAAGGCCTATGTTATCCTGTTGTAGACTTGTGCATAATAGTTCGCGATCGGGAGCGCTCAGTTTAGTTCGCGGCTCTGCCGCGAAATGGTTCGTTCTTTTAGTTCGTCCGCTCCCAGTGACGGCTGAGCGGCGTGGTCTGCGGAGAAGGGAGACGTCCCCCCCCCCCCCTCCCACCTAGCTGCTTCATGCGCTTCCTGCTTGAGCAGCTAACGATATCACGCAAACCAAAAGAAACAGTTTGTGGATAATTTCTCGCGTTTAAGTTAAGAGTTATCTCTATATCTTGGCATTATGGACTTTATTAGTCAGATATTGCAGAGTGCAGAAAACTTCAATACAGAAATTTTGTAGCACTGAACTATGTAATCTAGCTCACCTAGAAATGGCTCTCATCAGCAGAAGGCAAACACGTGATTTTTAATTCTGCTGCGCGCCCTCTCGCTATTGCTCGTCAGTCTTCGGAAAAGAATTCAACGAACTAAGAAGCGAGATACGTTTTGCATAATAGTTCGAGACCGGTAACGCATGTTTTAGTTCGAGACCGATCGCGCATATTTTAGTTCGCAGCTCGGCCGCGAAGTAGGTCGCTCTTTTTAGTTCGTCCGGTCTTTTAGTTCGTCCGGTCTTTTTAGTTCGTCCGCTCTTTTTGGCTTTTGCTACCGCTACTAAAAGAGCTCTTTCTTTTGTTATGACAGCTTTTTTACGAGGTACGTCCAGAAAGTAAGTTCCGCATGGTTATATAAAACAAACGTGTACAGATACAGAAAAAATATTTATTGTACAAAAATCTACAACTGTTAAACTACTTTTCCACATAGCTGCCGAAATTTTGTAGGCACTTCTCATGGCGTGGCACAAGTTTCTGTATGCCTTCTTCATAGAAAGTTGCCGCATGTGTATTCAGCCACGTGGTAGCATCTTCTTTCAGCTCGTCATCATCGTTAAAATGTTGACCACCAAGGACAGATTGTTAGGTGTAAGAAGAGGTGAAAGTGGCTAGGAGCGAGGCCCGGGCTGTACGGATGATGATCAAACACGTCCCAGTGAAATTCCCGTAAGAGTTGTTAGGTCACATTCGCCACATGAGGTCGGGCACTATCGTGGAAACAAACACTACCTTTTGATGGAAATCCTCTTCTTACACCTAAAATTTGTCCTGTCAACACTTCAACGATGACGAGCTGAAAGAACATGCTACCACATGGCTGAATACACAGGCGGCAACCTTCTATGAAGAAGGTTTCCTCGCATTCAGAAACCGAATGACCGACCTGATTTCACAGGCGGCGGGATTTTCAATCAACGCCGACATTTCAAACAAGCACAACAAAGCGTACGTAACTGACAGCGATCTCCAAATGGCGCACGTTCTTCTCGTTGATACACATCGTCTACAGCGCATGAGCGGAACTGCAGTCGCAGCGCTGCAGCGGAGATAAATTGAAACGGAACTTATTTTCTGGACGCGCCTCGTATTAGATTTGAATTAGGATGAAAATGGCTAGTTTGTGCTGTGATTGCGATGTAGTGTTACACAAACTAGTTGGCGTAGTTGGCCTGTGGGAGCGCTCTTACACGAGACTGTCGTGTCGTGTGGTGTCGGCAGGCACGGACGAGGCGTCGCTGTCGCGGCTGCGCGCCAACACGGGCGACTTCCAGCGCTACCAGTACCGGCGCGAGTCGCTGCCGCGCGGCAGCCTCGGGCCCAGCCAGCCGGCCGTGGCGCGCCTGCACCACTCGCGCTCCGTGGCCGGCGCGTCGCCCGCGCACGACGAGCTGGCGGTCGCCGTGGCCGGCGGCGGCGGCAGGCAGCTCTACCGCCGCGGCTCCGACTACCGCAAGCTCGCCTCCGGGCCCGCGCAGCAGCGCCCCGGCTCCGCCTCGCCCTACTCCATCACCAGGTCACCACTACTGCTAAGCGTATCATTCGTCAATAAACGACGACACAGCTTAAATTCTACATCTACATAGATACTCTGCAAATCACATTTAAGTGCCTGGCAGAGGGTTCATTAACCACTTTCATAGCTTTTCTCTACCGTTCCATTATCTAATAGCGCGCGGGATGAAAGAATACCTAAATCGTTCCGTTTTGGATCTGATTACTCTTATTTTATTGAGACGGTCATGTCTCCCTAAGTAGGTGGGTGCTAGCAAAATATTTTCACATTCAGAAGTAAAAGTCAGTGATTGAAACTTCGCAAACAGATCCTCCGCAATGAATAACGTCTTTCTTTTAATGATTTCCACCCCAATTCGAGCAACATTTCCGTGACGCTTCCTTGATAAAACAAAACGAGCTGCCATTCTCTGAACCTACTCAATGTCTTCCGTCAGTCCCACCTGGTGAGAGTCCCACAAGGGGCAACAGTACTCTGTTTAGTCCCCTTAAAACAACCAACAACAACAACAGCAACAGTACTCCAGGACAGGACGCACAAGTGTGATGTAGGCAGTCTCTTTGGTGGACCTGGTGCATCTTCGAAGCGTTCTGCTAATGAAAGGTAACCTTTGGTTCGCCTTCCCCACAATATTTTCTATGTGTTCTCTCCAGTCAAAGTTGTTCGTAATTGTAACTCCTAAGTATTTGGTAGAATTTACGACCTTAAGATTTGACTGATTTATCGCGTAATTGTGCGCGGGAAAAAAGAACACCTAAATCGTTCCGTTTTCGATCTGATTTCTCTTATTTCATTCAGATGGTCATGTTTCCCTAAGGGCCGGTTCGTCCATCTCTCTTTAATCTTGTCGTTAGTAAACGAGAAGATGCCTTTAACGTCTCGTTAGATGTGCTCGTTAAGTGCACTGCGTTTGTCATTGCCACATATACCTCTCGTTTGCTAACCTGGAGAAAACGAGAATGTACGATATATTTCGACTACGTTGGCAACAGAAACAAATGAAAGTGAAGTCTGAATAAACAGCTGTTCCCCCATATTTGACTATCAGGGAAGAGGTTAGCAGATAGTTGTTATTTGGTGCTGTGGCAAACAAACGTGGAAGAAGCTCAAATTTTACAAGACAGTCTTGTGTCCTTAATAGAGCAATATGACACATTGGAATGTAAAAAAAAAAAAAAAAAAGAAAAGAAAAAGAAAAGACGACGCTACGACATAGAATGAAAAGGAAGCGACCTTGCGGCAAATGAATTCAATGCTGCCCATGGAACATGTAGGACAGCAAAAGTGCTTAGGGCCTAGTACGATAATATACTGCCAAGTGCGTACGTAGTACGTTAGAGCAGGTTAAATTCTACGACGCTTCTCGCCGGGTTGCAGTGGTTAAGTTGGCCCCAATGGTAATGACGGCAACTCAGATGAACAATAAATGTTTTTTCGTGACAACTGAAATTACACGAAAATTATTTTTTTTTTTTCTGAACTGATAAGGGTACATACAAGAACCGGTCAACCATAGAGCAGGTACAGTATTAAATTTTCTGCGAGTGAAACGAGCAGCAATAAGATTTACTCTGTAGCTCGTGAAAAATATTAACGCAGTTCTACACTTCATTGTTCATCTGTTGCCAACATAAGCACTGGAGCCCGGCGAGAAGCGTCGTAAAATTTTACCTTAGTGCAAGCAATAAATTGCACGTAGGCGAAAGTGCACTGTTCCTGTAGATCGGAGAAAGAAATCACATTTTAGACCTTACACTAGGTGCAAAAAGCATAAGTAAATACTGAATTAATAAGTTTGCACACATAGATAATGTATTCTGTTTTCTTTTCTTTATATGTATATATAACAGATAACTTACAAAATTCATAACTATATGTTGGTCTCTTCAGATGGTCGTGTAGTTTTTCATGCAGCATTTCCAAAGTGGCTTTTCGAAGACGAAATTGCGTAACAAATTCTGCATCAAAATGATTTGGAAGAACATCAATACGTCTAGGACGCCTTATAGGGGCAATGTCCTCTATATCATCCAAAATATTGACATCGTAGTAATTGTCAATGAAATCTTATTCCAGCCATTTTCATCATATCGATTTTCACTTAACTAGTCGTTACCCGTAAGTTTGTATTTTGATATCGCAACAATATTTTTAAGGTTATGTTGCGTATCTGCAATGTATCAAACTCATGTATCGCTACTGACATGGATGGGGCAAGAAATATGACGATACAATTTACCAATAAAGCTGCTTTCCACACTAGTTTTTCATACATGTAGTGCTTCTGTTATTTTGTTCGATAAATCGGTCTTTTTCACGTTAATATATTGATGTATTTTAGCGCTTTGGAATCCTGCCATTTTGATACAGATTCTCACTTAACTGGTCGTTAGCCGTGTAACGAGCAGAATTTTACTCGTTAACTTAACGGCCAGTTTGAGGTCCTTTAACCTCAGGTTAACTCATAACGAAATATTGACAAACGCAATTCACCATTAACGATAAGTTAAAATCTTAACTGGAACTTAACGAGACATTGACAAACCGGCCCTAAGTAGGTGAAGAGGCTTGCTCAGAATAGTGTAGGATGAAGAGCTGCATCAAACCACTCTCAGGACAGAAGACTACAACAGCCGGCCGCGGTGGCCGAGGAGACTAAGGCGCTCCAGTCACGGTCTGCGCGGTCACTACGGTCGGGGGTTCGAATCCCCCCTCGGGCATGGATATTTGTGCCGTCCTAGTTCGTAAGTAGTTCATAAGTAGTCTGTAAGTTTAGGGACTGATGACCCTGTAGTTAAGTCCCATAGACTATACAAACATTTGAACATTTGAAGACTACAACACCACCATTCATGTGCAACTAAACCATAGTTTTCTGACATAATATTTTGTGAACTATGGATTAATGTCAACAGGTAGACTCCACAGAGCCATTTCCATGCCACTCTCGAAAGAAAAATTTGAGGAAGAAATAAATTTGATAAAAACCATAGCAGTTAATAACGAAACCGATCCTGCCATAGTTGACAACATGCTTAAAAAAGAAAACTGCTAAAAGAGTTACAACACTTGGTACTCCCACTGACCAAAAGAAAAAAATATTTCTCCATTCCATTTCTGGGGCCCATTTCTAATCAGATTCAATGACTTCTTCGTAATAAGTGTAACTGCAACGTTGCGTTCTCGACAATCAAAAATTTGAAGAAAAAATTCATTTACAATTTAAAATCAACCTGTACTCTCTTAGATAATTCTGGAGTTTACAAA
The DNA here is from genome assembly GCA_026315105.1 of Locusta migratoria. Taxonomy (NCBI): domain Eukaryota; kingdom Metazoa; phylum Arthropoda; class Insecta; order Orthoptera; family Acrididae; genus Locusta; species Locusta migratoria. The sequence goes on from CM048746.1 coordinate 561,768,014, forward strand.
ATTATTTGTGATTCTTGTTCTACCTACTACATAGGAGGTTTCAAAATCAGGTTTAAACTATATATTTTGAGAAAGAATGGCACTAATCCCCAGAATCCGTCTTTTGCTGACCATGTTCTCATTACAGGTCACGCATCTGAAGCATTCATGACCTGAACATTTTGCATACCGAGAAGAAAGGCCACAGATTAGACGTGCTCGATGAATTGCAAATATTTAAACATTTTTCTCGTAATGACGGGCTTATTGTAAATGAACAGTTACAACTCCGTAATAGAAGCTTTTTTTAACGGTATTAAGCCGTTCTTCCGACTTGATCCAAAAAATTTGTATTCCAAAAGACAAATTTTTAACTAATTTTCTTATTACAACTTTGTTACTCGTTAATTCTCTCTAGTAATATTGTATTGCCAAAATGACGCCGCAGCCATCTCTCATGTTAAACAAAGCTTTTTGTAGTAATTGTTTTCTCAATAGTGTTTCTCTCTGTACAGTAGACTAGTTGTAATTCACAATTAAGTGGCTGGCAGAGGGTTCATTAACCACTTTCATAACTTTTATCTACCGTTCCATTCTCTAATAGCGCGCGGGAAGAAAGAATTACTAAATCATTCCGTTTTCGATCTGATTTGTCTTATTTTGTCGGCATGGCCTTGTCTCCCCAAGTAGGTGGGTGCTAGCAAAATATTTTCACATTCAGAAGTAAAAGTCGGTGATTGAAACTTCGCAAACAGATCATGCCGCAATGAATAACGTCTTTCTTTTAATGATTTCCACCCCAATTCGTCCAACATTTCCGTGACGCTTCCGTGATAAAACAAAACGAGCTGCACTTCTCTGAACCTTCTCAATATCTTCCGTCAGTCCCTCCTGCTGAGGATCCCACAATGGGCAACAGTACTCCAGGAGAGGACGCACAATTGTGATGTAGGCAGTCACTTTGGTGGAGCTCGTGCATCTTCGAAGCGTTCTGCTAATGGAAGGTAACCTTTGGTTCGCGTTCCCCACAATATTTTCTGTGTGTTCTCTCCAGTCAAAGTTGTTCCTAACTGTAACTCCTAAGTATTTGGTAGAATTTACGACCGTAAGGTTTGATTGATTTATCGCGTAATTGAAGTTCAGCGGATTTCGTTTAATGGTCATGTGTATTACTTCACACATTTCTTTATTTAGTGTCAATTGCCAATTTTCGCACCTTGTAGAAATTTTGTCTAAATAGCTTTGCAGTAGCTTTTGATCCTCTGTTGACTTCACTAACCGATAAACGACAGCATCATCTGCGAACAATCTAAGGGAGCTATTCAGATTGTCTCCTAAATCGTTTATAAACACAAGGAACTGTAGGGGACATATAACACTTCCCTGTGGAACGCCAGATATCACTTCTGTTTTACTCGATGACTTACCGTCAATTACAACGAACTGTGTCCTTTCTGATAGGAAATCGTGAATCCAATCGCGCAGTTGGGGAGATATTCCATAAGCACGCAATTTCATTAGAAGCCGCTTATGGGGTACAGTGTCAAAAGCCTTCCGGAAATCCAGAAATATGGAATCGATTTGAGATCCCTTGTCGATGGCAATTAACACTTCATCTACATTCATACTCCGCGAGCCACCCGATAGGTGTGTGGCGGAGGGTACCTTGAGTACCACTATCGCTTGTCTCTCCTATTCCAGTCCCGTATTGTTCGCGGGAAGAAAGATTGTCGGTATGCCTCTTTGTCGGTATGTCTCTTTGTCGGTATGCCTCTTTTATCCTCATGCTCTCTTCGAGAGATATACGTAGGATGGAGCAATATACTGCTAGACTCCTCGGTAAAGATATGTTCTCGAAACTTCGACAAAAGCCCGTACCGAGCGACAGAGCGTCTCTCCTGCAGAGTCTTCCACTGGAGTTTATCGATCATCTCCGTAACACTTTCACGATTACTAAATGATCCTGTAACAAAGCGCGCTGCTCTCCGTTTGATCTTTTCTACTTCCTCTATCAACCCCACCTGGTACGGATCCTGACGGAAGACATTGAGAAAGTTCAGAGAAGAGCAGCTCGTTTTGTTTTATCACGTTACGGGGGCAAAGAGTCACTGAAATGTTGCACGAATTGGGGTGGAAATCATTAAAAGAAAGACGTTATTCATTGCGGCGTGATCTGTTTGCGAAGTTTCAATCACCGACTTTTACTTCTGAATGCGAAAATATTTTGCTAGCACCCACCTACTTAGGGAGACATGACCACCCCAATAAAATAAGACAAATCAGAACGAAAACGGAACGATTTAGGTGTTCTTTCTTCCCGCGCGCTATTAGAGAATGGAACGGTAGAGAAAAGTTATGAAAGTGGTTAATGAAAGCTCTGCCAGGCACTTAAATGTGTTTTGCAGAGTATCTATGTAGATTTAGATGTAAAGCAGTTTTCAAGCTGTGGACGAACAAGTGTACTATAACCTACTTCCTTTGTTTTCAGACTACATTTCCTTAGGATTCTTCCAATGAATCTAAGTCTGGCATCTGCTTTACCGACGATCGATTTTATATGGTCGTTCAATTTTAAATCATTCCTAATGCCTACTCCCAGATAATTTATAGAATTAACTTATTCCAGTTGCTGATCCGCTATAGTGTAGCTAAATGATACAGTACCTTTCTTTCTACGTATTCGCAGCACATTACACTTTTGTACATTGAGATTCAATTGCCATTTCCTACTCCATGCGTCAATTCGATACAGATCCTCCTGCATTTCAATACAATTTTCCATTGTTACAACCTCTATATACACTACAGCGTCATCTGCAAAAAGCCCCAGTGAGCTACCGATGTTATCCGCAAGGTCAGCAACGGACCCACGACACTCCCCTGTGGCACACCTGACATCACTCTTACTTCGGAAGACTTCTCTCCATTAAGGATGACATGCTGCTTTCTGTTATGTAGGAACTCCTCAATCCAATCACACAATTGGTCTGATAGACCATATGCTCTAGTTTGAACATGAAAACTCCCTAAAAGTCGCTAGATTTGCGACATTCAATAATTTTCTGGGTGTAGAGGGGTACTCGATTCACACAGTCGGGAAAGTCACGTCCACGTCAGTGACTTAGATTAGATTAGTTTTTCGTTCCGTAGTTCCATGTTGAGGGGATCCTCGTGGATGCAGAACATGTCAAGAAACAAAATTTACAAGTTGAATAATAAATAATACTAATAATATAAATACAAATACTACATTTTAATTTTTGTGTGTGTGTGTGTGTGTGTGTTTTTTTTTTTTTTTTTTTTTTTTCCCTCACACACACCGTGAAAATACCAAGAGGATTCCCACTGGACGGACGTCAAGAGACATCAAAAATTAAACACCATTTGCGCGTAGTGATTCGAAACCCGAAATAGCGGTTCTATTTGTTCACAAAAGAGACCGGCAAGCATTAAATTTAGTGTTGAAGCATTAATTGTAAATGCAGTCGGCTTAGATGACGAAGAAAGAAAGCAGAAATTCACGTAAGGCAAGCAAAACGGATAGGGGGTTAAGAACTTGATTTTAAAGACTATCTATGAAGGCAAATTTCACACACTGTATAGAGATTTTAAGTTCAAAACATCAGAAAATACCTTCGAATGGCGAGACAATTTTTCATTTAACTCTCTCTGATAAGCAAGAGGGTCAAGAAAACAGACACAAATACGAGTCCCGCAATTTCTCAAAAATAAATAAAGAAATAAAAAAAGCACCGATGGTGTGCTTAAGGCCCTAACCAGGGTCGTTTTATAAAATAATAGCTAGTTACATTAACATAACGTAAATAGAGAAGTAAGACAACAGTAAGTAATGATGATATGTAGGCCTAGATTTGCTAAGTTTGTCCTACATAAACTCGTTTCTACAACAATAATACAGTCTGGAAATGTTTTTGTTGCTCGTATCATGGAGTACCACATTGCACATGGTGGTAAACAAGCTCAATTAATATTTCGTCGTACATTTCCTAATAAAGGTATAGCCGAAAGCTCAGTAACGAAATATATTTCAAATGCGAAGAACACAATTGTGAATCAAAAGCAGCCATGTTAGCAACCATAAACCAAACAAATCCGTAACAGCCAATCGTAAGTAGTTGATCGGCCACGTGACCCTCACCGACAAACTATCCTTTCGAAGCATACTGACCGGAAGACAAACAGACGTTGTCCACCATGTGAACGAAGCCGTCACGTGACCACTTCAATTTGCCGAGACGTTGCCTACCGTGTAAATTGGGGCCAACACTAAAATTTTGTGTGTGCTAACGAAGAATTAAAAAAGTTACATCTAATCATTATGCAATTCTTCGTGAACTGAACTTTTAGTGTCTTTCTTAAAATAATAATAATAAATAAAATAAAAACATATTTGTCGCTAAAACGCTTTTAAATTCGCTAGGAATGAGACGTGTATCAAATAGAAAAATATTGTCGCTAGACTGAAATAAAAAGCGCCAGATCTAGCGACAAAATCGCTAAATTCGTCATCCTGAGGATAACTTTACGATTGTGCTTGTCCTGCCACAAGCGGAAAAAATATACACTACCTGTCAAAAGTTGTCAATCACCTCTGCACAAAACTAGAGACTTTATTTCAATGTACAAACACATCGTAAAAACTAAATAGACCAACAAAAAATACAATTTCTCCATCATTAAGTACAATACAATATGGCTTATATTTTAGCCTCGTCAGTGTCCATCATTTGCCCTCCGAACAGCTACACAAACTCTTGGCATTCTGGAAATAAGACTTTGTAGTGTTTGTGCTGATATTGCAGTCCAACAGCTCTGTAAATTATTCCATAGCTCTTCAACATTAGTCGACCTCAGTTTTCGAACGAGTTTGTGACACTTGCGGGGAGTGACACTTGCGCGGAAAGGGAATTTGTAGACACTTGCGCGGAGACCCGGACGCTGCAGGTAGTGAACAGGGTGTTCTAGAAGTAGGGATACACCACCCCTACTCCACGCCCTCCACCCGCTACCTGTGCCGTATTCAGAGAAAGGCCCACCGAGCGAGGTGGAGCTGTAGGAACGGTCCGGAGATATCACAGCCTCATTCAACAGGGAGATACCACGTCATACAAATATCACTCGATTTACAATACACCACCATGTGAAGAGGAATGTGATGAAATCGGAATTGAGCGCAACCGTTGCTAACTACAATTTCGGATTTACTGCATTTTGCGTCAGAATTCGCATCTATATTCGCATTTATCGCAAATGCGAATTTTTCCTGTCCCTAGTAATACCTCTAAAAATAAACAGCTGATCAAGGCACTAAAAGCAAGGGCAGATCTTTGGGTGTATTACTACAAATAACTAAAACACAATTTCATCGTGGAATTATATACAATCTCATTATCAAGGTTTTTTGTAGGTGGTTTTGAGCAGCTTTTAAATATGTTAGGTATAGCATTATGAAATATAGACAGCTACACCTTATGTTTATTATGAGGTATCGATTTCGGCTAATTTCAGGTCATCTTCAAGTCTCAAACAACAGATGTTACTTATGCATTTTTCCAGTGGCACTCATAACCTTTAACTGTTTACACACGAGGTCTAACGTTGTTAGTCGCGTTAGCGATGAAAACAGAACCCAGAATCTTTGCGTCTAAATGATACATATATTGGTGTGATGTCTTATTTCGAAAGAAAAAACATCACACCAATACATATATAGCTCTCGGTAAAGTGGAACGGTACGATGTCGTTACGTAGCACAGCACGGCGACTGGAAACGCAGGAGAAGTGCAAACAACGTTCTCTCCTCAGAGGTATGATTCTAATTAGGTTCGACGTAGACTTCTACAACATACAGTCTACACGGCGAAGATTACACCAAAAATTTTAACGTTTCGTCTACTTTGGCGATAGCAACCAAATTTTAAAATCGTTCTTACTATGTAAATATTTAGCAACACAAAACGCTTCAAGTCCATAACTGGTTTTCAAGTTCTCAATTTTTAATATGTTTTAATTACATAAAAAACAAATTTGGGACTCACACTACAATTTCCATATGGCAGATTTTGTAGGTACATTCACAAGACATAATTCAACGGTTCTGTGCATTCATTTTATGAGAAATACCAATCATTTGTTTTCAGTGTTTATTTCAAATTTCTACATTTAAGTTTCTTTAATACCCATGTCCGAGGAAAGACTCGAACATCCGACCGGACCGGCCGCGCAATTTGTGACACAAATTACATGTTTGATAATATTAATGCATAGAAGCATGAAATCACGTCAAGACTACTTCCTGCAAAAATTTCGACAAAAAAGTTGGCACTGAGTTTAGAAAAACAAAATTCTGGTATATTGGATTTTAACATTTTATCAAAAAATGAATGTTACTACAAGAGATACAGCCATTCAAATTTACGGGCACCATAACGTATTCCCTTCCTGAGTAAATGAGCTGCTTCTTGTAGTTTCAACACCTTTTTCTTGAATGTTCTGAATATAAATCTTCACACAGACTTCTCGAGGAGGAGAGTGATACGGATATCTGATTGTAAACCACTGCCTATTACCTTAGACCTTTTTGACTGTACTGAACAGGAATTCCGCGTATTCAGTAATTTATATTTATACAGTTAACAGGTAATGTAATTTATAACCAACTATAGGCTGTCAATTTCGCTACATTTTTCCTGGAAGTCTTGCAGCTTGTTTCTCCCTGTTGGTTTATGCCAAGTTCGGAATAAAAATGGTTCTCTATGACGGTGATGGAAAATGGAATTTATCTTTAGCATTTTTCGGTGTGTGACATTTCCTTATACATTCCGTATTTCATACATTTTTAGATGTATCTCTAATTCTAATACAGCCAAATCGTTTTGGGGTCTACGAATAAACGCTTCAAGTATGTAAAATACTCATTGACTTATTATTAACGTTTTTTAATTGAAGGTTTAAGGTTGCGTCTCCTATTAAAAAGCATAGTAGCTATTTTTAAAGAGATGGAAGTTGCGTGATAGTGGGGTTAACTACATAGCGGTCAATTACATCAACGTATCTGTGCAGGATGCCTAATATATTTATTGCTTGCGCAGGTGTCTTGATATGCTTAGTGTTCTGAATAATATGCTTTTAGGAGGTATGACTGTGGTAAGTCATCGTCTTGTAGTAGCAAAGAATGTCTTAATTACTCTCCAAACACTATCAATATTAAAATACCTTTTTGATTTCAGGAGGAACACTCAACGAATTCATATGTAGTTAGAACAAGTTACTATATTGCTCTTCAGCTTTGAAAGGGTTGTGCAATTTCACTGAGTTTCGTGTTATGTTGAAAGTGTGGAAACTTGACTACAGCAGTGCTAGTCTTCTTGGTGTGCCTGTACCCAGGAAAAGCCATTAGCCGCCCCAAGGGTCCCGGTTTCCGCGCAAGTGTCACTCCGCGCAACTGTCACTCCGCGCAAGTGTTCCAACCCCTTTTCGAACCTCCCTGTCAAGTTAATCCCATAACACTTCAGTGGTATTTAAGTCTGGTATCTGACTTGGCCAAATCATATTTTTCAGTTCCCCACATTTCTCTTTTCAATTGACATACCCTCTACACAATTTAGAAGACTGTCTGCGGTCATTGTCCTGTTGCAGAACAAACCCACGACCAATAAGCCTCTTGGCAGATGGAACTGCATTGTTGATCAGTATCCTGTGATATCCTTCCTTCTTTAACGTTCCATTAATTCGCGCGAGATCATCGACTTTATCAACTGCAGAATCCCCCGCACACCATAACCGACCCTCCACCATGCTTCACTGTAGGTGTCAAACACTGACTCTTCATACGTTCTCCACAAAGTAGACGAACAAACATTCGACAATGGCTCCCAAATACTTCAAACGTCGATTCATCCGTGAATAACACCTTGGAGCATTGCTGCACGCTCCAGTTTTTATGTTGCATCCTTTTCACCTCATTTTTTGTCCGTAATAAAGGTTTCTATGCACCCCTTTAACTCTCGTTCACGAAGACGGTGTTGCACTGTTGATATAGAGATTGGAGCAGCTCGAACATTGTTGATTTCCTCACGAATTTCAGGTGCCGTATGAGTCCTCTGACGTTTGCTCTGTACACATATGAACTGATCTTCCTGTATGATGTTAGACGGGGTCTTCCAGATCACAAACGCTTGCATTGGCACTGGTTTGCTTGAACCTCTGTTATGTATACACCACTGTAGATTGGGCTACGCCAACTTTTGTTGCTATTGTCGTACTAGAATAAACTTCGTGATGCAGAGCTAGAATTACAGCACCATTTTCAATTCCAATCTCTTGCTTCCATCCCATATGGTATAAACCTGATCAGATACACAAACAATACTGCTACCTGCACGCAGTGTAGGCCTACTGTACTGAAAACTAATGTTAACTGCTTGCTACACAGACAGGTGAAGGAATGAAGCCTATTCCAGTCTTTGGTAAAGACACGTCAGTGTTGTGGTTACTCATCAGCAACCCACAGCACAGAGAACCGGACAAATACACGAGTCGTTAAGTCTTTACACGTTTATGCTTTAGTATCAGAACAGGGCTATGATAGATTATTTAAAACTATATCTCTGTTTTAACCACAAATCCATAGTTATGATAGGCGATCGAAAACTTTCGACCGCCTCAGGCCTTTCATCTTGGGGGGGGGGGGGGCGCTCAAAAAACCTCGAAAGCACTTTTTTTTCAGCTACTTTAAAGAACAGTGCGTTGATGCTACCTTCAGTTCGCTTCCAAGTTTCTGTCTTATCGTCAGCTTGCTGCAGGTTCCAGATACAAGGTTTTCCCTCATATTGATTTAAAACTCCATAATCACTTTACTGGATGATTCCATAGTCATTACGCCTCAAAAACGGTCAATAAACTGAATGTCTTCAAACTGCAATTACAAAATCTAAGACCACAACAGATCATGGGAAGGGGTGCTCGAGCCGTACTGAGGCTTGTCATTTGTCGAGCCATGATACATTGATGTCTGCAGGGTTTACGGACAGTTCATGAGAAAGGCTGAGTCGTTCAAATCACCACAACTAATGACAATTTGTTACGATCTCACGATGAAGATCTGACAAACTTCACATGAGCCTCCTCAAAACATGGGCTGTGGGAACAAGGCTTAGCAGGACGTAGAGAAACATAGGGGCAAAACGGTTCTGGCGACAGTTTTACCATCGACGGATGAGTCATTAGGAACCAAATGTTATGTCATCCAAGATGGTTGCAGGAGAACCCGAACCCCTTCCTTCTCGCTCCCACTTGCGGCTTAACTCCCGGATGATTGGCAGTTAACAAACATTACACTTAATCTCCCCCTCCCCTTTCACTTAAGCTCTTCCAGCTCAGCTCCCAGATCATTGATAGCTAACAAGTCATCACAATTATCTCCCCCACACACTGGACAGCTACCTCCGACATCCCTCACTTAGGAGACCACCACCCCCTATCCTTCACTTGGAACCACCACTCTCGATGCTGCCCTTGGGTAGCCACTGCCCCCAGTCGGCCTACCACTTCAAATACCCATACATCTTGGAATATTTTAGGGTGCATTGTAAATTTACAGACTTGCACTCTCTCCACCCCCACCACCTCCCCCACTACCCAGATGCAGATGAAAACTTTGATTACATCGATTTAACAAACAATTTCCTTCCCAATACCTCAGTACCTTAAAAAAGCTATAGAAGTAATTGTTTAAACAATTTCACACTACATCAATATTTTAAGTAGTTTCTACAATCAATAATAATCAACAATTTCTCTCCCTACACTTTTAGCAATTTCTATAAACAATTGTGATAAACAATTTCCATTGTCCCTCAATACATTGATTAAATAAACGATATCTCAAGCCCTATGTTTAACCAAATTTCCTCCAATACATCACTGTCTTAAATAAATTTTCTTGCTGTTTGGTTTACCATGCATTTGATAAGCTTCACAAAACTTATGTGAAGCCAAACTTTTTGAATGTTACAAATCATCCTTGTGACTGGATGTCTGAAGTCATGTAAGAAAGTAACAAAATGGTGTACCGGTGCAGTTGAGTTTGCAATATACAATATAGAACCTTATGGTGTGAATATTGAAAAACACAAAATTTTTTCTTAAACATTTTTACTGACTGACTTATTTGGTTTGATCGGATTTTTTATTAGCAAATCACTATCATAATTGCCTTCTGTGCACGATATGGTGCACCTTACCTGCACCTACAGAGTGTGGAGACTGCTATGCTGTGAACAACAGAGACAGCAAACAGGTGGCAGACCTTTGACATTTATGACAGCCAAACCTGTTTCTCTGCATTGACCCAGTTATTTTAATAGTCCCTAACTGGATTGTACTGCATAACCAAGCACACAGTTCGTCTTTTCTCTCTGGCAGTAATTGCTTGGGGCCATAGAGATCCTACATGGTGCTTCAAAATTTAAATTTAATAGTTTATATACCTAAGGATGCAAACTGATGAGATCATCAGACACACACACACACACACACACACACACACACACACACACACACACACACACAAAACCTATTCCTGAGGTAGGACTTGAACATCTGATGGGAGCATCCATGCAGTCCATTACATAGTGTCTCAGACCACATGATCATTCCCGTGCAACATGGCACTGAATCATGTAATTCCTTATTTACATGACACAAATACAACTCGCAATAATATGAAAGTCTCAATAGGCTGGGATACTTCTGCTGCTGAATTCTGCCATTTGATGAAGAAACGTTTCCTTGCTACATAAGACATAACATTATCTCACAACCAACCAAATTTTGAAGGCATTTTATGAATGAGAATCTTACAATTTCTCATTATATACAGAACGTATGTGGCTTACTGCTACTCTGTATGGCTCCATCTCTAATGACCACACTGTCAACAGGACAGCTTTCTTCTTTCTTCCCTCCTGTATGGCTGTGCTGAAAAGCTAATCATTTGCACATCCAAACATGTAGTAATTTCATGCCACTCTAATATGTACTGTACACTGTCATGATGTTTACAGGCTTTTGATTTGATTTGATTTTTCCAGGGAAGCCAAAACAGTCTTGGTCCAACCCACCAATGCCCACACCAAAACTAAGTTTACTGTGCAGTATCGCTCCCTGTATATCTAGTAAAGCCAACCGATGCCCTTGAACATTGCAAGGAGTCCCTTTACCAGTTCTTTATTAGACACAATTTCTTCGGGTCTGGTTGTCCAAATGTTCTGTGCCTTTTACTCTCCAAAGCAATGCATTCGAAGATTAGATGTGATACAGTTTCATCGCCGTCATCACAGATCCTACATTTAGGGTCCTCTTCTGTTATTCCCATTGTATGAAGGTGTTTTTTGGAATTCCCATGGCCTGTCAGCAATCCAACCATGAGTCTAATCTCTCTCCTGTCCAGGTCCAGGAGCTTCTTTTATAACATGGCTTTGGCATCATTACCTTGCCATGTTTTTGTTGGTAGACTTTGGTCCAATATTCTACGTGCTATCTTCTGAGCCAGTTACATAGCTCCAATTTGATCATTGCCTTGGTGATTGTCAGGACAGGTTCCGGTCCAATAAATGGAGTCTCTGCCCCCATCCTGGCTAATCTGTCTGCATGTTCGTTGCCACTGATCCCCGAGTGGCCAGGGACCCACAGTAGGTTTACTCTATTGCTTTCCCCTAATGTTTACAGGCTTAATGGCTACCAGTGTTATTGCAGGTGCTTGTATATGGTACATTAATGCTCTGTTATTATTGTAATCAAACACAACAAAATAAATTTTGCAATAGCCATCAAACAAACGATCTATGGTATTTTATACTATGGTGAATTGATAATTACACAGTAACACATCATCTAAACTATTGACAAAACCAAACAAATCCATTTTTATTTATTCAAACAGAACTTGAAATCACTTACAATGACACAATAACATTGTGAAACAACTTCATTCAATAGATTTGCCTGACTCCTTGGATGAATGTCAGCCTGCACTCTACATGGTACACTGTCAACAACTTCATTTAACCACTGCTGGTTATCCCATTCTCCAATGGCAATCTTGCTTAGCTCAAGTTGATTTCATGTTGATCAGCATGTCACACAGTTCTTTTCAATGTATCCCAAGCATTTTCAATTTGATTCATATCTGAGAAACATGTAGGCCAATCCAATCATGCAGTACTGACATGACTGAAAAAATAATTGATTATGCCTGAGTAACGGATTTGGGAGTTGTCATATATAAACTTGAATTATTCTCTAAAATGCTGAAGAAAGAGTTATCGATGACTTGTAGGATATTATCCCTGTATTGTGGAGTTTAAAGCTTGCCCTTATTGGCAGTGATGACATCCAAAACTTCCACACAATACCTACCCAGAACATTATTAATCCACCACCTAGCTGTACCCAATTGACAGTATGCCTCTGTCGTGGAACATTACCAGGTTCTCTCCAACAAGTTCTTGACAGTCATCTGGTATTACTCGTAAGTGGCACTAACCTCAGAAGAGAACTTTGCACCAATTTTCCACTGTCCATTGTTGCTGATTTTGGGCTCACCTGTACCAAGCAGTTTGGTGTCTGGTTTTAAGGGCTGCACCTTTACGTGGCCATCTAAATTACAGAGAGTTGTTGTGGAGTCTGTTTTGTACAGCCCGGTTTGACACTTGCCACACAGTGGCCATAACAAAGTCTTTGTTTGTGATTGTGGAAGTCTTGTCGGGGTTCCTTTGGGTGAAAAATCGCAGTTAAAAGTCATGGGCCGCATTGTTACCTAGGGCATCCAGTACGGAGGAAGTCATAGCTTGAAAACAATTCCAGTTCATTACCACATCACTCAGATGTGCGACTATTCACATTACAACTTCTCTTGATGAAAGTTCTTGTTGACATAAAGCAACAATCCATGTGAGATCAAACACTGATATTCTTCTTGCCATCAGACAATATCCATACAATGTCTACAAATTCCTTGTGCTGTTATTACATGGTGTGATGGATGAAGGTACACTGCCTCACATACTTTCAACAAAATGGGTATGATTTCGATAGGTGGGTGCTATAGGCAAGTCTTTATACTTTGTGACATTTCAAAGGATCAGTTTTGTTGAATGTAGGCTCAGCAACAATGTTTTATTCCATATACAGGTAATGCAAAACTATTTTTATGTGTGTATTTGGATATCAAGTGCTGTGAAATTCTGTGACAGAATTTGAGACACCCATTGCCTTATTGTTAAGCTAAATTACACATCTTTACTGACCATTAACACAACATAATGTGCAAGAGGACAAAGTACTACCAATATACAGTATTGTCTACTTTTTTCTTTTGTTGTTTTTCAAACCTCTTATGCCAAACTGGTGGTTGGGAGAGGTGGGGAGGAGGGGGAGGGGGGATTGACAGTGGCACAATTAATCAGCTCTTGACAGGACAGAAGTGGCTATTAGAGGAAAACTGGTATGGGAAGATGCACAAGTTGCATATAGAATCCCCAAACCCTTGTAGGAATACAGGTTTCAGCTGCGAAAATGTGAAATGATGGAGACAGGAGACATCAGTGACTCAGACAGCAAGCATATCCAGCAGGATGAAATGGCAAGGCACTGCTCATGTAAAACATAGGGCGGTGTTCCCAGCATATTTTTTACTTGACACGAGAGCATATACTCAAGAATTTTGAATGCCATCCATACTGGCAAGCATCTTTTGAAAATGGTATTAAAATGGCAAAAAATCAGTTAAACACAGTAACAAAATTGTAAATATTAATGGTAGGTGACCTTAAATTGAAGTGGCTTGATTTCTCACCATTTTCTCAACCATTTCATGCCGTCCATTTGATTTAAAAGTAAGGGCATCCTTTTATCTTGATGCTAACAGGTAAGGAAAATGGATAGCACCTGCACTTGTTCTCACTTGATCATCTACTCTGCCCCGTAAAAGACCTCGATGTAATTATTTACAATGGACAACTCATATGAGTTGAGTCGACATTCACTTCTTAATCTTCATACCCCCTCAAGCTAATTTCATAGTGGCATCCAGTCAAATGCATGGCTTATGGAAGAACACAAGTCAGCCACACAAACAATACATATTACAAAATCCCCATATGTAAGAGGCCTAGGACTTTTCAAAGAATGACTTATAGAATATTAGTACAGTAGTTTGAGATCTGTTTGATTTTGTGGAAATAGTCAGACCCTATTAACAAAACTCTACACATTAATATAAGAAACTGAGGAAAAGAACACCAATCAACTAACAATGTGACTAACAGTAGTATATTAACCCAGTTATGCCTGAAAAATTTTTTTCCAGCAAATACGGTAAGAAGTGATGCAAATGATGTTTTAGACAACAATTTGATGGCCTTTTGTATTTATTTTGTACTAATTGGTCATAAAAGGAGTCCTTTTTAAAAGGACATAGGCATAAATGTCATTAGTATTTTTATAACACAGTTCTTCATTCTGTGGTAGGTCAGAAAACGTGTTGCATAGAAACTTCTTGTAACATGTAGAAACATCTTGTTTGTTTTTCTTTAGTTGTTTACGAGGTGGTCAATTCTATCATCTCTTGAATCAATATTATCCAAGCTAGATAGTCTACTACATTTCCTATTGTAATCTCTGGATGAATTGCTTTCCAATACAGCCCTGCAACTCATTGATGGAATGATAGCTGGCCAAATCGTCCACCATTATAATGATATAATTGCCATGCATTTTCTATAGCAACGTCGATGCAGTGGGTTATTAATGGCATGTACCACCTTTTACCACAAATGGAAGCACAAAGAAGACTTATTATTTCATCACAATGATCCACTCCACCTATACTCTTTGTCATATACATGGATTGTATGTGGTTTCTTTCCTAGAGTATCTGTGCAGTGGTTCAACTGCAGCATTTGAGGCAACAGACACTATGCTAATGTCATTCTACTTTGTTACCACTTGTTGTCACTTGAAATTGATAGAATCTCTTTAAAAAATGGGACACTTTGATGATCTGTTTTCCCTTATAGTTTCTGTTTCTTGTAACTTATGGTTCTAAAGTTCTTATACATGTGGTACACTTCTGAAAAAGTTATCAAAACAAGTTTGAGGCAAAAATACCAATCTTTTCACTGAGTATATATAGATACTGCAGAACAATGGATGGTCCTAGCTTGAACAATTTGTATTTGTCTAAAATTTTAGTTTTTGATCCTTGATAAAGACTCCATCCATAAAACATAAGAACTTGAATTGGCACCTACCCACAACTAGTCGGTTCAACCCTTATAGACTGTTTGCACCCATGGTGTCCGAAATGTGACACCAATGCCACATCAACTCTATGGTTTTCATGGTGTGGAGCAAAATCTTAAAAGAACTCATTTAGAGCTATGAAAAGAGGATGCACCTTAGCAAAAATATCTTTCAGATTAAGAGCATCATTATCACAGCAATGGATAACTACTTGTGTCACTCACATTTCTACTTTCATCAACTGCATGTAATTGAGTTTTCATTATCTGTTGTTCTTTGTTTTCATCTCCATCTTCTTCCATTGTTGCAAGGAAAAAGAGTTGAAATAATTCCATTTCAGCCTTCAACATACTTCCTGGTAAGTTGTTAGGTGACATGGTATCTTCTTTCCCAGAATCTTCATCTGACAAATCAGGATGTGTTACATCCATGGATGGAATTATAGCTATTACTAAAGTTTTCTCAGATTGTGTGTCTTCATCCTTACCCTCAAGAATACATAGAGCTTCATCAAGTGATAAATATCCAAAAGAAAATTATGATATTTTGTACTGCAGGAATAGTGCCAATGTGTTTCTGAGAATGCCTATTGCCCTCTAGAAAGGACACCAGAAAATATTTGATGTAGGTAAAACAGCTCTTCTAACTGCAAATTTTCTTTTAAACATAAATACGAGCCTTTTGAAACAGATAACATTATAGTTCAGCTCATTACTTCAAGGTAAATATGTAGAACCTCACCTCTCGAATCATATGATGTTGCAAAAAGACGTTGTGAAACAAAAGTCAACAAGCAGATTGTTTACTCAAGAAAACTACACTTTGATAATCTCTGGCTCAGGTTACTACGTGTGCCAACTGTTCATAAATGTAGTACAAACTTGACATAATAAATTTACCAGCATTACTACTGCCCTTATAGAAAGGCAATTAGGCGTATCTGGGTTAAGATGAAATGTATAAAGGAACCAATTAGCAAATATGATTTAGAACTTGCATTATTTTCAAAAATATTGGATCTTAATTCATTATAGGTAAAATTTGAATAGTTTATAATTCCTTTTGTTATCTTTTATTTTACTAACGAAAATATTGATTTGCAGCTACACTAGGTTCTTTTTTAAAATCAAAATGCTTCCAAAACTATAGGACAGATTGAAACTCACCATAAACATGATCTCTGAGAGACGGACTGGCACAAAGAGAAGGCAAACACACCCACAGAACTTAAATTTTCAGGCACAGCCTTCCTCAGAAAAAGAGCACACACATTCACAAAATTACTCACACACAACTCATGCACACATGGCTGCCATCTCTGGGCACTCCAGCAACAAGCATCTTTACAGTTACTGAGAAAGGGGGGGGGGGGGGGGAGTGGAGAAAGAAGGAGCCCAGGCAAAGGTGGATGTTCAGCAAGGCAGAGTGTAAAGGGTCTGATAGGGGGGGGGGGGGGGATGTTAGATGCAGCTTGGAAAGGTTGGGGAGTGAAAATGAGATTTGCTGAGGTGTGTGTGTGTGTGTGTGTGTGTGTGTGTGTGTGTGTGTGTGTGTGTGTGTGTGTAAAAAGAATATTGAAGTATTAAAAGTAATACAAAAATAGGTGGCATACAGTTTGAAGACAGATATGATTTGAAAAAAGATACAAGATAATGAGAGGAGGAAGCAGACACAACTAGCATGAGGTGTAGACTCTATCTACAGCTCTAACCACATTAAACCCACTAACAGTACCTGCACTTTGAGCTGCCATTCATTCCACATATTAGCAGTGTTGAGAACTCCCTACTATACTGAAACCCTCACAAAGGCCTTTAACCTAGTCTGCAAACAGATTTGCTGCTCCATATCCCCTCATACCAATCTTCTCCTACCCCCAATAACCAGCTACATAGGAGTCTCATCACCCAATACCATCCTGAACTTGAACAACTGAACCACATCCTTTGATTATCTGCAGCTGTGCCCTGAATTGAAATACATAATACCCAAAATCCTTCCAGCCCCTCCTAAGGTAATGTTCCTTTGCCCACCCTACTTCCACAACATCTTAGTCCATCCCTGTGGAAGACAAGATGCAAGACCTGCCAAATCCAGCCACCCAGTGCTTCATATTCCAGTCCTGTTGCAAGCTTATCATACCCCATCAAAGGCTGGGCTACCTGTGAAAGCAGTCATGTATTTATTTATTTTAGCCATCCACAGACATTTTAAAATGTATGGATGTTGTCAGTTCATTTACATTTACATTTTTATATAGTTTTTGTTACCTCTAGTTCATTCATAACAGTTTTTATGCCACATCTAGTTTAACAGTGTGAGACATATGTTGTTTACAATCTTTTTTATCCTTATAAAATCTTACATATACCCAACTTTGTAAGACAAACAAACTTTTATTACTAAGGTATTCACTTACAGTGTAAAAACAGTGTTCCTGCAAATACAGTTTAAGACGTTTCCTAAAGCAATACATTGAATCAATTTCTTTTGTTTTCTGTGGCAGTTTATTATACAGTTTTAGACCTTCATACAAGAAACTGTTTTGAGTCTTCTGGTGACTTGTTTTTGTGTTATAGTTATGGAATTTGCTACTTGTACTATAATTTTCTATATTTTTCTTTATATACAGTACAGTTTGGAATATACATTCGCAAGGAACAGTTAAAATTTCTAACATTTTGAAAAGCTCTATGCAGTGGGTCCACTTACTGCTTTTTGTTATAATTCTAATTGCTCTCTTTTTCATTTTAAATACAGCTTGCAAGTTCTGAGCACTGGTTCCTCAGAAAATTATTCCATGACTGATTGCTGACTGGACATAACTAAAATAGACAGTTCTCAGGCATTTATCACTTCATGTAGATGCAAGGACTCTAAGAGGAGAACATGTTTATTCAAGAGTTTCACGGCATGTTCTTTCTACTTCATTTGGTTATCAATGAACAACCCTAAAAATTTTGTTGAATGTACAGAGATGGAGATGTTACCTAGAACTAAATTTAATGGACTCATTTTCCTATTTATTCTAAAGCATATTGTATATGCCTTCTTAATGTTGAGGGTTACTTTATTTTCCTATGACCATTTGTAAACATCTCTCAGCACTTAGGTAGATTTTTCCAGCATTTGTGTTTGTGTCTTACTGATGATTAATATGTTGTTGTCATCACAAACAATAACTTCTCTGCGTGGCTGATATGTTGTGGGAAGTCGTTTATATACACCAGAAACAATATCGAGCCCAGTATGCTTCCTTGGGGGACCCCAGGAAACCATTTGTTTGCCACTCCCCTTATTCGTAGTGTCTCTAACTTATATAATAATATCTGGTGGTCAACAGTACCAAATGCCTTAGAAACATCTAGAAAAAGGCCAGTTACACAGCTGTTCTCATTTAGTGCTTCTAAGACGGTTTTTGTTAACTGTGCTATTGCTGATTCTGTGCCTCTGCCGGACCTGAAACCATACTGGTCATTACAGAGGAGGTTGAATTTACTTAGGTAGTTATTTTTCATTATCGTCTATATCATTTTAGAGAGGGATGGCAGTATGGCTATTGGTCTGTAGTTCTCAATGTTTTCTACATCATTCTTGTAAGCTGGTAAAATTAATGCATGCTTCAGGTAGTCAGGAAAGCAGCCAGTTTTGAAGGATTCATTTATGATTTCTGCCAGTGGAGCTTTGATGTTATTTACGCATTTTTTCAGCACACACATTGGGATTTCATCCATACCTGCTGAGTTTTTGTTCTTTAATTGTTTTACAGCATTACATACCACCTCCTCGGTATTTGGAAACATTGCCATTGAGTTAGCTATATGCAGTTGTCTTGGTTGATTAACGTTTTTTTGGAAGTTTGTTTTGCAATTTTGTTGCAGTCCTGCTGAAGTAGGTATTCACATAATTTGCTAATTCTATCAGGTTACCTGCTAAGTTTTCCTTGTTCTTGATTTTTGTGTTTGTACACCACTGTTTCACATTTCCTGTTTCTTGCTTCACAACGGTCCAAGTAACTTACATTATTTGCTAATTTTATAAACCAATCACTGGCTGGAATTTTTGTTGTCTTGAGTACTTTTCTGTAGATCCTTTTGTAATTTTGTAGTAGTTCAAGAAATCTGGATCACTGTTATCCTTTTTAATGGAATTTAGGTATTTTAAGATTTGAGAAGATTTTTTAATTCCTTTAGTAATCCATTTATTTTTAGTAAATGTTTCTATCGGGATTAATGTTTTTGGGAACGTTTCTTTGAATTTTAGTTTAAACTCAGACATGAAGTTTTAGAATTTTTTGTTCACTTCAGTTTCTGCATAAACTTTTATGTGGTAACTGTAACGAAAATTTTTGTAGGGCTGATGAGGAGTAGGTTCTTTTATATATATGTCGTTTGGGTTCTTTCTTTACACAAGCTTTTACTTTTATGATCTGACATTTTTGACAAATACTTCACAGTCTTCTCTGGCTATATCTGTAGCTACATGGTCAATGATAGAAGATGAATGAGCAGTTATTCTTGTTGGACTGTTGACTTGTGATGACATGCCAAAACTATGTAGGATATTCAGAAAGGTGTCACTGGTGTCATCAGTTTAAGCTGTATTTATATTAAAGTCTCCATACAAAAGGATATTATGTTTCAGAGTCCATGCCAGTTCTAGGCTTTGTGTAAGTTTTGAAAAGAATATCTCTAAATCACCAATAGGAGATTGGTATACACATAATATAGTGAGTTTCTTGGACATGTATACAGTAGCTGTCTGTATTGCTGACACTCCATAGTCTTTGTCTACACTTAACAAGATTATATAATTTCTTACTTTAAATTCAATACCATTTTTAATATACCATAGATACGTGATCCTCCACATTTCATATTGTTTCTGCAGCAAGAACATGCTTGGACATATAAGGGTAAGTTAATGTGTACAATTTGATTTTGGTTACACCAGTGCTCTGTAATGCAGATAACAGAGCTGTCTGAGAACTGTAACTCTACTTCTAGCTGTTGAACTTTGTTTTTTACGCTCTGCATATTTTGGTGGAGTATTGTTAGATATTTATTGTTATTTATCTTGGTGGTTTTCTTTTTGTCATACCTGCAGTTAAAACATCCTTTGGATGGGGAGGAGGTATCTTTTCCAACTACTTGCTGCGCACGGATGGTTGTTTCCATATCTTCTGCTGCATCTGTTATTGCTGGGATTACTGCTGATGGCTTTGATGTTATTGGTGGCATTTCATCTCTGACTGTTGTTTGTGCTGCTACATTTGGTGTCACTGTTACTGGTTGTGGTTGTCCTTCATCTGCTATTTTTGTTGGTGCTATCACCTGTGATGAGACGGCTTCTCCATAAAGTGATGGTATAATAATAGGCATGATGTTGTTGTTTATGCACACCCTTTTAGCTATTTCATTTATTTTAGTACCTATCAATTTTTCCATGCATATTTAAGGGCATACCATGCCCAATGAAATGTTTCCTTTCCAGGAATTGCACATCTAGGAAGTGTGTGTCTCTGTATGCTTTACATATTTTACGAAACTGTCTGTTGGCCTTAGTGACTTTCTATTAGGTCACTATTACACATTCTTTTTTTACTGTGTCCAGGGCTTTCCCTAAGTCACAGACAACAATTTTTAGTTCATTGCAATATACATTGTTTGCACCACCAATTATAACCAAAACCTGAGTTTTTTGTGTAGTGTTTCCATTCTGTAAATTCCTTTACTACTTCACGGATAGGAGCCCCAGGTTTTACATAGCTAGTAGCTCTAAGATCATGTTCATTTTGCAAGATTTTTGCGAGATAGCGGACATGACTATCTGAGTAAACAACTAACTTGGATTTGTTACATTTTCATGTATCAGCTGCATCTGTTTGATGGCAATCTGTAACATTAAATTGCCCCTCATTTGCTTTTCCAGCGTCTTGAATGGCAAAATTATTCTGTAGATTTTTAGGCCTAGGCATTCTGATGTAATCATTGCACAGCCTTTTACAATGTTATGATTACCAACTAGCTGTCTGTCAGGACCACACTATGGTGCAGCATGCAGCTGAGCACTAAATCCTTGATTTCAATGGCTGCTTCACAGTTCGAGCCACTGGATGCTCTCCTTCACTACCAGCTCTTATTACCTGTATGTATGAAATGCCAACAGCATTGCCCTCCCATCTATACACTATCCTATTATCTCCTTCCAATTCATTCTCTCTTCCAACAGTGTGTGTGTGTGTGTGTGTGTGTGTGTGTGTGTGTATAAAATAGACAAAGATTACTCACCAGGCAAAGGAGCACAGGTGTGACAGCAGCACAAATACATAAAAATAGAACATACACACAAACACTAGCTTTCGCAGCCCAGCTGCTTCATCAGGCAGAAGGAAAGGAGAGGGAAAAGGAAATGATGAGGTTTTAAAGGAGTGGGTAAGGAGTCATTCCAATCCCGGGAAAGGACAGACATACTGTAGAAAATATATAACATAAAGATGTTTGACTTACCCAAAGTACAGGCTCATCGATAGAACCATCCCTATGAAATCCCCAAACCACCTACCCTACTCTCTGGCTCCTACCCTTGTAACCACCCCCGTTGTAATACCTGCCCTAAGCACCCTTCCACCACCACTTACTCCAGTCCAATAACCCGGAAGGTGTACACGATCAAGGACAGAGCCACTTGAGATAGCACCCACGTGATTTACCAACTGACATGCCTGCATTGTGAAGCGTTCTATGTGGGAATGACCAGCAACAAACTGTCCATTCGCATGAACGGTCACAGGCAAACAGCGTTTGTTGGTAATGAGGATCACCCTGTGGCTAAACATGCCTTGGTGCAAGGCCAGCACATCTTGGCACAGTGTTACACCATCCGGGTTATCTCGATACTTCCCACCAACACTAATCTTTCGGAACTCTGGAGATGGGAACTTGCCCTTCAACACATTCTCTCTCCCCATTGCCCACCTGGTCTCAACCTCCGCTAAATTCAAATTCCCGCCCACCATCTTTAACATCTTTGCCTCGGTTCTGTAGACAGAGCCTCTGCCTCAAGTGGTATCTCTGTCCAACTTCTTTGGTTTCTACAAACGTCTGCCTAGGTGTGTTTGCATGTGGATATGTGTGAGTGTGTGTGTATTTGTTTACCTTCCTTTTTGTACCCTAAGGTAAGTCCTTCCACTTGTGGTATTGGAATGACTCCTTTTCCACTTCCTTAAAACCCGTATCCTTCCCTTTCTCCTCTCCTTCCTGCCTCTTTTTCCTGAAGAAGCTGCCCCCCCCCCCACACACACACACACATACACACACACAAAAGCAAGCTTTCGCAACCCAATTGCTTCTTCAGGCAGAAGGGAAGGAGAGGGAAAAGGAAATGATGAGGGTTTTAAAGAAGGGGGTAAGGAGTCATTCCAATCCCGGGACAGGAAAGACTACCTTGGGGGGAAAAAAGGAGGGTAAACAAATACAACCACAACCACACATTTACACACCTGGCCTAGGTGTATTTGTGTCTATGTAAATGTATGGGTGTGTGTGTATTTGTTCACCTTCCTTTCCTTCCCCCAAGGTAAGTCTTTCCTCTCCCGGGATTGGAATGGCTCCTTACCTC